>JASKOS020000002.1:25126481-26408102 GCA_030770465.2 Perdita meconis
TTAATTTCCAAGTACAGTCAATTTCAAACGTTGTACTAATTAATTTGTTAAAAAAATATAATTCAACAATTCTGTAATATTGAATTTCCATTAAATGAACTAAACACCGTAAATGAAGGAGAAACACTTCATATCATAGAAAATACTATTCCAAATACGGGATACTATCAGTTCAAGCTAGGATTGTTAGAACATTCGAATATTCTAATACCAGTAAAATTCGAATTTGATATTCGAATAATTCGGACATTCAAATGTTATTCCAATAAATAGGACTATTCGAACATTCGAAGTGTTCAAATTTCGTACTATTGTATCGACTATAAATCTAAACAGCGAGAACACGTGGCATAATTTCAATTATTCAAGTATTCTTAGAATTTTTGAATATTCCTAATTATTCATTCATTCGAATTATTGGAACAGTCGAATATTTACAGCTCTACTTCCAACGCTTCAGTAGAAACAGAAATTAGTAATCAGACTGTTGCTCCGCAATCTAAAATATTCAAAAGTGCTATTCAACGTACCTAGAAATCTCACTGCCACCACTGACGTTAATTCAATTTGATTTGATTGAAACCCACAACGACGATTCCCGGCAACACAGAAGCCACCTAATCAACACCGACGACAGAAACATCTCAGCCACGTCCCGTGGCAACATTTCACGAACCGAAATCCCGAGACGGCCGAATACCGAATACCACTCCGTCACGTTGCGTTGGTTCGTTACGAAGCGGGCCTGACCTCGGGGAGCGGCTTGTTTCGATGACGAAACGTCCCCGAGACGCCGGTGGTAGCCCGGGGTCTCTCTTCATAAAAATATTTATTCGGAATTAACGCGGTTCATTCCGGCGGTGACCGCGATACACCCGGGTCCACAAAACGGCTCATTATACGGGGAACGAAAGTCGGCCGAGGGAAGGCACATCGATCTAATCCTAATTTCCTCCATCCACTCCCACAGCCGTCCGATCCATCTTAACGATAGTCTCCCGGGTTCCATTTAAATCTGGCAATCAAAGGGAGATATCCGTGGGTTTCACCGATAGAAATTAGAAGACGCGCCAACACGGACCCGAGGGAACGGGCCCTTCGCCTTTCGGACGTGATCGCGCTCGCTCGCGCGCTTGGGATGGCCGATACATCATCGGAAAGAGACGGGGCAGAGGGAAAAAGGGAGGATGGAAGAAAAGGGAGGACGCAGGGGACAGAGGACGAGGACGGGGGAAGGACGGGGCGGGGAGCGAGCAATAACGAAGCCCGCTCCAAATTCGGTAGCCGAAAATTAAACCGAGAAGGGTTCCTCGGTTGTGTCTAGACCTAGACCCTCCGGTCAAATCGTAGCAAATTATACCGTCGGCTTCATCCGCATATTTTACGAACCATAAATATTAATCCACCTCGGTGTATCCCTCCCCCCACCCTTCATTCCCTCCTCCTCGCTTTTGCCTCCCCCTTCGTCCGCTCGTCGCGCTTCACCGTCCTCCTCTGTCGACGTTCTCGGATGGCCCGCGGGTACAGTCGCCGCTAAAATCGAGAGTCGCGGGCAAACGCCCCGAAATTTGCATACGTGGACGACATCAACCTGCTAAATAGCCGCGCGGTGGCTAGCTATGCGCCGCGGGTCCGGTAATACTATTGAATAGGGGCTACGTCAGGGTTGCCTACTGATCGGGCCCACGGGTTTCGTGGAGAACCTTGAAGGGTTGAGAAAATCAGGTAAATGTCCCAGTGGTTGGACATGTCCTAGTAATTGGACACTGTCATGAATTTTTATTAATATTAAAGTAAAAACAATGTTGACGAAGTTGAGGAAATAAAATTATTATCCTGAGTTGTTTCTTATACTAAAAATCATTGCAACTGATCAGAAACACATGATATATATTTGAAAAAGAAACATTATTACCTAGCAATCATGAATTTAATGCATTATGAAGAGCCTACTAACCGTTCGACTAAGACTCAGAGCGTCTTTGTTAAGTTCACAATTAATACTTTGGTTATGCTTCTATATCAAGTAAAGGTTTTTTAGACTTATTAAAGTCTGTTTAATTGATAACCATATATTTTTAAGTAATTTTTGTTTTGTTTCATTTAAAAACTAACGTGTCTATACACTAGTACATGAAATCACCGCTAGCCTAGTTATTGGACAATCTGTCCAGTGACCAGAGCAAACATGTATCGGCTTGGCCCAGTGCTTAATTGTTTTTAGATACTTTATTCGTCAATTATTATCTTCAATTCGTCGACTTTATTTGTCAAATTTAGATTTTTTAAAAGAAATCTATATTTGTTGATAATATAACCTATATTCATAATAAAAAATTTGATTTTTAATAAATCATGCCAAAGGAAAACAGAAACAGAAAGTCTTATATACCAAAAGACGTGGAGAGTGCAGCTTATTTTGAAAGTGGCCTAAATCCATGTTAAAAAAAAATCAAGTTAGGGTTCGCGACAGTGCGATAGTTGCAATTCTACGTAATTTTTCAGTTCTTAATCAATTTACAACTAATATGTTCAAATTCACTGAGATTTTGTTGACATAAAATTAATCAACGTATACTTTTTATGAAAAGTGGATAAACTTAATTTTTACTTTTATAAGATAGAATTATAGGTTTTTATTTTTAGGGTATTATGTTTTTCAAGGAACTTGTTCATTTTCAAAAATTAAAACAATCATTTCATTCATTTTGAAAGTACTTTAGTTGTGCCTTAAAGTCTCCACTTATGGGCACCAAAAACGTCTTACTTTTTATTGATTGAGTTAGTAAATCATTCAACTAAAACATAAAAAAACTCCACTTTTGGTTAATTAAACCTCTTCTTTTAACACTAAGGATATCAATAATTAAATTTTATTAAGTTGTATTAAAATTAGACTAAGTGGCAAATCCTTAAATAATATTCTTCTGTCTCACGATTCACATACGTAAAATAAAATTATTACATAAAATATACATATTCTAACACATATATACAAATTTTATGAATAATAATTTTGTATTTTACTATTTATTTACCTATTCCGTTTATTAATTATACTTACAACAAAAGAGATTTCGCCTTGCATTAATACACAATAATAATAAATCTTGCTGACTCTAATTGCCTGCCTTGCAGCGCTTTTATAAGCAATTTTATCATTAACTATTATCCTTAATTCTATTATCCCAAGCTTGTAATTCTAATATTAAATTAATCTGTCTCGCATAATAAATTTCGAGACAATCAACTCAAAACTGTAATTCTTAAAGATTCTCAATGTAGTTTCCTCTGTGAATTTACAGTTTCTAATTTCTCATTGCCACAATTGTCGTCTTCAAGCTCCACTCGACGCGAAATACAACGAACACACAAGCAACAGCTGGTAAAATTAGATACAAGGATTAGTACCGCCACACAAACTACGTATGAATACGTCCACCTGGAAGGTGTTGTAACGTTTAACCAGGAATAACGGACAATGTAACAGACAGCACGAAATTGACGACACGCTGGCGTCTACAACGTGGTCCGGTAGCTTCTCAGGGATATATTGTTGATGTTGACTATTGCCGTTACTCGGCGTCTGGCGTGTTGCCACTTTGTGAAACCCATCAGGGAGAACGGTAATCGTCCACTTATACGTATTTCTACACCGTGTCCCACTGGATATAGTGCGTGTATACACGCATCAATAAATCTTGCCCATTAGTAAGCCGAGCTATACATCACCTTGCGCCCGCTATTTCAAACAATATCTCAATCGTTTTTCTTTCGCCTGACGCGCGAACGAACGTTTCGAGAGTGACGGCGGGAGATTAATTTTCGTTACGCTTCGAGTATTACGCTCTGACGTTACCTTTTCATTTTCAATACTTTTTGAGGTATCTTCGTTGTAGGAGACTTACAAAAATGGGTGGGAAATTTGGTTGATCGGAAGATAGTATCAGATATTTTTATTGAAAGTTGACACTTTAACGCGATTGATATCAATTTTGTTTTTTACATTTTGTAAAGGAAAAATGATACATCCAATCTTGGTGAATTAGGGTAACGTGTACAGTTGATGACTCCCATATACAATGACTGACTATTTCAAGAAAAGTAAAAAATATATGTATGTATATTTCAATGATTCAAATATTCTTGTTTCAAATACAATTAATATTTTACTATACATACAGGGTGCGCCAAAAGTATGGAAACGGTAAAATATTTCGAAAACGGAACATTTTTGAGAAAAATGTTTTAGGGTTTTAAAAATTCTATTAAATGGTGATATTCGTTTGATCTTCAGAGGAACGGTCAAGGTCATAGCAAGGTCAACATGATTCTTTTAAATAGAGCATGCCATTTTTTAGCATGCAGTGTTAAAGCTGACGACGAGACCTTTTCAAAACACTAGCTGATGACCTAATTCTCTTGAGAATTGCCTGAGTTCTGACCGTTGAGAATGAAGAAAATCTACTGTATCAAATAGTCTGGAAACGATAAAATATTTTGAAAGCGGACCATTTTTGAAAAAAATGTTTCAGAGCAATGTTCTACGATTTTAGAAATTCTATTGAATGGTCGTATCCGTTTAACTTTTAATGGAGCATAATTTTTTAAAATGGAATACGCCATTTTTTAACAGGCAGTGTTAAAGCTGACGATGAGAGCTTTTCAAAGCACTAGCTGGTGACCTATTTCTGTTGAAAATTGCCAAGAATTGTCAAGAATCAGGCAGAAGATAATTCGAACATTTAACGAGTTAATGCATATTAATGCTAAATCTCAAATGCTCAATGCGTATTTATGCTAAAATCGCCCTTCGACCAATCGACCTTAAAATCGACCATGATTGTGCGAAGTCCAATCAAGAAACTTCCTCCCGGTGCACCCTAAATAATACTAACAATAAGGCTGACAGCATCGAAGCATTTAAAGCTCAGCACTCAGGCAATTATAAAGAGAAATAGGTCATCAGCTAATGTTTTGAAAAGGTCTCATCGTCAGCTTTAACACTGCACGATAAAAAATGGAGTGTTCTATTTAAAAAAATCATGTTTACCTTGATATAACCTTGACCGTTCTTCTGAAGGTCAAACGGATATGACCGTTCAATAGAATTTTTAAAACCTTAAAATATTGCAGTAAAAAATTTTTCTCAAAAATATTTCGTTTTCGAAAAATTTTACCGTTTCCATACTTTTGGCGCACCCTGTATAAGAAAAAATTCTATTATATTTTCTGCTTTTCTTGAGACGGTCAATCATTGTATAAAGTGGTCAACAACTGCATGCGTTATCCTACATGTAGGATCGTACTGCGTTGTGAACCTCTTCAAACTTTTGAATTTTTTAAACCTTCTCAACGAAGAGTTATGTTTAATATTGGGTTCTATTGTTACAATGAGATGTGATACTTTATTTGAAAGCACGAGTGGCAACCCCAGCCACGTCTCATATCACGTCCGCGAATCGCGAATCCTCCAATCGCGGTTGTCGCGAATGCTCCGAAAATCGGTCCACAAGATCGGGCCTTGGGATGGAAATTGAAAGTGTGACGCGGTAGCTCAGCTACGTGTCCGCGTCGCATTCCATCGGCGACGCGTATGCGCGCCGCTTGAAAAAGAACCGTGTGTACCGGGCCAATCGATTACGCTTCGTTGTTAACGCCGACCGTGGGCCCGACTAACGAAATCCGCGCGGTGCGTGCGTCGCGAAACCCCCCCTCTGGTCAGGAAGAGAGGGGCAGAGAGATGGACGTAAAAGGTGGAGAGAAAAAGACGCGACGGGACAGGGGGAGAAAGAAATAGCGAGAGAAAAAGGGAGAGAGAAAGAAAAAAGGCAAACGAGAAAGCACAGAGGGGGGGAGATAGGAAAGAGAGAGAGAAAGAGACACTCCGTCGAGGCAGAGAGTGGGGAGACAGAAAGCGCCGATAGGGGAGGGGCCCAGTTTTAATAGCCGAGGACCTCTTGCACGGCCGCAGAAAATCCTCGCGGCCGATGTTCCTCCGAGATAAGCACGTAGTCCGGTAGCCCGGTTTTACCGGGCCAGTATTTATTGGTTATTGGTGTGGACCGTCATTAGCGAAACGGGGGTCCCACCGCTCCGAGCAGATACGAAGATATCGCACGAGGCGGCACGTTCTGTCTCTCTCGCGTCCCAGGGCCCCCCGAAGAGGTCCCGTCCGCAATTTCGGGGCCTCACCAAGAGCGCCCTCCTGTCCCGAGGATCGGACGCGTTCCCCGCTGTTGACAAATTCCTGCGGTTCGATCGCGCTTCGTCTCTCCGGGGGGGAAAACCCTCTCGATTCTGGAATCGTTGGAATTAACTGGGGAATGGAGTGGGAGAAGGGAAGACGTGGGAGGAGACGATGGAGCATTGATACGATGGAGTTTACTCGATATAAGCTCGTTAACTTCATTATTTCCAGATAACTTTTTTCAATTATTTTCTTCGTGTTTTCATTTTCTTTAGTGAAGAAATACATACAGGGTGTAAGAAAAATTATGGACACCGCTGAAAAGGGTCAAACTAAGTAGACATTTACAGGAAATACTTGCTGCAAAATTGTTTATAACAATAGAAGTCGCTGTTAAATTTTTTTTTACTGCATAAATCTATTTTTCTCGACGAGGTAAACAAAGTTTAAAAGGAGCCATATATCAGAAATGTTTAACCACAAAAGAACAGTAATGAATTAACTTTTATACTACGATTTTTACACTAATTTTATACTACGTTTTCAGCTTTATTCCACAGGCTGATAAAATTTAATTTGTCCTTATTGTAAGCCTTGATAATTTTCTATGTACAATATATGTAGGGTACATTCTGCTAATTAGAAATTTTTTCCTGTTTTTGTTACAGTATGTATAAAATGTTTAAAAAATTCTTATACCTTGAAAATTGACACTGTTCAAAAATATTAATTCTGCAGCACAAAAGTCAAGCTGCATTTGCACTATAAGGAAAACAAAAAATAAAACGGTTTTGGTTTTGTAACTTAGAATAAGATTATAGTACTGTACTATACTTTTAGTGCTGCACACGAGAAATATTATTTAATATAATGTCGTACAATTTTTTCTTATTTTTTTTAGGAAGTTTTATAATTTTGCTATATAGAGTGAGTCTAATAATTATAACTTTGCAGTTTTGCACATAGAACAAAATTGTAGAGTAAATTTTATATTATATTACAAGTTATATCATCATGTAGTACAATTTTTTGCGAAAGTGCATCAGTACAGTTAACAAGTTGCAATGCACAGGTGTATAAATGAAAAAAGCACTGCAAAGTTACATGAAGAAAACAAGTAGAATTGTATTTTCCAGTCGCACCGAAGCATTGTTGTAAAAAAAAATCGCACTGCACAGTGATAGAGTCTATCAAATCATGCAAAATTTTCCCTGTATATTTTATTGATCTGTAAATATTGGAATATATTGGAATATTGTAAAAATATTGGAGCTTCGTCATAGAAAACACTATTTTTGAAAATATACTAGTTTATTTAATTAAGATTAATAAAATTGTCAATACCATATAAATTCCCTCCCAATAAAAACTGACCACATTAATTTCAAATTTGATATCAGATTTGTTAATTCTTACAATTTGAGTCGTCTCCGGCTTCCATGTTTAATTGTTTTACACTTTCCATGATCTTTATTGTATAAAGGCAAATATCCGTTTTAAAGTTTAAACTTTAATATTGTCTTTGTGAACCAGTTGGCGAGTCACAGTGACTCGCCAACTGGTTCACAAAGACAATATATGATAAATGAACATTTCTACAGATAAGTTACAATATGATAAATGAACTTTTCTACAGATAAGTTATGTTTATCAATCATCGTTCTTATTTTGCCTTTCACAGAACTTCTAGAGTTCTGGGTCTTACATAATACGGAACGTTATTTCTCGCGTTGCAGTGTGGCCTATTATAATTTGAGGAATGCGGTAACTTATGATGATAGGATTGTAGGTTTATCTCTGTTATAAAACAGGTGAACATTTATTTAAAATAAAAATATTCGCGGCTTTCACTGACTGAGTTTGTACAGTGTAGTCTACGTCTCTCAAACTACCAATGATTCATGGTATTTATTAGAATTCGAACTCTTATCAAATATTGGGTTGAAACAGAAATTCGAAGCGCTTTTGAAATTCTAAGACCATTTTGTCCTATTACTTTTTGCCATCTTTAGGGTAGCTTCATGATTCCATTCTCCAAGAACTTTTCCAGTGAATTAAGATTTTTTGCATTAGAGGTATTTTATAGGGACTGAAATAACTGAAAATCAGAAGCCACCGCATCAGGTAAAAATAAAGAAAAAATAATAAATAAATTTCTAGAAAACTGAAAAAGCGTGATATCGAAAATGCACTTAATTTTCTACTATTTTAATTCTTCGTTTAAACAAACTTAAAATTTACAAATTCTTTGGAAACTTTGGAAGATATACTTCCAGAATATATGAGTGTGTCATTTGTTTCAGTCACGTATAAAACAAATTTATGAGTTCAAATAGAACTTTTCAAAAAAGCTACGTACTTGTGTTCCAACCCAATACATAGTAGATTTTACAATTGAAGTTAAAATAAGATAGAAAGAAAACAGGTAAAATCGTGAAAAATTCAATGTAATTACATATTAGGTAAATACTTTCTCATGATTGAATATTACAAGCCCCATTTTCAAATAGTTTATAATACAATAAACAAATAGTGTGGTTATTAATGATACAATCATCACCGCTTTACGATCATCAAGATCTATTATTTATCTAAATATTATACCAAATTATTTTTGTTTAACTCTTCGAGATTGGCAAATATTAACTCAGCAAAGATATTAATTAATTCCTAAACATTGTCTCAAATTCAGTTTCAACACTTAACAGAAAGCTTGCATACATAAAATACTAATCATATTCAGAATAATAAAACATAAAACCAGATTTTCTACGCTTTGCTCACAAAAGACAAACTCCATTCACAGTATTGATGTCGTCCTTGAAGGATTAAAATTCCATGTTGCAAATTTCTATAGCAAGTAATTACCGACTGAAAGTGGACACAAAGGTAGCAGAAAGAGGGATAAGTACGGAAAGAAAAATAATATTCCCCGGGTATAATGGAAGATGCTGCAAAGTGGTTCAGCCTGTGGCAAAGAAAGGGTTAAAAGATAGTGTTTTGATGATAAATACCATCGGGGGAGCTGTTGGTCGAGTACGTGGAGGGGATTGGGGATACAGAAGAGAAGCAAAGCAACATCGGTGTCCGTGGTGGCGACGACGAGTTGCCGGGGTATATTGCGAAGCTACTCGTCTTGAAGAGAACTGCTGTTGTACGCTCGTTTAGCGCTACCCTCGGGGCAGAACCACGGCCGCCATCGTGCACCCGCGGATGGAAATGCTAATTTGACCGAGGAGGGCCTTCTACGCAACCCCTTCTCTCCTTTCGCCGTGAGCAAGCTCGCTTCTTTTGCTCTTAAATCGTTCTTTTCTCGATTCCTCGCGGCAAAACGTACCGTTTGGACTCAGACGTTATACGTATTGTTTTTTTTTTAAATAAATAAATATATATATTAAAAAAAATATATATATTAGGGGTATGCAGAAGTTTTCATAGTTTGAACATCGATAGTTGTGAATGCTGTTGCAAACAATATTACAATGAAAAGTAAAAGAATATTGTGGAATATTCGAATATTCTTATCAGCCCTATTAGAGTAGGTATAGGAAACGAAAATTGAATGATAGCTGTGTTTATATCCCTTACGCCTAACCTGAATAGAAAAATATTTTATGAATATTTATTAATTGTTGATAGTAAATGAACCTAATTTAAATTGAATATTTCACTTTCTCAATTTCATAGAATTGTGAGCGAAAGTTGTTGGAGCTTTTAATCTCCAAATATTAGACTAACATCAAGACAACCATCTTAAATTTTCAGATCTGTATACATTTTTCAAACATTATTTTTGAATAAAGAATAAACTAAATGCGTAAAATTTTCTTGTAAGAAAATCTCTAGATTTAATTCAGAGACTGAGAAGGCAACTGGTACAGCAGTTTAAACTGTAGAATCTGTAGAATCAGCAGTTAAACTACTCTAATCTATACAATAAAAAATTGAACTGTGATAATTAGTAAAGTGATAATTAGTAAAAACAAATTAATTGCTGGAAATTATTTCAGTTTTGCGCTTTTTTAATAGAATTCATGTTCTTTTTTTATCTACTTCTTGAAGACTGAAAATTTAATTCCACCAATTAATGTCGAAATCAATGTCCTTATCAAATTTTATAATTATTTTAAAAAACTAAATGTTACTATTTTATCGAATAAAAATGAATTTTATGTATTTGTCAGCAAGGTATATCTTCTATGAAACTCTGAAACTCGTTTCCCGTTTAATGCTTGCGTATAATTTCTCCGCGTAGAAGTATCACATTCAGTTGACACGTCCATTGTGTATCTGAATCATCTAAACTTGGAAATTTCTTAAGTATGCACAATACAGAAGACGACGAAGCGACATTCAAATTATATTATTCATATTTTTGAATCACAGAGATTTCATCAATTTTAAAATAAGAAGTAATTCCAAATTTGCATAAATGAAATTTACATATATTCATTGACGATTTCTCTAGTACAGTAAAGTGCTTGAACAATGTTTTTCATTGCATTAAAGAAAGATTGATTACTTACGTATGTGTGAGAACTTCGCCAATTTTTCGGAGCGTACTTGCTTAATTTATTCTCGGGATCAACAAAGAGGTACTCGCCGTCTGAAACATTACAATAATTAATTATTACTAATTAATGAATATTATCATTTAAATTTGTTTTATAAATGATTCTAAAGAAATGGGAATTATTTGTAAATGAGTTTGAATTTAATTTTAGATCTGTAGTAGGCTTAATATGGCACAGGGAATATTAAAATAAATAATTTTATTGTATCTTCTTTAATATTATTTCTATCGTTCTGCCACAGGCGGTGTTTATTGACTTCATGTTTTCTCTAATATAAATGTAATAAAAACTACAACGTAGGTACAATTAAAATCATTTTCAAAATTATGTCTGCATACCTAACGAAATGTATCAATTTTTATACATATACAATAACATAAACAACAAGTCAACAAAATATCAATGATTCATGTAAAACAAATTACTAATATTAAAATTTCTGATCAAAACTCAATTCCTGCAATGCCCTCTATTCAATACACAAAGAATCGACTTATTAAAAGACTAAAAAACATAAGCTATGCCCCCCACTAGATATAAGATCTGTACTGTGTGAACCAAATATTAAAACGTGCTCTCATGTATATCGCTTTCTGCAAAAGTGCAATCTTAAAATCTAAGCATTTACAGCTATACAATATTAAATCACATATACACAGATATTCGTATTTGTAATGTAATTTTAATTTGTAATTAAAATCTGTATGCATGTAAACCATATCATTCTCAATTGAGAGTTTCTTTTGGATTAATAAAAAAAAAACTCAATTCCTGATCAGCTTAGTATATATATTATTATCATACAATAAATTATCATGCTGAAAATAGATTCCAAACTTTTACTAAATAATGATTAATTGTTTTGTATTTTAAACGTAAAATTTGATAATTACTATTAGCCATATTTTGGGTGATTAGAAATTGCTCTCTTAGCTTGCTGTTATTTGTGCACTTTATGAGATGCCAGATTAAAGATAAAGTTTTGACTCAAAAAATCAATTTTTGTTTTCTTGCATATTTTCGTAATATAACATCCCGAAAATATTCTGTGAAAATTTCAGGTCAAAATTCGTAACAGTATAGGTTCTACGGACACATAACCGATTCATAACTCCAAACGCTAAAAGTTGAGAGTAATACCGTCAACGCGTCAAAACATAAAAAAGCAGAGTTAGAAGCTAGAAGGCGAAGGGATCTTATATAGTGCAGGAATAACTGACTAAAAACAAATATCCAGTACGTTACTTAACATGCGCTAAAAACACATAATGCAACAAAAACTTTTAATACGTTCACGTATTGATCACGACTTCAGAAAATCTAATGAACCGATTCAAAAAAACCTTGAGGCATTTGACTCGCTATCGTATCATCTACAAACATCATTTTTGAAACACGCGTTCTTGTTTTATCTGCATTTTCATGCATAAAATTACCCGTTTTTTGCACTATTAACTTTGAATATACACCAATCATCATAATTTCAGTATTTTGCTGCCAGTGTAGATGAGGTCCATTGCTATAAATTTAAAGGAACCTTCTCGATTTCTTATTTCAGACTATCCTGTGATCAAATTTTATGGCTACCGTTTACACATTTGTTTTTGGCACCGTTGCACTAAGCACAACCAAATGCACCAACATCGCAAAATTGACATAAAAATTCTTTTAATTATCCTAAACAATGCATTAATAAAAGCAAACAAAATTTTTTATGATATATTATAAACTCTTTTTTTTTCATAAAGATCTCCTATTTTTTAAACGTTTTACCGGAGGGTCCCCTTAAGTAACCAGATTTTGGGTACATGATCTCCGATCTCGTCTACGCATTGCTTCATTCCAGTAATAAAAGTATTACAATATCCATTACAAACACAGACTCCTACAAAAATTTCCTTCGAAGCGTTCCAAGGAGAGTAGCTAGAAAGCCGTGTCTCTTCGTTCAGTTTCGAGAAACAAGGGTTTCCGGTTGTCTTCCCGGTCTGACAAATTAATTTTATCGATACCGGACGGTGTTCCTTCATTATAATCGCGGATCAAATACGCGCCGGCCGCAGCGGCGGGGCCCCGCGACATTCGTGAGCCCCTCGTTCGGATCCCGAATGGGCCCGCACATACGCGTCCGCGGTGCCCCGATATGGTCGTTGCGTGGAGCCCGGGAGACCCATTCTCCTCGCTCGACTTTTTGCACGGCTGATGGCCCGAAATGCCGATACCCCTAAACGAGCGAAACAATGAAAGAGGTTGTCGGCGAGGAGATGTTCGTGAATGAGAGGGCCCCCAAACCTGTCCTGCCCACATGGGGCCAGACACTCGGGTCCCAGACCCTCGCGGCGCGACAACGCTACGCGCTTTCCGAACTGGAACTCGATCTCGAACCTGGAACTGGGCTCCTTCGCGATCCAAAATCGTACACGCTGGAACGTGCGGATCTACTCGCGATTGATCGCGAATCCGGAGGCTCTGTTGCCGGAGCGAAATGAACTTTGGGATCGTCGGTTTGGCCATGAAACGCGGAAGTCGCGGATAGTGCGGTCTTATCGTCAAGGTCGGAGGAAAAGATTGTTTGACGTCTCGACTGACCACGTCATTCGCGTATGGATCGCGATATTGTCCGTGTAATTATGAATAATGGTAGTTTATGCGGTTTAATAATGTTTTTCGCACTGAACACAAATACGGTCGGGGATAGAAGTGGACAGGTATTCATTGAAACATTTTTTTTTTTTCAGCGTTCTAAATGGTAATTTCAATTAATGAGGAAATAATATATATACAATGAATATCTACAGGGTGTTTCCGAACTCGTGGTACAACCGGAAAGAAGACGATTTTTTTTTAGGACAGACCGATGCGAATCGGATCACTTTCTGTTTAATGATAAATAAATGTTAAACAATGAAAATCTAATTTTCTATTATAAGTTCATAATTAGTACCTATTTGGCTCTAATATCAGTAATATAAAATGAATAGAAACTTCAAACTTTTCTTCTGTAAATAAAAAACCAAAAAGTGAAAAATATCCGATTCGCCCCGAAACTTGGAAACATTTTTTTTGAAAAACCAATTACATAGTAAACCAATTACATAGGAACATTAGTTTCGAGATATTTGTCAGTATAAACTGATAATTATTAATTGTTCTACTTTTTCTGATATTAGTTTGGTTCTCGTGGCTGTAAGAAAATGAAGGTTTAGAATTTGGTTGTCGTATGAAACAAATTAAAATTTAAAAAACAGTTTGGTTAGTGTGATTATGAAGTGTACAGTGATTTATTTATAAACAATATTAGAGCATATTATCATGGAAATAATGTTGCAGCTACGAGAAGAGGATTAATATCAGAAAAAGTGGAACAAATTTGTTTCCTTCATTCAAATTTAAAATAAAATAATATTATTTCACACAATATTTTTTTTTCCTTGTGAATTTTTACATCCAATTATACCAAAAAATCAGAAATTATTCTAAACCAGAATGTTAAAATCGAAATCCGATTGAAAAATCATGAAAAAGCATCATACTTATGCGGTTAAGAACTTTCAGGGTGCAGAAAACATTCAACTCGAATTTAGCTTCGGGTACCCAAATATTACAAACGATTACAACTTCGGGTGCCCGAAATCGCGAGTACTCGTTTTTAAACGAAAATCTTTGTCTAATACACTTTCTTTCCGTTATTAATATAAATTCTGCTATTTAGATTTGAGTTAAGGCATAAACTCAGTTTTTTGAAAATGTGAGTTGCGTCGTTTTTACTGCAAGTAGCGCAATAAACTCATATGCATATTTTAGTATGCATATGAATGGAATGAAAGTATGACATGAATTGAATGAAGACCAACAATTTATTATGTACCACATAATAACGATTACAGTAACAGTAAGTTACATCGATAGTTGTAAAACTCGATCCGTTTTTACAGTCGAATATCATGGAACTCAGTGCGGTTAGTATAATTGCCTAAACTGTCTTTGTATTACTACAAATACTTATTGCAAAAATATTTACTTTTTTTGTAATTCTCTTACTATATTCAGAAATTCTGCCTCTAAGCGATAGTTGACTAGTATTGTAATAGTATCCAATTTGATTTAAATATACTTACGTTATCGTTTTTTTATCATGTTTTGTTTTTCTTTTCTTTTTTTATTGTTGTATTTTTATTTTCTGTATTATTGTTGTATCTAATTGAACTTTTCCTTTATTTTCACTTGTGTAACAAAGGGACTATCCCGTTGGAAATAAAATAATAATAATAAAAATCCCTCCATAATTGCATCGGGAATTCCATCGTCTTTGTTATGTGATATGTACTTAGCACCGATAAGAATTCCAGGAATACTTCTTCTTTCCGCAATTTTAGCTCGTTTTATTTCATATCTGAATGAACTCCTATGTTTTTACCGCAATATTTTCTTTTCAACAAACAACAGAAAAGCTTTCGCACATTTTTTGACCCACGCTGCCCTTCCTAGGGCAAACTCGCACGCACAAAATCCAACCATATACATAGTATTGGAATCATTATAGGTAACGTTTCAAACATCTGCTCCTCAATAAAACTCTATGTCGTGAAGCCGGTCCGGGTAGTGTCGTTCGTGTTCGAGGAGCCGCGCCTCGATTCTTCTCTCGACTCTCCCTCCTTCGCCCCTTGCCCCCTTCCCCATCACTCTCTCTCTCTCTCTCTCTCTCTCTCTCTCTCTCTCTCTCTCTCTCTCCCTCGCCCCTCCCGCGCGAATCTTCACTCCCTCTCCCTCGAACCCTCTCCGCGGCCGAATCTGTCGCTCCTTCTCTCTCAGGGCGAGTAGAGGAGTCGAGGATTCTCGGACACCCTGTATTTAGCATATTTCGATTTGCCCGAGATACACCGAGCCGTCCGGCTCGTCGACGTCCGGTGCCACGTGTGGCATGCTGCCTTTCAGACACGAAGGAGCGGATCGAGCCACATTCCGCGGTGGAGCCGGCCAAGGATGAAAGAAGAAGAAGGAGCCGGGGGGATGTAATGCACTCGCGTCGCGGCGAAGAGAGCCCGGTCCCCGCTGCCGGGGCCCTCTCGCGCCGACGTCTCTCCGCTTTCCTTTCTGCTCGCTGCCTTTCTTCGGACGCGAAAGAAGAAGGAGACGTCCGGGGGTAGAGCGGAGTCTCGGAATGGAGACGAAGAGGAAGACGAGGACGAGGTTAGGGAATAGCGGAGGGTGCGAGGGAGGAAGACGAGGAGGAAGAGCGAGACGACGACGACGACGACGGGGAAGGTCGACGAGTAGAAGACCGACGGGAGAAGGACGAAGGTTGAGGGAGGTTGGGGTGGCGACCTGAGAAGGTCAGAACGCCGTATTTCTTGCGGCGGGAGTCAACGGCGGTCATTAAAAAGAAAAGTTCCGGGGCGTTGTGAATGCGGCGGGCGGAGGCGAAACCTACGAAAAATGCGCCCCGAATTACCGTCCCCATCGCGACGCCGCGCCGCTGATGATACCGAACCGTTTCACCACGCCTCGGGGGCAGACGGGAGGAAGGGGGAGGGGGGGGGGGGGGGAATAAAAACGACGCGGGGCCGAGAAAAGTAGCGCCGCGGGTGCTTTCCGTTTTCTTGCTTCGCGGAATCGTCGCTGCCCCTCCCCCGTGTCCTTCCTCGAAACGGTCCCTCCGCGCGGTCGCACCTGTACCCCTCTCGGCACCACGGCCAGGGGGGCTCCTTCCTCCTCCCTGCCTTTCGCGGCCGGCCCCCGAATCCCTCGTGGTTTTGATCCGCAAGAGGATCTGGGGACGCGAATCCGTCGGGACGAGATAGACGAGCGCCACTCGCGGCCACGGGCCCCGATCGAGGGACCGGGACCGACGAGGCTCTTCTTTCGCTGGCGATCTCTCCCTCTATATAGCCGAGGGCACCTGTGTTACCCGAGGTATAACCCGACCATTACCGGGGAATGTTGCTCGAGGGCTAACCCTGGCCCTCGTGTAACCGACCATAGGGGCCCATGGGGTCCATCTTATCCCACTAGAGATTCCCTCCAGTCACGGACGAAGCAAGATCTTACGTCCTTCTGGCTCCCTTCCTCTCCTCTCCTGTCCCTCCTGCTCCCTTCGCTCCCTTCCTTTTTGTACACCTTCAACCCATTCCCTCCGTAGCTTCTCTCTCTCTCTCTCTCTCTCTCTCTCTCTCTCTCTCTCTCTCTCTCTCTCTCTCTCTCTCTCTCTCTCTCTCTCTCTCTCTCTCCCCCCCTCTCTCCTTTACTCCCTTTTTGATCTCTCCCCTTTCCCTCTTCCCCACCCACCCCGTTCACTTTCTAGTTTTCTCGGCCTTTCCCTTCTTCTATCTTTCTCTTTTTGCCGATCGCCACGCCCAGGACGAGCCTAGACTACGTTCTTGCATTTTTACGGGACAAAGATGCGGGAAAGGTAGCGAGCCAAGGAAAATCGTGATCCGTGGAATAGCGTAAGGTACGTGGAATCCGACGTTCGCGTGGATCAGCGCGGAGAGACGATTCGGTGAGGCGCGCCGGGGAAGATAATCTGGAGCGGCCGCGGGATGAAATTGAGATGAATTCTTGGTTTGTGGACGGGGCGATGGGGTGGGGCGATTGAGGCGCGATTGGTTCGAAGCATGCTGCGATGCGGGACGATCGGGAATGTATTGGTGGTTGGGGGAGCTAATAAAGTTGATGGGGAGAAATGTTCTAATCTTTGAAAGCACATAGTACTGATGGAAAGTACGGTGGTCGATTAATGTATTGGAGCTAGCTGCATATATAGACGATTTTATTATTAAAGGGTAGTTTAATTAATTAAATGAAAGCGTAGTTACTGAATTTCATTATCTTTCTGTGAAGCTTTGATATTTAGCAATAGAAAATATAGGTATGCAATCGATGCCGAGGCATACCCTAAAAGTTTCAAAAACTTTCATCAAGCAAATACTTTGTAAAAAAATGTTTAAAAAATCACATCATGTTTAGCAATTTACTTGAGTCTCCGTACAACCTGAGACAAAAATGCATGAAATATGAAATACTTGAATATCTATTCTTTACACTTTACACATAGTAAATTTAGATGTAAGAAACTCAAACGATAGTTGAAGTTTTATTCATGTTGCCAAGAAGCTATTTTTTACATTACAAATGTTGTTTCGAACTCTTTACATTTATGAGAAGGAACTTTTGGCTTTTGACTTTTGAACTTCAAGTTTTTTTAAAACTAAGAACACTATTCAACAGTGCTAATAAAAAATATGAGTATATATACGAGTATTTTTATTACTATTATATAAATAACAATTTCGAATATTTTTTTATATATACGTTGTTTTGCGATTCTCTGAAAACAGAGTTGACCGTGACTAGATTCAGGACTCAGATTGGCAGTAAAATAGTGCGAAATTTAGCGCGAGTTAGATTAGGATTCTGTAAAAGGTTACGATTGTGATAGGTTAGGTTAACCTTAGATTCTGTAAAAAATGTCAAAAAAGAAAAGTTGTCAGTGGATAACTTAACTTGTTCAGGTGATTACGACATTGCCGCATTTTCACAAATCATCGAGATACTACATAATTTTCGCAAATTATAATTAATTTTTTTAAAACAGCGTAGTAAAAACAATTGAAACTTGACAGACATTTTCATGTATCCATATACTAAATATACAAAAAAAATTGTAAACACTAGTACGCTCAGTCCAGTTGATTCTTACCCCTAGAGAAGAATGTGATGAGGAAAAGTGCCCATTTTCCACTGAAATATACAAGTTGTAACAAAGATGTTGCAGTTCCCTGAAAGGGGTGATTCTTGAGGTGATTTTGAACAACTTTTTCCTTAGTGAAAATGTTAAGTAGGGCTTTGTTAACGAGTTATTAACAAAAAACACCGACCAATCTGGGAGCAAGCACAGCGGATTAATGGTGGCGCGGACGACGACGGGCCAATACTACTTACAGCTGGAGCCCGCGCTGAAATTCATCCACTGTAATCGTGCTTCTATTGGTCGGTGTTTTCCGTTAATAACTCGTTAACAAAGTCCCACCTAACATTTTCCCTAAGGAGAAAGTTGTTTAAAATCACCTCAGGAATTACCCCTTTCAAGGAACTGCAACATTTTTGTTACACCCTGTATAAAATACAATATACATTATACATACTGTAGTGTATGTAGTATATGTATATATGTACATATTTTTTATGTATATATTAGTGGGAACGGGCACTTTTCCTCGTGGTGATTTGCTAGTAACTGTCAAGAATCATTTGGACTAATTGTACATGTAAAATCAGAGAAAATAAAAATTGTTATAAATCGAGATTTGTTCAGTGGATTGATTTTAAATTTGTTGTGGTTGATCAGGACGACCAGGAAAACAATCTGACAAACTTTTATCGATCTCGTACTATTGTTGGAATAAGTCCAGTACATCCTTAATAATTGAGACATTGGATGAAAAAAGGGCACATAGCCCAGGTACCATGTAAAGAAAATCGTTTTTAGTGTTGCACTTCAGCATTACTTAATAAAAAATAATGCAATTAGATTTTGAAATGATTGAATTGAATGTAACTACAGTATTTTTCGTTAAATAATATCGTAATGAATAATATCGTTAAATAATATCGTTCTTAACATATTTTTGTTAATGTATTTATAACAGTGAAAGAAAGAATATCAATGCATTCTATATGTACACTCATTTTCCCCCGAATGCCATCAGTATAATAATAATAAAAACTCGACTGATTTTTATGCTTACGTAGTTATCGAGCTGATATGATCTCACTGCATAAAGTAATTGCATAAAGTTGAAGGCTCTGTTCTGAATGCAACCACTATAATTGAAGAAGAAGGCATTCTGGTATCGTGAAACGACTTGTACGTCAACGGTATTCTGCTGACGCGAAACGGACTGAAGCGTTTTACAGCTTTTTGACGGCTCTCGGTCTCGGTGTCCTTATTACTGATCCTCTCCACTGAAACCCAACGGCAGTGTGTTTGTCCGATTAGCATGTTTTAAAATGCCTAATGGACCCCTTCTCGTGACATTTTCGACTTTAACTACATATAGCATGAAAGCTATACTAAAATTCTTTATTTTTTTAAGACCTCAAAAGGTATTGAAACATTTTTTGTGTATTATTGATTGAAATGATACCTCTAATAAGTGCAACCAAAAATGATTAAATACTATAAATTTAGATTGGGGGATTTTGTAGTAAGTTCTTAGTTATTATAATTGTTTTTAAGACTTTGCTTATGGAAAACACAATATTATTATATATTGTTTGGAATATATATACAAAAAATGAAGTTGATCGGATGAATGATGTATCAGTTATCATGCCCACCGGTTGAGACGACCCCTTTTGCGCAACTACATGTAACCGTCATATTTTTTATCGTGTTTGGTTCTTTCTTTCAGCTTTTTACTTAATTTTTTTTTTTAAATAACTCCTTTGTGCTTTACAATTTGTCCAGAAGGGACATTCGGTAAATTTTTATAACATTGCAGTAATAATAACACGTAGATGTCTCCTCAGCAGGAGAGTTTTACTTTATAAACATCTATTTTTATCATACAAACATAATTATGTGAATCTTCTTTACTGTTTGTTCTCCAATCACTTGTAAACATTCATGACTATCTAATGCTGAGAAATGTATAAGACTCCATAATTGAGATCCAAAAAGGAAATTTCATATTTTTATCAGAGAAAAAATACATTAAAAGAATGTTATCCATTAAAATGTATGTATATTGAAAAATGCTGATGTGCTGGCTAATCGCGACAGCGGATCACGCTGGCATTTAAAACTTTAAACCCTGATATCTCGAAAATGAAACAATGTGGCATACGTTGTTTTACCTTACAACCACAGAATTATTCATTACTAATGAAGGTCCTGATAATAAATAAGTTTCTTCGAAGTTTTACGTGTTATCAATTATGTTATCTAACCCTACTGTTTTATTGTTTTGAGTAATGTGTAGACTTAAAGACATTTCTTCAACCAAAATTGGAATTCTGAAGAATCTTTCAGATCCAAGAAACGTATCCCAAAGAGAAATTGCAAGGTATAAGCAAAATTTCTAAGACATCAGTAGTTAAATATTGTCCACAAGTTGCAACTGGACGAGACTTTGTTTTCCTACTTTCAGGTGGTCATATTTGGACTGTATACAGTCATGCGTGGCTTACCGGTGGGTAGATAAGTTCTGAGATACTGAGAAACGCGTCGTTATGCGAACTTGCACTGACACGTACGGTAATAATAATATAATGATCTATATTTGTGCACATGAACATATATTAATATAGAAAACAATAACGTCGTTATGGGACGCATGAATGTATAAAAAATATAATAATAAGTTTTCGTAAGTCACCGTCGAAGGTTTAAAAACAGGACCAGTAAAGCTAATTCGCCGGCTTAACGAAGCAAATTTTCCCAGAGGGAAACGTAAAACTGTTGATCGAGAAAAGGGGAGGAGGCTAGTTGGCTGTCGGAGACGACGAGAAGGAGAACTCCGAGGAGTCTGAGGCCGTGGCAGGGATTCGCGCTTCACGACAAGAAAAAAACCGCGAGGGAACGATCCCCATAAACCCGTCGGTTTCCCAGAAAGAAACAATGTTCCCACTCTACCTAACCGTGGCACAGCAATGCGCCGTAACGGTAATTACACCCGTAATCACCCCTGATTGCTGAGAGAGGGCTCTCCGGTCTTCTCTACCTTGGCGTTGGCTGTCTTTTGCACGAGCAACTTTGTTCTGCACACCACGACGTATACCGCTCCTGACAGCGGCGAACAAAAGGTCTTGCCATCTTCAGGGAATTCGCTCCACGCGAATGGCGTGCCGTACAGGCCTTCGGTTTTGGGCGTTTCCTGATTGTAGGAAAGGTGCTCGTGATGGATGGTAGAGGGGAACTATACGAGAGAACATTTCGAATTTTTTAAATAATTTTTTTTTTTTAACGGAGGATATCTGCAGAGGAGGATATACAAAACTGTCCTAGCAAAGGAAGGATGAAGTAGGCGCCGTTGAATAATTTTAATAGGATAAGTAAGCCAGCAGATGGACGGTGTAGCAGAGTCCGACATTTGTATTAAGGTTTTGCTTAGAAATATTTGTTTTATAAACAAAATTCAAAGCCTTTGCACAAAAGAATGTATAAATTTTAAGAAAAAATTAGTTGCATGTAGTAGAATTAATGTGTTCAATCATAAAATGATAAATATACTGCTTTTAGCCTGTATCATCAGTAGATGAACAAAAAACACTTTTATTGAAAATGTTAGATTTCTAACACAACAAAAGATTTCTCTATAAAATGAAGAAACGATAAGATAAATTAAAAAATTTAGTTTTTTTCATAATTATCTATTAATATAAAACCTAATATAAATAATAATTAAAATAATATAAAAAAATATAATATTCAAAATGAAATTCCTGGAGATAATTAGTACATACATTGAACACACCATAAATCCACAGGCCATCTTTAAGCCTTTTTGAAACAATCATACTTTTTGTTTTCTCTAATAGTTTTTCCAAGAAAATCTAAAGAAATTATTATTCTTATTGTTTATGTTTCTTGTTTCTTGATATTCACCCTCAAGCGATATGATTGATCGGTGAACGTGCAAGTTACAGGGACACAAATTTTTCTGTGTTAATATTACATACATACGTCACAGTTATTATACAAAAGCAACTTATACGACGTAACTATTGCTTGAAAAAATAATTGCTTAAAAAAATGTATATCATGAGAAACACAATGCAATACAATCTTACAAGCAAATATATGCAATGTATCCGTCATTTTCGTCGTGTGTTGATTTTAGCTGTGACGAAGTCAGGTATTTTTGAGAGAGTTAAATAGAGTCACTTGTGTCAAACTTATTTTCTATTTTATAGTGATCTTCTTCTACCAGAATTGGGCAAAATATAATCTGATTACAAATCACAAATCGTGATTAAAAAAGTCTCAATATTTATGTTTATCGTTTCTTGACAATCTGTAAATCATTCAACTTGTAACAAATCAGAATTTCAAACGGAAAACAGCAGGGTTAAAGTGTAAATGACTAATTCCATTACATACATTATTTTCTGTAATCGTTCATCATTTCAGTGACTACACAGTCAAATTATAGTCAGTAACAATTACAGGAAAAAACTCGTAATTGAATGAACAATTACACTTTAATAACAAGTTGTTATTTGTAATTAGATTACACTTTGTCTAACTCGGTGTTCTACTTATTTCCAAAGCAGCAACCAACGTGTAACAATTTGTATCTATCCATTTTCCAAACTATCCGCGTTCAAATTTTGGCAACACAGTATTCTAAAATAATTAACAAACCATATGGATGCATAAACTTTGCGCAACGTTTCTTTTTTTTTTACTGTAGGTAGACTAACATGACTCGATCAACCTTGCATCATACGCGAATCCGTAGGACGTAGACCAAAGTCGGGGATTTTAAATGGGTCTCGAACCTTGTTGGGCATCTAACCATTTCGCTTTTGAGCAGGAACAAATGGATTCGTGGAACTATTAAGCACGCGTTCTTCGAAGGTGTCTTATTCGAAGGTTTCGTCCAGTTCGTAGTATCTGAAAGAATGGGACGCATTGGTATGCCGCGTAACCATTATCCAAATCAAGATACTTCTATGTATCTCTTGGCGTACACGCACGCGATCATATTGAAGATTGCCTTGGGAGCATAGATGCGTGAAGAATTTTACAGGAATTACGGACACGTAAACTCAATGGTAATTCCATTACACAATTCATGACTCAGCTGCTAAGCATTGTTGGCACGATGCATAGCAAGAGCTCAGAAATTTTGTTAGATTCCTACTCTTTCCTTCTTCGTCGATGAAGTTGATAAATAACTGTTTATGGTGAGTTTAGCACGAGAAGACACTTGAAAGATTTTTCTATGTTTTGTCGCTTGAAACATAACGCTCGAATGCGAATCTCATTTCAGTATTTAATTAATGTACATACAAATACCTTTAGGAATTCATTTAAGAAAGTTTACGTTTGTCAAAAGGTAATTCAGCATCTAATGTTGGATCCCGGATTACAAGACGTACTTGATTCTTCTTTATTCAGAGAGAAGATGACTTCATCACTTATATTCGTTGAATAACGAATTTATAGTCCAAAATGAAAAGTGGGCACGAGAGTGAGTAATGGATTTGGAAAACGACTGTTGGACAGAGAGCCAGACCTAATAGCTCAGGAATAACAGAAGGTCACTCATCATACAACCACTTGACAGCCTCTCCACCTTCTATGGCACGCAAAGAATCCATTGAATCAGCCCCAACAAAGAATACGATTAATGTCTACTGGATGCTGTCAGAAGCGGGGGAAAGTTGCTGAATACGTATCGGTCACCTAAATTGTGGTTCAACAATTTTTTCCATATTGTATACCGACTGGATTTGATGGCTAATGCAGGAAATAAATGAGTAGTGATAAGCAGGCTTGGGCATTAAAAATCATAACTTCTAAATTAATTTTTCACCTTAATACCTTAATACTTCTTTAAAGGGAATAAACAATGCATCGACTGGTACATAGAAAGCATGATGTTACATACAAAAATTGAAGCGATTTTTATTTTTTATCAAAATTTTGCTATTGCAATTTGTTTTTAACTGAACGCTGAACAATTTTTGCAGGAAACATTTTTTTATCAAATTCATTATAATTACTATATTAATTATAATGGAACAAGGATAATTATGCATAACATACACATTATGTGTTGAATATATTGGCATGATAGACAAAATCATAATTTAACGTTCATAGTAATTTCATAACCAGAATTTTGATATAGAGCATAAATATTTTTCAAAAATTTCCTGATCATCGCGCGGCCATACGAGAAAATTTAGGATAAGTCGAAATTCAGTCTGGTTTAGTTCTTCACACTTCTTTTTAAATAATCTTAATCTATCCTCAGATTTCTATCACCTCTTTTAATTGATATTCATCTATTTCCTTTTAGTAGCTATTGGTTTAGTAGTAGATATTACTCTTAAAATTATATAAAGTTTATTTAGTGAGTTCTTATTAACTCCTATAATTTGGGAATTAATATCAAAATTGCTGAAAAACTTTTTGACAGTATCGTCATTATTCTAAAACAAATTTTAATTCCAGATCAAGTAAAATGTAAAAAGTGGTGTAAGAGATTTTTAGTTTTAACACTAAGAAATTTACTCTTTAACAAAATCACGATTTCGAATGAATTTGTTCAATAAAAATTCAATAACATCCGTTGCTGTAGTTAGTTGCAGATTGCAGATCAAAATTGAATAGAAATGTAATACAAACCTTCTTAATACAAATCAATCGAAATTACAGGATATTTTGAGCAGTTCTTTTTTTATTGCATTTCAAAGAGAAATAGAAAGTTTTCAAATTAGAGACTAAAATTATGCATACCTCTGTTACACTTCTTCATCTTTAAGGTGCAAAAAAAACACTATTTAGTAAATTATAACAAATAAAATGTATAATGAATGCAGAAATTAATATTTTTATACTAACGTTCTAATATATATACGACTGTTACCAATTCCTTATTGATTTTTTTGCAATTTAATATTCATATTGTTTACACGTCGTCTGATGATATCACGCAACAATTACATCAAAATTCAATAATGATTATTTTGATTTTAAAATTAAAACCAATTTTTATAATTTATTTCACCTAGAATTCTGAAATGACTCACAGCGCGCTTGGTCGAGAGATTATGAACTTTTAAAATACAACAACAAAAAACAGTGTAGCAATAATTTGGGGTTCATATTAAATGGTTAACTCTCTACTTTCACATCCCCAAATTAAATTTCGTATTATGTATAATTCTTTATGACTTAACTGACTGCAAAAAGATTAAAAAACCGTTTTTGCGATCCAAATCATCATGAACTTGAACAATGAAGTCTCCCCTTTAGAAGGACCCCACACAAATTAAGATAGGAACAATCTCTCATGAGACACGAATTATTTCCACCTAGAATTGCTGTCCGGCCTACTGTGCGACGCGACGTCTTTCCAGCACTTATCCTACTCTTCAGGCCCAAAGAATATCCCCCAGGATCCCTATCACGTTGAAACGTACCGAAATCGTACCGAGAGCCATCCCGAACGTTATTACACGTTCCCGAGGCCGGTAACGAAGCGGGCCTCGCGTTGCATTACGGAAGATAGATGGAGTTCCGTTGAACAGGTCGAAGGGGTATAAAATGTGGTTTCCACTAGCAGACGATCGCCACCCGAACGACCATGGCAGAGGCACCAGCAGCGCCACCAGCACCGGGCCCCGCGTGCCGCTCTCTCCTCCACCGGATGCCACTATCTGGAGCTCATCGCATATTTCATCCCGATCAAATTATTCCGAGGAACAAAACACGCCGAGGCTGCGTGTACAAGTGAGAACGTTCGCCGGGGCCTTTCGGTCCGAACGGGCAGGGAGAGATCGATTGTTGCGGAGAGATCGCGAAAAGAGAGAGAGAGAGAGAGAGAGAGAGAGAGAGAGAGAGAGAGAGAGAGAGAGAGAGAGAGAGAGAGAGAGAGAGAGAGAGAGAGAGAGAGAGAGAGTGATAGGGAGGGTGAGGGCAACAGGGTGGTTGAAGAAGACGAGAAAGTGAAAAAGGGAGGAGAGGACATACAATTGGTCTCGGCGGAGGATCGGTCGAGGAAAGACAGAGAAGAGAAGAGAGATTGCTAATCGATATATCGAGAGGCGAAGCCTAAAACTGCCTCCGCGATCACGAACCCTCCCTTCCTGGATGGAGTTCCTCTCTCTCCCTCTCCCTCTCGCCCCTCCAACATCCCAATGCTTCCCCCTTTTTCGACGTGTACCGGGGGCTTCATTAGCGTTCGCGTAATATAAATCAAACGACGACGCGTTTTAATTTATAAAACGCCATTACACCTTATGAATGACCCATTCATGTGAGAGCCCTCGCTTCGTGGACACGTGTCCCCGTTGCTACGACCGCGGGTGCCAGAAAGGGAGAGCTCGACGAAACGGACCGAATCGGGAAGAGGGAAAGAGATAGGGATACCGAGGGACAGGGGAGAAGGGGGGGGAGAGAGAGAGAGAGAGAGAGAGAGAGAGAGAGAGAGAGAGCGAGAGAGGGAAGGTCGACGAATACGAAACGCAAGAAGGAGAGATCGGACAAAGACGGAAGGACGTCCAAAAAGGAAGGGCGAGAAGGAGGCTGAGGACGGCAAAAGGAACACGAGGGACTTCCATGAAGGAATTTTCTCTCCTTCATGAATCGATCGAACTCTCCGCGGCTCGATGGCCTAGCGAAAAGGCTGGAAGAGGTGGCGCGATGCAAAAGGAATGGTATGAGGGAAAATGCGAGAAAGGACGGGACAGATGATGTTGGGACGCGGCGTTGAAAATGTGAAGCTATTTAGTGTCAGGGGAAATATTTTCGTGTTTGGTGGAACTGAAAGTTTTATCATTTTTGTAGATGCTAATATGATCATAATTAGTTAATTGGAATGCGAATTTTGATGTGTTTATGGTAATTTTAAGTATGCGAAAACCTACGAGGCTGTTGGCAAATACTAAAATATGAAAAATATAACAAAAGTTGTAATATTTAAAAAATGTTGCTCAACATATTACTCAAGCTTCAAGGCTTAATTTGTGTTTGTGAAAATATAATTTTGCATACAAATTCGCAGTCTAGTCATAATGCACTGATAAAAAAATTTTAGTCACTCGTCAGTTTTAATTAAAACCGGATTACACGATGAAACAAAATTATATCTGAAATTCAAAGTTAACATGTTCATTTAGAATTACAATTCAGTAGAATCGGTTGACCGACTTAATATCAGGATACAATTTTTACAAACACAAACAACGATTTGGAACTTAAAGAACAGTATGTCAATTGTTCCAAATATTCTAACTTGATAATATTGTTGATATTTTGTATATTTTATAATACAGTTGCGGATAAAAGTTTCCGAACGATTTCGATATCCATATTTCATGCATTTTCACGTATTTCATTTGGAGTAATAAAAAAATCTTATAATATATATTTATAGAAAATTTAATGATCTACAAGAATTCACCGAAATCATCTTTATACAAAATTTGTTTATTTTCTTACATTTTAGTTGCACACAAATGCCTGAAATATTTAGCTGCACGTCCTTTACTGTTAATGATCAATGACAGGTTAGAATCTCCTTGGAATACTTGCAATTAATCTTTGCATAGAGGATTCGGATAAGGAATTCCAATTTCGGCTTATTTCTATAAATAAACCGTCATCTTTCGAAAATTTTCTGCTTTTCACGAATCTTTTTACGTCACTTCCTAGATTTTGTGACGTCGACCTTCATTTAAGAGTTGACTATTTTGCACGCACTATAAAATTTCGAAAACATAATTTCGGTATTTGCAAATATTTTGAAATTGCTTCGGTTGATGGTTTATCCTTCTTACGAAGTTTCGCGACTGAAGATTCAATTTCTTTCGTCAATGAATTCATGACCCATTTCGCAAAATTGTAAATACGGTTACTAAATATTGCTTAATTGAAGTCAACTTTGCTATTAAAGGAATAATTGGTAAAGTAGAGTTTTAGAAATCCAAGAAAAATACACTAGCAGTTCCTAAACTTCGTGAAGAAATTAGATTAACTAAATACATAGCTACTAATAAATTGTTCAGAAACTTCTGTTGGGGTACATTTCAGGTAAATATACGAATTTTAAGTATAAAAATATAAACATGTTTTTTATAAATATGATTTAGGTGAATTTTTGTATATAGGGTGTCCCAGCATTAGTGGTACAACCGAGAAATAGGCGATCCTACATAAAAAAAAAACAAATCGAAAATAAAGAATAACACTGTACATTCGCGTTGACATGACGTCCTGAGCACTTATCACAGTTTCATTTGGTGTTTTAGTATGTTATTATCTTCGGTTTTGACTAACAGTTTCTATCAATTCTTCGCAATGAGTAGATAAGTAGATATACAAATCGAGAATACGTAGATATGTTTCTTGCACTGGGTGCGCGTAATAGCAACGCATCTGCCGCAGCTCGTTTGTACAGAGACCGATATCCAACTCGACGAAATTACATGTCTTATTTTCATTTAAATCTACTCTAAATCCATAGGCAGAAATAAGTAACACATCACATCATGTTGATACTAATGATATTAGTACTATTTATAAATGACATAAGACTTCTATCGACATCCATCCATCTAAATACATAGTTACGTGTACGCGTACTCGCTGAATATTCAAAGTCGATTTTCTCGAGAACGAAGCCTCAAATGAAAAAATTTTTTTTTATCTGGAATCACCTCTTCTCAGTTGTCTCACCGATGCTGGGACACCCTGCATAAATAATTGAATTCTCTATCGATGTACGTATGTAATTAGATTTTTCTATTACTCCAACTAAAATAGGTATGTATATGAAACTGAATGAAATATATGTAGAAATAGATGTCGTTTGCAAACTTTTGTCCTCAAGTGTACGTTAATAGTCTCGTAAATTTTTTTAACACTTAGTATTGCCATAAATGCATACAATCCGCTGTCTAATAATCAAAAACCAGAAAAATACAAACTGTAAATATTTAAAATCACTATGCGGAACATCTTCCCAGCACATGACACTTCCAACTTCCACCTAACTGATTGACAGGATAAAGTAATTCCTCCACCTATAAATGATCCCGCAGGCAACCCCTTCTAGCCTCATTCCCTGTACCGCATCCTGCGTATCTTGGATCCGTCAAAAAATGCAACTGCCGCGCCGCGCCGAAGCAATTCAGGTCCCCCTTTACGCCGGTCGACCCCGCACCCTTATTCTAAAAAGGTGCACAATAAGATATAGTTAACGGCGCGGCGGGGCGAACAGCAGGGATACAGTAATACAGTAGCCGAACGACGAGATCCACCTCTCAATGACCCCCCATCATCCACTCGATTTCGTGTCAAGTATAGTAGCACCGGATGAAACCGACGCGTGACAGGATAAATCATTGCTCGGACGCGGGAGACGAAGATGGATTTCTTGGACGAGAGCAAAGGGCTCCACAGTGACGTTCGGCAATTGGCGCAGGAGGTGCTGCTTACGAGGGAAGAGACCGAGGGCGAAGGAGAGGAAGGATCGGCATGTATAATGGAGAGGGGAAGGAAGGACGTTGAAGCCCTGTTGTGACGCAGCCTTAGCTTCATCGAGGTATATATCCTCGGCCTGGACCTGCTAAGGCCCATTCTCTGTCCGGTCCCCTCCTTCGCTCCCCTCCGCCTCCTCCTCCTCCTCTGCCCTTCCACCCCTGGGGTCCCTCGTCCGTCCTGGCCCTTGCCTCGCTCCCCACCCTCTCTTCACCACGCTCGCTTCCACTCGCTGCCTCCGTCCCGCCGCGTCGACGATTCCTGTCCTCAGAGTCCTCCTTCCACATTCCTGGGTCCCAAGTCGCCGTGCGGCGAAGACGCTCGGGCGGGAGGTGGAATACGAGAGGCCCTATACAAATCACCGGGCTACCGTCTTACCCGGGCTCATTCTTTCTCTCCCTTTCTCTCTCTTCCTCCTTCCTGTCTCCCTTCTTCTCCAAAGCCCTCTCCCCTTCCTCCGCTCCTCGTCTTCTTCTTTCATCCTTCCCCCTTTTTACCGTCTGTCCCTGTCCCTCTCGATCGCGAGCCAGCCTATTATCTCTCTCATTTATCGCATTCGCTCTCCCCGACTCTCTCCCTCCCTCTATCCTTTTTCCTTGTTCCTCTCGCGCAGGTCCTCTCTTCCTTTTCGGCCCCTCCCCCTCCCATCCCTCGTCCTCTCTCTCTCTCTCTCTCCGTATAACACACGCGCGCGCGAGCGAGCGAGCGAGCCAGGTGCGCGTCGCTCTCTCTTCGTTCCGCAGCGCGTCCGTGGGTCCGTTGCCGGGGCCCGTTCGCTCCTTCCTTCTCCTGCGCCCCCCTCCCCCCGCGTGCACTTTCATGTCCCTTTTCGTCGGTTCCTTTTTCTCCTGTTGCGAACAACACGCACCTCGACCCTCGGCCACGCACACGTACCACGCGTTGACGCCCAAAAAATTTGACGTTTCATATAAATTACTCGCGACGTCGCGGCCCCGGGCCCCTGCCGCATGCTCCGCGTAGACGTACCTCGTGCGGGGCGCGATTTCGGGAAAAAATTCCAAACGTAGAGATCTTTGGGATCCCCGTGGATACGCGCGGGTGGGTGGAGGCCGAATGGAAGGGCGAAGGTTTCGCGAAATTTCTGATAATTGGTCGGGTTGAAGTCGAATTGAAAACAGATTGTTTGGACTTCGTTAGAGGCCGTATTCGATAAGCTATATATTCGTTGACTACCAGTCGTTGCGACTGAATACGGCGTTTAATATACACTTCATTTCATATTTATAACCCATGAGCAAATTAGTATTTGTTTGTTAATTATTTTATTAGAAAATTCAAAAAACCGATCACTTTTTAGGACGGTTTATGTTTCAACATACATAAGAATTTGAAATTATTTTGGTCCAATTAGAAAATATCCCAACATATGTAATCACAGTAAGTTGTGTTGTGATTGTCGGTTTTGTTAAAATATTGTTATTTTTTACATTTCTTGCAAATTAATGATTTTGTTCAGCAATCACTAAACTATGGGCCGGCCTGTTCTCCAGAATTTAACCAATTTGAAAAAATCAAGTGAGTTGATGTATGTAGAAGTTTATAAAGGAAATATAAACTGCAATTTTTTAGGAATGGTAAAAGCTTGACAATGGGCTACTAAATTCATTAATAAAATCTGTGAAAAAGCTACTGTTGAAGTTGATAAAAGCCAGAGGGAATCACATTAATTATTATTTTTGTATTAACAAAGTCCATTACGTGCGGTATAAATATGAAACAATCTGAAGTGATTGGTTTCTCAAATTTGTTAATAAAATAGTTGCATACAAGAATATACTATTAAAAAGCTTTTTCCGTTAAAGATCTTATCATGAATTAAATTGATTAAATTAAGCTTATACAAATATTTTTATTATTATTGGAAACAAATGCTAATTTGCAGATAAGTTATAAATATGAAACAGAATGTATACAACACACAAATATGAAACAAAACAAATGCAGTAGATCACATGTATATTGAAAACTGCTATTTGTATTGGACGCCACGTTTAGTCGTAACGAATCAAACAAGAAACTAAGCTAATATAAGCTATGCTATGCTAAGTTTGAAAACATTAGCTTCAATACATTTTTATGGATCTGCTTCCACCAAGAGCTAAGATAAACTATGCTATGTTTTATATTTTAAAGCTAAATGTTTTCGTCGTTCGTTGTTGTGTACGCTAACATTTGACGGACAGGAGCAATAGCGCGGTGGTGAAATGAAGAAGGCGTGGAGCCGAAAAATCGTTTGCGAAGAAATCTCGTGCTATGTCGAGCTAACTTAAGCCAGGAATCCACTAGAAAGCTAAGCTAAAGCTATGCTATGCTAAGTTTAAACAATACATTTTTATTAACTTGGCTTAGCTCTTGGTAGAAACGGATCCATAAAAATCTATTGAAGCTCATTTTTTTTAACATAGCGTAGCAGAGCTTAGCTTAACTTTCTGGTGGATTCCCGGCTTTAGCTTCTAAAAGAAATATAGCATAGCTCAGCTTAGCTCTTAGTGGAAGCAAATCCATAAAAATGTATTGAAGCTAATTTTTTTTGAACTTAGCATAGCATAGCAGAGCTTAGCTTTCAGGTGGATCAGCTTGACTTCAGAGCGCCGAGCCAAGCATGTCTGTTTTCTACATCTGCGAGTATTTACTCTCTGCTAGCAAAAGTAAGAAAAAATGGGTCTCTCGCGCGTAGAAATACTGACTCGGTTCGATTTGGTGTTCTAGTAGAGACGGTCCCTTAGATTTTCTTGCGTCGAGCGAAACGCGTTGATGGATTTGCGAAAGGGTAAGGGAAGAACCCCCCATCGAGGTGACACCATGGGCCCTAATCTCCCTGGATCACGTACACCCGAGCAAACCGCCGCGCCGGTGAGGAACTTTTCGGCGCTCGAAGCGATCCCTCCCAATACCTATTTTTAGTAAGAAGCGTCCAAGCCCAGACGGTGGTGATTACAAAATTGCAGCAGCAATTGGTCCGTGTCATTTTACCGCCACAGGCACGGGGGGTCGAAACAGAGGGACGAGAGGAGGAGGATGAGGGAACAGAGTTGCAGGGGCAGAAGTCTCGAAGGAGGCAAAAAGACGACGCCGAAAGCGAAGTAGAAGAAGAAGAATACGAAGCTAAGACGGTAGCAACAATAACGTCCCGGGGAATAAGAGGACGTTGCTGAAGAAACAACCGCGTCAGCCAAAAAAGGTCTGTGAAGAGGAAGGGCGACGGGAGGCTCGGAAGGAAAACACTTCGGGGGGTTGGAAAAGGGGAAAACGGGGAGGTAGAAAGCAAATGGAGGAACCGCAAAGTGGCTACGGTTGACGTGGACGGGAAGATCTATTCTTCTAGCCGGTTATGGGACACTATTTCGCGGGGCATAGGGACAAGGATGCAGACGCACGCGCGCGCGTACGCAGGCTGGCCAACGTTCACGCAAACCGAGGCACGTATGCAGGGGTGTGAGCCGGCTTTTTCTACTTGTTTTGGTTTTTCAGATGCATTTTTTTCCTGTCGTGGCATGGCTCGCGCGCCTCAAAACCCGCCAGCTCAGGCTCGCCGTGATGGGGCCCCGTTGGAATGTAGGAGGGAGGGGTCCCGCAGGGCCCTGCGAGGCCCAAGAAGGGTCCCGGGGCCCCATTGGTGGGGGTACCAGTCGGACCGGCTTGTCATGGCTGGTGGGGAAAGAAGGCAGAGTAGAGCGAGGGGTAGCGACCAGCGGGTATTCGGCGAGAGGGGCGAGGCGAGGGGAAGGAACGAACTCGGAACGGGGCAGAGGGCGAGAGAGAGGAAGAAGACCACGGTATGCAGAAAGATCTCAAGATTAGTCAAGAGTTTCAGACTCCCGAGGGCCCACTCGGGTTTTAATGTTTATGCTTTATGTTATTAACTTCGCTCTCCTTTCGAATTCACCTCGTAGTTCGTGGCTCTACTCCGCCTAGGACACTTTCTCTTCGACCAAGTGAATCCCTCCAGCTCCACTTGCCCAACTCGCCTTCGGGTTCGCGACGAATAGAATGTCGCCGGCCGCTGCGAGGACTCCGCGACTAGTGAAAGTATCCTTATCGCGCGGCTATCTTTTTGGTTTTCTGGTTGGATTCGCGGCGATCGGAAACGATTTTGAAATCGCTAGGCGGTGGAGGTTGAGTGAACCTTTTTCTTCGCAATTTCTGGCTCACGAAATCTACTGCATAAATGCACTACAGTTTTGTCTTATCGTCTTCTTCTTTCTCTTCGATCACTGAATACTATAAATATTTTGAATTCCTCATCTATGATTTCATTTTTTTGGTCTTCTATTCATCCTCGAATATGTATCCTCGGTGTATCAAAATTCTACAGAATTTGTTCTTATCACTAGACTGCGGATTTTATGTATTTATGGCAATACCATGTGTTTAGGATTAAGCTAGGCTAAGTTTAGAATATATACAAATTTAGCCTAGCTTAATCCTAAACACTATGAATGCAAAAAATCTACGAGACTTTTAACAATATGTCAAAATATACAAAATATCAAAAATATAATTTAAGTTAGAAAGTTTAGAAAATTAAACATACTGTTATTCAAATTCCAATTCCAATTTGTATAATTAAAACTCAAAATTAGAAATCAAAATAGGATAAATAAAAAATAATCTATTGAACACTTTCCCATAAAGTAGTAACGTGTTTCCCAATGACGTGTAACTTGAGAATTACATACTCATTTCGTTTATTGAATATACACTATTTCATGAATTACTGCATTAAATCAAAATACAAATACTTAAATATTGCCATCTACTATGATTTTATAGTTGAAAACTAAAATATTGTAATTTAATTACTCATTTACATTCAATAATAATAATAATAAAGACAATTCTCATTAGGAGTGATTAACTCTTAAAGAACTTTTCCTATTCATGTCTTTGTACAATTTTTGTTTCTTTGTTTTCATTGCATTTGCGTCATTTTTTTGGCAGCTGTGTTATATTGTATTTTTTTGTAATATTGGGCGCCTGTCCATTAATTACTAAATAAATAAATAAACAAAATAATTGTTTGACGTTTCTCTATTCTAGATTTCAGTTTTTTCCGATCGAAGAAAAAATCGGGCCACAGAGAATTAAATTGCACTGCACCACTGGACATATTAAAATAAACTTCAAACAATACTTCACCCAAACTATCGTCTTCTAAATTATCTAAGAGCATAATTGGATGAATACTTTCGCTGTTCTGAAAGGCTCAAACCTTCCATCACATTATAACAATAATTTAGCTGAAATACAAAAATCAACGATAAAAAAAAACCCCAGCATAAATTTTAGATCTCGTATTCAACTACCTAATAAATATTCCGTCGTTTCCAGTAGAACCGTCTACCAATTTCGAAATCACTCCTTCCCGCCGCGCTTCCCTTTTCACGAAGAAAAATGCAAATTCTGCAACAAGTTCTTAATTGAATCACGTTCGAGCGCCACGAACGCGCGATTCGTGACCGCCTGGCTGCTGCAGGTAAAAAAGCTCCACACGGAGCGTATACGAAGGTGAGTCTGTCAATCGCTAACGACGGTCCCGTCACGAAATCAAGAGCGCTCCGCGTTCTCAGGAAACGCAACACCTAATGACTCGCGTGAGCTTCGGTAATTCGATCTACTCTTGGAGAAGGTTAAAAAGTGGTACGCCGTAATTCGAGGCGGATACGGTACCCAGCAAGTCATTCACGATGCTCATCGGCCCGTCCGACAGCATTTCGTCCGTTTAAACGACGGACCGACGGAAACGGGCACGTTGGTCGCGTCGAGGAATACATTTACACTGTTCAATCTCGAATAGAAGCTCGTCTGTATTTTTGTGTTTAGCAAAAATTAAAACAATAAATCTGAGTGGCTAAATGTAGGGGTGGTTGCAAACCTTTAACTGTAGGAGAGAGTCGTGCAGTAACGACTGTCAACGTGTATGTTTAATATGTTAGAACAGCAGTAATAATGAAATAAATATTATTGCTCTGAAATATGTTATAGAAAACGGTTATGTTCATTTATTTATCCAATTAAAATCTAGTAAACAAATGCTTAAACTAATTTTGGTCGGTATTTTGATATTTTGACTAACAGCAATGAAAACAAAATTCTTTTTGTAATTATTAATCATTATTGTAACTGTCTTTTACCTTAACTAGTATATGATATTTAGCCATACTTATTGAATAAAATAAAAAAATAAAACGAACATAAATACAGTGTGAAACGGAAACCGTAGTTCCACCGACCATGATATGAATCGACGTGCAAAATTAAGGAAAAAATTTAGTATAACATTTCTTCGTCTGAGATGTTGTTTTCAAGAAAATTGTTTTTTGATCAATTATTACGGAATTACTAAAATTAATATGTAAGAATATGTCTATCGTAAATCTCATCGATTTTGAGATTCAAATTTGAAGGTAGAGATTTAAATATGTTAAAGTATAAATTCGAACCGTAAAAATGGGAGATTTTTAGAGTTTACATTGGAGATTCAAAGATTTGAAGCGGAAAATTTGTAGAGTTAAAATCGAAGATTGGAAAATTTCAAGGTGGAGATTTGAAGATTTCAGGTCAGATATTGGAAAATTTAAAGTTTTAACGATCTTGAGTTTAAATTAGAAACTTGAAGGTTGAAAGTTAGAGATTCAAAGATTTAAAATTGAAAATTTGAGAAGCTGAAGATAGAGATTTGAGAAGCTGACATTGGAAAAGTATACTGATTGTGAGAAGAGTTTTTGCATCTGGACGACCAGCAATGTAAATGTGTGATGTATCCTTCGCAACGAAGTAGAAGTGGAAAAGGACTTTTACTCACCGGACAGTATTGCCAGGCCGAACAGTTCGCAGTCTCGCATGCCCTGCTGGCCGAGAAGCATGCATGTCTGCGCGTACACCTCCTTCACTCTTGACTTCGCCTGAAACAATGTATCAAAACCATTAGAAACTAAAACAAATGATAGGTACTAAATTATAGAAGGATGTTAAAAATTCTTGCTGGAACGATCAATGAAAACACAATGGAAGAAGTTTCTAGTAGCGGATTTGGAGATTTGTCGCCCTTTTCTATTTTTATTTTATTTTTCATTATTATTATTAACGGGTTATACAATCTTTTGGTACAAAAAAAAGAAAAAATAGTAAATAATAGCCAAACATAACAAAACAAAACAAAAAAAAAAGACAAAATATACGTATAATTGTATAGAGGTAAAATGGTAAGTCTAAAAAGCGCAATAAAAAATAAAGCAGAACGAAAACTGAAGATCTTAAAGAATATACATACATAGAATATAAAAGGGCAAAGTCACTGCTTCAAGGCGTAGAATAATTTCTTACGTATTTTATATAGCGAATCAGAGAAAAAATCAATTTCAGTATTACATACATTGGCTATTGAATACACAGATTCTTCCCGTTAAGTTTTGTCACCATTTTTTAAGCATTTTCGATAGTGCAACTAAAAACTGTTTTACACAAAATTTTCTGCTTTTCTGGAAGTTTCAGCGTCATTTTAACACCTGTAGGCAAAATAACGAGTTCACGTTGTAACGTTCTGATATTTTCCTTTCATACATATATGCAGGATACACAAACTTAATACATGTTCACATAAATGACTTTAGTAATAAAATCGTTTCGTAGAAAGATTCGTTACAGATTGCAATCAACAAATTCAAAAGACTTTTCCGCTCCAAGCAGAGAGCGATATTTGAAATTAAGTATTCAACACTGCCGGTGATCAAGATAACATCAGTAAAACATCGGACACTTAAACGGCGGTAAACGATATTTTTGTCGATGAAAACTGACGGACAGAATCTAGCGTGCCGTGTACAAGCAATTAACACGTGTACACCAAGAAATGGAAAAGATCTCCCCTTGAGAGATTGAAACACATGTGGTTACTAATAGAGTGCACATAATAAGATTGTATCGCTCTTGAAACCCTTGTTCGACATAGGCCCCCTTGCATAATCACGAATTTAAATTACTGGAACGTTGATGAACAAATGATACCATTTCGAAGGGGACCTCTTCGAGCAGAGTTCATTGACGTTTAACACGAGGACTATCCGACTAATCAAACTTACCCATCTCGACTATTTACCAACAACAAGGCAAATTTATTTTCCTATAACGGAACATTCTATTCACTATGTTGTTTTCGATGCTACTAACTTTGACCCAATTTATTTACCTATTGCACTTCATATAGGGTAATTAATTAAATTAACATTATCCAGTTCGCTTGCTTCTTGAGTTTGAGTAGTGTTCCTTTTTCACGAAGACACGATATTACGACGAAAGTGGGAAGGGAAAAATCTAATCACTGAAGAAATAATTAACTTGTGAATTACACTATTTTTCTGTGGAAAAATATGTTTGCATTTAACATTAGAACACATGAAAGTACTAACAGTTGTGAATAATAAAGGGAAAGGTAAATAATTATCTAGTTTTTATATCCTGAGTATCAAAATTACTTGGATTTCTTTAACTATGTGTATGTTAAATATATTATTTCAAAATTGTAACAAGATTTTTACTGTTTATGATAAATTTCAGCTTTTACCTATTTTAACTCGGAAATCGGCAATGATCGCTTCTTTTTTGCAAAACTATTTGATGTGACCATCTATTCCCAAAAATTGAGAGCGATGGTCACACTAATAATTCTTATTCACATTTTCCTTATCATCTGCTTCATACGTCAAACAAATATGTTCGGAAAGTCATCAATACCCGTGATAATTGGTCGGTAGATAAAAAGAAAATTTATGTCAAGTTAATGCCAACTTTGTAAATTCCGGGTGCATCAAAACTGCGTAAAATTTTAGAAAAAAAATATTAAAGGGAAAGAGAATGAAATTCTCGTCTTCAAAGCTTCAAAGCTCAATCTTAAAGGTTGAGTTTTGAAGACTTAATGATTTTGAAAGACAGATTCGAAGTTAAAAGCCTTCGAAACTTAAATGTTGAAATTCAAATTTAAAACATAATTTAGGGTTCAACCTTTGAACTGTAGAGATTAAAAATAAATATTCGCAATTCACAAATTTGTTTACGAAGACTACACTGAATTTGTTTAAATTTTAAGAAAAATATTTGTTTTTACATAATAAAAGTCGTGGAAACTGAGCAACAATTAAATCTGGAAGCTGAAGACGATCCAAATTAAAAGTAAAGATTATTACTACGAATTTAATAGTTAATTAGCCTTTGAAATACTGTGAGTCACTATAAACTACCGATACTAACTCTTCTTTTCTTCAATATTGCAACCACTGTATAATCTTATAACTGCTATTACTAGCTTGGTGTCCTGAATATTAATTTACATTATTTCACTAAACTTTATTACACTATTTTATTACACTAATAAACCTGTTTCTGATTTTGGGTTCTGTTTTTTTGGACTTGTCGGTCTAAATAATCCTATAGTTCTTTTATAGGTTTTCTATAAATCAGAAGTAATTCACGTCCATTCCATGTGTTTCATTAGATCTGTAATAGAATTCAACAACAAAGATCATTTAAAAATAATGATAATTTATTTGTACGTCAGTTGTTCACTGAAAAATGTAAGTGTTCACATATGTACTTATGGACAGGAGTGTAAATGTACGTAGGTACATGCATTTTAATTGTTGATAGTTACTGTTAGCCAGATTTAAAGGTAAACCAATACTCGAACTTCCTCATCCTACGTCTCGACAGTAATAAAAGACTAGAATTTATGCACCTTTCAGACGGAATAGCATTAAACCTGCGTGTAATCGACATTCTAGAGAAACCGGAATCCCTTGCCTAAACTACATTAGCGTTAACGCATTTTATGCGGCTTTTTGACTGACGTTTACGAAGGCATTCCGAACGACTCTATTCAACGGAGAACGAGGCTCCGCTACCGTAACGAGAATATAAAATCTGGTATTAATATCTTTAAAATTCGTGCGACGAATCCTGGTTTCGGAAAGGCCATCGACGATGCGGAAGGATATTAACAGATATGATATTTGAAGTTTTGATCGTTGGGAACGCTGGAAAGCACTGAGCGATTTTTGTAAAGTAGTCGATGTTCTATAGCAGTGTTCTTCAACCTTTTTGCACTCGTATACCGGTGAAAATAGGAGTAATATTTCGCGAACCGGTCGATGGTTTAAAAAAAATAAAAACTATTGTAAACTGAAAGCAGTAATACTTGGCATATTTTCGTTATCATCTACTGTTCTCCTGAATATTGTCCTTGCTTCTACTAAAGAAGCTTAAAAGATGTTGTTGTTTAATTTTTTTTGGTCTCCATTTTAGAAGGTTTCCAATTTGACAAACGAAATAACTTGTTTTCCGAAATACCACAATACAATACTAGAAAACTTTTTGTGTCGTCGACAAGTGAACTGATACAATACTGACATTCAACGACCGATCATTTCGCCTATACTCGTTATATTAACTACATACCCAAATATGTAGCGGGTGGCTAGATGACTCGGACGAAATTTTTGGCGGACCGGCAGGAAATTTTCACGGGTTGAAGAACACTGGTCTATAATATGGTTGCAATATGTACAGTAACGTCTATTCTATACAATAGAAGGACGCCGAGTAGATATTTGGGAACAACAGAATATGTAGGATTATTCAAATTAAGTGTCATAGCTTCCAAGAAATGGCATTGCGAAACGGTCTGATATATCTTCATTTATTTTCGAAAAAGTTCATTAGAAAACATAAAAAAATCATTATGGAATACAGTACAGAGCAGAAACGTGTGCAAATTCTTAAAATTTGTTATAAAAATCGAAGTTCTGTTCCAGCTTAATTTAAGCAACAAAGGGAGTCCTAATTTCATGAAGGAACGACATGAATTGGCTACCAAAATCGTGTGATTTAACACCATCTTTTACTATGAATATTAAAAAAAAAATTAAGTTTACGTCTATAACCCAAAGATGAGCTGAAAAATAATAACACAACCATCAAAGATGAAATTGAGTCCCAGTTATGTGAAAATGTAATAGAAAATTAAATCCAATATATCGAGCTCGTGGAAAAATGTGTTTCATACTGTGTTTCATACTTAATGTCATAAACTACAGTTTGTTTCAAAATAAAGAAACCAGATACAGGAGAACTTGAATTGAAGCATAATTTCTAATGTAGTGTTGTTTAGTGTAATGTAGTGTAATTTAATGTAATGTAATTTAATGTAATGTAGTGTAATGTAGTCTTTCTAATATAATATAGAGTAGAATAGTGTAGTGTAGTATTTCTAATACAAAAATCCAATAATGAGTTCAAAATTGTTGAAGCGTGATTTCGAATATAGTTTAGGATAGTGTAGTATAGTGAAATTTCGTGTAGTGTAGTGTAGTATAGTATAATATAGCACTTTCAACATAAAATGCTAATAATGAGTTGAAAATGATTAAAGCGGGATTCAAGGTTTGCTCGAATTCCTACTATATTATTATAACTTATGCATTTAATAATTGAAACCTTGACTACCAAAAATTTAAGATAATTAAAGATCGAATAATCAATGTTCTACTGTAAATTTCAAATAATTTGCCTTTTATCTCAAACTAAGAACATGACACTCAATTTTCATAACCGCATGTTGATACCCAACGATACCCGTCCGTGTGTTGATTTTTCCTAATTCCTTTTTTATTGTAAGGTTATCTACACCTTTCTACATGTAAGTTGAGAAACTTTCTAAGACAAACCAGATGCCTTTGTAACTGTGTATCAATGTAGATTGCAAAGCCGTAAAACATAATCCCCGTGTCATATATTTTGAAAGTGAAATTTCGCAACGAAATCAAGACAATACCTTTTCGTCTTAAATAAATTCATCAGTAGTGCGTACATGGAAATCGCTTCATAAGCGCGGCGAAATATCCAGGAAACGAAACGGACAGATTTCGAAAGGATTTTCTACGAGTGTCGTCGAGGTTTCATCTGTTCCGTCGATGACTTGCACGCCGGTACACATACACATATTCTGCAACGCACGCGCGCGCGCATGTAATAACAACGTGTGGATGAATGAATATTGCAAACGGTGAAAGCGTACCACATACCAGACTCGTTACAACCGTCCCGCGGCAGCTCGCAGACGTGGCTACGGTTTGCCATGCCGTGAAGAATGTCTTAGAACGTGATCAGAGTGATTCGCGTCGCTAAATCATACATGGCAACAGGAACTGTCCTACTGCTTCAAATTTTTGGTTATCCCTATTTGGTGTTGAAGACGTTCGCTTTCAGAAAGCTGGATGAAGATTATTTGAGTATTGTAACAATATGTAATCTACTTTTTGTTTATGCAGAGTGTACCGAAAATCCTGCTACAACGCGAAGGATAGTTTCTCGTGCAAAAGTAAGTCGAATATTTAGACTGAAAATTTTTTATATAAGGCTTCGGTTTTGAGTATTTTGTTTATATATAATTATTAAAAAAATATATATCTTTTATGCAAAAAAGTTGGAAAAAAGAAGACATTCTCCTTCGCCTTTGTTTGCAGTTTCATTTCTTATTTTTTTTTTATTTAGAAGTAATAATAAGAGAAAAAAGGAGTGGTCTCAAACGAGTACCAAGAGAATTAACCTTCCCAGAAAATTGACCTTTGACCTATGATTCCAAACATTTACTCTGACCGCCAGACGAATTGAATCCCTTAGTTACAGTTTAGGGATGAGAAGTCAAACATCCTTGAAACCCTAAAGATCCTTCGCAGAATACAGATTGAAAAATTAGCAACTCACAGTATTTATTTATAAGTCTTTGAGACAGTGCAAATACGTAATCGAAGATCAACAGATCGTTGAAATCTAGAGATCGGATCTGCGAAATATAATCCGGAAACTGATTCATTTCTATTTCGATATAATTTCTTACTCCAAATAAATTTCATTCTACATTTCTCGCTTAATTTGTGACTAATAATTTCCGTAATACCTAAGTTATTTACATCATTATCACTTTATTAGCGGCTCCATATTTGACAATCTACACACAATATTCCATAGATAACAGTTGAAGTCTGCATCTGCACAATACCGGACTTCAAAAAGTATGTCAAAGTCAAAACAAAACAAGGAGCCTCATAATTTCCTCGTCAAACAACAATTAATGAATTAATAAATAAGAACAATTAGTGCTTTTGAATCCTCATAATTTTGCTGTCGAAGAAAAACTCTCATCTATCTCGATAATTATCTTTCATCCGTTCATTTCTTAATGAACACACCTCTGGAAAGTTCTAATTATTAATGTTGCTCGCACACGTAAACATTATTAATTATGTGAGCAAAGTAATCTACATAATTCCTGCGTTTAATTTCTCACCGCATCTTTTTGTTCTGGATATTTCACTTAATGGAATTTCAAGTCATCCGTTTTTCCTTTTCCCTTCCCTTTCTCATTGTCCTTTCTTGCGACACAAAATTCCGCGTATAGGATTTTTCTTGCCCATTAAATGGAAAAGTGAATTCAAGACAGACACTTGATCGGTTAATTGCGGTGCGAGCAAGGTGAAATTTTTCCACCAGTTTCTTATCTATACATCCTCATTAGCCTTGGCCAAAGAATCCGAAATATTTCCGTAATTCCGCGAGGAATTTCAAATCGAGCAATTACATTCGTGGCGAGTTGGGATTCGCATAAAGCGGCCTGAGGATTTATCAGACGCGTTTTAACGCTTCGAAGCGTACCGGGAGCGCATAAATGTTTCCACGCACGAATTTCCTTCCCTCTCACCGACAAACGCAGCCAGTATACGAGATCGATCAACGAGAGTTTCGAATCTTTCTAATGTAACCGTATTACAGTGAATAAAGTAATGCTTTCAAGCTGATAGATGGATGTGTATCGCCGCTCGTAAATCTTGCCTATTCAGGACGCAGTTACACAATCCGTGGGCTAGAATATTTGAAGAATAAGACGTTCGTTTCGCGGGGAATTCACGAAACCTGCCCGATGAGGATAAATCTGGATCCCTAGAAATTCACAGACACTGTTAAACCTAAATTTGAAGCATCAATTTAATGCATCGAATCAGACTATTATTAGGAAACAGTAAAATGCAGGATAAACAGCAGGATTTCATTCCAAATATTCTGAAGTCTTAAATCAATAATAGAATTCGATACAAACATTTCAGAACACAAACTTCAAAATTATTCAACGTGATTCATACTCTTCAGAAATTAATTACATTTATCACTACTGACACTGAAACCGAGGCACTCGAAATTTTGTTTCAACGTTTTCGAAATATTATTAGACAAGCAGCACAGAAAATATAGACTTTTTATTGCTACATTCAAGATTTTAAACGGATCCTTCAGAATTCTTCGCTGACCCAAGCTAAATCAGATATAATTAACGATAAACGAGGTACAAATGATAACTTATCTCTCTAACATTACATGATAAAGAGTCCTGCCTTTAATTGTGACAACACACAAGCTCGAATCAAGTCGATTCGACTTTTATATTATACGTTCTTGTTGAAGATTAGAGCAATTAGCGCTACCCAATTAAGACAAGACGTTTAACGCGCTTTACACGCGAAGCAGATAGATCGTTCAGAGCGATACTTCAGCCCTAGAGTAACTTAATAAACTTCGAATCACATCTGCGGGAAGATTACGCGCAATCAAGAGCGTGAGTCGGAATAGTTCGTCGTGATGATTATTTAAAAGATGAGTGCCTTCTACAAATAATACTGTTAAGAAACGGGCGCAGGAAAAAAATCGTTTTACGGCTACTTTAACAACTTTATTCCTCCTTGAAAGAGAAGCAAGAGTATTGTGTACATCGAGCCACTCTGGTCTCCAGAGAAATGCGTTGGCTGAATACAGAAATTTTTACAAGTTTTGTTCTAATCAAGTACAGCAATGGTTTCACGCATTTCGAAAATTTGGGACCGATGTTTTTCCAGGAAGTTCCCAAAATAATTTTATAATTTCATAAATTTTATATGTAATTGCAGCGTTCTAAAAGACTTGGAACTGCATTGGGGAAATCATTTTGTAGAATTGCTTTTAAATACTCCGTTATGGCTTTTTAATTACAAAAGTGATTGATATGGTTTCCTTCGTATGAAGTTTAAGTTTTGAGGAGGAATAAAGATCTACAGATACTAATGTAAATACGGCGAGTGGTGCAAAATCGTTTTCACCCGTTTTCTCAACAAAAATTGGATCACCATTGTTGAAACGTGAGCTGCAGTGTTGCAATGCAACAGGAATCCCTTTGCCGAATGCTTTTGAGTAGTCTATGCATTCCTTTTTTTTTTAAATACTGCGACCATATAAGTACAGTTAACTACTTTATTAATTGTTATTTTAATATAAATTTAACTACTAAATTAATTGTTTCGTGTGTTACCAACTTGAAAATTAGATTAGTATGTTCAAAACAAATCATTCCGTAAACTTTCCGAACAAACTGTGTATGATTTATTAAACGATGACATAATTGTTTCCGTCGTCAGAATTAATAGATTTACATTAACCGTGAACTTGACAGAAAACCGTCAATAAAAAGTTTTGCTCTCACCCAATGCAAACGTTCACACAAAAGTGCAGACAACGTGGTTAGAATGTTTCTTTCCCAGCAACAAGTCTTCCTTCCTTCTCCGTTCATTAGCGTTAAAGCGAAAGAATTCTCCGACGCGGCCAATAAAAGCTATATTATTTTACATGATTAGAAAGTTACCCGATGTAACATAAGCCATCTCGCTCCACGGAAACCGGTTGAAGTTCCGCTAGAGTGGTGCATCGTGGTCGGTCCCCAAAGAGGAAAAGGGAGCAGCAAGAAAATGTGAGGTCAGTGAAAGAAACAGATTCGAGGCTCCAGAAACCGCGATTGAAATTCTATTTGGTGTAACCATTCCTAAAGCATTTCTTTCGCCCAATGAAAAAGAAAAACAACTCGGAAACATCGCATTCGTTTTCAACAGTTGACCGACATAGAGATATAGAAATACAGACATTTTGGAATCATTTAATGGTGTGAAATCGGTTAAATTAAGTCGATAGATTTTGGGATTATAAAGTTTCGCATCGGCTTTGTAATTATTCAACAACAAATTCACTGTCTTTCAAAATTCAGTTACTCGATGAATTTAACTGCAGATTATTTTCGATATAAAGCGATACTTCAATTATGATTAGTTTTTTTTCAGCTCTTATTTATTGTCTTATTTTGTGATAACAGCACTCATAGGAATCAATTCAGAATTTTTGTTTCCGATAAATTTAGAAATCGAATTTTTTAAAGCGTCACATTGGATCACAACTTTTGAATGAAGAAAAAGCAACTGAAGCTAGAACTTTACGGACATTTCATACGTCGCGTTTTCACCGTCCAAATACACAGGTCCTACTATTTCTGCGGAGAAAATGCAACGTGCAACACGCGACGTGTCAAATACCCGTGTAGTCGACCTAAAAACTCAGTGCAAAATGTTTTTTGTACAATCTTAAAACAGACAAATATAACAAAAAGTTTTACGTGGTTAAGGGTCCCGCATATAGTCAATAATATTGATTAACCCTAGTTTGACAATATTATTGTTTAATCAGACCGTAACAGATAATCATTAACAAACTTAGAATAAGACACTCTGCAGCAACTCATAAACACTTACTAGAAAAAACTGACCCACCAAAACGTTTAATTTGTAGCACACAAAACACAATTAAGCACACGCTCCGAGAACGTGAAAAGTACCAACCACTGAGGAAAAAGAACGGACTAGCCAACAACATCAAAAATTGTCTAGAAGACAACAGAAAAAATAAATGAACACCTTATAAATACACCAATCAAACTGAACAATATGCGTACATAGTACAAAGCCTTTTTATTTTTACACATACACTACCGTTCACAAGTATCCGGATACTTAGCAAATTCAGATAAATCTCATATTAGTGCTAAAAAAATTTAACTATTCTTTAATAAAATTATTGTGAACTAAATGGTTTGTTATCCTAGGAGTATTAGAATGCACAACAACATATAGAATCCTTAACAATAAGTAGAAGATATTTACGTGATATTCGCAAATATACACGTGTCCGAATACTTTTGGACGGTAGTGTACATCAACATCGACTCTACTTTCAATATCAGCTGTACAAACTCAATAATATTGTCAATACCGATAAATATTGACAATATTATTGTCAACACCGATAAATATTGACAATATTATTGTCAACACCGATAAATATTGACAATATTATTGACCGTGTGCGGATAACTGTCATGCGCTTACTAAGAAATTGATGAAGATTGTTCTGTCTACCTTTTTGGCACAATTACTACAATTCCTCCTTAAATCTAGCTATCAAAATCTCTTACAAATTACTTACAGTGGCTCACAAGTTCATTCGTATGTATTCCAAATTTTAATTAACTGCGAAATCCACATTTTATTATTTTTCTTATCAGATTATAATGTTCCACCTTCCACGTTTAATTGTTCCTCATTTTCTTTAACTTTTATTGTGCAGAAACAAATACCTTTTTTAGAATTGAAACAAACTGAAGATACTCTTTGTAAACCAATTTGTGAGTCACTGCATTTCGATATCATTTCACGGCCCGTTAAAAATTTAATGGACCCAACATTATACCAGGGCCCATAGATTGATAAATGATATTATAACTTATATGTAGTTTTAATCGATACAAATTATTAAAAATTCGACACATCGCTTTGGCACCACGACCTAAACAACAATATTAAACAGCAATTGTTTTCGAAAAAAGGAGGTAAACGTAAAAGAGTTAATAAATAACGAAAGTCCTTTTCCTTCAGAACGCAACCAAATCACAGAGATTTCTGGTCCACGAAGTAACCACGTCAGAACTAATCACGGAACAGCGTTACAATTGCAGCCGTTTGAAACCGCGTTGCTCCGAAGGGAAAAGGTCCCCTCATAAATGCTCGCGGTGGAATGCGCGCGCGTCGAGCCAGCGGAACAATTTATCGCCCCGTATCGAATATTTCGAGTCGCTCGACGCATTCCGGCGCCGATCTTGTCCGCACCAAATCTCCACGGACCACCATAAAATATCCGCCGGGGCAGCCCTGTCCGCTCAGATTTACGGTCGATCCTATCGGCGGCAGTTTCACGATTCCTGCCTTGGACGGCCACGGGATAGATTCGCGAGATTGACAAAAATATCTGTCCGAACGGATCTTCCTCCGGGAAGATTAACTTCGTCGCTCGTCGCACGCACCGGGAAATCGTTGCGACGAGGTAACAGAATCGATGATTAATGAGAGACGGGACGGTGAAAATTTCGTTGGTCCGCGGATATTGTTGTGTTACGAGATTACTATGTATATTTCAGCGTAGCGCATTGTATTGTAATGATGTATTGTATTTTAACGGTGGGTACTCAGAGGAATGTGGATGGGCAGCGTTGGTTCGGTAAATAACTGTGGTCTGAAGGAGGAAGTTTAGGTTTTGCGAAGGGAAGACGTTAAAATGATGTTTCCGATTTTAAAGAAATTTTGTAGGTGTGTACAGTAAAGTTATATTCTACTTGGCAATTATATTACTAATTACTACTCCATAAGTGGCAGTCGCTATTCCCATTCAATAAGATTTACGAGGAGCTGTCAAGGACCCAATTTCTAATCAGAACCCAATTCCTCATCAGCTTAATGTTTCGAATTTTAAAAGGCAAATTTGGTAGCCAATATTAGACATAATTTGGGTAATCAGTATAATTGCTTCTTTTGCTCTTTGACCTTAGAACTCAGTTTATAACATAATTATTGTTATTTTTGCACTTTGTTAGATGTCTAATTAAAAATAATACATAGATGTACTCAAATATCAGACAAAGATGATTATGAGTTTGAGATTAGGTTAATTTTCATATTTACACGTTAGAAAAATCATGATAGTTACTCTTAAGTGATCAGTGATAGTTTTAAGTGATAGTAGAATGAGTCGACACGACGCGACGCGACGATTCAGAATTCATTGATCGATAATTGAAATAATAATTAAACTAAATATATATATTTAACACAAAAAAATTATTAAGTAAACTAAACATTAAACTACTGATGGAATTAATAAAGAAACTACATATATTTTGTAACGTTAAGCAAAAATGCAACGCTTCACAGTTTACAAGACTTTTCTATAATAATGTTGGCTCTCAATGAATAACGTTTTACATAATTCATGAATAAATAAAAGTAAATTAGAAGAATACTTCATAAAATATATATAATTTTAGTAAATAATTGTGCAACTGATGAAGTGTCAATTTAATTCCATAGAAAGAGAATTTAGATGTGACGTTCTGCCACTGAATCAAGTCTCAAAAATTTTCTATCCCGAGTACTGATAAATTTTTTCATGTGTTATCTCTCTACTTTTCTAGTAAAAATTAGTAAAAGAAATTACTTCTTAATATTGAGTCAACTCATAAATAATACCTTCTCCTTTTCTTCGAAGGCAGAATTGAAAAATGGTGTGAGGTACAGAAGATACAGTAGAACCACGATTAACCAGTTCTTAATTATTTTCTTTTTCTATTATCTAGAGTTCTAATTACTTGGTGCATTAGTGATTAGAGTGCAATAAAATTTGGAGTAAAACTTGAACTTGGATTTAACGATAGCATATTAAAAGTTTTTTAATTCTGCGTAATGGAAATGTTTCAATTTTTTCTTTAACATTAACCTGATTAATCAAAGTTGTCTTGTAGTTGTAAAAAGTAGTATTATCCGTAGCAGTGATTAAATTTTGCAGCCAGTTATTAATTTTTTCTATTAGACAGAATTAGTTCCACAGTCATTATTTATAAAATTACATACTACCGTAGCCTCCTTAGAGAATTCTATGATCAGAATATACTTTCTGCTAACTAGACATCATTTTCTCCTTCTCGTTTTTACTCTTTTTATCAAAGCCTTAATCCCTATTCTAAAATATCATTTTCCAAAGTTCAAGTTTTGGGAAAAAGGATTTTTCAATTTGTTTACAGAATTGTATTTCAAGAAGCTACGCTTACGCCATAAATTCGCTGGTACTTTGTACTTTCATTGTGTACTACCCAGTTGATCAGTGTAACGAGGCTAGAATCCAACCCGTGATTTCATAGCAGGCCAACGCATGCGGGACCACGCAGGCAGAACGAGGAATTTCCTTGGCAACCGGGAATTCAGATTCGCGGTTACAAATGAGCTGGCTGTAATTAGGGAGATGGTATCGTGTGAGAAGGTACGCTACGCTGCCGGCGTGCCTCGTGTTCGCCGAGCTGTTCTGTGTACGGACGGTTTGTCTAACGACGCGAGGAGGCAACAGCCTCGAACGAGCAAAATCGACGTCGTCGTTCGCGGAAACCTTGGCAATGAAACTGCGATCGCCTTCGCTTTACGCTGCGTACGTTCCTCGAGGGTCTTGATGCTTCGAAGAAATTTAGAGTAACCTCTATTTAGCTCCTAAGAGGAGCACAGGAAATGGGAGTATCGTGGGAGCTCGTGGTTCTATTTAGATATCTTTTGACACTTCTGTTATAGTAATTATTAGACAGCGGATTTTACGCATTTATGCCAATGCTAAGTATGCAAAAAAATCTACGAAACTGTTATATACAAAATATCAAAAATATTATTTAAGTTCGAATGTTTAGAACATTAAACATACTGTTTTACAGGTGCCAATTCTTTATTTGTACTTGTGAAAATTTTATTTTGCATAAATATCCGCTGTCTAGTAATTATACATATAGTAGATTATTTGCTGTGAAATTGTGTTTCATTTATTCTTAATACATGTAAAAATTATTAAAGTAATTATTGACAGAAGGATAGTTTCCAAAAGGAGCAAATGGAAAATTTCCCAGATGGCTGAAACGTTTATGAATTACTTATCTGTACAGCTTATTAACATTTTGGTATTGTAATGAAAGAAATTGTTAACGGACACAGTTTTTAATTGTTTGAACCTCGCAACACTGAAAATTCTAGTTTTAACAAACTCAATAATTTTCGTCTCACAAAGAAAGAACCCAAAATATGTTTTCCTTTTTCGAAAAATTTGGTTTCTTGGAAAATTTGTAATAGCACCTGAAATGCAGAAATTAATCATACGAGATTTTAAAGCCAACAAAATATTCCGCCTCCTAGAGGTAAGTTTCTAAAAGGAGATTTTTCTTACGGTTTAAGATTTTTTCTTATGAAATTGATTCTATTTTGTGAAGCATCAAGCTGTACGTATGTCACTCCATTCATAGAATAAGAAAAAAATTCTAAGTAGTGGAAATAATAAAAGGTAAACGTAACATAAGAACATTAAAGTGTTAAAGCGACGTAATTAAAGGACTGTTTATACTGCGATAAGAATATAATAGGGGGAATCAGAAGAAGCAGTCTACTAAAGGAAGTGGTTTTTTACAGAAAAAAGATCCTGATAGGGATTCCATTTTCAAGTTGTACCCATCGTCCCACGGGAAGTGTCATAGAGGGATTTACGGTAACGATAAATGAAGTACTTCCTCCTTATCAGTGAAAAATATAATCGTGCGCTAATGAGCTCGTTTCCAAGGAGTCAATCTTTTCCAAAACCTTTCACAGGATTTAAACGACTTAATCATATATATTAGGTTGTCCAATAAATTCGTGCGATTATTATTCCCATAGAAAATATAAAAATCCGTAATCTAATAGTGAGTCACGATTCGAAAAACTACTTATTGTTAGTTTTTATGAATAGCCTTTAGAAGTTACAAATAACAAAATGTAGTAAAAATAATAGTAATAATAATAAGTGAAAATTGTACATTTACTATAAGAAACCGTAAAAATTTATTGAACAACCTATGTATTTTTATCTGTTTAATAATACAAAGTGTATTAAAAACAATTGCCATTGCGGATAATACGTATAGATCAGTTAAAATGGAATCATAGCACCTAGTGAAAACATTCACTTATTAATTAAAGCAACTAGCGTAGATTTCAGAAGACTCTTATTAGAAATGAAGGAATTTTCACGCAGTCATGTTAGTTCATTAATCATGTCGTCATTTAATCCCATGAATCATGAAATAAAACATTGTATCACCATCTGTTAAGTTTCCATTTTTATAGATTTAACTCGGATTATTTAAGCCCAAGTAGACTAGACTTTTAGACTGATGGATCTCTTATGCATTCTTTTGTTAAAGAATTTCTAAGCGAAATCGTTCAGTTTTTCAAGGTCGTTAGAAAATTTATAGAAATTGACACTGTTGAACAATCGACGTGAAAGAAATTTCTAAACTTTTAAAAATTTGGAAGTTTTAGACGAACAGGGAAAGAATATAGTTACTAATCCGTTAGAATATTATTCTTAAATAATTTTGACTCGTGACAATGGAAAGAGAAAAATTCAAGAATTCTTGAAAATTTTAGGATCTGAACTTCTAAACTGAAAGCTCAATATGTGTTCTTTGTTTCATTTTCGCTTTATAATTAGTATTCTTATTGTTAAACAATTACCCAATAAATAAGGTATCATATTTCATGCTTTGGTATTAAATATTGCCATTTTCCTTTAACTCCTCCATTCTTTTAGTATTGCGGAAATCGTTCAATTTAAAGATTTTTATGATCAGTTTATTACTGTCTACGTAAAAAATGTGTAATGTGTATCTCGCTCAATATTGTTGTCTGTTAGGGTCATTCGGGGTAAAAGGACGCAGCGGGTAAAAGTACGCAGTGCCGTTTTCTCTGAGGGGGGTGGGAGGACGAGGACACTGGCTCGTCAGGATTGAGTGCGCGTGGGCCGCCATTTTGGGTCAACACCTGTTGAGCGGTGCGAGTCGCACTTTTTGAATTAAAAATAAAAATTAAAAATTATCGAGTTATTTCGATCTTTTTCGTACCAGGGAAAAGTTTGTGGAAGTATTATTTATGTATTTTTAGAGGTAAGTTGTTTCTGTTGATTTTATATAGTTATTGAACGATTTTTTCCAGAATAACATTTTAACCTAACTTTATTGGAATTCGAACTAGTACGAATTATTTTGGTTCCGGTCAAATGGGGTAAAAGGACGGGGGTAATAGTACGCATTGGTATTTACTGTCTACTTGTTTTTGAATTCTTAATAATATTTGGAGTAAAAACATATCTGCTCTAATAAAGGCTTGAGCATAATTTCATTTTGTTGAATCTATGAAAAATTATAATTTTATGATAGTTTCCTAAATTTAAAGTTCTTAATTTCTATTGTTTTTGTCATTTTTAGCTTCATTTATTAAAAATAATATAAAAATACGTTCCATCTGTGTATTATTTGTTCATTTTCTTTTACTACACCTGAATACATACTTTTACTCTACATGCGAACTTTTACCCACACGACTGCGTATTTTTACCCACATGTCGGGGTAAAGGTACGCAGTCTGACCAAGTCACTCTTTTGCTTAATTTAAAAAAAACCGTTTGTTAACAATCCTTATGTCCCTGTAATTGTTACCTTCGAAATTGTCCTGTATGTGTGATTGCCACCCACCCAGTTATCAGTCAGTTATTAGTAACTATTTATGTCAGTCTTAATAATAATTAGTCCTATTTATTGAGACTTTCGGAATCACTTTCTATTTATGTAATCATGTTCAAATGGTACTTTGACTCTTGAACATTAATTTTTAAATACTAGAGACACACAAGTAAATTTATATCTTTGTCTTCATATAAATCAGAGTCTCAATTTAATAATGCTATTTTTTTATTTGACCCCCAACTAAAGCAGCCAAGTTTATGAAACGTACGTTTTCCAGATTAATTAATGCCTTAACGACCCGAGTATATCTCGTACGAGAGAACGAAAAATGAGAGATCAACTCGAAGGAGTAGCTGAAATAACGGAGACCTTCAAACAAGAAAATATTACATTCCGGTTCCGCTGTAAATTGCTTCGAACCATTGTGCCACGGCCACAATGTAACCGAGCCGCGAACTTTTTCAATTAGCCATTCCGGAATACAACGTATCTCTTCGCTTCCTTCGCCGGCTCGGTTGTAAATGACTGCTAGCGAGGACAAGGCAGGTGCATGTACCTTCGCACGCCTTAATATATCGACTATAGTATACGCGGGTTTCTCCCGCATCGGTTATTCCGTTCTCGCACGCCCACGCCGCGGATGTAACTAATCGCATTCCGGGGATTAGAAAATCCGGGCGTGCCCCCGACACCGCGATGCACACGCTCCGATAAAACTCGGTATTTCGCGGACACGTACGCTATGCTCGGTGCTGCAGGATGCAACACGCTCCGCTGAATGGTTTTCTTTTTTCTTCTTCCTCTCCTATTTTTTTTCTTTTCTTTCGAAAAACGAGGTCGTCGCTTTAATTTCACGGTATGCAGTCGCTTCGTGTTTCCGACAACGCGGCACGTGGGAAATTTTCATTTTCTGGTTGGGAAAATGTGTGTTAGTATTCAGACTTTGAAGATGAAGTGAAATTATGCGATGTTGTAGGCTTTCAAGATTAAGAGCTAAGATTTAGGTGCTTTTGATCTGGGGTGGGATGAAAATTTTAAAGAAAAATTGTTTTATGATACTATATTGATGTTGTGTTATTAAAAAATATTGTATGTAGTGACAGCATCTGTTTATTGGAATACGTCTAATTCTTAAATAGTATACTACAAGCAATAATTATTCAATTATTTTATGGTATTATAACAGGATTACTATAAAATTCTTATGAAAATGGTTTAACATATGAATTATTCATTATACTCATAAGATTTTTACAATATTTTATATTAAAGATAAAAAATTAGTAAAAATTGCAAAATGCTACTTAAAGATCAAATAAACTTACGGAACCTAATACAAATATGTAGTACCTAATATTATTCTAAACATAAGAAATTAATATAAAGTAATTTAAAAAGTTGCAAGGAACATGTTCACTCCGTTTCTTACGAATAAATTATTGAATGAGTGAAGGAGGTGGATGGATTTTTTTGCTACATGTCAAACAATGAACTGAATTCTTCTTAAAAAAAGATAGTAATATCCATAGGTATAATAATGAGTATCTTCATGGTAAAAAAGGGATTAAATAGGAAAATAAGAGAGGGTTACATTATGTGTTAGTAAAAATTAATTTTTTTAGAAAAATACAGTTTGCTTGGTTAACCTGTATTACCAAAAATTTCTCGAAAATCAGAAAAGAATTTGACAATATAGTCTTATTTTATTTATCTTAAAAAAATTGGTTAAAAAATTGCAAAAACGCTGCAGAGTATTTTTTTATTAGTATAAACTAAGTAAGGAATTTTAGTTCTTTGGTAGTAGTACAAAGGAAGAAAAAGTAATTTATGAGTACGTAAGCAATTTGAGTGAAAATAACTCAGTTTTCCAAATAATGTCAAAAAAGAATTTTCCATTTTCAGTTGTTCGATTCAAAATATTATTAAAGAGCAAAGAATATATTTATTTATTTATTTTGAAGTACGTACATCATCGTTTTTATGTCGTATGTTATATGTTTTATAGGCAAATTTTGTGTAAGGTTATTGTACATTAAATGATGGACTCATAAATAGATGTTTAAATTACTACACTCTCACAAAATAAAACTTTATTAATTAAAATAATTTCCATTATATTCAATAAGCTTTTGCCAACGAGTTACGCATGAATTTAATTCTCTTTTTAAAAAAATCTATTATTTCAAAAATAATAAATTTTTCGAAAGCATTTTTTTCTATTTTGCAAGAAGTGATGCAAATATTTAAGTTTAAATACGTGAAAATTTATTAATGCTAAGCGAATATGGAATGCGGAAGAATTTCACATTCCATCTGACGCAACTGCCTTTAAACTCGTTTGTGAAGCGAATCATTCAGCGAGTTTCATTCATGAAAACTGCGTGAAATCTGTCAATTTGTAAAAACAACCATTTCATGTGCAACAAACTCGGTTCGATTATTCGAATCGAGTCGAACGTTTGAATTTTTCGAGCTCCTTGAAATCGACAAACTATTCGAAAAAATACGAGCTATTTGGAAAATCCTAACGACCCGAATATTCGAATCTTTGTAAGAATTCGCGGTATATCAAGGAGAATTCTCAACCAGAAAATTTTCGAATTGCTCGAATACATGTGGACAGATCTTTGACTTACTCGAAAATATTTGAGATAGAAGAAAAATATTAATTTTCAAGTGTTTGGATTATTCAAGTAGTTTGCATATTTTTCGAACAGTTTGTCTGTTTCAAATAGTTCGAAAAATTCGAATGTTCGACTTGGTTCGACGAACCGATCATTACTCGACTCGAAATTCACGTATTCGAATAAATTGAGTACTCGCACACCCTCAGTATGCGCGTTTCGTCTTTGTCCAGCATTTTGAGACTGTACAGTAAAATATTAATTGTATTCGAAACAGGAATATCTGTGTCATAGAAGTATACATAGATTTTATTATGTAAGAAAGGGATTTATATTTCCCACTTTACTTGAAACGGTCAATCATTGTACCTGTACAGAGGTCAACAACTATATGCGTTAACTTAATAAAACTTGAAATTAATTGTGATTCGGAAAATCAAGATTCTACTGTATTTAAATATCCTCGCACGATCCACAAGAAAACTAAACGCACCATTTTGTGCACACTTATGGGTATTACGTCCGCAAAGTCCAATAATTATCAGGTTCGCGTAACATCGAAAAATTCGGTTCGGTTTACCGAAACTTCGTGTGCATGGAACGTTAGCGTTATCGTTACTCATTAGGGGATAACGCCGAATCCCATGGAAAATAAATGACTGAGAATTACCATGTATAACGGAACGGGAGATGGAAACTGTTACATGTATCGCATCTTGAATATACATTGTCGTCATGAATTATTCCCGTCCATTACACCGGTTAATAATGTGGTTGGCTGTACTCACCTCGACGACGAAGTAAAGAGGATCACCAGGAAGGGCTTGAACGGCAAGGTAGCGGCTGGCGGACACCAGGGGTTGAAGGCAGGACCGCGCAGCCGTGACACCGCTACCACGCATGCTGCATGCTTCATTTCGTCGCCGCTACGCCCAGCGTCCTCACTGTAACAACAAAAATCAGAAACGAAAGGTCATTCGATGTCGAATTCAACGAAATTCAATAATCGGATTTCTTTCATCGTAGATAAGTTAAGAGAGAAGAAAATTTAAGCCATACCATATTAAATATTTTATTTTTCATACATCGGTTTTCAGGTCATTTTTGACCCAATCATGTATTTTATTTTAGTCAACAAATGGTTCAGCTCCTCATTAATTGTATTTAATCAAATTACCTATTTTACGTTGTAAATTATAGTAGTTATTTATAACCTCTAGGGTTGATGTAACATTGAAAATAAACAAATGCCGTCAAGGAACTAGTTTTTGATCATTTTAGGGACCTTTCCGACGAATATTTTTTTTTTAACCTGATAAGTTATCAGGTGATTATCAATGATAACATATTGACTGATGTGCGGAGTTAGACTACAATTACAGTGGAAATGTTCTTTGTGCAAATGGAATAATATAAATATGAGATCTATTCAACGGAATATTAATTCGTACGTAAACGAATTTCGATTAAGATCAAAATTGTTAAAATAAAAAGAAATATTAGTTCGTTAGAAGATTCTTCAACTGTGACCACTTTACACGTGAATTAACGCAGATTTTATGTAGCGTTGTATCAAAGCTTTGAAAGCCTAATGCTAGTAAAACTCGTGCAGATGGTAAAATATTATATTAGTAAAATATATTTCATCAGGATCTTGTTAGAATGTCAAGAAATTGAATAATACCCATAATAATAAAAAGTTGCTTTTAAAAAAATTACAGTAAAACTATGAAAATCTACCATATCCAGAAAAAAAGTCGATTTCACTAGTTTCAATAGTCAAAAATGATTCGCAAATGAAGAAAACAATAGCTGAGATCAGCTTAACGAGTAAACTAGTTAAGTTAAGACAATCTAACTATCAGATAACATATTCGGGTCCGAATAGTTGTATTGCAGAATTGATAGTATTCGAAGAGTCAAAAGGTTTTTTTTCTGTATCTGCACTTTCTGAACTAGTGCAGAACCATTTGCTATCTCCTTCCGTTTTGTGAAGTAGAAGAAAATAGCGATTGATGAGTTCTGAACTAGTGCAGCCAGTGCAGGAACAGAAAACGGACCTAAGATGTGGTGCAGGAAGGTAGAATTCAGAGTTTTATTTTGTATAGAGAGGTTCGATACTGGTATATACGCAGTGATGCATGTCGGTGCATCCTGAGACCAGGGATTAAGGTAGACTCTGCTATATAGTGGTAGAATGCAGGAAATCTACTACATATTCAATAGGATGTGATAAACATGAAACTTCATACGGTTTATGATTCAAGAGTTTGACTCGCCTTTAAATTACTAAGGCATGTTTTAAACATGTACAGAATGTTCCAAAAGTAGCAAACTTACTTCTTCATACCTTGACTGCTATACATGATTAATAGTTATTTACATGTCTATAAATAATATTAATTTATTCGTTTGTAAATTATATTTACAGAAGTTTCAAAGGGAAAATATTAAAAGATAGAAAATACTATAATACAGATAAATGAAGGAATGGTTGATAATTTTATGTGCAATTAAAATCGCTACATGTCCTGAAGCAATTTCAGTAGCTTCAGGTTCTTAATCAAGGTAGTAAATCTGAATAAAGTAGTATTTGATGATTATGTATTAGAGTTATGAAAGTATTATTTATGTTCCATAACTAAGATCTTGCAAATAGTAAGCCATATTTATTAGTAGACTGCGAATATTTATGCATTCATGACAAATACAAATATGCAAACATTTACAAGGCTGCAAATAAAATATATTATTGTCAAAACTGTATATTCTTTATTTGTGTATGTAAAAGTTTAAATTTGCATAAATATCCAGTCATAGAACTTCTGTATATTTACATATCATTCATTTCTTTATGTGGCTCTACCTTATTTTATATTCAATTAATTGATGTACTTTGCAAACAATTCTTTTCTAACAAAAATATTATACGCAATCATTAGATCGAGGATTTTATGCATTTATGACGATTCTAAATATTATAAAAATCTTCGAAGTTGTTGACAAAATATCGAACATACAATATTTAGAAAATTAGACATTCTAGTATTCAGCAATAGTTAGTTTCATTTCAACCAATCAGGTAGCCAATGATTAGGGAGCTTGGATGAGAGATTGTGCCACAATCATCACACGTGTATTGATTTAGATCATTATAACTAGACTAGACATTATAACTAGATGCTTATGCATTTATGGCGATTTTAAATGTGCTAAAATGTATACATATAGATGTACTTGGATGCAGAAATACTTGAAATGTCGAAAATAATAATTTTATAATATTTAGGAGGTAAAAGATTTTTATTGCATTGGCTTTTCTTCTTCTACGCCATTGAAATTTTAATTATAAAATTTCCTGTATAGACTGAACACTTACCTATATAAGCAAAGCAGAAAGTAATTGATAGTAGAAAGCAGAGAGTAAAACCAGTGATTTTACAGATTCTAAGAATCAAGAAAGACAGAAACGAATAAAAATTCTAAAAACAGTTACTGTGTACATCTATATTTCTCTAATCAATAGAACTTCTCGCACTAATTTAATAGTTATAAGTAGACAGCGGATTGTATGCATTTATGGCAATATTAAGTACATGACAAAAGCTTCGAGACTGTTAACATATATGTGAAAATATACAAAATATCAAAAATATAATTCAAGTTAGAATGTTTAGAAAATGAAACATACTATTATTCAAGATCCAATTCTTTATTTGCGCTAGTAAACATTTTATGCTTCTATGCATTGTACTTGGTACTTTGTAGTTCCAAGTCACAATGGATGAAACCTTCCAATAAAAGCCAGATGAAGATCCGTACCACTTAAAAACGAAATCCACAAGTCTGTCATGAAGGCTGGTTCAGATACGTTTAGTAATTTAGTTGAGTGGCGAGTAACTGTATTGTTTGACTAAATTACTCGACTAAATTTTAGTGTTCATACATAGCAAATTACTAAAATACTTACTACTCGACTAAATTACTGAACGTGTCTGAATTAGCCTTAAAATTCATTACACGAATAATCATTACTCCATCAACATTCACCCTATAATCCACATTTTCTCCTCCCACAACATCCATCAGAAATGAAATCCTCGTCGCCCTGATGGGACGCAACAAGAGGCAGCAACCAGCAACAGGTTGCTCCAGGTACGAAATAGGATGAACTCTACTAAACACCCGATTAATTCCACGCGAGAGCGTCATCCACGACCGAATCGAGGCAGAGGAAGACAACAGAGACGCCCAATTATAGACTACGGGATAACGCGACGAGGAAGATAACAATGCACAGGGTGGTGGTAGGCAGAGCCGATAGAATAGCGTATGCAAATGGAAACGGTAACCGGTCACACAAATCACCCCGGCGTTTCCAGAGAATCCAGCCGACGCAGGAACCACTTGAACCGACCGCCGCGCACAATACGTGCGCTGAATCCCCTCGTCGGCCTCGGTCCACGGTAAATCACAGAATCGCTCCCGGCATTACTCCATTTTCATCTCCGTGGAACAAGAGGCGGTCGCGTGGACGAAGGAACACGGACGGGCCACGCTCGCGCTGAGTCAGCCACCCGCTCATAAATCGACCGGACAATAAGTCCTCCAAAAATGCATCTGGCCATCAGACTCCTCCGAGGAATTTCGTGCCCCTCCTGGCAACAATTAATTACTCCTGTTCCGGGCGAATCCGCTGTGATTGTTGCGCCGCGGTATTCTGAGGAATCTGAGGCTTTTCGATGCGAAATAGGGTAGAAGACCCATTTACTGTCACCAATTGAATTATTGTTATCCTAAACTGTTTTATTTCAAATGATAAATAATTGTTGAGAAATCATACATAAAGAAAATTTTGTAAGAAATTAAGACTGTAATTCATACAGTAGAAGAAAGAGCACTTAATTTATATTTTCAATTTTTATAAAGCGATGAAAAGTGTTTAGTTAATTTGGAAGAGTATAATTTATGATTTTTGTTACTAACGAAAGGGGATACATTAACTATAGGCACTAAAGAAAAAGTTATACCTAATAGTAATATTTAAGCTCGTAGTACAATATATGTATAATGAAATATAATGTTCTTGATAATATAAATATCAAGACGCACAATAATATTATAATTCGGCATATTTATTAAATTTTTCAATTTAATGTTTTACCCTTTCGTTTAAAGAAATTTTTATGAACATTCAAGGAATTTGAAAAACATTTGAGGCAAATTCAGGGAACTTCAGTATATTTTACAAAAATTTAAGTGTTTTAAATAATTTTAAGAGATTTCAAGGAAGATTAATAAAATTTAAGGAATTTCAAGGAAAATTAAGAAAATTCCAGGAATATCTAAAAAAGTAAAGGAAAATCAATGAATTTATAGGAAATTCAAGAAGTTTCAAAGTAAATCAAAAAAATTCAAGGAAATGTAAAAAAGTGTTAAAAAAAAAAATTACTAATCCAAAACCATAAATAATTCTGAAATTGTAAAATTATAAAAAAAGTTTTTAGGAAAACTAAAAAAGTTTAAAGAATTTGAGGAAAATTAAGAAAATTCGAAAAACTTTTAGGAACGTCAAGAAAAATTAATAAATTTCAAGGAAATTCAATTTTTAAGAAATTATAGAAATTTGAGAAAAATTTCAGGGAAATCAAGAAAATTCTCGAAATTTTAAGAAAATTAAAGGAGATATAAGGAAATTTCAGAAAATCACTTATACGATTCCATAAAAAATCCTTACGTATCGGGTCATAAGATATCGTCCAATGATAGGAAAGGGTTAAATGATAATGATTGATACAAACTTTTTAATCGAAAATGAAGTTATAGGCGAACTTGAAGATTTAGGAAGTTACAAACAATGTTTTCTTAAGTAAAATGTACTAAATAAAAACTAACAGATAGAAAGAGGAACTTATGTTTTTGGACAATTAATGCACAAAGCTATACAATATCGTCAGAGTTAATTCTTAAAATATCAGTAGCTATGTTTTTTACCCTATTTAGATCTGGATTTTTGTGGGAGATATCACTGCGAGAAACATTTTTCGGACATGGCGGAATCAGACTTGGGCGAAATTGATTTGAAATACTAGTTCATTAATAATCATTTCAAATAATACTAATTATTAATCAATAAATAATGTATGTCAATTGACGCAATAACAAATTTTCGTTTCTTACAAATTTCAACTTTTTTATTCCCGCAAATAACTAATTCTTATCATTGAACTTCACAATAATTGATTTGTATTCATTTGTGAAGTTTTATTTTTATAACAAATTCTTATTTTTTAGTTTTGATTTCTATCAACTCTAGCCCAAGATATAATAAAAACTCAGCGTGGTAGGTACTACACAACTCTTCGCTGAAGGAATTTGGAGCTAACAATACATCACGGAACACGTTAAATTACAGGCACATCTGAAAACCAAAGAAACGTCTACTGCCCTGTGTTGGGCGTCATTCGAATAAGAATTTATTCGAATAATGATTGTCGAATGAAATTTTATTCGTTATTCTTTTACTGATTAGTCGACTGCAACTTCTTAATCATTTATTCGTTATTCGTTTGCATGATTTGTTATACTTTAATCGTTGATTGATGAAATTGATTAATCTGAATTTATTCGTTACTGAGATTTACTTTTGCCCAAAACTGCTATTGCATCCCGTTTCAACCACCGAAACACATTCGCTTTCGTGTCCGATTTTAGAAACTAGCGTATCTCGCCCGCGATCCAGGTGCGCAGCAGACCTAGCCGATCGCGGCTATTTCGGGGTTCGTCCCGCGATTCGACGAAGTCGCCACGGTAATCGACGAAATTGACTAATGGACGATACGCGAGAGAGCAGAAAGGAGGAGAAACTATCTACCCGCGGAGGGATGATCGATGGGATCCATTACCGAGAGACGCGTGCAATCCGCCCACACCCCGAGGATCCTCTTCGCTCTGTCCCTTTTCCCCCGGATCCTCCCTCTCCGCCAACCCCCCCGATCCTGGCCCGTTCTTTTCCCCTGCACATACTCCGTGGCCAGAGTTGTCTATTTCTCTTTCTCGGCTGCCTCTCGGCTTGCAGCACATTGATGCATTTACTCGCTTACCGATATAACTGCCGCGCCATTATAAAAGCCGGTCTCTCCTTCTTCCTCGCCCCCTCCATCACCCTCCCCTAACCCCCTCCGCTTTGGATCTCTCTTCCTCTCTCTCCCTCTTTACCCCGGTCCCGATAGCCGATGCATTTCGCAGCCGTTCAACCTGCGTCCCTATAGCATTCTCCTCGCGATCACCGACCCCATGCGCTAGCACCGAGGGAAAACCGCGAGGAATTGATTCCTGACCGCTTACCCCCGCTACAGGTGATCCTCTTTCTGGTGAACGGAAATTCGGGACTGAAATCGCTTGACAAGGGAAATGGGTTGGTTTGGGAAAAACGGGGGTGGTTGAGTTTATGGGGAGAAGAAGGTTTTGATGGGATTGGACACTGTGAGAGTTGATTTGTCTATGCTTGGGGTTCTAGAGACGCTGATTTTTAATATCTTGGGCGAAGCGTGGAGATGAGTTATGATATTTCCGTGGTTATAACTGATAACTAGACTGCGGAAGTTTTTGCATTTATGGCGATTTTAAAATTAAAAAAACCTATAACGATGCCTACAGATATAAAAGTACAATAAAATATCAAAAATTCAATACATTTTATAATATTTAGAAACTAAAACATACATTTAGTTAAGATTCAGTTGCTGTTGTATGTCTACAAAAATATGAATTTGCATAAACTTCCGCAGTCTACTGATAACTGATAAGGCAAAACGCCGCATGTCACGTGTTTTCATTTTCTTTTTTCCTTCGTTTTCGAAGGAAAAATTCATTTCATAGACCTTTCTGCGACAATAATCTAAAATCTGCTTTCTAAACTTAAGGCACAAACTCAATTCTTTTGAAAATGTGACTTGCGTCGTTTTTCCTTGCTGCCACAGATTTATTCCCTTTAACGATGTCTTGATCTATTTCATGACGATAATTATTAATTATTATTCCGCGGCTGTAAGCGATGCATGTCATATTTTCAAATATTTGGGTCTTAATTCTGGAGTAGAAAGTACAATTTATATTACTAGCAGAGAGAAAGTGTATTAAACGAATGTTTTCCTTTAGAAACGAGGATTTAATAAACTTGAAGATCGTAGCACAGTATTTTATTTTATTTTATAAAGGTCAGAATTTTAAACGCGAATATCTCAAAAATTAGAAACTTGTAATATGTATAGTTTTGCCTCATAACCACACTAATGTACCCTGAATTTTTATGCAAATGCACATTTTCACAAGTTCAAATAACAAATAGAAGTTTTAATAATGTGTTACATTTTCTAGATAATGTAGCATATATTTTATTTTTCATATTTGATATATTTTAGAATCTCCCAACATTCTTCTAGATTTTTACGTAATGAAATTCACTATATTTAGGTACTTAGGTTTACATAAAAATTGGCAATATAATCATTATTAATCCTTTCAGTTGACGATAGTCTTTTTCTGCTTGATGTACATACTTTAAAACGATTCTTTTGGTAATGTAAAAAACTATTTAACGTACTTTTCTGATTGTTACATACCCTAAAAATTCGATTATTGCAAATCTCTGCATCATCAGCAGATTTATTCTATTTCTGGGAGACTATTGTAAAATCACAGCTGGAGTTCTACTCGAAATCTTGCTGTAGGTACTCTTAAAAATATTTGGGAACCAGTTAATCAAAATCCTACTGGATCTAGAAAATAAATATTTGGACATTAATATTTAACCCTAGATAACTAAATTTAGATTAATGGTACTCTGTAAATAATCATTCGACTCATAGACGTCAAAATAAAAACTAGTATTAAACAATGAATAAACAAACAATGGTAAATTTATTACTTGAACAAAGAGGTAATTGCGCAAAGTCTGTATTAATTCTTTTCTATTCTTATTTAAAATTTAGATGGTTTGTTTGTAAGAAAGGGGTTAGCCCGTAAATAAATAATAATAATAATAGTATTAGACGAATGTATAGTCCAGGGTTAAAACTTTTAATCTCGGTATTGCATAAAATATTTATTTTGTACCAATTCTACTTCTAGCCCTAAATGCCTAAAATTAAAGTCAAATTTTATGAATAATAGATTTGGTACCATTTGGTAGAGTTAAGAAGGAGCTTATTGTGATTAGAAATTTTTCAAACACTTCTGTATCCATGATTGATTTCACTGATATACTTTAAAACCCACGTCATAATTCCGATCTCCTGTGTCTTAGTTACTCACAATACATATTTTTGCTTTTTCTATCGTTCTCATAGGTACGATCGTATAACACATCTGTTTCAACGTTCTGGTTGACTGAATATGCGACAGGGGATTTATTTTGCAACCTTGTTTACAAGGTACTTGCGCCTGAAATACCTGTTCAATCGCATGATCTACCTAGCACCGATCTTTTCTATCTAGATACTTTTATACATTAAGATCTATCTAAATCTTTTGCTGTTTCGACTCCAGTAGAACCTGGATCATCCGATTCTCAATTATTCCCAATTTTTATTAATTAGGGTTTCAATTATAAAAAGGAAGAGATTAGTTATAATAGTACAGTAGGGCTTTAAGTAAAACTTGAACCATACTTCAACAATTTTCACTATTTCTTAGTATTTTGTATTAAAAGTATCAAGTCGGATAATCGAAGTTCTATTGTACTAACATTCAGTCATCATAATTTTACGTCCTCACAAAATGTTTTTAATCCTTTCGATTCTAAGCGAAACATATAGGCACCACAAATATTCTTCATCATTAGAAATCTAAAGAATGCGTATCGACAAAACGAATACTACGTAAAGACTGTGCATTATTTTTCAGATGCATCTGTAGCAAAATGTAACGTTCACAGCTAATGTTGGCGCATGTAGCTACCAATTTCAGTGACTCACAAAGTTCGAATTTTATTCCTTAAGTGGCACACTATTAACATTAATTATTTAACAGTATTACAACAAGATTACTGCCAAGTCTTTGTAAAAATAGTTCATACTACTCTCCCTTATTAGTTTCTACAAGGTTTCCCCAAAATGGTATATTAAAGATAAGAAATTGATTTAATATAACATCGCGACCCTATAGTATACCACTTAAGGGTTAAAAAAAGGTATTTGCCTTTGCACAATAAAAGTTACACAAACTGAGAAATAATTAACCATGGAAGTTGGAACGACACATATTGATACAAAAAAATATAATACTATGTATTTCACAGTCCATTAAAATTTAAAATACGCGTGAAAGAACCCGTGAGCCACTGTAAGACCTAATTACTTTCCTTCTTCTTAGCCCACTACCAACTAAATAATGATTGCAACTAATTTTATATTTCAAAGTTACAATAATTCAATTTGTTTATAATAATTGACATACATTAAATCTTGGTAACATCAGGACCATACATATATTTGACATTTCGTTGAACTTCTATAACAATAATTTTACTAATAAATCATTTTATTTCTTTCATTAAATATTTTCAACCTAACTTCATCTGCCCTTCGATTTCGAAAAAATAATTAATATTCATGAACGAAAAAGTTAACTGAAAGTTTAAAATTGCGTTCTAGTGCCTTTTAGAATTTTCTAGAACCACCAGTAATTACTAGTTTCTAGAATCTTCCAGGACCATCAATAATTACCAGTTTCTAGAATCTTCTAGAACCATCAATAATTACCACCTTCTAGAATCTTCTCCAACCACCAATTATCGCATACCTCCTTCTGTCTTCAATATAAAATGACGAAAAATTAAAAAAAAGAATTGAGGAATTTCTGTTAGAAAAAATCTGTATATCATTTCGACTATCCCAGATTCTTTCGCGTTGAACTCTCCAACTGAAAGTCTTAAGTACTTATAGCTATCACGCCGTTCCTCCCCCTCCATTCATCTCACCTGACCGTAACTAAAGAAATTCCTGCAACCAAATCTCGCGGCAACAATTAAGGAACCCGGCCCATTCACCACAGACCATTTCATCGATTCCATCACGTCGACAGTGCGCCGGCCAAGGTCCGAGCGCCAAGTAGGGAACGCCATGCCAGCTCGAAACGCGCGTTGGCGTATCATTAGCAGCTCTCTCGCGACGTCGATAAGATCCGGCACCAAGACGTCCGAACTATCAACGATTTTATGGCAACGCGCCGTTGCACAGTGAGTTATTTTCAGGATTTGGCTGCTCGAAATTAATACATCCAACTTAGAAATCCCAATTACAGATGCTAAGAAATTTTTAAGGAAGCAAATCCTAGAGATATGAAATCACGATTGAATAACCAGCAAACCCACCAAGCTTCACGAAATGAGAGAAAATATCCATCAATTAAACCCATCTCTAACGGAATCACAGAAGACACAACGAGTTATAACGAGATTGTGAATCGGCCACATTAAATATACCCATCAGTATCTCATAACAACAATGGAATAACCACTGTTACACTAAACAAACGATAAAACATGATAAAATGATATTTCGAGATGAACTTTAGTAACAATCTTGGCCGAAAGTTAATCAATTTCAAAGATATTAACAAGGCTTCTTCTTGTGATGAAAATCATTAAAAAATATTGATTTTTTGTCACAGACTTGTTTGTTGGAATGTATTTGAAATGCAACTATTCACAACTTCACCCTTAATTTTGTAATACATCTCTCAATATTGCGTTTTCTCATAAGAATTGAAAGTTAATGAAATAATTGAAGAATTACCGAATGAATTTTTAAAAATTTTCCGTCTTACTATATTGCATAAAAATTAATTCCTCCAATTTTCAAAGATTTTCACTTATTTTTTATATTATTCTAGTTCATCTTTAAATTAAAAATTATATAATTAAAAAACTACCGAATCAATTTGTTTTTAATTTTGCGTGTGGTTTTACTATTGCATAAAAATTCATTCATCCAATTTTCGAACATTTTCGCTTATTATTAACGCTACTGAAATTCATCCATAAGATAGAAAGAAAAAATTCCGCACTGTATCAAAAATGTTTAACCTTTTTAGTGCTAACTGAAAAAAAATATAATTGAGTCACAATACCGAACCAAATTGATGTATATAGTTCAATAAGGTTTGGGAAAAACGTAACACTTACAAGGAGATGGCAAGAACTACAAAATCTCGAATGACTTGACTGTATGTGCATTCAATATCTCAAGTTCATGAGAAAAGAGGCGAAAAAGGATTTGTGTGTATGATCTTTTGTTTCCGAGAATAAATATAGAAGTAATTAATAAAATTGGTTTGTCATTTCTTCTTTTCCTAGTTACAGAATATTCTCCACAGCTCTTCCTTCCAATTCCACACACGTATGCAAAGTGGGAAGACATATAATCAAATAATCCATTGTTTCCACGTGGTGAACAAGAAATATTCCATGGAATTGTATTTATGATTATATCTACCAAAGCTTGAGCCTTTTTGTTAATTTCTCGAAAATAAAGAGCCATGCATTCAAATCCTTTTGGGACTCTTTTGTAATTAAATTAAAGTATTGAATGCACATGCAGTCACAAGTCCTTGGAGATTTCGCAATTATTGCCATCTCCTTGTTTATTGTCATCCTATATTCATATCTCTGAGTTTCTCTGATTCAAAAATACATTTTTAAAATTTTGCCAGCATGTTGAGATTTCTGAACCACTGTGTACTGTGTGCGTCTGTGTGCGTTTTTTCATCGTTGAAAATATGTACGTAGTTGTTTACAAGTGTACGTACTGCCAAAAAGCGATGGCATAAATAAGACATAGAATCATTCGGGGTAAACGCGTACAGTGGGTAAAAGTACGAAGTGCCGTTTTCTCTGAGGGGGGGGGTGTATTATTTGTTCATTTTCTTTTACTACACCTGAATGCATACTTTTACTCTACATGCGAACTTTTACCCACGCGACTGCGTATTTTTACCCCGCATGTCGGGGTAAAGGTACGCTGTCTGACCAAGTCACTCTTCTGCTTAATTAAAAAAAAACTGTTTGGCCTATCGTCAAATACTCGTTACATTTTATGAATCTATTAAATATGCTACCGATAGCGCAAAGAAGTGTTCCTAATATCATCAAAAACAGCAGAAGTGCGTCCGTTTACCCCGAATGATCCTAATTATGAAGACGAGAATAAAATATTGTCATAAGTTTACTGTTTTTCGAAGCCGCATCACCAAACATCCAGAGCCGCTTGCGGCCCGTTTGGACAAGCCTGCTCTAACTCCTTTATCAGCGCGGCAACATCGGTGCACAGATCTTTGGATCAGCTCAAAAACTTATCCCAGATAGGGGTAGGGAACGCGGGTCGTGGACTCGCGACGAATTCGAAAACAGGACGTCGCCGTCGGATCGGCAGGGATGAAAGTGTCGATCGGCTTTCGGTCGATCCGCGACCGGGAGCGCCGGCGACTGGTTTTATCGTTCGACGAAGTGCGACGTGTGTGCACGTAGGCGGCGGTATATAAACAATGTGAACTACATTCCAGCGGCATGAGTAACCCGCGCCTTGCGCACTCTCGCCACTCTTCTCGTCCTTCTCTCGGCACCGACGATGCTGCTACCCGCGCGTACAAATCTAATTACCCAGCAACCTACCTATCCAACGGAGGGGGAGCCGAGGGAACGACTCGGCCGAGGAAGAACGGCGAACGAAGCGCCCTTTGGGTCTGACTACCCGTGTTTATCCGGTGGCTTAGGGCCGATACCCAGTGCCCATCTACGGGGGTGAGTTACAGTGGCTCTAAAAAGTATTGGAACATCCAGTTTTTTTATAATAACAGACTGAAACATTTAGAATTTGCAAAAACGTGTATTAAAAAACCAATAGAGTTTTAGAAACAAGTCGTATTGTCGGGTGAATGTAAATTTAATATTTGTGGATCCGATGGACGAAGATTTGTATGGAGAAAAGCCAATGAGCTTGATTAAAAATATTTGCGTCTAACGTTTAAACACGGTAATAGATATACAGTGCTGTGAGAGTGTGTGGCGTATAATAGGATAGAGAATCTATCGAAGAGACAATGAATCTAGAGTTATATTAACGTGTTGCGTAATAATTTATCGCAATGTGTACAGAAACTCGGGCTGAATGCGACTTTTTACTTTCAACAATATAATGAACTGAAGTATTCCGCGATGAAAACAAAGAATGGTTATTATATAATATGCCAAAGCAACTTCAAGCACCACCAGTTACCGAATATTAATCCAAGCAAAAATTTGTGGCACAAATTACACAAAATAAAATAAGAAAAAGGAAAATTTCTGCTAAAAACAACATAAAATAAATATGTACTTCTAAAAGAATGGTAAAAAGTTTTAGAAGAAACGACCAAAACATTCGTAGCATTCGTGTCCAAAAGACTGCAAGCTATAATAGTCGCAAAAGGGCTGCATATTTGCATATGAAATAGTAAACATTTGTTTTATAATGTAATTGAAAGCTATTTATTGCAATTAGAACGGTGCTAATACTTATTTGGCCATCAAATTTCTGTTTCTCTTTTATAACTTCTTTACAACATGTTATTGAGTCTTCGACAAGAATAAACTTCACTTATATTCAGTAAAGTTAAGACGGATACACTTTGTAACAAAAAATCATTCGTCTAAATGAAGTTATTATAAAAAAACTTGGTATGTCAATACTTTTTGGAGCCATTGTAAATACTATGCGCTCTCTGGCTGTTGAGATTGTTTTAACAAACGTATTTTCATCCCTCATCTTTGGAGGTTGTTATCACTCCTTTAACATAAAAGATGGCCGATAAAAAAAATATGTGTTAAATATTTTTCTGAAAATTAGCTACTCATATAAGTTTCATCAAAATCAGGGCGTGAGGGTTTAATATGTTTCCTTGTAAGTATCAAACATTTAATACAGTGTTTGCTAGAGTAAAATAGGACTGCAACTATAATTTGGACTATGATTTAATAATGGTTCACTAATTTTTAACATTTTATATTATGAATATGAAGTCGATCGATTGATCGAGGTTCTACTATAGTTTAATAAGGTTTGAGAAAAACGTAACACTTCTCGCAAGTATTGATAACAACGATATATCGTTAAAGTTTTGCGAGGCAAGGTTCAAACATTTTATATAATACCTAATACCACAAAAAAAGATTCTCCGCATAATGTACACCTATAGTATTTTTTAATTCACCTTTCCCACTATCTGTTCGAAATTTTACGAAACGCACGATTTAATGGTGGTACTTATATTAGAAATAAACAAAAGTGGTAGATTTTAAATAATTAACATTTGTCAATCGCGTTCGTACTGCTGATTATATAGTCATCGTTGAAAAAGATTTTGACGGACGATAGCTTTCTCATGATTCATCAACACATAACATGAATCGGTGCCTACTGACACTTGTAACTGAGAGTTTGGGTCGCGACTTAAGAATCAGGAGGAACCGTTTCCACAGCGATATATGGTGTGGTGGTTGATAGAAATGAAGAAAGTAGGTAGAGACTGCGTGGGAAGAAGCTTTCACGGTTCTCGAGAATCGGATATATAGAATTGATGAATTTACGATGTGCTGAAAGTTTGTGACGTCATTCGTCGTGTGAACTTTTTGCATTCAGATTTCCGTAGACTTTATTGAACAATGTGCTTTCAAAGTTTTCTGATATATGTAATTTCAAAAATAAATTTAAAAAGGAAATTATTACGAGTGCTGTATGAAATAGACTTTTGTAAGTAGGGAAAACCGCAGCTAATCGACTCTAATGAGTTGATTAATTCCTTCTAATTTTTATACACTTCCATTCACGGTATTGAAATATGTGAAATGACTCGCTCGAAATATAATGCGTTTTCGTGATAAACATTTACGTCTTATATTAATAAGAACCAAAAATGTTAAAAAATCCGTGTTGAGTAAATATTTTTGCATCGACTATTTATGAATTTCTCTCCACTAAGTATGTATTGCTTGATAATTTTTTGGTGAATACTTTATGAAAGCGCATTGCGTTGTCTATAATTTGCAGTACTACATTATTATTTCCAACGTGTGCAGATTTTTTCCTGTAAATTTCAAGACCTGAAAAATGTCATACGGGCTGATTTGATTAACATGGAATAATTTTTGAATATCCGCTTCCTCTCACTGTGGTTTTTGGATATGTTTGGAGGACCGACAAAAATAAGCGTTTTTCTCTTTTGACGTTTTCATGTTTAGGGAGTGAAACCACCCCTCAAATTCAGTTGATTAAACTTTCAATTAATTTTTCCTACAAACCATCATATGGTTTGTTATAGTAAACATCCATACGGAAATAAATATTCAATTTTCATTAATATCGTTATTTGTTTTCTTGAGCACCAATAATAAATGTCACAGTCAATAATCCCATCAATTCCACAACCGGAGCTTACTGACTTAATGTTTTCATTAATTTCCATATTCATAAATTAACTACTTAATCTGAAAAAACAGAGAATTTGTGAATAACAAGCGTTTTGTCATCAATAATCAATGACTCATGATGTTCTCAAAGACCAATAACTTTTTTTTTTTTCAAAGAAATTTGCCACAAGACGAGCCTCTAGTAAAAAGACAACGACGAATCCCTCGATTATTTACACCCAGGTTTCAAAAGAATCCGCACCCTAATAAATTTTGAACCCACAGCTTCGCCCTAATCCATCTCTACCATTCCGTATCACGCACACATCCTCATCACAGTGAACATCGGAGAAGCGGAAGCGGCACGTCGACCGTCTGACACGAAGTCACGGAAGCCGAGTAATTAGACATACGGTAGGAATGTCGTTTTCCCGCCTCCGGGGCCTCTTCCTGTTCGTTACCGTTCATCTTCCGCCGCGGCGACACGGAGAGGACACCAGAAAGGGACCTCGGAAGAGATAGAGGAAAGATGCTGGCATGACGGTGGACAGCGCGCGTCGGTATTAATTGAAAGGCACCGAGAGCGCACCGTATTCGTCCTACGCGTCTCTCTCTCTCTCTCTCTCCACCCACGGGACGACGAATGCATCGCGCGTGCAAGCCACGCATTCCAGTAAAGTCCCTGATCTCATGCCCTTGCGGTTTAGCATTCTCGTTAAGCCGCGCTGGAATGTCTTCTTCTCCTCCCCCGCCAAGTCACGAATAAATCGACGGATTTATGAATAATCCTCCGGCAAATTACAGGAGCGCGCGATTAGATCGTAATCGGTTCGATCCGACGAACAACCTGTTCTTAATTGCTAAATGGTTTCCGCTGAATGACGCGACGCGACGCGACGTCTCGACGCGGGAAATTTATTCGCGCGTTGCCGCGTGCCTCGACGGTGACTGGTACATATTCCCGGACAATTGAGGATGAGAACTGGAAAATTGGATTCTACGGTTGTTGGTTTGGTGCGTGATTGATGTGTTCTTAGATCTCGTTTAATGGGGTCAATTCGAATTTGCTTCGGAGACTGGAAATTTTGTGCATTAATTCGGTGAAGGCTAAAGGAAGACCTGATTCGGTTATTTTCGACTTTTCGTGACACACTGGGCGGAGTAGAAATTGTAGAACAATCAGATAGGAGTGATTCGGTATGAAAGAAGAAGAAAAAAATTAATGTAACTTTTTTTTTTATTAGAGGCTTCGTTTCCCAGAAAATCGATTTTGAAGAATGGCCTACGCAATAGCAATTATAATGCGATAGATATTGTATTGTGTCATGATTAGACTGCGGATGTTTATGCATTTATAACAATTTTGAATTTGTTAAAATGCATAAAGAAGTGCACAAATGCAGAAATATTCAAAATATCAAAAACAAAATACATTTTATGAACTTAGAAAGTAAAAGATACTTTTTTTCAATTGGTTTTCTTTTTCTATGCCTTTTCAAATATGAATTTGTATAAACATCCACAGTCTAGTAATAATTCTTATCAAATTCTATACTCATTATTTCTGCAGTGTCAGCTTTTCGTCTTGATTTTCAACTTCAAATCTTAGAATCTGCGGATTTCATAATTTAGACTGACAAATTTCTAAGTCTGGCTCTGAAAATTTCTGAAACTTGAAATTTTCAAATTTTACATAAATCTAGAAGTCTCAAATTTCCAATTTTAACTCTAAACGTTTCTAAATTTGCAACATGAGATTTTTAAATCCCCAATCTGCAATATTTAAATCTTCAATTTTTTATTTTCAAATCTCATATTTTAATTCTTCAAATTCTTTATTTCAAACTTTTAACCCTGGAATTTAAATTCTTGAAATCTCCAACTGCAAATTTTTAAATATTCAATTGAAACTCTCAAATCTGCCATTTTAACTCTGAAAAGGTCTGAATCTACAACTTGAAATCTTCCGATCTCTGATGCAGAATGATTAATTAAATATTCAACATAAAATCTTCAAATTCACAATTTTAACTATTCAAGTGTTTAACTTCAAAACTTCAAGTCTCTAACTTCCACTTTTTAAATCATCAACTCGATAAAAAATGTATAGTGGACATTCTATTGCATAGTAATTTTTAAATTGTTCATATTAAAGAACAAGTGGATATTTGAAGTGAAGAATTGAAGAATTTTATATAAACTAAGACTCGCAATGTTTCTGGATTTGAAAAATATATGAAATACCCGAGGAATATTATTTATAATACTTCAAACATTTTTTTCAAACATGAGATACAAGAGAAGCTCAGTAGATGTAAAAATCGACTTAAGGAAGATGTTACATTTATTACAATGTTCAGTAACAGTAAAAAAAATACTATATGATGATTGTGTATGATGCTTGCGATGAAAAAACTGTAAAAGTTAAAGTAAATGATGAAGTAAATATAAAAATGTATAGTAAAAGTTCTGTGTATATTTATGATAACGCACTAGAAATAAAAATGATTACGTATCACGGTTTCTGAAAGGAATGCACTGGGGTCACGAAAATAATGATATGAAACTGGAGTAACGCGCTTTCCTTCGATCTTAACATGTGTTCGTTTCTGAAATGGGGTCTTCCGAATCTGGTCCTTCGTGGACTTTGGTGCATGACGTACTGCAAGTCGCGTATTCACCGACACGTAGAAGTACGTCTCACGATTGAAAGAACGCATGTGCAAAGCGTGCCACGGGTGCTCCACGTCCATGACCAATAAAATACCATCGTGGAAAGAATATTTGTCGAAATGATCGACCATTTGGTCGACCGTAGCAACGTCGACGATACTACGATATGATTTGCAAGCTGACTCGGTAATAAACTTAATCGACGATAACCGCGTCAAGCATTTCGATTTATCGGATTGATTTATTGCAACATTATTGTATCTAAAAAACAACGAACGCAACACGAAAAATATAATCATCAAAGAGATCAATAAATGAAAGAACTTAAATTAGAAAATAAATTCATTCCGGATATTTAAATTGATAAAACTGTACTGAGAGATAAAACTGTGATTGTAAATGTAACGAAATTCAAAGAATTGTTAAACATATTTTAACGAAAATCACAATTGTAAGTTTAATATTCAGAATATTTCGAAACGGTATTCCATTCAATAGCAGCATGAATGCAACCAAAGTTCACCTCCGTAACGTTGATTAATAGCAAAACTTCAGACTTCAGACTTCGGTGCACGCTACTTCAAGCACTGACCTACATTCTCTTATCAGTGAAACCGTTGCATACCGAATTGGATGCTTATCTAGCCCCTTTCCTTCCCTTTCTCTATCAGCCAGTTCCACTTGCACCCATAATTCTGCAACTCCTGCTCGAAGCGATTGAGATGTTTATCGAAATGATTGAACATTCGATACATTAACGTCCGATTTAATATAATCCTTTGGCCGCGTACAACAACAATAGCCCACCGTGAGTTATGCAATTGTCTAGCATTTCTGGGCGTGCAGCGTGTCCAATACGTTCCACGCACCTTCATGTGCTGCACGGCTGGCTCGTGACGAGGGGAATGGCGCTAACTGGCACCCACCGCGTGGAATCGCTAATGTGTAGGTAAATTGTTTATGCGAACAAACGAATTCTGCGTGGTCGAGGCGTACTATACAACTTGATAGCTCGAATTACTTTCGCGACACCGATCTAGGATTATCAATCTAATTAACCCCGTCAGCTGGCTACCATTATCACGTGAAAACGCGTTAAACGCTATGTTGGTTCTATGAAATTGAGACCACTCATCAAATTGAAAAGAATAATAATTTATAAAAAAAGAAGTTGGAAAACAGAAACGAGATATAAGAAAAATAGACAATTCGTAATTAATATCTTGTATTAAGTATAATTACTGCGGATGTTTATGTGAATTCATATTTTCATAAGCACAGAAAAAGAAAAGCAACACAAATAAAAGTGTCTTTTACCTTCTTAATATTATAAAACGTACTTTATTTTCGACATTTCATCTATTTTTGCATCTATGCACATCTTTATATATTTTGGCACATTAAAAATCGCGATAAATGCATAAACATCCGCAGTCCAATAATAACTAGACGGATTTTTATGCATTTAGAAATATGCCAATATTAGAGATGTTGAAACATACAAAATATAAAAATAAAGCACATGGTATATTATTTAGAAAATAAAATCATTTATTAACATGTATTATTATTCAAGTTTCTGGTTTCTATTTGTATCTGTAAAAATATGAATTTGCATAAAAATACGCCATCTAGTAATAACTATGCATGTGAAAGTACTAGAAAATTAGCTTTGCGTTAGACGTGTTAAAAAGTGTTTAGAAATTCTCTATCAAAAGGAGGTTCAGATTAGCCAAAACATTTCGTTGATAAAAATTTTCACATATTTTGCTGTTGTATAATTTGTAGTAAATCTTGAAACTTCGTAAAGAAAATAGTAGACTCATCTTCGAGAAATTATATTTTTTGTATTGCTAAGATTACAAATATATATAAATTTTGCAAATCTGTTTTGAGACAGATAAAATCATACGAAGGAAATATTTCTTTTAGTCTGTTTACTTCCGGATTATTCCGCTGAAAGTGGGAGGTTCAAATATCTGTTTCCTCTAACTTTCACCTAATTGTACAAATGGCTCATATACTAATATAGAAACACAGGAATAGCGATTTCCTTGGTAGCTACAGTAAAGCTGACCTACTATCTCCAATACTAACACAGGTACAGAAACACCGAAGGGCTTCCATGTACCACTGACATGAATGTTCTGAAGTTTACCTAAAATCCTGAATCTCTTTGAGCCATAAATGTTTATCTGTAAGCTGACGACAAGAAAAATGGCCAACGAATAAATAGAATACACAGTCTTTACAAAAAAAAGTGTAGTAGGACTAGAACTTAACAATACACAGTCTTTGTTATCCTAATTTGTCTATCTAATGATAAGAGTGCAGTGAAACACTAAGTAATAAAAAAGGCTAGCATAAATCACTAAAAATCAGAAAATTGTTGGCAATGCATTTTAAAGAACGAATTGAACTTCGTCTAAACTAAGATAGTTTATTTTTATTACACTGTTGCAGTAAATAAAATCAACTTAACTTGAACAATTTCATGTTTAAATTACTCAAAATGTTGATAGCATCTTGTATAATAGATTATTTAAAGAAATATATATGGATTTTACTTGAAACTTTCTTTGCTACAGATAATTTTATGTAAGATTTTGCAGCTAAAATTGATATTTTATTTTCAAATATATATCATTTACAGAAAAATTAATACATTAACAAATCCTTTTATACTTTTGCAGTAAGTGTCATAAAAATAATAAAAATTGTTAGTTTCTTTGTCCAGTATTAAAGTATATTGTACTCCAACTGCCAATTATGAAGGAAATCATTTTCCTTCTCCTTGGAGAATGGAAGAGCATCAACAAGGCAAATCTGTTCCAAAAAAAAATGGATATAAAATTTTTGTTAAGTATACTACGTATATGTGATACAGAATAAAATCCTTTAAAAAGTGTTTTTTCTTATTTCATAATTTCGGCTGGAACAAATTTGAAACACACGCGTTATCTTCTGGACATCAATGTGATCTAATTTCTTGATAAAATTTCATCAAGCTTCTAAATACAACTTTGATCATTTTTCAAGATAAGCTATAAAATACACTACTGACCGAAAATTTAGAATCACCTGTCAAATTTTACTAAAACCTTACTACACAACGTAGTACTTTAGGATTTAATAATGAAGAAATTCTTGCTGCCTTCATTTATTATATTATTATACAAAGTGTCATTGTGAATAGAAATTCGAAACTCTTCGTCAAATAATATCGATAAAAACATGTTATTTTGGGGGTTATCTTTTTGCATGCTTATGATTGCAATTTAACCCTGCATAATGAAATTTTCCCTTCACAAGAACAAGATTCTATACTGAAGAAATGAGTTCTACTGTTTGTTAAATACATCAGATTGCCTAAAAAAAATTGTAAGAGCATTTTTAAATGGAATTCTGCATAAAACGAAGTAGGTATGTACCTATCTTTGTTTATCGTTTACTTTTGACTTATGAAACCTCAAAAAATAATGAAGAATAGTAGAATTATTATTTATAGTTATACAAGTTTATGTGCTCATATGAAAAAATCTTTGCTTCCTTTACGTATTTACAAAGTGATTCTAAACTTTTGAACGTCAGTTACATCCATCCTAAAAAAAGAAAATGAATAAATTCACCCAGTAGCTTTTTCTCCAACAAATTCCTTAAAAGAATTTCCTTCCTTTTTCACAGCACATACCAAAGTCTCAAAGACAAAGGCGGATTTTGAGAGTTGGTGTCCCTAGGTTAACAGTGTCTACCGCCCTTTTCTATTTTATTCATATATTAAGCAAATACGTGCATGTAGGTTGCATATTACGCCCTAAGGTTCTATTCATCCGAGATATTTTATTTTAGTATGGAAATCTAATTCTATGCTATCATTGTCGATGCGAAAGTAAAAAGTTACAACCAACAAGTATTTTACTACCGTTTTTAATTTCCTTCGTCCGAAATTTGCCGCCCTGGGCTGCAGCCTACTTAGCCTATATGTAAATTCGCCTCTGCTCAAAGACACGTATGCTCTGCTTAAACCATTCAACCAAGGCTCCACCGTAATAAATCGAGGTGAAACCTTCCGCCGCGTCGCGTCGATCCGAAACCATCGCCGTAGGTGTTACCCACAAGGCAACCCGCCCACGATATTCTAAGGGCAGCACAGATCTATTTATCAATTCCAAAGGTAGGCGCGAGCCTTCGGGAATGCTCGTCGCGTTCCCCTCGCCTCTCTCTCGCTTTTCCGCTCCGCTCGTCGGTGGTTCGGCGTGCCGCGCATTCTATTCTAATGCGACGGAGGAGGCGGTCAAGACGAAGAGAAGAGGCATAGGTTATCGCGGAATTTATTTCGACGATAATCGTAAGGGACACCCGCGCTCACGGGTATGGAACGCGGGAACGCGGAAGTGCGTGAGGCGCACGTTCAACGCGTAGGTTTGTACAGCCGCGAACGTGCATAAGCCGTGTGGCTCCGTAAGAAGCGGTTGTCGTGCAAACAACGCATTATATGATAGCGCGCAGGAAATGGTTGTCGCCGGTACCGTAAAGACTGCCACGGACTGCCATGCCGGAGATCCGATATCTATGGTCATTGACTTAATATTCGCGGGAATACTTTAAGGTAAGTACGGAAGAAACACCGCAAAGTGGGCGCGCTCATGTAAGAATCGCGGAGAAAACCTCGTGATTTCGGTGTTTCTCAATATTTTTGAATAACTATTCATTCTTTTTTTTTGTACTAAACTCCGTTCGACTGCCACAACGCACAGTGAGCCAAACGTTGAATCTGGCTGATCAAAATTCGAAATTTTATCATCTGTTATTACTCGACGATCAGTTTTTTAAGGGAGCGGTGCTATGAAAGGGGTAGGTTTTGAATCGGACGAATCACGGACGTCTGTAGTACAGGCCGGAATATAATGAATTTGGCAACGCTGTCATCAGTCCTGTCGTTATAGCAAGTTTATATCGCGTAGTGACGTTTCATATTCATTCGTTTCTTCGCTGGTTTTATTATTTTTAGCTACGATGCACACGAGCGACAAAAAGTCGCTGCGATTCTGCATACTACTATGTTTTTCACAAATACAAATAAATCGGGCAACGTCACTGACATGAAATCGCAATGATCGTAGATTATCGCAGCGACTTCGTGTCGTTCGTGTGCATCGGGGCTTATTCTGATTCACTTCCACATTTGGTCAATTTTTATCACCGATCAGGACTGATGTATTGACTCTAAACGCTGTTGTCATATCGTATATTCCAGTCTGTACTAAAGACGACCATGGACAAACCTATTGCCTAAGTTAAACTAAATTCGAAACACGTTGCACATCCAAGTTATTTTCCTGAGTATGCAGGGTGTAACAAAAATGTTGCAGTTCCTTGAAAGAAATTATTCCTGAGATGATTTTAAACAACTTTTTCCTTTGCGAAAATGTAAGGTGGGGCTTTGTTAACGAGTTATTAACGAAAAACACCGACCAATAGAACGAATACAGTGGATGAATTTCAGCGCGCGCTTCAGCTTTGAGTAGTATTGGCCCGCCATCGTCCGCGTCATCATTAATCCACTGTACTCGCTCCCCAATTGGTCGGTGTTTTTCGTTAATAACTCGTTAACAAAGTCTCACCTAACATTTTTGCTAAGGAAAAAGTTGTTTAAAATCGCCTCGGGAATCACCCCTTTCAAGGAACTGCAACATTTTTGTTACACCCTGTATACAGTAACGCTAGTGCCTTGTTTGACACAAACTACATTGCAGTCTCAATTTTAATAGAATAGTAATCGTCGCGTCGGTTGCAATTTTTCGAATGTAAAAGTAAAATCTTCTTCGATTTTCTATGTCGTTCTATGAGACAATGTTATACACTAAAAATTAAAGTGCTGTATCATTTAAAAAGCCCATATTCAACTGTAACGAAAATATCTGACAGGTATGCTTGATTGATTATTTTCTGTGTTTTAGGATTATTTTATATCACACTCACTTATGATCTTGAGTGGAACAACACCCAATCAATCTTGAGTGGGAGATACGTTTTATAGCTATAACAGTGATATTTAAATTCTTAACGCAGGTTTTATAAACATTTTTACTTTGTAATCAATAAGCTCTTAAAGCATTAAAGATAAGCACCACTTTATGAAAATCGTGAAAAATATTGATGATTGTTAGTACAAAGAGTTAATCTGGCCATAGATTCTAATGTTTTAACTTATAAGTTTATTTTCATTAACGTGTCCTTTTTATGATGCATAATGTCCCATTCGAAACCACCTAGTCATGAAAAGGACATATTCGACTTATTTAAAAATCGCAAATTTTGTTTGTTACCGCTAAGATTGATGAGTTTGTAATATACTTTTATTAGGCTCTAATAAACATACTTTCTATTAATATACTTACATTTTAAGTATCTATAATGATATATGTTACCAGAAATGGACGCTGAAGAAAATTGTGCAGTTTCACAGCACCTTTCCCCCACTTAAACCCTCATAAATTCTTAAATGAAATATCATTTGCGATTGAAAATTATTTTAAAAGGTAAAAATATGTACAAAAATCTGTAATTGCTACCGCTTTTAAGAATATCACCTAAATGTTTCTACTTCTAGTTGGCGGGGATATTGTCAGCGAACCATGTTACCTTTTATGGATATTGTACAGAAAAATACGTATTTTCGTTTTGTATTAAACAAAATTTAATGAATTTTCATTTGACGCATTTCAGTTTTTAATGTAAAAGTCTGTAAATGTAAAAGTAAAACCGGTATTGCATTTTAAAACTCAGGGTTTGTTCTTTGACTCTTGTAAAAACTAATTACGGATCTTTGCAGAATTTTATTTAATGGAACTTTAAAGCTCGTGAATGAATTTTGGTCATTCGTAAAGAGAGTTTAAGCTTTTTGCTGCATGTAGTACTTATTGATAGGAATAAAAAAAATATTGAATACACGTAAGTCCTAAAATTAATACTTTTGTTGTAAAATGTAATTTCACATTTTTTTTTATGACGAAAAAATTGGATGTTATTAACTTGAAATGACTTCGATATCGAAATAAATATTATATTTTAGATAAAAAAAAAAAAGTCAAACAGGAAAATATTCTTCATTCTGAACCAAAAAATTTTATCTTCCCACAATATTTTATATAAAAAAAAAAGTAAGAGACAGAAACACTTTGTATATTTAATTACTTCTAGATATACCAAATACTGAACCACTATTATGCCACAATATCAAAGGTGCGTACACTATAATATACTTTGTACTTAAAAACTGATTGTCTCCATCTACCTTATCTACCACTTAATCTCGAGTACTCACCTCATGTTATATCAGTCGCGTGAATCTCCGAACATTAGAACAATACAACGCAAACCTAATTCCGGGCTTTGATAATTATAACACGACCAAAGATAACAAGTACTCGTGAGCGAAGGAGTAACAGGCGATGCATTCGATAAACAGTCACCGAGCAGATCGTCGTAAGTGTTCCTCAGTGAGACTCGAGTCGCCGGCGCCGGTAACAACCGCCTCGTCGAACCGGAAAGAAACTACCGAAACGTCAGTTCGGTGAAACCAAATTTCAAACCCCAACAATTGGAAGGCTCTTCGCAACTAAAGAACTCGCGAAACTTCGAAATTCAAACGCCAAGAATCGTGGAAACAGAATTTCTTGGAAAAAGGAGATAGGAAAAAGGAGGCCGATACCCCGATAGATACCCTGGTAGATAGTCAATTCCCTCGTTCGAGGTCATTGCGTAAATGAGTCGAAGGCGATCCGTGTGAGAGAAGCGATGTCGAGCCGAGCAGTTGGTGCTTAATTGCCGTCGATGCGATACAACGAATAAATAAATTGCGGCGCAACGGGCACATCGTGATCGTCGAAATCAGTCCGACTGGTGATTTAGACGCGACGGACAACGGGCGGAACGAGTCGGCATGGCCACGCTGTCGATCGCGGATTACGCGGTGATCGCGGCAACGCTGATCATTAGCTCGGGGATCGGCGTGTATTACTGGCTGACCGGCGGCAGGCAGAAATCGACGGAGGTAAGTCACTCGCGTGTTCGAGTCATCCGAACGAGGTCCATGATAAACTCACCTCGGTCGACGACCATCGAACGCCGGGACGCGGCGTCTTCGAGGAGCGGAACGGGAGCGCGGTAATGTCGTGTAATTTCGTTATCGTTCGCTGCAGGAATATTTCGTGGCGAACAGAATGATGCAAGCGACGCCGGTCGCGATAGGCTTAACGGTTTCGTACCTATCCGCGGTCAGCCTGCTGGGAGTGAGCTCGGAAAATTACGCTTATGGTACCCAGTACGCCGTGATCAATCTCGCCTACGGCCTGGCTACCCCGTTCGTCGCGCACTTCTACATACCGGTGTTCTTCACGATGGGGACGACCAGCGCCTTCGAGGTGAGTGTTGCACAAAGAATTTCGTACCTGAAGGTCTAGGGTGAAAGCAATACTAATCGATCATTCAACGGGGGAATTTCTTTTTTCTTGGTCGAAAATATAGATATTTTGGTATTTTTTGAATACACAAAACTGTAAACTTAATCAATTTGAATCTTTGTACGGTAGAGCCTCGATCATCCGGCTTAATATCAAAGTACAAATTGAAGCACTGTGATGCAGAATTCTTTTTTATCTTTCGTATAGTATGAATTGAAAGTTTAAGTTTTACTCGAAATTCTACTATATCTGTATCTTTAGTGCACCGAATAATTAGAACCCAGAATAATATAAGAAATAATTAGGAACCGGTTAATCTTAGTTCGACTGTATATGTTTTTAATATATTCTTATTAACCCTTAAGTAGATTTTTGTAAGATTTATATGATCTCCTACTTTCTTATGATGTTTTTAAGGATACAGAATATGATTCATTTCTATGTATCAATTCAGTAAAAAGTAACATCAAATGAAATTATTAGACTCAAATTGAGGGAGAACTTCAGGGTTAAGTAACACAATTTTTATTCTGTTGAATTTACGAATTCGAATACAGTTCGAATCAACCGCGAACTAAATGCATCGCGAAATTACGGTTAGCATGGTATGTGCCCTTTAGTTCATATAAAATAAAAAATTCCTGTTGACATTCCATCAGTTTTGACATTTCATTGTATTCTTTCGGGTAAAAACTTGCGGCAGATCAATAAAATATGTTGCATGGTTAATTCTGTGTCACAAAATTCATACTTTGGAGGAACTTGTTTTGTCAGTTTAAAATGTGTGTTTGGATATATTTGATAGAAGGTTCGTAGAATCGATACTTATAAGTAAAGTTACCATAAAACGGGGTAAATAGAAATGTTGGGGTAATTAGAAACAAAACTTTGAATCAAAATAATTTGGATAAACGTCACCAATATCAAAAATATTATCCACGATTTAATGATATTTATTAAGTAATATTGATTAATGAATTATTTTTCTACATCTAAAGTTTTGTTTCTATTTATGCAGCTTTACGGTACTTAATTTTTAATATTTTTAAATACAAACTTAATGTTTCTGGAACTATGGGTGTTGATATATTGACCCGTATAATGAAATACAATATCTAACAGAACGTCCTTTACCCTCCAAACAAGCATTGTTTATTTGTATTTATTCTTTATTTTTCATTATGTAATTGTATAATTGTTTTATATTTATCTTTGCTACATAAAACCGAGAACGTAATTATTTTAAACGTTTTTGTAAATGACCTTAATTTCATTTAAAAACATTTATCTCGAATATATTATTTAGGTTTGTTTTAAAAGCAAAGAATTAATGCTTTTTGGGACTTGGGTCCAAAATTGTGAACAGTATTATTATTCATGAAGCACATTCATTCTTAAATACAAACAAATTTCTAAAATTTACCGAATCCCTCTATAGGGGATGATTTAACCCCTTAGGGAACCAATTTACATGAAATCGAATGAAAAAGTAAAACGTAGAAGGTTCAAACTTTAATTTGCTTTTCGTTTAACAAATGTTAAACAAATTTTTATGAATATTATTAAAGTTCTGATACAATGAAATTTAATAGTTTCTTACTAATGCTCAAGTGATGCAATAATTCCACTAGTTTACATACTTTGAAAAATGTCGAACTACTAGATCCTAATATCAATTTTTTACCATCAAAATTTTCCTAATATAAGCTAATCTTAATCTTTATATCATTAGCCGGGTATCCACTGTCGATTTGAGAAACCATATAAAAAAAATGTGGAAAATTTTGGGTGTTGACATTAGGATTAAGGAGGATTATTTGGATCAGAAAAATAACCTATTTTACCAATGTATGTATAGATAAGTGATGAGATAACCAGACCGGTCACCTGTGTATCGGCTATCATTCGATGACATCACGTGCCAGAGATCCATGTGTTTTTGATATTAATACAATCTTATATTTATACATTCAAATCTATTCCTGTTCACTCCTATTCAATCCTAACTCACTTCAACTCACTCCAAACCACTCCAACTGGCCAGGCTCGCTTCAAGTCGTTTTGACTCTTATTTACTCAATCGATCAGTAATCAACCCATGACTAAACATCGATCAGAAATCAACACTGACTCAAACAAAAATCGATTCGGCGAACAACAGTAGTATGAAGCTCGTCGAACCACATTGTATTTGACTGCTTCACAATATCAACAACCTTCACACCACTGTTGGTAGCCGAATCAATTGCAGGTTGCAGGCATAGACATATAAGAACAGGCTAAGCATCAACAACTTGACTTAATGATGATAACTCACTTCAAAACTATAACTCATTCCAAACCCTGTTTCAAAGAGATCCGAGGCAACGCACTCACAACCAAATCTGTACATTTTCAGTATTTGCAGAAACGATTCGGAACAGCCGCGAGGCTAGCAGGTAGCTTCGCCTTCCAGCTCCAGCTGTTCCTGTACAGCGGGGTAGTGCTCTACGCCCCCGCACTTGCTCTAGAAGCCACCACAGGCATCTCGACGGTCGCGAGCGTGATCGGCATCGGATTGGTCTGCACGTTCTATTCGACGATCGGCGGTATAAAAGCAGTCCTCATTACGGACGTATTTCAGAGCTTTCTGATGCTGATATCCATTATCATAATAATCATCACGGCAGCTGTGAACGTCGGAGGCCTCGATCGGATCTGGGAGATCGCCGGCCAGGGATCGCGGCTAGAATTTGACAAGTGAATGTCGATATATTCGAGTAACTATGAGTGAACATTTTGTGTCTTAATCATTCTGCTGCCATCCTTCCTCAGTTTGCTTCGAAACTGCTTGCTCCTTCGTGAATCGTTCATTACTCATGAAAATATTCATTTAATGACTTATACAATCAGTCGCAGAAGTTTATATAGACCATTTCAATTGGGAATATTTTGGAAAATATGATAATAAAAATGAGATTGTTTGAAGATTTCAAGTTGTAGATTTAAAGATATTCAAAGGGAAAATTGGATATTTGAGACTTTGAACATGAATTTTCAAATTGGAGATTTTTAAATTTAAAATTACTTAATAATTGAAGTTATGAATTTTAAGGTTTGAAGCAAGAAATTAAAAAATCTATAATTGAATAGAAACTTTTTATAATCAAAGTGGAAAATTGGAAGATTTTAGGTTGCAAATTGAAAACTTTTTAACAGTCAAATTGGATATTTGAAGATGTCAAATTACATATTTAGAAATTTTTATAATTACAAGGAAGAATTTGAGAGTTTCAAGCTAGAAATGTAAAGAGTTATAATTGAATATTTAAAAATTGGAAGTTGAAGAGTTCAAGAATTTGAAGTTAGAAATTTTATGGTTTACAGCGATATATTTGAAAACTTAAGACCGCAAATTTGAAGATTTCAATGTACATAGTTAGAGATTTTTAGATTAAAAATTTGAAATTAATTTTTTAATGATTTGAAATTAAATATTTAAAAATTGAATCTGAAGATCTAAAACGCTAAAATTGCACAACTAATATTAGTAATCTGACAAGAATTATTAAAATTTTTGTATGATACAATATCTATCGCAGTATAATTCATAAGTCATACACATCATTCTTCAAAATCTATTTCCTCCAAAACGATGCCCCAACAAAGAAAGACATTTTTGCATAAATTACCCACCCTATATACACTTCTGTGACTAATTGTATATCAATTCGTAAACACGACGCGACTGATAGTACTACATCCAAGCCAACTAAAAAAGAACATTAGTGCCTTACTCCAAGATGATTCAAAAATTTGAATAATAATAACCCCTACCAAGAACTCCACGATTCCAAATTTATTTCGAAGTCTGTCGATTTTATTTCGAATCGCATCGCTGTAATTCCTCAATTGCGATGCTAATTAGCATCGCATTAACATCAAAACACAGTTACCATTAAAGGCGTTCAAGTGTTAAAGAGATTCAGCTTTCTAGTCATTTTCTGACAAATCAGCTGCGCCAGTACGAAGGCGCCAGTCCCATTAATATTCACCGACATATTAATATTAAAAGACTCGACCTGCAACCGAAGGCAAGCTTTTGATCACAAATCAGTGGCGTCGTTACGTCGCGCAGCGTGTAACATTCCGCTCGCCGTTACCGATCGAACGTTTAACATCCGAAGGCTTAACACACTTTCGAATATCCCGTCGAAGGGACATCCACATCATCCATTTCGCGCGGAATCCCAGCCCGTATCGGCACTGACAATGGTATGTACATTCATTCAGCATTTCAATGGACCCAACGGTACGACACACCTGGTGGAGCTTGACATTTGGCGGTTTCTTCACCTACCTCTCCTTGTACGGCAGCAACCAAGTTCAAGTTCAGAGAACGTTAACCATCAAGTGAGTACCAGACTCCGGAGAACTTTCTACCCAGAACGTGTACATAAACCTCTCCACGTATCGAGCGATCGCGAATCATTTCTCCCGAAGTCGGTCCATAATTTAACCGAGTCGCGAGAATCGATGTTCGCCGTTCACGCGGTTAATACTATGAAGCGCGTAAAATTTCAGTTAGATTCTCGTAAATTCGCGCAATATTATTGAATTATTTGAAGCTCTGTGGGTATCACGCGTTTTGTTTGCTACCTCGGGGTAGTAGCACATCGTGGAGCGAACGATGCGAACCCAACTGCCACACTTGCGTGGGTCCTGTACGTGTACCATTCCTTTGAAGATTCGGCGAAATACCGACTTCGGATAGGTACCACCTGAACCGAGCGTCGAACACGACCTCTGAGGGGTAAAACCCTCAAAGGCTTTGTCATCTAGTTCTCTCGTTATCGGTCTGCACTACTCTATACACATGCCAGAGTCGGGCGTTTAGCTGCGCAGAAGACCAAAGCTCCACTCTCTGCTGGGAAACATCAGGAAAATCGACCTCTCGCACGTATACATGCTGCATTACGTGTTCGGCGCGCGGTTCGGCGCTCAGATGAAGACGAGGCCTTAAGGCGCAGGGTGCTTAGACCATATACAGGGTGTTCAGAAAGTCTGGAAATGGTCAAACATTTTGAAAACGGAAGATTTTTAAGAAAACTGTTTTAGAGCAATGTTTTAAGGCAGTCCTGGAGAAATCGTGGCTCGCGGGCCACACGGTTTCCGTTGAGAACTTCCTGAATGCTAAACTTATATGCCGTCAGCCTTATTGTTAGTACCTGTTATCCAGATTTTGGATTGGACTTCGCACAATCGTGGTCCTCGTGTATGGGCTTAGGAAGAAGGGCAATTTTAGCATTAATACGCTTTTAGCATTAATATGCTTTAATTCGTTAAATGTTCGAATTGTTTTCCGCCTGTTTCTTGACAAATCTTGGCCATTTTCAACAGAAGTAGGTCATCAGCTAGTGTTTTGAAAAGGTCTCACCGCCAGCTTTAACACTGCCTGATAAAAAATGGGGTATTCCATTTAAAAAAATCATGTTGTCCTTAACATGACCTTGACCCCTGCACTAAAAGTTAAACCGATACGATCATTCAATAGAATTTTTGAAACCTTAAAACACTGCTCTAAAACATTTTTCTAAAAAATGTTCCGTTTTCAAAATGTTTGACCGTTTCCAGACTTTCTGAGCACCCTGTATACCTATAGTCACAGCCTGAGACATCTAGATTGATGTAAAGGTAAAAGCATCTACATGACGTTCATATGGGTATGCATCATGTGGACAAAGCATATTTACTTTCAAAAAGTATCTATACAATCTAATGGCGTCTAAACGTCTGATTGGTCTGATGCACTATTCGCCATCTTGAATTATCTTTCTGACGTCACTGTGGGCAAACTTGCTCGTTATCTTTGCATCATTCTCTCCCATGGGTTCCTATACATACATGGACTGTGTCTGTAGCTCTAAGGCAGGGTGTCTTCACAATCTGTAGCAACTACTGTGTAGCTCGTAGTCCAAGAACGACTTCTACCTGCCGTTCCACTGATCCACTTCCGCTGCAGGACGTCCAGATGCTCGCCGCGATAAGTCGAAAGGAAAACACCTGTCGCGCGTGTAGTGATTAGTTTATAAATCGGACCGGGGATCGACGTGTCTCGAATGGGGAATTTATTTCTGGTACATTTCTAATGGTGAGATGTAGGGAGCTCGCATTAGATGATACTCAATAGGTTTTTCTGAATTTTTTATATAGGACATACCGGGACGAATTAGATCACTTTTTGTCTAATGGTAAATATAATGATAGCCAAGTAATGAAAATTTAATTTTCTATTATAAATTCGTAATTAGTATCCATTTGGCTTTAATATCAATGTTTCTTCTGCAAATATAAAACCAAAAGAGGAGAAATATCCGATTCGCTCCGAAATTTAGGTGGATCGCCTAGAAATTTCTAAAAAAAAATGTTTAGAACAAATTAATACTACTTTGCACAATGTTCGCAAGTATATTGTCCTTTTTTACCGCCTTTATAGTTTTCAGGCCTTTGCAATTATACACACGTCGTTTCTTAACACTTTCACTATCACATTGTGCATGTAAGATTGACTGACATGACTTAACTTAATTGAATGATAAATTTCATGTACACGATCAGAAATAATATTCTTTGCCTCCACCGGCAAAGTGCTTCTTCACTAACGCGGCTGACACAACGGGTCTTTCATTCGAGGGCCTGATTTTTTATTGTTATAGATTTTCAAAAAGTCTGACAAAAATTCAGTTATACTTATTAAAACCTCTAGTTTAATGTACAAGCGATAGTTAAGTAATATGATTAAACCTTTCTGTAATAAAAATATGGTTTTACTCATCATTCGGTACTCTGTGACAAAGACAAATATTACACATCATGGTACAAAAATTCAAAGTTACAGTCACATCTCAATAAATAAGCGAACTATAAAAAAAAAATGAATTATTACATTATACTACCCGCTTGACACTAAACAACTTTAATTTGATCACCTTTTTGGCGCAGCAAACAGTTTACGAGTAAATATAAGTGGAACAGTTAAATGACTCACCCTATATACAGAGGAAGAACCAAAATGCATCCCTTAGAATATTCGAAATCAAAGAATTACTTCCAACCACAATACCAGAAATTAAAAAATCAAACTAAAACCTACATCAGATTCCTGCCTTATAGATAACAGTCAGAGAAGGATAACTTCAATTCCCATAAGAAAGAGCCATCTATCACAAAAATCTACGGAAAAATCCTATTCCACAGCACGAGACGTCGTTTCAGAAACATCCAGGAAGCGAACAATTGCGTCGCATCTTCGGATATCGTTGATCCTAGGTCCCATCATCGCGATTCTGTTCCCCGTAGCGTGACAATAGAAAGACGAAGGAATTTTCCTTGCGACTTTATCCGAGGCAGGGATCTCGCGTGCGCCGGCAGACAGTAGGCGATCGTCCGATAAATCGTGGGCTCGATCCCCGCGGCATTCGATTTAATAATAATCGACCGCGCGGAAGCTACTAACCACGGCTACGTTTCAGGGAGCTGAAAGGCGCGCAGCAGGCGATCTGGTGGAGCTGGCCGATGTCATCCCTGATGTCGTTGGGTCTTTGTTTCGCCGGTCTGGCGATATACACGAAATATCGCGACTGCGACCCCCTCACGATCGGACGGATCAGTTCGAACGATCAATTAATGCCGCTTTACGTGATGGACATGCTCTCCGATTATCCAGGCGTACCGGGCCTCTTTGTAGCCGGCATCTTCAGCGCGGGGCTGAGCACTATCTCCGCCACGGTGAATTCCCTAGCCGCCGTTATACTCGAAGATTTTATCAAACCCCTGCGCCGTATAAGGTGAGAGTCGCAGGATCACGGAACGGAGCCGAACTTGTGACGCGTTTGTCGATTACGGTTGAGAGTCGGACGTTAGAAAGCTAGGATCTTCGGGGAACTCGGGGTGTTTGGAAAGTCGGACTCCGTTTTATTCGGATTGGGGAAAGCTGACCGTTTATTCTGCGGAGGATATCCTTTGGCCACGGGGAAGTTTAGAATGTTATGGTTAGTTTCCGTTGGTGCTAGCCAGAGACCTCGAACAGACCGCACACTGTGTTGAACGAGGAATGAGTTCATTGTTTATACTTTCGCTGGCAGGGAAGAGTTTGGAACGAACGTTTTGCATTTTTGTTGGTGGTTATGAGAAGTTTGCGAATTTCTTACGAGCATTGATTACAATTTTTTCCTGAGCTGCTTATACGTGAACATGTAAAACTTTAAATCAGACCTGAGCGAAATTTATTTGAAGTACTAATTTTTAAATGAACATTTCAAATAATAACAATTATTCATCTATAAATAATGTATTACAACTGACGTTATGTTCTTTATTTAACCAATTAAGGGTCATGCCACTGTGATATTCTGCAAAAAGTGTTCAACATTGAAAGTGCAAAAAATATTCTTGTTTGATTTGTAATAATTTATCTTCAATATTTACGTCGTACTGAAGTGAACGCCTTGAGGAACCACTGACGTAGGTGATTGCAAATAAATTATTTAACCGATCAGTCTGAAATTTTTACACGTTATTAAAGACATTAGTGATTATCACCGGGACCACGGAAACCTTTTTTCATTAATCGAACTTCGAAATTCAAACCTCCATTTTGTTAATATTTTATCAGTCAAAATAATTATGATTCCAACGATAACGACTTTTTCGTTTTGGATCCGTCATTCTCCTGGAATCACCAACGCCAGCATTATTTTTTAGGACGATCATGTTAATGCGATGTTTATATTTGAAAGAAACGATTACAAATTACAAAAACAATTTTGATGGACTTTTAATGAAATTATTAATAAATAGTAAAAATTAAAAAGAAATTCTCAAAGAATAGCAATTTTTTAGAAATTCACTGAGGTAAGACCGCTTTGAGGAATTTGAAACTAAATCAATAATTAAGAAAATAATATATTGATTATTTGATGAAATAACGTTTATTTATTTAATTAATATTTTTGACACGCAGATAAAAAAAGTACTTTACTTTTTATATTTTGTATATTTAGATTGTTTAGATATTTTACTTGTAGATTTTTGCTTATTGAGATTTTTTTATCACATAACAAAACGTCATCTATGATTACAAAACTTTTCCAAGCAACGCAGAAGAAAATAGGATTTTGAAACCTCGATTGACTTCAATCATCCTCAAGATTAACAGTAATTAGTAATTTTACAGTGCATTCCTAACACAGATGATACTCAGATTTTCCAATTCCTGTGACATAAGCTCCCATTATGTGATAAGTCTGTTGTACATAATTGCGAGAACCTTGATATATGCTTACCTCTGCAACCTTGTTTTTCCACAACAATCAAGATTCTACCGTGTAATTAAGACACCCATCATAAATCAAATACCAATCATGGTAACAGAAACAGAAGCCTTTCTGGAACCTTCGAAAAATTTAAATTATGAACAACTGAATCGATTTCAGGGGAAAGGAAACCACTGCGACACAATCGATCATCATCAGTAAAATTCTGGCTATCATAGTCGGACTAGCGTGCATAGCCTTAGCGTTCGTGTCGCGTTATCTCGGAGGACTTCTTCAGGCGGCTTTGACGATCTTCGGCGTGGTCGGCGGCCCTGTCTTCGGCATGTTCACGCTGGGCATGTTCACGCAAACGGGCAATCAAAAAGGCGCGGTGATCGGCCTCCTGTGCAGCCTTATATTTTCCCTGTGGATAGGATTCGGCCAACCGAAACCGCCGATTCCGAAATTGAACGTCTCGACATCCGGATGCAACGCCACCGCATATTACGACTACACGGAACTGGCCAACTCGCATTTCAACAACCAGTGAGGAATTTCACTCTTATTTAATGACTGCACACATTTTTTTCGCGCCGCCTTTCATAAGCATTTTTCGGCTTGAAAGAATTCATTCTTATAGTGCAGACGTCACTGATTCCATTCATTTTATTAGAAGCATAACGTGGCAGAGTTCCGATTATTATCCAAAGTTTTAATTGGAACAGATTATGGGAAAGCCATTCTTCAATAATCGAAAGTTAAACAAATTAAAAAGAAAATGCAAAATTTTCTTTGATTTAAAAGGAGACAAACATTTTTAAAATTATTATTGGCATTGTTGTCTTCGATTTTTATTATCCAAAGTTTTAATTAAAACAGATTATGAGGAAAGCCATCAGCCTTCAATAACCGAAAATTAAAAAAATTAAAGAGAAGATTTAAAATTTTCTTTAATTTAAAAGGAGAAAAATATTTTTTTAAATTATTATTAGCGCTCTATCTTCGATTTTTATTATCCAAAGTTTTAATTGAAACAGATTATGAGGAAAGCCATCAGCCTTCAATAACCGAAAATTAAATAAATTAAAGAGAAAATGCAAAATTTTCTTTGATTTAAAAAGAGAAAAACATTTTTTGAAATTATTAGCAAATATTTCGCTATCATAGATTTTTGTAAATATTAATTCTAAAAAGTGTTTCGCTCTCTTGCAAAATTACTCCCTAAAAATTCAGCAACTTTTCAACAGCAGATCGTTAGTGGCTTAAATTTATCTACATTCTCTCCGGATCGCAAAATTACTCATTGCCTCGTTTCCGTAAATTACGAAGACTACCGCTTACGTTTATTTTCCTATTTCTATGTGTACGCGTCTATCGATTATCGATAATTGAAAATTGCTAAATAAGTAATAGTTCGCATTATCACATTAAACTGGTATTCCCTCCTAACAGCAAAATTACTAATAACTCTATCTACGTAGCTCAGTGTAATTGCTTTCCAAGAGGCGGCCGATAAATTGCTATCATTTTTTTATTGCAGGCAGAGCAACGATGACTCATACTTCTACCTCTACCGCCTTTCATACATGTGGTACTGTCCCATAGGATCTGTCCTCAGCTTCGCGATTGGATGGCTTTCCAGCTGGCTGTTGGCTTTAATTCTACCGGAAGAGTCGAAGGATCTGGACCCTAATCTCTTCACTCCCTTGCTGGCGTCCATGATCCGTAAAAAGAGATTGAGGAACATGGACAAGTCTAGCAGCACGGTGGTGTTGAACAAGATTTCTTACGTAGATCTAACGTAGATAATTCCATGCCGACGTAGATGGATAATTGAACTGTTTTCTCAATTTGCGCTTCATCGACGATGGTTGTTACCTTGATTTATGATTACTTCATTATACGGAGCGTAATGAAAATTCTGTTCGATTTTCTACTTAAATATAGATTTTCATGTCATAGTCGATCTGGTATAGGTAAAACATATTAGCAAATGAATCTTGTACTCGTTGAAATTTTTGGAGTAGTAAGTACTTCATCTTTCACAGTAATTTTTGTATTTGAATAAAAAAAGTTTCATAATTCTATTGTAGTTAGTTTCTTGTTGTAATTAACAAAATATGTTGGTGGAAGAAGATGAATGATTCAAGGAATAATTACTATTTAGATTAGTAAGAGTATATGAGTTCTTTTCGCAAATGCTATGATATTTGCGTGTATTTTACAATTGCAGTATTATTTTAAATTGAATTGTATTTTTTTGCGTTATACATGCACGTTACATTATATGAGCAAGAGTAATCAAAAAGTGATTAGTCCACAAAAATTTAAGTTCTTTTCTTCACAATAACGATGCGAATATTCTTCACTATTATTTAACATTATCTTTTTTTTTCAATTCTGATACTTATCCGAGTATATCGTGTACTAATAATTTTTCAATAGCCGTATTTCAATCTTTGTTTACACGGAATGACGAAAGAATTCGATCTACGCAAAAAATGCAACGACTAAGTGTGTAATCCATTATTTCACTTACAAAAAAATATATAATCCTGCAAATGTGGTACCCTTTGAACCATTCATCTTTTCCTCAAACAGTTTTTTCTAATTATGCTGAGAAAACAACTATGACTTGTAACAGTGGCGTGAATCACTCTGTATTCGCGGGAAAATCAATTCGCATATTAAATCAAAGTAACATACTTTTTCATTTTAAGTCAGCTCGAATTCTTCCACAACACTGAATAAATGTTGCGTTGTATCGTACAAAAAATTGGCAGCTATCACGTTCCTTTCATATTAAAAATGTAGAGTACTTCCAAGACGAAAATGGATAGCAAAAGCATTTTCCTTTTTACGGTTTTTATTCAATAACTGTTTTCATTACACAAATACATTTTCATAAATGCAAGATAAGTATTGTTATTTCATATCTACAATCTGTATTTTCAGGTGCTTTTGACTATTTCATAATGAATTGGAAAGTTTAAAATTTATGAATAAAGAGTTTCTAAGAATTTGTCTATTTTAATATAATAGATGTTCAAGCATTGAATAGGGAGTAACATGAATGAATATATGTTATTCAAAATGTTAACTTTAAAAATATTAACCAGTTCATTCACTGAAATATCTCTGTTCATTCATAAAAAATTTATGTTCATTCACTAGTCATTCGATTGATGTTTTACTCAATCCAATGTCAAACTTTTAATGATCGTTATTACAATTGTATTAAAAAATGTATGATACTAATAATGAAACAGCACATTTACTGTTTTAGTACTTAAAGGATTAAATAATAATTTGTGAATACTAATATTAATAGACATACAGTTTAAGCCTCTCAGTGAAAATTAGAAGTCAATACCACTATAATCTCCTTACTCAACACTCGTAAAAAGGATCTTCAAAAATAAAATTAGTAAAGTTTCGTTCATAAATATACTACTGTAACAAATGTTAAACCGATAAAAGCAATCAAAATAATTGGAAAATCCTGTCCACAGAATTCGTTAGATTATCACAAGAAAGCAGAAATTATTTTCAAAAAATGTAAAAATGTAAAAGTCATAACTCATAATTAGACTGTAGATTTTTATGCAAATTCGAATTTTCACAATCATAATTAAACAATTCAAGCTTAAATAAGTGTTCTTATTTTCTAAATATTGTAACTTGTATTACACTTTTAATATTTTACATATTTTGGCATTAGTAAAAAATTTATTGCATTTGTGCATACTTAATATTATCATGAATGCATCAAATCCGCTGTCTACTGGTAATATTAAGTTGGAAACTAATAAATATCCCTTTCGCAGAAAAATCCACCTGTTGTCTTTATAACGTTTTCACATGTTTTACACCTTCTTTTAATTTCTGTATAGTTCTTGATAATTCTTGATAATTGCGAAGTCGTATGATAAATAAGTTTATGATTTGGTTGTGAATGCGAGGTTGCTTCATAAATAAACAAATAGAAAAGAATTCCTCTATGCATTCAAAACCCAATTTGCAGAAAGATTGAATAACAAAAATCAAAGCAAAGAGAAGTCGTTTCAGTAACAACGTGAACACACAATTCTCCAACAAAAATGTAAATCCAAATTCGATCAAAATGCAAAATCCCAGAACCCGAATCAAACTCGACTAAAATTCGCGCAACAATCGACCCAGGCGTTCGCCCACGGTCGTCCTTATTTTTTGCAAGGCTTCGAATCGCTCGAAAAGAGATGCAACTATCTGGGGTCGTCCTTCACCCAAAAACGACGCGCGTCGGAGTCCGAATTCGAGGAGGGAGACACGTGTCGCGTAAAGCGGAGCCCATCGAGGCGCGGCGATCGGCGAAAAAAATCGTAATCGAATCGATCGGGGTCCTCGATTCCGCGAAATCACGGCCGATATTGGTTTCGCGGAGGCTCTCACCGCTTCCTCTCGGAATTCCTTTGGACCGAGGAGAGGCGAGAGCCACGAGGCGAAGTTCCTCTTCTCCTCTTCCTCCGCCTTCTGCTCTGCCTCCCTCTCCGATTTCCTCGCTTCTCCTCCTCCTACTGCACCTCCTCCTCCGCCTCCACCCTGCACGACGGGGCAGACGTAAACACCGCGGACCACGGGTGTGCTGAACGTTTACCGAAACGTTCGCAAATCACGATGGAATGCCGTCAGACTGGTGTTCCCGTGCGCGCCATACGGTGACATACAGAACGAAGCAACGACCCGTGCACTGTGCAGCGCTTACGTAATGCCGCGTCCAGACCTGTGTAATGTAACGTGCAACACAACAGGATCCGCGCGTGCGGACGCGATGCGCGTAAAACGCTCGATGAACGAATCGCAACGATCGGTCGTCGGCTTCTCCCGTGGGCGCAAAGGCGTCCGCTGCGAGAGATCGCGGAGCATCCGCGCGGATTCATGTTGTGTTGCATGCTGCGTTGCGTGTTGCGTTACGTAGGTCCGCACGCGGCATTATGGGGAAGTAGAGAAAGGTGATGCCTGCTTTTCATTGCATTTCGAGTTCATCCACCTCGGCGTAGGAGGTCCTTCCGTAATCTAATCTCGTTTTCTAAGTACAGTAGAATCTTTATATCTATTTCCAATTATCTAGAGCTTTAATTAATTCTTGCACTACTGTTAATCTATGATTTAACGTTCCACTAATTATTAGCATTTTATTTAATGAATATCAAGTCGGTTAATCGAGATTCTACTGTGCTCAAAGAGTGTAAATTTCGTCGTGGCGAGAACATATTAAAAAGTTGCAAATTAGAGTTTGTAGTATTAACAGCGATTGCGATGAAAACGTTTTCTTCTTCAAGGTGAACCATTCAGAGTTCTTTCCTTATGCCGCGTCCCTGTTTTTTGTAATGCAACGCGCAACACAACGTGACAATGCAATGCGAACACGTGCGGACGCAACGCGAGTGTTTGCAGTGAACGAGCGTTACTTACGACACGTTTTAGCGTGTGAATCCCGTTGCATTATACGTTGCGTTGCATGTTGCATTGTGTAAACCTAGATGCGGCATGAAACAAAGGCTAAATACTGATGACTGATGATATACGAAGGACTTCGAATTGTTTCGAATGAATTTTATGACAAAATATTTTATTCAAATGCAATTCGAAGTTTAAAAGGCTCAAAAGTTATAAATTGAAAGTATTTTTAACTAATTGAAAGATCAAGACCTCCAAAACTGTCAAATCTATCAAGAGTTAAAAAATTGTCAATATCTGCAAATGTATTTCATTCGTCGCAAAAAACTTCGAATTAGTTTAAAATTTAGTTTCGAATGTTCACTATTAACGAGAACACATTGCGAAGTACTCTCCGGAATTTGATAACGCAATTTTGATTAGATATAGGAGAGATTATGTAAACAGAAACTACAAAAAATATTGAAAAATATCAAGAGGCACTTCTCTCCACGTTTGAGAAATAGATTAATGAAAATGTTAAGATTTTTGCTGATGAATAGAACTCTTTTTCTGCCTTATTTTTATTTATAATTTCATTCTTTTTTTTAAATTATATTTTATCGTAACAAATACTGTTTTTTAAAGTGTTGCTGTTTCTATAAAAGTATACAGTTCTATACATTTTTTTTTTTTTTTTTTTTTTTTTTAAGAATAGAGTTCGAGTATTAAAAGACATCACACCACATTTGTAATCGTTTATTCTTCGGAAATTGGGAAAAGACACTTCTGATAACTTTTTGAAGTTACTTTATATCTCTTTCTCTAGATCTAAAAAAACAATAACTTCATCGAAAAATTCGGGTGGCACTTCGCGACATTCCCTCATAAATCATATGTGGATAATTTATAGATATTTTGGTAGCTAATGACATAGTCTAAAGTCTAAAGCCGAAAAAAACATATATACATATAATTACTTAATATACAGTTTAACTCAAAATACATTTAAAAAATACAAAATTCGATTGCCTTGTCACTGAGATTGCAAATATGTAGCATTGACCTCTAGGAATCAATTAATATCTTAATTATCATAAGCAACATTAATTTGTACGAGTAAAAATGATGCAAATAAAAACTTATAACGAATTGTATACGTTAGAACTTCACAAACTAAATAAAAAATTATTCATAGCTAGCATAGTTAATATAGAAAAATTTTTGCAAAACTTAATAAAATTTTGGTCGAATGTGAGTAATTTGTTAAAGACTAAAAAATGTGTATGTGTATTATGCACTCTTGATAATAACATATATATATTTCACAAAAAAAATTATTAGAAGCTAATACAATTTAATTTATCATAAATATCTTTTATTATTAAGCACGTAATTACTGCGAATTTTTATGCAAATTTATATTTTCATGGACACAGATAAAGACAAGAAACTTGAACAACAATGAATACTAACTCATAAATATTAACACGTTTTTTATTTTCGATGTTATAAAGATATGATAATTTATATACATTCTTATATATTTTTGTATAAACACTTGTAGTTGTCGTAAATGCATAAACATTCACTGTCTGGTCATTATAGACGCAAACACTACAAAATTCAAGGAACAAAAAAGGCAAGCAACAATATTGATATCCCGAAATTAAAACATTTATAGAAAAATCTCAATATAATCAACACAGAACTCAGTAAGTAAAAAATAATCCAAAGAATGTAGTAGAATTAAAATGAAAATACTTTTACAGAACTTACAAAATTTAAGTATTAAAGCTAAAAAAGAAAATGAAAGAAATTGTATCATTTGTAAATGTGCACTGAACCTAAAATTCAAACATAATCTGCATCTCGAAATCTTGAAAGATACCTCATGAATTAAAAAACATGTTTGTTCTAAAGATATAAAAATAAACTGTGATATTGTTCAGACCGTTGAACTTCCACGATTAAACCACAATTGTTTGATTAACAATCCCGTATAGCGAAATCAGAGTAAAATTGAAGACGGAAGATACGAACTCCTGACTCCTGTTTTATCAATAATTCGCAATGTTTTGGATACTGGCGTCAACTTTCATAGAACTCTTGAAACAGAACCCCTTTGAACGCGTCGCGCCGCACCGGCCACGGTTGAGCAACAACCAGTGTCTCTTCATCCGTAATTGCGTTACGCAATTCATGCGTGCCATGCACTTTGGTTGTTCCTCGGTATTTAGCAAACAACGCGGAGTATTGAGGATTATGTAACGTCTGCGAATCTTTAGTAGATCAAATTTACATTCGAAGAGGAAGACTGACGAGCAGGAATGATGATAGAAAGATAGTAGTGAAGACGGTAAAGAAAGTATTGATAGAATCAAGAATGAAGACGTAATTTTAACTATGAAAATGTTGTAGGAGTAAACTAATAAACCAAGATTTCCTAAAAAAGAATAATAATAAATTTGTCTAAAAGAAAGAAGAATTTAGAACTTGACCAGAAATAAAACATTCAAACGCTTCACTTTTTTGACACTATAAGTAATTGTGAGGAATATAAAATAACAATTGTTTTGGGTATTTAATTGGAAATAATTGTACCTATTTTCTATTGGTTTAGAATTCTGATCAGTAAACAATGCTAAGTATGTAGAAAAGCAACGAGACAGTTATTATATGCCAAAATATACACGTGTATTCCTAATGTTTATTAACTATAAAATTCCCAATATTATATTTTTCCTAACAATTTATGTCGTTCCACCTTCAACATTCAATTGTTTGTGAACAAATGTGTTAGTCACTGTATATTTACGATGGAATAATTTCCAATTATATTCTGCTGAATTTCTTTACAAAACAAAATGCGACAACGAATTAACTTCTACACGCTGAATGTTTCGAATTTTCAATATACAATTGCGGACAAAAGTTTCCGAACGATATAGATTTCAGAATTTCATGCAGTTTCATATATTTTATTTGGAGTAATAGCAAAATCTAATTATGTACACCGATAAAGTATTTTGTGATCTACAAAAATTCATCGAAATCTTATTTCTAAGAAATATATTTATATTTTTATATTTAAATTTTACATATTTGTATGAAATATAGACCGACAAAATTTTCCGAACGATTTATGAACATTTGATTATTCGGATTTCTTTGCGAATTTTAGATGCTTCTAATGTATTTTTAGATTTTTAGAAATCTACTTAATAAATTATTCCGTTAATACTGAAGCTAACATCAAATAAAAAATATTAATTTTTTAACTACATTTTTTTCAAGGTGACTCATAAACGCATTGACAAAAAAATTGAATATCAATTGCAAAGCTTTGTAAGAAGAACAAACTTGATTGGAGCAATTTCAAAACGTTTACAAATATTTAAATCAATAGTTTTAGAAATTTTAAAGCATGTGAAAAATCGCCAACTCTTAAACAAAGATCAATGTCACAAAATTTGGTGAAAAGACTGTAGTATAGCTAAGATTTATTTGCAGAAATAAAGAGAAATTTTAATCCTTACTCGAATCTTATTTGTAAAGACTAATTACAAGTATGCCAATGATATATTAAAATTGCTATTCAAACTAAAAGACGTGCAACTAAATAATATATTGTTTGCAAATTTCTATTAGTCTATATTTCAGGAAAATGTGTAAAACTGAAATATGAAAATAAAAATATTTTCTGTACAGATGATTTCAGTAAATTCTTGTAGATCATTAAATTTTCTTTCGATGTACATGATTGGATTTTTCTATTACTCCAAATGAAATCATAAAACTGCATGAAATATGAAAATCGATATCGGTCGGAAACTTTTGTCCGCAAGTGTATGTATGTATATCTAATAAAAAGAAATGGTAAAGTGAAAATTCTCAATAATAGCGTAGGGAAAAGAATTCTGACTCCATAAAAAAATACAGAAAACAATTTCGAACTCATAGTCATTGTGGGACGATCATCACACACCGCGCGATAAACCCGCTGCGTATGGTGTAACCGCGAATCTGAAACGACCGGGAATTTTCCCCCATAAACTCAGAAATTTCCGCTAATTGAGCTCGTAAAGAATCCGCGCGATTTTTCCGTTTCTTTTTTCTCGTCGATTCGAGTGAAGCCCGGTAATAGACTACTCCGGAATAGATTAAGATCAGAACAACGGGAGTCAGAAAACACTACCGAGAATCACTGCGAAATTACACCGGCGCGGCGTTCGCCACGGTATTCGTGCCAGGTATTATGCGTGGCGCTACCGCGAAGCTCGAGTCGAAAATAATCTTTTACAAATACTTTCAGTATGCAAATTGAGGCATATGACGATTCTTCGAAATTAAATCAATTAACGACTTAATTTTTCTAAGTGGAATTCCGTGTAAGACAGACGCCAATGGACTTTTTCGCTGAATTTTTTAGTCTTGCATCCGTACTGTGTTGCAGAAATAAATTCCGTAGAATTTAGAATACTTGGAATAGGAATTTTTTTTGTTTCAATGTTAGTTGTAATACATTCTGCAATGTTAGAATCAACGATATAATACTAATTATAGGAAAATTCCTAGGATTTTTAAAATGTTACTTTAAAGAATAAGAAGAGATTAAAGACTCGAAGGCGCTTCGCAAACATATTTTTTATTACATTTGCATTATTACAAAAAATTACTTATGTGTTAAAATTACCATTATATTTTGGGGGAAATTTTTAATTAGTTATTACTTTAAAAACGAAGCTGCAGAAGCATCAAAAGTGGACCCAGAATTACAGTGCGTAAAAAAAACAACAGATCCACCTAGATTATTCATCATAGTGTTGGAACTAATAAATCAATTCGGCGAATTTCAGCATTTAACCTACTAAGCACTAGCAAGTATTTATATAAAATTTCGTTTTTATATAGTGTTTCGTTCTCCTACAGTTACCATTTATTTCTTTTTAGTCAATTTTTTACCATAATAAAATAATAGATCCACTTGCAGAGAAATAAAAGCTTTAAAAAAACTCAAACATTATGACTTCAAGAAATAAATATTTCAATCATTTATAGGTTTTTCACCACCTTTTATTCATAAAATCCTCTTCGTCATCGAATAAGCTAGAATTCGCAGCTGTTTCAAAGTAACGCGATCCCAGGTCTTTTATACTGTGATTTCAAATTCGATAATGATATTAAATGATCCACTACTATCATGTATGTTCCATATAAGTTGATCCCAAGATTTCTGGATAGAGTTAATATCGTGAACTGTCGCATTATCGAAATTTTAATTTTAATTTAACTGATTGAAAACGACGGATGTGCGGAGGAAGATGCGTTTCAAGTTCTTTTTTATACGACCGTGAATTCATATAATTGGAACCGCAATTGAAGTATCATTTAGCAAAATAAAAAAACTTCTTTCAAAAAAAAACCTCAAACTTTTTTTCATGAAAACTTCTTTAGAAAAAAAACTCTTGATCTTCTTTTTAACCAAGAAACAAATTGCAACCGAATTTCAATTTACTTATTCGATAGTTATGACTAGACTGCGGATTTTTATGCTAAATGAAGTGTTCAAAAACGTAGATAATGATTTGCAACACAAATAACAGAATATCTTGTGTTCTAAATATTGTTACTTGAATTATATTTTTGATGTCATATATTTCGGTACCTATCAAGAACCTTGCTAGTTCTTAGAATATTTAGAATTGTCACAAATGCATAAAATCCGCAGTCTAATTACGACCAGAAGAAGTCCAAGTGGAAATAAAAATACACAAACCACTTCATAGATCCTAAACTGTCGTAAATCTTAAACAGTGCTCAGCTTAGCTAGCTATTAAACGATAGAAGCTCGGTGACGAAAAATAGCAAGACCCCCAGCATTGTGTGGTAAGCAGAAACAATAGTCGCGTTACTTTTTACACAGAAGAAGAAACCGAAGGAGCGTATATAGCCGCGGATGTGACTTCTTGCCAAGCGTTCCCTGTAATTAAATGAAATAATCGAGTTGTGGCGTTGCATCGCGTTCTCATTATAATGCCGCGCATTCCACGGATGAAACGAGTCTTTCCCTCAGCACGTACCGCGTCTACACGGAATACGGAATGCGCAAATGATGGATCACACGCGAATTCGCGCGCAACATCGCGCTCTTATTCGCCTGTTTCCCTTCCACTTTAATACCCAGCTCGCCTGCTCCTTGAGCGATGTTCCGTCTTCACGGCGACGAGATATTATGACAGAGGTGGGAACGGAAAAATCTACTCACTGAAGAAATAATTAACTTGTGAATTACATTATTTTTCTGTGAAAGAAACACGCAAGTGCACTGAAAAAGGTAAATAAGCTGCCCAAATTTTAGTCTTACACTTAGTGGATGACGTAAGTGATCAGTCAAATTTTGAAGAGTCATGGGGAATTTGAAATTTTCATTGCGCAAACGGGAATTCTTCTAAACGTTCAAATTAAAATTTTGTTTCAGAACTGGCTTGACGCACGTTTCGGGGAAAAACTTCACAAAAGTGGGATTCACCCAAATGTGAAAATAATTCATTCATTCATTTTTTAATAGCAGTTGCAAAATATATGATTAAACAAATTTTTATTACATACTCTTATGTCGTTAGTATAAACAGCCAGAGGTACATTTTTATCCCGCTATTAATTTACGAGTTAAAATTATTAGAAAAAAGTGAACAACAATTTTCAAAAATCCTTTGACTTACATTTAAACAGGGTGTTTCATTTATATGGAAACGATGAAATATCTCACGAGGCATTAACATTATAAAAAAAAAAAATGTTTTTACGAAAGTTATTCGACATAAAGGGGGACATTATGTGGTATGAATGAATTTTCTGTAAATGTAATGATCGGAAAAATATTGAAGTAAAGTTAGTTTGTTTTAATGGTACCATATATTTTTGTATTTATAATTTGATAGCAATTGTTAAAGCGAATACAATGGTGTGCCATATGATATTATTTTATAAAGTACAATATCATAACATTAGATCCGAAGGAGTCAGATAAATACGAAACGTATATGTATTGTTGATCATCTGAATCTTATGTCATTATGCTATCCACTTGTATTTAACTGATTTTTCCGTCTTTAATCAAATGTTTCTGGTATGAAAGCAATGCTCATATTACATCAAATATAAAAAGCTGAGCATAAGTAATGGATTTTAGTTTTTACTTACCACTATTTAACTTGTACGAAGTAGATGTAATTAGTAATTTTTTGTATATTTATCCTTCAATATGTCTTTCATCGTTAAGAATACACATTTGCATTTCCTTTAAAAATTCTCTTTCGACACATTTTAACCTCTTGTCCGTCATTTGTCCACATGACACTATAATTCTTCTTCGCAAGTCATCAAGATTTTAAAATCTAATTTTATGACACTTTACTGTACGAAATTATATTATATAGCACATCATTGTATTCGCCTTAACGGTCCTTATCAAATTATGAATAAAAAACCGCCTCAAATTATGAATAAAAATATCTTCTTTACCGTTACATTTATAGAAAATTTATTCATACCGCATAATGCCCCCTTTTCTGTCAAATAACTTTTATAAGACCATTTTTTGATAATGTTAAGCTCTCGTGAGATATTTTACCGTTTCCACTTTAACGAAACACCCTGTATATTTCTAAAAACCACAACATATCCAAATTTCACAAAAATCTGAGGTGGTACTCCAAAAAGTGTCTTCATCGAAGAAAAGAGATTAATACAGAAGATTTGCATCTTTTATCTGGCAAAAGGAAACCGAACAATTTATATAAGAAGCATGTATCTAAAGAACGATGAAGCTGGAACACGTCGTTACGGTCTTACGAAAGGCTTCGAAGCGCTCGTGTAGCGATTATTATCAAGTAGTATCTAAATGTTAAATGTCCAGGTAAATTAATATTGAAAGTCCTCAATTTGTTTCACCTGCCAACCATTATTATCGTTAAGCAAAGAATAGGCGTAAATTTTAAATTTCTTTTGTACTCAAGACACTGGAGAATTTAATTATGAAATTCTTTCTCCAGTAACTTATTCATGTAGAAACCATCATAACATAATGAGGTAGTAAATTAAAGCACTTGATTGTATGAGCGGTTAATTGTAAGCAGATTTAGTCCTGGATGGCATTAAAATCTCCTTTTTCCAATATTTATGTTACCTCTTATGGTTCATTCAAGGATTTTATTCAGTAACTATAAAATAATTTCACGTCATAATGATTTACGATAAAATAATAATACTAGTCTGTTTGTAAACATCAACAGTTACCAACGAATAGCTGAAGCCAAATGCATCTATCATTATACGCGGCACATTAATCTTTCGTTTTTATTCTGACTTCACTCATTAAACAGACAGTAACATCATCTCAACCTCGTCGCATCGATCAGGCTACCGCATTAAAATGCAGAAACGTGTAAATAAAATATCAGAAGTAAAAAATGCAATTTCAACGTGTCTATGCATGCACAAGCAAAATAGCAATCAAAACACCGGATTCAAATTTCTCGATCCTTTAACTCAACAGGGAAATAAAAATCGCGCAAGACCCACACAGATACCACGCAACACCCTCTTCCATCTCGACCGCGCAAAACAACTAGACCGATAGCTAATTGCAGCGTTCGGTGCACGCCGCAGTTCCCTCAAACGCGAACCCCGCGAGATAAATTTCTCAATGATAGCGTCGGTATCCAGCCGGAGACGGGGGCTAGGAGGCAGCACGAACGTTGCACGGAAATCCCCCATAGGTATGGGGTAAACGCGGCGGAGGTAGCCACCGGGGGATTTTTTCGACCTCGCGAGACACGCATAGTTTCCACGGCGAACGGCCGTTCCGTTTCCTCATACCGTGCATACGTGCCTAACGAGCAACGCGGTGTAATGTGCATAACGTCATTATAATAAACTTCGTACTCGCTCATTCACACGGGTGTAGAAGGAGCCAGCCTGTCGGCCGGTGGCAACATCCGACGGTGTCACATCAGGTGTTGAGGGATGTTTTTCTCGGACGAGGAGGCACCGAACCACGAGAATGCATCAGGGATGCGTCGGAGAGCGCAGAGCAAAACGTAACGTATAAATGTTTTTTTTTTTTTTTTTAAGAATTGCGAGTTAATTGTGTGACGCGAGAGTAAATGGTTTTCACAATTTTTTTGTGATTGATTACAGACCTGTGCATATGTTATTTTGGTGACAGAAAACTTTACGGTGTTGAAGTTTCGATGTTGTGTCGGTATTTTACTTATTTTATAAATATGTGTTTAAGAACTATTTGTATTTTGAAACATTATTGAATGCTATTGTATTTTAGATTCACTTCAAGTTAATTGGACTATTGGAGAAGAGTAAATTATATTTACCATTGACCATATTCTGCAGAACCTTCAAAAATCGATTTTTTTCATTATTATTTTCTTAAAGTATTAACTGTAGGAATGTAAAAATAAATAATAAAATCAAAAATTACTAGTCAGGAAAATTAATTCATTAGCGAATATTTTTATGATTGAAGTATTATATATTGTGTTTCATAGAACTTTAACTTTGTTCAAAAATTGGAAATAATTAATTTCTACTTCCAATGCATGTATAACTTCAAAAATATGGACCTGGATTGGCTGAACAATCGTAAGTATACATATATCCATGTAACTGATAGCCAAAACTTTAAACACATTTTTCTCAAAACGTAATTTTCTGAAATGATACGATATCTCTAGTTCTATTTGACGAATCGATTTCAAATTTCGAATAAATCTGCAGCAGATACTTTTCAATCTAAGAACCACAATTTTGCAAAACTATTATTTTTTGTTACTTTATTAGCATGATAAAGACGAAAAAAAAGTGAAAAGAAATCAATACTGAAATTTCAAAGTGCTGTTATTTTTTTATTTGTCAACATTTTTGTTTCCCTGTGGTTTATATCATAACCATCTTCTTACTAATTGAGATGCTTTGTTCACTTTTTTATTTCAGATTACCAGAATGGCCGAAATCGCGTCAACCAAGAAGACATATTTTTTACGGCACTCTGTATAATTGAATACAACTCATACAATTTTAATTATTTTTACTTTAAAAAAATTGTATTTCTTCTTGCAACATCAATAAATATGTTCGCATAAACGAAATACTTACAAATATTATATGTACTTTAGTCGGAAAAAAAACCGAAAACTAACATCAAAAATGGCTTTCTAGACCAAAATACCTCCTCAACCAAACTTCGAAGCTTGTTCACATATTTGTAACTTCATAAAAACTTGTAATTGAAAGATCTAAAATGTATACATATAGAATGTAAAGTATACTTTATGTAAGCACTTTGTGTGTATTTTAATACAGCCGAAATAAATATCGTTTCATGTTGTAAAGGCTTATTAACAAAAAATGAAAGAGAAGACGATTGTTACCGTCCAGCTGACCGTTTTTAATTAAAAGTTGACCACATAAATAGATAATAAGGATTGCTCGATGCTCGTGCTAATGATTGCACGATTACGTGATATTACTCTGAGAATGAGGTAACAAATTAAATCAACCTATGGTAATTGCCACATAAAACTACACTATGAAAATTTCATGAATATGCATACCGATGCATAAAACGGTTCCCATGATTATCGTCCGGCGTGCGCGATTCCATCGATGGTAATGACCATAGGAGTAAAGCGCGAAGTTCGTTGCGCGAAGGAACGCGGAAAAAACGGGATGACTTTCGAACCGTACGTGGAAAACTCTGTACACTTGGCAATATTCATGGAAAACCTTGAGAAATACACGTGGGATCAAAAAAATGTTTTGGAAAAGAGAAATGCCTTGGTATAACTAACATTAAGATAGCGAAATATGTTGTCTAATAAGTAGACTGCGGATTTTTATGTAGTCATGGCAATTTCAACTATGCAAAAATCTACGAGGCTGTTGGAAAATTTCAAAATATACAAAACATGAAAAATATAACACAAATGACGGTAATTAAAAAATAAGGCACTTCTATTCTTGATTTGTATTTGTAAAAATTTGTTTTGCATAAAAATCCACAATAGGTAAGTCTTCATTCATTAGTTAATTATCTGAACGTAAAATCATCAATTTGTGCAAGAGGTTCTAACAATTTTATTACCCATTGTAATATTCAGTATGTTTTCAAACAAAATTTTGAAGCATCATCATTATTTTCATCATTAACTTTGTAGTTCTATTTCTCAATAGAATGTTTTCTCATAAGAATACATGTTGAATTGAAAGTTAAAGAATTTAAAAACTACCGAATCGATTTTCTTCTCATTTTGCGGGTGATTTTACTGTTGCATGAAGGTTCATTCCTCCAATTTTCAAAGATTTTCGCTTATTTTTAAGATTATTGAAGATTGTTGTAGATAAATGTATTGTTGAAGCTAAGTATAATAATTCAATCCCTACCAAGTCATGAAATAGTTTAAAAATAAGAACATAATATCCAAATACAGGAAAAACTCATTCAACCAACTATCTTCGTCTCTCAAGTGCAAAAAGTTAACAGAAACCTCAATGCCCATTTTCTCGAAAACGAAGCCTCATATGAAAAATACCCATTCTGCATTGTACAACGATTTTCTGTATATCCTGTATGGACCTATGTACGTAATAATATAAATACCATACATCCTAGTGTTTTATATGTTAAGTAATTCGGGGAAAGATGTTAAATTGGAGAAAATGCCAAACACCCGTAACTCGAAATTTATTCAATAAATAGCACAATTGTATTCACGAGTTCTTATGCTATATCAATTGCTAAAGATGATCATTTAATTAGACGGATACAACCGATCATTTAATTAAATGATACAATTAGGTGATTAATAAATAACATCTTTTTATACTTAAAATATTTAGTATAAAATATTTAGTAATATTTTTTATACTTTAAATAACAATCTTTTTATTTATTTATAATATATTTTATTTATAATTTAAAAATTATACTGGTGTCCAAATATTTTTGTGACCGACTGCATTAAATTTTTTATAAATCTAATAAGAAACGTTAAGCATCTTCACCCGAATTATCTTATCCCCGCGCATTCCTGCACATTTGAACTGGTCGCAAATGCATAAAGACTATCGGTGCAATCATAAGGATTGAAACGGATCGAGAATAATATTGCCAATTTCGATCAATATTGCCGATCATGCGCAGGCCGTATAATACCGAGGCAAGGTCAAAATTGCACCCCGCGGCAGCTGCATTCCATCCAAGTTAAACCTGAACCGCTCCGAACCGTACACCCTCGGCTAGGAGTGTACACGTCGTGTTTCCGTGGTTTCCGTACGTGGAACAGTTGTTCTTCGTCCGAGGCCGAAGCCGAGCGAACAAGCAAAACCAGAAGATTCACGATTGATTTTCTCGGTTCCATGTTTAAGACACATCGTTAATTGCATAAGTATTAGTTGCGGCCGGTGTACCGGCGAAGCTAACGAGCCATCCGATGCAGGTTCGCCATCGCGTCGAGACGCGCGCAACAACCGTGCGTGCACGGATCGACGAGTATACGCGGGTAATTGAAACCTAGACTTTACGCTGCCCTCGATGGAAACGAACAAACCGAAATGACCGGCTAGGCGAAACCGGCCGTTTAACGTCGATAGGAACGGACTGCCGTATCTTGCCTCTTATTACGGATATCATCGATCAAGCGGTATGGAACGATCACGCGAGGCAAGAAATGTCTTCGTCCACGATTTTCCATCATCGTTGATAAGGTAAATGTCCTAGTGGTTGGACATGTCCTAGTAATTGGACAATGCCTTGAATTTTTATTAATATTAAAGTAAAAACAATGTTGACGAAGTTGAGGAAATAAAATTATTATCCTGAGTTATTTCTTATACTAAAAATCATTGCAACTCATCCGAAACACATGATATATATTTGAAAAAGAAATATTATTACCTAGCAATCATGAATTTAATGCATTATGAAGAGCCTACTAACCGTTCGACTAACATTCAGAGCGTCTTTCTTAAGTTCACAATTAATACTTTGGTTATGCTTCTACATCAAGTAAAGGTTTTTTAGACTTATTAAAGTCTGTTTAATTGATAACCATATATTTTTAAGTCATTTTTGTTTTGTTTAATTTAAAAACTAACGTGTCTATACACTAGTACATGAAATCGCCGCTAGCCTAGTTATTGGACAATCTATCCAGTGACTAGAGCAAACATGTATCGGCTTGGCCCAGTGCTTAATTGTTTTTAGATACTTTATTCGTCAATTATTATCCTCAATTCGTCGACTTTATTTGTCAATTTTAGATTTTTTAAAAGAAATCTATATTTATTGATAATATAACCTATATTCATAATAAAAAATTTGATTTTTAATAAATCATGCCAAAGGAAAACAGAAACAGAAAGTCTTATACACCAAAAGACGTGGAGAGTGCTGTTGAAGCTGTTAAAAAAGGCATGTCGTTAAGAACTGCCAGTAAACAGAAAATTTTTAAATATATCAACATCGAAGGACAAAAAGAATAAAATAATTGAAGAAACTTCTAATACATTCTAATTTTCATTTATTATAAATATATATTTTAATATCTATTCAATGAAATAATTAATGAGCTCAAATTAAACAAAAATTGCCCTTTTTACTGTTACAATTGCGAATGTATGCGTGCATACGTAAGCGCGCTTAAATATTTTAGGTTATTCGGTTATTTACTAAGCTTTCAATTAAAAATTGTATTACTTTTGTATATATTGTCAAACTTTTTAAAGTTGTACAACATAAGAATTGTTAATTATTTTTATATCAATGCTTTTTCTGAAATTGAATCTGCTGTCTAAGCACTGGGGCAGCTAAATTTAATCACTGGGACATACCGTAAATTCTGTCCAATAACTGGGACAAATGAACGCTTTTATAAACATAGATTTTTACATTTTTCTTTTATATAAACGATATTCTATAACCAAGTTTCTGAAAGAAGAAAATTCAATCTAGCGATTGAACAAACATTCATATTAATTTACATTGTTTTAAACTGTAGAAAATTTTAATAACAGGAACATTATCTTAAAAGTCCAACCATTGGGGCATTTACCTTAGTTGTGGATAGGTATGACACCGCGGTAAAGTATTGTTATTTGAGTGTTTGAAATGCTCGACAAAATTGTTCCTGTACTTATTCACAGTTTTCTTTCATTCTGCTACGGTATTCAGATCTCTTTTACCCAGCGCTGTATTTTCATTTCTTCAATAACTGTTCTAATTTTGGAAAAATGTAAGCAGATTTATATTAATCCTAGCTTATGCCCGCGGCTTCGCCGGCGTGGATTTTGTTTCAAAAGTTGACTAATTTTTAAGCCGTTGAAGTCGACGGAACTGAGTTTTTATATTAATACCAATTTGTTAAAACAAATGTAGTAAAACCTGTATTAAAAACAGGGTATGGAAAGGAAACCCAACTCTACATCTTATAATTAAACTAAACAAAAACTATTCCAAATCATAAATCAAACATTCAACAAATACCAAATCAAAAAGCACACGCAGAAATTAAGAATCAAGTACAAATCGTCAAATAGAGTAATAGCTCCATATAACTCCATAAATGAAATATCGCAGGAAACTTACAGTTTTTATAGCTCTCGCCTAGATAAATTTTAGTACGTAAGGTAGCGAACTTTTCTTTTACTTATACTTAAAGAAACGAAAATCGGCTGTTTGACGCGTAGGTATAGATTTATCTGTAGAATCGCTAATATGTAGAATCTGATTTTAAAACTTCTACATTATATTCTTGACATGTAAAAGCATTGATTTATACAATAAAAAAAAATCTATTTTCTTGACTCGTTACTTAAGTATCCCCCTTAAATCTGCAATCACATTCTTCCCATGACTCTCAATTTTCATGTGACAATACTTTGCATTACTTAATAATACCTAAATTCATTCTTAGGCCACGATTACACCGGCATTTTGCACGGCGTAGGTTACACGTCGCGTTTTCTCCGCCGAACTAGGATCTGGATATTTTGATGATTACGCACGAAATCAATAGTATTGAATTCGAATATAAAGACAAATGACACGAACCAAGAATCACATAAGACAATAAGGTAAATGTCCCAATTTCTGCTCATGTCCCGATTTCTAATCACTTCCTATTTTTCTTATTATTATAAATGTTACGTTTGTACTATAATTGTAAAAAAATAATTATAAGTTCTTTGATCATTCATGCGAGTGATGCACAGGTTCGTTAGAAAGAAAGTGCTACGTAAGCAACGAAAAAAATGTTAAAACAAGGAACTTACTCATTCTGATCATATTCTCACTGCTTAGACTAAAGAACAGCAATTTCATTGTGATTCGATATAATCGGACCGAATGTAGTGTGTGCAGAAATAAATCGTATTTAATACTAAAAACATTTACTGTATTTTACTTTACTCTGGATTTTTACTGGATTTTTTGTGAGTTATTTGTCATGAGCAGAAATACGAACATTTAGAGTACTACATTGAATTAGCCATTATTAATAATTAAACGTCATATAACATCTTTTTAAAATATTTTTGAATTAATTTTGTATATCCTTTTCATAACGTGTGAACGCTTAAATGAGTAGAAATTGGGACATTCACCTTATTGTATGTCATACGAGAAAGCCTAAATGAAGACAACACGTTCTTTTTCTAGGCTCATACGATTATTGCCAATAGCTACAGACTTTGAATAATTTCAACAATTTATATTAACAAACACGCTTATTTTCAAGAAAGATAGACATACTCTGCGACTAACTGTAAGATAGCCCATTGGCTAAAAAATTCAGTTATCGCAAAGAATTGATTTTTTTCCTCCTAAATCGCTGAAATATACCGTGCACCGGTTCGTTGATCCGAATCCGTACCACCGCGCGCAACGGATGTGATTCATACGTTTCAATTATTCGCGTGTACGACACCACGGTTCCCGATATGGATAAAACCTGTTCGTTTGAAAATAACCGCGCATATTCATTCTGTAGAGAAATTACACGCGTGATGTAAGTTTGCGTTAACGATGAAAGGTATGAATGCGTTCCCCGGCATGTCTAGTCGCGCCGGCTGGTTCTTTCGATTAATGGAAATGATTGCGCAAACGCTGCCGAGATAGCGTAAGGTTTTTGGGAGTGTTCTTGTTTATGTAATTCTGAATGGAATTTCGCGACTGATAGAGAAACGGCGATAGTGTTAGTACATTTTTTTCCGAAGCAACGGAGAACGGATATCGTTACAGATATCGATAATACGCGGTCTGTTCTGGTCGATTAATAACGTGTTACAATGTGCCTGCATCTCGATAATATAATCAAGTGAGTAATGTAGAAGTTTATATGACGTTTTTTTCCGTGATTTGATGTTCTCCGATAGATCTCTCAAATTATACCCCCATATTTTAGAACACGTGTATAGAGAACACTCTAATTTCTATTTCATTATGCATAATCAGTATACTAATTTAGCACTGACTGAAATAGAACTGGGAAATAAAACTATTAGATTAGAAAACTATCAGATCACCTCGTGTATATGTAAATATTTTTTGCGTCGGAAAAGAATTATTTGTTATCATCATTCGATTACATATTTCTTTTCTATTAGTACATTGCGAATACATACATATGTATTTATGATAGTATAAATGTACCGAAATGAAATATCAGAAATAGAATACGTGTTACGATATTTAGAAGATAAAATACATTTGACGATAGACACGTAAATTTGAATAGAGATCCACTTTCTATGTTTCAAACTTCCTTTTGTAAAACTATTGTATATTACTAAGACTATTTATTCCATTATTGGAATGTGATAAAATAATGTAATAAAATTTATACTGATAAAAATAGACGTATGTACATATACAATGTATTTTAGATTATCTGAAAAATTCGATTTTAACAAAAAATCAAAGAAATTTTGTAACTACAGCACATTAAACAAAAACTGAAGAATTTGTGAAGTGACTAACTGCGTTTTCTCATCGTATTTAAAGACACATTTAAAAAGCTCTAAAATTAAAATACAATAACCGACACGAATTTACGGAACAGCCTAATATTTTATGTAAGAAGAATAAAATTTGTTCGGTCTGGTGTTATTATTTGAACAGTGCACAAAGGTTGAAAGTACCCACATCCTCCATTCTAAGCACAGCAAACAAATCTTACCTAGATTCTCCCGTTCTCCGAATCCTCCGCCTCCGGCTTCACACAGGTGCGCCTGCAACACATAGACAGGGATTAGATTATAGTAGACCAGCTGGACATGGAAGCTGAAATCCACCCAAACACAAGCAGTAGAACACGAAGCCACGTATACACGCAGAAAAAGCCTCGCGTTCGGAAATACGAGAGGATGGACCCGCGGACGCGAACAATTTCTACGCGAAAGAGATTGTACGTTGTTTTCCGCAACATTGAATATTTCGCTTCAGTAGTTCTTCCGCGATAGAAGCAAGCGTTTTACCAAAATGTTAAGAGCTGCATCGAGCCGGAAGAAACGTGGATAAAACGATGCTTGCAAAAAATTAATACAACGAAATTGTGTATACATATAGTTCTCTACGTTTTTATGTTATGTAGATGGTCGTTTATTGTCGAGATGTTCGAATTACATTGTCGAGTTGAAAAATCGGAAATGTTGTTTGCATTGAATACTGAGAATTTATTTGTCCATTAACCCCGCCTTGTCACACTTATTCTACGCCCCACGATTGTCACTATTTAGGTCATTTACCCAGAATAGTTTTCAAATTTGACCCAGTTTAGTTTTCAAACAATGATTGTTAAAAAAAAATAATAGTGATAAAATTGTTGAGTGAAAAAATTGTTAAGTGAAGTCTACACACTTTGGGATATGATCTGATAATAAACACTTAAGGAATTAAGGATGAACTTCAGTAACATTAAACATAAGTGATAATCTTTGAATTTTTACGCAATAGTAAAATCTCCTATAAAATTTTAGAAAACTTGATTCGGTAGTTTTTAAATTAAACTCAATATTGAGAAGTATAACTACAAAACTAAGAGCGAAATAATAAACCTAAGTTTTTGAAATCTTGTACACAGAAAGATGAAACACTGAACAAAATTGGTACAAGAAAATGATGTGCATATAAGAGTTGCATTAGTATAATTGAAAAATATATGATCAATATTAATCAAATACAATACATTGGCACACTTTTCACTGTATGTATGTAGAAGCAAATATAGTATTTTTGTGGAATCTCGAAAAAATATAGTATTGTCAAGGAAATTGTAGAAATTAATACTGTAGATTTATTTTTCATATTTATTGTTAGTTTGTGGTTCTGGATTAAGGAATTATTTTTTTCTAATCAGCTATAAAAGTCGATATTCTATACAAATTCATACAAATTAACAAATCTTATATTAATTTAATTGTAGCTTTGTTCAAAATCTACAATTTCAAATTCGTAATTTACCTTACATTTTTCAGAATTAGGTTGAACAATACAAGTTCAGAAAATAAGTTGTTAATATTCATTTTAATTTATATAGTAGATTGAAAGATTGCATGGTTTTCTCAAATTGATTACCTTTAATTTTTGTGTTCGAGTTTAGAAACTGCATTTGGTGAAAACAAATTTTTTAGTCTAAATTACACTAGTTATTAATCAACTGCGGATTTTTATGCAAAATAAAATATTTAGAAATATAAAATATGTATAATGAATTGAAACTTGAATAGCATGATGTCTTATTTTCTAAATATTGTAACTCAAATATTTATTATATTTAGTATATTTTGACACTTGTCAACAACTTCAAAGATTTTTAGAATACTTGCAATTGTCATAAATGCATAAAATCCGCAGCCTAGTTATTAAATTATGTTGTATCTTTATCGCTAAATAATAAAAAGTTCATAACAATTTTACCCAAAATTTCTCAGTGGTTTTTTCTAATTATGTCAGTTCAATCAAATTGATACTTAAATTTTTGTTTAATTCACTACGACGCGAAAATATAGTATTTTTCGTACTATATTTTGTTACAATAGTATATGTATAGTACAATGTACCAAAATATATAGTTCAGCACTATACAGGGTGTAACAAAAATGTTGCAGTTCCTTGAAAGGGTTAATTCCTAAGGTGATTTTAAACAACTTTTTCCTTAGCGAAAATGTTAGGTGGGGCTTTGTTAACGAGTTATTAACGAAAAACATCGACCAATCAGGGAGCGAGTACAGTGGATGACTTTCAGCGCGGCTCCAGCTGTGAGTAGTATTGGCCCGCCATCGTCCGCGCCATCATTAAACTCGCTCCCTGATTGGTCGGTGTTTTTCGTTAATAACTCGTTATCAAAGCCCCACCTAACATTTTCGTTAAGGAAAAACTGGTTCAAAATCACCTCAGGAATCACCCCTTTCAAGGAACTGCAACATTTTTGTTACACCCTGTATAATATAGTAGGGATGGCAAGTGGCAACTCCAATAACGATACATATAAATGGCGCAATTGGTCGAGTAAACGCCTGAAACATCCTCCGTTACCCCTTGTCTTCATCAAATCCGTGCATACTAAACACACCCAATAAAAATTCCTCGAAAGAGAACTCCTTCGCCAAGAAAACCACATTACCAATTTCCTATTCGTAGCAACGGAATCGCCCTCTTTTTCGGCCCGCGAATTTCCGTACGAAAAATAAATGGTCGCGTATCGAGGCAAACAGGAGAAGAAGGAGGAGGCACGAAGAACGCGGCGCGCTCTCCGCAATCTCGAAAGAGCCGCGAGTCGAGGCCCGATAAAACCGCTCTACTTCGACAAATCGCCTTAATTTCATCGTCAATAAGCCCGAGAAACCCGTACAAAGTATGCCGTGCGATCGTCTCTCCTCTCCTCTCTCCAGCTGTCTCTCTTTCTCTCCCCGAACGCCGTGACTGCCGACGCACACGCACACGCAGACAGCGAGGAACACGGTGGGCAGAGCAGGGCACAGAGGGAACCGCGAACGGAGGAAGGCATGTCGTGTTGGCGCAAGCCGCGTGAGCGAGTTTAACGAATCCCTCCTTGGAGGAGAGAGAACAGGAGAGAGCGAGAGCCGGGGAGTCGGCTGAGAGCGCGTCTCGGGCCCTCGGCCGAGTATTCCAGGTTAATTTTACCGAGCCCTAAGGAGCGCATGCGAAGGACCGGGCGAAGGATAACGCTAGCGGGGCTCATCGGTTGGACGCTGCTCGAAGCGAACGAAGGACGCCCGCATTCCACGCCGCAACCTGGTATAATACGAGGAATTGGCCGAACGGAACGAGCGAGAGCGAGAGAGGGAGCCGAGAGAGAGCGAAGAGGCCCGCGTTCCTCGCGGCGAAGGGAGCGAGACGGCTGGGGGGGCTCCGGGAGTGACGGAAGGACGAGGAGCGAGAGGAGATGCCCCGCAGAAAAAGAGAAGGAAGCTGTGGAGCCGGGACGAGTAGGGGGTAGTTGCGCGAAGAGTTGTCTGCCGCGTCGTCCTCGGGGAGGAGGAAGAGGGCAGAGGCCCTTTCTCTCTCTCCCTCCGACTCCCTTCCGCGCACGCTTTCCTCCGTCATAATCATCCTCCACCTTCCCTTCGCCCTATCGCCTCGTTTCAGTCTCTCGTCCCTGTATCTACTCCCAACTCTCTCCCGGGGCCCTTTTCTCTCTCCCCCCACCCGCGGTTTTCTTCCTCTCGCGTTTGTCGTCAACCTTTCCTTTGTTTCTGTTGCCTTCTCTCTCCTCCTCCTCCTCCTCCTTCTGTCCCTTTTTTTTTCTTCCTCGCTCGTCCCCTCCCTCCACCCTTCTCTTCTTTTCGTGTTCTTATTCCGCTTCTTCTGGCCGCGCGCTCTCCTCCGGTGAACCGCGTGCCTGCAGCGGAAGTAAACCACCGTGCGCACGCTGGTATCTCCGGCAGAGAGAGCATTCTACGCAGTCCCGACCGGCGTTCTTCCTCCCGTACGCGCGTAACTGGGATTCCTCGAGCGGGCAGCTGCAACCGTCGCGTCGGGGCACCGGCTCGGGACGGCCCTATCCCCCGGGCTCTTTGTTGCCGAAAGAATTTGTAATATTCATATCCAAGAAGGCGCCGAAACGGCCCAAGGATTCCTCGCTCATCTCGGCTCCGCTCCGCGAGAGGAGCACAAGGGGAGACAGTATCTCTCGCATCGCGCATTCCTACCGCGGCCTGCGCCCCTCTCGTGCTTTTATTATATTGCGCGCGTTTTTCGCCGCGAGTACGTAAACAAGGTGCACACGATGAATCGTAATGGGAACTGTTGCCCCGCGCGGTAGACGAGAAAAGGAGGTTTCACTGTGTTTTGGTTATTTGACGATTGCGGAGAGTTGGAATTCTAATTTTTAACACGTTGATTGATATGATAGTCATTAGTAGAATGCGGATTTTATGCATCTATGGCAGTATCAATGAGGATAGGACCCCAAATTCGGGTTGCCGATTTTAATGAAAGTTTTAGGCAGGGATTAAAAACATTTATGATATCGGTATCGGTTGTTAAAACCGTTAGAAGAACCGAAATAATATTACAACTGTTATGAATATATCGGTTTCGGTTTCGGTTCTTTAGAGCCGATACAAGATCGATTCCATAACAGTTAATTTTCGGTTCTGTCTCGGCTCCAAAACGGTTCCGGAATCGATATTCATGCTTAGAATATTTTTCTCAAGCAAAATAACAATAAATAACATTTGGAAATCCTGAATGAAATATCTGTTATTATTATCATGTTACTAAGAATATAGATAATGAATTTTTAATTTTACTTCAAGAAATAAGAAACTTAAATAGAAACACAACTTCTGACATTTTCCTCAAAAGTTAAAGGAAATCAACTACCGCAATGGCTCAAGAAAGGTTTAAAGACCGTGACAATAATAGTTTGAAAAAATACTTTCCAAAAGCACATTTATTGCCGAGTGTTGTTAATCAAAATTCAAGTTAGAGGAAAAGGATTGTTCGGTCAAGACTCATAATTTCCGCATAAAGGGTTGAGTAGTCTGAAAATGTAAAAGAAAAACGATGAACATTGGTGAATAACTATTTCTTAGTAAAAAAAAAAAAAGTTGAATTGTAGAAATCGTATGATTTATACTGAGAAAATGTAGGTAATTCTTGTACCAATACAGATAGATTCAGTGAGTTTTCTCGTAGGAAAGGATTTAATTGCATCGTTGTTAGTAGACGACGGATGTTTATGCAAAGTTCAACTTTGTTCTCTTCAATAAAGATTGAAAAGCCTTGTTTTTTTCATTCTAAGAACAATAAATATTTATGGAATTGAAAAAGACTTGAATTGTCAGTACTGCATCGAATATTTATGCAAATTCGTGGTTCTGTAGACACAAAGAATTGATAACAACATAAAAGTGTACATACATTTTCTAACTATAGTATCACATATTTTTTGTATTTTATGTATTTTTAGATTTGATTGAGATAACATAACAGTAACCAGTAATATTAAAAATAAACGAAAATCTTTGAAAATCGGAGGAATGAATCTTTATACAATAGTGATACCCCCCGGAAAATTTTAGGAAAAAATTGATTCGGCAGTTTTTAAATTTAAGATGTATTCTTATAGGGAAACGTAATATTGAGAAATATAACTACAAAATTAAGAGCGAACTGAAAGGTCAAACACTGAACAGAATCGTCACAAACACATCGAACAAGCAAATTTATGATAAAAGATCAAATATTTAATACATTGAGAAAATAAAATTAAAAGTAACAGCGTGTTAAATACACCACTGCCATTTCTGATTGGCTTTCATTACAGGAAAAAGCCTTATTAATAGACGGCAGATTCTTATGCAAAATAAGATTTGTACAAGTATAAATAATGAATTGGAACTTGAATAATAGCACGTTTAATTTTCTAATAATAAATGCATAAAATCCGCAGTCTACTTATTAGTATCTTGGAAATTGATTAACTTTACTAAGATTATTACTGAAATTCATCCCTAATATTAGTATTGCAAATTTTATAATTTTTGAAATATCGCTATTTGTAAAGCGTATAAATATAATGTTCCTAAAAAATTAGAAACTTTCAAGTTTGGTATAATTTACTATTCAAGCCGAGATTGCGAGTAAAAATATTAAGTGTTAAGAGGAGTTATTTTTAAACAAAACTCCTTTCAACTCCAACATTTTTTTATTGATTTCACGGTGGTTTAATCACTCTAGCAGTCCGCATGATAAATTCTTGTTCGCATCATTTATAATCGTGTGAACGAGTCCGTTGCCCATATGCGGGCGACGCGGCAGTTAAAATGCTAAATCAATTATTCTTTGTATCATTACGCGCACTATAAATTACACAATACATTTTTCATAAGACACGGTCAAGCTGATCGCCATTCATTCAAATGCAGTCTCCTATGCGTTTTCTCGATAAATTTTCCAGTTCCTTTCACTTTCTAGCAACCATTCAAACTCTCTAGGCATCAATCTCATTCTTGAAAGAATTACCGACCGGCAAACTGAAAAATTGATTATCTCTGAAACCATTTATTTCTATGAAGCTGTTTCTCGTCTACTTTTACCGCGATGCTTTCTATATTTTTTTTATGTATACCACCTTACACACCTTCATCAATTATTATAAAAAAATTATATGCTCCATTTGTAAAGTAGAAATGAATACAATTATTATTCAACAATCCAATTTGTTTAATCAATTAGGTATTAGGTTATTCTTAAAAGCAATCTTTATCAGTGTAAAATGTAAATAACTGAAAACCCAGAAATTTTAATTAAAAGATTTATTGTAATTAAAAGATCTTTTGAACAACATTTTCCCAATTTTCACATATTAAATTGTTAAAAGTAAATTTTGATGTCAAATTAATCTGTCTGCCTATGCAAAGAAATTTATTCCACGATAAGTTATGTTTTCCCAATTACCTACAAACTAATTTTAATAGAAAACAAATTAAAACAAAGAATAAAAGCCTCTAAATGCGTTTGGATTTTTAGATCGTCGAACAATTCGTGTGAGTTGGATCACGCTGGCTGCTTTTTCTACAAAGTTTCTGAAATTTCGCATAATTCGAAATTAATAACAAAGATCGTGTATAATAGGAGAGCCAGAGGGCTGAAGAAAGTCGAGAATGGTTCGCGTGGAAGGTAGAGGCGTGCACCTCGTATTATTCGTAGCTGTCCAGTTAGGCAGCGGAGTCCCCTGATGGGATTATAATGTGAATATAATGGCAAACTTCCGCGCTACGCAACCCTTTCATCCCCCACTCCCAAGATGTACGGCTTAACCTTCCATTGAAAACCCTTCTGCGCCGTCTGAAAGCTTAATCGACTGTTCCGACGATTTTCTGGAACTTAAGTTGCCGCTTTCGGACAGATAAAAGTCACGGTGAAAACGAAAATGTAATGAGTTTTAGGTGCATACTGACAATTGGTCACACCTGTTGCTACTGAATCAAACTGCAATTTAGTAATTCAATTTAATTAGGTCATTTTAGTCACGTTATGTTTTCAAAAAATGCAGACTTTGTGGAAAAGAAAAAAAATTATAAATTATATATATTGCAGTAACTGAATTTAAAAGTCTCCAGCGTTAAGGGATTCAACATTATAATATAAAGTGGTATCAGTACATAGAGTTAAAAAAATTTTATGTTACAAACATTTGGGTCGCAGCACCATTACAAACAATTCTGTTGGACTGCATGGTAAAAAGGTTGAGAAACGCTGTGACTCACATTTCAATCATGATCTGTTCAATCATCTAGTTCTTTCTTATTTCTCAATTTTAATAACAATTTTTTTTATAGATTTAAAGATTTTGCTTTTGATGCTTGAAAATGATAATGCATTTGCGCAATTTTTTGCTCCCCCTCGTCATTCGCGACGATCCCCCGCTGCGTCTCTCGATATTTCCTCCCTTTCTTCATTAGTCGATCGCATGACGTAATCCGAAACACGTGTTTATTGGTATTTATGATATCCAATACTCGAGGGTCCATGCGGCCAAAGAATTTCAAGTCGCAAATTACAATTCAAATTAAGTAATACCGCGCTCCCTGACTGTGCCCTGTATCCCACCAACGAAACGGTCACGATTTTCAGCGATAAATTACATTAAACTTGACACACCGAGACCCCACCCGTGCTGCGCTTAATTATATTCTGAATATCGTATTGGCTCGCGCGCGATCGCAATGTATTTCGATCACGTTACCGTATTCGCTCGCACACCATATATGTATAGTAATTAACCTTCTTCGGAGAAACAGTAAAATATTTTATATATCACACATTTTTTCTCTTTTAATGGGACATGGAATTGATTACACCGCAACAAATTTATACACGGTTGTATACACAATCACTGAGAAGAAAATGCGATTTAACATTTGTTTAATAATTGGCTAGTTACAATATCTTTTTGGTATAAGGGTGCCTTTTCAAAAATTGAAGCACGTGTAGTACGAATCCCAAAATTTTCTACAAATTGTCTATACGTCTGAGTTTTTGAAAAGTAATTAATTTAAAAGAAAACATTTATTTACGCATTTTTTCACTTATATTCAACTTGAATCCGAAATGAATCGCGTATACATAATAAATAACTGTAAATAACTGTATTGATCATTTGACTAGCTTTGGTAAGTTTAATTTTGAACTATACTTTTCACAATTCGTTGTAAAGCAGAAACTTCGCTCTATAACCTGATCTTAAAATAAATTCTGAAAAAAATGCTTTTGACTTTGTAAAGGCATTTGAATTTGTGAAATTTTTAATGAAAAAAGCCAACTTTAGTTTTTTACTCTATTCCGCAAAGAAAATTGATTTTCGGAAAAATGAAATTTAATATTGTAAAAATGAAAGCTTCACGGTTTCAACGGAGTAAAGATAATTGAAAGTGAATGCAATTTTATGTCGTAGCATATGTATAGGTATTTCATTTCAAAACATTTAAAATATATCGTAGCCTTTTTTTAAAAGGGGTTGGTACAACCTTATTTTCGAGTTCTCAAAACTCGTATCCGAAACACTATGAACTATGAGATTCCGAAACTCTCGAAACTGGAAGAATTGATTTTGCTTTTATGAGAAGATTATTCAAATATTCAACAAAATAAAATCAGACAAATTTTTATTGACCGTAGTTAGCCAAAACATAAACAGAAATATAATTTAATACTATAATAATAATTCTATACAAAAATATCTATCCAGATTCTTGTTCAAGAACACTAACATTTATACTCTTTTTGGATTTTTTATCGGCTATAGTGTCGTGGGTGCTGAAAAATCTTATACTTTTTCAAACTTCAGGAGTTTTTAATTTTGACGAAATTCGCTACTTTTTTTATGCTGCCTTGGAATTTCTAATTTAAAAAAAATTGTTTAAAAATACAAATGTGGACAATAAATTCCATTTTTTTTTTTTTTTAATGTCTGGGATTTTTAGCAACCTTTTCAGAGATAACATCACACAGATTAAAAACAAAGTTGAGTGTATTACGTAATATTTTTAAATAAGTAGTAATCTTCTAAAATAACTTATAAAATTGTTAGGTAATATTTTTTTAATCGAGTAACTGCAAAGACAGTTGGTATGAACATTCATTCCCTTTTAACCCTAGGTTACCAAACTTTTATTATTATTATTCTAATCGTAGATTTCGAAATAAAAACATGCAGGTATATTCTATATTTTTTTATTTATTACAAACAAAATATAGAAAGTTAAGAGACGAGTTATTAGTCATTACTAGACTGCGGATTTTATGCATATGTCGAGATACGAGGTATGCAAAAAATCTACAAGATTGTTAACATATGTCAAAATACATTATCAAAATACATGATATGAAATAAAATATCAAAAATATAATTGAAGTTAGAATATTTAGAAACTTCAACATACTGTTATTCAAGTTGCATTTGTGCTTGTAAAGATTTTATTTTGCATAAAAATCCGCAGTCTAGTCATTACAGTAGAACTCCGTTCATCCGAATGCCGTTGATCTGGATTTCCGGTTCATCCGAATTGTAAAACATAAATCCTCTCGCAGAAGTTTGAAAAATAGAGGGAGAATTTTTGGCGGTCATTCTTTTTCTTCTGTTGAAATTATTTCTTTGTACATTTTATGCTATATTTTGCAAGTTCATTGTAATATATTTCAATATACAAATGTTGACAGAATATCTAATATTCTTCACAGATGCAATATTAATAAGTACAATATTCTAGAGCAGTTTATTGTTAGCTTCCCCATCATACTCCACCTTCCCCTATCATAATTTTTACTATAAAAAGCTGTTTGGAATTTTCGCCATGTTTGGGAGATTATGAACTCCAATGCGTCCCAACGTCCAAGGCTGGGTAAAATAGTATTTGAAATAAAAAATAAAAATATTTTCAGAGATTATTTCCAAAACTATGTTATTTTGAATAATTTGAAATATCTATTTATTTTTGTATTAGTGGAAATACTATTTGAAATATTTATTTAATCTCTCAAGTATATGAAATCTGTATTTCAATTATGTGTTTCGCAGCACGAACTTAAAATAGTTACTTGAAACAAATATTTCTGCTATTATTAGTGGAATGAAACTTCAGCACTACCTTTCTCCGAAATAAGCTATGGATATATCTAGACATTCATAACTATGCTTATACATTACAGAGTAAGAGAAAGATGTAAGTAAAATACTATGAAATACTAGTTGAAATAATTAATTTTCATATATCCTTAAAACAATATTATTTCAAATATTTATTCGTAATACATTCTACGAAAACTATTATTTCAAATAATTATTTCTAAAACATCGCACAGCAAATATTACTTCAATTAATAGCTCCTATACATGTGTAATAAATAGATATTTTCAATTATTCTTCTATGTAGAACTAAGAAATAAAATAAATGCTGAAATACTACTTTATTTGAATAAAAGTATTGTAATTACTATTTCCAATACTTTTTATTTGAATTGTACCCAGCACTGCCAACGTCAGCCGAGCCAAGTTCATTATCCTCTCCGCGCTACCAACAACCGTTTCCCCCGCGCGAAACGAAACGTCGCTAAATCATTAGACGCCGCGCTTCCCTTTTACATCTCACTCGCGCGATTTACTTTTTCCGCTCGACCGCCCCGATTTATAATCTCCCTCCGCGCGCGAGGAGCGTTTTTTCGGCGCCGCGCCGAGCTGTAATTCAAAGATCGACACGGTCGCGCGCTCGACATCTTCGCGTCCGATAGAATAAGTTACGGCGTCATGCAACGATTCGACGGTTCGACGTTCGCACAATGGCGCGATAAATCAGCGTCAAACGTATGCCGTTCATTTTGTTCGTCAATTTGTTGGACACCGGCGCGGCGCGCCGCGGCGCGCACAGGGCTCCGGCTGCGTATGCACATACGATTCCGAAGTTCGCCGCGCGCGTCGCGGGCCCAGAGCGTATCCGCGGCGCACCGAGCATGTTACGGACCGAGTTTACTGTCATCGTAGATTCAAACGGGCCTCCATATATACGATTCACCGTGTCACGTAACCGGGAAGAGTTTGCTTGTGTGCGCGACGCTCTCGATGCGCGGCGGACGCTCTCCGTCCCCGCGTCGCGTCGTCGGTGCCCACGGGGGTTGCGTTTGTGCTTCTATCTTTCCCCGCGATGCACCGTAACGCAGGAAACGCTGATTTATCATCGCGCCGTAACAAGCGCGCGTACATTTCCGTCTCGCTATTTACAACGCAGTGCCCCGCACGGCTCGCCGCCAGATAAAACTCCTTCCTTTTTTCGGTCGACGTCGCGCCGCGGCCGTCGCTACCGAGTGAAATAATTTTTTAGGGGGCTACATACACCTATAATCATAAAAAAATCAGACCTTTACGAGAGATTGTCAACAGAACAATAAAAAACTACAGACAAAACCATATTATTGTATTATGTTTTCAATTTTTTTTGCCTCTTTACTGCCCTCCCGAAATTCGCTGGCCTAGGCTACAACCATAGAGATATAAGAATAGAGTGCGTGAGCCGTATACTAGCCCATAAGTGGCAGCGATGAACGATTAGAAAGAGAACGCTGAATAGAGACCCCTGTGTCTTTGTTTATTAATGCATGCGCAAAACCAGTATACTATATCTTGGGAGCGGGATCGTTCATGAGTTCCATAATTTTTTCTATTTTTCTTTCAATTAAGAACAATTAAATTAAATATAATAAAACTGTATAAAAAATTACACAAAATTAAAAATTCATATAAGAATAATACCTGATCACTATGTTTAAAAAATCTTTTATCTACAGACATCTATAAATAATAAAATTCAAATTCAAAAATTATAATTTCATTTTATTTTATTACGGACAATGTAAGACAAACAATAGATAATTTTGAAACCATGTACATTTTGGAATAGGTAATTGGATTAGCTTCCTTTTTGCATACCATACACTTTTTGGGCATTTTGTGTTATTTTAATTTGCTTCAATATATCTGTAATAACCTATATATTTGAAACGTCAAAGAAGCTAAAAGAAACATAAACGTAACTATGATAACTATCTGAGCTGATGCACCTGCGCGATTAGACAAAGACACAGGGGTCTCTATGTAAAGTTCTCTTTCTAAGCAGTCATCGCTTTTTCAGCCCTCTCGCGCACTCTATTCTTATATCTCTATGGCTACAACCGAAGTACTTAGCCTATATGAAAATCCACCTCTGCTTTTTACTCATTTTGTATTAATCAAAATCCATAATATACACATCCAAACTTAGGGTTTAAGGTGGTGTTTTAGTGCAACTGGCCATTTTACAACGCAATATTTAGAAATTTATTACCAAAAAAAACTATAAGTTTAGCCGGAATGACGTTTTGCCTGCACATTAAGACATGGTTGAAGTCATACTAGAAAATTTTCTGAACTTTTTTATACATATGTAAATATAGTCGATAGCACAAAGTTCTTAAAAAAAGTTCTCTTGCATCGGGCGATGGTATAGAAACCATTGCAATCATACAAAATAAAAAAAAACGAAAACTTATCTTGTTTACTGTGTATGTCGGTATGGTTCAGATCACGGAGACCACATAAAATTAAAAATTCGCGGACTGACAGCATTTTGAAAGAATATATCCGATTTTCTTTAAACATTTAACTGTTGTCGTTCTGTACAATTGACTTTTTGCAACTAGTTCCAACTAGAGCCAGTTATGTTGTAAACATGTATGCAAAAGAGCTACTGGATTGGTACAGTCGTTTCTGAGATATGTAATCGATCGTCTTGAAAAACGTTGTTTCGAGAAAAACTCATTCAACGTTTTAGTACACAATATTTTAAGTACAGGAAGTCCAACTTTTGGACTTCTACATCTTTGATCATAATTTGAATTTTTAAAAATCGCTTTGCAGAAATATTTGTAACACTAAAGTCTATGAAATAATGTAAAAAAGAATTATTTTTTCCATAAAAAAAGATTACGTTTTGTTCTCTATACTATAACAGATACGACAAATATCTCCTCTCGATGTCGTTTAAATAAAAAAAGGAAAAAAGTTGCTTAAAGCATATAAAAAGAAGTACCCAATCTTTATGATGACCGATTTAAATAATGTTCGTTTTAACATATGTATAATGTGAATATCCAGTGACCTCAAAATCTCCGAAACTGAAATCAATTGTTGCCATTCTTTCAATAAAGTTTCTTCATACCTTCAAAAACAACAAAAGATATTCAAGTGCTAATTTGTATTAGACTACCCTGTATAAAAGAATCGAAAACTAAAGAGTATTTCAACTTGCCCCGTTTGGTCTGTTCTGCAGACAATTTCAATTCTCTTAGGAAGGTGATGTGAATGGCATGTGGTCTTTGTTTGAACGTGTGACTATAATGATTATGGCGCCTATTGTTTGTTGAAGAAAAATGTAAGGGTTGGGAATTGGAGTAACTAGGTGTCATAGGTCAGTGAACTCGTCCCAAAGTAAGATTAACACTTAGGTGAAAAGAAAATGTGGTCTTACTATTTTTAATAAAGAAAAGTTACTTCAAAATTTTTGAAATGCATGTGTACCTCCACCTAAAAAAGAATGATTCCAAATATTTGCTAGAAATAAATAATAACTCACTTCCAGAAATGTCAATAAACATATTTTTATATAAGTTTAAAATACCAACTAGTTATTACAATCTTACTGTATGTCATTATCCAGTAAAAAATATAAAAGTGTTCACACAAGAAATAATTTACATTCATTGTGGAAAGAATATAAGGCAGCAATTTAGAGCGATAACGTGTTTCAGGAAATGCCAAGTCGACGCTGTTCGTTACACGTCAAACGAAATTACACGCCGCTATCTCGTAATTACAATTAGGCATGAATCATGCGCGAATGTTATCGATGCATTCAGCAACATGAAAATGTATCCTGTTCGTAAAAAGTGGAACGCCGTCGATATTCCAGCCGCCTGAAATATCCGAACTACACGACTGACCAAATAGTCAAGACGAGATGTTTTTCGGTTTTTAGGGATACTTGTTCCCTCCTAGGAACTTGATTGATCGAACAGCATAGATGCAAGAGTAAGTGGCCCCATTCCAGACGATTCCATTCCATTCCGTAGCGGACCATTCGATTCGAGCGAAGGAGAACATAAAACATTATGTAAGAGCATTCGCGAGCGTTCCTGCTAAGGTGATTCCGAAGAATTTCGTGTACCAATCGAATCATTTGCCATGGGAGCGAATCGCAAAAAAGGATCGGCCAGATTCATTTGTCTTCGACTGTCTGACAATGAAGATAGACGATATCCAAAGTATTACTCGCCGATTTGATTCGTTTTTAAATATGTTATATATAGTAGACTAAAAAATAAGTGACACTTATTTTTTTATCGACGGAAAAACATTTTAAGGGGATGAAACAACCCTGCGAAAGTAGAGCTGTCAAATGTCGATACGTTATTTGCTGTATGAAAAAATGTTTCGAACAAAAATTGCATAGTTCTCTTGGGGACATAGAGTAGTCTAATCTTTTTTATCGAGATATAGAGAACACTTTCAGCTTTTTGAATGGAATGTCTAATATTTCTTCCCTAATTCGGATACACTATAAAATTCTGCGTAAGAAATATTCGTCAAATAAGGTCCAAAATTAATAACTACATACGTATGGAGATATTATCAAATGAAATGCCTTGTATTAGGAAACATGCTTAGGTAGCGTAACTGGTAACACGAATCGCCATTTAACTTTGTTTGGATTCATTTCAGTTCATTTTTGTAAACACTTTGGTTAAATGTTAGACGTCATCAACATGAGATACTCAGACAACATGAGAAAATAGAGATTTAAAGTTTCTAAATAGAAAATTTGATTAGCTAAAATTGCTAAGTTAAAGATTTCAAATTAGAGATTTTAAAAATTGAAATTAATTAGAGATTTAAATGTTTCAAGAGAAAAATTTAATTAGTTCAAATTCGAAATTTGAAGATTTAAGAATGAAAATCTAAAGATTTCCAGTTGGAGATTCGAAAATTTCAAGTGTACTAGATTTAAAAATTGTCAAAGCTAAACCTGAAAACATTTAAAATTTGTAGATTTGAAAAGCTGAAGTTGCAGACTTGAAGAATTGAAATTGGAATTTTTAAAGTTTGAAGTGACAAATTTAATTGGTTGAAATTCACATTTTGAAGATTTCAAGTTGGAGACTCGAAGAATGTAAATCAAGTAGAGATTTGAAGGTTCAGAGCGGAAAATTTGATTAAGTGATATTCAAAATTTGCAGATTTCAAGATGAACATCTGAAGATTTCCGGTTTGAGATTTAAAAATTTAAAGTTTCAGACTTAAAGATTTCTCGGAAAAATTAAAATTCATGATTTGAAATTTTGAATATTGAAGTTGGAGAAATGAACAGCTGAACTTGGAGATATACTTAATTTAACAAAAAAAAAAACTACAATACAATCCAAAATCTATTATGACATAATTCACATTACTTACAAAAACGAGACCTCGCATAAAAGAAGTTGCACCAAATTTTTTCTCTATCTTTTACCGTAGAATCATCCTCTATTCAACTGATACACTGGCCCATTTTATATTTTGTCTAAAATGTAAAGAAATGGACGGTTGTCCAAAATTCTATTGCATCATCGAGGGATTTAAGAATTCTTCTAACTACAACTGAACAATCCTACCACAATATTCCCAATTCGCCCAAAAATGGCATCGCAGTGACGTGCAAGAAGATCTACGAGTGGAATTCCTTCGAAAGTGCGGCGATGGAGAAGTTACACGCCTTAACGGATTCTTTCGAGCGCGAGCGTAACTTTATGATCGTAGATATTAAGAACGAGCTAGAGAGACATTATCGCGATATAAAGTATCGTTAAACCGACATGCATTGCTAACAAGCGCCGGCTGATAAGTGTTGCCGTAATCGGCCGCGGTTATTGCCAGGACGCCGCTCATTTACGACATCACGAAACGTTCACCCTTCTTTCTTGGTTGGAACGATAAAAGCGCAACGACAGTCGGACAAGACACGGCGAGAAAGGGAAGAGCGGACTTTATGCGCCTAGATAAAGCGGCCCCCGAGACCGCGCGCTCGCCTTAAAACCCTCCCGTATAATTAAGTACAAATTAAAATGACATGAACCGTGAAACGAGGATAGATATCGGTGCGTCAACAATGTGGTAATCAATTAGAACCCTTAATGGGGTAAACGACCGGGGATTGTCGTGCGGGAGATAAACTAACGTCCTTCCGAAATTTATCGCGTCTTATTAGCATAATTAACGTCGGATGAGAAATATTTGAGCGAGTCCTCTTCGGGAATGGAGCGGAACAACGGAGACTGGGAACCGTGGACGATGAATCGAATGCCCTGAACGCACGCAATGAGTGGGTCGGTGGTTAAAAATTGTTTAAATGCTGTTTACGTGGGAAGGAGTCGGAGTTTGGGAGCAATTTCTGATCACTGAAGTCGGAGGCAGAGTAAGAAAAAGCTATATCGATTCCTGGAGTCGGAGTCGGAGTCAGAAAAAAATATATCGACTCCAACTCTGACTCTTATGCTCCTTATAAAAGAATTTATTCATTCGGTGCCAAAAAGATAAAAAAACAGCCCTAAAAGCGACAAATGTCTCCACGAAATATTAGAAATTACATTAATTTTCAAAAATGAAAACATTTTCGTTAGTATTAAAAATTTACAAACTTAGAAAGAATGGAAAGAGCATTTCCTCAAATTGATATGTATTTTGTAACTGTTTCCGGAAGTTGAGAAAGTAACTGTCATGTTGTTTTCTACGAGAGTTATCTGTTACATATTCTTAAACTTTAATAAGATATTTTAACTATTTATTCAGTTTTATTACAACTTCTAATTATTTTGAGTCCATATTTTTTCAATTTTAAGAGTCGAAGTCAGAGTCGGAGTCGTGAATTTTGACCACCGATTCCGTAGCTCTGGGAAAAATTGCGTAGGTACCAAATTTTTGCATAGAAATTATAGAAATCATTCATTTAACTTGTTTGTACTCGAGATTTTACTCTATTTGCAAGCACAATAATTTTTCTAGATAATTACACTTCGCTTATATTTATGCAAAATCAGTATTCACGATCAAAGTAATTGTAAACCCAAAAATATCACAACACTTTGTTTTAATTTTTCACTTCTAGTTTTTCACTTCAAGACCAAAAATAGAAAATTTTTGAAAATACTGTACCCTTTTTGGCCACCCTATCCTTTTCGTAATGCTGAATTTAAGGGGGGAACCTCGTGCAATCGGCCGAAATCCAGGGCATTTTCGAGAATTTTTTCTTGCGGAAACTATTACACGCAATCTTTTTCAAACTTCCAAACTATAATATTACATGCTTAAAGAAGTAAAAAAATATGTTTTTATATAAAAATAATTCGGTAGTTCCGAATGATGCAAATTTTTCGAGGCGGCCTCAGTAGAAAAATCGTTTCACGGCGTGGAGTTAAAGGTTCGTTGTAGTGTTCTAAAACCTCAAAAGAAGACCGTTCTGTACTTGTAATAAGATTATGCTATGGATGAATCTAAATAATTCGATGTAATGTTATTACATTTAACTATATTTATTATACAATTAACGTGAAGTTCTTTTAGTGAAAATCATGACTATCATTTCAAAAACTCACACTCAAATACATCTGCTTTTGAGGTTTTAGAACACTATAACCAACCCTAAACTGTACGCCGCGCCGTGCCGTGAAACAATTGTTCTATTTATCAAAATATCTGCGTCATTTGGAACTACTGCATTATTTTTATATAAAAAAATATTTTTTTACTTCTTTAAGCATGTAATATTATAGCTTGGAAGTTTGAAAAAGATTGCGTATAATAGTTTCCTCAGAAAAAATTCTCAAAAATGACCTAACCTTTAGCCGATTACACTAGGTTCCCCCCTTAATTTAATGATTTTATATTTTCAAAATAAATTTGAAATTACGTTTAAGCTATACCTACTGCAATTTCATATATTAGCATTTTTTGATTAGTAGATATAATAATTTCATTTATCCTGTATCCTTAATGTTTATTGCAAGGACACTGACATCACATACTTACAAAAAAGAATCTTTAGCAGAATTAGAAGTACATTTATTTTTATCACTCTGGTCTTACGATAAACAAAATTCTTACAATCCGAATTTTTTTTATAACTATGAATAGCAGCAAATTAATTGAGACATTGGATGGAAAAAGGGCTCATAGAAAAGAAAATCGTTTTCAAACTTTTCAGTGCAATCTTACTTAATAGAAGGTAATATAATCAGTAGACTGCGAAAGTTTATGCAAATTCACATTTTCAAGACCGTAGAAAAAGATAATCAACATAAATAAAAGTGTCTTGTACCATCTAAATATTATAACATGTGTTTTGTTTTCTATATTTCATCTATTTTTGCATCTATACACATCGTTATAAGTTTTAGCAAATTCAAAATCGCTATAAATGCATAAACTTCCGCAGTCTAATAATCAGATTCGGGAGTGATAAATGAATGTAATAACATAATTTTTCATTAAATAATGTCGTAATGAAAATTCTAAAATTGATTTTCTTGACATGGCATTTTAGCCTATGTGCCCTTTTTCCATCCAACCCCTCAATTTCGCGAAATGGCCAAAACCGGTGCATCTACTCTACCTTTTGGCGTTTGGCTTTCGTTCTAAAAAGATCTCTAAATTATCAGCCGTAAAGGAACGATTTCACAAGGGAGTAGTCGACGACATTCACGAGCATCGAACTGCAAACACTCCCATTTAAACCCGCCCATGAATTTGATAAGGGCGCCCGGTTACGACGCCGTCGCGTAAATCACCGGCATACCGGTAACAATTCCTCATATCGTAAGAAAAGTAATAAACGCGGCTCGTAACGCGGGCCCGTCCATGGAACGGCGAGCGAACGTTCACATTCTTTGTATCGTATTCCTAATGGAGGGACATATAACAACGTGAATCCGAGATACCGACGGACAAAAAAAGGTGTGAAAGCTGGTTACTTCATCCATTTTCCACATAGCCGTATCTACGCCATATACGGACGCGAGACACGTCACCAGGAATTTAGTATAGCCGAGAGTGAGCCTCGGTGACGCACAAATGGACTCGCGTAATCTGTGCCCAGCAATGCCGGTCTCCTCGGGGCTTAATGCACTCGGGGATCGTACGGTTTGGATCGGACGTGACCAGTGTGACCACGGCCCTCTCTAGTACAGGTAGTAATATAGAAAATTTGGCAACGCTGTCATCAGTCCTATTCATACTCGTAGTGACGTTCAGTCAGTTCATTGACGTTTCTTAACAGTTTCATGTCACTTCCATATTTGTTCTTTCTTTTGACATTTTATACATTTTTAAGATGCCAGATAAATGTTGCGTGCCCAATTGTAGAAGTAATTATGCGTCCTCTGGGGAAAACTACCACTACTACTTACATACTACTTAATAACTATATAAAATTTAAAAAAATAATGTGAATATTAGTTTCTCAACGAAGAGACGGAAACTTCAAACATTACAGCAATAATTGAACCTTATTTTTTATAGTAATATGTACATGTTTATTTATTTCTTAATCTTAAGTTGACATTTCAATTTTTTGTGTTACATTCCTTCAAAAAATAATTTAAAAAGTCAAAGATCTCCGCTCTTAACATCTACATGTAACCTCAAAGAACGAGACTCAAAATATAATTAACAATAAAATGAATTTACAGTTATTGCTCTTCCGTAAAACTCATTTTTTTTCAAATACTTGTTATTAGAATGAAAATATATATAAACACTTTATTCCAATGCACGAGGACTGATCACTGCTAACCAAGTCCTGTCAATACCTGTCAAGACAGATCAGGACTGACGACTGACCAGAACCACGTGATCAGGACTGATGGATTGTCTCTAAACGCTGTTGCCATATCGTATATTACGGCCTGTACTAGAGAGGGCCGTGACGTGACCCATTCATCTTTGAACCCCCGTCTGCGCGTAGGGTAAATTCAGGAGAGACACCACACTCATATCTTCTAATCGAAAAAAGTTAATCACATATCGTTAAGGAACTAGTTTTTGATCAGACGCTAATTTTTTATCAGTTCATGAAATAAATCGGTGTTAAAGTTAACAAATACACGTTTGGAATCATTTTTGGAGTGAAGAGTGGCAACTAAAAAATGTAAATATGGCATGTCACAGCAGATAACATTGTAGGTTTTGATGAAAATAAATGAGTAAAGTAGCACAATTGCAGAACTATAGTCGATTTTTATGATGTCACAGCAACCGTTACAGGTTATTATTAGACTATGAATTTTTATGCAAAGTAAAATTTTTAGAAATCTAACATTACTAACAATATTTCTTAATATCTGAATATTCTAATTTTAATTATACCTTCGATATTTTATATGTTTTGGCTTCTGTCAACAACCTCTAAGATTTTTAGAATATTTAGACTTGTCATAAATGCATACAATCCGCAGTCTAGTTATTATCATACATTTTGATTACTAAATGGTTTTTTTACACAACAGTACATACATATATAATTTTTATTTAAAAATCTGTGATCAATTATTTAATTCCAATCTTCCTTCATGTAACTAATTTTTTTGTCACATAAATAATAAATAGGTCAATTGTAAGACATAAAATTATTTTAAAAAATTAAATTTATATTAGTATACTAAAAATAAAGTTTTTTATTTTTATTTGTTTTTAATTGGTACAAATGTTACAAGTGTTAATTTCATATTTATGCAAAAACTAATTGAAATGAGTTCAGTATACGATAAGAAATTAGTTTAACGGCATTTTGGATGATCAAAAATTGCTTCCTCATTTGATAAAAAATTTGTTCCCATGTATTAAAAAAAAAAAAAGAATTAACAATTGTTATTGTTATAAATTAAAATGTAGTCCTGTGTTTTGAAAAATATCGCTGCAGTAGGGCAACCCTTGAGGGGAACTGTACCATAAAAATTGAAATTCGTTTTTTTTCCAAATGGAACAAGAATATATTATCTACAACGTAGCGTATGATTTTTTCAAAAAATTGAAAATGAAAAAGATGACGACCATTTAAAAATTGAGTTCAATTTTTTCGCTACAATATCTGAAATTGAAATGTCAAAATAAAAGATGCTTCTTGCTTCTTGATACTTAAAAAAAATCGACCTTATGTGATATGTTCGCTCCTTGTCCAATCGGGCTCAAATTTTACACAATTGTGTTTTAGTAATTTGACCTATTTTATGCTGTACCGTGGAAAAACTTCAAAAATTGGAAATAAGAGCCACCATAATGCACACGAAATTGGAAAACTAATTACAAATCCTAAAAATTTTGTTGTCATGGAGTTTCTAATTGTTGGAGATTCTAATTTTAAAGAAATTGCTTGTTACCTTCGGATAAACTTGAGACTGAGATTCAGAATGAAACCGATTTCAATATTCTTGATTGAATCGTAAAATTATAGGAGACTTCGTGTTTACTATAGTAATAAGGGGCACGGTTTATGTGTAGATTCTGGAGTTCATAAAGAATACATAACATAGTTTAATACGTAGAATGAGCCCAAATGGACTATCTATTTGCCTGATGAAAGTTAATTAGTCTATTATAGGCTTGTGCTACTTTTCAATGGTGAAGAGCTAACATTAAACTACTATTTCACGCATTTACCTTTAGTTTACTTAAGATACTTATCGTGAATCTACCCGAGCGTTTATAAAGGTTTAAGCAAAATTAATGTCATTAAAAATCATTTAAAATGAGAAATGTAGATATCAATGAATACTGAAATATAAATGATTTTAGTAATACGCTACTATCTTTCTAATTCTTTATTTTTCAAAAAGTAAGTTTTTTTTTAGAAATGGAATCATGAAACTTCTTATCAATTTCAGTACCAATTTTTCGAGTGAGCCATTATGTATGTACTTATCAAAATTAGTCTTTCTCATTAAAACAAGAAATCCTTTGATTAAAATAAAAGTACATGATACACTATATCATTTCCAGTCGCGATAGACACCCGATCACAAGCATGACGAAAGAACGAACCTCTTTGCAGTAATTAACTCGATGCGCCCAGAGGTACATGCATCACATTCCAACGATGCAATACTTCAATTAGCCCGGCGTAATGTGCGTCTAGTAGTGAAATCAACGAACGAGGCGTAAGTGCCTCTTAATTGCCGGGTATCTGCCGGTACGCAGATAGCAATATTTTAAACCTGAACTGTTATACGATTCTCGTGTCTAGCAGAACCTAACCGAAAGAGGTCGAAGAATTCGAAATTAGAGAATTCCAAAAATTTGCGGTTAATAGAAATTCGTGAATGAAATTAGAATAATCGAGGTGGTGTTAATTGAAGGGTGCGTGTTAGGTAAATAAAACGAAATTCATACTTGTGTATTTATGCATAAGGCTGTAAAATAAAGGAAAGAGATACGGGAAAAGTATGTTGTAACATTAGTTATCAATTTTTTAATGGAAATTTTTCGCATATTCTTCATGTTACGAATACACTGCTAAAGAGCTTAAGTGTCAGATACGTAAAATTATTACTGAAAAAATGATAAAATTAAATTACAAAAAAGATATTTGACTTATACGTATGCAGAATCATCTCTTTGTAATATTTTTTTTGTTCAAGTATATACTATATGACTCACAAAGTCGTTCTTAGACTACATTAAATTTGTTAAAATTCTAAAAAAGACACTTGACTTTACATAATAAAAATCATGGAAACTGACAATAAGCAACAATTAACTCTTCCGTATCCCTGGATGAGATATCTCGCGATACGGTACTGGTCGATTGACGCTTTTGACGGGATGTTTCGCGACCTTATATGTCAGAATTTTTTATGGATTTAGATGAATCATTTTCTGAAATTTCTTTATATTTCCTTCAATTTTTTGTTTAATTTATTAGAAATTCCTTGAAATTCATTGATTCTCCTTTAATTGTCTTGAAATTTGTCGAATTTCTAAAATGTTCCTAGAATTTCCTTAAATTTCCCTAAAATCTCTTAAAATTTCCTAAGTTTTCTTAAACCTGCTTGCGTATCCTTGATTTTTCATAAATTTTCTTGAAATTCGTTGAACTTTATTGATTTTCCTTCAATTTTTTTAGAATTTTCGAATTTTTTATAGATTTGGATGAGTCATTTTTTTACATTTCCTTAAATTTTCTTATAATTTTTGCAATTTTCTTGATTTTCCTTGAAACTTCTTACACTTTCTAGAAATTTCTTAGAATATCTAGAAATTCCGTTAAAATTCCCTAAAATTTTTATTGAGTTTCCTTTATTTTTCTAGATATTCCTCGAATTGTCTTAATTTTACTTTTCCTTGAAGTTTCCTTAAATTTTCGTGAAATTGTCTAAAATTCTTAGAAATTCCCAGAAATTCTTTGAACTTTTCTCAAATGTTATTGAAATTCCTTGAATTTTCCATAAAGGTTTTTAAAATTCTCTAAAATTGATTGAATTTTCATTAAATTTTTTTAAAATTCCCTTTTACTTTTCGTTACGTTTTCTTCAATTCTCTAGAATTTTCTATACATTTTCACAAAATTCCTTGAATTTTCCTTAAAATCTCTTAAAATTCCTAGAAAGCAGCGGGTCGCGAGATATCTCGCCTGGAGATATAAAAGGGTTAAATGTCGAAGCTGAAAACGATCCAAATTAAAAGAAAAAATTACACTGTGAATTTCACAATGAATTAACCTTTGAAATACATGTGAACAAACTAATGAGCGATTATTTTCTTTTTCAATACAACTTCTTTTATAAAACCTTCTCTAATAGTTTCACAAAATTAAAAATAACAGCAATGTAGTGTCCTAAAACATATTAATTTCGATACTTTCCTAGGAACCGATTACCCCAAAATGCTACGCCAGTCAAAGATGTAATTAAATCTGACGTCAATGAAGTTCGAGACAACTACAAAAACCATGGATTCTGAACCACGAATCCCTCATTAAAAGTAGTTTGGGAAGTCATAATTTGCTGTCAGAATCGTCAACTTAGTGAAGTTCTAAATTACGATCCCCTGGTTCTCAAATTGCGGATACGATGCCATCGTATAAAAATTCTGAAAAGCCACAGATGAAAAAAGTACTTTCAAATCCCATGTCATAACTAACAATACTCACAAGTATATTGACTGACTGATTTATTACATGATGTACATTGTGAATTATAAATATATGTAAATATAGAGATTAAAACTAAACTTAAACTCAAACGGAGTCAATAATTCTGTTTTTATAAGGAAAAAGTCCAGATCTGAGCAACATTTTAACCAAACTTAAACTATACGGATAAATAAGAGCACAATTTTATAGTAGATAGCTTTGAAATTAGTAGTAAGTATTAATTAGTTGAATTAAGGAACCTTAGGTCTTTAGGTCTTTTTTCATCCATTACAGCGTTTTATTTCCTTTAACAGCTGTTAAATTTCTGGGAAAAATACTATTCTTCTACGAATATTCAAACACTAGTTTTTTTATCATAACCGAAAATTCTTAAACTATGGACACCATACCATAACATTCAAAATGTATCCTAAATTCTACCACAACAATAAAGATATTGGAATAGACCAATAGTTTAGACCGTAGCATTTCTAAGTAAAATTCGAAGACAATGTTGAAATTCTTGTATATAAATTTATTCAATGAAATGTGTAATTTTCTTCTATTATTTTTCGCTATTTTTGAAGTAGTTTCATTTCTTGTTCCAAAACTAGACATTTTTCAAATGCAATCTACTAAAAAAAACACTATAAATTTTTGTTCCGATTTTGACTAATTTTTTATAAAACCAACAGAGTGTCAACACTTTATTTAACATCTCAATATTTGCTTCTGTCCATCATCAACACCATCTGAAGTGAAAAACAATGTCCAAAAAATCGGTAGCATTCCCGTCAGTATCCTGTTGACAGTTCGAAACGGTACCAAGTAGTGGCGTTTGAGAACCAGTGATCCGAAGAAATCGTTATTTCGTGTTGCATAGACGCACGAACGCGTCGATTGGCATCCCGCGGGCAACCATCGGTCAGAGACGGAAAAGAGAGCGGGAGAGTCGAATTAAATTGCTGGTACGCATCCTGGCGAGGCCGAGAGAGATCATAATTATACGGCCGGGCCCCGGCGACTATTTTTGGGCCGCAACGGCCGCGGGCGAGGAGGCGTCGTTAGTTTGATAGTTCCCGGATACGGCAGCCATACGGTTAACGTGTAACGACGCTCCGTGCCATTCCGGGTTTAATAACAGAGACGCGAAAGCAACGGAGAGCAAAGGGAAAATGAACCAGACGACAGTGCGACGCCACGCCGGGCCGGGTCGGGCCGGGCCGGGCCGTGGGCAGAGGCACGCAGGTCAATCCGAGGGTCGGATTCCATCGTCTTCTGAACCTTGTGTCGTCCTTCATATATTCTTTTCCTCTGAGACTTTATTCTGTTATAAAAAATAAATGAAATCTTGCAGATGCTCAAATAGGTGGATCACCCTGTATACGATTAAAATCATACCTGAACGAAAGATATTTTCTCGTGACCCACAATGAAAGACTCCATATTGTAATTGAAACTGGAGTAGAAGGCAGTGTGTTAAGGGCAGCATTGCCAGATTATTCTTTTTGTGAATTGGAATTCGGATTGAAAAAGTCCCAAGAAACGGGATTTTGATAGAATAGTCGAGACGTGCAAAAAAAAAAATAGATTTGCAAAAATTCTTTACAAGTATCAAAATTAAATTACACGTTTTAATTTATATTTTGAAAAACTACTCTGCTGTTTTCGCTTCAAAATCAAATAACTCAAAAACTGTTAAGTATCTACGCCTATACAGTAGGTTATTTCCCTATAAATCTGCGTGCAGAGTGTCAGCAAATTGGCAGAAAACCCGTTTACAAATCCATAGCCATCTGTTTCCCAATTAGGCTACCATTTTGCAAACAGACCCTGTATCATCAGATCGGGAAACAGGTTGGCGTCAGAAACCTAGCAAATCATGTAAGCAGAACCTGCTGTCAAGTCTTTCGAGTCTTTCTGCTCGACTTCTGCTACCAATCTGCCAACAGTCCTGTGCATTACAGATCATACATGAAATCTGCTGCCAATCTGACAACAAATGCTGTAATGACTGATTCTGTAAAAATCTGCTCGATCAGATTTGGTTATCTGGGTTGAAAATTAGAAAGAAACCTACTAAATCTTCGTTAAAATCGGCAACCCTAAGTTGGAACCCTGTTCGTGTAAGAATCGCATGACAGTAAAATTACGTACTGTACTCTAATTATTTATTGCTCGAAGGAGGTTAACGCTCTTTCTGTAGTTTTGAGTTGCGTATTAGCTTCTTACTAATCCCGAACTAAAATCAGACTGAATCCGCGAGGACGAATGCGTGGCCCTTTTTATACCCGAAAATCTAAAAGAAAAACAGTGCGAACTCGACTGCACAACACATTTTTTTTGGAAATGTTCTTCTAACGCAGACAATGCGTAACTTTGTTGGAAGTCTAGGCGTCGTAATTGAATTGATGGAGTAGAAGGTTCTTTCGGCCCTTGCACGGCGACTTCTAAGTAAGGTCAAAGGTCTTAGGATAAGAGTTTGAATAAAGATCTCTCAGAGTTATTTTACGTAGCTCGTTTGCATTCGTAACAGGATTGCTTGGAGTTCATTTTTGCAACGATTACGACCCTACTGTTTCAATTGGGAGATACTTTGCAGGGGTCGATGGAAAGGTATGCGTAAGCCTGATTGTAATGTGATTACCTTCTTGTGCCGTTAATCCTAGGAAGCCCAAGGCCAGGTTGAAGAATGTGCAGTAGGATTTAACTCTAGCGCAAGGGCTGCTTTACGGGTCTCCGGTGACCTAGCCGTCGTCATGCGAGGGTTAAATTATGGCTTTTTGCAGGGATCGAATGAAACTGCTAACTTTTATAAATAAAAGTCATTTATCGAACTTTTAACTTTTAAATAATTTCTTTTGTGTTTTAAGTTAACTTCGTACATTAACGCTTTAACTCGGTTGTAAAAGTTCAGTTTTAATTGTTACATTGTATTCAATTAATAAAAGTTATGAAGAATCAGATATTGTTTAACAAAAATTTTTATGTAAAATATAAAAGCTAGAATTACTTTTTTTAATTAGCATTGTTTAAGCAATCGAACAAAGGATAAATATAGAAGAGAAAGCAGGTTGCAATTTTTATATAATTATTTTATTGTATTAACAATACGAGAAAAATTTTAAGAAAGCAAAAAGCAATTATTATGTATACTTATAGGGTCAGGGTTCAAAGTTTATTTAATTCTAGGAGTAATATATTTTCTAAATTACTTTCATTAGTGTTTATCCACAGATCATTAAGAATAAATTTCACAGCACTAAATTCTCGTACCACACTAATTTGTATAACGAGAACACTGTAAAATGTTGGTGCTAGCCGACTTAGAAACAATATTTTGAATCTTTTATCAATCTAACATTCTCTGTAGTACATATGTATATTTACATTACTCTGGGAATAAGAAATCTGCTTCCTATAACTTTAACTTTTTCAAAGTAAAATAAATGTTCTTGTGTAATTGAGACTTTTTTCTACTTCCAAAAAAATAAAAGTTCCCTATTTATTTAAAAAATGTATGAAATGAAAGTTTCAGTCAATACACTCTGTTTTACAACTGTTTTTTTTTTGGAACAGAAAAGATAATAGTAAAAAAATTACTGCTATTTGTTAAGTAATTGCAAATTTTAACAGATTCATTCGATCCCTACTGTTTAGTGCTGCTATCCTTCTGCTGAATAATTACTAATATTTTAATTGCTATTAAGGATTTCTGAAGTCTTTTAATCGGGGGTTAAAATGGTTCCAAAAATAACTGTTTTAAAAAATTCTTATTCATGAATCGATCTTCGTTCATATTGGTTTCGATTTCGGTTCCATAACTGTTATTTTTCGGTCGCAGGATTTCAAAACAATTCTACAATCGATATTCACATCACCTTTGTATGTAGTTACCGAAAATTGTTAAGTTTCCTAAGGTTGATAAACTGAAATATCTAATTGCAAAATAGAAAGTTACCGGCAAAAATTGTTCAAAAATAGAAGTTTTTGTCAGACTTCAAATAAATTTAAATAATTCTGAACTACAAAATTAAAATACAAAATGCGGTTACAATTGAAGCTTGGTTTGAATAACTGCAATCAAATATCCGGAGCTGAAGTTGTGACAATTTGTGTCAAGACTCAAAATGAGGTTCAGATCTTTAAGAGTCGCGGGAATTTAAACAAAACCGAATTATCTTCGTACAATGAAATTATTAACAAACTAATATAAATTTTGAGCAGACAAAATTAAAGTCAGAACATTCAATTATTAACTCGTTGATAAGCAAGTCGTCTTAATGGTAGATTAATAAGGGCCAGCACCCTATGACTGAATCTTTTATCTACAACTAATAAAAAACAATTTTTTTTAAATAGAAACGATAAAAATCAATTCAATCGTACATATCAAATCTCGAATGGAACATGTACTCTTCATACAATACTTCTAAACCATCATTCATCAAACCAAACCGAAGCTACAAATGCCACAGCTTCAACTTGCGAAAAACCGCTGCTTCATTCGCAACAACTTAATAGATCCATGCCATCGCACGAACAACTTAATCGACGCCGCCGTAATCCGTGTTCGCGTCAACGAAAACATGGATACGCGTGATCAGCTTGTAAGGAACGCTAATTGCTCGCCAATCTCATCAACAAGGTAACGAACGAGTCTGGTTTCGCGGAACGGCGGAACAAAAGGCGCGGGGAGGCTAGAGGGCGAAGCCGCGGTCCACGCCTAGGAAGCTGGAATGCGTAAAGATAAACTAAAGATCGTCGCGCGACGCGGTTAGCACGCGCATGCACGCAAGCGCGTTCGATCGCGTTGCATAAGGCCCAGCGTAATGGGCCAGCCGGACCGCGGCGTGGCGGTACGCGCCTATCGGCGTAAACTATGAGGGAGTTATGCTCAATTATGCCTCGTTGATCGTAGATGCGGTCGCGCATGCGCGTGCATTACCGGAGGAAAGGTTGCAGGAAAGGCTCCACGTGTGGGCGTTGCATTCGCGTGCACGTGCGCGCGCGCACACACACTAAATAGACACTGATAAATTGACAGATAGACACGGCCTCTCCATTCCGCGCGCTCGGTCCGAGATAATCGCACGTCGAAGAGCACGCGCGCGCATCAACGTTAATTAGACTAGGGACGCGCGCGGCGCGGTGTAAACGCGCATTAATCGGTCAGCTGGGAAAAAGATGACGAGCGGAACGCGACTGCTCGCCAGAGATGGCCAGCTGGAGCCTTGGAATCTGGGCCCGAACATTTTCACTTTGCGTCACGGTCCCATTCGGCAACGAGAAACTTTTGTCCTCTGGAATGTGGAATTTATGAATTTTTGCGGAGACTCGCGTATTTCTTCAAGTGCACTGCTTTCGGATAAGTACTTAACTCTGCCACGTCCCTCTTACAAGTCTTAATTTATAAGAACATTAATTGTTACTGCATAATTGTTGAGATATACAGCGAAATTTTGATAGAATGTTAAACAACGTTTATAGTAACAGGTTCATTCCACGCGAACTCGGACACTTTTTGGAGTAACATCTCGGATTTTTTCGAATTTTGGATATGTTCTAGTTTTTTGGAACGCGGCGGGGTCCCTAGCGCGATCCTTGCACAGTCAAACCGAGTCGCGCAGCGCTTGGCTAGTCGAATCAGTGGATTTTGACGCGCAGCGTTACATTCAATTAATTTTCCTACGGCCAATTTTAAAGTGTACGTATTTTTGAAAAGTGGTCCGTAAAGAGGACAAATAGGACTATATACTAATTTTTTTCAAATTTTTCAATTCGCCCCTATCAGCGTGAAAATTGCATTTGTTTAAAACAACTGCAAAATAAATGGTTAAAAAAATTATTTTCCGAACTGAAACAATTTTTATTATATACTCCTATGCCTTTACTATAAACACCCAAAAGCACATTTTTATCAGTTTGCTAGTTTAAGAGCTAAAATTGATAGAAAAAAAGTGAACAGTACAATTCAAAGAGCTGTAAAATCAACAATTTTTTAAATTTTCAAAAATCCTTTCGCTCACGTTTATATATATCCCCAAAAACTAGAACATATCAAAAATTTAACAAAATCCGAGATGTTACTCCAAAAATTGTCCGAGTTCGCGTAGAATGTCCCTGAAACGACTTTGAGGCAATCCAATAATATAAACATATATAAACGTTTGACGCTTTGAAAACGAGATTTTTTTGTCATATTATTTGTCTCGGGACTTTCTCGAATAACAAATAAATTTTGATTTATGCGAAACTTGTTCAAGTAACAGTGCAAATTATAAATAATGAATAACTTCGCTGCAAATAAGATTGCAAATAATCTTAGAGATTTATTCCTCATTTTTTATTTATTATTCATTATTCGAGTTGAAATTCGACCAACTCTGAAACTCTAATCGAAGCCATCGAACAGCATTTCCTGCTTACCCAGATTTTGCGTTATCAAACGAAATCAATCGGAATCTCAATTAGGAGGCCGCCGACGTGATTTCGTGAATGAACGTCGCGGATCGACGTCGATAACGGTATCGACGGCCGGCGTTTTCTGGGTCGGACGATAGGTCAGGTCATAGCCATCGCTACAGTACGGCGCGGCGCGGCGTTATCTCACGGGCCCGTGACGGATGACACAATGGAGTACGTTGACACTACGTGCCACGCTATCTGGCAGTATCTCGCGTCGTGGCCGCGCGCGTACGGCCCGGAATCAGCGTGTACACGCACGCAGCGCGGCTGCGAAGGTGGAGGTACTTTCACCAGGTAGCCAAGTTCCACGATGCACGCCGATAGCCAAGAGCAGCCCACTTTGAGAGCTGCATTCCGAGTGCATACTGCACCCTGTATCCAGGCGCGGATTAACGACGCTTAAGACCCCACGGTTTTCGCCGTTTGTTGCCGATTTTATCTATCGATATTCTCTTCGCACGAAATAAAATTATGTAGGGAAACTTGTCTAAATTGTAATCATATAAGCTACGTGTCACGTGACACTAAGAGTCATGACTGTTGATATCATGGCAATGGGACACTGGATTTTATAATACGGATTTCAGTGTCATAATAATGCAATTTCTAATTTGTACGATAACGAAAGTCGTGACAGGTTGTATCGTGACACTGAAAGTGCATTTTCACGTGACATTGAGTCACGACTTTTGATGTCATGACATTATGACACTGAAAATTGGATGTATGAACTCAGTGTTATTAAAACGCAACTTCTAGTTTTTGCGATCATGAAAGTCATGACATTTAGTGTCATAGCGCTAAAAGTCGCGATTTACTGTCACCTGAAAGTGTATCTTAAAAATCACGACTTTTGATGTCATATGACACATTATAACGCAATTTATAGTTTTCACGATAACATAAGTCATAACTAGATTGCGAATGCTTATGCAAATATTTTCATAAACATAGAAAATAAAAACCAAATTAAATGAAAGTGTCTTTTATCTTCTAAAAATTACAAAGTGCATTTTATTTTGGATATTTCATGTATTTTTGCATTTATATACACTCTGATGCATGTTAGCACATTTAAAGTCGTCATAAATGCATAAACATCCTCAGTCTAGGGATGAAATTTAGTGTGACAGCACCAAAAGTCACGATTTACTGTCATGTGAAAACGTACCTTAAGAATAAATGATTTTTACATGAAAAAAGAACAGAGATAATGAAACAAAATTAATGGTAATCGACTTTTTACTAACAGAATGAACAGTATAATAAATTCAAATAGTAAAAACTAATCAACTTCACTTTTGCTACGTTAAAATACGGGGCACTGACCGTTTGAGTAAAAACAAGAAATAAATTGGAGGATAGACACAGTTTTCCATAGAAATTCATTTCACTGATTCTCTCAAATAGTAATTGTAGAAAATTCTTAAGAATGATACAACTTTAATGAAAAGTGCCTGAACAACTTACGTTCTTTATATTTTTTTTTTAGATTGAATGAACTGTGACTCAATTTGCTACTGATTAGACAGCGAATTTTATAAATTTATGGCAGTGCTAAGTATGCAAAAAATCAACGGCACTTTCAACATATGTCAAAATATACAAAATATCGACAATGTTATTCAAGTTAGAATGCTTAGAATATTAAAAATATTGTTCTTAAAATTCCAATTTTTAATTTATGCAAAAATTTTATTTTGCATAAAGATCCACTGTCTATTAATGGCATCTGAGTAATTGTTAACATTTTCTACAGCTGGATCCATCTGTAGTTTAAATTTTAGTTTAAAAGAAACAGCAGGATTGCGATTTAGATGCAGATACGAATTAGGCAAGTTTACCTTTTCTTTGCATTCCTGTAGACGGATTTGCAAAGCTACGGAATGCCGAAGAACGTAGAAATCTTGTGAATTCTCTCCTTTAGAAAAGTTACCTTTTTTAGAGGTTTGTAAATAGCTTAGAATGATGTTTCTGTATAAATTTTGGAGTTGAGTAGTCCGAATGTAGTTTAGTTGTTATATATTTTAAACATTGAGACACTGAGAGGTGGTTTGTACATGGTAAGAACATGGAATAAATGCAGTGTATTCGCGCAATATGTTTTATTATTAGTTTAAATGGTAAGTGTGCGTATAGAACGGTGCGATACTAGTGTCTCTATACTTTCACCGGCTACCCAAGTTTCTCGATACCCACGATATGTTCGAGAGGATGCTACGAATATCACGCATGAATATTTCATGTATCTTACGGGCCACGGCGTCCAGAACCTCTTAATTTCCAGCAACGCTTTTTAAACCGCTTCAACAGCGAGCGCCTCGGAGATTTGTAACCTGAATATCGGGTTTTAAAAATCGTAGACACAAAGCATCGTAAAAACGAAAGAGAAGCTTCGACACAGATTTTGCATCGGTGCATTGATAAAATAGAATGTTGACCCTCGCACGCCGATCGGATATTTTGGTCTATGAGTTTCAGCTTTATTTCACAGACTTTACTGGCATATTTAGACTGAAACGCGATTTTATTGCTATGCTAATGTTACTAGTATTAAAAATAAAATAGTGAAAAAAGATAATAAAATTCGTAGATGTCTTTCGCAAATTAGTAAAAACAAAAAATACTACATATTGCACTGAGTCCTTTTGTAATTGATCCAAATTAAGAAGTAGGAGATAACATTCTTTAAAATTAAACCAAAGTACACATAGAACATGCTTAAACTACAAGTAAACAGATAAAATTCCGAAGAAATCTTTTATCAATATGAAAAGAGATTCTTTTATTGTCTTTATTAGACTGAACTATTTCACAATTCATATTAGAACCTTCATTAAACAATTCACAATTATCCTCGGTATCTATTACCTTGAATTTCAATTATTCAAAGCACTAACGATAATATAACAATAGAATTTAGAAGAAAACTAGCTTACAAAACATTGGAGTAACGATGGCTTGCTAAAAGTAAAAAAAAATCTGGATAAAAAAGGTACGTCAATTTTTACTCTAGTATTGATCAAATTAAAATCGAGGTTCTAATTCATATGTACAGAGTTCGTAAAAGTTGAGGTGCGATGTATGATGAGTCAGTAATTTTGATTGGTACTTTGATTTAGACATATTTTAATCAATTTCTTTTTGTCTTTAGAAATTTGTCTCATTTTGAAGCAAATAGAAGAAAATTATTAATAATGTTCACATTTCTCGTTCCAAAATCCAATATTTGGATTAATATGGCATGATCAATGGCATTCAAAATTGTATGTAAATACTATCTCGTAATATTATAAGAATATTAACACTAATAGAGCGGATCATAACAGAAAAGGTTAGGCCATATATTTCCCTAAAGAATCGCAAGTAAAGGACACTAAAATATTGCAAAATTGATTATTCGTACAATATACAAAACATCGAGAAGTAAAATGAGAAAAACCAATAAAATTAAACATTGAAGATTTAGTTGTAGTTTCAGTGTTAATCTGATCATTCATTAAAAACTTATGTTCATTAGGGTCAAAGTTCCAATCCCCGACTAATAGTTAGCTGTTTTTCGCATAAACTCGAAAATCAAATCGCAGCAGAAAGAGTCAAAATCAAATCCCACCGTCGACTCTATCCCTTCGCCCGGATTTCCGGCCTCAGGAGCGAACTCTCGATCGGTCTCGCCGCGAGTCCGGGGCGGTTAATGCCACGCGCGCCCACGCGAACTCGCGCAAAGGACGATAATAGAGCGTTTAAGCGCGTATAAATTCCGTCGTATAACTTCGCGCCTCTCCGTAGGGCGCTCGAGTGCGCCGTTAATAACCACGCCGCGCCGGGGAAAACGGCCCCGGGTCACTGGCAATGAATTTTCAGAAGCAGCACAGAGACAGGTTCTCCTTTTCCTTCTCCGTCTTTCCCTTCCTTCCTCTCTCCGCGACTTCCACTACGTGGGTGGACGATTGTCGGCGCGGACGTGCCCGATCTACGCTGGCTGAATTCGAAGACGACCGGGGGACACGCGGTGCTGGCCTCGAGAGAGCCGGGTTCGATCGCCAGGATGGTCGAATTCCGTGTAGAGGGACCGTAGGATATTTTTAAGAAAGCTTCGGGTCACGGAGAAAGCAACCGTTGCACGGGAACGTAACGGAGCGACGCGGAAATTTATCCGACGCGTTCGTTGGCCTAACCCGTGACTCAATAACGCGAAACGCATTAGACGCGAAGGAAAAACAGCGAGGTGTCGCGTTTGTCTGGTTTGACCGACGCAGAGTAGCGCCTTGGACCCGAAAATTCGGAAGACAACTACCTTAGCATAGATTCAGTCATAATTAGACTGCGGATGTTTATGTATTTATAATGAATGTCAATTGTATTAAAAAATCGGCAAGACTGTCTACAGATTCTAAAGCATACAAAATCTGATAATGCTATGGAAAAAGAACCTCCTCGCCGATTTTGATAAGCTTGTAATAGGTATGTTGTCAAGGTCATGATTCTGAACAACTTTTTACTATACATATTACTGGACTGCGGATATTTATGCATTTATGGTAATTTTAAATGTGCCAAAATATATAAGGATGCGTGCAAATGCAAAAATACATGGAATATTGAAAATTCATTACATTTTATAATATTTGGAAGGGAAAGAACACTTATATTTAAATGGCTTTTCTTTTTTTTGTACCCTTGACAAGGGTAACTTGCATAAAATTCCGCAGTCTATACATAACCGCCGCGCCGTTCGGCTTTGGTTTCCGAGATATGTATTCGCCAAAAAGGGTATCAATATACAGGGTGTTCGGCAACGTGTGTCAGAAATTTTAAGGGATGGTTCTACACGCCAAAATAAGAGGAAAATCAAGAGTAACGAAATCGCGGTAGCAGCTTTGTTTTTTAGTTATTAGCATTTTAAAAAATGGGTGAAAAAAGCGCCTGAAACATGGCAATCCCTAATTCAAAACACGGGCCCTCTCACTCAAACTTACATTCATTCGGTCCTTTTTTAAAATAATCAATATATCGATCCGCGAAAACAGCTGTGGTTTACGTTACACACACATCTTCGTTTCATACGGACAACTCTACACACTCTGAATATTCCGTAAATTTTGACGGATTGCCATGTTTCTGGCGTTTTTCACCCACTTTTTAAAATGCTAATAACTAAAAAACAAAGCCGTTACAGCCATTTCGTTACTCTTGATTTTCCTCTTATTTTGGCGTGTAGAACCATCCCTTAAAATTTCTGACATGGATTAGATTCTTTAGCTGCAAACTCCTTCTCCAAAACAATAGACAAATTTCTACATGAAGTGGTGTACTTCAGACTAGTTCTAGTTGGCAAAAAGGAATTTATAGGTCTGTTTTTTATTCCTGCACTGGTTGAACTAGTGCAGAGTGCACTTGCTATCTCCTTCCGTTTTGTGAAATAAAAGAAGATAGCGATTGGTACATTCTGCACTAGTGTAGCCAGTGCAGGGATAAAAAAACAGACTTTATATTTTACAAGACTTAATAAATGTTCGTTTTTTTTGTAATTAGGGCTAGTTTTAAGTACCTACATCGCATTAGGTAGAAATTTTAGGTAGAATCTCCCCGCTAAGGAATCTAATCCAGACCTATTCTAATCACTCTTTTAAATATTGAAACATTTTTTTGCCAATATGTATTTCGGAAACTAAATACGAGCGACGCTTTCATGTATAGGGAAAAGTTGTTCAGAATTAGTTCAAGATTACCGAAATCGATAAGGAGAACCTTTTTTTATACAATTACTTAAAATCTTTTCATTTTATTTAAGAAATAAAACACGATGTTATTTAAGCTTTTCTTCTTTATATTTGCCTGTAAAAATAGAAATTCGTATAAAAATCCGCGATCGGGTCGTAATATAGTAGATCGTTGAACTCGGCTTCACGTCAGCAACAACATTATGATAGTAAAGATGCACTTTATTTAACATTCAAAAATCAGAGTGACCTTGATTTTCTTCGAAATTTTATGTATTGGAGTTGATAAGTGTCTGAATATCGTCTACTTTTTGTTAGAAACATTTTACCCTCGAATTAAACTGGCAATAGATCATAAATTAGAATTGAAACGTTACTCGAAATTTTACTTACTCTTAATGGTAGTGCATCGAGTAATTGGATTGCAGGAAAATAGAAACAGAAAATAATAAACTATGTATGGTAATAAATATTTCGTTTTTAACTTTTATCCGGAATTCGTTAATGGCTACCAAAATGAGAATTTGAATCACGTCGATCACGAATGCAAAACATGAACGTAAATGTAAAATTCAGTCCGTATAATCATTGTTTCAGTTCAAAGATAACATCTAAATAACGTATAACAACAGAAGAATAAGAACGTAAAATTTCATTTTGACCCAATTTCTGTACAATGATCACTTTACGATTAATCTGGATTCTTTTATTACTTTTTTATTTTGTAATACATATAATAGTATTTGAGTGTATAACGATCCTTACATAAGGTTCGCAGTCCATCAAAAGTCTTCCAAAAGTATGTCAATTTAGTAGCATATTTGTGAAGCAATTTCATAGAACACAGCATTTTACATGGTTACAGAAAAATATGCAGCAGGAAAGCGTAAAATCATCAAGAAGGTTGGCAAAGGTTTTTGTCAGAATTCCAAGAAAATTTGATGGAAATGTCATTAGAAATCACTGCTCGAATCATCCTGACCCACATATGAGTCGTGGCACTGTGAACATGTTTACTATCGCAGACCTGGAATCCTAGTGCAGTGACTATCAAGGGAACTATAGATTTAGGAATAATGGAAATACTGAGAAGCAATCTTCTACCAACAAATTTAATAAAAGCTTACAAATGTAAAGTTTGTCCTTTAAAGAGGTTTTAAATCAATTACTGAAATTCTAATAATATTTTTTTTTCATTAAAATACTAGAAAGCAGTGTTTTCTGAATGAAGGTGACCTTAACTTTTATAAAAAAAACTTTTTAGACATTTCTTTTTCATTCAAACCTGTAGCCAATTAAAAACTAAACAATTCTTATTTAAAACACTTTTCCGTCAAATCACAGCAAGTACTTGAAAAATCATGGAAAGTGTTACGTGGGACACCTTGCATAGTTTTGATTAATGGGTAAGTACAAGATGTCTCACACAAAAGTTAAAGTTAATGAGCCGATCACAGGTCAAAGCGACTAATTCCACTTTTTGAGTTTTTTGTATAATAATCGGACTTTTGGATAATAATAATAATTATTATAAAGCGTAAACAAATTTTGTAGTAATTAATTATTGTACTCAACCTACTCAAACATTAAATGCATTTTTCTTGAAATCATACTTTCTCTTCATTTTGCAGACATTGCAAAAAAAAACGAAGGTTTTAATCACTTTGAATAAAATTGGGTGTAAAACATGTCTAGTTTAGGATTGAACCTATTCATAAGTTCATAACAATTCTTGTGTTAACGAAAAAAAAAAAAAAATAAAGTAGCTCAATTTTTTAATGAATAATCACGTTTTTACTCTTTTACAGCAGCCGTTTTTACAATTTTGATTTTTCTTTTTTCCAATAGGCTCCGTGCAGAATAGAGACTTAAACGAAGAGAATTTTACAAAGAGTATTTTATAATTCCATTTCTGACGGCCAAGATTACTGCAAAATCGTGACGATTTAAAAAAAAAAAAGTGGCCTACACTTTAGATGGCAGTAACACTGTCCTACATATGTTTATCTTATTAAAAAAAATTTTTTTTTTTTACGCTTAGAATACTAGTTAATATAAACGAAAAATATAAGTCACAATTTTCATTCTTATCCTTGTAATAAATTCCACTTTCCATTCACTGTCAGAGCATCGAATAATTCTAATCCTAATCGGAGATCATCAAGAGTCGAATGACTGAGATTCTACTGTCTATTTAAAAATATCAACCTTTTTTTTATCGTTGAAAATAGTTGTTCAGAAGTGTACGTACTGCCAAAAAAACGATGGCACAAATAAAACATGATTACGAAGCGAAGAACAAAATATTGTTAAAAGTTTATGGTTTTTCGAAGTCGCATTCCCAAATATTGCCGCTTGTGGCCAGATTGGATAAGTCTAGCATGTCCCTGAAGGCCCTGAGGTATTATGATTCAACCGAGATCCACTAAAGTAATGCGCTACGCAACACAAGCTGCCAAATGTGTCTTTTGCCATTTGGCTCAGGGCTGCACTCATTTAATTGTCATTGAGTATTTTGATTCGCCACCAAAAGAGTGTTGTTTCTGAAAAGTCACTATGCATCGCTATCGAAGGAGAACCAATCTTCTCCATAAACTCGACATCAACGCGATCAAGCTATTCCCGAATGTCATGGATCTTCCTTGAAAGATCGATCGCTGCCGATGCAGCCGGGAAGAATGGGCAAGGCGACAAAGCATATAACGCGATAAGCGGATTAAGCCTGCTTCGGAACGCACCCGCGACGAAGGAGGGCACCGTTGCACGTACGAAACGCGACGGTGTATGTACACGCGTGAAAGTTAGCGCGGCGCGTTTCGTCGCGGGGTGTCGCACGTATAAGTAACTTGGCTTGAACCTTCTTGAACTCGGATAGACAGTGCTTCCTCGCTACCACATCGTCAGTGAGTTTGTAAGATAGTAAAGCAGCATCACGTAAGTCACATGTCTTCATTCTAGATCTATAAAAGCGATTCTACAAGTATTGATTCAAAGGAGGATATTAGAAAAATGCCAAATCCCTTTAGATAACTAAAATGCTAATGAAGTATCATTCTGTATTTTTGTAATGTATAGTATAAAGTATTAGACTGTACAACAAAATAAGTTCCACGCGCTGCAAGTTCCAAAACATATCTAGACCTAAGTTTACAGTGAAACAGCAACGATTTTACAAGACATTATGTCTCATATGATATTTGGAATTGGGTCTTATATGGTTTTCATATTGTCATCCAAAAAATGCTTATTTTTTGGAATGATGAAGCATTAATACATTTTCGAATTTCTTCAGCATTTGGAAATCGTGTATTGGAATGATTGTGTTGCGTAGAATAAAACAAAGGGAAATCTGATAGTGCTAAATCTGATGAATATGGAGCAATGATAATACTTTCCATCCAAGCTCCATTAATTTTTCACGAGCCACCAAAGCAACGTTGAGTCTAGCATTATCGTGCAGCAGGATTATGTACCTTGTTTCGTTTCATCGTGAAACTTTCCCAGCGATTCATCATGTAAAACATTACAATGATCATCCACTGCAGAAAATACAACACAATCAGACAACAATCCAAAATTCAACTCACCTGAGCAGACAACATAAAAGACAGTAATTCAATCAATAAACTAATACAATATCTCAAATAAACAAGACTGTACATCAAACTGTAAACACCAACCCTCGGTCGCTAATAACCCAAGCACAAGTGGTTAAATAACGAAATTAAAAAATAGTAATAATATAATTATTATTGTTCTTTCATAGTTATTATTAATTAAGGATGAACTTCAGTAATAATTTTAGCCAAAAGTTAATCAATTTCCAAGGCTTCTCGTTGTGATGAAGATCAGTCAGAAATATTGATCTTTTGTCATAAACTTGTTTGCTGGAATATACTTGAATGCAAGCAATTTCATTGTTAATTTTGTAACGCATACTTGGCGCGAAGCACTACCGTACCTCTTGATATAATTTTCAATATTGCGTCGTAGAATTGAAAGTCAAATAATTTAAAAACTACTAAAATAATTTTTCTTTATTTTACGGTGGCTTTTACTTTTGCATAAAGATTCATTCCCCCAATTTTCAAAGATTTTCGCTTATTTTTGTTGTTACTGAAATTTACTTTGCATCGCAATGTTGTTTTCGACAACATTTACAATCATTTATGTTCAAACGATAGAAACTTTTCCATACCATCAAAAATCTAATTTCTAATACTATCATGATTTTCCTAGCGTGAAAATGTAAAAATTCTCCTAATCTCAAAATTTGTGTAATATTTGAATAAATGAATGTTTTATCTTTAATTTGACATTTAACCAAAAATATACGAAAAAATAACAACCATTAAATTATAAACTGAATTCTAAAGTCAAAAATGCGAAAGGAGTAATTTCTGATCACCCAAATTATGTCCAATATTAGCTATCAAATTTTACATTTAAAATTCAAAACAATTAATAACTACATATATAGTAAGTATTTAGGATCCATTTTTAACATGATAATTTATTGTATGATAGTTATATACTAACAAACCAACAAGGAATATTACCCAATCCATACAAGCCAATTTTGATCCGCTTTTAGTACAATATAAAACTGGAAAAAATATTTGACACGTATTTCTTTTTATCGGTAATCATCCATTGTTCAATGGGCGAAAATCGCCCTCACAATTGGGGATGAAAAACATATTTTATCTAATACCTTAGGAACTATTAGAGCTAGATTAATGATTCAAATTGTAATTTGTGCGTCTTTTAATGGCGATTTATATATATATATATATATATATATATATATATATATATATAAATTAAGAATTTTCATATTTTCGTAAATTTTGTTCATTGGACGTTGAGCTATTTTCAACGTCATACTATTTTCTGGACATACGTATATAGTTAGCGTGTACAAATAATGATGAAAATAGCTCAACGTTTAATAAAAAAAAATTGCGAAAATACGAAAATTAAGTTTTTTTAAACAAATATAATTTTTGCAAATCTGCTTCTATAGCAAAAATCGTTTTCAAAAGACGCATAAATTGCAGTTTGAATCATTGGTCTAGCTTCAATAGTGCCTGGGATATTTGATAAAATATTTTTCATCCCCAACTGTGGGAGCGGTTTCACCCCTTCAACCATGTATGATTGCCAATAGAAAAAAATGCGTGTCAAATATTTTTGCGAGTTCTATATTATACTAAAAGCGCATAAAAATTGGCGTGTATGGATTGAATAATGTCTCTAATAAGCTAATCAGAAATAGGGTTCGAATCAGATACATATTGGGTCTTTGACCGTGCACTTAATACATGCAATGTCAACAGAAAGTTCCTTATTGCTGCTTCAGTGTAGAGATAGCTTAAGAACCACGTGCTGTCGGACCACTAAAGCCTCGAATCACTACCAAATTAATTTCAGTCGTTCCTTAGATCCCCGCGCAGCAACTTCTCACTCGGAAATGTCATTTACAAGATACCCAGCCAGTAATAGCGTGTACTCCGAAAAAGTAGCTCAGCGGGAAGCCGCTATAGTGGCGTTTGGTAACTCAAAGGTTAACGAAAGAAGGAGGAGGGGTGTTGTGTGTGTGTCTGAGAGAGAGAGAGCATCGACGGATCAGGAGAGCAGCTCGTTCCAGGTGCCGTATTGTGCCCATATATCGGGTGGCAGAGTCTCGGGGCAACGTGGCTCGTAGGCACGGCGATGTTGACCAGCTCGCTCGCAAATCGGGTACAAGGTAAAGGATTCGTACGTGAGTGGCGTTCCAACGGCATCAGGTTTTATCGTGGATCGTACCGCGGCTTCATTATTCGTTTCTGGCACGTACGGGCATTCACACCCGTTCGAAGCCACGATCGCGGGGCTTGCCAGCGGGTTTCTTTCCTCCGGGCGCGCGAGAAGCAGACCGAAGAAACAGAATCCACGACCGACTCCTTGGGGCCCGATCGGTGCGCACGCCGGGGCCCTCCTAGCCGCCTCGGATGCATAACGAGTAGTTCTCGCGTTCCTTGCCATTTCTACCCGAGAAAGACGCGCGCACCCTTCGCGGAAAGGCACTCGGGTTCAGAGGCACGCGGACCGCTTCGCCGCCGCCGCTGCCGTCGCCGGATATTTTTATCCCGGCTGTGGACCCATTGTTCACTGTTTACGGTAAAGGGGGATTTATGCTTCGGATCGGTTCGCGTACGAATCGATCTGAAATTGTAATCGCGACGGGTCCGCGCCGCCGCTCCTCTGTCGATCTCCGATCGCGATGGACACGCCGATCGGCTCGCGTCCTCCTCGGACCGCTCCGTGGTACCGGGATTCGAATGTCGAGGTTACAACGGTTTCGAACTTGAATTGTTCGGGGAGATCGGGGATGATAATGCGGAGTAAAAGTCTGTAGGATCGGTGGGGCTGTATTTTTGAAAACCGGTCAAGACAGATTTAGCTCAAATTTTGCAAATAGGTTCATTTTGCATGAAAACAATTTTTCCAAGGATTTTTGGTCACTCGTAAATTAAGACCCAAAAGTTTGCGAGTAGCCTCCTTGGCAACGTATGCGTTAATGCTGAAACAGACGCGTTTAGTAATGTATTCGAGTGGCAAGCATTTTAGTAATTTACTATGTATGAATTCTAAAATTTAGTCGAACAATTTAGTAAAACAATGTATCCCCAATCTATCCCCAACATTAAACTTAAATTAAATATGAAAGTATTGATACTAACATATAAACCGAACATGAAAATATAAAAATTATTTTTATGTATACCTCGGAAACTAAAGTCGAGCAGCTGTAACATGTATAGGGAAAAGTTGTTCAGAATGATGGTCTTTATAATATATCACAAGGTCATCAAAATTGGTGAGGTCGTCCCTGTTCCGAATAATTACCAAAATATTTTTACAATAAAAAACAAAATTTCCCGAGACACGTGTTCCCTATTTTGGTCTATAGTTTCAGTATATAAATTTACAAGATATATGTGAATTGACGTGCAGCCAAAAATTTATTTAAAAAATTACGTTTTTTAATTATATTGTTTAAACAAATGGCTTTCTCTCTAAACTGATTACATATCTGAATTCGTCGTTCAAAAACGCGGAATTTTTAAAAAAAGCGACCTTCTACACCGTGTGGTTCCAGATATTTTAAAAAACGTTTTTTCATCCCTCAACTTTAGGGGCTGTAATCACTCCTTCAACATGGAAGATGGCAGATAAGAAAAAATACGTGTCAAATATTTTTCTGAGAACTAGTTGTCACATAAATTGCATCAAAATCGGAGTGTGCGGGTTCGATATGTTCCCTTGTTAGATAATTTAAAAACTATCGAATTGTTTTTTTTAATTTTGCGTGGAGTTTTACTATTGCATTAGGATTCATTCCTCCAATTTTCAAAGACATTCATTCTTGAAAAAACCTTGGAATCAATTGTCTGGAGTTTTTGTGAAAATTTTGTTCAGTGTTTGATCTTCTTGTACACAAAATATTATAAAGTTTGGCCTATTATTTCACCCTTAATTTCGTAGTTATATTTCTCAATAGCGCATTTACTTATAACAATACGAGTCAAATAATTTACAAACTACTGAATCAATTTTTCTTCAATTTTATGGAGAGTTTTTCTATTGCATAAAGATTAATTTCTACAATTTTTAAAGATTTCCGCTTATTTTTATTGCTGACAAAGTTCATTCTTAATACCGATTAAACGCGTCGATCTTCACAATTCGTCGCACAAAATTACAGAATGATGCTGCACGTTGGATCGAATGAAATGAGAATCGAAAAAAAAGAATGGTAAGGGTAGGAGGGGAAAGAAGAAAGAAGTCCTTCCAACAATGGAATGCCTTTAAATATCCCGTTGGAATTTTCGTAGCGGGCGATCGCGATAAAAATCGCTGCACGTGCACGCGCGCGGTCCGCTTCGACTGCAACTCACAATAGTGTCGTTCTATTTTGTGACCTGGTCCTGCAAGTCAGAGACAAGGCATGGAATTGTTCGGAATAACCTTCGTGCGGTTTGAGGTCCGGCTGCAACGTGACCGTGAAGGTCGGAACACCGCAAGCCCTTCGCATAAATTCCTTTCTATGGCACGCTGCTCTCCCTAACTTCGACCGAGAGGAGAGCCGCGCTCCTCCACGGGAATATCAATGATGGTACCACATAAATTGAGAGATTCTTTCGCGATCGTCTGCCTCCTCAGAAACCGTCTTATCAAAGGAACACCGTTCGTAAATTATATCCCTCGATGCGTTCACTTGAAATTATTTCGTACAAACTTTATACGAAAAACGCGTATTTGCATTTACTTTTCTTCTTCTATAAAGCTCCAATCTTTGACAGAATAGGTTTTGAAGTGGAGATGGAAAATATTTCCGTTGTGAATAGAATTTTATCCGTCTAGATCTTTGAATCTCCTCTATGCTTCCAGCTATACAACAAATATTTGTATCACAATACATTCGTTTCTTTATTGTGCAAGGTTTGTGTACAACATTTTTTCATATTATTACAAATAATGAAAATATGTTTTGAGAAAATGTATCGTATTTGAAATTATTTCAGAGATATATATTTTGATCTCGAAATCGGATCGAATCGATCCCCAATTTTAGTTTCTTATTGTGAGTTCTGTTTTCGATGCAATACATGCAATGGTAATTTTCTGTACAGCGACTTACAAATTTGTTTACGAAGACTATATTAAATTTGTTTAAACATTGAATATAAATATTTATCCTTACACAATGAAGGTCATGTAAATTGAGCTACAAATGGAAGCAAACATTAATTACTGTGAATTCTGAAAGTGATTATTGATCAATTTTGAAAACGATGAATATGACTTAGTTGCTATCTACATATTTGTAATATGAGTCATTTATTAAGAATTAATGCAGAATTACTATAATTACTATGCACGCAATGTTTATCACAGATCTTGTGTCAATTTCCTCTGTCAAGGTTTGAAGTTGAATATTCGAAGGTTAAAATTGGAGATTTGAAGATTTTTGAGATTTCAGTTTAGAGAATTGAGGATTTCGAGTTGACAATTTGCAGACTTTTTTGAGCTAAATTTGAAAATACGAAACTTTGAAGTTTAAAATTAGAAAAGTTAAAGTTGGAAATTTGAAGATATGAAAGTGAGGATTAAAAAATTTTAAGTTGAAAAGCTCAAGACTTAAAATTAGAGATAGGTCTATATTATAGTTTGAAATGGAAAATTTTAAGGATTGAAATTGAAGATTTATATCAATTTTATGTTGCAAATTTTGAAGATTTCAGGTACGAGATTTAAAAATTTTGAGATTTTAAGTTGCAGATTTAAAGTTTGTTAGACTTAAAATTGGAGATTTGAAGATTTTGAAGATTTCAGTTTAAAGATTTGAAAATTTGGAATTAGCCATTTGGAGATTTTTAGAATTGAAATTGAAAATATAGGTAAAGGTTTGAAGTAAAAAGCTTGTAAGGGTATCAGGAGTTAAAATAGAAAATTTGTTGATTTCCAGTGCAAAAACTAAACAGTTAACATGGACGACATGAAATTGAAAATTGAATGTTTAAATGGAAAAATATGAAGAGTTCAAATTTTAAATTTAAAGTTTGGAAGCAAAAATTTTACGATTTAAAATTAAAGATTTTTAAATTTCATGTTGGAATTTTAAAGATTTCAGTTTGGAGATTCGAAGATTTAAAATTACAGATCTAGAGATTTTTATAATTGAAACTGGAGATTCGAAAATGCTCAATTCCAAATTTAGAAAATGGAGTTTGAAGATTGCAGCTGTAACTGAATATATGGTTTGAAATTATAGATTTAAAAAGTTGAATCTGGGGATTCGATGAATTGAAAGTGGAGAATTAATACACATATAAGTAATCTGACAATTATTACTGAAAAATGATTGAAGAATTACTAAAATTACTGTAAGATATGTCTATCTCATTTTTTCAAAAATGAAATGTCAACAAAAAAACAGTTACACTAAATTTTTTTATACAAAATTATCCCCTATCAAATTGTACAAAATTTCGCAAATTCTTACCCTTTGTAGTGAGTATCGCAAAGAAAATCTTAAATACACTATCCTAATATGTTAAAGTTGCCGACGAATTAAACTCAGACATCTCAGATTTTACCAAACTCAGCGGCATTCAATTCGTCACGGAATAAGCTCATGAACCGACTTAGTCAATAAAAACAATCCACACGACAGGAAATGATCCAAGCCCTGATTCGCCTTCAACTTACGATCTCCGCATAGTATGTAAATCGTCGTTCCGTCAGAAAACAGTTAAGAAGAATACCGATCAACGGTAATAAACACGCGAGATTGATTTACGCACGCCCATCTCGCGGTCGCTCGTTCGAGAAGCGCCCTGTAAATCTAGGGAGGGAATCAACGATGGCCCCTTGCTTCAACGGAAGGATTGCTCGCGCGGTTCGGTTTCCGCGCGAGCGAAACCGTGCGCGAAGGAATCTCGCGGCCGTAATATTCGGACGTGAATAACGAGACGCGGTGGAAAAGCCGCGGGACGTAAATTCAATCAAAACGATTACCCCGAGCGCCATTTAAATCAACGGAATTCCAGCGCGCTCTCCGCGAGGTAGAAGCTGCTATGTAACTACATAAACGCGGGGACTTCGCCGCCGCAGCTTCAACAATCGGCGATACCGAGGGAACCTCGGGACACGAGGAAGGGGAAGCGCCGAGAAAAAATACCGAGGGAGAGAGAAAGATGCTGGGCTTCGTAACTTGGCAATAAATTATAAATTGTGATCAGGCAGGCGGTGCTCGTCGATGCATTATGGATCGTGCGCCGGGATTGTACAGGTTACAGAAGGTCTAGAGACCCTCTGTAATACAGGTCGGACGCGCCGGCCATCTGCAAATCCTATGTTTCGCGTAGAACACCACCGCTACGCGCGCTGTTTCGCGTTTTCATACGGCTGCAAATGCGCCTATTATATTATAAATAACATTTCTATTAAAAAATTTTTAATAATTTCCTTCGCTGAGCACTTTAAACGGATAACCATAACGGCGTCTAGAGCTATTGGTTTTCTCATGAGAACAGCTTCTAATTTTTAAAAAACTACAACCTTCAACCATTTGGAATCCCTACAATCAAAATCATATACAGTGTTGACTCGAAGAACGGCTGGGTTTCAGAACCGAGCGCAGCCCTTTTTCGAGTCGGGTTTGATTTCGGTCACGACGGAACGAGGAGACTCGCGCCGGCGAAGAAGTGGTAAGCATAGAGAAATCCCTTTTTCGAATCAAACTCAGGCGTCGTTCTTTGAGTCAACACTGTAAGATTGTCCTTATATCGAAACAGTATTGTATATTCCATCGAAAAAGTTCAGCACAAGTTTTTACGTTTTGTCTGTTATAAGATCCATGAGCTTATACCGAAAACCTGTCATGATTATGATGCATATCTTAATTTCCTCAAACTTCCTACCCTTGCTTAACGTAGACTGAGATTTAATTTGACATTAATCTTTAAGATTCTAAATCATTATATCGACTGTCCTAATATTTCCTTAATATTTGATATATGTATCTTCTTGTAGATCTAATGTTTCCACCAACGAATGTATCAGACGTTGCTGTAGAAAGGCTAATATGCATGCCAACCAACTAGACTTCTTTGGTTTTTAGATTGAATATTTTATCAATCAATTAAGTCCATGTATAGCAGCGAATCTTAATGTTATTATTCTAATTTTATCAAAGGGAGTCATCCCGTTAATAAATAAATAAATAAATTATTTCTGTTACATGTAAAATCTTAGAAGATAAAAAATGATGACAGAAAAGAGCATTTATAACAATTCAGGCACCTAAACCTTCGGCAGGACATCACTCTATAGGTCTCAAGGGGTTATGAAAGTATATTTAGTTATTTATGAAAAATGTGATGGAAAAGTTGTGAAAAATGTAGATGAAGTTAGCGGAGCACCAAAGGACAAATTGGAACGCGCTGATTTCAAATGGTTATAACTTCGAAATGGACACATGAAATGTAAAAGTTCAAACGCGATTTTGTAAAGGAAAGTCGATATTTATATGGTATGTGAAAGTATATTGCTCAAATTGTTAAATAATAACAATAAAACGCGAAAAATTGAGGTAAAGTATTGAGAAATGTGTTTCTAATTATACTGTAATTTACTTGTAAAACCAGATAGATACGATGCATTGAACACGAGGAATTATTGTTGTATTTCATCCTCCTCTTTTTCATGTACCTAATAGTTTCTTAATCAAATTGTCTTTAACCTCAAATATGCATATGCAGATGAAATAATTCGAAGATTTTCAAAAACACAATTTTTAGTATTTTATTTTTAATACGTTTTCTAATGTACAATATATATAGAATTCCTTTATAGTATACAAATATCGACTTTTCGTTACAAAATAGCGTTTCAATTTTTGCATTTCATGCATGAATTTTGAAGTTATAACCATATGAAATCAGCGCGTTCCATATCTGTCGGTGCACCGCCAACCTCTACGTTTTTCACAACTTTCCCATCACATTTGCCATAAATCACTGTTCTTCCATAATTCAATCTACAGAATGATCGAAAATTTAGGTGCGTGAGGGGTTATAAATTTGACCCTTTTCTAATCCAACTCCTTATGGCTTATAAATGTAATATGCACCTGCATCTGTCTTTAAGTACATAAAAATGTTTTAACTACTCTTGCGGGAAAAAATTACCATAAGATCCAATTTCATATTATAAAATATGCTAATCCATTTGATGAAAATTCTACTTTCATAAATAAAATAGGTAATCGGTGGAAATGTTTTAACCCTGTTACGGTATTCTGGTTCTTTTCTACTTATTATAGTATTTTATTTCCTTTAAAAGCTGTTTTATTTTTGGAAAAAATGTGAGAAAATTAGTATTAACATTTAGGTTTCTTATTCCTCAACAATATATAAAATATTCTTCATCTACATTCTTCGCAACATGATAATAATAAATGTTATTCCTTTCTGAATTTTCAAGAGGAACGTAGAACTATTAAATCTGTGATCGCAAGGCAAAACTACGCAACTCACATTTTCAAAAATTTGCATTTATGCCTTAATTCTGGTCTAGAAAGCAGAATTTTTATTATTATCAAAAAGAAATTGTATTAAAGAAATATTTTCCTTTAGAAACGAGGAATTAATAAAATCAAAGATGATAGCGTAAACTATTGGTAATCAGAATTTTTAACGCGAATGTCTCAAAAATGAAAACGTGTAACATGCGTTGTTTTGCCTTAGAACCACGGAAATAAAGTCAAAAGCCTCAACTATGCCACTGTTTTTAGTCGAATTCACGCCGTACGGTAAAAAATGCCTCCGCGAAGAAAGAAAACACAAATCTTAAAAAGAAATAGCATCCCAACAAAGATTTTTAATAATACTTTTAAATGTTCTACTTCGTATTTCGCAAAGTTATGCTATCAATTTTGGTGTCGCCGCAAAATGATGGGAATACACGAAGATCGTGTAAACATACCGTTAACGCTTGTTAGCATTATCTATCAACACATTCCCGAAATTTTTTTACTCTTTGACGAAGAATTCGGTAACATTCGTATCGTTCGACAAAAACCGATGAATCACGCCAGTTGCGATTTTCGCAGGCCTTGTAAATTAAACCCTCCGCGTCCCTCGCACGTAACCTCCTGCTACCAGATAACGTTCCGCAAGTATTTGCCTTCTTTTTTTTTTTTTTTTCTCTTTCGCGTCTGATTTTACGTATTCGAAATATCTTCTATGCTTCAAGAGAGTTCAAGGTGCAACGCCATCGTCGTATTATTTACTCACGACGGTTTTTTGTTTTCCTTCGGCTTAATGTACATCGTTAATTCGGGGTTCATACGCGACTCCATGTGACTTATCGAGGTGGAATCTTCCAAGGAATCGCTCGTTTATTTATACAACGCGTCTCGCGTTTTTAAAATTGCAACGCGACGGTCAACTTTGCCTTCTTAAAATAAATTTTTCGTCCCCAATTGGCACGTTGCGTCAGAGATCAAATCTGATGTAGTCAGGTACTTAAAATAGCTCGACAACGTGGATCCATTCAAGTGGATCCAACAGGTTGAACAAGTCGGTGTGTTCAAACAATCCGAACGGTTCACGAAAGATTCGAACAGCGCGCAATCAAGTAGCGCAAATACTTGAAAAAATATTTTATCTTCACGAACGATTGCCCGATGATAGTAATTTATTGAATTTCAAACATCTGAGAGTATCTTAGGTTTGGAGTGGCTAAATAATTAGTCAGATTACTTAAGCTCTTCAAGATATTACTTATTAAAGATGGAACTTTAATAACCTTCCAAGATGCAGAATTCATCTTTCCAGAAATTTATTAAGTATGGAACAAACTTTTATTCGATTACATTGATTTCATGCGAAATTTATCAGTGGCGGAATTGGAATATTTTCACCTTGAACGTTTATACAATAATTAGTTCCAATTACTACATATATTGTACACGTGTGTAGCAAAATCTTCGAAGACATCGGATTCTGATCAGCTTATTCGAAAACTTGATAAAATTAATGAAGAAGGAACATCGTTTATACGTCGAGTTTCACTCAAGTCGAATTTCATGAGCTCTAGTACGGAAAAGGACTGTCCTCAATTTCTATCAACACCTCGTACACAACGAATGATTGCTTTTCCCACGTGGAACTGAGGATTCGAGGAACTGAACGATCGCCGAGGTTTTCGAGCGATCGCACAGTGAAACAAAAGTCGAAAAATCGAAACCGAAAATTTACAGCTTCTTCTAAGCAAAAATGTTAGTAACAAAATAGAGTTTGTAATATTTATTTATTTATTCATAATATTTCTGTTTCACGGGAAAGATTTCCCATTAGTGTACAAAAAGAGAGATGAAAACTAAAATTTACAACGAGAACATAATACATAATTGCAAAAGATACATTACATAGTTTTATGGATTTATAACTTGAAGGAGGTAAATTGAGGCATAAAATAAATCCAAATTACCGCAAAAAACATTAGCCATTATGCATTATATGGTTAAATAATACTATTTATGTCAATTTATTATTCAAATTGGGACCTGAAATTTTACTTGATATTTCTATGTTAAGTTCAGTTTTACTGTATCTTTAAGACTAGTAATTTAACAAAATAGTAACAAATTATCTAAATTTTTTATGTTAAATGTTTATTAACTTTCTGCAGATTTTTAAAAAAAGTGCCAAAATGTACCTTCGAGATATTCGCGTTTAAAGTTTTAAAGATCAATACTGTCTTATGTACTCAAATTTTCTTATATTTTTATTTCTAATGCAAAACATTCGTTTAATGGATTTTTTCTCTGATAAAATATAAATTCGTGGTTTCGCCTTGCAGCCACAGATATTTTGTCTATTCATTCAGGACACAATAAATTTTACGATTAAAATCAAATTCATTCGTCCGAACTTCACCGAAAAGGAAAAATCACTGGAAATCCTTAGTAACGCGTTCACCTTCCTTAAAAGATTTTTCATATCACACATTCGATAAAAAAAACAACTGAAAATTAAATTATAAGGAGTCCAAATTTGCGAACAGAAATAAAATCAACTTGTTAATTTTAGAAGCTTTACGTGTTCAGTTTTCCATAGTAATAACGAATGAATAAAATATATTTATCTCCGTGTGTCAAAAGTAATAAAATGAAGTCAGGAAAATAATGCACACCTCGAATAAAAAATTTCCCTACACTAGACTCATAGATGTTTATCTCTTCAATGGTTTGCAGAACAGTACCGAATTATTCGAACGAACCGCCTACAATATTTATTCAACCCTCTTCTTTCTCTTCACCTCGGCACTCTTAAATAGAGCACTGTGACACGGCAAACAAAGGTCACGATTCACATCGAGCCGACCTTGATCGGCAAGCAGATTTCATTGCGACGAGAATGCCGAAGCACCTGCAGCAGTCGATAAAATCAATCGAATCAACAATAGTATTCCGCGACGGACCACGCGTATCTGTAGCAGCGTACACACAATCATAATAATAGTACCGCGGCGCGATAACGTTGCGTAACGCGACGATATCCGCGATAAAAATCCGATATTTACGAAGGACTTGCACTTAATTAGACTTTCATTTCGCATGGTGACCTGCGAGCCCCGCGATCGACCCCCCGGATCCGATACCGTGTCGACGTTCAGTCGATCGATTATCAGCGTGAAATAAGAAAGAGACGAAGGAAAAGAAAGAAAAAGGAAAGAAGAAAAGAGAAGGTTGGAAGGGAGGAAGGGGAAGGAAAGAAGAGCAGGACCTTCGGACGAAACGGCGAAGAAAGGGAAAGGAAGGAAGGAAAAAAAAAGAAGATGGAACACGGAGGAGAGGAGAGCTGGTTCCAGACTTTATATAGAATCTGGACTGCGCGCGGCTACCGACCACCATCTGTCGTCCGACTATAGATACTAATCTTCAGCGCTGAAGAGATAAAGGGCGAAGAGGGAGATCCCGCTTTGTCTCAGCCGCCCCTTGGCATTCCTTCGTTCGAGGCAACTCCGGCCTAAGAATTATAATCACCCCGCGGTATCCACCGAATATTTAGACCCTCGTAGACAATTTTTACAGCTGGACGGAGAAGGGGAGTCACAAGGGGAGGATCCGGCGCGGAATCGACCTGAGAGCACCGGCGAGGGAGAGAGACCGGTGCAGAAGCACCTGCGTGCGCGTTCCGCTTTCGACCACATTCCTTGTGATTTCCTCGAGAAAAATAGCTCGGAATCCTCGGCCGGCTCTTTCGGGACGCGCGTTGTTGTACCTGCGCCGCCGCGCACACGTGTTCCCGCGCCCGAGCCGCTTCTAACAACCGTAAAAAGCCGAAAACGAGCCGCCACGATGAGAAAAATCGACCGAGATTTCCACAAGGGAAATCTCGTCATCGAAGGGATTTACGGGCGCCGCACAGTGGCTCAGGATCAGAGAAATTGGCCCAAATTCATTAAGGGGTAACTGGCCGAAAAGTGGATTTTTGGGAATTTTTTTAAGGGAGGGAAAAACAGATTTAATTAAAATTTCAGTTAAAAATATTGATCCTTCCTTGAATTAAGGTAAGTGACCCCACTATGGGACAGTTAAGGAAATAATCATTTAAAAATAATAATTTTTTACTAATACATGACAATATTTGAGTAAAGTATGAATGACCGTATTTATTAACGTCTCTAGTTTCTTAATGAAATCGATTTTGAAATATTATTTGACTGTTCACACAAAAATTATAATGAAAATGATATAAAGGATCGGATGTCCTCCTTATTGACCGTACTTTGATATCTAGCTATCATCATAAAAAAAAAAAAAGATAAAAATTGTTTTTATATTGTACGATTCTATGTATATTTCTCATGACTTTGAGTAAATTACGTAGATCCATATATTTTATTCGTAGTTATAAACAACAAATAATTTGTAACCGGTCGGCAATGGGTCAGTAATGAGGTCACTTACCTTACTATTTCGTTCATCTTGAAGAACAGTGACCGCTTTGACACACTGTGATTTATTCTAATTTCATTATTTTGAATGTTTCTTGGATTTATAATGCGTCATATCCATGTTAAAGAATCATAAAACGTGCAAACAGTTTGAGTTATTAATATATAGCTTTTTTATACACACTCAAAAGGATCCGTTCGTCACAGGAGTCTAATACCCATAGTACAGATTCTTTTTTTAAAGCGTTTTTCGGAATTTTTTATGAAACCCCCATCAAAGTTATTGCTATCAGGTTTTTCGTACATATATAATAGTCTGTTTTGAAGTCATCAATGTTGTCTGAACTGACGTTCATGATATCTTAAGACCCACTTGACCAATTGAGTCCAACTTGTGCGTAATTTTCAGCACATATGTGTGACTGTCGTCTCTACTACGATTGTGTCAAAATATATTTTATTTTAATTTTGGTAATCTTTCAAAGATGTAGAAATATAGAAAAATCGAAATTTTTTTTTCAAACCGTCGTCATTTCAAAAATCTGCAATATTTTTCTTTCATTCTAAATAGTATCGGCTATAGCCGCAGGTATCTTGATCCAGATGCAATTTCAGTCTTTTGTTTCGGATGAACAGAACTAGCGGAATTATAGACGCCGTAAGTCAACCTTTTTTTTTACATCGATGACTTCAAAGCGGACCATTTCGAATAATTTTCATTTTTTGTTGTACCAAAAACATTGTTTAACGCTCTCTAAATGTTAATAAATATGTACGAAGAAACCAGATAGCAATAACTTTTATGAGTTCTTTATAAAAAATTCCGAAAAAAACGCTTTAAAAAAGGATCTTTTACACTAGAATATTTCCTTATATGTATATGAAACGTCTCGGAATATTTACTCATTCTGCATTGAAGTACAATAGTTAAGGAATAACATATACAGTGTTGACGCGAAGAACGGCTGGGTTTCAGAACCGAGAATAACCCTTTTTCGAGTCAGGTTTGATCTCGGCCACGACGGAACGAGGAGACTCGCACCGACGCGGCGAAGAAGTGGTGAGCATAGAGAAATCCCTTTTTCGAATTAAACTCAGGCGTCGTTCTTTGAGTCAACACTGTAAGATTTTCCTTATATCGAAACAGTACTGTAACCATATGAACATAATTATATTCATTCCTTTACCCATTACGCCTTTTCGATTTCTGTGATCATGAATTTTACTTTTTATCCAGTTGGGTAGATCGAGGTAAATCGGATTAAAATATGGATTCAATCCATATTTTTTAATCGTGATAGAAATAGACATTACGACTGTTCGTATTATTTCATCAATCTTTCCTGCATTTATTACAATAGTTCATTAATTCTTTAAAACCATCGTTTAGTATCGACACAATTTTCAGTGAGATAAACAGGCACAAGCTAATTTTATGAGAATTCAAAAATTGTTTGCTTTTTCCTCCAAATCAAGAATTGGAGGAGAAATCTTTTCGGTCGTAGAAATTTCTTCCGCGTCATTTGCAGAGCTCCGCAATTTTGTATTAACAAACATTTTTCAAAAATTGTAGTCATACTTCAAAACATGTATAATAAATAATAAAAGCCATGAAAGAGATTTTGTATTCCATTCAATATATTCACTAATAAAAATTGTTAAATTTGGGCTGCTAGAGTTGCGTTAGTTTTTAAACCAGCGAAAATAAAGTGATTCGTTCCAAAGTATGTATGTAATTCGTTCAGAATAATTTTGTCTTGGTAGATGGCTATAACTGCGCGCCGATTGAACGGAATCGGAAGAAGCGAAGATATGTTGGGGAATCTTGCAAGGTATCAAGGCTCCGGATTTCCAGGAAACCATCCTCGGGCATCGGAACTTTAAGTGGATGCTAGAGAAATGATGGAATTCAGGCTAGACCGCTCGTAAAGTCGAGATGAACCTCCGAGCTCCGCTACTCATCATCGGGACAAAATCATTATTCTGCCTGAAAATTAGAGGAACTTGGAGTAGAATGCTAAGATAAAGTATTTTTAATCGTGGAATGGTCGACGGTTAATGTACTTATTTTTGATTTTTTAATTTTTAATAGAGAGGCTTGATCCAAACTGTTTAGTCCACGAAGGTAGTTTCTCATTTCAATTTTATGAAGAATGAAGATAAAATGCTTTATAATTGTGCACACATGTAGACCAAATTTTTAATGTTAACAGGTTAAACATTAAAATATTTGAACCGAAACGTGGAAGAAACCTGAGTAGGTAATTCTTAGAATAAAAAATTGTTTAACCAGTCATTTCGACTGCTTCGATAATTCTAATGTTGATTGCGTTTCGATAATTAATAATTAAATCCTGTGCCTTTTTCATTATTTACTGTCGATTGGTTTAGCAAACTTTATTAATATTTTCTTCTCTTTCGCTAAGAATTTTGTGCCCACACGAAGGAATATTTCTTTCGACATCTTTCTATTTTTCTTCTTTTCGGTCCCCTTGAAGGACCGTCAAAAAGGAGAAACAGGCGATCACGTACGAAGACCTATCGTGACATCATCGCAATATTATTCATTACGGTTCTGGTATCGTATAGTTAATCTCGCACACTGTGGTATGCCTAAGCTGTACGTGACACAGGTAGCAGATGGTCCTCTTTCGTGGACCAAATTTTCTCTTCTGTAACTCCTCAAATTCACAGCAGTTTTCCTTTTTGCAACTGAACTAGGAACTTCCAAACCACGAAAATGTTTAGTAGATCTAATATTTCTATTAAATCGTAGTTAAAAATTATTTACCTACACTAAATTTATACGTGAATAGAAACGTGTTTCTTGTATCTAAACTAAACGAAATTTTTAACTAAAAAAGTATTATTTAAGGGGGTATTCTAGTGTAAAGAGGCTTTTTCTAAGCGCTCTTTCGGAATTTTTTATGAAGAACCCATAAAAGTTATTGCTTTCTGATTTTTTTTGCAGATATTTATTAGCATTTAGAGAGTATTATCAAATTTTTTTGGTACAAAAAAAAATAAGGCTTATTCGAAGTCATCGGTGTAAAAAAAAAAGGTTCGCTTACGGCGTCCATAATTCAGCTATATAGTTCTCTTCATCCGAAACAAAAAACTAAAATTGAATTTTAATTAAACTACCTGCGGCTATAGCCGGTACTAAAATGAAAGAAAAATATTGTAGATTTTAAAAATCATGAGGATTTGAGAAAAAGTTTTCTACGTTTCTACATCTTAAAAGGGTTGTCAAAATTAAAATAAAATATATTTTGACACAATCGTAGTAAAGGTGATAATCACATATATATGTTGAAAATTACACACAAGTTACACTCAATTTGTCAAATCGATCTTGAGATATCATGAACGTCAGTTCACACAACATTAATGACTTTAAAACAGACCATTTCGGATAATTTTCATCTTTTTCATGCCAACAAAATTTTGTAATACTCTCCAAATGTTGATAAATAGGTACGAAAAAACTACATAACAATAACATTTATGACTCCTTCATAAAAAATTCCGAGAAAACGCTTTTAAAAAACTCCTTAACATAGTAATGAATTTTTCAAATCTTTTAGTGTCATCGAGTACTTTTTTTAATGATCTACAGAATCTACAGAATCGATAATCGATAAATCTACAGAATCGTCCGAGCGAATGTCCCCACTTTAGTCACTAAACAACACGACTAATCCAGCAAGTGAATATAATCCAATGATTACTCTAAAGAACCTTGAGCCAGTGACTCGATCTACGTATCGAATGATCAACAGCCACAGCAATTTTGATGAAGTGACTCATCTTCAGGAATGCCAAGGGCTTTATATAAGTACATATTAGGAGAAGACGCGGTACACTTAAGTGCGCGATGAATCCTGTGACTGTGTAATTATTCCACATAAATCTCTTTGGAATTTTCTTTGTACATTGTTGTGATGTGAATTAACCCTTTCATAGTAACGCATTGCGCACTCCTCAGCGGATTTAGTTGCAGAAACTGTCACGTCGACGTCTCTTTGGTTCAAATTTATTCAACAGAATTCCGAAACGATATTTCTCGCCAATCTTAATCCTAAAAAAAAAAAATTAGGAAGCCCAAAAAAAATCATTCCCTGGCGCGTCGGTGCCACAATTTCCTTCACGTTCGACAATTATTCGTTTGCAGCGGGAATCGTAATTCGTAGTAAAAGCGTTGGGAAGTTGAAAAGAAGATATTGCCCAGGCGGAGCTGAAAATACGACGACGAAGTTCTAAAGGTCTTTGGACGTCCTCTCGAATGTCGGTTGGAGAGACGCTTGGATATTGTTTGCCCTGGCACAACGGCCTCCAGCGCAGCCTCGGAAAGTATTTTGCGCAGGCGATATTTACGCAGGACAAACACACAAAAGTGCGAGGCTCCGGCGAGGGTGCGAGAGATGCAAAAGCAACGTGACCGGGTATGACACGGGGAGTAATAACTTACGATATCGTGGACGCTTGGTCACGCACGCCGCATCTCGCGCGGTTTTACACGAAACGAAACATTTCTTTTTTGCATACCGCCTCGCCGCGCCGGCGCGAACAGAATGTACGACCCGGGGTGCACTTTGTTAAAAACTTTTGATAGCCGTTTCGAAGAACCGTCGACCGAAAATATTAACGTCTGAGCATCCTATTTTTGAAACTGCTCTCTGAATTTTTACGAGATCGAAGCTTCTAACGCACATTTTTTCGAGCTTCTTTTTACCAAACTGTGTCCCTAATTTTTTTCAATAATTAATCACTATTTTAGATTACAGGATTCTTTCAAATTTTTCTAGTTGTTTTAAGAAGATTAAGAATAAAAGATTTACATCGAAAGATCATTGAAAAAACATTTTTCTAATTTACTTCCACATATTATGATAGATACTTTTCATTTAGCAAAATCTGAAAAATTCTAATATTTGTAATCCCTCCAAGAGCGATACAATCTTTTTTTTAATTGCACTATATAAGAAATACACAAGTACGTAATTTTATAAAAATATGCGAATTAAAAAATTTATGCTACTTAAACAGACATGGTACTCACATTTCTTATTTTTATACAAAGTGTCCTTTTTTTTAGTCATATATGGTATCTATTGTACTTAAATATAAAATCTTAGACCACAAAAATTGTTCCATTATCCGAAAATTATATTATGAATATGAAAATACTCTAAACTGCGGATATTTATGCAAATTCAGTTTTTTATAGATATACAACAAGAGAATTTTAAATAAATGTGGGTTCTAAATATTATAAAATGTACTATATTTTTTATATTTTATTGTATTTTTATATATGTGGTCATACTACTTATACCTAAGTTATTGTAATTTTAAAATTGCCAAAAATACATAAACAGCTGCAGTATATTCATTACATTGCTCCGATAATCAAGATTCTATTATTCTATTTTTACAATTTATGTACATATTATGATTCTATTATTTCTTCAGTTACTCAATCGTATGATACAATACCTCAGATTATTTGAATTTAAACCTCCGTGTAACAGAATTCTAAAAAAAATTGAAAATATTTCATATGTGAAGGATTTATATTTACTTTCGAAAATGAATATCGATTATTATTCACAAAAGCAAATCATTGCAGTTGTCTTTTGCAATTAGGGTTGCCACCCGTACTATATTATATAGTATTGCACTGTGCTTCGGTAAATTATGCTATATATTGTTGGAACACAATATAGTACGCGAAATATTTTATTTTAATTTCATGCAATTGGAACAGAAACATCGAGAAATTTCAGTTAAAATTATGGAAAACCTTTTATTATGAATTAATAAAGATATAAATTACCAAATAACTGATTTGACACAACAAATTTTCTTCACCAAATTCAGTTTCTCAATTTTAACACAAAAATTGAATTTAAATCACTTTAAAACATCTTGGAATCTTTAAATCTAGTAGATAAATTACAAATTAATGTTAGCAACGTATTTTCTAAACTTATATTGTTAAACCGAATTAGACATAATAGGATTAGTAGAAACTTGGACTGAGGAGAAACAGTGGGAAAGAATAAAAGACAAATTACCGCAAGAATTTTCATGGAAATGTAAATATGCCACTAGAGAGAAAAAGAAAGGGAGAGCGGTAGGGGGAATCATCTCAGGAATCAGGCGAGATATAGAAGAGATTGAAACGAACGAAGGGAAGAAATATACTCAAGAGAGAATCATAAAGATAAGGAATGAAAGATGGAGAATAATAACAGTATATAACAATAACATGAAGGACATGAGGAGAGAATTAGATCAGATGATAAAAGAGAAGGAGGCGGATAAACTGATCATCGGAGGAGATTTTAATGCAAGGATTGGACAAGAAGGAGGGGACTTTCAAATAGACGAAAAGCAGGACGCAAGGAAATCGAAAGATAAAGTCAAAAACGCGGAGGGAAAGTTACTTTTAGAAATGGTAGAAGAAAGAGGGTGGAATATTCTGAATGGGAATACAGAAGGAGATGAGAATGGAGAATATACATATGCGGGGCCGAGAGGAAGCACAGTTATTGACTACGTAATAACAAATGTCGAAGCAAAAGAAAATATCAAGAAATTTAAAGTGGAAGAAAGAGTAGAATCAGACCACATGCCACTGGTAGTAGAACTATACAGAGAAAGCGAAAGGGGAGTGGGAAAAGAAAAGGAAAAAGAGAGAAAGAGAGAGAAACGAATATGGTCAGAGCAAGGTAAAAGGGAGTTTCAAAAAGAACTAAATAAAATTAATTTTACTGCGACGGAGATAAATGAAATGGTAGAGGAAATGGTAGATAAAATAAACAAAGCGGTACGAAAAGAGGAAGTAATAATTAGGAAATGGAAAATGGGCACCTTTAAATGGTGGAATTTGGATTGCACAAAAAAGAAAAGGGAAGCTAGGAAAGCCTTGAGAAATTGGAAAAGAGGTAAAGGGAGCAAAGAAGAATATCAACAGAAAAGAAGAGAGTATAAAAAACAGTGTGAGGAACGGAGAAGGAAACTACAAGACGACACAGAAAAAGAGATAATGCAATTGAAAGGAGAAAACCAAATATGGGAATATATAAATAAAGAAAGAAAGAAAAGAATAGGAATCACAAAAAATATAGATTTAGCGGAATGGAAGGAACACTTCAAAAATTTACTAGAAGGCGAAGATTTTAGAAAAGAAGAAGGAGAGGCAAAAGAAACGGACAACACGGAGGAAGAAGAGGAAATAACAGAGGCAGAAGTAAAAGAACAAATTAGAAAATTAAAGAAGAAGAAGGCAGCAGGGGAAGACAAAATGGAGAATGAAATCTGGATTTATGGTAACGAAAAAATACTAGGAAGGATCACAGAAATCTTCAATAAGGTATGGAGGGGAGAAGGATTTCCAGAAAGATGGAGAGAGGGAGTGATCTCGCCGATTTTTAAAAAAGGTGATAGAGAAAAAGTGGGCAATTACCGGGGTATAACAATACTAAATACGGCATACAAATTATATGCAATGGTTCTGGAAAAAAGGTTGAAGGAGGAATTGGAAAAGAACAACATAATACCAGAGACACAAGCCGGTTTCAGGAGCGGCAGATCCACAATAGATAACATCTTCATTATGAACTATGCAGCTAATAGAGAAATACAAAAAAAGGGAGGAAAGCTATATACCTTCTTCGCGGATCTGAGTGCAGCTTTTGATAAAGTGAATAGGAGAAAACTTCAAACAATTATGGAAAAAAAGGGAATAGGTAAACGTTTGACGATGAGAATAGGAGAGATTTACAGAGAAACAAGAAACACAATAAAAGTTAACGGAGAAATGACTTCCAAATTCTGGACAACAAAAGGAGTAAGACAGGGGTGTCCCCTGAGTCCAACGCTTTTCACACTCTACATAGCAGAGTTGGAAGAAACAATGAGAAAAAACCAAGCAGGAGGAATTATAATAGGAAAAGAGAAAATCTGGACACTAGCGTATGCGGACGATATAACGTTATTAGCAAACAACCCAGAGGATCTCAAAGATATGATAAGGAGATTAGATAAATATTTGGAAGAAAAAGAGCTGCAATTAAACGCAGAAAAATCAAAAGTATTAATTTTCCATAAAGGAAGAGGAAAGAAAAGGAAGGAGGAATGGACATGGAAAGAAAAAATAATAGAAGAAGTGAAGCAATTTAAATACCTAGGATACACTTTCCAAAAAAACGGTGGAAGAGAGATGCATATAAGAGAAGTAACAAAGAAAGCAAGAATAGCAATGGCACAGATATGGGGAATAGGACAAAGAAAATTCAAGAACAACTTTGACAGAAGAATGAAAATATTCAGAAGCATAGTTAAAAGTATCCTGCTGTACGCGGCAGAAATTTGGGGATGGACGGAAGCAGAGGAAATAGAGAAAATACAAGAGAAATATATAAGGGGGACTTTAGGTCTGGAATTTAATACACCAGCGTATTTAGTTCTGGAGGAAACCAAAACCGATAAGATAAGAATAGAAGCGGGGAAAAAAGCAGTAAGATACGAAGAAAAGACGAAACGTTTAAACAAGAATAAAATAATACGAGAGTGCTGGAAGGAAATTGACGGGTAAAGAGAAGAGAAGAAATCGATATGGGAAAAGAGGAGAAATACATATTATAGACAAAAAATGGTAGATATGCAAGAAATCGAAGAAGAGAGAAAAAGAGGAAAACACTTTGCGGAAGAACTAACACAAAGAGACAGGGAAGAACAGCATCAATGGCAATACGATAGGATAATAGAAGGAAGATATAACAAACAGTATAAAGAAATCAGAGACAACCAAAAAGCAACATATTTGTACGAAAACTACAGAGGCAGAGACCAAAGTATGATTGCTAGATTCCGATGCGGGAATGAAGAACGAGGAAACAAATACTGGAAGAAGGAAGAGGAAAAACTCTGCAGATTATGTGAAGGAGCAAGAGAGACATTAGAACATATGCTGAAAGAATGCAAAGAGCTAAAAAGGGAGAATCTAACAATAAGAAACATATTAAGAGGAGAGGAAGAAGGTGTGGAATGGATGAGAGGGGTCCTAGACAAAAGGAGGAAGAAAGAAGGCCAAGCAGAAGAAGACAAATAAGATACGGAAAAAAAAAAAAAAAAAAAAAAAAAAAAGAGGAATAGACACAAGTTTTAGCCCACCCATATACACATACACACACATAACACATGTAGCCCCATTTTGAGGCCGAAAGGCGAAAAATAAACCATTTACTACTTGTTAAACCAAATTCTTGAAAAAAGTAAGAGAAAACAAAGATTTTGAATCCAAACCGACTTGTAAAAAATAGCAATTCCTTTTTGAAAACAAATCTGATTTATGTAAGATTCTTAAAATTATTTCTTTTATCATATCAATACCATTTATTTCAGCTTTTCCTGAAAGAATCTTTAGAATTATGAATATTAAAACGGCGAAAAGAAAAAAGCTACAATAACACTAATTGAAATGAACTACAATTATTTTACACTGGCAGACAAAAGAAAGTTTAACATTGATATTTACAAACATGAGTCTAATAAGTTTCATATTGAATATTTTACGGCGTATTAATATTAGTTTTTTCGGAGTACATACATATTTCTTCACTTTATTCCATATAAAACGTTATTTTATTTATATGAATACATTAGCATGATCCTTTTTGTATCTTTTACTTTTTAAGCTTCCTTTCGTCCTACACTGTTTATTAATACAAACATAGAATGCCAAGACTCCTACAGTTACTTTGTAAAAAATAATTTCTTGATACTAAAAGCACAAACTGACAGCAAATACACTTGTAAGAATAAGTAAAATAAAGATAAAAATCTGTACTTTTTCTTATCGTAAATTTCCCTGAAAATATTCTATCCTGTCAAGATTAAAAAAAAATACTATATTTGTCTCAACAAAAGGTGGCGACCCTATTTCCAATTACATATCTGTCGGCGCACAGACGGAGTCGAAAATAAGCGAAACTTTCTGTGAACGTGAAACCGGCCTATTGTCGCCAACGTTGCCAACGCTCGATACTGCGAATCAGCTAATGAAACTGCTACGATGACAAATTTATTATGCATTCAGTGAAACTGGAACGATAATTTCCCTCGCTAGAGCGCATTAAAACAGTACAAATGGTCGGTGATAGTCGCGGGATTACCATTTCCTACTTATTTAACATTCAGCATAGCGAGCCGAAGTCGGAGGAGTGCGCCGCGACGGAGAACCGTTTCTGCTCTTACAATCAGGCATTTCTGTACTATTACGACTGCGAGCGGCGAACCTTCGGAGTTCCAAGGCATCGAAAGGACGAGCATTCTCACCACGTACGTAAAACCACATAGGAAAAGAACACACGAACTCGCGGGAGCGGTGGAATTCTCGCCCGCGGGATCGCAGCGACTGATACACAAAGCATAAGGGACCCACGCGATTTAAGAATATCGAAGGAATCGTAAAATTTTATGCGAAAGTTTCCCTCGTCGAGCCCTTTTCTTTGCGATTTTCTTCTTAATCTCGTGGGACGATTGAACAGAACGGGGAATACGAGCTTCACGATATCTGGTGAAAGGAACTGAGCTGCCTTATATCGCGTACTTTGGAGGCTTAGTTTTAACGAATTAAGAATAGAGGCTCGTGTGATCAATGATAAGCGAATTTGAGATAATAAAACACCGGTTTCTTAGTATCAATCTAAATTATATCTTGGAGAAAAGAATTTAATAAACATTCTACCATTGAATGATATACATACTACTGTCGTATCAAGATTTCAGAGAGGTGATAACGACTAACTACGAATAAACACGAATCTACAAGTGGAACTCGGAGAAATGGAAAAAAAGCTGAGTAATAGATCAGATGATTTTTTCCAAAACTTCTTAGTGGAAAAATCTAAAAAAGAATCACATACGAATTTCTCCTTAAAAAAATCATATCCACCTTCCTGTAGCATATGCCGATATCTTAATCCTTGAACACATAATGGTGCTCTGCAAAGAAATAAAAACATCTCGAAACTAGATTTAACTCCAATTCTTGTGTAAAATCGAAAATGTTAAAGACAACCTAAAGTATATCCAGAATAACAAACTTTTTTATGGTTCTGAATATTTAATGACGCTAAATTTTTAAACGTAAAAATAGAATTTAAATATTAAAAGAAAAATAAGAAATAATATAATCAAACATAATTTATTTTAAAGATTCATACATTTTAAATCTTTTTATTAACTAAACACCTGTAAAAGCTGTCGAATTTTATTTTATTTTTAAAGTTTTTTGTCTCCCAATTTTTTTTTAAGTAACTACCAAGGCACATTATTTGTAATATTTTCTCGTTTTGTGATAACAAATTCAAAAGAAAAGAAAAATATGTATATTCAGCTTCAAATGGTGATATAATAATAGTATTATTCTAAGAAGTTTTAATGCAACAATAACTTGTTTTGATTCCTCTATTATAGTAAAAAAAGACTTGATAATTAGTCATGAAACAATTATTCTACAAACAGATCAACATGAATAGGAAATCATTCAAAATCAAATACGTACATAAGTAGAGAGATCTAACTATTCCTTCAATATTTTTATATTTCCTGATCAACTTTACTCCGAAATTATCACAGTAAATACTATAGGATTGATACACATAAAATGTTTTTTTTTAGTTGTCAATTATGAACTGATAAAACAACTGAATATTAATAAAATTTAGGATAATTTTTAATTTCTTCTTAAAGAGTTTAAAAATAGAAACATTCCAGAAGTCATGCAAAGTATTAATTCGACATTCAAACATTTACATGAATTTCAGCAAAGTTTATTATTAATTTATAATATTTCGGACTGAATATGTTTAATAATCAATCAGATAAGCTATCAAAAAGCTATCAACAATTTTTTTTCTAGAGAGGATATATAAAATAATAAATAATAATCAGTAAATAAACAGTAAAAAGAAGTGTATTTTAAATGATAACCGAGTTCCACATGAATTGATCGAAATATACTTTTGCAACATTTCTTCTTCAATTCCTCGATTTTGTGCTTACTGGCTATCATTTGTTTAAATTCGTAGATCATTTTTTAAATTATAAACAAAGTTTTAATAGAATTGATGATTTTTGAATGAGTCGTATGAAAATTTCTTTAATTAAATATACATATAAATATGCTGTATCTAACATAAATTACATGCATTATCAACCTAACACTCATCCGAAGTCAGCATCAATACCAAAACTTTGTCAATGATTTTTACCCTGTAAGGATGAACGTCAGTACTTCAGTCACCATTTTAACGGAAAGTTAATCAATTTATAAAATATTAATAAGATTTCTTCTTGTGACAAAAACCAGTCAGAAATATTGATCTTTTGTCATAAACTTGTTTGTTGGAAACTTAAAGTGCAACTATTAGCAGCTTCACTCTTAATTTTGTAACTATTTCCCAATACATACTGCGTTTTCTCATAAGCATACATGTTAAATTGGAAATTAAATAATTTAAAAACTATCGAATTAATTTTTAGACAATACATAGTATAGCGTTGTTAGCAATACTTGCGAAAACTGGTTCTCCTCAAACCTTATCAAACTACATCAGCTTGAATCGGTATCTTTCGGTTAGCTACATTTTTTTCGCTAACGAAAGATTGAACTCGAATTCGCAATCTTTAATTGCTCGGTAAAATCAATCATTCCGCCGTTATCTGTCCAAAAATAACAGCATACATCTATTAAAGATACATACATTCTTAGAGTTTCGTAAAGAAAGCGATATTTGCTTGCGTATTACCTCACGTCGCGGCAACGTGACGTCCTGGATGCGTAGATTCGCAAATATCGTATTTCACGAATATTTAATGCCAGAACGTATACACGCAGCTTACCTAATCCCCGAGGGTGTGCTCAGATGCGGTTCACGTTCCGCACCGAGATTACTTTTTCCAGATATAAACCAAAAGAAGCTAACCTCAACAACACTGGCTACACGCGGTCGAATGCGCGGGTGCCGCGAGTCAGAGTGCGGCGCATGCGCGCCCGCTGTGGAATGTGCCCTCTCTCCATGAACAACCTCTTCCCGTCCCGCGACCAGCGATGGACTCGAGACGCTTCCAAATACTTGGAATATTATTCGAAACTGAGAGTCCTTGGAAATTTCAACGATTCCCGATGTTATCTCGAATCATGAAATGCCCCCCTTTCGGCATCCCAGAGTCCGCCAACGGCGTTAGAGGTTAAGGAAACTATCCCAATGTTGCCATTAAAAAGAAACTACTTTACTCCACATAAAATACAAACATAACATAAAATCAGGATTAGCTCTAAGCCGAGTATATCGATAATTATCGATAGTTTCGGAAACCAATTTTAGTCTTGAAAAAAATTCAGCTTTCAATCAACTTTAAGCTTGAGGAATTCTATTTAATCAAAACTGACTCGAAAATCAATTTTAATTTTGAGAAACTTTACTTTTGAATCAATTTTAAATTTAGGAAATTTCACTTTTGAATCAGTTTTTAGCTCGACGAATTTTATATTTTGTATAATTTTTTAATTTTTGGAGTTTCAGTCAATGCTGATTAAAAATTAGTTGTAATCTTCAGAAAGTTTAGTTTTAAGACAGTTTTTTTAAATCGAGAAATTTCTGATTTGAGATAGTTTTGATTTTGAGAAACTTTAGTTTCGAGTCAATTCGAAACCTAAAGGAAGTACGGGATACCGAAAATTGTGTTTTTATAGTAGAAACAGAAGAAAAAATCAAAACATTGGAATAAAACCGCCCATAAAGTTTAGTTCAAATTATTAGAAACCTTTTACTAATGTATTGATAAAGGTGCAATTTTTCTTAATAACTGGATTAGTTTTGACTCGACAAATTTTTTTATCAAATTCAGTTCCTTGATAGCAACACAAAAACTTAATGTAAACTAGAGGTTTTAAATCTAGTAGATAAATTAACTCATTTTTTGAAATTGTATCATTGAACCAAATTCTTGAAAAAGTAAGACAAAACAGTTTCTGAGTTTAAAGCTACCTGAGCCCTTACTTTGAATAGGGTGCTGGTCTCTTTTATTGAATCTGAACCGTGTGCCTTTAGATTTAAATGAATTATAAAAAGGGAATACCTCTATAAATAAAAGAAAAACATTTTTGTAATTAAATTTAGTAGTCTAACTTAATTAAAAAAAATGCTTTTCTTTTATTTTTTAGAGGTATTCTTTTTTAAAACTTATTTAAATGTGAAGACACACTAATAGGTGCAGACTTATTAATATTAATAGGGATCATTACCCTAGCAAGAAGAAAAAGAAAGCTACAATTAAATTAATAAAATAAACTAACAACAGACATACTTGAGATAATTAAAATAAAATGATGAATCTACTTTTTATTTTCTTAAATTTCCCCGAAAATATTATATTTTTACAAAATTCCACAAAAATGCTACATTTCCCCCAAAAAGGTGACAAACCCTCTTCTCATCACGTTTAAAGTTTCCGAAACGCAGTAACAACTTGGAATTTCCGTTCCTTATACAGATTTTCAACAACTCTCGTCATCTTTATATTTCCTACGATCGAAGAATTTTTTAAAGCTCTTCGTGATGGAATTTCGAATAACATTCGAAGCGATTCGGATCTAAACATGGCCGAGTCGCATGAATCTCGCGTCAGAGAGAATTGAATACCCATCACTGACCGCGACTTGCCTCTCCCTCCCCCTTCGCGCGCCATCGCCAGCCCCTGTCCACTGTAGACCCTTGAAAACTCTCTTCGTCGCACCACAATCGCGCGGCTCATTCCACACGGCGACGTGCCGTCGTGCGGTGGCCGTCGAAATGTGCGTGCAGCGGACGCACACGCATTTAAAAGCGCACGTCCCTCACGGGGAAATTCTTTGCGCGCGAATATCGCGTATACGCGACACTCTTTGCGTAGAAGCCATTCGCGTTAATGCTGTTATTTCGATTTTAGGGACTCGTTTGACCGCGAAGGATATACAAGAGGTCATCGACACTTATCGTCCTGTTCTATTGATGTGACCGTTTCGAAAGCGACTCTAGCCTTTATTATTGTTTCATATATTCGCGCGTAATGAATTTTAATCGAGTATGTCGTACGTTTTGCAACGTACGAGCACATTTCCTCTACTATCAGCGCGCATGCGTGGCCAGAGCTTTTAGAATTTTTTAACCCCGCTGCTTATTGCTAATCAGTAGATACAAATTTAAAATTGTTTAATTTGCGGCACGATTCTTCCAATAAATTCGAAATAGAATATTTTGGAATCTGCGAAACGTTAAATCACAGATCGATGAGAAACGTGTCGAATATGTACCGCGATACAAAGATATGTCAAATTCGTTGCCCGCGCTTTCTAATAATGGCGTCCCCGCCATTTAAATGTGTCGTTAATCGAAAGGGGGAATTCGAAAGCACGAATTCTGTCGCGTTAGAAATACGGGACAACTTTCGTTGCGCCTACATGAAGGTACGAGAGAAACGAAATGATCCATACCTGTTCTTGACGTTCACGGTTCACGGTGATCTATCTCGGCATCCGAAGGAACATCCCAGCGACGCACGTAATCCGGTTAATCCAACATAACACAAAGAAACGCGTGGTTTCGCCGCGCAACAGGTGGTCGTAACGAATAAACACTTTTCAGTAAGGATTATACTATGAGACATGCACAAACACAACACAAACCGCACGATTGCCGCCGCTTACACGAGACGATCTCTCACGTGAACTTCGACGCGGACGAAACGAATTCCTTCGCTGCCTCTCTTTCTCTCCTTCTCTCTCTCTCTCTCTCTCTCGCGACTTCCACCTCGTTCCTTTCCTCACACGTCGTTCGAATCGCGGTAAAGCCGCCCTAACGGCATCGCGAGCGACATCCTTACTCGATGAAAATTCGTCAGCATCAACCGGGCAATCGTAATTACGTCTACGCTCGCTTTCAGAAATTTAGGACACAGTTCTGTGTAAAAGCGGACGGTACGAAATGCTGAAAGGAAACAGCAGCACAACGTGCTACACCGGCGGCCGGCGAGTGACTGACTAGCGGCACACGCCGGCTTCCCATAGTCGACGGAGCTAACCTAACCGCGGAATCAACTTACACCCCACGAGAACTACACGCGAACTGCATCAACTATCGAAGCCACGACGAGTAGCGTAATACCTGACCGATCGTATTTGTTTCAATCACATTTTTCATCGGTATTCTTCGATGGTTTAAATACAAAATTACTGTACCGATTTCTTTTCATTACCAAAATTAATTGATGACATTTTGTCCACGAGACTATATGTAAATGTGCAATTTATAAAGGCGTTACTGTTGTTAGGCGTAGGTGTAGTACTAAAGGCGTTATTTATTATTTTATGAAGAAATTAATTATGCATTTTTTAATGCATGCAGGAAATGTATTTAAAATTTCTTGTGTCGAGTGAAAGTAATAGCATTGACTCCATGCAAAAGAGATATGATTATCTTACTCTACAATTTTAATGTTCCACAAATTTTCATAACGCGATTTACTCCTTTTTATATTCAGTAATAATAATAATAATAAAGAATGAGTAATAAAAACATGAATAACAAACTGAGATTCTTCCAAAACATTTTTCCAAAAATTAATAACTTCTGAATAATATAAATAAGCGAATTGAACATATATAAATTATTATGATAATAAAGAAAATTGAAACACCCGCAATATTTTCCTGTGGCGAATTTTCATGCGAATCCGGAAGTATGTCGTTGTGAATTGTCCTCTAAGAAGGATTGGGCGGACAATTCAAAATCGAGTACCCATCGAATTTTTTAAATCTACCACATTCCTTTGATTCTGTGTCATTCATAAAAAAATAAAAATTCAAACTGCTCATGATTAATCTTCCTATTCTAATTATACCAAGACAAACGATAATACTAGGGAGAAAAGGATAACAAATCTCGAGAGGTAATATAATATCGCATGTAAATAAGAATAATGATAAAAGTGGACAAATGCTACCATCTTACGGCGGAGGCTCCAGGTAAAACGTGATTCGCAGGTTTAGAAAGGTAGAGAACGCATGTGAGCGGACATAGCGGGCGCCATAGTCAGCGGAACTATCTGCAAAGAAGATCACAGTGTGACGTAAACGACGATCTAAACAAGTATCAGCTGTGTAGCAGTCATTGTTCGTATCCGTTTTGGCAGCCGTACAAGAATTCTGTTTTTCTTCGTTTTCTGATTGTCGGGCGACGAGTCCGACGGGATAAACGGTAGACGGTTATTTAGTCGGTAATACGTGTAGCAGGAAAAAAAAGGGGGGAGGCTACGAGTTTTCCGTAGAACGCAACCGTGGCTGCGTGCGTGCTCCAGCCCCAGCCCCACCAACGATCTTAGGGACAATAATCGTGTGAAAAACGGGGCGGTACGCGCATAAGCCTGGCCTCGAGCGGCGAGTCGGACGACGGTGGACTCGCTCCGCCACCGCGCAAAAGGTCCCGTAGTTCTCTCCCGGCTACCCTACGACCAGCGGACGAGCACCACACCGATCCCGAGATGGAAAACTATCGGTAACTCTACCACAGGGAACCTAGAGAATCGCGAGCGCGTAGTCAACAAACGGAGGGATTCACCCCCTCGCGACGACGGTCTCGCGTACATATTTTACTCACTTTGCAAATCTCAAGACGCAACGACGTCGAGCTCGCTTCTGTTCGCTAATGGTTTTCTCAAACCTCTCGTAATCTTTTCGTCCAGTAGTCGTAGATCTTTTGTTCAGAAACGAATACCGCGGTAAGATATTTTTTTAGAAAGCAAAGATACGTAAAAATAACAAAGAGACGGTTCTCGTGTCAAGGTAGAACACACCGATAAGACACTCCGTTTCTCTTAATCGTCGTGCGTCGCATTGTCATCGTGGATAATATTTCCCTGTGCACGACAGCGTAATGCAACAGCAGACCTCGAACAATGGCATATCCTCCGGACTTCGGCAGAACAGGGGCACGGCTGACTCTGGTGGACCGCACGCGAATGGCAACATGATGCCTGAATCGGACAGTGATATCAATGGTGTGAACGGGGAGACGAATCAGAATTTGGGTCCTCCGAAAATAATGGACAAAACGAATCAAGATATTGTGCGACTTATTGGACAACATTTGAAGACAGTCGGTTTGGAGTATGTATTTTTCTTTATACGACTCGTAGATATCTGGAGATAATTATCTGAAAAGGAAACAGATGTTTTGCGTGCGCTTTCGATCGTAACTTATGGTTCGATCTGCGCGTGATTTATAGGTAACTTTGAGTTTGGTATTGAACGTTTTTAGTAGATTTTGATGGCAATCGTTCTATTGTTGTAACAATTTTCAATGTTTCCTTTGTTCCTTGAATTTCCTTTGTATGTACGCATTTATCAGAACTATTGTATCACAACCTATCTGGACTGCATACAGTGTAGTGGGAGAAAGAGCTAATTATAGAACCTTGAAATATAGTCACTAGTATCTGCAAGTTATACTTGCTTTATAATGATGTAGGCATTGAAAAAGAGACATGTAGCACATACGCACAAATTATATTTGTAATAAAATGTATTGTCATTGCTTTAAACGTAGCTTTAAATAATAAACTAAGAAAGTTTGCTTATTTTTACATAAAATTGATTAGTTGAATGAAATTATACCCTTAACAAACATTGAACGATTATTATGTCTTCGTCATTGCAAAAGCTTTATAATCGAATATAATTAAGAGAATAATATCTTATTTTCAGTCGTACAGCTGATCTTCTTATGCAAGAATCAGGTTGTCGTCTAGATCATCCTGCCGCTGCAAAATTCAGACAGCATGTTATGGACGGTGATTGGACTAAGGCAGAACATGATCTGAACGAACTTAAATCATTTCTAAATGGCGCGAATCAAAGTCTAGTGGTACAGATTGTTTCATATAAATTTATTACGTTTGTTAAATCTTTATTCCCGTGTTTATATTATAATTTTTTTACACACAGGAAATGAAGTTTTTGTTGCTAGAGCAGAAATATTTAGAATACTTAGAAGAAGGATTAGTTATGGAGGCATTGCAAGTTTTACGCAATGAACTCACACCATTAGGTCATAACACGGGTCGTGTGCATCAGTTGTCAGCATTTATGATGTGCAGTGGACGCGACGAATTGCAGGTATTATACGCATTTTTACGATTCGTTGTTTTTACGAGCTTTGCAGAATAACGTATTGCTCTATGTTTCGTTGCGTTCCTGTTCGATCGCTAATCAACTTTTACAGAATTGAATATTGTAGGGTGAAAGCACTAGTAGTCGACCACTTAAAGCTAAATTTGAATTATATGTATTAACAAAACGAAACAGTCAATGTTGTAAAATATATGATATACATGATAGTACTTTAAATTTATTCAATGTATCACTAATATTTTTTTTTTGTATATAAAAGTTCTAGAAAAGACGTAATTAACATTAAAAGTAAAGTGTCCGAGTCGTTTGAGTAGTCGACCATATAATCTAAACTATCGCATTTATTAAATTTGTCAAGCCCATAACTAAGAATGTTGATACTTTTCATATAGCATACAGCCTCATTTTTCAATGAAAAATGTATACAGCTAAATTACATTACCTGTTCCTTATCAAAGCTCGTTTTTGGGCGTCTCGTGTTTGAAACCAGCAATTGTACATGTAGAATCGAACCTTGTTTAGAAATCATTTTAAAAGCATTTATTTTCTTTACTTTTAAAAATCGCTTTTTGACGGATTTTGAAGTTAGACGTGGAAAATACAATATAAAATAATCATTTAACTATTAACTAGTTTTTTATCCTAAACAATGAAAGTGGTCGACTACTAGAGGGTGGTCGACTTTTAGTGTATTCATCCTACGCATATAGGAATATTCTGCAACTAATCTGCTACTGAAAATTTGATCGCTAGAAAATAGAAATTTGTTAACAGACACGCGCAGGCTGGGACGGCAAAGGCGCAACATCGAGAGCTGCACTGATGGACAGACTACAGAAATATTTGCCACCCTCTATTATGTTACCACCGCGTCGCCTTCACTCTCTTTTGTGTCAAGCTGTGGAGATGCAAAATCAACAGTGCACATATCACGTAACTCAAACTCAGGTACTATTCATTTACGTTTAATACAAATAATCGTAACGCATTAAAATTCACTATTTATTTATACAACTGTACACATCATCTTCTTCTTTCCGTAATTCAGACAAGCTTAGAGAATGTGTCACTGCTTGTGGACCACACCTGCAGTAAAGAACAATTTCCGTGCCATACCATACAGGTGCTCAATAACCATTGCGACGAAGTGTGGTATTGTAAATTCTCTCCCGACGGTCTCAAGTTAGCAACAGGTTCCAAGGATATGACAGTAATTATTTGGGACGTTGATCCAGTGAGTAAACATAATAACGTAGTAACAAAATTTTTATTATACTTAACGAGTTTAACCAATAACAATTTTGTAATAAAATCAGGAAACGTTAAGAGTAACTCACAGAAAAACACTAGAAGGTCACACTTATGGAGTAGCATTGATAGCTTGGAGTCCCGATAGTAGTCTTCTAATTGCTTGCGGTCCTGAAGATTGTCCAGAGCTCTGGCTTTGGAGCATCGATCCACCCGACTACGAACTACGTGCCACAGTTGCTCAAAGCACCGACGATTCGCTTACGGCATGCGCTTGGTACCCTGATTCACGTAAATTCGTGGCTGGAGGACTTCGTGGACAGTTCTATCAATTTGTAACATATCAATTAAATTTATTATATAATCGCATTAATGTGTTTGGTAAAAGAAACGTTTAAAGTTGGATGCATAACTATAATATTGTAGGACTTGGAAGGTAGCGTGTCAGAATCCTGGGAAGGTGTTAGAGTAAAATGCTTGTGGTGCAAAAGTGATGGGAAAACTGTTTTGGCTGCCGACTCGCATCATCGAATTAGGGGATACAATTTTGACGAATTATGTGACTTTACAATGTAAATTTCTGAACATTTTCATCTCCAATAACGTAACCCGTCGATGCTAACTTTATAAAAATACTGATTTAATATTGCAGATTACAAGAAGACCATCCTGTGATGTCGTTTAGTGTAAATAAAGCAGATCGACTTGCACTTCTCAATGTGGCTAATCAGGGTGTACATCTTTGGGATTTGCAAGATAGATGTTTAGTAAGGCGTTTCCAAGGTGTTACTCAAGGACATTTTACAATTCATAGCTGTTTTGGTGGCGTAAATCAAGATTTTATTGCGTCTGGTAGTGAAGGTACGTTAAAATATATTGCGGATATGGAAATGCATATTTTTACAGACAGATAAAAAATAAAAATGGACCTAATGATCTTTTATCTTCTGTCATAAATGAGTAAATATTCGTAATAAAATAATTATATTAGGCTGAGCAAAAATTTCGTGTCGTTTCTTCAGTTAAATTAAAAGACAATTTTTTTTACTTCAATGTGGTAAAAAAGTTTTAGTTCGTGGAAGTATTCTTCATTTTGTTATATGACTTTTTTTAATTTTTCGTGTAATAACATTATTCTATCTCCTGTAGAACTTTGCAAGTGTCAAAGCAAAAAAAAAAAAATGTACAAACGACGCGAACTTTCCGCTCAACCTAAAGTTTCTCGAATACATGGTACAAGTCTTTTGAAAACTAGTTTTAATTGCGGTCAAGTTCAGTATCACCTTTCCTATTTTTATACTATTGGCTATGAAACACTCTGTATAAACGTATAATTATATAATATAATTAAAGTTATTATTGTTATTGCAGACACAAAAGTGTATGTGTGGCATATCAAGAGGGAATTACCTATAGCAACCTTAACAGGACATAGTAGAACAGTAAACTGTGTATCTTGGAATCCTGTATATCACCAAATGATGGCTTCTGTGTCGGACGATTGTACAGTAAGAATATGGGGACCTAGGTCATCATCTCCAGAAAAAGCTGATAGTGAGAAGACTGGTAGGTTGATCAAATGTAATATGGATCATTCCATGCCAAATCAATCACTTTTTGACATTGATGTCAGGGATTTTGTTCAAAATTGAATATGATGTAGTCCACATGAAATTGTGGGAGAGGTTAAGTCATCATTGTGCTGTTCTCGAATTTTTAAAAAATACAGGCGGTCAAAGTTTTCAATTTTTGCCTATTTTCGTGAAACCAGGGTGTACTTAGGAATTTTTATCTCGGGAACTATTCGTCGTATTGAGTTGATTCTTTTTTTATTTTAATCAGGAAGGTTTGGCCAATTTTAATAATATATTTCTTAATTGGAAACTCTTTTTCGTAATATGGAAAATTATAAACAAACTTTTCTTTCGCAAATTTCCCTTAGAAGGTCGGGGGTCAAAAATTAAAAAAAAAATATGACCATATTCCTCGAACTCTAGCCTACAAAGCTAGCTCTTGCCGAAAATACTACCCGCACGCCCGGAGATTGCGGTCGCCCGATCGGACCTCTCGCACCCCATATCGGACCTCAACACCCCACTACCTGTAACAGCTCACTGCGGAGTTAGTTTTACGAGTTCCATTTTCGGCAAGAGCTCGTTTTGTAGGCTAGAGTTCAAGGAATATGGTCATACTTTTTTTTTTTCTTTTAATTTTTGATCCCCGACCCTCTAAGGGAAATTTGGAAAACAAAAGTTTGTTTATAATTTTCCAGATTACGAAAAAAAGTTTCCAATTAAGAAATATATTATTAAAATTGGCCAAACCTTCCCGATTAAAATGAAAAAAGAATCAACTCAATACGACGAATAGTTCCCGACATAAAAATTCCTAAGTACACCCTGGTTTCACGAAAATAGACAAAAATTGAAAACTTTGACCGCCTGTATTTTTTAAACAAATTCGAGAACAGCAAAATGATAACTTAACCCCCCCCCCCCCCCCAATCATTTCATGTGGACTACATCATATTCAATTTTGAACAAAATCCCTCACATCAATGTCAAAAAGTGATCGATTTGGCATGGAATGACCATATGTCATCGTTGTCTGAAAATATTCTTAAAAATATTGTTTGAAATAAAATCGTATCTAATTTGTAGCGCCGTTAGAGAGCAACTCCTCAAATGGCAGTGGATGGCATGAGATGGTCTCGTAGCGAACTACAGTGCGTCAGTGCTCCCATGACCTCATGGTGTTCAAAAGACTGTCATATTGATCGTCATACTGACTTTTTCCTGCCCCCAGCAGCTATCTCTTTATGCCTCATTACTGTAAGTCTGAGCAAACGACTATTACCGAAAGTAAATGAGGGATACGTTAGCAATGACTGCTAACTGATTAGAAAACAAACATTTGGACATAATTTGAAAAAAAAATCTCTTTCTGATTAACGGATTTCATATGAAATCGTACGATCCGTTTGCTTCTCGAAATTGAAGTCGGAATGATTTAACAATGTGAGTTGTTGATTGCAAAACAGAGAGCAGCATAATATACCGACTAGCGTAGGTTATGACAGAATAGAAATTTCACGAATTCCGTCTTAGCATTGATGTAAAGAGAAGAAGTTAATGTGCAGTAATAAGAGCGTTACAGGAAGCAAAATTTATGGTTTCACAAAATTATAATAGAAAACCTGTTTTGACAGAAATTATGTCAAATTTAATCTTTCTAAAAATAAAAAGGTTGTAAATAACAATATCATGCTTGATCAATTTTTAATTGATTTTTCTTAATTATTAATGGTCGTGATACTATTCTTATTTTTCATCACATGTGTAACTGCCACCTTATAATGATACTGTATGTTTCAAGTTATACGAAGTTGTCTTAACGTATAAAGATGTAGAAATAATACAAATATTGTTACGGGACAGAATTTCATTTCAGTAGGATAATTTGCAATAATGGACAAGCGAAATAAATTACGAACTAATTTGAAAATCTTTAAACTGTTCTATAAGACGTGCAGAGTTTGATCTAAAATTTAACGGAAAGAAATAAAAGAGTTTAACGATTTCACGGTAGAAAGAAATAAACCACTTTCGAAAGTTAAGCATTAATCCTGAAATTAGTACCTTTATTCAATTCTGTGATTTCACATTGAAATATACGCGCTTGGTGTCAAATCTATAAATATTACATTTGCCTTAATACTATCACGCTTGTAAAAAATTTTTAATAGCATCAATAGAATGTATAGATTTTAAATATTTATTTTAAAACATTTGATTGCTTGGTACAAATCAAATACGTTCATTCATCGCATTTTATTTGTTAGCAGTTTTTAAACTCCATTATTACCAAGCGATCAAAATTATTATTTAATACGATAATAACATTTTAGAAACTCGAAATCAAAATTCAGCAAGTATGTCATGGATGGTTTACGAAGTGCACACACGAAACGTAACAGCATTTTTTTCATGCTGTGATTACTATAGTTGGTTACTTATTACATTAATACATGATGTGTATATCATACCTTTGTTTGATCATATCAAATCATGTAATCGGTAATATCGCATACTTTTTAAATGATTTACTAAAACTTTATTTAAAGAATACAAATATGATTATAAGTAAGAAAATGGAGTACATTAAACAAAAGTTTTTTTTTTTTTTTTAACTCATAGTGTATGGTTAAATACAAACTGGAGGTCTCGCAATATCAGACGCTGTAGGGTATATGTGTACAAATACTTTCAAAACAAATAATACTATAAACACGTCTACATAAAACAGATATTTGTAATTTATGCCCCTGAAATTATAGTGAGATAATATGATGTCAATCACTATTATCATTTGCATTTACCTCTGGTGCCTTAGCACTTTATAATCGAAAAATTTTCAGCATTTTCTTCTGTTTTTAATTAACATAAAAATTCGTAACACAATGTAGTTTGCTATTTGGCAAACAGTATGTAATAAATTCTAGCTTAAACGATATTCAATTTTTTATCGTTGATTTTTCGATCAATTTTTTTATCCTCTATAACATTAACAACGTAATACCAATTGTCACATTGTAATTAAGTATTTTTGTATTTGTTGGTAGAACATGAAAAAGCAATAAGGAAAATTCTTAGAAGTCTTCTTTTCTATAAGGTTAATACGATAACTTGAGATACAAGGTACGGCATCTTTGACAAAGTAAATATAAAAATTCGCATAAAATATTGATCGTTTGAATTATTTTGTGTAAATAGGGGGCAAAAATATTTCGTATAAATTTGAAAACGAAAAAAAAAACATAATTTTGTATTTAATTTATAACAAAACGCATGAAATAAATGATTCAAATAAAACAACTTCTTAAACAGTATTATGTTACATTGAATCATAACAAACAATTTTTAAATAATTTTGGACCAGACGTATCGCTACTTTGAAAAAAAATATAACGATCGACCTATATTAATAATAATTAGGTATAAAAGAGTGATATATGTTTACATAATAATTTGTGTTTTTACAGTGCAATTAAAATATCTATTAGAGCAACAAATACAATTAGATTATTATATATGGTTCAGCTTTATCAAACAAGGAAAAAAATACAAATAAAACTTGTTTAAAAACTTTTATGTATATTACTATCATTATTCTCTATTAATTTTTTAAATATGTTAGGTTCTAGTTTATTATTTCATATGTACATAAATGATGATAAATATATGGTTTTATGAAAAAACTGCCGTTTGTTATGATAGTAATGTGTGTTTGTTCTCAAAATATCTACTTTAGATACATCATACTAAAAATTATGTAATGATAGATACTAGTTGTATAGCTTAAGACCAATAATGCATGAGCTAATTGCTTGTGTTATTTTACATAATTTATCTAAAATATTTTAAATAAACTATGCAGGGTGGAACGGAGCGAGTGAGTACAATCGGACAGAGGACGATTTCACATGAGAAAGTAGACCGAAAATATAGAATACTATTTCTTCATAGAAATCTCGATTTCCGAGGAAAATTAATGTAAAGATTCATCGAGTATGCGCGCACTTGACTATTTCTTCACTCAAGAGATTTCATTACGAAACATTAGTTCCATTAATATACTTGTGTGATGATGAATAGAAACAATTTTATAATTCGCCCTCAGTGGTACTATTTATCTTATTCACTGTTAATCTGGTTGTATCAGTCAAACTATCGCGATAGTTTCTTAGTAGCAACCGCGAATATGTAATCGTGTTAGTGTTGGGAGCTTATAATGTAAATGTTGCAGCTCTCTCAATCATAGTGCATGGATTTGTCTCTGACAAGAAGAGCGTTATTATCCACAATTCGTTCAGTAATGTAAGTGTATATTAAATGTTTATTTATAAGTCCGAAGCTTCGTATGAAAGAATCTATACTGTTTGTTTTTGGTTTAGTGTTACACATGAAATCAGTCCTTTGTCCGATTGTAGCAACCATCCAGTCCCATCCTGTACGAGTCAGCCAAATGCGTGAATAAGTAGTTATGTTTATGTATAATATGTGTAACAACAGACAATTCCTATTTTTCATGAATGAGAGTATATACTTCGTAATTAAAAAAAAAAATATGTATAACCTATGTTATACTTAACAGTTTATTTTAGTAAGGAGGTATTACCTGTATTGTCGCAGACGAGACATTGTAATAAATTTGATAATGAACTGTGGTGTAACAATTGGAAATTAGACAAAGTAAAATTATACAAAATTTTGATACAAAGATTATGCTTGTCTTGAAATATTTGCTGTACGAAACTGATTAATAATATAGTGTCGTTTCTTGTACAAATTACGAAAAAAAATTATCTCGATAATTATTTTTTTATTGCTGCGTATGTAATTAATACTATTTCCAGATACAGTCTTAAATGTTGCTTTGAAAACGCGTTCTCTACTTGTATATTTTATCTGTGCTCACTTATGTACGAAAGGCTGTATAATAAATATTCTTCTACAATCTTTAACTAGACTATTTCCATAGGTACAAGAGCCTGCACTTTTTTCCAAAATATGTACACTGTTAAATTAGTGTTAGAATTATACACACGAAATGTTACACTAAGGAAAAACTTTGTTAGAATACACTATTTCTGTATCAAACTTTTGAATTTGTTTGCATGATGCCGTATTATGAAACAAATACTCCGTGTTATACAATATTAAATTTTTAAATATTGTATACATAAATGACTCATTACAATAAACTATAAAAGAAGAATGCCTAACTAAACATTTATAACTTATTTATTTTTCGTACTGTTAACGCTCAACCGTTATAATTTAATTATGTGTAAAAAAATTATTTATATTTTTGTATACAGTGTACTGCGCTTTGTACGTTATTTTATCGTGAATGATACAATCTTTATTTTTCGATACGCGGATTCAATCTTAATCCCAATTCTCGCAAAAGTTATTCCTTTTTATCCGTTACTCTCCTTTTTACTCGGGGCTGCGGAGTCGGTAGAAAAAATTCACGACTCCGACTCTGACTCCAAATCCGTTTTTTTTTTACTTTCGACTCCGAATCTGAATATGGAACAGATAACTCTCATATAATCATCACAACACGACTGTTACTTTCTCAATTTCAGGAAATAATTAGAAAATACATATCAATTTGAGAAATACTAAAGAAAAAGTTTCCTTTTTCGAAAATTAATATAATCTCTAATATTTCGTAGAGACACTTGTTGCTTTTAGGGCTGTCTTTATCTTTTTGGCACTAAATTAATTATTTCTTCTATAAGAACCATAGGGAGGTAATTCCAAGCTTCTTGGATAGATATAACTAAATTACCATGCTTCATTATTAAACTTCTGCTCATTGTACTTGTGTTTATTAATATTAGCAATATATTTATGTATCCATAGACTTATTAATGATTTATTGCAAACAAAAGAGCCAGAGTTGGAGTCGGAGTCGATATATTTTTTTCTGACTGACTCCGACTCCAGGAGTGGATATAACCTTTTTTTTACTCCAGCTCCGACTCCAATGATCAGAAATTACTCCCAGACTCTGACTCCGCAGCCTTGCTTTTTACTCCTTTACATATACGCTTATACCGCGCCGGCGCAACTTTAAATTTGCCGCCGTACAATCGAAAGAACATATCGAAATGATTGCACTTTCGAGAGTTTTGCACAACACTGCGAGCCGGGTTAAGATTGCGCTATCCCTTCCTATCGCATTTGATCTCGATGTCTCGAGACGCGTATCATTCTTTGGAGTATTGATGATTTCCATTTTAGGAAATCTTGTTACTGGTTAGTATGCTTCGTAAGCAACCAATTAAGTATTATTCACCAAAATTGAGAAGCAGAGCAAAGTTACTTATTTTATCCGAGTGCTTATTAGCAGTTGGAGCGTATGGAGTCTGGGTCTGCATGAACAGATCGCTAAGTGAGTCGCATATCGCTTCCCGCGATCCCTTTATGTTTTTAGGTTATTTCCAGTTATTTCTATTTGTGAACAATATTCTCGCATATTAATTTACATTTTCACGGTTTCGTGTTAAATTTTATACGTCGATTAACGCATCGAAAATCGCGTCGATGAATGCGCCTTACAAATTCTCTTGTAAACATTAATAAACGGTTGCATTAGGTTGCAGATATTATATGCATCAAAAGTGTCCTAGTGTATTAGAAATATATTATACCACTTGTGAAAAACTTTCTGGGGACATGGAAATGAGATCAAGAGATAAGATAATGTGGGAAAACGAACGAAATGCACAGTAGATCTTCATGGAGTTCATTTTAATACATACAACAGGAAGTAGTGATTTAAGATACTGTTTTATACAGACTAATTTTCCAATAGAAAAATATTTACAAGAGGTACGTATGATTTCGTGGATGCTGACACACAGTAAACATATTTCCTAATATGTTGTAATTACATTTACACTTACATTGACATTACATTTACAGTCTTTTCTTTCTCAAGTCCATTGCGAGCACATACGCATTTGGAACCATGCTCGTTACTATATTATAATTCTGTAGCGATACAAAAAAATTATAACATGCCATAAGAGGACACAAAGCGTTTGTTATTTTTGCCAGAAAATAGTGAGAAGATGCAGAAACAACAAATTGAACAATTTTTAGATCAGTGCCCTCCAATGACTCCAGCGTTTTTTCAATATTGCGTGGCAACAGTTTTCTTTTATAACTCAGCAACATCACGTTCATATAAAAAGAAAAAAGGGAAACACGACAAGAAAATATGTAAACAATCTGCGTACTAAGTTATGCCTAATTCTTCTTCAGTCTGTTAAACTGAAAACCTTCCTAGCAAATTCAACCTCTTCGTGAACTGCCACAAACTACAAGCGCTTTGTGTTCCATAGGACTTGAGACTTCTAGAAACAGATCATAGATGATAAATGTTTTGATAATTGCACTGATCATAATTTGAAATACGATGCTGTAGCACTTAGTGAGACAAGTGTACTTTGACTACAGACCTAGTAATTTGTATAAGAACGGAGTACGAAGTCCCACTTTGAGCGAGAAGGTTGATCTGGACCATCGGAAGAGGGAGACGTGATGAAATATATACAGTAACATGCAATGTTAACATTTTCCACCAATATCATGTTTCCCTCTTATTTACATGAGCTTAGGACCCGCAGGCTTGTGCTCTGTTCTTATATTGCTAAGTCTGTGACTTTGACTCTCCTTTCGTATTTGAAGTTTTATTACGGTGTATAGGGTAACTGTCCCTATTAGTGTGCTGCCAAGCAAGCACGTTCTCTTTATAAACTAAATATTCAATTATCTGGTCTCAAATTCATTTGTTCAAAATTTATCGATTCTTTGATCTTTTCTTTTTAGTAAAGACATTTTTATAAGACAAAAAATGTTTTCATTAAAATTAGAGATGAAGTTACTGTCCCTATTTGTGTGTCCTTTCGATAGACATTGAACATATTACTGTGCCCCAATTCGCGTGCTTGCCTATAATTATTGATTAACATCTAATTTTAAGCATCTTACGTATTTTATAAACCTTATATTTGCAAAATATTAATGTATTTACGACCACTCTGAAATTCTCCGTACTCTAACCTACTGCACTTTTACTTCAGAAATTAGGTTAAATGAGGTTAAGTTTAACAGCTAATAGATGTACATAAATACGGCCAAGTCATAAATTCGACCCTATTTGTGGAAACGCTTTTAACACTGTTAAAAAGTATTAAAAGTGTCCCGAATATTGCTTTTTCATAGTATCGAACCCTTTTCTTCTGTAATTAACGTTTCGATTGTTGTAAATCATTAATAGTCCTTTTATTTACTTACAAATAGTGACCATTCCTTACATTTTGGTTAAGAAAATTCGGTAAAGCTGCCGAAATCATGATATGAATTTTTTTTAAATATTAATAGTATTATAACAATTTGTAAATACAAAATGTGTGTTTTATAAATATATATTCATAGCCTAACTTTAATAAAAAAAAATACTTTATCCACTAATTTTCACTCGTTTCTCTCTGAAACTTATTCAGATATAAAGGCACACTAATAGGGACAAGCACACAAATAGGGACAGTCACCCTAGTTAAAGCTAATTAATTTAAGTTCATGTCAAACGAAATTTTTACATATTAGTAAAATATTTATAAGTATAAAACAAACTAACACTTTATTCTTCTATTTTTTTTTAGTCTTTATATAGAAACTATTCTGCTAAGGAACAAGAGAAACTGTGGAATGTGTTACAACAAAGCACCTGTAAAAATAGCCCTATGTTAGAGGCAAATAAATACTTTAAACTGAATGATAAACAAAGCATAACAGTGATTGAAAAATAGCATTCAAACGACAACATGGATTCTCCTTCTTTTATAGAAGGAAGTTTACCAGATCGCATTACTAAGAGGGATCGAGAAAGGAAAAATGTTATCGAGAGACGGAGAGAAGAAAGGCAATCGTTGGCCGTTGAATCCGAACAAAGTAGTTACTTTAAAGATACTTTTTATTCGTCATGCAAGAAGATCAAAGAAATATTAGACGACGCACCTAGCACTCCCATATCAGCTCTTCCAGGAATATTCGACAAAGCAAACAAGGAGCTTCAAACGCTTAAGAATTATTTGTCACAATCGAAAATGTTTCTGAAAGTTTACGATATTAGAAGAGCGCAAGAAAATCTGCAACTATTAGAAAATGAAGCTATGGACTTGGAAATGAAGTTACTGCCGAAGAAGAAATTTGGTTTTAAAAATCGAAGAGCTGTGAAAAAATCTTCTGACAAGACGCACGATATGACGGACGGTTTGAAGGATTTAAAAATATCAGAAGGAATTGTAAACGGTTCTGCGAAACAGAATCACAACCTGGCGAATAAATATGGGGACAGTGCATGTATGATTTTTGCCAAGATTAATGAGCAGCTAGTATTGGATGCTGAAAATGTGAATAAAAATGATATTTTACTTTCTGACCTAATTCATTGTACAGTTCGAATCTATGGCACGCCTAGCACCCTACACATGGTGAACTTGAAGCAGTGTACTATATTAGTCGGTCCAGTAACATCGTCCGTATTTGCTCACGATTGTAGCGAATGTGTATTTGCTATCGCATGTCAACAACTTCGACTACATTCTTCGACAGATTGCACCATTTATTTGCACGTTACGAGTAGATCGATTATAGAGGATTGTACAAAAATACACATAGCACCTTATAATTGGACTTACGAAGATCAGGCGAACCATTTTAATCTAGCGGGTCTGGATCCGAAATTAAATCATTGGGACTGTGTCGATGACTTCAACTGGTTGTCCAACGAAAAGCACTCGCCGAATTGGAGTATTCTTGAACCTGAATTGCGTGTAAAAAACTGGGATTAATAGATGTAAAGAAAACGAACTATGAAAATGTGGCATTCAGTTTCTGAAACACCATTTTCTCAAAGTTAGATACTTATTTTGTTATGTAAATTATTTACGTGCATACTTCGCTTTTTCACAGAAATCACATTATGTAAGTGTTTTATATACTTACAAAATATTTAATAAAATTGCTGTTTGTGACTTATGTATATTACATTTTTATTATAATGTGTGCATCATACCCTGCGGAAAATAAGTAAAATAGAACGTGAAATTTATTTTTTTGAAAAATTGCAATTAAGAAATTTAAGGTATAAGGATTTTATATAAAGTTATTTGTTCCGATGAAACTATGCAGAAACTGACGGGTTAAATTTGTTTATTTTAGAGATTCAGAATTTATTATACAATAGCATAGCAATGGAAATCGACTATTTCTTTTTATTTAACGGTAACATTTATTAATTCGTTATCTTAGGAAGTGTATTTTTGAAAATTTAATATTTCGAAAATGAATTAGAGAACTTTAGGTTGTGGTTTAAAAAATTTCCGCTAGATGGGAGACTTATCAGTTACAAGAAGGGTGCCGAAAGCACGAAAGGTTATCCTTCGTGTCCGTAGGTTCTGTTCAGGAGTGACTTGTAACGATCGAAAATGTCAGCGATTTCGAAAACAGTGCAGTTATGTAAATGTACGTATTTAGTACCTACACAAATTCTACAAAATTTTTCATTATTATTTAGATATATTATATTCATTATATTTTACTCACAAGTTATCATTACATAACATCAATGCCTATTTCATTCGATATGAAAATTTTTTCCAAAATATTTGTTCACATATAATTTGTAATTTATATCCTATTGCATTTTTTTTTAAATAAAACGAATAAACTCATTAGTGTACAGCTTGATAAAAATGTTTATTTTTCAACTATTCGAAGGTTAGGTATAGTTAATTCATTAATTTTGTTCACCTTCAATACAAATTTATACGAATAAGACTCATTATTATTTTCAATTGTGTGTGCATTACAGCTGCTGCAGTAGCATCGAAACCTATCCTTCAAAAGATCCAGTATTATGGAAAAGTAGAATTGGTTCCACCAAAAATTTCCGACATTCCTGCTATTCGAAGTGGTATCATGCAAATAATTAACTCCGCCAAAACTAAACGGTACCGTGAACTCACAGTACGTGAAGCCTGGCTGAATACGTTAGTCACCATTGAAGTTCTATGTTGGTTTTTCGTTGGCGAATGTATTGGGAAACGACACATTGTTGGATATAATGTTTAAAGATATAATGTACTACATTCGCATAGACGTAATCTCTGTATAAATGTTAGACCTTCTCGTAAATATATACATATAAAACGAATTTAAACTTTATAAATAAATACTAATTTTATTCAATTAAACCAATTTTTTTGTTCTTGTTTGATTGAATTTATTAAATTCGTACAAAAATACAACATTAGTAATAACCAAGTAAATGTATTCACAAGTAGCATTATGCTAATATATGTTGCTTCGAATATTCCCATATACATATGGCTCCACTGACGTGGACATTTAACGAACGAATTATACCAAGTTGAGGAATTTCTATACACGTGTCGAATAAAGGTATCAAATTCGCAGGGATTCCATCCTTTTCATTTCTGGAAATAGTATTTAAATAACGATACACAGAATCATTCGATTTTTCTAATTGCTTACCCTAAAACAAGAATTGTCTTCTTCTCAAACTTCGTATTTAGTAGATTTGTACTATTAGCTGTTTGTTCAATGCCTACTAAATGCCATCCTGTATTTTTCTTGTCTAATAAGTATTTGCCTATTTCAAAAGGTTTCACCTGAAATATTTTAATAACTATTTTCAATTGCAAATGATTCTTAGATATTGTGAAGAGATTATGAATACTTCGGTAATAATTATCCACTTTTCAGCCGATACACTGAGATTTTGAAAATCTTTGTCCTTAGTAACATTCGAATTAGCAACGACTAGTTCTTTCACATCAAAAATTTCGCACGTACGAGCTAGTCCACCTAAATTTGGTATACGATCAATAAAAGATGCTACGAGTATAATTCCTTCCTTAGAATGCATTCTTTTGTTTACAATTGATTCTCTAATTGAAGAATAATTATCACTGTTCGAGAAACGTGCAGGTGAAGGATCAATTTTTTTCTGAATATCACTCAATTCTTCAAGATTTTTCATGTTTTCAAACAAGGAATTGTTTGTTAATGAATCTGCATCGGCTATACATGTAAAAAGAATTGCAAATTTCAATAACATTCGTATTACAGTATTTTCTCGATATACACTCGAAAGAGCCATGCGATATATACTCGCAGTTTATCCCCACTATTCCCCCACTACAGCGACATCCTTCTTGGAATCAGCGAAACGGATGATATCGGATTACACGGTAGCCGGCGCGGTGCTTGGTTGCCGCGAAGGACCAAATATCCGTATGAAGCAATACTAATACGACGGCAGAACAAACGCAATTTTCATCGGATCTTGACGAATGGGACACCAATCGATTTTTTATGCTCTCCCGATGAAAAAAAAAAAACAAGCGCAACGTAAATCAAGTTATAATTAACGAAATTACGAAAAAATTTGATTTTCGCATAAAAATGCTGATTTCGTTAAGAATAGGCCGATTTACATATGGTTTGGTGTCATTTTAATCAGGAGAATGCTAGGAATACAGTAGTGTCACTTTTAGATCGCTACGGTGAAAAATTAGAGTCTCCAACGGTCAGTGGAAAAGCGATGACTCAACGGCGGAGCTCGACGAGGGTCTGCCTCGAACATCAGTCCCTCTTTCTTTTTCGCGCGGTGTTTCTTTCTACGTTCGGAACATTACAAAGAATGTGCGAACCGACGGATATATACTCGCCTCCGGTCCCGAGGAGCGAGTATATATCGAGAAAATACTGTACTATGCATTAAACGTAATATAAATGTATATTATTACTATTGCAGTAATACAAATACCTGTAGACTCTATAGAAGTTGATATTTTAATTTGTGATAATGATTTATTCAAATTCTGCAACTGAAGAGGATGATTGCTACTTTCTTTAAATTTTAATGCTTTAAAGAGGTCTACAGTAATCCATTCACTTGCATCCATATCAGCCAATCTTGGTAGCTCAAAATATATTGTCTACAAACACGAAAAAAAGGAAGGACAATCTTATTTCTATAATACAGTTTTTAAATTTTAATAATCTCCAATGTTAATGTATTTGATGTTACCTCTAAACTATAGTCCTCTGTAGGATGAAAGTCAGAAAGGTAAAAATCACTGAAAATTCTATTTGAATGTTTCCTAAATTTTCCATCCTGTAAACTTATTACTGTAGCATCATATAAACCTCTAAATTCTTTCACTATGTCATTACATTTCAATTTGTTTAACATGTCGTACATTTTAGTAAAAACAACCTACATTAAATGTAAATATTAATATTCCTATATGTATTTATTTTAATATGATTATTACGCCACATAATGCTATGCAATGTAATTACCTGGCTATAAAGACGCATGTTATACTGCTGGCCTAAGCAGCATTGCGCAATATATTTTAATCCAGTTAAAATAAAATTATGTTGATGTTCTTCAGAAATTAGCTTCGAAACATGATAAACTATACATACTACTGAGCTAATACATCCTGGACGCGTTGCAATAGCCTATATAAATATTGAGTTTCGAATAAATTTCGGGTCCAAATGAATTGATGAAAATTCACGTGAATACCTTTTCAAAAAATTCCCATAATTTGCCTTGAAGTTCTATATGTTTTATGAATATTCTTATTAATATCCACTCTTGCAGTAATCGAACGCTGTGTTGATTACTTTCTAAAAGTATCAAATCACAAAGAAGTTCTTGTAAAATAGCAGAATCTGTCTGCAAAAAAATTTACCATCATATTCTTTCAACTTGCTTGCTTCATAGTTCATTAGTATTAGTATTCCAATACCTTGTTCAGAATTGGTTGTAATATTAATAAGGCTTGCATTATTCGCTGCTTTACTTTATGTATATAAGAATAATTAAAATATCGTTTATTTCTATATTTTTCTAATTTTTGTATTAAAATTTGTAAAAGCACTGATGCATGTTTTTCATTCACATTGATTAATTTATGCAGTAATATAACGGACAGTGCTCGAATATTAGCGTCGATATCATAATCCCTATTAATAAAATTAGAAGTTAATAATATTGTATCACTAAAAAAAAAAAAAATTATTACTCACATTATCTGTAAATGTTCTGGATAACAGTTTTTATAGTTCTTTACTATATACACATAAGCTTGATTTTCTATTTGTTTATCTTTTCGAAGTACATGTCCATGAAGTAGACATACTAATAATGGTTCTGACAAAGATTTTAAACTGCATGCATTCAGTAATTTCATTTCGTCCAATAAAATTTTTTTTAATTTTGGTACATCTTCGCTTTCATCAAATAATTGACTAACAATCTAAAAATTAACAAAACAATTAATACGTAAGAATTGTTAATCTTTCAATGCTGTTTTCTTCTCTTACTTCTTTTACAAAATCCAATGCATCGGGTAAGATCAAAAAGTTATTATTTAAAATAACACTCAGAAGATTTTTTATTGCCCTGAAGTACACTTTATTTTTTGTACTTAACAATGTAGCTTTCCAACACGTATTGAAAATAACTTTAAACTGTGATCTGTTTTCAGAGTTTATTAATCCTCTTTCATTAACTGCTTTTAATACTAATGCTATTTCTGGAACAATTTCATTTCCTCCCTTTTCATAGAGACGCGAAATAGTTTCAAGCCAATTAATGTCTATAAGCCTAATGTCTACTGCCTTCGACAGAACTTCATTTGTAAGTTTTGTGAGTAGTAAGTAACAATCTGACGCTATCTTGCCCTTAGATATTTTTAATTCTTGGTCATTCTGAGCGATATCTAGTAGAGGCTGTGTATAAAATCTACATGAATCTACATTCAGAATATTTTCAGTGCAATGCAAAATATGTAATGCAGACATATAATGCACATCTGTATATTGTTCTTTGTACTGCAGAGTAAGTATACTTGCATCTTTAAACTGTTTAACATAATTCATTATATCACTCTTTGGTAACACTAAATTTCCATTTTGAAGAAACAAAACAAGTACAGCAAGGTATCTCTTTACATCTTCGTAACTAAATTCGAATGGTATCTTCGTAAAAATTCGAAGTAAAAATTTTAATGCATTGTCTGCCTGCGAAATAAAAATTTGCGTAATACTTCTACTAGATCCTGTCGTATTTAAGTTAAGGAAGTGAGACATGGTTTCTATTATATAAAAAATCTGCAGATTGTCCACATAAAGTCTTGTACTAATTTTGTTAAGCGACAATAACCAATCGTTTAATATTCCTTCCACAGGACATGCTCTATTTTGTATTATTAAACCTGCATCGTACAGCATAAGAATCACAAGGGCAAATTTTGCAGGATCCATGCTTAAACGGTTTTCACTACTGCACGCAGCTTTTACAAAAGCAATTGCATCCGTTGCTTTTAACGCATTCTTCAACGACAGTGTCATTAAGTTCCACGAGAATGAATGTCTCACAAGAGCTTCTTCAGGTGGGAATTCTAATAATGCGTCTAGTAACGTTTTCAGATCATTTATCTTCTTTACGGAGAGAGAAATTGTTTCCAATAATTCGATCTGAGATGCTATTCTCAAGACATGAGAATGCATAGTTAAGTTCTTTTGCACCAAAGATTTAGCTACAAGTAATTCATTACCTTCCCAACTATTTGATATTCTCTTTGAAACTACTTTTAAAATTAACATCATATAAAATATTGGGATAGGTGCCCACGTTATTTCATTCATTATCATAAAAAATTTATTAATAAAGTCAACTTCTTCTTCTTGTGCACGTATAAACAACGTTACAATATTGTTTAATATTTCTGGTTCGTGTTGATAGAACTTGCATTCGTATAAAAATGTATTATTTAAAACAGGTACAAACAATTTCAAAAATTGACGATCGTGTAGAATTGTATGGGATTCACAAACGTATTGAACTCCCAGCCTCGCTACGGTATGATTTTCGTGCTGAAATATTCTCTCAAAAATTAAATGCAACCAAGCATCGCTAAAACAGTCATTGCATAGTTTATGCTCTTTGTTTCCTTTCACTAATTTTGGTATGTGTGTTAAAGCTGGCGCTATTAAGTGATATTGTTTCTCTTCTAACGCCTCCAATATTAAATAAAATTTTTCTCTAATCTCAGTGATCGATACGATTGTTCCAGCTTTACTTTCACATACAAAAGGAACAATTGTCGGTTTTGTTAACTCCAAAGTACGCTCATCCATAAGAGCCATGAAATCAGTTATTTGCTTCATTATAAACAATGCTTGTTTACGAAACTGTTTTGTGGAAGATTTTAAATTCTGTAATATCAATAACCATAACTGTTCCTTATAAAATAAATTATGATGCTGCCTATTTTTTGATTTTAATGAGAAACATGTGTCTGTTATGATACTCAGTGCGGTAAGCAAGTCTTTCGAATCTCCTGTTTCTTTTAGAACATTATTCCATATAATTGGTAAAACTTGTTCAGACCCAAAAGTATTCAAAGTTTTTGGGAAAATCGAAAAAAACGATTGCCACTCTTTATTTCCTTTCCATTCTAGCCACGTGACGATATCGTTTATAAACAATGCAGTAACATCTTTCAGTATATCTAATTCTATATTATTGAACAGACATTTCCTTAATTGTAATGAATCTAAGAAACATTCCAATACTTTCATGTAAAATATCCTGCTTGATGCTTTAGTAAAGAACTTAAACTTTTCTTGTTGAATGTGTTCCAAATGTTCTTTTATGCAATTTGGATTACAATACAATACTAAATGCAAAAGTATAATGTCGTATGTAATTGCTAAATCTACAGAATTTTCAGATTCTATTTTCAAATATATAAGACTTTCTATCTTTTTAAAGCATAACTCGTTTGGAACTGTTTTACGACGTACTTTATTTGTCTCTGAATTAAATAAAAGTTGATATTCATGACACAATATCATACGAAATGTTTCCAGTTCTTTAATACTTAATTTGTTGCTCATCATCATGCTATCATAATGTTGAACTAAACGGTGTATAAATGAAAATGGATCACTATTATATCCACTGTCAGCAAATCTTAAAATGGATAAATCTGTGGTCGGAAAATCTATGTATCGTTTGTGCAAATCCATTTCAATTAAACGTTTTCTGCTTCAAATTGTATTCCTTCGTTCCTATACAAAGCTGTACAGAACTATCCACTTATCTCTGATCCTGCACGTGTCAACTGATCAACACTGGTCACACGTGTCAAAAGTAAAAGCGGCAACAACCAACCAACAATGACACAACTGGATACAACGACACAACGACACAACCAGTTCCAATTCCAAGTTCTAACATAAGTTCCAACTAGTTCCAACTGATAACAGAGGAACGAACTGAATGAACGGAAATTCAAATCCATCGAACTCACTGATCTGTATGCAATGGATACGGTATGTGGTTTATATTGGTGAACCTATTTCATGAATATAGGAATAATCTTAGGTGAATCGTATTTCAAACGATTCGAATTTCTATAATCTGGAAAGATTTGGAATTGTTTCGAAATTTATAGATTCTAATGCCCATCCAATCACTTCAGCTATTTTTAAAAGTTTAAAGTTATATTTAAATGCTACTAGGGGGCACGAAGTGCTTATATGTTGATAATGTAGAAAGTACAGAAAAAGTCGATAATGTAGGTAATCTAAGTTAAAAACATTTAAAATTTTACTCTGTATAAAGAATTCTATTTGTTAATAAATAATTAATGTAACACATTGAAATAAAAAGAAGTATGAAAACTACGAAAGAATAAGAATCTTGTCATGTTTAATATTGTATATAAAAAACACGCTATAGGTTCGTGGCGGTTTATAAAAAAATCGAATTAGCAAGAATAAGGTTTTTGATTTACGATCAGAAGATTGAAAAAAAAATTATAGGTAAGATGTATTATGTATGTACATACATATATATATATATTATTTGTTTCCGTAAATCGTGGTCAATCTCAATTCAGCTGAAATTTGTGTAGCTTTCTCTGCATAAAAACAATGTTTATGAAAAGAAATTATGATAAATAATAAGTTTTTATTTTATTTCTTATGTATAAGTACATATTATTCTCCATTGTAACATATACAGGGTGTCCCAAACTAAGTGCGGGAGCCATTAAGGGGAGATTCCTGAGGTGATTTTAAACAACTTTTTCCTTTGCAAAAATGTCCTCCGAAGCTTTGTTAATGAGTTAGTATCGAAAAACACCGACCAATAGAAGCATGAATACAGTAATTTTCGTGTAAACAAAATGTTTTTTATGTTTTTATACAAAGCCTGAAGCTAAATCGGGTTTGAAAATACCTTACTCAAGACCTTTCAAAACTTCCAAGACTTTAAAAAAAAATTCTAATAAGCTTTGAATCGTGTTCGAAACAAACATTTATGTGAACATTTCATTTATTTGTTGTCTCCACAAATACTCAACATTCTTTTGTTCTCTGACAACAAGAATAAGCACATTTTGTGCTCCCGTGGGTATTTAAATCATTTTAAACTACAATGGCTCATAGGTGGCGAATGCATCGCTACATTATTGTAGTTGTATTGTAGTTGTAAAAATAATTGTGGCCCCTTGTGCCTTCGTGCCGCTTTCAATTGTGCTCGCGCGCGCAAGTTCTGAATGGTTCCGACAGTTCCAAATCGATATCAGTTTTTACCTTTATCTTTACCATAGATATCTATAGTTTTTATATGTATCTTGAAAAAAGTAATCATTGTCGATTAATAAATCTGTAAACAATACGTTTCAGGATGTAATATTTGTTTTAGAGATGAAACTGAGAACCGTGAGAACTAAGCAGAATACGAAATAACACATGTAGCCGTTTGTATGTAGAGCCTAAATATTGTTGATAGGATAATCGTTCTATGTTTTCCTGGATGAGGGTGGAGCATTAGATCGAATTGTGTATATTTTGGACACAATTTTATATTATTGTATCAAAATATGTTGATTGTATTATTGAATATTTGAGTTTCGTTTTTCCGTAGAAAAGCATAAGTTTCTAGCTTATTTAGTCACTGGATACGTAACCTCTGTGGGGGTGAGTAACACGAAAAAAATAACAATTTCATGGTGTTCCTCGTTATAACATGTAATTTCTGCAATTATATATTTGTATGTGTAATGTTCAACTGCAAAAATTTGCATATATACATATGGATATATAAGAAATTGATAAAAATGTTTAAAATTGATAAAAAATCTTGTGTCAGTTAAGTTCGTGTTTCCATTTTTAATTGAGTCTAGATATTAACAATTACTTTTTATATAGGTTTACTCTTAATATACAATGGCCACTGAAAAGGTAACTTTGGGCGATGCCTTGTCAAACGTGGATGTGCTCGACGAATTTACATTACCTGACGAGCAGCCATGTATCGAAGCGCAACCATGTTCTGTGGTGTACCAAGCCAATTTCGATACTAATTTCGAGGATAGAAACGGTTTTGTTACAGGAATTGCTAAATACATAGAAGAAGCTACGGTTCATGCTAGTTTGGTAATTATCTGTGTTACGTTTACATTATTATTGAATTTGTTTAACCCTGCTGCGTTCCTCTTAAAAATCTTAAATGGATCAATTTTTATTATTACTGTGTTAATAAGAATATGAACAATGAATTTTTAGTGTAACTTCAACGAATAAGAAATGTAAATATTAACATTAAACTTCTCATATTTTTTCCCAAGAACATAGCAGGGTTAAATATAAAAATCAAATTTTGTAAACTTTCAATGAAAATTGCCAGCTCCTAATTAATTGGAATGTTTCCTAAGTAATTTTGTCACTGAACTTGTTTAGACTCAACTAAATTAAATAAATTTTTGTTTCTAACAATCTATTCACATTTTAATGACTAAAATAATTTATATGATTTTTTATTTTGAAGAACGAGTTATTAGAAGAAGGTTTAAAGCATGCCGTGATGTTGTACACATGGAGATGTTGCTCCCGTGCGATTCCTCAACCAAAATCTAACGAACAACCAAATAGAGTAGAAATCTATGAAAAGACTGTAGAGGTATTAGCACCGGAAGTGAATAAATTATTAAATTTTATGTATTTTCAAGTAAGTAATTAGTATGTAATATTTTTATTTCCTTTCTACTTTGTGCTTATGCATTTACAAAGCTTATGTAACGCTGGTTTTTTTAGAGGAAGGCAATCGAAAGATTTTCTGGAGAAGTGAAACGTTTGTGTCATCATGAAAAAAGGAAAGACTTCGTTTCTGAAGCGTATTTACTCACTTTAGGAAAATTTATTAACATGTTTGCGGTATTGGATGAATTGAAAAACATGAAATCTAGCGTAAAGAATGATTATTCTACGTACAGAAGGTAAAATTATTCGTATAAGCTAGCATATTACAGTAAAATCTGCTTAAACCTAGGCAGTTCTCTTTCTACATATACGCCTAGGCTGATGCCTTCAACCACTATTTTTTGTCGACTTGGACCGTGGGAACTTTATCGGCCGCGAGCTCGACTCCCGATAGAATGGGCTATAAAAGACAAGGATAGCACTAAGCATTTAAAAATGCTCGTGACTGATTTTCACCTTTTTCCATTGAATTTTCACGAGAGTGACGCCAATCGATTCCTTATAATCGACCGATTAAAAAAATACCAAACGACATAATTCAGTCCATAATTAACGAAATAACGGAACAAATTAATTTTCACACTTCAATTCTAACTTCGCTAAAAATAGTCCGATTTACGTGAAATTTGGTGTTATTTTAATCGGGAGAACGCTTAGAATCCAATGGTGAAACTTTTGTATTGATACGATAAGATCGCGGAAACTAAGAAAAATTAACGACTCAGCGCTCGAGCGACCCTAGCCACGCGCGTAATCCGATACCGTCGCTTGGCGAATATCAAAGAATACCGCATAGTCAGGTGTGAAATATTTCCTCCCTGAATTTTCATCGATTACTAATTATTGTCGAATGTTTATAAAAATGATACCACATACTTTCTTACATTTTTTCGATGAAAATTAGTCGAAATACGACATAAATCGGACTATTTTTAGCGAAATTAGAATTGAAGCGTGCAAATTAATTTGCTTCGTTCTTTCGCTAATTATGGACCGAATTATGTCGTGTTTGGTATTTTTTTAATCGGTCGAGTATAAGGAATCGATTGGCGTCACTCCCGTGAAAATTCGATGGAAAAAGGTGAAAATCAGTCACGAGCATTTTTAAATGCCTTGTCTATTATGGGCCCATTGTTTCGGGAGTCGAGTGCTCGGGATCGAGCGTCCAAACACAAAAACCAGTCAAGCGAGAAATCGGAGATGCGAGATTCACTTCCCACTTCGTTTAAGTCTTGAAATGGACTCGATTGCCTGAAGCTTATGCGGAATGTACTGTACAATCTGTACGTCGTGCATTGATAAAAATTCCTTTTGTTTCAGAGCTGCTCAATTTCTCAAAGTAATGTCCGACTCGCAAACGTTACAAGAATCGCAGAATTTGTCGATGTTTTTAGCTACGCAAAATAAAATTCGCGACACGGTAAAAGAAAATTTAGAAAAGATCGCGGGGTACGAAGAACTACTTGCAGACGTTGTAAACATATGTGTCCATATGTTCGAGACTAAAATGTATTTGACGCCAAATGAAAAACATATGCTGGTAAAAGTTATGGGATTTGGCCTATTTTTAATGGATAGCGAACTGTGTAATATTAATAAATTAGATCAAAAGAAAAAATTAAAGTTAGATAGAATCGATAGAATTTTTAAAAATTTGGAAGTGGTGCCACTGTTTGGTGACATGCAAATTGCGCCCTTCAATTATATCAAACGCTCTAAACATTTCGACGCATCAAGGTGGCCATTGTCTTCCTCCACGAATAGTATGAGTCCACAGGCAGATCTTATGGTGCATCTTCCGCAAATCAGAGAAGATCATGTAAAATATATAAGTGAATTGGCAAGGTAGAGAAAAAGTATTACTTACGTTTTATAAATTAGAATTAGTTAGATTCATGGAAAACATACATACGTACTTCTGTAAATTATGATATAGATACAGTAATGAGGTAACTACAACGTATAAAGAATGTGGCAGTGATGCGGAAAATCGAGAAACGGCAGAATTAGCATTACGTGGATTACAGCTGCTTTCTCAGTGGACAAGCGTGGTAACAGAACTTTACAGTTGGAAGCTTCTTCATCCCACTGACCATCATATGAATAAGGAATGTCCACAAGAAGCTGAAGAATACGAAAGGGTAAGACATATACTGCTCTTCTTATTAATAACTAGCTTTTGCCTGCGTGGATTTCGTTTTAAAAGTTGCCTAGTGTCTAAGCTGCTGAATACGATTGAACTGAGCTTTTATATTAATACCAATTTGGGGATTTGAGGCTTTCACGGCCCGGTATTAATACCAATTTGTTAAAACAAAAGCCAAAGTTATATTTAAAGAACGAGTATATGTAGAAAGGAAACCTGACACTACAACTTATAACTAAATTAAACGAAAACCAATCCAAGATTCCAAATTATAAATCAAACATTTAATAAAGATCAAATGAAAAATCAAGAATCAAGCACAAATCGTCAAATAGAATAGTAGCTTCGTGAGTAAAAAGTCGTGGTAACTGGTAACCTACAGTTTTTATAGGTCTTGCCAGCTTAATGCATCTTAATTTCTTATATCGCCTTGTAAAATACTATCAGCATCATTTAGGGACAAGTTAAGACACTCGGTTTTCCATTTTTTGTTAATTCGCTCCCCCTGGAAAAAACTAATGAATTTTTCTACCTTCCTACCAAATTTCATACTTCAGTCGTGAAGATGTAACAAACAGACAGACAAACACACTTTCGAATTTATAATATTAGTATGGGTGTAATTTATGACTATTGCTATTATTGTTTTAGGCCACACGTTATAATTATACGGACGAAGAAAAATTTGCTTTGATAGAAGTCATTGCAATGATCAAAGGATTGCAAGTATTAATGGCGCGCATAGAAACTGTTTTTATCGATGCAATACGTAGAAACATATATGCGGAACTGCAAGATTTTGTGCAACTCGCTTTGCGAGAACCATTGCGTAAAGCAATTAAAAATAAGAAAGATCTTATTAGGAGGTTCGTAAATAATTAACACACTCTTTAGTGCAATCCTCTAAAACTACAATTAAGATTTTTTATCGGCTTTTTAGTATAATCATATCTGTAAGAGAAACGTGTGCAGATTGGCACTTTGGAGTAGAACCATTAGGAGATCCTGCATTAAAAGGAAAAAAAGATCCTGACAATGGATTTGGTATCAAAGTGCCACGAAGAAATGTTGGTAAGATAAAAAAAAGGAATTAAATTTTGATTTTACCTAATCTTGGATTTGTTTAAAAAACGTACTATTTTAGGACCTTCTTCAACACAACTTTATATGGTTCGTACCATGCTGGAATCATTGATTGCTGATAAAAGTGGTGGAAAAAGAACTTTGAGAAAAGATATTGATGGCCAGTATCTTGTACAAATCGATCAGTTTCATAAAACTAGTTTTTACTGGAGTTATCTCTTAGATTTTAGCGGTATGTATGTTTAGTTCAAATTTTCGTGTTAAAGTTTATTACTTTACACAAAGTTTTAACAAAGTTTACTACATTACGTTTCTTCTTTTAGAATCATTACAAGACTGTTGCGATTTATCCCAATTATGGTACAGAGAATTTTATTTAGAAATGACCATGGGCCGAAAAATACAGGTAATTGAGAATTCTTTCGACATTTCTAGCTCTTTGCTCAATGTTCAGAACATTAAACATTTTAATGGTTAATGCTTTGGTGGGTGTTCCTTATTCTTAATTTAATTTTTCGATAAACACAGAAGTACATTATATAAAAATACTATAAAAATAACGTTTTGTGTGCTTGATTTCATGACCAGAAATGCCAAGTACGTCACCAGCATAATGAAGAGTGCAGCGACTTGATCACCATGGAGAAGCGTATTCAGGTACTTTACGACATTCTTGTGATTGCATTTTATGCGCGTAGAATCTGTTTGTTTTATACTTTCGATACGAAGACAATAATTAAAAATTATGAAAGTTCTTAGTGTATAATTCGCGTTCTTACACTTTATACAAAAGTTTTGATTCGTGTTCGTTAGAAATGTGTTTTGACTTTAATTTGTAAATTAAAAAAAAAATATTTGCACGTTTGTAACTTAAATACTTGAAACCATTTTAAGAAATAATAATGTCAATAATTTGATTTTACATATTTTTCCTCGTCTTACATGTAGCAAACATTAAGTGATGAAATCAATGTATATCGATGTAATGGTAGTTTTGTTGACAAAATCACGTAAGGTTTTGTAAATTAGAAACATGCGATTGTTTCTATAATTGCTGTATTAACGTTCCGAGGTTTTTAAGTAGTAGCACACTATGTCATTAATGTTAAAATTCTCTGTGCATTAATTCTAGACTCCATTAATGTGTTTCAGTTTCCCATCGAGATGTCTATGCCGTGGATATTGACTGACCATATACTACGAAGCAAAGAGCCGTCAATGATGGAGTATGTAACAATGTACTATATTCCTGATTTAAAGATAAATTTTCCGTAACACCATATTTCATTTTAGGTATGTTTTATATCCTCTTGATTTGTACAATGATAGCGCCTTATACGCACTGACAATATTCCGCAAGCAATTTCTTTACGATGAAGTCGAAGCCGAAGTAAATTTGTGTTTCGATCAATTTGTTTACAAATTAAGCGAACAAATTTTCGCTCATTACAAACAACTGGCTGCGAGTATATTGCTGGACAAAAGATTTCGAGTGGAATGCGTTGCTTTAGGAGCATATTTACTTCCATATCCTCGTGCCAACAGATACGAAACTTTACTGAAACAAAGACACGTCCAGTTGTTGGGTAGAAGCATTGATTTAAATAAATTAATTACGCAGCGTATTAATGCAGATATGCAAAAATCGTTGGATTTGGCAATTAGTAAGTTCGAGTCTGGCGATATTACAGGAGTTGTGGTAAGTAAAAAAAAGATTGTATTAACAAGTTAATTCTGTACTTTATTTACGATAAAAGCTATGGTTTATTCACTTTAGGAATTAGAAGGACTTTTACAAGTCAATCGACTTACGCATAAACTTTTAAGTAAATGGCTCGCATTAGACGAATATGATGCAATGTTTCGAGAAGCAAATCATAATGTACTGGCTCCGTATGGAAGAATTACGCTTCACGTGTTTTGGGAACTTAATTACGACTTCTTACCAAATTATTGTTACAACGCAGCAACAAACAGGTATAATGACATCAATTGTACAAGTTTTATGTATGCACTCAAATTGGAATGTATGTAACAGGTTTGTGAAATGTCGTGGACTTCAATTCGTGCAACCAGTACATAGAGATAAGCCACCTCAAATGTCTCATCACTATCTTTGGGGAAGCAAACAATTGAATTTAGCATACAATACGCAATACGGACAATATTCGGGATTCGTTGGTCCCCAACACTTTCGTACAATGTGTAAACTTCTCGGGTATCAAGGCATCGCAGTGGTAATGGAAGAACTCCTGAAAATTGTTAAATCTTTAATTCAAGGAAGTTTACATCAGTTCACTAAAACCTTAATGGAAGCCATGCCAAAAGTCTGTAAACTTCCAAGGTATGATTACGGATCTCCAGGGGTTTTAGGGTATTATCATGCGCAGTTAAACGACATTGTGCAATATCCTGATGCCAAAACCGAGCTTTTCCATAATTTTCGCGAATTCGGTAACACAATATTGTTCTGCCTCCTAATGGAACAAGCATTATCGCAAGAAGAAGTCTGCGATTTATTGCACGCAGCGCCATTCCAAAATATATTGCCAAGACCTTATTGTAAAGGTAACGGGCTCAAATTATATTTTAAAAGAGAAATGAAAATTGTATGTTTACCGATGTCCAATTCGCTTCAATTTTAGAGGGTGAAAAACCGGAAACCAAGCAAAAACGACTCGAAGCTAAATACGCAGCCTTACAAATCGTTCCAAATGTAGATAAATTAGGTACAGCTAAGGTGAGTAATCCCGTTCCCATTGAATAATATTTTGAACTGTACTTTTATTTTTTTAAATCTTCTAAATCGTAGCAAGCAATGATTGCCAGAGAAGGTGATCTATTGACGCGGGAAAGACTTTGTTGCGGTTTGTCTATATTTGAAGTGGTACTCAGCAGACTACGCAGTTTCTTGGACGATCCGATTTGGGTCGGTCCTCCGCCTGCAAACGGAGTAATGAACATCGACGAATGCACAGAATTTCATAGATTATGGAGTGCATTACAATTTGTATATTGCATCCCTGTTGGAGAAACTGAATTCACAGTAGAGTAAGTAATATTAACGCGTCTGAAATATAAGGTGCATTAGGGTGGGTTAGAGTCTGAACTGCGATAAACTGTAAGAGCGACGAGATAACAGAAAAACAAAAGAGAGAACATTGTTTATTGCAGCTTTACGGAGCCACATTTTAAAGCTTCGTTTCACATAAACAAAATAAGTTAAAGTACATATAACAATGAGTATTCAGTTCTTAATATAAACATTAAAAGCCGTTGAAAGTTGCTTCTCCATTTAAAATGATATTTTCGATTCGATTCTGCATCTTCAACTTTTCAAACTCTTAAATATTCAATTTTAATTCTAAAAGTCTTCAAATTTGCAACTTGAAATCTTCAATTGTAATTCCAAAAATGTCCAAATGTCCAAAACCCCTAAACTGGAATCCCAAAAACCTTCAAATCTTTAAATTTTCTAGTTAAAAGTTTTGAATCTCCAATTTTAAGGATAAACCTTGTATTGTATAGTAATTTTAGTAAATCTTGAGTAGTTTTTTTTATCAAATTATTCGTATTACGTTTAACTTTTGTGGTCGATAAAGACAATGAAGTAGACTAGGACCTCCGAAAGTTTAAATGCGGGCCAGCATTCATTGTTACATTAAAAAACAAAATTTCATAGTTCTCTTTCTATTGCAGAGAATTATTTGGCGAAGGCTTACACTGGGCTGGATGCACCATGATAGTATTACTTGGTCAACAAAGGAGATTCGAAGCTCTCGATTTTTGTTATCACATTTTAAGAGTACAACGCGTAGATGGTAAAGACGAAAATGTAAAAGGAATAGTAAGTATCTATGAAAATTGTTTAAAAATATGTTTCTTAAAAAATACCATTCAAATAATTATCATTATCCATATTTAATAGCACTTGAAAAGAATGGTGGATAGAATAAGGAGGTTCCAAGTGTTGAATTCACAAATTTTCGCTGTTTTAAATAAGTATTTAAAGAGCGGAGATAGCGATGCGACGAGCGTTGAACATGTTCGATGCTTCCCACCTCCGATTCATCCGTCGCTTGCTCATGCACAGCAGCAACATTATCATACACCGGAATATTTACGTCATATGAATCACCAGTAAAATAATATATTGTAAGTCAACGTAATTAAGGCTGAGTCTCGCTCTTTAAATAATCCGTAAAAATAATAATGTTTTGGAATATTTATTTAAGACTTTTTTAAATCAAGTTTATACATTCATTAAATGAATGCATACTATATTTTTCGCAGTATCGTTCACTGAAATTTCTTTGATTTTTCCTTAGATGAAAAGAACGATAAAGTAGCGTAAATAATTTATGATAGTAAATATTTTTGCTTATTCGTGGATGGTATTATAAAAATATCATCAGTATAGAATATTTCCAATTAATCAATGAGAATATTTATATCTTACATATAAGTTTTTGATGTGTAATAATTTCTTTATTTCTGTAATTGATGTATAATAATTTGCGTAATCTTCCTTCAGAGATGATGGAAAAACAAAATTAAAATTTATTTAATTTTGCACCAAATTTCGAAGTTTTACATTAAGTGTTATACAGTATCAGTATTATTTATTATATTGTAAGATTAAATATAATTTAAATTCCATGTTATGTTATGAGTTCTTGTATTGTGTATATTATACTTCACATGCTTGCGATATTCTAATGATACACGAGAATTTTGTAATGATTAATTGTAAAATATGAGAAATGTATGAAATGTTTTAAATAACGGTGATAAGTAAGGAATTTTTATCACTATTTAGAAAATGTTTTTTGTAAACTTGTATAATCTATATTTAACCAGCTTTTATTATTTTAAAAATAAAAAGAAAAGTACGATAAATAACTTGCTTTAAATTATCCTATTATATATCCTTTATATTACCCTATTATACCCTTTTTAAAAAATATTTTATACAAATGTCGTAATTCCGAAGTGGAGAGTAGTTTCTAATTTCATGCTTTAAAGTAAAAGGATAACGTATCAAAAAGAAGAAATAGAATTGATTTTGGATGGGATTCTATATACTACGAGTGAGAACCTAATTGATTCCTTACACAGTTGTTTCCATCATAATAATAATATGTATTTTTTAGTACAATGTCAATAATAAATACAGTTATTATTCTTACATTTTCTGTTATCATGACAGATCACTGGCAATAAAATTTAGCATCATGTACGTAGAGCAAATGTTCTGTTAACAATCGTCTAAAAAATACGTATAAAAATACAATTCCTAAATAACATAATTTAGAGCTTCATTCGTTAATATAATGACGGAGCTCTAAAAACAGCTATTAAAAATTTACCTACAACCTATAAGTAATAGGTGATGGTGATATCTGAAGAGTAGAGTCAATATGTTCAGGCAGGCAAACCATATTGACTGAACATGCTAATAGAAATAATTCATTCATTTCATTTTCGAAACACCCGATCAGTCTTGCCCGAATCCCCTCCTTGTCTCTCAAAACGTGGGATTTATAGCGGGAGGTTCGTTATCTCTAAATCCATTGAAATTTATAGACATTTCTATTTCTGTTTCATGTCTGTTAAATACTAGGCATTTTCTTCTTCGTCCTCGGAGGTCAATGTTACGTGATCGATACGTCGTGGTAATAACAATGCCACGTGTCCATACCTGGATAAAAATATTTGTATTTCGCGTTCGATGAAATGTCTTGGAAAGATATACTAAATGTTACATATTCACAAACTTACTTGCTGCTCTTATATTTCTCTTGTATAGCCTGTTGTTGGATATTCAATGCGTTACAAAATGTTTTATTCAGGCAAATAATACAATCTCTAAGGTCTCTTAAACTATATCCAGACGACAGTTCCAACTCATGAGGCCACATTTCTTCCAACAATGTGTGTCGTGCAAGCGCTATTGCAGACGCAGCCAAATGACTAGGTAAAAACTGTAGGTATGGGTCGCCTTCGAGCATCGACAACTCACACAAATACTGCAATGCATTGTACAAAGATTATAAAATGTTACGTTGTAATAACATATAAACACGAAAGAGATAAATATTAATTAATTTACTTACCATTGCTAAAAATTTTATTTTTTCTGAAAGATTATTACTAATACAATATTCCATAAGAAAAGTAAGCGGTGTTGGAACAGTTAAGTCAAAAGACAGCACTCTTAAAATTAAATGCTCCATACGTAATACTTGCTTCTTCGTATATGTATCGTCCGTGATATATACAAATTCTCCTACATCTGGTGGATAAATTTCTTCATATTTCCTGTAAATATTGATATCATTGATATATGACATGAAACAGGAAAATCAGTTTCAGTGGAACGATAGCGTGGTAAACTAACGCAATAGCCTTATTTAACACAAATCGGTAATTTTAAACATAAAAGCTATAGAGAAGCAATTATCACAGTAGATTTTTTCAGGGGTTAATTAAATCGACAGATCCTTCGCTTTAAAATGAGTTTAAGAATGAACTTCGGTAACATTAAAAATAGGCGAAAATCTTTAAAAATTGGAATAATAAACCTTTGTACAATAGTAAAACCCACCGTGAAATTTTAGAAAAATTGATTCAGTAGTTTCTAAATGATTAAACTTTCAACATGTTTTAAAGTTTTTGAAATATTGTGTACAAAAGGATCAAACATTGAACAAAATTCAATAAATAATTGATTCAATTATCAAGTAGTTACATTTCAGGTACATTCCAATAAACAAGTTTATGATGAAAAATCAATTGTTCAATATATTGACAAAATAAAATAAAAAGTAAGAGCGAATTGAACGGAATTTGTGATCTAAATACAGCATTGCCATTTCTGTTTTTCATCACAGGAGAAAGCCTTATTTAAATATCTTTGAAATTAATTCACTTTTGGTTAAGATTGTTACAGAAATTCATTGATGCGCTCAGCTATTATCGAGATACAGTGAGTTAAAGAAAAAAATGAAATCTATACAACTTTTAAGCATAGTTTCGAAAGGAGTTAGTATATCGAAATATTAACTAAATTCCAAAATAAATACATTTTCCAAATTCCAAATGAAAGACTAAACTTTCTATTGTTTTTTTTTATCTACGTTCTAGGATGACACTGCGAGGCTCGCATCGCTATCTTGTTTCGGTGTACAAAAAAAAAAGTGAGAACGCAGAATAGATGACTGCGAACGTGCCTCGTTTCTTTTCCGTATTCTACGATAAGGTAGCGGTCCGAGCCTCGCAGTGTGCGATCACTTTCCAAAAGCAATTAAAATTGAAAGGACGGGTTCCGCTTCAAGGTTGAATACCTCTGCTAAAAAAAATCCTCAACATTCAACGAATACGAATTTTACACAAGAAGGCACACAATCAGGTTTTCGACTGATTCAAACTCAACATGTCTAGAAAATTTTTTGTACACCAAGGAGCATTAGAAAGTTGGATGGAATTTTTAAAAATGTTGAAAGTGCCCTTAATATCGCTATAACTTTGCCAAAAAGTAATGTAACTAAAATCTGCAAAATGTATATGAAAGTAGATTTCTACATCATCAGACTGCCTTTTAACGATATCAATACAACCATTTTTGACGGAGTTTGCCGGACTAGACAACGGATCTTTATGCAAAATAAAATATTTACAAGCGCAAATAAAGAATTGGAATATGAAAAACAGTATGTTTAATGTTCTAAACATTCTAACTTGAATAGTATTGTTGATATTTTGTGATATTTTGACATATGATAATAGTTTCAGAAATTGTTTACATACTTAGTATTGTCTATCTAGTTATGATTATTTGAACTTGTCGCTATTGTTCAGGTTCATAGAAGTGATTCAGATCACTTATTCTTACAATCTAAAAAACAATCTAGGTAAAATTTTTATCTTGTACTTTAAACAGTTTTTGAGATACTAATCGTTAAATCTTCGTTAAATCGAGCAAAAAGAGTTTGAAGCCTGGTTTGTATTGTCCGTTCAGGCACGGAACACGGTTACGGAAAGTCGTTATTTGTTCCATTCATGTGTAAACCACTAGATATAAAAACACTAATTAAACGATATGAAGAAATTTATAACTGAATAAGTAATCAAATTATATTTAAATAAGTAAAGAAAAACAAATTTTTTACGAGTTTATCCCTGTTATGAAAAGAGGGCACATAATCAATTTTCTAAAACTCATACATAAAAACAAAATATCATTTTCAAATCATTACTTCTGTTTTCGGAACGTCTTAAGGACACTTTTACTATATCCATAAAAAAAATTTAATGTAATTGCATTACTTTTTATTAAGTAATACTGTAATGAAAACATTGAAATCGATTATCTTGAAACGGCATTTTGGCGTGTGTCCCTTTGCCATCAAATGCCTTAATTATTAGTTACAGTTATCATAAATAATATTAAAAAAATTTTTAACTTCGAATTAGACGCTATTCCCGCTCTCAGATTGATTAAAAAAAAAAGTCTTCAATTTTCTGCAGTTTTCTCTTTAAAACACAAGTTTTAAAAAACGATTTCGATAACATAGAAGAAAATTATTAGAAATATTAGAATTCTTAGGCATACAAAATAGTAACCCGATGTAATGTTGAACGGTTCTTCGCGCTTGTGAATTCTTATAATTCATTTTCGAGATATTCGTGTTTAAAATTCTGATCATCAGTACTATGATCTTGAACTTTATTAAATCCTTGTTTTCAAAAGAAAAATTCGGTTGGTACACTTTGTCTTTGGATGTAATACAAATGTTGCTTTCTAAACTTGAGTTAAAACATAAACTCAATTTTTTTGAAAATGTGACTTGCGTCGTTTTTCCTTACAGCAACAGAATTATACACATAATTGTCTTTTTGTGTCATCGAAATCGCTCCACCTTTTCGAAACTTATTTTAATGAGGAAACTTCATAAAATTGAAGAGTATTTTTTAAAAATTAATCTGAAGTGTCGAATTCGAAGTTAAAAATGTTTTTTTCAAATATTATTATTTACAATAGTCGTAATAATCGTTGTATACAGTTACAAAGATTATTATTTCAGCCTTAAAATGAATATAAATGCAAGAGTATTTCTTCGACGCAAAGTATCGATGGTGAAAACAAAATAATGGTGTTTCGGCCAGTTTCGATCGATTTTACGAAAATTTAACGGTTAGTATCTCAAAACCTATTTAGAGTACAAGATTAAAATTTGACATAGATTAAGGTCCAATGCACAATAGTTGAACAGAGAGAGAAATAAGAAAAGGACCTCTCTCTTAAATTACTGTAACCAGAATCGTAGACAATGTCGTAAATTTTGTGCAATTTAACATGTAATGACTGATAAGCAAATACAAATGAAAACTTACGCAGCAATAAACATAGCAGCTGTACCAACAAGTTGTAATTTCGCTCTTACAACACTCATATATGATAAAAAACGATCTATGTAGGAAACAGCCAAGTACAGCGATTCTGTTTGTAACCGATATTCTTCAGCTACTTCAACAAGCCAATCCACTAATATTGATCTCATAGAGTACGTTATATCAGGTTGCTTCTTCATGTACCCTGGTTTTGGTCTGTGCTGTATCTAAAAGAAAAGATTGTTACATTTATCAATCACAGAAGAAAGACCAAAATAATTTCATTGAAAAATTCTGTCACGAATGAGAGATGAATACCTCTGCTGTACGTAAATAACTGTATATATCAGCCCTGTATTCATCCACGTCAAAGAAATTCATTCTCATTTCTTTGATGGACTCTCGTCTTCTTTGTTCCTTTTTCGAAGAGGATAAATAAGGAACAGATTTTTCCAAAGACATTGGACTGTCGCGCAAAAATGTGACTTCATCTTGCTTCCTTTTGTTTACTTCTTGAACACCATTGCAAAACACTGGCAGATTCGAGACACTTATAGGATTTACCTCCAATCTCGGCTTCTCTCTTTCGGTCTGAACATTTTGCTTTTCTTTTATTTCCTTCTTGTCTCTTGTGTCTCTAAGCGCGACAAAAGTTTCTTCCTCTAACTTATCCTCATAAATCTTAAATAGAACTTCCTCCCTCCGTTCTTCGTACACTTTATAAGGTTCAAATTGCGTGGGTATAACTGCTTTTGTCTTTTGATACTTTTCATCTTGTTTATAAATTTCCTGCTGAACGGAGTAAAAAGAGTGAGGTCATTTATTGTAGCATGACAATGAAGAAGTTACGCGAAATAATTATACACCGTTTCATAAAATTTCTATTCTAATAGTTTTTAAATCGTTCACTGTGACGTTCAGTTTACAGGCGTAAAATAGTTTTCGATTTCGCGAGGAAAAAACGCGGGAGGAAAGGGACAAAAAATGGTATACATACTGTTTTCGAATTGCGGTTACAATTATTATGAAGAACTCCTAGTACCGCACGCTTCGTTTGTTGCAATGCTTGAGCTTGAAGGGGTATGGTAATATTTTCTTTGCCGCGACGAACATCGGCAATACGATTTTCTTGATCCTCGTGCACTCGTATCGTAGCCATTATTTCGATCTCAATTTTCTGCCAATGTTATTTACTTAAAAATCCAATGTTCTCTATTTTTCAGTTATTCTTTCTTTTCCTCTTTTTTTATACTTTAGATATTACGCATACCCACTTCTCGTTGCAACGAAATATATTTACCGTCTGTACATTGCAGACACAATTCAAAGCTCCAAGCAACTCAACAAACTTCAGTTGCCGTTTGATTTCAAACAAACGTAACTTCAACAGCTGGCGATACGTTAGGAGCGTTGCTTAAATAGACCAATGGGAGAAGCAGATCTTTTATAAATCGCGAAAACACCAATCAGGTGAATGACATAACAGTTGCGTTCTCAAAAGTATCCTTGAGCGTAGACCGATTCAAAATGATAATGAAAAAAGCTATATGTTAGTTTAAAATATAAAGCAAACTAATTATCTTCTATTTCTATATCCGAGATTTATTATTTTTATTTATAATTTATACCTGTAATCATTTTAATTTATATTTTTGATGAAAAGGGTATTTTCATGCGGGTGCAGTCACATGGAGCATAATGGAGCGCGGAAACGCGGAAACGCGGAAATATAAAATATTAATGTTTAACGGTATTTATTGATTAAAATGCTTGTATTCAATAGATAAGCTGAAAAGATAAGCATATATTCATAAAAATTGCAATGAATTAAGTGAATAGAATGACAAGAAATGAATACAAATCTCTATTTATCACTATACCGTTCTTCTGTTCGCGCAAATTGTGCTCCATGTAAAAATGTAAACTGAGGGAAACAAAACTGACGGAACGGTAGAAACACGGAAACACTATAGTTACTTTGCCGATCCGCGTTTCCGCGCTACATGTGACTAGAGTGGGTATAAGGAGAGTGTGGCCGATTAGCCGGTATCGCCATTTTGAGGATAAGCGGGTGCATCACCTGCTATTACATTCAGTTCAAACTTCGCGCCTCTGAAGTTAGCGTAACGTTTTTACACACATACAGTATCTTATATGTAGATAAGTACTGCACAACTACATACAAATGGCGGAACCAATCATCGATGAGCAAGCCCATTCCATAAGAAATTATAATTTCTTGATGTATAATAATTTATTATGAAGGCTGCAAAGTTACCAAATTTTAAATCGGTAGCACAACATATACGTATAAGAGTTGTTCTTAGACCATATATACCTATAGACACGGCCTGAGGTATCGCAGGCCGTGGGAGAGCCTGATGCAAAGATAACAAGCAAGTTTGCTCATACTGACGTCAGAAAAGATAATTCAAGATGGCGAATAGTCCATCAGACCAATCAGACGATTAGACGCCATTAGACTGTATAGATACTTTTTGCAAGCAGATATTCTTTCCTCACGTGATGCATGCCCATGTTAACGCATCCAGATGATTTTATCTTTGCATCAATCTAGATGACTCAGGTCGTGTCTATAGGTATATATGGTCTAAGGAGTTGTTTATCTATGACCACAGAGTACTCCTACAGAGACGAAACTCCTTTGTTCTGGGTGTCCCTGATTTTCAGGAACGCCTTCAAAACAGTGTTGTCACTTCTTCATGGACGTATATCTTCATTGCCTTTCACTTTCACCTATCAGTGGTTGAAAGAGGAAAGAGCACTAAACTATAAACTACCTGGAATGAGCAGTACGTTTATAAGCAGCCGTGCCGAGAGAGAGGGCTATACGAGGTATCTCTGCCTCTTTCTTATACACGTCGCGCGGTCATTTAATTACGCGCAGTAAGTGTCATTTGTTATATTTGCAACAGTGTATTAGAAAAGGACAAAGATACCCCGTATAGCCCTCTCTACCGGCAGGGTTTCTCCCATGTTTCTCCTATCCCGATCCACTGAACTGCTCATTCCAGGTAGTTATAGTTCAGTGTTTGAAAACAATGGGAAAGGGACGAAGTTTCGCCTCTGTGTAACTACTCTGTGTTGTTTATCTATGGCGGTTTCACATACAGGTCAATACAGGTTAGCATCAAGCTTGATCCAGCTCATGTTTGAGGTGTATATAGCATAAAAATTGATAAAACCTTTATTTCGACGCACATTCGTAATGTTTTTACGAAATTTGCCTTAACAATTGCTGTCGCGATTTATTTTTCAATAAAAATTGGTTACATTAAAACCAACAAGTGTTAAACTCCTAAATAACGTCTGTGGTAACGTGTTCCGCGGAAGTACAAACAGTGCATTTCAGTTTTAACCTCGTATAGCGGAGGCTTCGCATTCAGTGGTACTTCGAGCGTCGATTGATCCTTTCCGCGAAAGTGGTTTAACGAAGTTTTCGTTTGACAAACGAAAAATGAGTCCGTTGAATCGAGGACCTTTGTTGGGGCCTAGAGTTCCACCGGTCGGGATACGACCTCCGCCGCCGAGATTCGGCGGCAGGCTTCCGCCTCCTGGTTTACCGCCACGAATGCCGCCGCCACCCATGAGCCCAGTTTTCGGTCCCATGCGGCAGAGATTGCCGCCTCCACCGCGTCCAGGTGGAGTAAATCGTCCCAACGGACCGATGCCATTGTTTGGCCCACGAATCCGGGGGATGGCACCAATGGTACCACCGATGGGTTTACGAGGCATGGGACCTCGCGCACCGTTGATGAGACCGTGGGCCCGAAGGGGGATGCCACCTCAAATGTTGCCGCACATGAGAGCACGATTCTCTGTGGGAAATGGCAATCCTAAGAGCAAAACAACGAATAATGCAAAGAAGGCTAATAAACTTGAAGTGAGTATCAAAATTGGAAACTAGTTTTGTGCAGACACTGAGAAATACTTTGTGAGATTCGTGTCGCTATCTTGCTACAATGTACAAACTTAATTAGACAACGCAAAACAGTGAGCAATCATCAGCATTGCTGCACTTTTGTTTTGCACGAGTGAATCGAACATGAACCGAACAGGATTCGTGCGTATGGACGTGAGGCGTACGACGAGCGTTGGGTTACACGTTCGGTTCACATTCGATTCGTTTCGGTTCACTCGTCGGGACGCACACTAATAGAAATCCTTTTGGAGAATAAATCTTGATCAGGTTCAAATCTGATTTTTTGTAAATATAAACGTCAGTTTTTCAAGGAATATATAAATCTGTGGGATCATCGTAGTTGTAATCCTTTACAAAATTATTTAAACATATTTTGTAGTTGACTTTGTATATATTAGAAATGCATAAATAAGCTTTGCAATTGGCTGCAAATTCAGCAGCAATATATTATATTTCTTTGTGTATACTCAATAATACAGTTAGTGTCATTACTTAAATTTTTTTGATGCTAGCAAACTGCTTACCTTTTTTTTGTATTATTGAAAAATTTGTTTCATGAAAATTATTCAAATAAAATGGATTTAATTAAACATAATACGATTGCAGCCTGGAATGGTTTTTTTCTGTATGTAAAAAAATTGAAACTCAAAATTTGAGACTACTGTAAATATTCTGATTAAAACATGTTATGATTATTTAGGAATTAGAACTAAAGAAACCATGGATGACTGATGAAATTCGTAATGAAATACAGAAGAAAAATAAACTTTATGCTAAGGCGAAAAAGAATAAAGATGCGAAAGAGTGGGAAGAATTTAAGGATTTACGGAACAAAGTAACGAGGATGATCAGAGATGCTAAAAACGATTATCTTGCGAAACATCCTAACCAGGTACTTTTTCATTTAATTTATACATATATGTATGTATAGTTGAAAATATTTTATTTTCTTGAACTAACAGTTTTTTAAATAGGCTATAGGTTTGAGATTATAATAGTTGAGATTATAAATTATTAAGTATATTGAAAATAATCATTGACCACAGAGTTGTAAATACTGGCAAACAAATACTATGTTCTGGACACTGCTTTTCTTTAAATAAGTTTGTAAAATACTTTATACAATTATTGTTAAGAAATAAATTTCATAAATCATTTTTTTCACGATGTTGACCTGCTGTATGCTTCTAGTTTAACATATGTAAAAAATTCATGATTTTGTGAGAAAAGAAGTAAGACAAACTATCATATTTTCTCTCCTTCCTAGGAGACATTGTATTATCAGAAGTCTTGTACTGCTTTCTTGCTCTCTTTCATTCCTTTTTTCTTACGTTAACATTTGTGTTTTGATTAAACTATGTATACAGTGGGCTAATATTGTCTATTCATGTGTAATGAACAGGGTGAACTGGGAATCAGTATAATTAATCAGAGTGCAATTCTACCTGAAAAAAATACGAAAAACATGTAGTACAATATTTTTCTGTTTCACATATCGTTTTTAAGAAATTTGCTTTTTTATTTCTTGAACTCCAAGAATTTTTCATGTCAAATACCTAGTATTTTAAGCAACCTAATTGTGATTAAAATTGTGTTCTTTAATATGGGTAATTGGATAAGAATCACTGAAGAATTATTAAAATAGCTATGCAATATAATGTCTATCATAAATGTCTTATAAATTTTGAAATTTTAACAATTGAAGTTAGAGATTTGAAGATTTGAAATTCAACATTTGGAGGATCAAAATTGGAGATTTGAAGATTTTTAAGATTAAAGTTTAAAGATTTGAAAATTCAAAAAATTTCAATTCAGAGATCTGAAGACTTTTAAAAGGGCCCACAGACGATACGATTTATTGTGCGACGAATCGTACGACATAAGTCGCTTCGACAAAGAGTGTTGCATCGTTTGTGGCGCGGTCGTATCGTATGGTAGTACGGCATACTAAATATCTGTCGTACGATTCGGTTGAACGAAGGACAGATTAGATCGTTTGTCTGCATTTCGACGACCAGTTGAAACGATTTCGTACTACAGAACAGTGTGTTGTATGTTCGTACGATCCTTTGTATGATCGGTCATACGATCGTTTATGGGCAAAAGTGAATACTATCAATTCTTGCAACCGTTTGTCCAACTTGTCGTACGATAAATCGTATCGTCTATGGACCGTTTAAGATTTCAGTTTAAAAATTTGAAAATTTCAAATTGTAGATTTAGTAATTATTAAAATTAATATTCAAGATTTGAGGAATTTAAGAGTTTTGAATATATTAAAACTTAAAGTTCAAGATTTGAAGGTATGAAACTGAAAGAATTAAAAGACTTAAAGTTGAGGATTTTTGGAGTTGAAAAGATTTGAAGATTTGAAACGGAAAATTTGAAGATTAAAATTGAAGATTTGAAGGCATCAGTTTGGAGACTTGAAAATTTAAAATACAAATTGTAAATTTAAAGGCTCAAAGTTAAAGAGTTTAGGATTTGAAGTTTGAAATCTGTAATGTTGTCATGGAAGAAATAATATTAGTAATTTGGTAGGAATTACTAACTTACTAAACAACGCAATGTCTATCGTAGTATAATTTATAATTGCGCAGATCATTCTCCAAAATCGATTTTCTTGAAAATGAAGTCTCATAAAAAATACATTATACCAAATTTTTTTCTTATTTCTTCACGTACAATCACACTCTGTCGGTTGTATCACGCTTTCCACCCCACCCTGTATGCTATTTATACTACGATCAAAAATATAACACCATTTACAGTTTCATACAAAAAATATATGTATAATAAATTAATTGAGTCAATGTATATGAATCCTTGAAAAGGGTGATTCCTGAGGTGATTTTAAACAACTTTTTCCTTAGCGAAAATGTTAGGTGGGGCATTTATTCTGAAATGTTATTATTATTTGTTAATTTTAACATAATGACTGTATTTGGTGTGTTCTGTATCGTAGGTAAGACAAAATATATGTCATATTCCTTTTAGCAATTTACAGTAAGTATTACAGGATATTCTTAAAAAAATTAATAATATAATATGTTAGTCTTAATTAGTTCTATAAGCAATTGATTTGAATGTTAAATGTTTATAAAATGCATTATACACAACTAGGGATCACAATTATAATTTATATATATATATCGAGTAAGTAAATCGTTTAAATTAATAACTTTATGTTTATTCTTTCTAATTGTTTATTAATGTTATAAATAGGTTCACAAATATATAGTTGTATTTAGTTATTTCTTTCTTTTTAAATTATTAGGATATCGAAATAAATTAATACGCAGTATGATAAAATCGTTTGTTACATATTTGAAAAAAATTTTTTTTTTATTTGTAAGAAAATCTAATTAATACTAAAGCTACTCTAATTGTTTTTGTATTGAAAGTGAACATTATGTGCACTGATACATTTAATTGGCAATATGTAATTCATTTCTCCTTGTTCTAGTCGTAGTTGACAAATTGCTTTGATTACAGGGTGGTCAAAAAACTGACGATAAGAATACGATTGAATCCGAGGGTGTTCAGAAAACTGAGAATGCAACTGAGCAATCAAAGCAAACGGAGCTAACAGGGGAGATGCAGCCTTCCAGCGAACAGGCACAGTCTTAAGCTTCAGGCTACTCCTCCTATTAAGCATTGAACAGTTGAAATTACTCAAGTATTCTGTTTTCAAACTTCAGAACGATTTGATCATTTCTTATTTTAACGCGCAGTATATTGAAAAATACTGCTCACCAAGTGATATCTGTATCGTGTTCAATTGCAAAATTTTGTATTATCCGCCTTCTGTCATTTGTAAAATATCATTACTTGCAATATAAGTTCACTTTTAGCATTTATAATATAAGTGCATGCTATTAAACTATCATGACAAAATATTTTGAGAAGATAGAGTTTAATATTTGAATATATATTCCTTTGTTTCTTGTAATACTTATACAAAAGTTAAGCTGTTTCTTTCTCTCTCAGTTTGTCAGCACATGATTGTAAAATTTTGTATATTTTTTGTCTTACATAATTTCATGGTACTTGTATTAAATATCTATAATTTCCTTTCGAAAGTTATATAAGGACTGGCCAATAGTTCCATTTCAGAAAACTTTTTAGTTGCTCTTTGGCCAATATGCGGTGCTGCAAGCTATAATACTAGAAAGTTCGTAAAGATATGTCATTAAACTATTTTTCAAACTATATTTATTGAAGTGTATTCTATTGAACGATAAAAAAAAATAGAGTTAAATGATTTTCACATAGCTTGTAGCTCTGTATCGAAACGAGGCGATTTTTGTAATCATTTGTTATAATACGCCGTAGTATTGAGTACGTTTTATTATTTCGATAATATACGTGACTTCCACAAAAACAAATTCAGGACAAAATAAATTTGTAATTAAGATATGCGTATTGTAAAAATAAATCATATTTCTATAAGTTCTAAATCTGGTGTTTCCTATTACTCTATGAACCACTGAGGAAAGTAATTACACATGCGCCGATAATCGTTCTGAAATATGAAAATGATCTCTTTCAATTTTCTGTATCAATTGATTTTCGTACGAAAATGTGTTCTTCGAATTCTTATCTCTTACGTATGCTTTATACCATAGAATAAAACCGTCACGTGTTAATGTTAATCAGCACACGATAGGTCAAATTTAACAGAGCCACACTGATGGATATATTATTTTACTCTGAAGCAACTTACAACAAGAATTGAATGCATATTTTTACTTTGTGTATAAGGTCTCTATTACAATCAAATGCTACGCTTTAGAACTGAAATGTTTATATATTTTTAATATTGTATTTTGCATTGTATACAATACATTGCGTTTATCGTAAAACATTTTTTAAGCAATTACGAAAATTCAACACAATACCAATGGATTGTTTAAAGAATAGATGGAAAATCTGTGTTTGTAATACTTGTATAAACTCGAAAAATGAATTTCTGAATACCCTGGAAAATATTTTAAAGTGAAATCATGCTACATAATAGTACAAGTAATCACCGTTTACATATGTATTCATGTGTATATCGTACATACATATATGTGTAACAAATATCAACTTTGTCAAAAGAATTCTAAAAAAATACTTCTACATTTGCATGAATATTGATACCTATGTAATTAACGGTACCTGTTAACTTCTTAAACTTTCTTGTAAAGTTTTTGATTTTAAAAAGGTGAAAAGTTTTGCATAACGTGTTTATATTTATAAGTATCATAATTTGAAAAGTATTATGCTTCGATTAAAAGGAATTGTTTTATAACTATTTTAGCATATTACTCCTTAATTATTTAATGAATAATTAATGAACCATGTAACATCAGTAAATATTATGAAACTTTAAGGAATGAAGGTACGAAATAGAAATCTGTAAAAACTAATCAATTCTGCAATGTTGTAATCACTTTCGAATAATGATTGCACGCTAAGAAGTATTTTTACATTGAATTTGAATATGAATAACGTATAAAAAATATTTGAAGTAACCATTTTTAGGCTCATCTTTATCCAAATGACGAGGAACCGTATGATCAAAGAGACGAAAACTATATCAGTTCAGAGGACGAGGCGTACTACTGCGAGATATGCGACAGAGATTTTTCGTCGGAGGACGATCTTTCTGAACATAAAAAAGAACATAAGCTCTGTGGCATTGATGGATGCACTTTCTCTGCTCATCCATCGCTCGTTGATAAACACATTACTATGCAACATAAGAGTGGTTTGTACCATAAAATAAAAAATGTCTCAACTCCTGAAGATATTGAGAAATGGATAATTGAGCGAAAAAAGTAAGTTACGATGACAATAACAATTCTGGCGTTGACTATAACGATTTTTAATAATATTCAAGGAAGTATCCTACAAAAGTTAATATAGAATTGCGAAAAGCGGAGGAAATGGAAAAAGAGCAGAGAGGAGAAGTGATTAAACAACATAAAGATATTACAAAACGAAGGAGAAAGAAAGCTGGAAAAGCTCACAATCGAAAACGAACAATAAAAAAGGAAACTATACAAAATAATACTATTCAGGACAACACACTGTATAGAGGATTACGTGAATTTCCTGGAACATGTAAGTATCTGGTTATTATATTATTACGATGGTTTATGAAACGTGTCTATTATACGAAAACAAACTTTTCAGTATGTTTGAGAAATACGGATTTACAAGAGGAAAATCACTCGGAGCAACTTGTTGAAAATGCCCACGAGAAAGATACTAATCACATATCTGATGAAGAAGAACCATCAGTTTCATTGCCAGAATCTGAAATTCCTACTTTACGAATGCCTATTTTAGTCGCAAATTACGAAAGCGGTTCTGAAAACGGTAAGCATATTTTCTAGTTAAATATAATTTCCTTTGGCTATAAATAATTTCTATTGTATTTGTCATGTCATGTTGTGTATATTAAAAATATCCATAGATGATGCTCCTGAAGAAGTTCCAATTAAAAAAGTAAAACTTGAGATCGAAGAAATAAATACGAATGAAGTAATAAATGAAAACAAAGTCGTTGACACCTCACGCTTAGGTACCAATGAACAAGACCGTTCTAATCTACAATCTCCAACGACATCGATTTCTAACACCATAAATTCCAAGCATAAAAATAAGCAAAACACTGAAGCGAATAGACATTTAAAAGATAACAGACAAAACGCAAATACTAACAGAAAACAACCATATAGATCGCAATTATTACAAAGACTGCTTTCACGATCTATACAACACGAACGAAATTTAATTTATCAGTGTGTAAAGTATGTAGTGGAAAATAATTTTTTTGATCAATAACAATTACATTTATATAGACGTGTTACTTTATTCGTGGCAACATGAATATAAATATTGTGATAAAGATGCGAATTTAAGGAAAACCGAATATTGTTTAATATGTTGTTACGTAACTACCTCTTCGTTATATCTTTTAATACGACGTAAAAAAAATAAAATATTTTGAGGCATTGTAATTGCTTATTAATTCTTTATTTTCTTGTTTCTCATATGTAAAAGTATATTACATCAGTCATGTTTTAAAAGAACTTTTTTTCCTTTTTTTACTATTTTTCTTTTGAGGTTCTAAAGCACTGTCATCTTCAGATATTCTTTTTTCACTGGTTTTTATCGATATCAGATTTTGACCCTTTTTCCCGCTGAGTGCATCGCTCCACTCAGTTTCTGAGCCCTTGATAGCGTATTGTTCCAAATTTTCTCTCTTCAACTTTTCCAATTCGCTTTTTTGTTTTGCTTTTAGTTCCTAAAAAGGATAATAAAAATATTATATTCGTTACTTTATATTTAGTATATTTAATATTAACCTTAGCTGCAGTTTCAAGCTCGTCATGCAAGGACTGCTTATTAACAGATTTAAGTTGTATGCTATCGTTGTTCGACTCTTTTATCATCATAGTCGACTCGATAAAGTTTTCTGCCACTCCGTTGAGATACTGTATAAATTTACGTATAATACGATTGAATAAAGCCAATAATTGTGACGATGGCAAATCTAATTCTTCTGAGAGTTTATCAACAGTTTTATGTTGTAAACCTATACCTAATAAAATAGCCTGAAATTGAAGTTCAAATGTGAATCACATTACGAAAAGAAATTAATTTATTCAAAAATATGGAGTATCTTACAGATTGCACTGGTGATAAGTGAGTGTCACCCATCATATTTAAAAAGTACAATCGTGCCAACGATGGCAATAGATCCATAATTAAATGATAATCTGCCATATTATTACTGTACATAACTAAACGCTTTAGGTCATAAGATGTAAAATATACATCCAACGTATCTTTCGTTAATGCTGAAAAAAGCATTAATTTGATTTAAAAAAAAGTAATTCAAGATGTAGAATTCAAGATGTTCGAAGTTATACTAACCAGTAACATCGGGCGTAATTGTTTTGTTAATCAGTATACCCAAAGATAACGAAGATGGGTACAAATTAAATGAGAAAGAAAGTAATGATATAAATCTTCGCCGAAAATCATTCCAGTATGCTTGTAACCATTTCGTGTCTTCCTGTTCTGAATTTATTTTATACAACATTATGCACGAGTGTTCCCCTGTTATATCATTTGCAGTTTGCCTAAAAAGAAAAGGAGGGGGAATATTTTTTGGTTCGTAAAAGATATGACGAGCAATAACTACTCACCTTAAATATGTAGGCACGAAACCTCCTCGTTTCCAAAATTTCAATAACTGTTCCGTGATACCGAACGATACGCCAATGTAATCTAAACTTTCTGGGCGTCTTTCATTTAATTTTAAAAGCAGTGGCGGAAGGGACGCTCGAGGTTCTAACAGGATATCAATATTACGAAAAATTAGAATTAACATTTAATATACGAGATGGGGCGAAAAGCGTGGCAAAATGGGACAGAGTGTAATAAAAAGAAAAAATGTATTATGTTTTGTGATTTTTTAGTTTTGAAGAATGATCTGTGCAATACGAATTATACTACGATAGATACTGTGTTGTATAGTAATTTAGTAATTCTTATTAAATTACTTATATTATTTTTTCGATTTGTTCATTTTTTTCACGAAAAATTAAACCCTGACCGATTGTACTACAATTTCCGCACCACCCTTTATATTAAAATAAAGATGATTACCGATTCTTTCTTCTAATAGATTTACTTCTTCGTCTTGGACCTTCGAAATTTCTGTCGGCGGCGCTTCTTGCATAGTTTCGCTGACGTTAAGTATCTTCATTTCGTAATATTGTTTCAATAAGTCTAACGCACGGCTACCGTATCCCATCTACAATGAAAACATCTGTTAAGTACAAGCAGCTCTCTTTGAAAATATGGATAACGATGTGTACAGGGTGTTTCCGAATTCGTGGGAAGACTTGGAAATGTAGGTAGAAGACACGAAAATAAACCGACAAGTGTCTATGCAATATTACCAGAAACGCTTAGTTTGTTAGTTATACGCGGTTTTATATTTCGTAAAATACCGACGTAACAATGACCCATCCCCCTTTTAAAAATACTAAAGCACACTGCAACCCCTTAATCGTAGAAAAACATCAATTGTATTACATTCTTCATATTTTCAATTTTCAATTAGAAAATGCGCATTTCCATTCGATGAAATATCTCTCGACACGCGTTGCGAGTCGTCGGAGGCCCACTTAGGCCCAGAGGTGCCTAGGTCTTTAAAAGCTCGAGGTCCCACCGAGGCCCGGTCACTGACCTTAAAGGGGATGGGCCACTGTTACGTCGGTATTTTACAAAATATAAAACCGCGTATAATTAAAAAACTAAGCATTTCTGAGAATATTGCATACGAACTTTTTGGTTTATTTTCATGTCTCCTACCTACATCTCCAAGTTTTCCCACGAATTCAGAAACACCCTGTATATTTACCCCATGATAATCAGGATGCGTCGCAATGCGAACGATGCGCGCACCAGCCAAAGCTGGAAAATCTTGATCTTGATATTGTTGCGCGATGGTCCATGGTATGAGGTCACCAGCTGCTCGGCGTCCTCGTACAAGTCCATCCCTTATAGTACTTTTACTCACTTCACCTTCTAAGCAAATCTATGTATTATAAAAATATGTAGAAAGTGCTTACGTTACTGGGATTTACACGGTAATATTATATTTTGTTGCTGTACGTTATGCTTACTTGAATAACAACTAATATCTCGGGCAACGTTTTCTTATTACGATCCACCGGACCTAAAAGGCAAAACAAATGATGCGCCGGTGCATCGGACATCATTTGCAAGTCATTTGGGCTATTCTGAAACGTTTGTGAAATTTATTATTTATTCTTTCGTATTTTAATAATAATAAACGCGTAGAAATATTTACCTTATAGTGTGAGGCAACGTACAATGCTACCAGCCTTTGTAAAAATAACTCGGACGCTTTGTGATAAGAAAATAACGTATCTCTATAAATGGAAAGAAAACCACAATGTGGAAATAATACAAGATCAAATAATGATTATTCAATAAAAGTGAATTAAATACCGATTTATGTAATATAATTCACACGTGTCAGGAGGCGGACATCCAGATAATACAGGCGCATTTGTTGTAACATTCAAACACAATAAATCACACAGCCATTGCTCGATAGAATCTCCTGTTTTATATCGAATAGATTCTTCGAGAGTAAGTTCGTGTAATTGCCTGCCAATTACTGTTTTATCGTTCTGATGTTTATCAGATTTTTCGTGACTATTTGACCCAACTGTCTGACTTCTCAATTGTTGTAACAGTTTCAATGACAAAGATCTACCGGTTCCCTCGTATCTATTTAAAAAGACAAAACCGTAAATAGAAGACATTAGAAGTGATTTTTTATATAGTAATTTTGTAGCAAAATTATTCGTGGTATAAGGATTTTCTGGACAGACAAAAGGATTTATTGAGGACATTGTGTAATACGTGGATTTCATAGGAATTGGGATACAAAATTTCGTTTCTAAACGTTCTCAATCTTTCACTCTCTACAATGCAATCAATATAATATAGATCTTTCGATATAAATCGCTCGAATTTCAACCACTTTCGGGCATCCAGGAGATGCTCTGTATTCGTCTCGACCGATAGGCATCCAGGTATTATCACCGAACTCTCCTGTCGGAGCTCTATCCTGCTGTCCGAGAGCGGCCGATGGTCTCCTCGTCCTCTCCCTCGGAGCAGCGGGAAAAGAGGCTCGTGTCTCCGAAAACGCTTGATTTATACCCGTTCGTTGCTATCGGCGGACGTCGAAATCAAAAACATCGTCGCTAGGCGCGAGCTCGCGGTCTACGAATTTCTGGAAATCTCGCAAAGCTAGCCGCTTCTAGAATATTCTTTCGATCGATACAGCTTTCCCGATATTTCGCGAAGCTAACCGTTTCTCAAAATACACTCTCACGCTACAATTTTTTTTAATAAGAAAGTGTGAAAGTTTACCCATTGATGGTTGATGCAAGAAATGTTAAATAAGGACCAAGCATTGCTTTTACATAAGGTAGTGGAATCGCAGCAGCCTCGTCTATCACCAGTAATTCGGCTTGACTTAATTTGTGCGCATCAGTAGGATGAATATACTGCAGAATATTAAAAAGTATTATTTCTTCGATGTAATATTTGTAGACAAATATTTTAATGAATATTAAAAGCACCATACTTGAATTGTCTGTCTGTGATCTCGGAAAATATTCACGCGCACAGTAGCTTTATTGAACTCAGGATTCGTAGATTGAACCAATCCATAATCAAGATGTTCTTGGTATCCTAATGCATCGAAACCTAAAAGCGAAATAAAAATTTAGCACGCAGAAACATTTTCGTGATCGTTTTACTTATGTAATTTACCTTTAAACACAAATTCAAATAGGGTATTTAAATTTTCGGGACTCGGACTTGATATATAAATATTTGAGTAACCAAATGTCACAGCACCAGCCACAGCTAAACCCAAAGCCGCAGATTTTCCACGTCCTCTAGCAGCAGTCAAGGAAACAGTAGACCTTAATGTCTTTTCCGATATGCATTCAATGAATTTAAGCAGTGCCTTTGCCTGAAAATATTTTCTAGATATTTCAAATGTACTAGTATTATTGGTATTATGTATTTTTTGTAACGAACCTGATCAACAGTCTTACAACAATTGATAAGAGAAGAAATAGGTTGTGTGTCTTGCAAACTCTCTTTTAGGGCATCCAATTCTGTCTGTTCTTCAGAGGAAATTAATTTTTGTACAGGTTCAATTTTTAAATTATGCGACGATAAAGGTAAAACATTCAATTGATCATCCACAACTAAACTTCTCTTACAAGAAGCAAGAGATAATAAAAATCTTTCGTTAAACCGACCAACAACATCCTAAAATCAAATGAAAAGGAATGAATATTTATATAAGACATGCTGAATTTTGTATCAACTTTTAGGAAAGTAATTAGAAATATTTTTCTAAGTGTAATGTTCGAAATTAATAACGTACTTGATGCGCTTCTGTGCGAAGTCTTTGATGAACGTCCATATTCATTGCATACAACTGTTTCAGTGAATTGACAGATTGCAAGAGAAATATGATGAGACCTCCTCCCTCAACAGTTTCAATAGTACGTGCCAATAAATTCGGTGTAATTGCCTCAAAATCCTACAAAAAAATATGTGTTGAAATAAAATGAAAGGTTCATTCCACGCGAACTCGGACACTTTTTGGAGTAACATTTCGGATTTTGTTGAATTTTGGATATGCTGTAGTTTTTAGGGATATATAAACGTGTGCGAAAGGATTTTTGAAAATTTTGAAAATTGTTAATTTTAGAGCTCTTTGAAGTTTACTGTTCACTTTTTTTCTATTAATTTTAGCTCTTAAATTAGCAAACTGATAAAAATGTGCTTTTGGGTGCTTATAGAGCAAACATAGCAGTACCTAATAAAAATGATTTCGGTTGGAAGAAAAACTTTTTTAACCATTTATTTTGCAATTGTTGTTAACAAATGCAGGTTTTTTATAGCGAGGAATTATTTAAAAAATCGAAAAAAATTGAGAATGTAGCCCTATTTATCCTCATTACGGACCACTTTTCAAAAATACGGACACTTTAAAATTGGCCTTAGGAAAATTAATTGAATTGTACGCCGCGCGTCGAAATCCACTGATTCTATAAATGATTAAAAAAGTTTTTCTTCCAACTGAAATAATTTTTATTAGGTACTGCTATGTCTGCTCTACAAGCACCCAAAAGCACATTTTTATCAGTTTGCTAGTTTAAGAGCTAAAATTAATAGAAAAAAAGTGAACAATAAACTTCAGAGGCCTAAAATTAACAATTTTCAAAAATCCTTTCGCACACGTTTATATATCCCTGAAAATTACAACATATCCAAAATTCAACAAAATCCGAGATGTTATTCCAAAAAGTGTCCAAGTTCTCGTGGAATGACCTGAAAATAAAAAAATAAGAAAATAACATGTCTTACTTGTAAAACACACATGCCATATGTGTTTCCCAATATTTTATGAGTTTCATTATAATAACAATAACGTATGTTAGTAGACACAACAAATAATTCAAATGGATCGTCCTCGTTGACGTCCAGCTTTCCTGACTTCACTTTTTTCTGTATAGACTTCATTCGTTTTTTTCTATGACTGCTAAATCCTAATTCCTTCTTGTAACACCACAATACTGAAGGTCTGGCTCTTACGACAGTTTTCGACAACATGTGATGTAATAAAACAACCTGCCGAAAAAGTAATTCTTTTACATTTATTCAAATGGATATAAGTAATTCTTTCAAAAGGCTACAGTCTCATTGCATGTTTCTTAATAAAGTTGCTGCTTGTTGCTAGATATTTTCCCAAGTTTCTTTGCCTTTCCATTAGTAATAACAAAATCAGCTACTTATTGTCTCTTTTCATTTTGTACAATAAACATTAAAGAAAAGATACAAACAGCAGTGTATTGTAAGAACAGTTTTTTTTAATCTGTATGATAGGAACCAATTAAATATATATTTAAAAACAAAGCAGATATTTTTCATACTAAAATGTTTTTCAGATTATGTTAACTCGACGTGAGTAAACTGTTCCTAGAATATTGATACTTGTTGGATACCTTTTGGAACGTGCAACAGATAGTAAGAAATCTCTCATTGTCATTTCAGTGTGAATATAATTTTAAGAAAGAAATCGACTGATACAACAAATTCTGATTACATGACAGAAGTTAAAAACTCGTAATATAAAAGATGCTTGAACCAAAACTGTCTAGCTCGGTTTCTGGGTCAAAACATGCTATGACTTCAATTTTCTATGTACCTGATCCCTTGCTTTTTCTCCAATAACAATAAACATTGTTCTGTGTCCCGTAGTAACACCATTTTCGATTAGAGTACGAATACGGTTGTCTATTTTCTTGCGAACCATCTTTTAACCAAATGAAACTTCTGTTTTTCTAACCTACAATTTGAAAAACATGTACAAAATACCACATGGACACCGCACACCTGCGCACTGAACCATGCGCACACCGCGTTATAGTTCGTAACAAATCGTAATTCGTAATTCGTACTCAACGTGCGCATGCTTTGCTTTTGGCATAGAGTATCATATAGAGGCGAAACGCCTCGTCGGTTCCTTTATGCGCACTGAAATTTGGGACTATTTGGGACTCACGTCACAGAAGAGTATTACAGAGGCGAAAGTCCATTGTTCGAGAACATGTCCTCGATCTAGCAGACGCCGGAGGTGTCGCTTGAACATAGCTCCAGAGTTAGTGCGCATGCGTCAAACCTGGCGGTGTTCAGTGAATAGCACCAAATCTAATAGCGTGTAAAATCGAAATATGTAACTGATATAACATATATTGTAATAATGTAATGGATCTACAGATTTCAAGGGATGATCCATTACATTATTACAATATATGTTATATTAGTTACATATTTCGATTTTACACGCTATTAGATTTGGTGCTATTCAGTGAACACCGCCAGGTTTGACGCATGCGCACTAACTCTGGAGCTATTTTCAAGCGACACCTCCGGCGTCTGCTAGATCGGAGACACCGAGAACAAAGGAATTCCCTAGGAGTTTCGCCTCTGTAATACTCTGTGTTCACGTCCCCACGTTTGCTCAAAGCACCTCTGTCTGATTGATTTTTTTGTGATTAATAGATGGAAGATCCTCTGGTCGCCGCTAGAGGCGTCATGATCAGAACTCCGCGTATGGTATGCATGTGTGAGAATGAAGTGCGTCACAGATGGTCACAGAGCTTTACTCGCGCTCAGTCTCCTCACACTTGAGCTCGCTGAACCAATAGGAGCGCTCCAAACGGATGTTTCTACTGAGACGCATTCTAGTGGTCACTAGAAGATCTTCCATCTAATGATCACACATTTCTGAGGGAACTTGCAATACCTGTATAATACACCGTGCTCTGGGTTAAACTTTATTTTGGGGAAACATAAATAATTGAGTTTTTTATATATATTCTAATAGTAGGTACTGAATTCTCGCACGGCTCAAAAATCGGGCCCCAGACTCATACTCATAAACCTAATTCCGATCTGTGGCGCCTTTAGGTTGCGTCGCCTTTAGATTTTGAATGTTGCCGCGAAAGAGTGACTGCTGGTAGCGATCGGCTTATGTTTCTTTTGAATTTCAATTTATCGTTCTTCTTCCTCGTCGGCCATTGGACATGTTTAAACAAATTATGTTACGTTTGAAAAGAGAATTTAATAACATTGTGTTTCCATTGTGATCGTTTCGTGGTGTGTGGAGATCGCTGCAGATAGATTATTAGGGCGAGCCTCACAGATCTTCCTTGGCCGTAAACAGTATTTTCCAAATTGAACCTTTATTTTCCAAATAGTGGAGGGCCAAAAAACATAATTCATTAAGTTATCAATTGAATATATATTCTGTTCTGATGGCATCCACTAAAGAGAAATCGTAATCAGTACTTTGGGCTCAAACCATATGGACCTAGGAATATATAAGGATGGAATGCAAAGTCCCACTTTAGGCGAGGGGATGGATTCGGTTCATCGGAAGAGGGGAAGTCGTGATGGAGGAATTGTAATTGGCTAATTAATACGCATGTGCCGCGCTCATAACCACGTTTATTTTATTTTAAATGGAATGGTGAATATAGTGAATATAAATAGTCAATATAATTGATAAAATAAATCGAATCCTTTTAAAGTATGTAAAAGGATTAAAAGGACGCTAAAAAGACGCTATAATAACCAAAGAATAATATATGTTACGTGATATTTCGAGAAAGCGCGAAAAAGTTAAATTACGCTCTCTGAATTAGGAGACTTTCAACCAATCAACGATTCTCTACCGTCACCGCCGCATGCGCAGTCTCATGTTCCCCCCTTACTCCACAAATTCCTTATATTCTTCCATACTTATATACCTATATAGGTCCATGGCTCAAACCCAATTTACATTGTGTGATAAATGTCACTGTTTATATACAATGTTTATTTAAAATTATTTACCGTTACGATTAGAATAAAGCAAGATCATCGTGATTGCAATAGTTACGTAAAAGTATAACAGAGAAGCGATATGCGTAAAATGTTAAAGAAATAAAAAAAAAAGAATAAATAGTCGATTGACAAAAACTTGAAACGATACAGTTTGTAGAGATACATATACATACATATTTAGATATTTTGTGTTTTGTATTGAAGAAAGAGAATTTTAAAAAGCTTCATCATTTATTATCTGCTGTTACTTATTTCTACAGATTCCTATTAGTTAAAAATACGAAAAGGATAACTGACTGCGAATCAATTTCGTAACCTTCACACCGGTCTTGAATAGAATGGAAGAGTGTGAGATACGCATATTGATTTTTTCTTACAATCACATGTTTTTATAAAAAAAATAAAATGAACAGATAGTTTCACGAAAGGTTTTCGTGAAAAATTGTACATAATATGATGTGAATATCAAGAAACGTCAGTAGCGTTTCTCTGAATAAATCTTAAATAATAAAGAATGTAATTATGTATAATACTTTAAATTTTTCATAAATGTTATATTTATTCAGTTATTCGATTGTTCTTCCTGCCTGTGAAGGTGAAGTAAGTAGTTATTGTCAGATGTTTACGAATAAAATACATTGGTACGATGTAAGCATTTGATCTTCTTTTAGAAGTACGTATTCTTTGACTGATGAAAACATTGAACAAAAATGGTTGAAAGATTACCATTAAGAGTCGCTCTACTGGTGGTCAGGACTCCGGCGATTATAGCTTTTGGCAATCCTTTATTGGACGTTTACGTGTTTATAAAAAACAAAGATTTCTTGAAGAAACATAATCTGCCAGAAGATGGAGAAACAGAACTTCCTAATGAGAAAATACAGGAATTACTGAGTGATTTACCGCTAGGGTTAATAAGTATATTTGTTTATGATTGTTATACATTTACACTATACATATTTTTTACCATAGGTGCACAACTGCATGCTCTCGACAAATGATTCCCCTTCGGAGGTACCCCCATCATGGGGCTCGAGTTAACGCTCGAACCGTGGTACGTGGACGCAGGAGGCCACGGAAAGGCGTTTTCTTACCACGGCTCCAGCGATAGCCTATTGTTTATCTACGTAACGGGAAAAACATCAACAGAGACAGAGAGAAAGAGAAAGAAAATGTTTGAATAGCATTTTAAACGCGCTAAGCTAGATTATAAAACACCTATTATTAATAATAGGAATTAATTCCGTCTCTTCAGATTCTGGAATTAGGATCTCGTCACTTCTATCCCTTTCGACAATGGTCTTTAAATCATTGATTTGATGAAATACATGTCACGAGACAGACCACATAAAACAAAAGGCTATCGCTATATAGGAATCGTGGTGAGCAAACGTCAAACGCCTTTCCGCGTCCACGTTCGGTTTGAGTGTCGACTCGAGCCCCATGGTGAGAGTGTCACCAAAGGGGAATAATTGCTTGTGAGCACGCAGTTGTGCATCTCTGTTTTAAGCAATTGTTTAAGTTTCCATAGTTTTGTCGATTCAAAGTACCTACAGCGTGTCCACCGAAATTCTGGACAGTCGATTATTTCCTAATCTATTAAAGATATGAAAAAAATCTTCACATGAAATTGAATGGCTAAAGGGGGCAGATTTATTGGCTGTAACAATTTTTTTTTTTATCATTGTTTACAGAGATATGAAGGTCAAGTTCGGTTTTTTAAATAGGATTATATATTTTTTGTCTCATCAGTTGATAATGAGTTTCAAGACGAATTCAACAACGATTAATATGTATACCTTCTTTTGAATGGTTTTCAAGATATTGCACTTAAAAGTTTACTTATTTTCGGTGGAAGAAAACCGGCTAGAGTAGGAAGAGCCGTAGGTGGCCTCGGCCGGTGCTTGAAGTGCCACGTATTAAATATTGTTCCTTGAAAAAGTCATAAACAGATACAAAGGATCTGCGGTAGGAGCGGTAGACCCGCAGGCCCAAAACTCAGGATTACCGACGGTGCTTCCCATTCCAGCAGATTTTCTTCTACTGAAAATCAGTAAACTTTTACACGTAATATCTCAAAAACTATTTGGTTGCTGATTTCGTCTTGAAACGCACTATCAATTGATCAGATAAAAAATATATAATCCCATTTAAAAAACCGAACTTGACCTTCATATCTCTGTAAACAATAATGATAAAAAAAAATTGTTACAGCCAATAAATCTGCCCCCTTTTGCCATTCCATTTCATGTAAAAATTTTTTTCGTATCTTTAATAGATTAGGAAATAATCGACTGTCCAGGATTTCGGCGGACACACTATAACATTATCTTAAAATATGTTGTGTATAACATAAACAGTGTAAATGTAGTTTATTGTTATATTTCTCATTAATGTTTATTTAATATTCTATGTAACATAAAAATATTTAAAGTCTAAACATTACTAATGTTACATAATGAATAGTGTGGAACAAAAAGTTAGCGCTGGGGGATCTGCACAGAATTCTATGAGGATTTTGCAATGGCTCTTCAAAGAAAGTTACAGGCATCATCAGTGCTGCGTTTTTGCCGGTGGTTGTGGCAGAGATTTGAGAAGTGCGATGATGGAGAAGTTAGTTCAAGCAGATGCAGTGGATGTGAGGTTTGCAATTATCTAAGATATTTAGATTTATGTTTCTTTCTTATACTGTACATTTATTAATATACAATTTCATTTAGATACGCAGTCCATCCGACTCTACCCACTGGCCAATGCATAGTATTCGTAAATGATACATTTCGTAGTCTGGTCGCAAACATAGGCGCCGCTGCCGTGTACACTTTAAACGATCTTAAGAAGTGCTACTTGTCGTTAGACACTGTTAAAGTAATTTATATCGAAGGATTTTTCATAACGCACGGTCTTCCTGTTGCGAAAGAACTTGTCAGATTAGCAGAAGAAAGAGACATAATTATAGCTTTCAATCTTAGCGGGCTATATATATTTAAAGTATGCAAATATTAAAAATATTGTGCTTTTCTTTCTTCTCGTTAACATCTTTTCGTAATATCAGTAATATTTTCGTTCTAGGATCATAGCGCAGCAATTTGTGAGATGGTCGGGCATGCCAAAATTGTATTTGGTAATACGAGAGAAATGGAAGCACTGGCTCAGGCGTTAAACATTAAATACGACGATGTAACCGAGATACCATTCCTGCTGAACAGTTTAACAAGAATTACAGTTAATGCTTCTAGTATATACGATGATGATTGGTTGCGTCGTGGTGGAATATTTGTTATGACTCAAGGTGAATCTGCTCCAGCCATTACTGTTTGGGGAAAAGGTCAATCCGTTCAGGTATGTTCTAACAAATTTGAAACAAAATCCGACACGTTACTCTAAAAAGTGTCCGTTTTCGCAAACGAATTCAATAAGCTAAAAGATCAAATATAAACAGCATTGCGTTTCGTATAGGTACATCCATTTAAACCGGAATCTCCTGTGGTAGACACAACAGGCGCTGGAGATGCTTTGGCAGCTGGTTTTTTGGCCGGTGTTATTGTTCAATGGAAACCATACGATTGCCTAGAATACGGATGTAAAGTCGCGTCTTTTATGGTGACGAGACTCGGAGTTACGTTACCAGCGGATGTACCGCCGGATTTAATACGATAATTAGCGTTAATATTTAACAAATGATTTCTTGTTACCTGATGCTTATTTACCTGATGTAAAATTTTATAAATAATTTTTTATCCATAGTTTTATTAGAAATGAGGCATTGTGATAATGTTTTGTGTCTCCATCTGTTTACATGTCTATACTAGAGACCTGTAAGCTCAATAATTATGCAACTGTTACGGAGGGAAATTTTTAATTTATGTACCGCGTTGCGTCGGTGTTAGACACGTGAGATTTAAAAATAATTATTGTATTTTTGTGACAAAAGTAATATGTAATAGAATTTCTATTAAACATGAATAACCAAACATAAGCCAAATGTTGCAATAGAATTGTACTATCAAATATATCTGAAAAGTATGGAATTATAATATATTTTAATGTGATAACAGGAACATGAAATTTATAATTTTGTTTCGATGTGTATAGAAATATATTGTTGTATGTGTAAGGGATTAAATTTTATTGTAAAAAATGAATGTGAGAAATGTCATACGTGTGTATAAATAGATTTATTGTATAAAAGTTATTGTACAAATATAAGTATTTTCATAAATGAAATTCTGTGTATTGGAAAATATATTTCAAGTGTACCTAGTATATCTAATAATTCTGTTTAACATAAGCAATATTTATTTTATCATGCATTTTATATTTCTAAGATTAGAATAGTATCTAATAATGCAGATAATTGATATGATTTTACACCATTCCACAGTGGTCCAGAAACCCGGTTTTGCTGGCCAAAAGTCAATTTTTCAAGGTTAATAGATTTAAAAAATTTTTTTTTCTATAAACTGGTAACCCTTCAAAACTCTTAAATCCAGAATATTATTGATTTTAGATAATTCTGTAATGAGATACAGCGTTCTAAAGACAAAATCATAAAATTCAAAGTTCAATTAAACGTTTTAAATACCACTTATAGAATATCAGGAAACAAGTTATAATTATGGTTTTTTATATGTTAGTAGATGTACTTCAAGTTTTAAATGCCGTCATAAACAGTTGTTAATCCATAAACAAATATTGCAAAGTTTATAACAATTTAAGCTTTGAAAAGGGTTTTAAAAAAATGCTTAAAAGTGCTAGACTTTGGACTTACTTTATATGAAAGTTTAAACAATTGTTAAAAAGAATATGCAAAGTTTAGCTGCTACCTCTTGCTACTTTTAACTCTATTTTAATTTTAATAAAAGCGTCCGACGTATTTGGACGTTGCGTTTGGGACCTGAACCCACAGCGCCGCGCCGCCTAAACTGCTTCAATGTCTGCTGTGGACCGTAACTGGGATGTTTTCTTAAAGGAAACCTTATCTCTTGTTAGTATTATGCATCGTAGACACTTAAGATTGGAATAGGTTTTCTCACTACGTCTTTCGCTTCATTAGATCAGTCTTTTCCGAAGCGAGCAGAGCGAAACATTCAGTGCAGTCCATAAACGTTTTCTATAGTGTTTCTGTTTTTCTATTATTTTATTTTATAGTGCGTTGTGTAATATTATTTATTTATTTAATGTATTTATTTAGTGTATTTATTTAGTGCATAGTAACATTTTAAACATTTTAAACATTCTATATAAAAATGTCGAAAAGATTTTTAAGTATGTTTCATTTTTCTTAGTGTATCAGACAGCAGTGTTCATAAAGAGCTAATAATTTTAATTTTTTAGATGAGTATCGCTTTAAAATAATGACGATGCATTACGATAATGACGATGCATTATCTGTATTTAAACATCTAAATAACTTTGACTTAGACACGGAAGAAATATAGGTGAATATTACAATCTTTCTTTAAATCTTTATAAAAAATTCTATTATTATTGTTATTTCTTTTTTTTTCTATATGTTATACTTATTTAAAACATGGCATTAAGCATCTCAATGATACAGTTCTGTGAAAATGTTGAAAAACATTGATTTAAAAAATTTGTTAATTGCGGCCACAAAATACCACCCTTTAGATCGCCATAATAACCCTACCGTCAAAAATTTTTACTTTTTAATGCCAGATTCGTTATCAGCGACCTCAAAAACCCCTAATTACCAAGTTTCAGAAAATTATGACGAAATTTTGAATTTTGGCCACAAAAACCAGGCTTCTGGACCACTGTGCATTCTTTGAAATAAAGAATGCTATTGGTTGTTTCCATCTTATAAAAACCAGAACTTGCGTTCCGACTTTTGTCTAAAAATCCTGAATCTTCAAAATCCTCGATAATTTGTTTACTTGGATAGAAACTAAAACACTTTTTAATTGCCATTTCATCAATCAAAATAATACAATTCCCATAAAAATCATACATATTAGCCGTTTTGGCCAATTCCAGGCCAAATGTCAATTTTACCGAATCAACGAATGATTTTGACCGGATTTGGAAGATGAAACTTCAGTGTAATTGTGTAATTGTTCCGTGATTCCATGTATGCTACTTTTTTCAAATGGAATAACTGCATTAAAATAAATGTTAGAACAAAACCGCGAACTCTACGCGCAATTCTGCTTTCTTCAAGCACATATCACTGATACTTCATGAAGAAAGTTTTTCTTTCAATCTATCTACTTTGCTACTACTTTACTCTTTGCTCATAATTGCGAACGAAGAACAGTGCATTTATTCTTTTCTCTCTTTAATTAATCCTCAGGCTTCTTGATTTTGGGTCATTCCACGCGAACTCGGACACTTTTCGGAGTAGCACTTTGAATTTTGCCGAAATTTGGATATGTTACAGTCTTGACTGATATATAAACGTATCTCGAAAGATTTCTAAAAATTATCAAAATTGTTGATTTTACAGATGTTTGAAATATAGTCCTCACATTTTTTCAATCAATTATAATTGTTGAACTAACAAAGAAATAAAAATCTGGGTCATTCCATCAAATAACATTTTTTTTTAAGTGTGACCCCCGCGGATTTTTTTCAAATTTTGTGGAGTTATTCTCTGCATAAGAATGATGACTCACTGAAGAGTTTAGCTCTTAATATTAAGTACTTTCGTAGTAATGATTTTTAAAATTTTGACCATTTTTTTTAACTTTTTCGTTAATTTTTTTGAACTAGAAACATTTTTCATAAAAATACGAACAGTACGGTTTTTATGTAAAAAATTCTCAGCTTTTCAATGGAGATATTCATTTTTCATTATAAGTAACAGAAGACCCTTAAAAATTCAATTAAAGTGAAAAAAGCGATTTTTCTCACATTGCGGCAAGTTTTATTTCAAATTTGATATTTTTTTCCGAAAGCTGAGAATTTTTTACACAAAATATGTCATTTTCACGATGGGCTTATTTTTTGTTTAAATACAAATAAATAAAATGTATGCTCTCTACGATTAAACAAGTTTTATTTTTGAAATTATTTCGGATGTTGACACAGTTTTAATACATGCACATCCTACTTCATCATTAATAGGTAAGAAAGTGTGCACTACGAAAGTACTTAATATTAAGAGCTAAACTCTTCAGTGAGTCATCATTTTTATGCAGGAATAACTCCACAAAATCTGAAAAAAAATCTGCGGGGGTCACACTTAAAAAAAAATTTTATTTGATGGAATGACCTATCTGCTTTTGGGTGCTTATAATGGAGAGTGAAAATGGTATTTGTTTAAAACAATTGCAAAATAAATGGTTAAAAAAATTATTTTCTGAACTGAAACAATTTTTATTATACTCCTATGTCTCCATTATAAGTATTATAAGTACCCAAAAGAAGATTTTTATCAATTATTTGGTAGTTTAACAGTTATAATATATATAATTGCGATTGAAAAAATGTGAGGACTATATATTTCAAATATCTGTAAAATCAACAATTTTAATAATTTTTAGAAATCCTTCGAGATACGTTTATATATCACTCAAGACTATAACATATCCAAATTTTGGCAAAATCCAAAGTGCTACCCCGAAAAGTGTCCGAGTTCGTATGGAATGACCCTTTTACATTGTTCTATTTTTGCTGAAATGACACTTTCTTTTTCATTCGAATCATCTAAATCTACTTCACGATTATTATAATATAATATTCATATATGAACAGAATATAAATAATAAAGAATTGGAACAAAACGAGTAACAGCTAAAATCTTCTGAAGACCACTCAGTAGGGATGACAATATCAAGGTCAAGGTCATTGGAGATTGGAGCCTAAACGTAACTTTTACTTCATTTTTCCGCAATAAAGCTTTTCTTCTTCTATTCTCGTTTTCTTTCTTTTTTTTATTTCGTACCCTTATGTCAATCTTCGTACCATTTTAGACATCCGAACTGTTCGAACGTACTAAAGTGAAAATCAGTGAAAATTGACGCTGGCAACACTGTCTCACTGTCTGTAAGTCAGTAGAGAAGAGGGGGGATAGTTTATTTTTTTTATGTGTAATAAGTTCAATCTTTGAGAATTTCGACAATGTCTATGGTAAGAATTCCAATGATTTACATTTATACGTTACTTTTTTGCTTAATATCACAAACTAATCCGTAATTATTAAATAAATCATAGGATATCTGTAACCATATCATTTGACACATTTTCTAACCTCAAATGTTATCATAACAATAAGAATACAAATGTTTCGAGTGTCCAAAATTTACGATAAAAATAATACTAACGATCATTATATACATAATGTCAAATTTTTCGTTCCTCATTAATATGAATTAAATATGTTTATTATTTAGCGACCCGACGATCACAGGCGAAAATGGAACAGAGAGGAGTACGAGCGAATTGCTCTTCAGCGTCTCCAAGATGAGATTGCTGAAGAAGAATTGGGAATTCCGAAGCAACCAGCCGTAAAGAGAGAATTGCTCAAACAACGAGATTATAAAGTTGATCTCGAATCTAAATTAGGCAAAAGTGTTGTTATTAACAAAAACACACCTTCTTCTCAAACCGGAGGGTAATAATGAGCTTTATAAGTTTTTGCAAGTATAGTAGTGCTCGCTTAAGCATCTGTAATCTAAGATAGAAGCGGGAATAAGAAGTTGTAATACAGATATTAGCAATGAAGAAAACTTGAATTGGAATCAATAAGTCGTAGAACAAAACATGTTTGGGTATCATGTGCTCTTTCAGAATGAAACTCGGTTCCAAAAACTGTTTGAGATATAGACGAATGGCAAAGCAGATATCCAGATGCCTGCACGAACACTACTGTATTTCTCTCTAAAAGACTAAGAGTTACTCTATTGTTCTTAATTTTTTGCAGGTATTACTGTAATGTCTGTGATTGTGTTGTAAAGGATTCAATTAATTTCTTGGATCACATCAATGGAACAAAACGTAAGAAATTATACAATGTATTCCATTAAGTATTATAAATAATAAAATACTTCACTAATATTCATTTGCAATAATATTCTTTAGATCAGCGTAATTTGGGCATGTCAATGAAAATAGAACGTTCCACGTTAGAACAAGTTAAAGCTCGCTTTGCAGTAAACAAAAAGAAATTGGAAGAGAAAAAGAAGGATTATGATTTAGAGCAAAGAGTAAAAGAATTAAAAGAAGAGGTTCGTTCTTTTACGTGAATTTTTAAGTAGTTTGTTTACGATTTGAGTCTTTTAAAATGATCTATTTTTATTATTTGCAGGAGGAGAAAATTAAAGAATATAGAAAGGAGAAACGAAAAGATAAGAAGAGAAAAATTGAAGAAGTTAATGAGGATGGCGGAGGGCCTTCCGACGAAATGGCAGCGATAATGGGTTTCTCAGGTTTCGGTTCCAAAAAAAAGTGATGGCAAAGTGAAGAACCATCTTTAGAACACGCTATGCCACCTATACGAATTTCTTTTATGGAGCTTTTGATTTGAAAGCCAACATTGAACGGTACAAGATCAGGGACAAATAAGACTGATCTCGGAATAAAAACCACTTTACCTTTGATATCGATATTTAAGTTTGAAACGTATTCAATTCATTTAGTAATTAAACCCTTTCTTGTATGATCAATGTTTCCGAATATATAAACATTTTCTACCTGCACTCGATATAGTGAACCGTGACGTGTTTGAATTAATGTAGATTCGTTGAACATATTGAAAGTATGTTAATTTAGAGAATTAAAAGAGAACGTGAAGCAACATAAATATTAGAACGAAGTACATGAAATATAGCTTTGGCCTTATTATTAGACTGTGGATTATTATGCAAAATAAAATGTTCAGAAATGCATATAATGGATTGAAACTTAAATAACAGAATGTCTTACTTTCTAAATATAACTTCAATCATATTTTTGATATTTCGTATTTTTCGTCACCTGTCTACAACGTTGCAGATTTTTAGTATATTTAAAGTTGTCATAAATGCATACAATCCGCAGTGTATTTATTATTATATGTATCTTGCATTTATTGCAATTTTAAAAAAACTAACTGTTTATAGATCTTTTGGACCAGCGACATAACGAATATTATTTAAACTGTTTCTTATTACTTGTCAATAAAAAGATACGATTTTATACATAGTAAAATATTTTTTCTTATACGCCTGCGATAATTAAAAAACAATGATTCGGTCATCGTAAAACAATCATTGAAATCAGAGCATCAGAAATAAAAAAAAATGCGGGCCGAATTGAGAATCTCTGCCTTTTTGAAGCCGGTCAAAAAGAAGAAAAAATTGAAATGAAAATGGTGCTCGTGTCTGAGATGTGTACGCGACGATATTGTAATCGTTTCTACAACTTTCTCTGTTGCGCTACCAATTGCTTTTTCTTTATCCGTTCATCGCGGAGGAACGAGGACGAAACCCCAGAAGAGAGTTCCACGGTGACGTGCACACGTACACAGAGGCAGACGGGTGCGCGTACTCTCTCTTTCTTTCTGAAGTTGAGGAGAGAATGGATCGAGGAAGATTGAAACCAAGCATGCACGCTCCTCCTACTTAGAGAACTAAGCTCCTGGGACCGTTTACTCGGTTCATCTTAGCACCGTAGTCCAGTACAGCCGACACTCGTGGTCACGGAGCGTCCACGAGTGCCGCCATTTCACCGAAGGTCAAGGTATTCGCGATCCAGGAATCGACAGTCGCGGAGGAATGACCTCCGCGAAACGGTTCGCACGTGAACTTCGATCGATCGTGCATTCGAGTGCACGTGGGTCGATGGTGCGTGTCAATTTGACGTTCGACTCGACGAAACATCGTTTCTTTCTCTTCCGTCTGTGGTTCATCGCGCGCGAATACACGGGTTAGTGAGAAACTGTCTCGCGTTCGGAATCGGAGAGCATGGGACTGTTCTCAAGTTTATTGAGAAAACTGTAACCGAAGATTTGTTACGAATTCGTCGAGACTGTAGAGATTCGTAGCATACTAACGAGAATTTCGCGGAAGATGTGACGTTCGGAACTTGGACGTTTCTGGTGGGATTCGCTGTCGACGGAATACATTTTGTTAATAATAGTGGATCCCTACTTCGCAGCGTGAAGAGATAACGAAGCCGATTCAACGATGTCACGTACCCTTCAGCCTATTCACGAATGTAACGCCGGAAAATCAAGTAGGTTATGTTGATTTTAATATTTTGTTGAAATAAGCTTCGCACTTGATTCTGTGTTTCACGATTTAAGGTCGCCTTTAATTTATGTTAATTCTTCGTTCACTAATAGCGCAAATAACATACGATAAAATAAATAAGTTTTACCAAAGGATTTTACCCAAATTCGTGATCCAGAAAACTCTGGAAACTTTCTCTGACATTCGTACAATACATTTTGTAAATCGAAAGCGATTTTTCGTTGATGATAGAGTTGTCAAAGTACTGAAAATATTCAAGTTAGATACTTGGCATTCCGCTGAACGTATTAAATAGCTTGAAACTATCACAAGAATGCAAGAAAGCCGTTCAAATGTTTAAGATACGCGAATCATTCGAAGAAATCGAATTCCGCTAATCTTCGAGTTGGATTGATTCGAACGATTCAAGCAGAGTTCTTCTATTTTCAAGCTACACGAACATGTCTATAACGATTAAGCGGATCATCATGCGAATTAATTTTTTAGCGAGTTTCACATACATCTACACAACACGTTCAGCAAACCACGGTTTCTTGTTCTGAAACGGCGCGCACTTTCCCTTTTCTTTTCCACGGAAGTGAAAATGATCGGCTTAAAATGAATTCTGTCCATTATACGGCGTTTGCTCACGACTCTTCTCTTGGACTCTTGTTTTCAGAATTTCTGCTCACTCGGGCGTGATCGATCGTTTCTTTCGGAGCCAATCTACCGAAACGGTTCGGTCGTTGCTCATCGTTTCCGACACGTACGAGTGAATTTTTGGTATAATGTAAATTAAACCACGTAGAAGTTTTATATGCATACCAGTATAAATCAATTATCTTTTTTCTTGTAATTTTTTTTTAATGTATATGCCATTTAAATAATACAAATTCTTTTTTTGAATATTTTAAGCGTGGCACTCTGCTAACTCGATGATTTTATATTACAGTACGGTTCATATTATTAATACACAATTATTTTATATACCATTATTGTACTATAATAACAGCACTATCATTATTGCCGCGTTGGTGATTTTAATGCCCGTACAGCTGTCTCGTCACTCTGTTTGAAACATTAAAGATAATCTGTTGTTGTAAGACAAAACGACGCATGTCGAATTTTCAAAAAATTTGAGTTTATGCCTTAACTTCAATTTAGAAAGGAAAATTCATATTTTTTCAGAGAAAAAATACAGTAAACGAAGCTTTTCCATTAAAAATAAGAATATAAGAAAATACAAGTAACTACAAGAAATTGTAAGAAAAGTTAAGGATGAACTTCAGTAACATTAAAAATAAGCGAACATCTTTGAAAATGGGAAGAATGAATCTTTATGCAATAGTAAAACTCTCCGCAAAATTAAAAAATAATCAATTTGGTAGTTTTTAAATTATTTAACTTTCAATGTTTATGAAAAAACGTAGTATTGAGAAATATATTACAAAATTAAGAGTGAAATTGCTAACAATTTTACTTCAAGAAATAAGTTAATGACAAAAGATCAATATTTCTGACAGGTTTTCATCACAAGAAGAAGTTTATTAATATGTTGAAAATTGATTAACTTTTAGCTAAATTGTTACTAAAGTTTATCCTTAAAACTTTAAACATCGCGTTATAGCAATAGTGACGAAATTGCGGCACGTGATGTCACTGCATCAATTTGTAATTATAGTAGACTGCAGATGTTTATGCATTTATGGCAATTTTAAATATGCTAAAATGCATCAGGATATACATAGACGCAAAAATGCATGAAATATCGAAAATAAAAGAGAAAATTTAGAAAATAAAAGACACTTTTATTTAAATTGGTTTTCGGTTTCTATGCCTCTGAAAATATAAATTTGCATAAACATCTGCAGTCTATTTAGTAATTGGTATTGTAGTTTTGAACTATCCATAGAAAAGGAAGTGAGATGTGATACACTCGTTGCTGTTGTGTTTCTAAAATGAAATTTGAATACGTAAAAGACGTAATTTAATTTATCGCGGCAGTAGGAGGTTTCATGTTCATCGGGACTGTTCGAAAGTCTTTCAATTTTCTAAGTACATACACAATACGTACAACGGTATGTTCCGGAACTTCGCGATTCAGTGTACTCGATCGTTGCAGATTCCTCTTTCACGGAACGAATTGAAACATTTAAAACGAAAAACGCATCGACCCGTTTATTCTTTATCTTACAACTACATTTACCGAAGCTTCCACTCGTCTTTGATTGTCCACCTAAGGAAAAAGGGAATTGAGTTGTTTTATTTCAGTCCGTTCTGCATATGCAGCGCTTTTCAAAATAAAACGATCGAATTGTCAGAAGTTGATACATATAAATAGAATATGTATGTAACTTCGGGAGAGATGGACCACCTTTTTAAAAACGTTGGGAAATCGAATATTTTGAAAGTATTAAATGAATTACTTAACTGTTTGTGTAACTAATGATATTCTCTACAGCATATAATTATTATAATACGATATTTTTATAAATAACTGCGGTAAAAAGGAAATAAAATTTGTGGCTATGGTCCATCTCTCACTGTGAGTAAGATTAGACCACTTTCATGAAATCTATATTTCTTTATTAAATTGATTTATAACTATTGTATCTTTGAAGGAGAAAATTTTATTTATTAAAATAATACAATTTTGAAGCATTTAGTTATTTTTTTCGCATCACAATGAAACATTCTTCATAAAATTTGCGAGAACAGACTACATTTAATCCTCCTAACAATTCTGTTGTTTTTCTAGTAATTTTCGTTAAAACTACCGCGAAAATCCTTTTTGTAGTAATAAATTAGCGCAAGTCATCATTACCAAATATGAGTCGTCCATCTTATCCCATTTAAAACAACGCTGTTCTAAGATCAAATTATAGCTAAATATTACTAATGTTTAACTTTTAAGAATGAGATAAACATTTGTTCAAAGAACAGAATAATTCAATTCATTATAACCACATAGGAAAATTCTTGTACCTCCTGAAACCTAAAATATTGATTTTTGAAATATTCTTTCATAATTTCGTAAAATACTCATACCTGATAGTTGTTATTGCATTAAAATAAGACTAATATATTGCTCGTATATAGAATAGTTTATAAAATTTTCAACTGGTCCATGTTTCTCACAGTTCCATTTCTCCTAGAATTACGGTATGTATAGAAAAAAGGCAAAGTGATCCCCATGAAGTAGTAATGACCTCCATTTTGTTCTTTATGGTTTTTTTTAATAACTTCTTTTAAGAAAAAGGTAAAAAAATACAACTAAAGGTATTTTACATCCTACTTGAATAGTAAAGAATGAATGCGACAGAGAAGGATTTTTGTTCCACTATGATTTTTTTCACGGTTCCGAAGATCCCCTGGATCTATGTATTTATATATAAGTGTATATTTTCTTTTCTTCCTTATTTATTTTTTTATGTATTTATTTATTTAACCAGGAAACTTACAAAGTAATTTACATTAACAAAGTAAGTCCTACTGAGGTAACTAAATTACCTGTTCGTAGGTCTGGTACTTATTTAAGTACAAACTTAAAACTAAAATAAACTTTATTTATTTACGTTTAACATAATAATGTATAAGTAATAATTATTAATTATTATAATCTCTGATTATGAAGGTTTATCATAGTTTACATTATCATAATTTACATTAAAATGCATGATAAAATGATCCCGAACTGCACCATATTTTTTAAAATTCAAGAAAAATATTCTAGCGAAAACTTCTGAAGTCATGCATATGTATTTCAAAACAATCTGCTGATTTTTGTGCATAGCAGTTCTGAAACAGCATTCGATGAACTGATATACTAATAAATTCTACGTATTTTTCGTGGAAAGGAAGAATTAAAGGTCCATTGGAATAGAAAAAATGTAATTATCAAATGGAAAACAAGTTTAACTGGCGTGTTTAACAGAACGGATCCACGTTCGCTCGTCACGCAGGAACTTCGGCATTCATGGGACTCGATTAAATCACAATTCTAATCAGATTACACACGTTTGATCTGGAATAATTTTATGGAATACATGGGGTACATGGCGTCTAGGCTACTTTTCCATCCGCAGACGCGATAATTTCGATCATACCGTTGTGCATCCGCCAAGTTTCTCGTGGATTCACTTTCCATCTTGCCTCGAGGCTCGCGTCCGGAAGCAATCGTCAGTTTCGACGCAACGAAAAGAATTCCACAGATTTCAGTCGCCGCGCCGTTTCCGGAAGGTTGCTCTTCGCCGCTACGGCAGGATGCATTTACTAGACGCTCTGACACGATTTACCGGCCACTCCGTGAGTTTCTGTTCAGGATGATAAGCGAGTTTCTACAATGGCCGGCGTTTATCAATTTTTGTAGCGGTACGTACCGCTTGTCCAGCCATTTACTGGCCCGTCCACGCTCGCCTAAAGCCAAACGCGGAAGAATTTGCCGTTGGAACGTCGGTATAGTCGGACAACGATTATCGAGCAGAACGCTACGACCTCTAACACCTGTCGGAGAGTCGTGCCACTTCCTCTTTCGGAGCTTCCCGCTCGAGAAGGATGAAGGGCTTCGGGGCCTTTATTGTCGAGGATCTATGATTTTTACCGTGACTACGTTTTGCGATAGCCGGGCTCGAGAGTTAACGGTCCCCATTTGACAATAAGTGTTGGTTCTTTGCGCCGTGGAACAGCTTGAAAGTATACGTTACGCGACACTTGGACCCAAGCAATTTCAACGTCGTCGAGATTTAATGGCTGCGTCTAATCGCTGATTTTGATTGTAATTGGTCTGGTAATCTGGTGAAGTGCGATACTCCGTCGAAGTTGCGTCGAGTGATGCCGATGCGTGAAAGTGGAATGCGATAGGAGGAAGAGTAGAGACATGTAAATAGGTTGATGAAAATCTGGCATTTTTATGAGGTTGATTGTGTACACTGTGACGCATAATTATAACATCACTGACACTTTTATGACTTTTGAACATTAAAATAATAATTCAAAGAAACCAAATCCATAAGATTCGAAAGATATTTCACGACAAAGTTTAATAGGTTTCTGTTCTGTTATCAGTAAACACAAAACTTTCTTAGTTTATTTATATCTGTGGTTTGGTGCAAGAAGTGCCAGTGCAGTATTTTTGCAAGAATGAGTTAAAGAACGATATACATATAGAGTATAGAGTAACGCATACAGTTGTTGACCCGTAGATACAATAATTGACCGCTTAAAAAAAAGTAGAAAATATAATATAATCTTTCTCTTACATAATAAAAAAAAATATATATATATTTCAGTGATCCAGATATTTTTGTTTCGAATACAATTAATATTTTACTATAGAAGAAATGGATTTTATTGTATTTTCTTTTTTTCTTGAAACAGTCAATTATTCAATATCTCTATGCGTTATTCTATTTTGTTTTAGACAGATGATAGTTTCGCACTTGTTTCATTATGTATGTAATAATTTCTTTTTAATTAATTATTTCCACATAATTATGTATTAACAAACATTACAGTAAATATTAATAGTAGCACTAATTTCTTTACATTTACTTTTAATCAAACAATTTATTGACTGAAATAAAATACATAATTGAGTCAAAAGAGACCTGAATACCGCAGCAAGGTTAATACAATAGAAACAAAAAGATAGATACAAGATAGAAATCATTATTTAAGATTCCAAACCTCGTAAACATTATAATATATTGTATACTATTATAGTTACGCTTCGCAGTGTATCTTTAAGAAATTTTACACTGTTCTTAAATAATTATTGAAGTGACGCAGTAAGTTGCAATTATTTATTAACAGTAACCGACCGAAAAGTAAGTGATTCTTTGGGAATTTTTTTAAACGAAGGAAAAGAATTTATGTAAAATTCAGTGAAAAGACTTTATTATACGTGTCTTAAAGAACACACCAAAATTTTTTTAGCAAAAATATGACACAAAATGGCGACTTCACAGTCCGTTGAAAGGAGCGCCTTCGAATATAATCTGGTCCGCGGTTGGCAGTAGAAAGGTCACAATTTTTGACCTTGAACAAAAACTAAATATTGTCTTGTTAGTAAAGAGTACATCTAGTGAACTATCTAGGGGTTTTCGAAAATATTTATTTTTGAATATGTAATTACTGTAAGTTTAACGTTAAAATTAATTTTTTTAGGAGAAAAAATGGTGGAAAATCACCTGTAACTCAAAAACTACTCTAATCTACTCTTTATCAACAAGAAAAAATTTTGTTCTTTCTTCTAGGTAAAAAATTGCGACCTTTTTACTGCTAGCCACGATGTTCAAAGGCGTTTCTTTCAATGGACTGTGACGTCGCTATTCTGTGCCGTATTTTTGCTAAAAAAATTTTGTGTGTACTAATAAAGTCTTCTTTATGAATTTTACATGAATTGTTTTCTCTCGCTTAAAAAAATCCACCCACTTTTCGGCTGGTTACTGGGGACGCGTCTATGTTATAGTTTTCCAATTTTAAACGTTATAAATAATAAATAGGACTAATTTTTAACCCCGGACGTAAAAAGGAGCTGTGTTACAAGTTTGACGTGAATTGATCATGAATATTTCAATACAAAGTTAATACAAAGTTATTTCATACTTTTTGAAGGGTTCATAACTAAACGTAAACCGTTCTTTTTGCTGCGTCGGGGGTTGTTTAAATTTTTATTACTTACGGCAGTTTCATCAATATGTAACATAGACGACCAATTTTGTGAGAAGTACTTAGCACGGATCAGAGATTCGGAGTTCGATTTTCTGTCGATCGTGAACGTAAGGATTAATTACGAGAGCGTAATGAGGCGCGACTACGAATTCTCCGCAAAGACGCGTTGCACCACGGTTCGTCGTTGCGGAAAATTGCATTGGCCCATGTGGAAGAAAATGTAAAAGCCAATCGCCATTGCGGAGGATGTGAAACCTTTTTCGTCATCCTGGTCACGAACGGGAGCTAGATCCATATAATCGACCTCCAGCCACCTCCACGTCGTCGAGGATTGTTTCCCGTAAAACTGAAGCCAAGAAACGACATTTACCTTTTGTGGTTGATCGGGTGCGCTCGTTGACGGATGTCCCGAAAGCCTGCCTAGGAATTTCTTTTTGAATTTCTTTTGGTCGCGAACCTTGAGTCGTGTTCGTCGGTTTTATTCTCTTCGATACGGAGTCGATCTGGAACCAACTGCAAGGAATTCTTAAACAATCCTTTTTGGATTTGTTCTTTGGAGTTGCCATATGGTTCCCAAACAGGCTATTAGTGCAGACTATTAGTGATTGGACATTAATGCAGTGTTCAGCGTGTTCATCGTCGATCGCAGTATCTTCATCAGTCGAAAGAACAACGCGATCAAGCTGGCGGAAAGGAGTTCCTCCGAAAATTCCTGTTCATTAGCGACCACGTGCGTAGAATACAGATACGTTCAAGTCCCACCCAAAGGTATTCCGCTCTTCGGGAGGCGGTCGACAGTCTTCTAACATGTTCGTCACGGTGTGAGCGTGACATCCGGTAGACCTGATCACCTAGATCGTACCCCCAAACACCATGGTGGCCGAACTGTCGAACATTCCTGTCGCGGGCGCAGAACGCAGAACACCGACGGTCGTCCCTCAAAGGTTGAGGTCCTCGTCGAAGCAGAGGAACAGGCCCAAGTGGATCGAAGCAGCGACGCGCGAGCCGATTTACAGCGTGTTGGACGGCGACGAAGCAGCGTGCAGCAACCTACCGGTAGGCATCGGGGCGAATGTGGTGGTGATCAGCGCGGTGAAGAGCGGCGACCCTCGAAGCAAGGATCCGGAAGTTGGTCCGAACCGGGAGAAAGATCCGTCCCGTCTCTGTCCACCTTTGGAGAGTGCGTCGACTCCTAGAACCGCCGCTATCCTCGACGCCGAGGATGAGGATCCGCTGTACAGCGTGGTGAAGAAGCCGAAAAAAGTGCAGGCCGAAACGGGACCGCTCGAGAGGAAGCTTCAAACGATCAAGGAGTCCACGGAGGAGAGACAGATCCAGCTGGAGATCCGCTCGCGGCAGGAGGAGCTGAAAAGGTGGCTGCAAGTGGCGTCCAAGCAGCTCCCCGAGCCTCGACGTCTCTTCAACCTCGCGGAAATGTGTTCCAACCACCCGGGGCAGTTTGACCAGTTGCAGGTCGATTGGAAGAGCGCCGTTGCAATGCCCCGCGGAATCGTAGGCTTGGTAGGGCCCTACCGCGTTTACCAGAACCCCAACGAGAGACGGGAGTACATGCTCCAGGAGGAGGAGCTGGTGGAGGAAGTGGTAGACTCGGTGAGCGAGATCGCGGCGCGCGAAAGCAACCCCGCGGAGCATCATCAGAGGGCGAAATGGAGGCTGAGGGAGGACGACGAGGAGACTCTGGTGCCGAACATCCGCGACATTGCCGGCCTCGAGGACTTCGCGACGGAGGCTGACGGCCAAGATGCCCGCGAGTGGAAGCGGGTCGAGGATCGGGCGACGATCGTCGAGTACAGTGAAAGCGACGGGACCAAAGCGAAGGGAGACGAGCTCGGCGAAGACGTTCGTGAAATCGTCCCCGGGAAGGAGGAGCGAGCGGTGGACGTGCCCGACGAGGCTTCGATCGCGTCCACATCGTCGGTGAAGGATAAGAAGGGTGAGGTTGAATTGTTGTTCTGTTTAACCGGAGTCGAAGTTGTTCTCGGTAAAAGGGGAAGTCGCGTTTCCTTCGTGAACCGCGAACAGATAAAAAAGTAATTGAGGCGAGGCCGGTGCATGAGCGCCGCACCGGAGCGCAACGGTATAACACTTGCCGCGCGACACGGTTTCGTTTATTAAGACGTCGGCGAATTTGTATGCAAGCTGCTTGTCGTACGGTATTGCGCGACGAAGAGGATCGGCTAGCGGTAGATACGACGTGGATCGCTCGCGCGACCGCGGCGTGGCGTCTCCTATACGTGCTAGGTGTCTTTATTAGTCGACTGACCAATATTCGCGCCGCCGTCTTCGAAACTGTACTAATGTTTAATAGGTTCCGTCGGGTAACGGGATCCTGATTGTCCGACACTTGGCGCGGATAATTCCTTGAAGCACATTAGTAAAGATGTAACTCTTTAACTCGTTGATGATGAGTCTGCAGATAAAGCCGTGCTTAATTAGCCCGCCGCTTCGCTTTTCTTTGCAATTATTTTTTATAAACTTTGTTGCTTATACAGGGTGGAACAGCGAGCGTAGTACAACCGATCAAGGGGTGATTCTGCGTGAAAAAATAAGAAAGACATTTGGTATCAAGTTTTTTCGTCCTTCGTTTTCGAGAAAATCGACTTTGAAGATTGATCGAATTCGCAAAGAAATGAATACGACTTTGTTATCGTGTATTCTGTTCCCGGCTGTCTTCACAAACATTGACTACGATATGTTTTATTGTGGAAAATGTCCAAACAAGTCGGTGTTTACTTATGGCTTTAATCGTTAACCTATGGGGGCATATGAAAGAAATATGCAAACATTACACATTTGAAACAAAGAATTCTTGAAGAGTCTGAAAAATTAAACAGCGATAACACGTTATAGTTTATTCAGTCATTTTTCATTCATCGAGCAGAATTATATATGCAATAATAGGGAGGACATTTTAAACAATACTTGAAAAGTAATAAAGTAAGTTTTGCAAAAGCACTGTGGATTGCTTCAAGTATATATCATTGTCACTGCCTACAAACTCTAAAAGCCGGTACAGAATACACAATAACAACGTCGTATTCATTCGGTTGCTAATTTGATCAATCTTCAAAGTCGATTTTCTGGAAAACGTATACAATTTTCTTATTTTTATTCACGCAGAATCGCCTCCTGTTCGGTTGTATTACGATTATGGCCCCACCCTGTAGTAGCAGCAAAGAGTGGACAGGGCAAATCGGAGCGAATCGCATCAAAATTAGAATTCAGTTTGTATTTTTTACATCGTGATGGAAACAGATATTCTGATTGTTCATATTACTCATTCTTTTCTGTTTTTATTACAGTAGTCTATTAAATCTTCAACTCCCAATGTTGTACTGCTAACAACATTAATTTTAAGGACGATTTTCAGTAACAATCTTAAGATATTAATGAAGCTTCTTTTTGTGATGAAAACCAGTCGAATTAAGATCATATGTTGATCTTTTGTCATAAAGTTGTTTGTTTGAATGTACTTGAAATGCAACTATTAACAACTTCGCTTTTAATTTTGTAATATATTTCTCAATATTGCGTTTTCTCATGAGAATATATGTTAAATAATTTAAAAACTACCAAACATATTTCTTTTCATTTTGCAAGGGATTTTACTATTGCATGAAGATTCATTCTTCCAATTTTCAAAGAGTTTCGCTTATTTCCAACGTTACTGAAGTTCATTTTTGAACTTTTCAATATACCACTTTTACTTTTCTACTTTAGTAACTCTTAATGCCCAATGCTCCACGTATGCAACAGGCGTTAAATTAACTGACACTACCGTTCATAAGTATGTGGACACTCGCCTTTTCCAATGAATAACTAGTATATGTATAATGTAAATTATTCTTATAAAATTATGTTTGTTACTAAATCTTATTACGAGTTATATATTTAATGGTTGTAACAATGGATAGAGTAGCGACTTTCAACTCCCAACAGAAATTCTATAGAGAAATTGTGGGATAGTTCAAACAAAAATGTCGAAAAGCAAAGTTCAGTCAGAAAAACATTTATAAGAATTTTCGCAATCTACATGTGCAAATGTTAGCTATGAAATAATACAAAAATTAATAGTAAAAACAGTTAGAAGAGCAATTATTATGTATATTTTAATGAAACCAAGATTTAATTATTTTCTATTATTATTAGTGAGGTATTAACATACATATAGCACTTTCCATGATTTTTAAAATACTTCCTGTGATCTGACGACACAGTGTTTTAAATAAAAATTATTAAATTTTTAATCGACTACAAGTTTCAATAAAAAAAATTCCACTAAGGTTTTTTCTATAAAAAGCAAGGTCACCTTTATTTTTTTGAATTGCATTATATTTTTTCTTCATGGTATCATAACTTATGTCAAGACGAGTTCAATAACCTGGTACACTATGCTTTTTAGTTCAGAAATGTCTCAGCTTAAACTTAAACGAATGATATGAAACAAGAATTTTCAATTTTTAACTTTTTTAATCCTAGTTTTGGACTCACAAAAGACTTTATTTAAAAAACAAAAATTGTAACAATAGCAATAATTTAAATAGAAAGGTTCGTGATTTTCATTTAAAAAGCCGCACACTTCTTACTATTATAATATCACATCACATTTCGGTTTTTCAATACTCAAACCCATCATAAAAGCATAAGCATCTACAATTCTACAATCTAAGTTTCAGTGATCCACGAAGAAATTTTCGTTTGAATTAATATTCAACATCAATTTAATAAGTGGATAATTTCTCTAAAAGAAACTTCTTTAATTAACAAGTAGAGGCATGTAATATTTTAAAACACTTCGTTTTCTCTATTTTTTCAATCAGATTTCGAAGAATGAGTTATATAAATACTTTAAGATATATGTAAATGTTTATAAAGACAATATTTAAATATTGTCTGTTTATAAAGAAATATTCTATAACTAAACACTTAATGTTCAATTCCTGAATTACAGCCTATTTGTCGTTCCTCCAGCAAACACTTCATTGCGGTAGCACTTAAATGCCACTTTTTTTGTCCCATCTTTCAATCAATATCGCGAGTAGCAACGTTCGAGTCTCCACCGTGAAATTATACTTAAGGATACGTCGAATAGCTCTCATGGATCTCACAATTCAATTACTTTTTACCGCCGTCTGTGGTAATGAACAGACAGCTGCTACAACTTTCGCTGTTTTTGCTCCGTTCTATCGTTTCCCCGTTTACGCGATGAACATCCGACGACCAGTACCGTGAATCTCCGCAGGCAATCTTTGAGAATTTCTACGGGGAAAGATGTCTCAAACAACATCCTGTCGTTTGAAATACCACGCGGTTCATTGAATGCCAGCGATACAGAAACCGCCGAGGCAAAGAGCGAGTACGCAAACGAGGAAACTCGAGGGTCCTTTACTTTTTTTTTCTTTTTTTCTTCTCTATGTATTCAGATGGAAAATTCTATTTCATTTTATTCGACTTTGGTCCGTGTGCTTTCTTGCAAGGTGCACGGCGTTTGCGCGAACGATGATTTCGCGAGATAAGACAAGGAGCAGCATTTCGACGAAAGAGCCGCACGTTTGCGAGATGTTTTAACACCGTCGAGTAACATTTTCTCTAGAAATAGTTTTCCGCACGTGTGAGTTTATGTCTTTGGACTTTCCTTCGCGACGACGCTGAATTATATGTATTAATTAGATTGAGCTGCGCGATTTTTATTGCTTTTAGTTTATTATATAAGGTGTAAAGAAATGTAAAGTATTTTTAGAGAGTATTTTAGATTAGTGATAAATATTAGGAATTTAGTTGCTCTTTAGGGATTCTGTCGTGGTTCTATAGGTTTCATTGTTTAATTAAATTTGTTATTTGCTCATATTGCTTCAAACCGCATGCGGCTTATACATGGTTAAATTTATTTGTACAAACCTGGCAAGTGTATGATGAAGATATACTTAAGAATTGTGCATATATAAACATATAGATATTCAATGAAATATTATAAATATTGATAAAATAAAATAAGGATAATTGAAGAAACATTTGTTTCATTTTGCATAAATTTGGACTTGAAGAGGTTACATCTTAATCTGCTGATATTAATTGTTATATAGTCGAATATTTCTAACAAGTAAAACAAGTTTTCTTTTTAGTTGCACCATTGAAATCAACATTTCCATTTGTTACTTTCAAAATAATAAGAATTAATTAGGTATATGTATACTAGGTGGGGTAGAAATCGCAGTACAACCGGATAAGGTGTAATTCTACGTGAAAAACTAAGAAAAAAATTTATTATAACGTTTGTCTGTCCAAAACGTCGCTTTTGAGAAAATCAATTTTAAAGAATGACGAGTAGACTGCGGATGTTTATGCTTTTATGACAATCTTTAAATTAAAATAACCTGCTATAAGGATGACTACAGATATCAAAATAGAATAAAATATTAAAATTACAATACATACTATAATATTTAGAAAATATAATTACTATTATTTTATTTGGAGAAATTAAAACTTCTACTTTACAACATATTTTAATTCCGATCCTAACATTTTCGGAGTGATTTTTCGAACGATCTAAGTGAAAGTGTTAAAAAATCGCATTTGTACGTAAGTAAATATATAATAAATTTAAAAAAAGTCGAGTAAATTACAGTATTTCGTAATATAGGCACTTCTGTTTTGAAGACTCTGTAGCCGGAATGATTCCGTTAAAGAACTATTGTTTGACGATTCCGAAAGAATTAAACTTACTGGGGCACACGATTTTTTAGGAATAGTTTTTAATTATATTTTAGCAATAATAATCTTGTGGAATCACTAATCTGTCTGTAATTAGATCAGTTACCCTAGATGTCAGAATTGTGTACGAATTAAAACCTTGGCGTATCATATTAATATTTTATCCCTATTTGAAAGCATTTATTTTCATTAGTTTTGAAAACCGCTTTTTTTAAAAATATACGTTTATTTTACTATGGTCATATTAATAATGTAATTAGCGAGTAATTAGCAACTACTGGCTTGAATTTACATATTTTGGGGTTTCGTTACATGGGGTTTAAAATATTTCTTGTACATTAGACTCTGTGGAGTTATGGAGATACGAATAGGTTTGGTTCTTTGAAGAACTGAATTATATTTTGGATGTTTTCAGATCGGCTTGATGTTTAGTTGATTCCTTTGGTGTTGAAAGCTACTTTTTATTCAAAATACACTATGAAATTATCAACAATAATCATAGCCAAAAGTTAATGAATCTCCGAAATATTAACAAGGTTTCTTCTTGTCAGAAATGTTGATCTTTTGCTATAAACTTGTTTGTTACTTGAAATGCAATTGTTAGCAACTTCACTTTTAATTTTGTAACATATTTTCATATTGCTCAATACATATTGCGTTTTCTCGTTTTCTCCAAAGAATGCATGTTAAATTGAAAGTTAAATAATTTTAAAACTATTGAATCAATTCATTCCTCCAATTTTCAAAGATTTTCCCTTATTTCGAATGTTACTGAAATTCATTCTTTAAAAAAACCATCGAATCAATTGCACGGAATTTTTGTGACAATTTTGTTTAGTAATCGATCTTTCTGTACACAAGATTTCATAAACTTTGGTCTATTGTTTCACCCTTAATTTTGTAGTTGTATTTCTCAATAGTGAATTTTCCCATAAAAAACACGATAAATTGAAAGTGGAATAATTTAAAAACTACTGAATCAATTTTTCTCAAATTTTGCAGGAGGTTTTACCATTGTTTAAAGATTCATTCTTACAATTTTCAACGATTTTCACTTATTTTTAATGTTACTGAAATTCATTCTTTAAAAAAACCAACGAATCAATTGCACGGAATTTTTGTGACAATTTTGTTTAGTAATTGATCTTTCTTGTACACAAGATTTTTAAAACTTTGACCTACTGTTTCACCCTTAATTTTGTAGTTGTATTTCTTAATACTGCATTTTCTCAAAAGAATATACCTTAAATAAAAAGTTGAATAATTTAAAAACTAGCAAATCAATTTTACTCAAATTTTGCAGGAGGTTTTACCATTGTTTAAAGATTCATTCTTGCAATTTTCAAAGATTTTCGCTTATTTTTAATGCTACTGGAGTTCATCCTTAACGGAGCAGATAATTCTTGCGTTCATTTTCCAAAATAATAATTCCATTATAATTTGTTTTTCATGCTTCATTTGTGTATCCGTGGCTATCCATTTTACGCCTTCGCGATAAGGTATTAAATAAATATATATAAATAATTTTTCAAAAAAGAATATACTATTAAATTAACAGTTGAGTAATTTAAAAACTAGCAAATCAATTTTTTTCAAATTTTGCATGGTGTTTGAATATTGCATAAAGATTCATTCCTTCAATTTTCAAAGATTTTCGCTTATTTTTAATGTAATTATTCAGTTACAGTTTTATTCTTCTCCTATCTTTTCGATGACCGAAACGTGTTTTCTAAAATATCCCACATTTCCCTTAATGCGCCGCATTATGAAAAGTTTCAAACCTATTGAAGAATTCAGGTCGCGATCAAGGATGATCGCGCACGCCAAGCAAATGTGTTTTTAACTTAATTTTTATAGAGTGGAAGAAAGTGCCAGGAAAAGTCCTCTTTCGAATTCACTGCAAACGGTAATGCCGCATTTCGTCTTCGAGGACCCTTTGCTTTCAGATTGCACTTTAGAAATCCGTTTCTACGATATAATATCGGCGTCATTAATCATCAATGTTGCTTCAACGGTTCCAACTTCCAACACGCGGTGCTACCTATCAACTTTCGACGGGCTCTGTTGCTGTGCTCGCTGCTACACATTGCCGATTCGAGTGATTCGACCATTAGGTTCGCCATTAGAGGCAACGCGCCGAGTGGTTTGCTGCTTTGTGCAGGCAACTTCTTCAACAAACTCCTCTTGGTACAGTTATCCACTTCAACCTCTCTATTGGCTCGAAGTACGAGCCGCGTAATTGCAACCGTTCGCGAGTGGTCATAAATGCGGGAAGCGTACTTGTCGCGAGTAAGAATGCCATTTTTACGCAAGTCTTTAGCCAAGGAATTCCGCTTTTCGCGTTTGCATAGCATGAAAACAAATCCATCACCGGTTCAAACCTTTTTCCGCGTACGCGAGCCGCACACATGTCACGCGTTGTTGGGACTAATAGATTTCTTCTTCTTCTTTTTTTTTTTTTCTCCTTGCTAAAAGTATAACGTTGCCGACGAATTTCTTGCGTGCAAAATAACATTTTTGCTAAGTTATTTCTCGGTTTTCTACTGACGCGTGCTTCATGCTCGAGTGCAGAATTCTGCTACTTTCTTCTTAGCCGTTTCGAACGCGGTTTTGTTTGAGGAGAAACATTTGAACGTGTCATCCTGGGAATGGATCTAACTGTTGACGAGGGCTCGAGGCTCTTTGCTAATTCGGAATATTACTGCCACGCGTCACGGAAAGTGGCACGTGCCGTTTGTCTTGCGAACAACGGCACGTTTGAATTTTCCACGCGAAGGAGCGCGTCTCGTCAATTCTTACGAATATCGATGCGTTTGGTTTTTTTTATCGAAATTAATGTGTGATGCAAGGTGCTCCAAAGTGGCATAGACTCTTTTCGCAAAAATTAATGAAGAGTGTTGCACGGAGGCTTGGTAAAAACCAATTTATTCAAAATTTATACAAATTTATACAAAAGTATAAATTCATTCATTATTGATGGTATTCATTTTTCGATATTCGGATCGAACAATTATTTGAACAATATTTTTATTGCTCATAGTTTCAGAGGCAAAATTGAAAAGTAAAATCGGTTCAAGTAACTGTTATTATATTTAATGCAAGCTGCCTGAATATCGAAAATACCTTTTGTTTAAGAGTGCTCCATTTTTACCCCTAACGACAATTTAAAAAAAATATACGTCCCTGTGTAGTTTCATTGCTGTAAAAATGAAGTCAATATCTTCATTGATTTCTAAAAGACATAATTTGTAATGTTTCTTTTTTGTATTTCTATTGTAATTTATATTTTGAATGCAATGATATGCTGCTTTCCATCGCTGCAAACAGTATATGTATGTTAACTTTCGTGGTAAAGAACACAATTCTGTTAGCTTTTGTACCAAAAAGAAGCCGTCAACTTTGTAACCAGTCAACTAGTTGTAAGTATGCTGTGTTTACAGTGACAAATTTATTATTTTCCATGAAAACTGACGACAAACGTGATGTTTATAGTATTGGACCAAAAAGTATTTATATTACAACTGTTCTTAGGTAAAACTTTGATTAACTTAGGTAACAGTACTTTGTAAGTGGTTTAATTAAAATTATTAGAAAAAAATATGTGAACAGATGTCATAGACACTTTTAACCAATCCTCCATTTTTCTAATTATTTTCGATCCTCTAAATCCGAATTATACAAGTTTACAAATAATTTTTCAAGTTGTTTGCAATGCAAGTATTTGTAGAATTTCTCGGTGTTTGTTTTATATTTGTTACATCTTCTAACTTATGCCTGCGATAGGTGATATTAAGTATCGTTTAATTGAAAGCACACATATGTAATGATAAGGGGGCTAAAGTTCAATCCGTCGTAAATTAAGCATCGCGCGTACTGCATGTTTTCCGGTTACTAAATGACATCCCAAGTGCGATGAAGTACTTGACATTCGATATTCTGTAAGCACACTGTGCAAGCCGCCTTAATGAACTATTTAACGTGGTTGTAACATTACGCACAATTTTCTTCGATTATCTTGTATCATACCGCCAAGAGTTTACTACTCTTTACGACTTTACGTGAAAAAATAAGAAAAGCTTTAGTGTAATATTTTTTGTCTCTGAGGCTTCATTTTCGAGAAAATTCATGTTGAAGAATAATCTAAGTAGTATGAATTATACTACGATAAACATTGCATTGTATAGCCATTTTCTCCGATTTCAATTGAACAAGTCTCCATCTTCATCATCGATTTTTCAATTTGCAATGTTCAACCAAATTATTCCAATTTTAATTTTAAAGATCTCTAAAACATGACATTTTTAAATTTTAAACTTGATGTCTTCAAACTCCCAACTTGAAACATTTAAATTTTCCATTTTCAACTTTAATTAATTTTAACTCTTCGAATTGTTTACTTCAAATTTTCTAATCTCTAATTTCAACTCGTGACATTTCTAACTTCAAATCCTTAAATTTTCAATTCTATATCCCCAAATAATCAATTTAACTCTTCAACTTTTTTAGATCAAACTTCTGGTCTTCAATTTTAAATGTTCTGCTTCATAAAAATCTCCAAATTTCCAAGTTTTAACTCTTCAAATATTTGACTTCGATCTTATTAAATCTTCGATTTCATCTTCGATCTTATCTTATCAAATATTTAACTTTAAATGTGCATATCTGTAATTTTAAATCTGTAAGTGTCCAGATGTTTTACTCGAAAACATTAGGCTTCAACTTGAAATATTCAAATTGTCAATTTAATGTCTTCAAATGTTCCGTTTCAAATCTTCAAATCTTTGCAACTCCAAAAATCCTCAACTTAAAATTTTTCAGTCTTCAGTTTCATATCTTCGAACCTTGAACTTTAAGTTGTCAAATATTCAAAATTCTTAAATTCCTCAAATCTTCAATGTTAATATCAATAATTTTTAAATTTGCAATATGAAATGCTCAAATTTCTAAACTGAAATCTAGAAAATCTTCAAATCTCTGGATTAAAAATTTCAAAAATCTTTAAATCTGTAATTTTGATCTTCTAAATGTCAAATTTCAAACCTTCAAATCTCTATAACTTACACTCTTTGAATTTTCAAATTGATAAATTAATAGGATAGATATTGTATTGCACAGTAATTTTAGTAATTCTTCATTGATTCTTATCAAATTACTCATATTAAAGAATGAACGCACAATTAGGTTGCTTAAAGTTTTAAGTATTGGAAACGAAAAATTGTTGGAGTTGGAAAAATCAATGAGCAATTTTCTTGAAAATGACGTTTTGGGCGAAAAAATATTATACACCATTTTTTTTCTTATTCCACCTCACGGTATAAAGATACTACATGCTACATATTGCTTCTGTTACTTATTCATATTTTATTTTAGAATCAGACTAGCGACGAGTCTATTACATTCCACTTTCTTTTCAATGAATAATTTAAAGCCGAATGTCTGGAAGAACAACATTTGGCTCACGAGTCACAATTCGACCATCGTTGTACTTTACAATTTTAGTCGCTCTTAAAAAAGAAATCGAATCTTTAGACCCATAAAATCCTCCACTCACGAATATATCGTACAAGAAACCATTAAACTCCGACGATACCCGTAGGAATCAACTCGAATGATATATCCTACGCTTCTAATTGCAAGCGAAGCCTATAACGGCACTCTGACGGAACCAACAAGATAGGTTGCAAGCGGCGCAGTAACAAAGTAGAATTTTCCTTCGAAGCGAAATCGAATTGACGAATCGGAGAAGATTGCGCAGCGAGTCGCGTTCGTAAGTTCGGAAAAGCGTGAAAGCCGGGAAAAAAGGAGGTGAAAGGTGGTCGCGGAAAACGTGGTCTTCCATGGCAAAAGGGTAATTTTTCGCCCGTGGATTCGCGACGACGCGACAAATCGACGTACGATGAGTACGTGTACGGTGTACGTGAATCGCGTGAAAGCAGAGCCGCGGCATTGTGAGCGGCCGTTGGATGTCGTTCAGCGAGTTTCGTCCCATCGCTCATTCGAAACTTTCGAGAATCCACTCTTTTTTTCTTTCTCCGCGACGAACCCGGACGCCTTCGTGCACCGGATAAACCGGTTGACTGTTAAAAACGAATTTCGGACACTGGTTTCACGTCATGAGACGTCCAGGCCATTCTCTGACCTCATTGATCGGACCTTATCGCGAAGGCGTGAAATAAATAGCCACGGATACATAAATGAAGCATGAAAAACAAATTATAATGGAATTCTTATTTTGGAAAATGAACGCAAGAATTATCTGCTCCGTTAAGGATGAACTCCAGTAGCATTAAAAATAAGCGAAAATCTTTGAAAATTGCAAGAATGAATCTTTAAACAATGGTAAACCCTCCTGCAAAATTTGAGAAAAATTGATTTGCTAGTTTTTAAATTATTCAACTTTTAATTTAAGGTATATTCTTTTGAGCAAATGCAGTATTGAGAAATACAACTACAAAATTAAGGGTGAAACAGTAGGTCAAAATTTTAAAAATCTTGTGTACAAGAAAGATCAATTACTAAACAAAATTGTCACAAAAATTCCGTGCAATTGGTTCGATGGTTTTTTTAAAGAATGAATTTCAGTAACATTAAAAATAAGTGAAAATCGTTGAAAATTGTAAGAATGAATCTTTAAACAATGGTAAAACCTCCTGCAAAATTTGAGAAAAATTGATTTAGTAGTTTTTAAATTATGCCACTTTCAATTTATCGTGTTTTTTTATGGGAAAATTCACTATTGAGAAATACAACTACAAAATTAAGGGTGAAACAATAGGTCAAAGTTTAAGAAATCTTGTCTAAAGAAAGATGAGACACTCAACAAAATTGTCACAAAAATTTCGGATAACTGATTCGATTACTTTTTTAAAGAATGAACTTCAGTAACATTAAAAATAAGGACAAATCTTTGAAAATGGCAAGAATGAATCTTTATATAATATCAAAATCTCACGCAAAATTTGAGAAAAGTTGATTCGGTAATTTTTAAATTGTTCGACTTTTAATTTGACATGTATTCTTAGGGTAATTCCGGGAGAGATGGACCAGTTAAAAATTTTCTAAACTATGCTACATACGAGCAATATATTAGTTTTATTTTAATGCAATAACAACTATCAGGCATTAGTATCAATTTAAAATTTTTATTTTACGAAATTATGAAAAAAATCAATATTTAAGGTTTTAGGAGTTACAAGAATTTTCTTATGTTGTTATAATGAATTGAATTATTCTGTTCTTTGAACAAATGTTTATCTCATTCTTAAAAGTTAAACATTACTAACATGTACAAACAACGGCGATGTTTTAGGCAATCGTAATGGCTTAGTTGGATGTTGGATGTTGGATCGTCCATGTATCTTATACAAATGGGGTAAGATGGACCACTCATATTTGGTACTGATGACTTACTAATTTATTACTATAAAAAGGTTTTATAGTAATTAAAAAAATTACTACAAAAACAATAGAATTGATAGTAGAACTGAATGTATTCTCGCTAATATTATGAGGAATGTTTCAATGCGATTGCGATGCGAAAAAAAATAACCTAATGCTTCAAAATTGTATTATTTCAATAAATAAAATATTCTCCTTCAAGGATACAATAATAAAGAAATATAGATTTCATGAAAGTGGTCCATCTTACCCAAAGTAGTAAAGGAGATCAAACTTTATTTCCTTTTTACCGCAGTTATTTATAAAAATATCGTGTTAAAATAATTATGTGTTGTAGAAAAGATCATTATTTACACAAATAGTTAAGTAACTTATTTATACTTTCAAAATATTCGTTTTTCAAAAGTTTTGAAAAAGGTGATCCATCTCTTTCGGAGTTATCCCATGAGAAAATGCAATATTTATAAGAAATATAGTACAAAATTAAGAGTCAAGTTGATGACAGTTGGATTGCAAGTAACAAACAAGTTTATGACAAAAGATCTACTTGCATTTCTGACTGGTTTTTATCACAAGAAGCCTTAATAATATCTTGGAAATTAGCTTTTGACTTACAAGGAGAGCGCAAGACCTTCGAGTCACCAATTTAATTGAAACTTTGAAAACTAGTAGATTTCGAAATTCTGATTATAAATATGTACCATTGGGGCAGATACTCAATATTTTTCAAGGTATTCATAAATAAAGTTGCAATACTGTCCTGAATTGCAATAAAATTGACATTATGGATATATACAATCGTAGTATATAGACAAGATGAGAACGCACCACGTCGGGAGCTGAAGTTCAATTCCTCTTTCGATTCCCACTCTTGAAAATGGCAACATTTATGCTAAAAATAAGTTTTCTCTGGTTTGCATCGTAAAACGCTAAATCCGTACAATGTACTAACTCGTGGGCCAAAAGGTTAATCAAAATTTCCTCCCGTTTCGTCTGCGCATATTATTATCTTTCCGCGTGATAACGCAAGCTAAATTGCTGTGCGCCGTTTCACGAATTACCCATGCGAGCCTAATCGACTCATTTTACGGCACATAGAACTGAAAGGCTCCGTTACCAGCGGAGGAGAGTGATTAACTTCGTTTAATTTCATATACACTTCTAATTAAGTTATCGCGAAGACAATAAGAAACAGAAAAAGCGATAAGCAAGCGCATAGTGCCAACACTGCCAACGAATATGTAGTAACCGGATATGTATGGTGCTGGAGACGACACCGAACTGATACTATCGTTTTCAACGCATAAATTATGGTGTTGTATTCATGTAATGCAAGAGTATCAAGCGCATACTGATTAGCATATTCTAAACAAGAGGTTGTAATTACAGTCGTATACCGCACAGCATTCACCGGTAATATATTAAGCTTAATCGATAACCATTTGATATTTCTATCAATAGCTGGCCATACACGAGGAGGTTTCGCGGTTTTCATCTGTCACGTTTCATGTTTGCAGAAGAAACTGCACGTTAGTGGCGCATGTCGATGACTGATTCAAACCGTCACGGTTTTCTTGGCAAACTTTAACGCATGACAAAACAGTTTTAGAACGTGCCGATTTTGTTTACAGATAAAAATAAACAGATTTACTAAAACTAACAGAACTATACATACTATAAAAATGTTTATAATTGTAATGCGGAGCTTCTATGTTAGAAGGAAGAACATTATCTCTTAATTCTGTTAATAATGAAAGTATTTTAATGATTTAAAAATTATTATGTAGGTACGTTTCATGGTGGTTTGTTTTGATCTGTGCATCTGTATTTCCTTTGTGGAGCAAAGGTATATTATAACCGTTTGGGTCAAGCACTTCGAGGGCTTTTTACAAAGGTGCAGAATAATTTATATGATACGTGGGAGAAATAGAAGCAGGGTTACGTTTACGAGTAGGCAAAATAAACACGTGCCTAGAGCCCGTGAAAAGAATGGATCTGAGACTAATTTCGAATCGCTTCGAATCTGGCATGAATATAGCGACTTTCAATCACTTATTTAAACATGACTCGAATCTCTTAGAACTTGGAAGTCCGTCTCAGAAGACTTGGAAATCTTAAAAGTCTTAAAAGTTTTGAAAGTCTTGATCGTCTTGAAAGTCTTGAAAATTTCCATACTTTTTGAAAGACTCACGAGAATTCAATATTTTAGATGCTTTTCTGATTACTTTCGTATAAGCAAGCTGATTGACACAACAATATTTAAGAAAATACGGAAAGTTCAAGTTATCGTTTTTATAGTTTGTAGTACCTACATACAGTATTCTCTCGCTATAAGCTCGCCGTTTTCGTCGTTTCATCGAGCCACTCTTCAATTTCACTGTAATCATTGACGATGTGCAAAAAGCTATCGACTCCATTATTCCATTACTTTCACGAACATGTGCATTACACATACTATTGCTCGATGAAGCGACGAAAACGGCGAGCTTATAGCGAGAGAATACTGTACTACAAATATTGATCACAGGGAATGAGAGCAATTCGGTAAAGAATTTCAATCATAAAACACTTATATAAACTCATATTCTTAAAAAGTAGACTGCTAAAAATAAGCCGATTTTTGCGAATTTTTTATAAAAAACCTATTAAGGGAATCATTTTGAAACCTTCGGGACTGTATATACACTGTTTAAAGTTACAAAAAAAATTTGTTCGCAATATAAATATTGGCTGCAGAAGTCGCTATTGAAGAAAGTTGTTGCAGCCTTGCCGCTGGAGGTATAAATTGATGGGCACTCTAGCTCCTTCAATTTTTTCTAGAATGAAGAAATTCAAAATGTTCCTTATTATTTATGAAATTATATCGTCGATAAACCAAAAATATTAGTGAAAGGTATAAATTTTTAAAGATCGCAGGGCTTGTAAACCAAAAGTGTGTTTTTTGGGGGTAATTTCTGGACGCATTTGTGTGAAATAAAGTTGCTTAAATTAATTTTTTCAATAAACATGTAGGTTCATCGACTATAGTTTACTATAATGTAATTGTATACACCGGGATAGATAGATTGGTTGAGTAGTTTTTGTTTAATCGTGCCCGCCAATTGAAAGAAATTAGTTTCGAGAAAAACGTATCTAAAGTTTCAGCGGCGAAAGACGAAAAGTAGCAAAGTCTTGTAAAACTTGCAGTTGTTCAATGTTAATTTGCTGTTCATGCTGAATAAAGTAACCCTTCAGCTTCCTCAAAAAATTCAAATCTCTATCTCCGATAGAACTACCGCATTCACCATAACTTTTGTTATTTTATAATACCGCGCGCAGTCGACACGCTGCTGCTCCATTAACTGTATTTCTACAAATACCTGGAATTCTGGCTTAGGGCTTTAGGATTACGTCCTTGAAGTGCATTACTATTGATCAAGCACAAAAAAATTTTTTGACCTGCTATATGGAAATCCCCCCTTAAAAGTTAAAGCTACGCAGGAAAATTTAAGTAATTTGATACATTTGTGTCTATAAAGAATTGATAGAGCCACAGAACACGTCCAAATCATCCCCAAGGTTATTAGCTTTTTCACAATACAGTTGATTGTTAAACTTAAAATGTTCTAGTAATTGAGAACATTTAATGTAACAATTTACAATCTTAAAAAAAAAAAATAGCAGATCAGAAACATTATTCATTAGTTGGTACAGTTTTATTTTTGTATGTGTTGGTATAGTTTAATTTCTAAGCTGTTGAATACAATTGAACTGAGCTATTTTGAAACATAGCCCAAACTATATTTACAGAAAGTGTATCGAAAGGAAACCTGACACTACAATTTATAACTAAACTAAACAAAAACTAACTTAAGATGCCAAATTATAATTTTGTAATAAAAATTTTTTGACCTGCTATATGGAAATCCCCCCTTAAATTTCTATCAGATCCAAAGTGTTAATCTTCTCAAATTACCCCATTAAGGCCGCGCGTCTATTAATGAGCGCGCGGAATCGCTTGGTCATAGAGACAGTCTCGATCGCGATTTCGTCTTATCAATACATTGAATCCCATAGCACACTCTCAGCGTCCTAGCGAAATCACGAACGCCGGAGCATCCAACGAGCTCTGTCGTCGAAGAAGAAAACAGAATGGAGGTGTATTAGTGTAGACAGCGTCGATAATTCATGCGACAGATGGTTGCAGCGAATTTTTTTTCGCATTCTCAGCGTGGTGTGCCACCGCGGACCGCACATTGCGGCGCGATAAGTCATCCTGTTACGCGCGACCGTCGTCCTACGAAGCGAGCGATTAATCGGATTGTAACAGTGGCGCGCATTATCGTATTAATCTCGGGGGTTAGCTATTCATTCGGCTATTTCTGCGCTGAGCTCGCTGCTATCTCCTTAGGTTCTATTTACTGAAAACAATTTTTTTTTTTTGTTTGCTATTCTCTTCACTTCTGGATATTGCTTTCTCGTTTCCGTTTATTTTGGCTTTTGATACAACGCCGGAAGCGTATGAATTAACACTGAGAAAGTATCTTTTGGGTTCTGGAATTCCATTACTTGCAGCGTGTAGCGTGATTTTACGAATACTGCGTATTGCATCGCTGTGAGATTCAAGATTTCGGAATTGGAATATTAGAACAGCAGAATTTTATATATATGCACAGTGTATAAGTAACAAAAAATTAAATAACTGAAAAATTCAAGATAATAGCGTTTACTTTCGTTTTCAGCTCTTCAACTTTTAAACTATTATTAAATAGCAGTTCAAATTTTACTCGAAATTCTGCTGCATTTCTGACACCATTGCTCCGAATAGTTTAAATTAGAGGTCGCAAAGTGGCGGTTCGCGAAGGTTTAGCATCCGGCACGCAGCACAGTGCGGCATACAATGGACAAAAATAATCATTATTTGCTTTTGATCTATTTGCTGCATGCTATTATCAGTCGACAAGTAAGCAATATAAATGTGAATATTGCAAAAAAATCAATACGGAGTTAATAATAGTCGTATGCATTTCAGAACGCAATTATTAAAAAATTAGTTTATTCGTTCATTGTATATTTTTGTCTGTTATCATTTGTTAAACAGTGTTTGTTACACCTTAAAAATGCAGAATTATAATAGAGATTTGCATAATTTTAGTTTTTAATTTGTAAATTTTCGATTTTTCTTTAATAAGTAGTATAAAAAAACGGTTCAATACATTTTGCAACTTTGATTGTTTTGTGTTAAAAAGTTATTGTATTACATTTCTATACAATTTTTATCTCTTACTAACTGCAGGAATGACTGTTGACACATATTCAACGTCAAGTACATCAGTTATGATTTATGAACAATAATCCTTGTTCCGTTATAATTAATATTGTAGTTATAATTAATTGGATAAAAATAAAAGAATGAGGAAATTGGACAGGACATGGCGGACCAGGGAGTGAAAACCGAGCGCAAATTGGTTTATTTCTGTCTGTAAACCTTGTAGTATCAATGGCATGAAGTAGGGTACTACAAAGTGATTTGTGAATCATTGTGTGTGTTCTCAACTTGTATGCGTGGAATATACAGGATAAGGCATTTAAAACCGGCCACCTGAATTAACTTGGCTGCTATTGGTGATAGGAAAAAATGCATCAGGCCAAAATTATTTGGTATCGAGGGGCTGATCATCCGATGTTACTAGTTTTTTGATAGGTGGAGGCGTCAAGGAGATATGAAGGTCATCTCTCTTTTTTTTTTTTAAATGGAACGTTGTTTTTTTACTCACAATTTTTTCCATCACAATTGGCTTAATCCAGACCACGAATGACCTTTCCAATAGGTCATTGTATTCGTCTTGAAATACTCTATCAGAATGTAAGTAAAAAAACATACCATTCCATTTAAAAAAACAGAGATGACCTTCATATCTCCTTGACGCCTCCACCTATCAAAAAACTAGTAACATCGGATGATCAGCCCCTCAAATAATTTTGGCCTGATGCACTTTTTCCTACCACCAATAGCTGCCAAGTTATTCAGGTGGCCGATTTTAAGTGCCTCACCCTGTATGTATAGTATACGGAAATCCATATCTGTAATGCAGTTGTCAATGTCAACACGATGGTATTAGAAATAAAAATAAATGAAATATTCTTTTATTTGAAATCTGCAAAAACGAAATAATTCCAAGAAAAATCATTTTTCAAATAAACACATAACACATGATATCAAATAATTTATTTGGATAATGCTCGAGTATTGCTCGAGCCTGCATCACGTCCATAAATATGTTGATCAATATCTCGAAAAACGATTCTGTAAACTTACTCGTCCGTTCAATTAGAATCGTTTAAATAACCATTTAGGTCGTTTCCGAACTTCAAAAAGTGTGCTACGTTAGTATCGAAAAAACAATGTCGCGCGAAAATAAGTCCAACGGGGGCGCGCGCATTGTGCGCTTCTGTCGGCGATCGGAAACGAGGCTACGAGAAACGACATCATCATCGTCGTCGTCGATCGTCATCATCATCACGATCATCATCATCAACATAACCATGGTCCTCGTCACGATGTCCACCACCACCGTTTCGTGTCCCAGACCGGCGGATCCTCTTCGCCGCACAGTTCTGGGTTACCCAGCCATTCCGTTTCGCGGTGGTGTCTGGAGCAGTTCTCTTTTACTCGACCCGCGAAAACTGTGGCAGACGGTGATCCTTCGTCCCGGCGCGGAGCGAGACTCTCGATTGTTCGCCATGGCCGGTGACTCGAGCGTGCCCGTGACCGCCATTGTCTTCATCTGACAAAAAGCACGAGGTAAATTGTACGATTTCAATGCCGCGTAAGGTAAATGTCCCAGTGGTTGGGCATGTCCTAGTAATTGGATACTGTCATGAATTTTTATTAATATTAAAGTAAAAACAATATTGATGAAGTTGAGGAAATAAAATTATTATCCTGGGTTATTTCTTATACTAAAAATCATTACAACTGATCAAAAACACATGATATATATTTGAAAAAGAAATATTATTACCTAGCAATCATGAATTTAATGCATTATGAAGAGCCTGCTAACCGTTCGACTAAGACTCAGAGCGTGTTTGTTAAGTTCACAATTAATACTTTGGTTATGCTTCTACATCAAGTAAAGGTTTTTTAGACTTATTAAAGTCTGTTTAATTGATAACCATATATTTTTAAGTCATTTTTGTTTTGTTTCATTTAAAAACTAACGTGTCTATACACTAGTACATGAAATCGCCGCTAGCCTAGTTCTTGGACAATCTGTCCAGTGACTAGAGCAAACATATGTATCGGCTTGGCCCAGTGCTTAATTGTTTTTAGATACTTTATTCGTCAATTATTATCCTCAATTCGTCGACTTTATTTGTCAATTTTAGATTTTTTAAAAGAAATCTATATTTGTTGATAATATAACCTATATTCATAATAAAAAATTTGATTTTTAATAAATCATGCCAAAGGAAAACAGAAACAGAAAGTCTTATACACCAAAAGACGTGGAGAGTGCTGTTGAAGCTGTTAAAAAAGGCATGTCGTTAAGAACTGCCAGTAAACAGAAAATTTTTAAATGTATCAACATCGAAGGACAAAAAGAATAAAATAATTGAAGAAACTTCTAATACATTGTAATTTTCATTTATTATAAATATATATTTTAATATCTATTCAATGAAATAATTAATGAGCTCAAATTAAACAAAAATTGTCCTTTTTACTGTTATAATTGCGAATGTGTGCGTGCATACGTAAGCGCGTTTCAATATTTTAGATTATATTCGGTTATTTACTAAGCTTTTATTTAAAAGTTGTATTATTTTTGTATATATTGTCAGACTTTTTAAAGTTATACAATATAAGAATTGTTAATTATTTTTATATCAATGATTTTTCTGAAATTTAATCTTCTGTCTAAACACTGGGACAGCTAAATTAAATCACTGGGACATACCGTAAATTCTGTCCAATAACTGGGATAAATGAACGCTTTTATAAACATAGATTTTTACATTTTTCTTTTATATAAACGATATTCTATAACCAAGTTTCTGAAAGAAGAAAACTCAATCTAGCGATTGAACAAACATTCATATTAATTTACATTGTTTTAAACTGTAGAAAATTTTAATAACAGGAACATTGTCTTAAAAGTCCAACCACTGGGACATTTACCTTAAGTACCACACGCACTTGATCACGAACGCGTCGCAGTGGTTTTACGTATTCTTTTCGCTTCTGCCGTTTCTTCGAACGCGAAGCGAACGACGCGGCGGAGATCCGCAGAGATTCTCCCGATTTCTGTTATGTTCGAGGTTTGACGTTGTTGAATTACGGTGGCGAACGGTAAATTAGTTACTCGTTGCCTCGCAGTTGCATTCTAAGTTACTTTCTCCGTTGCTTCCATCGTTCGCAGAGTTCATTACGAATTATGGTAGTAAATGCTGAACCGGTGCGGTGGTTAGTTGCCTTTCTAATAAAGGTAATAATGGTACGAAGCGGTTGGAATATGAAGGATGCGGAGAAACAACAGGTTTCACTGTTTTGCGGCAACGTGTGCGGTGATTATAATTTCATGTTCGAAATTTATAACAAACTTAACTTTGAAAGTGATTTTAATTACTATTCTGTTGCGAAGTAATGACCACTATCGTTCCAATGACGATTACATATGAATTTTCACGCCCTCGTTATTTATCGCGATTATTTTTCACTTTTCCTTTTGAGTCACGCTGATGAGATTTTTATTAAAAAATACGAAAAAAATATTTCATTATACTGACTATTATTTTAGGATGTTCATTAAGTTTTGTGAATCGCTCACTTTTAAGTTGCTTCGTTATTGTAGACAAATTGATTTACCATAACTGCAAGACAGGTTGGTTAGAAATTACTTCAATTAGAAAAAAGATTGTAATCACATTAGATGAATGCATATTAAAAATTGTTTAAATCCGCAGAACTTAATGAATGATCTGTAATTTTAAATATTATTGTATGCATTAAGGGTAATTCTCTTCTTAATTATTATTAGACTACGGATGTTTATGCATTGGATGATTATGGCAATTTTAATTATAAAATATCAAAAATATAGGAAATTTTATAATGTTTAGAAAAACACTCATTTATTTCAGCCTGCTCCTGTAGATTTTGCGAATTTAGCGTAGCTTTCTTTATTTTGTATCGTGATAAATTAAAGGTTTCCTGCCTCGAGACATGCACATTGCATACGACTTCAGTCTCTTGCAACTTGTCGCGCAACATGTGTCAGCCTGTGCGAAGTCCTTATGTTGTATTTATTTGCATGAATTAATCAATTCAGTAAAATATATGAAAACACAATAATTTTGTAATAGTAATGATAATTAGGGCGCAGTTAGAAAGTTAGAAAAGGCTTCGCAGTTTGCTTAAAATGTAAATCTTTCTGTTTTTACAATTAATTTTGCGCGTTTCGTAAAATTTCGAACAAGTAGTAGAAAAATTAAGTTAAAAACTACTGTAGCTCATGCGGAGAATCTTGAAAAAAGTGCAGTTCACGGTTTTTTGTGATATTCGGTATATAAAATGTTTGAACTTGGTCTCGAAAAATTGTGCATCAGCCCTGATAATAATAGAATAATTGTTACGTAGTTACATGTAAATAATGGTAAATAATAATGAAGAAAAAAGCAATCTAAATACGTGCCGAAATTAATTCTCAATAATTGCATTAGCAGGTACTTAAAACACGCCATAAGAGCCTATGTCATTTGCATTCGCTATGAAAGATACTTTCATCGCGTCAAGCATCGCGGCGACAGTAAAATAGCCAATAGCGAGTCGCTGCGGATTACTCGCGCGCATTTACATGTCAATTACAGGAAGAAATTCCACTATGTTCGCCGCGTTCACAGTAGTATGTTAATCCCGCCGTCAACGATATATCATCAGGCTTCTTCTTTCCTTTTCATTCTGTTATTTATCGAGTTTGTTCTCGGCGAGAGTTTCGAATTAAAATTCAAAAGTTTCATCCTTTTGCGCGAACGTCCGGAGAGGAAGAGGAGTTTCTCGGATCACTCCGCCAGCTGACAGACGAGTTATCACGATTTTTTTTTTAGGGGTTCGCCTCTCTCTCACCGCGCGTACGAATCGCGGCGAATCATGGAGAGGCTTCAAATTCACGGTTTCGAACGTTTAAACTCCGACCTAATTTTCATCCCATCCAGGTCATAAATCTCACGTTTCACTTGGCGTATCGGCGGCCGCCGCTCGATCGTTACAGATCCACCGAAATAAGGTTAAAACGCGTAAGAAAATTCTGCAACGAATTATCGAGACGCTCGTTCGCGATGAAACCATGATAATCGCGATCAGATCCGATTTTCCTCTGTTCGCACGCATTCATTTCCACAATTGCTACGCACGGTGGTCAAGACGATTCACTACCTCGGAATACGTTTCGGTGTATCTCGTGCAACACGCATGCGAATGCCCTCGAGTGTGGCGTTTCCCCATAACTCAAACACGTCGTTTGTATCATTTTCAAATCAGCTCGTGGCACAATGATTTGGATCGAAGATTCCGGCTGTTCGTTTACTGAAAAATCACTTTCCGGATATCGATGATTCTCGAATATAAAGTAATTCGGGACAAGATGATTGTTGTATTATGTCGGTTGCGAAAGCATTAAATTAAGTTGCTAAATTATTTGTTTTAACATACAGCAGAGGCACATTTTATACAAAGTTATATGCCAGCGTCCGTAAAAATGTTTGCTATTACTTGATATTTTACGTTTCAATAAAAAAAGAAGTTATCAACAGGTTGCCAGTTAAAAAGAAAGTATCTTCCTTAATTATTTCGAGTTTTTCAGAAATGATTTGCATACAATTTGACTTATTTAACGAGTCTTGCATCTTCCTCAACACGTTCGGATGAGATGCTTAAATGATGTTGTAGTATGATGCCACGTTAGCATAGACATTGCAACTTACTTATTGCAGTAAATAATGTAAATATAAACCGGACTTTTCTTTAAATTTACTATCGCAGTAAACAAAGTTTTGAATTTTTGAACACGTTATTTTTATGCATAATCTCCATTTTTATCTATATATTTGTTTTCCATCGGATTGGAAGTTTTTTAATCCCGTCACTGAAGAATGAACTTGGCTGTGTCTCAATAAATTGTTTAAAATTTGTCTCGGATCCAACTCTGTATGGCCGAGCGTTGTCATGAAGCAAAATCACACTTCGGACAAGCATGTCTCGCATCTTTTGCCGATGAGCCAGTTTCGCTTAAAAAAAAAAAAATTATCGAGATACACTGGAACATCTGCCCTACACCTCAAATTTTCCCTGTGTGACTATCACATGTTTGAGCCACTCAAGGAAGAATTGGGAGGACGTTTTGACGACGATCAAGATTTAGAATTGCCCGTGCACAATTGATTAGAGACACGGCCAAGTTCATTCTTCAGTGACGGGATTAAAAATCATAGAATTGGATGGAAAAAAAATGTATGCATAAAAGTGGAGATTATGTAGAAAAATAGCATGTGTTCAAAACTTTGTTTACTGTGGTAGTAAATTAAAACAAAAACAAGTTCGGTGTATATTTGATACGTCTTCGTATTTATAGTAAACAATGCGAACCTACATAAGAAAATCGAATAGTGGATAATGGATAGAGGGTGATCTTTCGATCTGTTACATTAGCATTGCAAGATAAAGATAGAAGGGCAAATTTCGTTGCAAAAGAATTTAGCATTCCTTTTGAACACTTGATTCGGATAGAAATGCCGTCATAACGAAATTGAAATGCCTAATGAATAAGTTTTAATGAATCGCTAATGAATCTAACCCAAACCTGTTTCGATCACTGTTTTCAATATTGATATCGTTTTTTACAAATTTCTTGAAAATTGAAAGATACCTGGTATGTGTACGGGGAAAAATTGTTTGGAATGACGTGTTTGACAATAAACGAAACGTTACGTGTCCTTTACTGTTCACTGGTTCGCTCTAACTTTGAGTATGGTTCGATAATATGGACTCCATACTAAAGGGTCCAAATTAGAAAGCGTCCAGCATAGATTTCTACGACTAGCTGCCCGTCATATGGGTTGTCCTATGCCTGTCTCTTCTCACAATTACGAATTGACTCTTTCTAAAACCAACTTAATGACGCTGGAAAAGAGGCGCGCGATGTGCGACGTACTATTGGCATATGAGATTGTTAATAATCTCATAAACTATTCAGAACTTTTATGCCTTCTTAAGCTTTATGTACCCTCCAGAAATCTTAGAAATCACAACCTGTTTTTCACGAGTTCTTATCGCACTCTTTATGGCCAATTTAACTTAATTAACCGTATAATTATGTTGTGTAACTCTTATGGACATTCTTTTGACTTCTTTAATGACTCACTTTCTAAATTTAAGAGTTCCTTACGTCAAGTTGTAAATAATAGTTTGCAACCTAAGTTGCTAATCTATAGATATGGCGGTAGAACACAAATTGTGAGCGATAGCTATTTGTAAATCATAGCAAATTATTTTTGTCCTTATCTTTGTGTCTTCTAGTCAATAATTTAGATTTCCATTTTAAAGCAATATTTTAATACTGTATTAAAATAATAATAATAATAATATATTTCAAGATTATTGAAATCTAAGGTAGCTCCCCTAATCTAAATAATTATTAAAATATTTAGCATTTGTTGTGCTGTTGTTCCACTTGAAACAGGTTAATAATATATTCCTCTGACACTATGCTGTTTGTAATTTGTAAATAGCCATGGACTGACGAAATATTTCACGATTTTCTCTTGAATAGTCCACTTATATATTCTGATTATTTGTGTGAAATCACTAAAATAAGTGAATCCATATCCATACTAATATTATAAATCCGAAAGTGTTTTTGTCTGTTTGTTACATCTTCACGACTAAACTACTGAACTGATTTCAATAAAATTTGGCAGGGAGGTAGCCTGAAATCTGGAGAAGGACATAGGATAGTTCATATCTCGAAAACTGTATTACTTTTTCCAGGAAGAGCAAATTAACAAAAAATGGAAAACCGAGTGTCCTATGTTCCGACTACTTCTGTACCAAATTCAATTGAAATCCTTTCAGTAATTAAAAGTTATGAAGTTGTTATGTTTGTTACATATTTACAGATTTGTATTGTATTGTATTGGTTTATTGGTCACAAGAACGATCATACGATTGTGTTTAACTTTAATGTAGAGTAGCAACTAGAATACAAGGTGTAAGAATCATAAGAATAAAATACCAAAAAACGTAAGTGTCAAACAGTAATAATTAAAAAAAAAAATTAATTAAATAGTCAATTAGTAAAATATACTTGAAAATATTGAAAAGACGACAAAAATAACGGCAATATAATGCTTCATAGGGTAAGACAGTTTAATAAAGTTGTCCCTAGATGATGCTGATAGTATTTCACAAGGCGATATAAAAACGAGGTGATAAAAAAAAGGCAAGACCTATAAAAAAAACTGTAGGTTACCACGACTTTTCATTTACGGAGCTACTATATACTATTTAACGATTTGTGCTTGATTCTTGATTTTGCTTCTTTATTTCATCTTCGTTAAAGGTTTGATTTATAATTTGGCATCTTAAGTTAGTTTTTGTTTAGTTTAGTTATAAATTGTAGTGTCAGGTTTCCTTTCCATACACTTTCTTTAAATATAGTTTGGGCTATGTTTCAAAATAGCTCAGTTCGATTGTATTCAACAGCTTAGAAATTAGGGAACATTTAAAACAAAATCCACGCTGGCAAAGTCGCGGGCAAAAGCTAGTACCTACAAAAATAAAACTGTACCAACTAATGAATAATGTTTCTGATCTGCTGTTTTTTTTTTTAAGATTGTAAATTGTTACATTAAATGTTCTCAATTGCTAGAACATTTTAAGTTTAACAATCAACTGTATTGTGAAAAAGCTAATAACCTTGGGGATGATTTGGACGTGTTCTGTGGCTCTATCAATTCTTTATAGACACAAATGTATCAAATTATTTAAATTTTCCTGCGTAGCTTTAACTTTTAAGGGGGGATTTCCATATAGCAGGTCAAAAAATTTGTTTGTGCTTGATCAATAGTAATGCACTTCAAGGACGTAATCCTAAAGCCCTAAGCCAGAATTCCAGGTATTTGTAGAAATACAGTTAATGGAGCAGCAGCGTGTCGACTGCGCGCGGTATTATAAAATAACAAAAGTTATGGTGAATACGGTAGTTCTATCGGAGATAGAGATTTGAATTTTTGAGGAAGCTGAAGGGTTACTTTATTCAGCATGAACAGCAAATTAACATTGAACAACTGCAAGTTTTACAAGACTTTGCCACTTTTCGTCTTTCGCCGCTGAAACTTTAGATACGTTTTTCTCGAAACTAATTTCTTTCAATTGGCGGGCACGATTAAACAAAAACTACTCAACCAATCTATCTATCCCGGTGTATACAACTACATTATAGCAAACTATAGTCGATGAACCTACATGTTTAATGAAAAAATTAATTTAAGCAACTTTATTTCACACAAATGAGCCCAGAAATTACCCCAAAAAAATACACTTTTGGTTTATAAGCCCTGCGATCTTTAAAAATGTATACTTTTCACTAATATTTTTGGTTCATCAACGATATAATTTCATAAATAATAAGGAACATTTTGAATTTCTTCATTCTAACAAAAATTGAAGGAGCTAGAGTGCCCACCAATTTATACCTCCAGCGGCAAGGCTGCAACAACTTTCTTCAATAGCGACTTCTGCAGCCAATATTTATACTGCGAACAAATTTTTTTTATAACTTTAAACAGTGTATATACAATCCCGAAGGTTTCAAAATAATTCCCTTAATGGTTTTTTTGTAAAAAATTAGCAAAAATCGGCTTATTTTTCGCAGTCTATATGGAAATCCCCCCTTAAGTCATCTATGCATGCTTTGTACCTTTTTTTATTCTGTACACTAATAGAAATTCTTTCCTGTAAAAATAAAATAAAACAAAATAAAAAATAGCATTCTAGAGTAGGTCAACACCACCCTGGCACTTACATAATTACGCTAACGATTATCTTGTTTGGGTCTCGAAACCATTCGCGGCGCGTTTTCTTTCGTTTCGCTCTTTCATCAACGCGTCGCTTCTATCAAACATATGCTCGACCCACGTGCGAATGTACTTACACTGCCCTTCGACACCATCAATAACCTTTACGATCGTCCCGTAACAGGTATTGAACGTCGACCTCCCTGACTTTTAGCCTCGGCAATCACGTGCAGTCGGGGTTGCTGGTCTCGAGAATTCATTGGACATAGGTCGACGAAGTCTATCAATTATGTTATTGATTTTGTTGCAAAGACGAAGATCTATACATGGCGAAATCGCAAGGTAGAGTAACGGGGTATTTTCGTTCATTGGAAATCCTTTGACAGTCCCGAACCGGTTTGTATTTGTCAAGGATCTTTATTTGTCGTGATTAGAGTTAAGAGGAACGCGGCGTATTTTATGTGAGACTTCCGTTTTATCAATTTTGTTTGTGACCGAGGATTTATTTATTTACTTATTTATTAAATAGGATGAATCCTATTAGTGTATAAAAAGAAAATGTAACATGTTATGAGTATATCGACTTGCATTACAAAAAGTAGCATGTTTCGATTCTCTTACGAAATACATATACATGAATTACGAATCTTATTACGAATAATAACACGTTTTGTTTTTCGTCGTGAAAAATAGCACATCGAAGACAAGCTTGTTAAATCATTTGCATGCAAAAAAAAATCCACAGACATGTACGATGAATTCGCTGTATGTATACATAGCACATAATATATTGTACAGTAAATGTTTCTCCGATGATATTTTTGCAAAGCTTCAAAGTTAAGAATTAAACTCACGTTGTGTGGAAAATACAGTTAAAATGGATGCAAGGGTATAATAAAGTTAGGCTGTTATTAATATTCGAATGTGCTAAGTATTCAAATATTCAAATATTCCAGTAGAATATCAGTAGAATTCGGATTTGATATTCGAACAATTTGAATGTTCTAGTGTTATTCCAATAATTAGGAATATTCGAATATTTGGACATTATTCAAGTAGTTAGAAGTGATGCAATAGTGTATTAATACGAAATTCGATCACGTCGAATATTTAAATATTTGCAATCATTGGAATAATGTTTGAAAACTTCTAACCATTCAAATAATTCGAATACTTTGAATAATCAAATATTTATAGTACAATAAATTAGTATGCAATTATTTCATTTTTAGTTTCCAATACATAACATAGAAAATTATCGTCGAAAACAGACTTGAACAGCGATATTTATTTTTTTATTTTTGTTTTGCTTTTAATTGAAGAAAAGATGTTCAAAAAGTAAGAGTCTATTATAATTTTTTTTAATTTATTAAACGACTCTATTTCTTATGAAATACATTACAACTCTTATATTTGATGGCTGTTTTTCTTTAAGGAAAAACGAACTCCGTCGCAAAAACTGACATAAAACACTATAACGGAGAATAATCCACTTTAAACTGGTCAATCCCGGTAATTGTACTTGTTCATTTGTCACGGATCATTAGAAACGATCAAAGATAACCGTGTCGATAGTTTTTCGTTCCAACGATTTCGATTCGCCGCGATCTGTCGAACCATCAACATAATTTCTACTTCTTCGAGGTCTTTGACTGCCTCGGCAGAATCGAAATTGGTTTTCCATGGTTCGTAATGGAGCATAGATTTCTCGCGCGTTCTGTTTGCGAAATCTCTACAAATATTAGTATGAGAGGAAAGTTTAGTGATCGCTGATTGATCACGTTTTTTCGATCTCTAATACTACTTCACGGAGTTAAACGCATCTTTCACTTTTTTATATTGTGAGATGCACATTCGAAGTAAAGCAAATTTTATTCCAAATGAGAGACGAGTAACAACTTTATTCGTCGAAAAAGTATTCGTTATTTCTGAATAAATCCGCGGCGTTATTTAAGACAATTTTATTCGAATACAAATTTAATGAAACATATTGGAATAAAGTTTCGTTATATTACGTTTTCGTAATAAGTTCATTTTAATAATTTTTTTTATTCAAAGATTATGTCAAGCAAAATTCCTTCGAAAATATTTACTCAGAATTTGATTTGAATAAAAACTTAATTGAATAATGTCTAATTCTGAAGTTCATTTCTAGGCAGCGGATTTTTATGCAAAAAATAAAGTTTTTGCAAGCACAAATAAAGAATTGCAACTTCAAAAATAGTATGTTTAATGTCTTAGCACTCTAACTTGAATAATATTGTTGATATTTTGTATATTGTGGCATTTGGTATTATAAACTTTTTGCATACTTAACATTGCCATAAATACATAAAAGCCGCTGTCTATTCATTACGAATAAAAAAAGATAAAAATAAAATAAATAATAACAAACATAAGTCTATTATAAGGAAAGTATTAATTATTTTGTGAAAAATTGGATCATTTATTTAAATTATTATTAGTGAAATTATTGAAAAATTTAAATTATTTGAATTACATTCAATTAAATTATTAAATTATTATTAAATTACTTAAATTATTTAAAAAATTAATTGCAGCTTAAAGTATAACCTAAGAATAAAGTCCTTCATTATATTCATATTTTTTGTCTGCAATGACGAGGCGAGTAAAAAATGAACGATCCGCAGAATTTAATGAACAACCAATTACCTCAACGAAGATGAAAGATAATTTATATTTGTCATCGTATTTAATTTGTATTTTTTCCACAAATAGCACTATAAATAGTCCCGTTATCGGAATTGATAATGCGAAATCCTTAGACTGCCGAAATGAGTAACGAAAAACTATATTGCCTAATAAACTGATACCGCAGTGCATCTGCAATGCGACATGATTACAAAATGAGAAAGCTATATTTTTGTAAGAATTTCTATTTTCTATAATTTAATTTGGTAATTTCTATTTTCTTTCCTGGAATTACTCTCGTCTCGTTTTCATTCTCGTCGTTGGCAAGATGAATGCAAACCGTTGGCACACGAGTTTATCTCAGAAATCATAATTCACAGCTCGTTGTACGCACATAACGAGTATACGAATAAATATTAAAAACTGCCTAAATATAACAGTTCAGGCAAAAGCATAGATATTTATTAGGAGGGCGGGGCACAGAATTTTATAATGTGGGTTCGCGTTCGCTAATTACTGTCAATCAAGAGATAATTTTTGGCGATAATTTTCACCGCGAATACAGAAAGGAGAACGTACGGTTAGCATTGTAGACGGTAAATTGCGTGATTGATGAATTATTACTCTCGTGAAGATCGCGCATTCGCCTCGTCGTCGATTCATAGCCGCACGAGCGGTTTAATTGTACCGTACGCTCATCTAATGTATAAATTCAAGCTGCCGTTGTAGATTTTGATTATACGTTTGGATCCCCGTAATCGAGTTTCTAAGTTTAATACGGTGTGTACGTTGAACCTTATCTCTTTAACAATCGAATTGTTTCGTACCTGACACGCCTCGAGCTGTTATTATTTTCTAATTTCTTTCGATTCGATTTCGTCGAGGGAAAAAAAGTTCTGTATACCTCTGAATCATGGAATACAAATCGTAAAACGGGCAGACGCATGAATTCTTCCAGCGAAAGTCCACGGTGCCAAGTCCACTGACCCAGAAGGCCGAAAAGAGAGTGGAGGCGATTAAGGTAGACCCCGTTAGAGAGTAACCACTTCGTCTGGCTTCTCTTTTTTTTTGTTCCACATGATTTTAGCGAAAGAAGTTAATTGGTGAAGATGGACTCGTTTAGTTTCCAAATTTTATTAGCATCAATACTTTAGGATCTTGCAATTAGTTATAATTGCGCCGATGATTATAAAAGTGGAGTAAGTCATAAATGTGTATCTTGTTTCTATTACATTTATGTTAGATACATAGACGTTTGAGTGTACCTATTAAAAAATATTTTTCCATTGCGGAACCAACTTTGCCGTAAGATATATAATCTTGCAACACGAAATTTATCATCATTGTACAATTTTATGAGTAACTTTCTCGGAAATGTGTTTTTTTATCCTCTGAATGACTTACACTTACACCATTTTCAAAATGAATAGTATAACTTAATTACCCAGATAGCCAAATCGGATCGAGAAGATTTGTACGGAATCTGCAATTACAGCATTTCTGTTAGATTGCCAGCAGATTTGATGCAGGATCCTGATCTGTAATGTACAGAACTGTTGGCAGATTGGCGACAGAAACCCTGTTGACAGAACCTGTTGGCAGATTGGCTGCATATTGGCAGCAGAATTCGAACTACTGCCAATTTCGCGACAGGTTCTGTTAGCAGGATCTACTTGGTTCCTGACGCCAATCTGCTTCCCGATCTGATAATACAGGCCCTGTTTGCAAAACGTCTGTTTAAATCTGCTGCTAATTTGGCGAGAAATGACCATCACGATAGTGACTTATAACAAAAATTAAATTTTATTAAAATAATAAGTTAATAACAAACAGATTTGTTTATTTATATTATATACAGGGTGTAGCAAATATACCTTGAAATATTTTAAAGGATGGTAGAGAACCACAATTGAATCATAAAATATCCTGATATAATGTTCGATCTACCTCAGTTTTGCAGCAATAATGTCTTAAAGTTAGTCTATATTTATAGTTGCTTAATTAAACTTTGATTGAAAGATTCTAAAATTTTACAAATACAAAGAAGGTATCCTTTATCTTGAAAAATTGAAATATTTCGCGGAGTGAACCTATCAAAACAATGTTTTTATAAAAGTTACTCGGTATAAGGAGATAAAATTTATTGTGTAAATTATTTTTTTAGATCGAGTAGGAGGATGATTTCAAAGTTAAATTATTTTTTTTTAATAGGATTATATATTTCTTTTCCCACATTTCAATGACATTTTTTCATAACAAACTTAACGATGCGTGACGATAATATATTACGATACGATTATAATTATAATATAATACTACAACTTTCACGGATAAATCTATGGCTATAAACTATAAGGCAAAACAACGCATGTTACATGTTTATATTTTCGAGATATTCGCATTTAAAGTTCTGATTGTCAATACTATGTATGTATTGATTCTTTCCCCTAGAGGAAAATGGGACGAGAAAAATGCCCATTTCCATTAATACGAGGGTAATCCCAAAAGTAAGGTCTCCTATTTTTTAGAAATACAAAGAAACACGTTTATTTTCAATAATGTTTACAGCATTTTAAAGCTTGAACATTTATCTATTTTTCTACATAATCGCCATTTCGGTCGACGCATTTTTGTAGGCGCTATGGTAGTTTTTGTATGTCCATGCCATACCAGCTTGCCGCCATGTCATTGAGGAAGCGTTGCACCTCATCTTTCACCTCGCTGTCGTTGCTGAAGCGCGTTCCGGTCACATGTTGTTTCAACGTAGGAAACAGGTGGTAGTCACTGGGTGCCAAGTCCGGACTACAGAGTTGGTGGGTGATGATGTTCCATCCAAACTGTTGCAGTAGAGCGACGGTTTGACAGGCGACGTGGGGGCGAGCGTCGTCGTGAAGAATGCTTTCGACCTTGCTCAACATTTATTCGGTTCTGAATCGCCCGTCTGAGTTTTTTCAGTATCTCACAATACCTGTCAACGTTTATTGTGGTCCCAGAAGGCAATGAAGTCGACCAACAATATCCCCTTTCGATCCCAAAACACGGTTGTCATGACTTTACATGGAACATCACCAACTCTGTAGTTCGGACTTGGCATCCAGTGACTACCACCTGTTTCCTAAGTTGAAAGAACATTTGGCCGGAACGCGCTTGAGCAACGACGACGAGGTGAAAGATGAGATTCAACGTTTCCTCAACGATATGGCGGCGAGCTGGTACGACATGAACATACAAAAACTGCCACAGCGCCTACAAAAATGCGTCAATCGAAATAGCAATTATGTAGAAAAATAGTATAGATGAATGTTCAAGCTTTAAAATGATGTTAACATGATTGAAAGTAAACGTTTCTTTGTATTTTTAAAAAAATAGGAGACCTTAATTTTCGGATTACCCTTGTATATGTATACATAGAAAAAAATATATATACAGGGTGTTTGGGATAGTATAGGCAAGCTTTGGAGGGGTGATAGATCACGTAAAAACAAACAAAACACTTCTATATGACTTGGGTCCAAAACTCAACCATTTTTGAAAAAAAACTGTCATAAATATTTCAGCTATAAACCGCTATAATTCAAAATAGGAACGTTTTTCGTAAGCAATTTCTTCGCTAAAATAAAGATTACGATCTTGTTAATCCAATAAGTACAGTAACTGTGATATTGTTACCTCGTATCGCAAAAAAATAGTATTTTTCTAACTCCCTAAATTACCCTTTAAAATCGTGATAATTTAAGGGGTTAAAAAAATATTATTTTTTCGCGGTACAAGGTAACAATATCACAGTTACTGTACTTATTGGATTAACAAGATCCTAATCTTTATTTTAGCGAAGAAATTGCTTACGAAAAACGTTCCTATTTTGAATTATAGCGGTTTATAGCTTAAATGTTTGACAGTTTTTTTCAAAAATGGTTGAGTTTTGGACCCAAGTCATATAGAAGTTTTTTGTTTGTTTTTACGTGATCTATTACCCCTCCAAAGCTTGCCTATACTATCCCAAACACCCTGTATACTACATACTACAGTATATACTGTATACATATATTGTATTTTATAAATTTCAGTGCGAAATGGACATTTTTCCTCATCACATTTTTCCCTAGGGGCAAGAATCAATGACATTGTGCTATTATCTTGGTTTTTATTAAATCCTCGTTTCTACTGGAAAACATTTGTTTCATACTCTTTCTTTCTAACGATAATATAAATTCTGCTTTCTAGACCAGAACTAAGACCATAAACCAGAATCTAGATCATAAATTCAAATTTTTTGAAAATGTGACATGCGTAGTTTCGCTTTACAACCACAAAAATATAAAACTAACACTTTCATGTTGTTGCTAATTGCACAGCTATTTGGCAAAAAAAAGTCGATGTAAAATGAAACAAATCAAAATCTCAATTTTTTGTTATTTCAATAGGTTGTTCTACGTTGCTAAGAATTATTGTCCTCCCTCGCTATTAATACACGGATGTTCCTGTTTCACATATTCTTAGCGAGGGAAAGCAGCGTTTACGCATATTTCCATTATTTGTGGAAAGGGTTTCATATTATTTAACACGTGAAATTTTGTTACAGCCAGCAATGAGCAGCACGACAAGGACAGCCTGAACGAGACCGGAAGCACAACGGGGGGCACCGTGGAGGGTGCACCTGGAGGATCCCCCAGTAGGGGTGAGAGGAACACCGAGGGCGAGACGGTAGCTGCAGATTCGAGATCCTCGGCTCCCTCCAGGTCCTTGGTTTCCAGGCTCCTTTCTAAGACACGTTCGTCGAACGATCTCTTGGATCACTCCGAACCCTTGTAAGATGTTACACTATTTGTAGGATAGGGTATAAGGTATCTTTTAATGAGCTTGTACCTGTTAGTGTGCCTTTACATTTAAATAAGGGTCAATTTAGGCGTTCACTTTTGGACCACATTCGAACTATTTTTAGACTACGTTCGAACCACTATTGGACCACTTTAAAACCACGTAACACCGCAAAACGGTAGTCGGTTTGTTACCGGAATGAACCAGTCATGCACCACTCTTTTGAAAACGAATCTCGCAAAACAAACAAAACGCATGTGATAGGGTAACTACATAACGAGCAGGTTCAGATCGCGATCTAGCTGACTATAGTCGAGGCCATTTCGATAGGCAGTTTTTGGTTCCCAGCCTCTCACGCGTCTTTCTAGGATGAGTGCCCCATCAAGGCATTGGATATTTGAGAGTTCGCTCAGTTCTCAATCTATGGTACTACTTACCACGTAGAGTGGTTTCCCAGGTGGTACATGAAATTGTATCAAATTTAAACATTATGCAGATACGCAAGTGTTAGGAGAATGAAGAAAAATTTGTCTGTTAACTGTAAAGTTTTTACTTAACAGTCTTTTACCATTTCTGAACAAAAGATAACTTGTATTTTGTATATGAAATTCTGTATTCTTTTTATTTTTACTTATTTTTTATCCGTAGTCCAAAGCCTGAGAGACACCCATTTATACTTGTGGAACATTTTCTGGTAAAAAACATACAAAGTGGTATTGACCTTTAAATCTCCGAAACGCCTCCACCTATAAAAAATATAAATGCACTACATAATGTACCCCCTTAAACCATGCAACTTTTGTATACAAAATTTTTCGTGCAACGCATATTTTGGAAGTTATAGAGATGCACAAGTTGTATGGACCACTCTGTATATGTACACAAAAAATATATACAGGCTGTAAACAATATACGTTTAAATATTTTCAGGGGTGGTTGGGGAGCTCAAATAGAGCACAAAATGTTCAATGACGTAACGTCCAATCTGCCTTCGTTTTGCAGTAATAATACCATAAAGTTTATTACCTTAAATGCTAAACTAATAGTCGGAAGATTCTGCAACTTTACAAGCACATTGACAAGCAACTATACAGGGTGTAACAAAAATGTTGCAGTTCCTTAAAAGGGACGATTCCTGAGGTGATTTTAAACAACTTTTTTCTTAGCGAAAATGTTAGGTGCGGCTTTGTTAACGAGTTATTAACGAAAAACACCGACCAATCAGGGAGCGAGTACACTGGATGAATATCAGCGCGGGCTCCAGCTTTGAGTAGTATTGGCCCGCCATCGTCCGCATCATCATTAATCCGCTGTACACGCTCCCCGATTGGTCAGTGTTTTTCGTTAACAAAATCAGAGATTTGAGGCTTTCACGGCCCGGCGTCATACAGTTCTCACTGTTGAAACTTTCGGGTGTAAGCCGTGTCCATGAGGAAATATTTTCCCAACGTTTCGCTAGCATTGTAGCTGGCTTCTTCAGGAGATCGAAAGACACACTGAAACTGACGTGTCTGGCGCGGTGCGCTATTTAAGTGTACCGAATGTAAGTTCTGGATCATTGAGCACAGATGCTCTGGTTCACTGAGCACCAATGGTATGGTGTTGTTTTTAATTGTTCAGCTGAACATTTAAAAAACTGGGAGGAGGGAGCTCCAGATTGGGTTCAGGTGGTAACCAGTGTCCCTGTTGATGTTGTTAGGCTGCTTCATTATCTCCAACATTTCCCGATGTTTTCTGGGGAAGTAGCCTTTACTATTGCCTAGGATCTTTGTTTCGTTGAAGAGTATTTTGTGTCCTGTTACCTTCTGATGTTCTGCAACAGCAGATTGTATATATCCCAATCTGGTGCAGCGCTCATGTTCTTTGAGCCTTGTACTCACGCTCCTCCCAGTTTCGCTAATGTAGACTTTTCCACATGAACAGGGTATTTTGTATACCCCTGCTGATGAGAGCTGCGGTTGAGGATCCTTGGGGGAGGTGAGCATTTGGCTGATTTTGGTGTGTGTAGTGAAGATGGTCCTGATATTGTGCTTCTTGAGTATTCTACTTATGCGGTCAGTTGTACCCTGTATGTATGGGAGGCAGGTGGTAGCTCGTTTGTCACTGTTGTCTGGGGTGGATTGCTTGTTTGGTGGATTCATGATTCTGTTTATGGTGCGAGTTATTTTGTGTTTGGAGAAGCCGTTCTGTTGTAAGCTGGTAGTGATGTGGTTGAGTTCCTGAGGTGGGTGTTCTTTTTCACAGATATTAATGGCTCGGTGTATAAGAGAGTTAATTACTGAGTTCTTCTGTGATGGATGGTGATGGAAGGAGGCATGTAGGTATCTGTTGGTGTGTGTAGGTTTTCTGTATACCTGATACCCTAGAGACCTGAGCCCTCGTTAACAAAACTCCACCTAACATTTTCGCTAAGGAAAAAGTTGTTCAAAATCACCTCAGGAATCACCCCTTTCAAGGAACTGCAACATTTTTGTTACACCCTGTATAGAGTAAAAGAGTCTTAATGCATTTTGTTGTATCTCTTATAGTTTAACTGTTATAAAGGTTTAAATGAGCATTTTTCCTCTTCACATTTTTCCCTAGGGGCAAGAGTCAATGGCACTGATTGTAAGTAACTGGATCATACATTGATATGGCGGTACGCGGGAGTAAAAGGTTGAGGACCGTTGGTGTAGCTAACTATTCACTACTATTCAGCTGTCTGACAACACGAAAACATATCGAGTGGGCACATTTCGTTGAAAACCACCATTTAACTCTAGCATTGCTATCATTATCACTACTATCTTCTAACATTTCTATTAAATATTTTATTTTTATTAAGTGAAAAGCCAAAAGTATATTCTTGCCTCCTGAATTTTTGTTTTAAATCATGTAAGGTCAAGGTCAATTTTATGGCAAGTTTTTTTAACAAATCGCTGAAGATCCAGGGATGTAAAACAAGCTACAGTGATTGCAGCTGAAAACGACTTCGTCTGTTACTAAAAAATACTCTGAAACAAAGGAGAAATTGGTTTCATAGTCAATATAAGAAACGGAAATGGTGACGACTGATAGGTTGAACCTTGTGTGTTACAGCTCTCAGTTATGGATCGTTCTTTCGAACGTTTACGGCCAACTTGTCGTGGTCTTGATGATTGCTCTGTGCTTGGCCGAAGTCATGGACACGCCCGTACCTCTTCTCAGCTTGCAAGTAAGTAGTCAGATAAAGTTATTTCACGGCAAATAAATGCGTTACCGTACTTCGCACGCGCGCCTTCTTTTTTCTCTCGAGAACGAGTTCTTTCGAATATTACCACGAGCCATTAAACACCTGAGTGAAGCACCTGGCATACGAAGCACAATGAACGTTTAAGGTCGCGCCAGTTTACCAATAAAGGATGCGGAGAATTCGTATTGTTAATTTGTTCACGCGCGTCAAATCATCCTCGTATCTCCCAAATCTGGACGACTTCGCAAAAAATCCGTCCGCAAAGACATCAATTGTACAGCTACTAATTTATCCGTCTTTAAGCGTGCCAGAGACTTCCTGTACTTTCACAAACCTCAAATTTGATCGCCGTTGTGGCGCCATTGAATGAAAGGAAGAAAACGAACGAAGGCGTCGAGAGTCGTAAACCGTGGATATTACAGCAGCAATCGGGGGATTGCCATCGTGAAATCAGGATACCGAATGACTGTTATGCATTCAACAGCATTTCGTTCCACAACCAAAGGAACGGACGCTGCTATCTGTTCCACGTTGCGTCACAGCAATTTACATCTCGCCAGCGTCTCTTCCGGATGCGCGCGCACGTTTATTCGCGTCGCGAATATAACACCTGCAGCTTTTTTCGGTTCGAAGACTTTACGATCGTTTCATCGAGTTGCCTAGACGAAGATAACGGTGCGATAGCCCAAGGTGCACAATAACGGCGTTCACCTGTTAATATCTTCAGATGCGGAGAAGCTCGAGGGTTACGTTGACTCTCCGCTAAAGCAATTCCGCAAAAACAGTACGATCAAGATTTAATTACAGCCATCGAGTCATCTGGTTTCGATGGGAATTATCATTTATTCCGCGATGCGAGGCGGTATTATCGTGAACGTTGCACAGAAATCGCAACGGCGCGGCGCGGCGCACAATGGTCCAAAGCGGCGATTTAGCAGCTCAAACGATTAAAAAAAAATTTTTGCTAATGATAGCAAAAATGATATTGCCTAGTACATCGTTATTGAGTATTTTTGAAGAGATAAACAGTCGTATGTTCGTGAAATATAACCTGTGAGTTAAGCGTTTGAAAGACCATGTTTCTGGGGCTCTATAACATATACTTAATATTTATACTGAATATTATTTTTTTTGTATTTTTACACACGGTGCATTGAAATATGGACTTTTCTGTTTTAGAATGTTAGTTTTAGAATTTTTTAAATATACAAAATAGTTTAATACACGCAGTTGAAGAAAACGTATTAAAAAGGATACAAAAATAAAAAAAAGTATATGAAGCCCGCGAAGGCCCGTGAAGAGTTTATGCTCAATCTATAGTTGTGATTAACGCTTTTTACTTCCCATTCATTTCCAGCTGCATAGATGTGCATAGCACTGAGTTATTAGGTTTTTTAATTTCCTGAATCTTAACATGAACAACTTAAAATACGTACAAATAGGTGAAACAGTCAAAATTTTTAGGTATATGATTATATTTATTAATTAAAAAAGAGAAAAGTCCAAATACGACGTAAATTGAGCTATAACTAACAAAATCACCGGAAAAATTAATTAACACGTGAAATTCCTAACTTTACCAAAAATAGACCGATTTATATGAATTTGTGTCATTGTAATCAGGAGAATGTCAGAAATTCAGCGATGTTATTTTTTTTTGAACGCTACGACTATATGTAATAAGGTCGACGGGAAAGTGAAAAGTTAATTTATTGCTCGCGCGACCGTTGGAATCCGAGCTCCCGTCGTCGAAGCGCGGCACTGTTTGAGTCGCGCGAGGGATAAGTCATTTAATTTCGATAAGAATCTGCAGTTCATTTGGCAAAATATCAACTTACTCGTAGCGATGAATTTATTAGTTCATAAATTGTGGTTTATTCTACTTATTTCGAAGTAGAAATTACAGTTCTTGATTTACACCATATGTCACCACGACTTTTTAGGCATTTACAATGATTTAGCAGAAAAATGTTTCAGACAAAAATAAATCAATATTCAACATACTACAAGTTAAAATATAAAATAATAAAAAAAATATTGTTTGTCATAGAAAATCAAGGTCACCTTAGTTTTTTATCTGTCACTACATATTTTTGATTGCATACTATTATAACTGACATTAAGCCGAATTCAACGATATACAATACTATGATCTTAAGTCTTGAAATAACGCTAACATAGCTTTGACCGGCTAACTCTTCGAACTGGACCACTGTGCGGCGCAGAGCGATAGAGAACGAACGATAAGCGAGCAAACAGGTGATGGTGCTCCGGCGAGTTCAGTTCAAACGGAATTCGTAATTACGCGCGATTCAGGTAGATTCACCGTGGCCCCTTTTTCGCGTCGATTATGGATCGGTCTCGATTGAAATGCCTACGCGGTTAGGGTAACCGTAACTCGAAGCATTCGAATCTCCGTTCAACGTAGCGACGATAGCTGACTGTACGTCAGAACGCGGTGAAATCTCGGCATATTGACGTCCCTGTTCGTTATTGATGATTCAGGATCGTTGTATTATAGATCAGAAACGGGATTTTATCTTGTCTAACTAAATCGATTCGCTGATAGTTTTGCAATTCAAAAAACTATTTCTTATTTTTTCATAGTTTTGCCGCGGCTAGTTGACTATAATGACCAGACAGCGGATCTATATGCATAATAAATATACAGAAAGCATATGTCATTTATGCACTAAAAATATGCACATGTAATATAGTGTAATAATTTATAGCACATAATATACACTGCTGAACAAAATTAAGAGAACACTTAACATTTTTTTATTTTCTTTTTTATGGAATTTCTTTATCTTTACCGTATAATGAGTAAGACACCATCTGCTAGCGTGTCGTTGACTTGCTCGTTTTACGCTTCGGGCAATTCTACTGCCGACGGTGTTGCGTTTTTGTTCTTCTTTTTCTAAATAATTTCTCAGTAAATTTCTTCTCTGATAGCTTGTATAATGGAATTAACAGCAATCATTGTCCGCGTTAAGTCCTCGTAAAATTCATTATTTTTCGGTTTGTGTTGCGAATTCTCTGATTCCTGCGAATTAGATACTTCTTCGATTACTTTCTTGTGTGTGGCGGTATTAATATGTTGTACTAATTGCCATTTTTTCCACATTTCAAATTTTTCTTACAATTTCGGCAATAAATATTTTCGTCATCCTCTTCGTTAATAACGAAATTAGAATCATTTCCAATCCAAATCTGCTTTAACAACATTTTAGGTTTTCGCGCTTTTGCATTGCACTAATTGCACTGCTATGAACTATGTTATTTTACTATATTATGTATATGAATTTTTTTTTCTAAAAGTATAACATTTACAGAAAAAAACAATTTGTGTATTTGAAGGCGCATGTCTTTACGAACTTTTTGTAATTTTTGTAACAAAAAATATATAAAAATAACAATAGTATAGTAATTTTACTAGAGATCCTCTTAAAAAACGCGGTGCGCGGTGACCACTCCTGCTCAGACTGGGGTCGTATAAAATCAAAAAACGAAAAAGATTTATTTTGTGTATGAAATTATCTAGTCGTTGAACGAAGGATTTTTTGAAATATTCATTTGGAACACAATTGCGGGCGTTTGAAGTGAATGTTACGATTTTCGATGAAAATGTCACTCATTTTTTATTAATAAAAAAAAACTATGTATCGCAAAAAGAAATCCTTCGTTCAAGGACTAGTTTTTCTTATCGATAATAAGCCTGTAAAATTTTAATTAAATCGATGCAGTAGTTTTCGAGATATTGTGGTCACCGATTTTGAAAACATGGTTTCGAGAAAAATGCGTTATACTGAAAAAGTCTCCGGATTTCGTTTTACCAAGACCCGAAAATTTTCTGGATTTACCCATTATAAATGTACAGAACCTTTTCCACCTCTTAAGTCGGGGTCCCATTAGAGAAAAGCGCGGCGCGCACGGTCCTGACAATCGCCTGATAAAGTCGATTTTTACGAGCAGACTCATCCTCAAGTACCAAGCGCGCCTTGACAGAGTACTGTAAGTACTTCAGGACGAATCTGCTCATGAAAATTGACTTTTTCAGCTGGTTTTCAGAACCGTGCACGCCGCACTTTTCTCTAGTGGGACCCCGGCCTTAGGGTATGTTTTAACAGTCCATAATAAGCGAGTCATATACGCAGGTAGAAATGAACGATACTACCGATATACATACTTACTCCAAAGGCACGAGCGCGGTGTACACTTTGAATGCCTGTAACTTTGTTCATTTTAGTCGGATAAATCTGAAATTTTGGGGGAATATTCTCCGTACATAGTACTTTCGAAAAATGAAAAAAAAACGAAAAATCGATTTTTTGCTGAAATATTGATTAAATTTTAGAAAAGCTATAAAGAAGCTTAGAGGCCGAAAGGTTCTCTTACCCTATTCAGCGTTCAATGTCCAACATTTTGATGATGCTGACGATTCACACACGGTTCGCAGGGAGTGTTCCTGATGTACCTGTACGTCGGAAGCATAGCAGTGATAATCAGCATCTATATATGGGTGTTGGTGGACAGTTGCGGAAGTCTCGGTACCGGTGCCAGCGGCGTTGACGACGCGGAACTCGGTGGTGCCTCCCTGACCAGGTTCGGATCCTTGAAGCGCGCGCACATCTCGCGATCCAGAACGGCGCCGACAAGTTTCTACATTCGGGTCGGAGCGCTCCGTGAGTTCCCTCGAGTGATTGCATTAAAATCCCATTAGCTTAGAGGGGGAAAAACAGTGCTCTGAGATGAGTTTATCCGTACAGTATTCGGTTTGGCGACCCTCGTATTCAACGGCTTGGAGATGGCGATGCACTCGATGATGCAAGGCGCGGAATGCTTGAGCGACGTCGTCTTCGTGCACCCGGTTCTCCACGGGCTCTTCACCTTCCTGCAGATGCACTTCCTTTTCGTAAATTCGCAAGTGAGTAGGCGGTAAATCGAATTGCCACATTTTTTTTAAAGAAATATAGTTTTATTTATTTTTGTGGAATATGGAAAAGAATATAGTAGGTTTTCAGGGAAATTTAGGAAAATATTAGGTACAGATTAATTTCCTCGATTTACTCATTTTTCCAAATGTATTTGTTGTTAATTTGTATTTTTAGCTGAAACGCATGATTTTTTGTTAAGTATTTATATTAATATAAGTTAATAGCTCACTTTTTTTATTAAATTAATTGTAACTTTATTTTTTTCTTCTCGTCTTTTAATATTCGTACATAGTTGAAAAAATTCTTTCAGTAACTGATATTGATAGGAAAAAAGGAACAATTATTGTTACATAAATTGAAATCTGTTTTTAAAAAGTGTTCGCACTTTTCTCATGTAGTTTTTGATTCACAATCATTCTTTTCTCTTACTTTTTCAAGAATTTGGTTCAATAATATAAGTTCAGAAAATAAGTTGTTAACATTAATTTTTAATTTATCTTGTAGACTGAAAAATTTTAGAGAAGACAATTTTTCAAGTCAAAATCAAACCAGTTATTTAAAGTAAGTTACACCTTTATCAATGAACAATAAAAGGTTCCTAACAATTTTTACCGAAATTTCTGGGTCGTTTTGATCTAATTACGTTAGTTTAATTAAATTGATAATTAAATGTTTGCTTAAATAACTATAAAATGAAAATATAGTATTTTTCCTATTCAATATAATACAACCATATAGTGTAAACAGTATTTACACACTTACTGAAATATATTATAATACTATATGTATAATATAAATAGTATATGTATAATATAATACGATTTACAACCGTAGCAGTGAACCAAAGAGAAACAAATCAATTGTTGAATCATTCTGTTAGAAGAAAAATTTCCATTACTTTGTTTCTGAATGAGATCCTCGTTAACAAATGATATTTCAATTATTTGGTATTGAGTCGTGATGTAAAATCAGTAATTGCATTTTATTGCAGGTTCTTGTAGAGAGATTCGGTTTAGCTGCAAGGTTCGGATTCATTCACCTGACTGCGACAAACGTTGCCGTTTGGATTCGATTGGTAATTTGGGACTCTGCTCAAGAATGGACTTACTTCGTTCATCTGGCGCAACGAGGGCTGCAGAATCCTGCTTCTCCATTGAATCTTCGAGGCTTTCCAGAGTCTCTGATAAGACATACTAGGGATTTAATAGGTAATTGTTGAATTTGTTTACAGGCAATTAGTCTGCTCTTAATAGAAAGAGTCTCTAAGATTTCAGTTTTATTTCAACGTTTCCTAAACGCTTTGAGTTTTCTAAATACTTGAGAAAGTCTTCCCAAATACACTTTAACGTTTCCCGAATATTTCGGAGTCTTCCCAAATATACTTTAACATTTTCCAAATACTTGGAAAACCCTTCCCAAACTTCCCAAATACACTTTAATATTTCTCAAATACCTGGAAAAGTTTTCCCAATCTTTCGAAATACACTTTAATATTTCCCAAATACTTGGGAAAGTCTTCCCAAACTTCTCAAATACAGTTTAACTTTGCCCAAGTACTTAAGAAAGTCTTCCCAAACTTCCTAAATTCTTAGACAAGACTTTCCAAACCTTCCAAATCCAAATACTTTGATTTTCTCAAATACTTAGGAAAATTTTCCCAAATACTTGGGATAGTCTTCCCAAATACACTTTAACGTTTCCCAAATACGTTGATTTTCAGGTCATCCTACACCGGAGAAAACAATCTTCCAACCTTATCAGCCCATTTCCAACGAGCAAATCTCCCAAGTGATCGCTCTACAAGAATGTTTGAACACGAACACCCTGGGGCAACTGTGGACGTCGAGCATGCCGTTCCTCTATCCCTTCATCGTTCAATTCAGGTATCTAGCATGATTACACTGTTCGACAAATTTTGACTTTTTTTCGATTTTGTAAACTTGAATAAACATTTCTTATAGATTTCGACGTGCTGAATACGAATCTGCAAACCGTTTTTCCAGAACGTACAGTTTTTGAAAAAATCAATTTTGAAAAATATGACAAATTTTCAACTTTGCAATTTTTTTGTGCTTTTACAGTAATATTTAGTTGCCCTTGACACGACATGATTCTGTGGACTCTCCCGAATAAAATGATACAAATAGTTATTAGATTCTAAGCATCGACATAGGTTTAAATAACAATTAAAGTGAAAAGGACACCCAGAACGCACCCATTTTTGCTGATATTTCTCACTTTATTTCAAAAAGTAAGGATCTAGGAGAAAATTTGACCATACCACGCGATAGAGCAAACCTTTCTACTAAGGAAAGCGTCAGGCGAATTTTCAAAATTATTTTTGTTTTCAATATACAGGGTGCGGCACAAATTAGTCCCCACGATTTTTCAACCCCTTCGGATGGTCCGACACAAAAGTTTTTCCTACCAGAGTTAATCAGTATTTAACTGATAAGAAATTGCAGTTTTTTAAATTTAAACAAAAATTGATTTTTATCAAAAAATCGTGATTGCCGTCATATCTTTAAATGGAACTGGGTATTTTTAACTTCATAATATTGTAGGTTGTAGGCGACGTCGAAACGAATTCAACGACCTGCTATACGATGACCTTCAGATAACCTTGAAAGAAAATATCGTCATAAATCGGTTGTCAGAATATTTGAAATAATTCGACAATACGTAATAGCAAATAGCAATGCCTCGCATTTTGAGGTAAACAAATAAATGTAAACATTGCTTCAGAACCTGACTCACAAAAAAAACAAATTTATACTTCGATTTATACTTTTTATTAGTAATTAACAAATATTCTGGCAACCTATTTATGGCGATATTTTCTTTCAAGGTTATCTGAAGGTCATCGTATAGCAGGAAGTTAAAAATATCCAGTTTCATTTAAAGATATGACGGCAATCACGATTTTTTGTTAAAAATCAATTTTTTTTTTTAATTTAAAAAACTGCAATTTCTTATCAGTTAAATACTGATTAACTTTAGTAGGAAAAACTTTTCTGTCAGACCATCCGAAGGGGTTGAAAAATCGTGGGGACTAATTTGTGCCGCACCCTGTAGAAATAAAGTAGTTTGGCGAAACGCGCGGCGGCGACAGTGGTACTCAATGACGGTGGCGCGCGCGGAAGACGCCGCGCCGTCATTGAGTACCACTGTCGCCGCCGCGCGTTTCGCCAAACTACTTTATTTCTATATTGAAAACAAAAATAATTTTGAAAATTCGCCTGACGCTTTCCTTAGTAGAAAGGTTTGCTCTATCGCGTGGTATGGTCAAATTTTCTCCTAGACCCTTACTTTTTGAAATAAAGTGAAAAATATCAGCAAAAAGGGGTTCTGGGTGTCCTTTTCACTTTAATTGTTATTTAAACCTATGTCGATGCTTAGAATCTAATAACTATTTATATCATTTTATTCGGGAGAGTCCACAGAATTATTTCGCGCCAAGAGCAACTAAATAACTATTACGGTAAAAGCACAAAAAAATTCCAAAGTTGAAAATTTGTCATTTTTTTCAAAATTGATTTTTTCAAAAACTGCGCGTTCTGGAAAAAAACGGTTTGCAGATTCGTATTCAGCACGTCGAAATTTATAAGAAATGTTTATTCAAGTTTACAGAATCAGACCCGTGTTGAACAGTGTTATAGCACGATATGCATCAAACTACAAAATGAACGAATAACAAATTCTTCCCAATTTCAGTTTAATCGCCGCTGCAGTCACTTTCGTCATGGGTCAGAACGTGGGTCGCAATCGACTGTCGCACAAGCAAAAGTTCCACGGTAGTAAAGATCTGACGAGTCATACAAAAGTCGGCTGCGATGGGTCCAGCAAAGGTTTATTCCTCGGCATACTCTGTGTGGTAGCCGGCATAGTGATCATTTTGATATTCCTCGTCGTAAGAGAGGACGAGCATTTCCCATCGGCAACATTATCATGGCTGACGTGCGGCACCCTGATCAGTATTTTAGCGCTAAGTAGTCTGATGACGGCCAGCGGACTCGTCCAGGTTCGTCAGATGTCCGTGGTGACGAGAGCGCCGGCTGCGCTGGACAGTTTGTTGTCGAACGTTGCTCTGTTCGGCGTTCAACTGTATTCTATTTTCACGATCGTCGTATGCGCCTGTTCCTTGGCGATGCTGGAAGGCGAGTCCGAGGAGACTCGAGGCAGACACATCATGCTTCTCACAGCGTCGACTCTTCAACTGATTCAGTGTTTCGCTCAGAGCACTCTGATCGCGGAGGCGTCGAAGCGATCCTGCATCACTCGTTTCCAAATAATAGCGAAACCGGCGAGACAAGTGATCACCTTTTTGCTGTTCAGCAACTCGGTGCTGTGGGCCTTCGACACCGTAGTCACGCAGAATTGGATCTCGCAAGAGCTTCAGCTAAGATTCTTCGGAGTGCTTGCGTGGGGCGTCATCTCCAGGATCGGGCTTCCTTTGTTGATCTTCTACCGATTTCATAGCTGCGTGCTGCTTCTAGAAGCGTGGAACAAGTGCTATAGGATGCCGAGGGGCGAGCATCCGCTCAACTGACGACACAGATCGTCGCACCCATGTTCCTCTAGGTTTGTCGCTTTCTATTTTATCCACACTGATAAGGAAACATTCGTTGTGCTAATTGTTAATTATTATTATAATTATATTATTTATTGTTATTATTCTTATAATTGTTCACAATTTTATTACTTCTTTCTTTCTTTCTTTATCTCTTTCTTTCTTTCCTTCTTTCTTTATTTCTTTTTGTATTGTTACATTTATTTCTATTTTTACTATATTGTATTATATTATGTTACCTTCTTTTTCTTATTTTGTTTTTGTAACCAAAGAGTTCTCACCCGTAAACACGAAATAAATTATTATTATTATTATTCCGAGGAGGTCGCGATATCAAGTAACTATTGATACTCTTTGAAACCCTAAACACTGTCAAAATGATCTGTAAAATTTTAGCTACTAATGGCTTCTGCAATACAAGGAAATAGACTAAGAAGATTTTAGCTACTCGGCAAGATCAAAACCTCGACGCCACTCAATGTAACAATCATTTCTTCGTAACTGTCCCAATTACGGATGGTGTCCCTATTATGGAGGGTTACTACATATTCGTGTATTGAAGACACTCTATTTGCACAATACCTGAAATTCTATTTTTATAATATACTTCAATTCTTACTTTATTCGGAGGGGTTAAAAGTTTTCTGTTTAAGACACTTTTAAATATTTAATTTCATATTTTAATGTTGAACCGGGTATTTTAGGCACGATTTTTCGAACAGTCTAAATAAAAGTGCTAAAAAATCGCATTTTTACGTGATTAAAAATTAATAATGTGCTTTTATGGAATAAAGCACATATATTAAAAAAAAAGTAAAGTAAATTATAGTATTCTATAACATAAGCGTTTTTGTTTTGAAGACTCCGTAATAGGTGTAATAGCTCTTTTCTTTTCTTTCTTTGGTATTTCGTTAATTGTTAATGATTCCGTAAAAGAACTATTATTTAAAGATTCCGGAAGAATTACACTTACTAAAGGACACGATTTTTAGGAATCATCAGTAGGTTGTTATGATTTTTTAGCAACAATAAGCCCGCGGAACCACTAATCTGTCCGTAATTGGGTCAGTTACCTTAGAGCCTGTTTAGGCTAAAAAGTAGGAGATTTTAAGATGTTACAGTTTTAGAGATTTGCAAAGTTAAAATTGAAGATTTGAAGGTTTCAAGTTGGAGATACGAAAATTTCAAGTTGAACAGTTGAAAAGTTAAGGATTTAAAGTATAGTTAATTTTCTTTTTCCAGATTTTCCGTGCTTCTTCAAACGATCAAATTTGCTCAGATTGAGTTGTCTCAATTTTTTAACAATTTCCAAAGACTTCAAACTCCTGATTTAGAGATTTTCCAAAGGTATCATAGTATTTAACATAGAATATTCTTAGGCTATTTTTAGTGCTGTATGAGCAATTAGCAGCTAAATATCACCGATGATATTCAGTGTCTCATCAAACCATTTGTCCTTTCTTCATTATCTTAACTGAGAAGATAATTTGGTTTCCTTTAACTAGACCGCAGCAGCGATCGCATCGCCACTATTGCCGTAGGAAGGTGACGATCGATTTGCGGCAAAACGACGAATGGTCTTCCACGATCCAGAGAGTTCCGAAAACATCGTTCCATCCAGGCTCGTTGATCTTGGATACGGTCAGTTTCGTCCCCTTCGTGGACAATCGGCTTTACTTCGATCCGAATTCCGTCTTCAACGTTGGAACTTCGCCGGCGCATCCCCAGAGCTTGGAGTACACTGTACCATCGGCGAGAAGGAAACTGCATCGTCACCATCACCATCATCACCACCACCACCATCATCATCGGCATCACAGGAAGCATCGTCGCGTGGTTAGCGATCCGGGCACAAGAAGCTGGAATATTGACGATGAAAAGTCGACGCGACATCGCAGAATGTTCAGCTTCAACATGGGCGTCAATGGGTCGAAATTGCTGGACGCGAGCAGCAAGGAGGTTCTATCCCCTGACGAGACGAACACGTCGACGTTCAGGAAAGTGCCATGGCATCCGAATTTGCATATGCTCAAACTCAGAAGAGCGTAGCGCGGAGAAACGATGTGCAACATCTTCGAGTCGCCAGTAAAACGATTCAACGGGAAGCATGAAGTTCGTAGAGGATTCGAACAAACTGGTCACTCGTCGCTTGAAAGACAGAGCAAACGACGAGACGTTATTTAATTTCGTGTATCAAAGTGTGCAACAATTACCCCTAAGAGTGCAGTACCTTTTTCATATCGCGTGCAATATTATTGTTTATTAAGGACTATCGTTTCTAAGGAGTTATTTATTCTGTTAGCCATCGAGATTGCGCATCATCATTTTATAATACCGATATACAGCGCGATCTTTTTTGTTTTCAAATTTGTACAGAGTGATTCGTTTAACATGAATTTGGCTTCTTTTTTTTTTTAGAGTAGTTTACTAAAGGTTGTTAAGTTGAAACGAGTGAATCACCGGGTACATGTGATTATCTATAAGTGTTGTATATATTTAATCAAGACCGTCCTGGCGAATAAGAACGTTGAATATTTATACAAAACTGTATGATGTATTTATTGAACTCACGACATACAATTTATGTTTCAACTTAGGTTCAAACTTATACGAAGCATTATACTCTTCGTTAGAGGCTTATTAACTTGTAAAGTAACTACATGCTCTTAGTAAAATTTCCAGATTTATAAACAATACATTCTGGAATTGAAGGTGTTTCATCAAATTTGGAGGCGAAAGTTAGGAGAACCAGAGTTTTTTTTTTGTTCTATTGAATTATTCCTTTGTACAATTATTTTCGCTTCTTCTGTTTTTTTTAATCTTAATTGGTTCTTCGTCCGAATTTACCTATTGACTGTAACATATTTTGATAAAAAGTTTCAGAAACTCTTCGGTATGAGACTTACATATGTATGCGTGGGTAGCAAGGATTACAATAAAGTTTTTGGAGTCCAAGGGATTGGTGTAAGTGTGATTATAGAGATTTTGTATAGAAGTTCTTATGTATTTATGAACGAATGGCACTTTTACTTTACTGTATAGCTCCTCGATAAATATTCCCTTGAGGACATTAAGTATTATTCTCAAATACTTATATTGCAGAATTCCTGGTTTATTTATATCGGACCGCGTCTTCATAAATCACAATGGAGGATCGTACAATAGTATTGGATGAACACAGATTTTGCATGTTTCAATTTCAGTTTTGAGCTTGCTTTTCGGTGCCATCAATGAGTAAAGCAATCAGGTGTTGGATAAGTCTGTCTGGAATTGTAGCTGCCCAGTTTAATTTTTCATTCAGCACAATTGCAACTTTATCCTCCCATTTCATTGTGCTATTATTAATCTCAAGTTTCTTATTAATTTGAAGCTTCCCTGTACCAAATATCACCGCTTCCGTCTTGTCTAGATCTAGGGTAGATGTCCCAATTACTGCCACTTTATTTATTTTATTTAATAAAAACGTAATGAATAGCGAATAACATACAAAAAAATGTTATTATTAAATTGTGTTGCTTTCTTTTTATTTTTTTATTTTTCCATACTTAATTTTTTATCCATTACGTTTTTATTAAATAAAATAAATAAAGTGGCAGTTATTGGGACACTGGCAGTAATTGGGACATCTACCCTATATCCAGCTTCCAATCTTGAAAGCACTCCATCTTTTTGTATGTATTTTGTTGCAAATTTGATTTTTATTACTAATTAATGCTCCATTTACTATCAGCTGAACTAAATGAAACGAAGGAAGTTCATTTATTTTTTCGCAGCTTGGCTAATAATGTTGGATAGTTAGAAAGATATCAATGTTAGAACAATTTTTCTTCGTTTGTTTTGTGCAAAAAATGTGTCACGATACTTGATACAATAGTTATTTATATCTACATGTTTTTTTCAAAGTATTATCAGATTGGGAATCAATGTTTTTCGCGATTCAAACTTTCCCCAATTTAATCCAAGATTTCTAGATATCTATATTAATTTTATTTTTTAAATTGAATGTATACTGATAGATATCAGGTTCAAATACTGGTGAGAGATGTGAGAGTCCAGTTTCTGAGTCTTTAATATTTTATAACTTTTGTAATGTTTGTTAATGGAAACTCTCATTAATTCTTGATTCGTAGTTTTTAGCCACAAATCTTTTTCCAAAGGATTTCTCTTACATATCGCACCATTGGTTCAAAAATTACACAACTCAAAAAATCTGATATTTGAGTTATAACTTTTAATGAGTTCCTTAAGTATCACTCCATTAATCATCAAAAGTGTAGTAACTAAATTAACTTAATGTTATAATTTGGCTGTCATAACTCAAATTAATTCAGTTCTGTGTGTGTCAAAAAAAAAGTGATAAGTCGAAAGGCTGTATTTTTAAAGGGTTGTGAATCTAAAATAATTAAAACGTCATATGATTGCATATGACTTTTTTGAAAGTTGCTTTTTTATTCCTCTAAACTCTAAACTTTTCTTTGATGTTGGAAACAAATTTTTGGCAATTTCTGGAAAACATGGAATTTCGACTTATGTCACTTTTGTAGCAAGGGCGCGATATCAATGAATTGGAAGAAGTTAATGTTTTAAAAAATATAACAACAAAGGCGTTGGAACTGCTTGAAAATAATATAATAACCAAGTAAATGTTCTGTTATTTTCACACAGTTCCAACATCTTTGAATGTTATTTTATAGCATCTCAAATTCAAAATGTCCACTACCAGTGCATTTACCTTAACAGAAGCTTTTTAAGAATTTTATTCGCGTTTTCAGTGTTTGCAGTTTTGGTGTTTTATAGTATCTTTTCGGAGTCAACAGTCCGAGAATATTCCAGATCGGTTTTATATTAAAACGTTTACAATTTCCACATCTTCTAGTTGTGCTGCAGATAACGTCATTGTGACTGTAAAGCATCTTTCCTTGCTTATAGTGTATGGTTTCTCATTCTTCCTTAATTTCTTTAGTTTTAAATCCAGGAGCTTTGGAGCCTTTGACTTGAATTCAATATGCTGTTCACTGACTGTGAGCACTATTCATTCAATTAATCTTTACTTCCGCCAAGTTCGATGCATTAAAAAGCTTTAAATGCTCGTTTTTATCTTACGCTTGTTGCTGATCGCGCGATCTCATATCGAGAGCTTCATAAATGTTCAGCCTTCGAGTTTCGAAAGAATTTTAAATTGATACGGATTCTATGAGTTTAACAAACATTTCGCATCATAATGTATGTTTATATTGCTTGTCAAAAACATACTCCTCACATTTCCATAATTGTTTATTGTATACACAATTCGATCTACAGCATTTCTAACGACCAGAAAATTCTCTGTCCAGTACATTTCACACCGACGATTAGCTTCGTGTATACATTTTTTTATGTTAGAAAATCATTTCATGGCTCTAATATACCATGTTATATCGTGCGTAAATCTATTTTGGTCTTCGATACACACATCGACACTGGCAGAGACTTTCCTCGCGAGCAAAGTAAACAAAATGCTACAGAAAACGCTTAACCGTAGTTACTATTAGTGCATAACGAATGTTAAGTAAAAAAAAAAAAAACAAAATATTTCGTTGAGTAACGTGAACGCTTTATCACATAATAATACGATTATATTAGGCGAAAGTTCAACACTTACAAAATGTAATATAAAAAAAGTGAAAAAAAATTAATATCAGAATTAAACTCTAGTATCACTTATTAGCATAATGCATAATTCGTGTTACGTAATAAACAATTAGAAAGACGAAAAATGTGGAGAAACATAGAAAGAATTAAAAACGCGTTGTTTTCCTTTCCATGTTTGAAGCAAGCTGGAAAATAGTGAAATTGTCTCGCCAGTTAAAAAATACATTGATACATTGAATCATAATTTGATAGTAGTAAAATATAACGGTATCGATATATTCCATGTATTAAAAGTACTATCATCATTATTCTAATTGTGGAAATGCTATGATAAAACTACATTTTCTTTAAACACTTTTGATAATCGACTCTTCTCAAAATATAATTTCTTTGAAATACAAATAAATACTAGGTTCCAGCTTGTGGTTAGTTTCATCAACAGATATATATTATATTGATTTTCGTATGAATCGCTTCGATATAAGAAGACGCGGCGTTATAGATTGTTATTGTATAAATCGAAGAAAGAATCCAGTATTGGAACATAGCCGTTTAATCGAGACCAACGTCGTCCTGTGGTTTCGGGTTCGGAGTTGGAGTTGGAGTTGGAGTACTCTGTTGTGCTCCGGCAGCATCCGGGAAACTGCCACCCATTCCTTTCATCATGTTAGCCAAATTGGATAGCTCGCTTAAGTTAAACTTCGAAACTATTTTATTGATAAGCGCCATTATCTTCGGGTTGTTCTGGTACTTTAGAATATTCGTTGGGTTCTGAGTGATTTCTTCCAACGCTTTCTTTATTTCTGGATCCTGCGGAAGGGACATTAATTTTGAAGCCGCGCAGCGTTAACATAGTGCGCACGTGAACTGATGCAGGGTCCTTATTAATGAGTCTCTACCTATTAGTGTGTCTCTACATTTAAATAAATTGTGAAGAAGAATACCTCTAAGAAATCAAAGAGAAACATTTTCTTTTAATTAAGTTAAACTATTAAACTTAATGACAAACAATGTTTTCCTTTTATTGCTAGAGGTATTTATTTTTTTATAAGTTATTTAAATGTAAAGGCACACTGATAGGTTCACACACACTGAGGGAAGGTTTATTTTGGAGCTGCGATAAACGATAAGAGCAGCGATATGAATAGGATGGTAAAAGAGAAAGGGATGTGCTGTCTTTTGTTTTCCTGTTATCTCGTTGCTCTTATCGTTTATCGCAGCTTCAGCATAAATCTACTCTAATAGGTAATATATCTTAATGCTTAACTCACCTCGGAACCTTCAACAACATCTGGATCAGTGAAGAACGACCATATTTTGAAAGGCTCCGAAGGACCCTCGCGTTTCGCTTTTCCTCCCGAACCCAATTTTTCTTGCATTTTACGTTGCTTCTTCCTCTTGTGCTCCTCGATCTTTCGAGCCTGAAACCGAGAATAAAAACGCCTTGAGTACTCGCTTTAGGATTTTCCGAAGACAAGGGGAAGACATACTGAAAACTATTTGAGACTAATTTGAGACCATTCGTGTATATCAAAATAATAAAGGAAAAAGTAAAAGCAGTGTCAATCATTCTTTGCAAAGTTCTAATGTTAAAGTACGTGATCTTCTTTCAGCATCAAAGTAGTCTTAAAATCAGAGGGTAATAAATTGTTTCCGACTTATACTAGTGGGTCACTTCGTCGTCTTTTTCAGTGATCTACCGCATCTGGGTTATATCTAGATATATTTCCACAGATAGATCAAAGCGATCTACCAATGAACCATAGCTTTAAAATCGTCTTTACAGCATCTTTGATTTAATACGACAATAATCATCGTTATCAGTTAGATTCAGAGCTGTAAGATACTGGAGCACATTGGTACCGTTATACTTTCTAAGTACCTCGTACTTGTACTTGAGAAACTAAAGTACACGGCACTTGGTACTTGAAAATCATCAAGTACAAGTACTTTTCTAAATACTTTGTTTCAGGTACAATTACTGGATACTGAATTTCACGAAAATGTAAGGAAACTTCAAAGACTTTTAATAAGAATTTAATGAAGATTCGAGGAGTTTCAAGAAAATTAAAGAAAATTAAGAAAATTCGAGGAGTATCTAGAAAGTTAAAGAAAAATCAATAAATTTCAGGGCATTACAACGAAATTCAAGGAATTTCTAAAAAAGAAGAAGAAGTATCAAGGAAAATCCAGAAATTCCATGAATTTCAAGAAAATTGAAGAAAATGTAGAAAACATAAGAAAATCATTCATTCAAATTCATAAAAAATTCTAAAACTATAAAATTATTTTTAAAATTTCAGGAAAACCAAGAAAGTTCAAGGGATTTCAAGAAAAATATAAAATCAAGAACATTTAAGTAATTTTAAGAGAATATAAGGAAAATTAAGAAAATTCAAGGATTTCTAGAAAATTCAAAGAAAATCAATAAATTTCAAAGAATTTCCAGAAAATTAACCGAATTTCTAAAAAATTCAAGATGTATCACATAAAATCAAGAAATTTCTAGAAATGTCAAGGAAATTGAAGAAAATGTAGAAAACGTAAGAAAATCACTCATCCAAATTCATAAAAAATTCTAAGAAAAAATTAAGGAAAACCAAGAAAATTCAAGAAATTTTAAGACAAGTTAAGGAATTTTAAGAAAATTTAAGAAAAATTAAGAAAATTCAAGAAATTTATAAACAATTCAAGGAAAATCAATAAATTTCCAGAAATTTCTACGAAATTCAATTAATTTTAAGAAAATTTAAGGAAAATTAAGAAAATTCTCGGAATTAAAAGAAAATATAAGGAAATTCCAGAAAATCACTCATCCACATCCAATGAAACTTTTAACTTATCGAATCGCGAGATATCTCGTCAAAAACGTCAGTCGACCAGTACCGAGTCGCGAGATATTTCATCCAGGAACAGGAAAGGGTTAATGAAATTCTACAATTGACTCATTTTCGCAATAAAAGCATGAGCTGCACATGTTTGAACGTTTACACAAAATTGGATAGGCGACTGCAAGATTTGAAAAAGACTTGTACTTCAAAAAGTACTAAAAAAAAAAAGTATTGGAAAGTCTTGCAGTTTCCAGTAATTGTACTTGAAACAGAGTATTTGGAAAAGTACTTAGACTTGATCATTTTCAAGTACCCAAGTACCGTGTACTTGAGTTTTCCAAGTATGTACAAACACAAATAGGAAGTACTGGATACTTGTACTAGTACTATACTTGAAAACGTATAGATCTGGTTAGATTACTCCGAATGAAATATTTCATTTCTTGGCGGACTTTTCATTTCGAGCCTCGAACGATTCACGATCGATGGGAAACTATATTCGACATAAAAAGATCCGCAACCTGCGGCGTCATAAAAATCGAAGATCCGCGTGCTTAAGAGGACCGAGCACGGTGGACGCAAGAAGAGATGCACAGATAAGAAGAAAGGGCAAGAAGGAACGGAGGATAGCAGAGGAGAGAGGACGCGAAAGAACTTTTGCACGAGGGACCACCACCTTATACGGCGGCGACCCGGGCGTCTAAATATAAAGGCGCCCGTCGTCCCGACGCTCTGTCCGAGCGCGCACGCATTTCGCCGCTAGTCTCTTCTCTTTGCTTCGCGGTAAGCAGCCACGCTCGGTCGCAATGAGAGGCAGCTGGAATTTCGCTAATATTACGTTACCGCAAAATTCCCGAATCTTTTGATTTCCTTCTGATAAAGAAACTTTTAACTCCGATAGTTTTCAGAGTCTCGTGTACAGGAATTAAAAACATAACGATATCTGTTTAACAAAAAATCAGAATTTGATGAAAAGTTAGAGAAGAATGGATGGAATTCAGTGGATATTTCACTGAACGGGGAGAAAATGTGGATGCTATTAAACAGGGTCAAAGTTGAGAGTACGTGTACCTCGCGTCAATGTTTCCTCCCTGCACCTTACAATGAAATACAGTCTAATCAGTTTTATAGAACAAGTTGAAGATATTGTAAACAATGTTACTTATAATTTTACCAGTTTCATGAAACAAGAAATTCCATTGTCTATAGCTATTTATTTTGGCAAACTATGCAACGATTTCATATGCACAGTTCCTACTTAATTTTCAATTGCTGTATCAGCAATATTAATTCAGTAGCGAACAGTAAATGGTTCGAGTATCGTAATTCAGAACTCGCGAGATATGAATTCCTTCCAACTGTATCTCTTCTAATTCCCACGACGACCTTGTCCCCGTATCACACATGTATTTTGGGAATCGAATAACAGCAATACTCGCAATTGGCTCGTAACCGCTGTTCAACCGGCGACTTTCGGTTCATTTCGCATCGCGCGAACAGATTATCCACCCGATCCTGTGAGCTGTTGCACACATTTTGAATGATTGCTCAGAGATACGTTCGATTCTCCATAGAGAAAGTCTTCTGGTTTTGAACTGACAAAGTGGAAGAGTTTCGATCAGAAACACACGAGGGACGCGAGAAAGCTGAGTGACAGACTTTCGTTAATAATAAAAAGCGCGGAGCAACGACAATTAGGTTGAAGATGACGCGGCGCTGGGTCGAGGCGTGTGCAGGACCCTCGTAGGACGCTAGTCAATGTCTTTGCGGTCTGTCGGCCAGGTAGACCCTGCAAACCCCGAGAAAACCGGGCCGCCGAGAGGTATTTTTAAAACTGCGATTCTACGGGCCGGTATCTTCGGATCAGGAGATAAAGACTCGGTGATTCAGTGGTGTCCGTGCGCGCAACTCTTTGCGTGATTCAGAAATTTCAAATTCCTTATTTACAGATGCCTCCTTTTTCAAAATGTAGCCGCGGCTTGCGCGGTTCCTCGCGTAGCAAGCAGCGAATGCTCCATAATCACAGTGATATCTGAAAACGTAGATTGTAAGATGAACGATCCTTATCGGTCAAATTTACATCTTTGCTTGAAGCATGAAAATATGTACATTCTACGTTTGAAAAATCGTTGACCCTCCCCTCTGAACTCCTGAAATTCCGAGGTTTCGTTTAAATTGCAGGCTATTAAACTGCAGACCGAAATCGAGGAAAGTATCGTTTCAATGTCCTCGAAGTGAAACTAGAGGAAAATCGTGAAGTCCCAGTGATGGGCGAAAGAAATGCAAAAAGGGAGCAAAAACAGAGGAAATAGTGGCGTGCGTCGTCTGGCTGTGGGGTGAGAAGTAGAGGGGCGTCTTCGGGGTTTGGCGGTAGTGACAATGCCAGTTCCTCGCGGGCGAGTTGGAGTCGAAGGCGACTATCGAGTGTAGACGAGCTGCCAGCCCTGGCTCTCATCGTGTAGTGCCTAGTGAAACGAGATGACGGGCTCGCGGCTGAGACCCGCGTTCCTCCTGGGCCTCTTCCTGGCCCTTCTAGCCGTCGCCTTACAGGGTGAGTACCGGAAGTCTCCCCCATCATCAACTTCCGTCCACCCTCTCTTGTTCCGTTGACCTTGCCCTGTCGCCGCTTCTTTTTCGTCCGTTCCGTGGAGTGCCGACACCGCTCAAATTACAAAACGCTGTTCTTACACTTCTGCTATAATTTCATTTCACGGAAATAATTATTTTTCAACCTAGGAAACAGTTCTTAGTTCCAAACCGTGATGTTGAGATCAGTGGGATTCACATTTTTCTTTTTCTATCCGAGTTTGTAAATCCTTTATATGCAGAATACATCGACTAATTTTCTTCTTCGTCTTCTTTAGTGAATCTGGAATAGAAGTAAAGGTTCTAGTAACGTTTAAGTAAAACGATTAGGAGAATTGTTGACGGTATTAATTTCCATGGTTTCATTTGTTTTAATTTCCTTCTTCGAGTCGTCAAAAGGGAATTGTACATTCCCATCGTCGTGGATTCTTAAGCGCAGACCCTTATTATCGCACAATCCTATATCGCAACGCACTCCAAAACAAATTCGCGCGAAGGTATCGTCATTTGTTGTCGCGGTATTTTTAACGCGACGTCACGCAGACGACTTTTTTAGAATGCACCTGTACCGCGGCTTCAGCGTCCGTTCGTTTAATTATACGGACGGAGATCAACGATTTCTGATGGCCGGCGAGCGCCAATGCCGAGAACGACAAACCAGGGTTTCAGACCTAGGAATTCTCTCGCTCTTTCTCGCTTTTCTTATCGATTTCGATGATTGAACATCGTCGAGAGTTTTTCGGACGGACCATGTACATATATCTCGCAAGGACTTCTGGAAGTTTTAGCGGTCGATGATGTGGTCGAACCGCTGACGAACGTGTGACGATTGACGAAGGTCAATGTTACGTAAAGTCGCCGGTCTGCGTCATCGGTTTCTGGCTCGTTGAGCATCTTCAAGCACCGAGCAGACGAATCTCCGAGCCTGATGAGCTTGCGATCTGTTGCGTCAATGACGTTCCTCGCGATATACCACTGACACAAAAATATTTCCTCCTGATGCACCTGTGACACTTGTTCGAACACTTCCTAGACGTACTGTGTAGCTTTCGGCTATTCGATCCATGCTTTTGTTTACTTCATTCGATGCGATCATCCACAATATGCTTCTTCGAATTTATCCACTTCTAACTGGTCGAGGAAAGAGAAGTTTTCCGATGGCGTCTAAAAATTCAACTGTTATCAATTAATGAAAAATTAATCGAGTTTCAGGAAACATTACGAGTTCGCGTAATTAAGATAGTAAGACGATCCGACGTGCGGGTAAAAAGTTTTGATCGTGGATTCAAGGATTTGTTATTTTGGGAATCGATGGAAACCGACTGTCAACAACTCGCAAATAATTACATAAGGACTGGTTATAAATCCGTGCCAGATTCGTTCTAAATTTTGTAAATCTAATCGTGTATTCCATTTAAAGCTTTATTTAAAGGCAACGTACGAGAAATAAATCATACAAATTTCTGTACACTACCGAATCTAGTGGAGTAAAAGACAGTTCGTATTGCTATCATTTTAAATATTTAAAATTCAATAACTCCATTTTTCTAATTGATAATCTTCAGTTTTTCTTGAGAAATCAATTTTTCTTACATTTCCATAACGTTTTTGTGGAATTTCTAAAATGATTTCGGAGGAATTTTACAAGTTATAGAACTATAGAAAGTCGACGTGAATTTAAAAAAGAAAATGGGTTCAACATTTTTGAGGAGGTTCGATTTTTACAGCAAAAGGATTAAAGCCTATACATACCGCGGAGCGCGGAACAAGACTTCGGATTCTATCTTTATCCTTGGTAGCTATGCTTGCCAAACGACAGCTGCTTACCTTTGCTTCCATTACCTGTATCTTGACGTTTTCACAAATTATTTCACGAACATACAATTTCAACATTTTATTATAGAATTCGCTCCTGTTTAAATTCGCGTTGCATATTAGTCATCTACTAATCATCCACTAAAATTCGACCGTGACTTTCAACGTCGATTTAATCGAGCGTTTGTATACACAATCAAAAGTCGATACTTCAGCTGAAGAGTTTCAAACTTGTACGCAACAAAGTCCATAAAATCTTAAAAAAAGAAAATTTTATATAAAATTTCAAATAAAAGGTAGAATAACACAAAGACATTTCGTGCCAAAAACCCCAGCACATGATGTAATAAAAATTTCCGAGTTAGTCTCGAAGCTGTATATTTCTTTAGTTGTTTTCTGCGCAGACTAATAGCATTTATTCTTGCAGATTATATTATCAAATATGCAGTAAATCCTCTGTTACATTTCAAATATTTGTCGAGTTTCTATCTGATCTGCAGCGATCCATAGAATGTTTCTTATGTGTCCTTTTGTTGAGTGAATAATAAATCGGAAATCGCTCCACTCAATGCGGTCAACTTCCACTCTCGATTTTTCAAGTGATCGATCTACACATTAGCAGGCTTTTTTACAGCGAATAACCGATAAAAATACGTTTCACTCATCGAATATATAAATATTTTCAAGTGTAGCTCGGCTCAAAGCCGCCTACTCGCCGCTATACTTAGAAACCGGCCTGGTCCCAGGTACTGCCTAGAAAGATGATATCGACATTTTCATCGACCGAGATTTTACATTCCGTGCCATCAAGTACTGTGACACTAAAATTTATTTACTGCAACGTTACTGTTGCAACGAGCGAGACAAAATTTGTGTAAACACACAAAGAGAATCTCCTTGGTTCTGCATACAGACTATTAGCATCGATACCGATGTAGGTATAAAATTACACTGCGAGTAAAGTATACTCTGATCTCATTTCGTGGATCTTTTTGATGTAATACGTTGACATTTCTTGACACTGACACAAGTTGACATTGTTGCTCCATAATCTCAGTTCTTCACAATCATTCGTCTCTTTCTTGTCGTTCGAAGTTTTCTTATTTCTTGGTTATTTTAAAAACGATTCTAATTTTAATATCGTGTCTTCGTTCTACGAAAATCCGATAGAACTCTTGGTCAGTGAAGAAACTTTCTTCGGTTACTTGGACAGTGACACAGATACAACGGAAATACACGTCTTTGTTCTTTTAGGTTGACAATCATTTTTGATTGGTTGTCCCAGTTTCAAACTGTTTTGAATTCTTCAGCAGACTCGCCCGCTTTTCACGAACTGTTTGAAAACGAAACCAAGATGTTTAAAATATATCTGAGACACTTTCTTCGCAATTCAACTCTTCGAAGATTTCAGTCTTTAAGCATTCTGAAAAGATTCTTGTTTCTTCAAACGTTTAAAATAGTTTCACTGTTGATTTTTAGTTCTCTCTTCGCGATTGAATTCTTCAAACGTTTAAACAATTTTACTCTTCATTTTTAGTTGTTTCAATTTCTCGAAGTCGAATTTTCTGCTGTTTGTTTTATTAAGTATGAAGTTTGTTTTCAAACCTAATATAAACTTTTAATTCTCCAGAATTTTGATTAAAATTACTTAGAATACTTCGCTAAGGCTTCATTAAGATTAATACAGTGTCCTAAGATATAATATGTTTCCAAGCACTTTCCATTTCTTTAAATCTTCGAACCTTTGAAATGGTTTTCTTTGATAGCAACACTAATAAGTTGTTCTCGTTTTTAGATTCCCATTGATTCTGACTGATACAGTCCTCCACTATACCTTAACAAAGCGAATTAAAATATGAAGATGTAATCAGCTGAAATCTAGGTCATCTTTGAAAATTTTTTCCGAAGAAACTATACATGCAATCTTTTTCAAATTTCCAGGCTACAATATTACATACTTAAAGAAGTAAAAAAACATTTTTTTCTATAAAAATAATACGGTAGTTCCGAATGGCACAGATTCTTCGAGGCGGCTTCGATATGAAAGTCGTTTAACGGCGTGCAGTCTAGGGTCCGCTGTAATGTTCTGAAACCTAAAAGCCAGATAGTTTTGTTTTTGTAATAAGTAGACTGCGGATTTTATGCATTTATGACGATTTTAAATATTCTAACAATCTTCAAGGTGGTTGATATATGCCAAAATATACAAAATATCAAACAGATAATTTAAGTTACAATGTTTAAAAATAAGACATATTGTTGTTCAAATTTGAATTCATTGTATACGTTTTCAAACATTTTATTTTGCATAAAAATCCGCAGTCTAGTAATAAAATTACGTTATGGATGAACTCCAATACCCATTAAAAATTGCAAAATTATGATAATGATGAGTAGACAGCGGAAAATTTTTGCAAGCATAAATAACGAATTGGAATTTGGAAAACGGTATGTTTAATGGTCTAAACATTTCAACATGAATAATATTGTTGATATTTTGTATATTTTAACATATCTAAACAGTCTCGTAGATTTTTTTAATACTTAGCACTGTGATCAATGCATAAAATCCGCTGTCTAATGATGAGTTTTTAAAACGGTAATTGTGATTTTCACTAAAAAAATGTCACGTTAATTGTGTAGTAACTACAGGGTGTAACGAAAATGTTACACGTCCTTGAAAATGATGATTCCTGAGATGATTTTGAATAACTTTTTCCTTAGCGAAAATGTTAGGTAAGGCTTTGTTAACGAGTTATTAACAAAAAAAAACACCGACCAATCAGAGAGTGAGAACAGTAGACGAACCTTGGCGCGGGGGATAGCAGACCAATGCTACGCACAGCTGTAGCCCGCGCCGCAATTCATACACTGTATGCTCGCTCTCTGATTGGCTAATGTTTTTCGTTGATAACTCGTTAACAAAGCCTCACCTAACATTTTCGCTAAGGAAAAAGTTGTTCAAAATCACCTCAGGAATCACCCCTATCAAGGACGTGCAACATTTTCGTTACACCCTGTATAGTTAACTGTAATAATATTATTTCGATTTGAGGTTCACCCACAGCGTAATCATATTACAAATACAAAACTCTTTGATTTTTAGAATTCAAAACACTACAACGGACCTTAGACTGCACGCCACGCCGTGAAACGACTTTCATTCTGAGACCGTCGAAGCATTTGCGCCGTTTGGAACTGTCAAATTAGTTTTACATAAAAAAATATTTTTTTACTTCTTTAAGCAAAGTAATTAAGTAAAGTATTAGGTTGGAACAGGTTGGAACATTAGGTTCGTAACGTTTTTGAACAAATTGCATTTGAAAAAATGCCAAGTTCTCGAACAATGGAATAAACCTACCTCAGAATAAGTAAAAATTAGTAGAAGAAAATATACATTTATAGTAAAGTAAATTTATGTACAAGTATTGTTGCGGTCTTTGAATTCCATTTAAAAACGCTACGAACTTATGTTCCAACACAATATTATAGCCTGGAAGTTTGGAAAAGTCTGCGTGTACAGTTTCCTCAAAAAAAATGATGAAACATGACCTGAATTTCAGTCGAATGCACCAAGTTACTAAAAGTCGAGCGGCTTTTACGTTTCTTAAGAAATCCTTCACCAGTAGATCGACGCGTTTCCCATAGCATTTCTCGAGCGGGAAGGAGGAGCGCAATTGTTGTTTCTGAACACCTGTCATTGTCCGAGCACGCGTCTGACCCAAACGGTGTGTAACGACTTTGACAAGATCTTGCATCACCTGGGTCAGATATTTTCGGTGGTCGCGTGGCGTTAAACCCTCCGCCGTAAGCTCCGCGACTCGAGTTATCTAATACCCCGCGCCTTCTTTTGGCACGTCGCGTGTTCGGCATAGTGAGAACTCACGATGAAAATTCCTGGCAACCGAAGAATCGGCATAGGATCAAGCCAACCGTGAAATCTTCGGGAACTCTCTCACGTCTAACGCAAATACACGCCTCCCTTATATTAATTTTCCTCGCGATCGTCTGTTTCGAATATTTCCACGTCGACGGGCATTACAACACCGAGCGACCCGGTGTTTGTTTAGCATCGGCGCATCCTTAGAAGCCTGAAGAAGTCGCTCGTCGCGTTGGCGGAATCATTTTTCAAGAGAGCGTCTGTCCGCAAATCTTATTCGATTTCAACCTTAACTACTCTTATGCGCAACCGAGTGCTATTTCTCGAATGCAAGAAGAAAGAAAGAAGAAGTTCGTTTCATAATATTCTCGTCTGATCTGTCGTTCGCAACTCACATTAATAAAATTACCAATACTGTTTTCATGGCTCTTGGTCTCCTCTATACAGCATCTAATTTTTTAAAGAATGTCAATACGTTAAGACTTTTATACTGCGCGCTGGTCATCATCCTAATAACAACTTACAAGGGACATTACCCAATCCATACATACCGATTTTGATGCGCTTTTAGTATAATATACAACTCGAAAAAATATTTGCATGTATTTTTATTTATCGAAAATCATTCATGTTGAAGGGGTGAAAATCACCCTCAATGTTGGGGATGTAAAACATATTTGATTGAATATCTTAAGAATTATTGGAGTCAGGCTAATAAGTCAAATTGTAATTTGTGGGTTTTTTAATAGCGATTTTTTTCCATACAGATTTGCAAGAATTGTATTTGTTTAAAAAGAATTAAGAATTTTCATATTTTCGCACAAAATATTTTTTTTATTAAACGTTGAGCTATGTTCATCATTATTGGAATGATGTGATACACGATGTGATACAGTTGGAAGTTTTAGTTTCAATTTAGTTCCAATTTATACAAATTTTTTGTCTAGATACATAGTTTGTGTATCACATCATTTCAATAATGATGAAAATAGTTCAACGTTTAATAAAAAAATATTTTGTGCGAAAATATGAAAATTCTTAATTGGAACTTTTAGTTTCAATTTATGTGTGTTTTGGTCTACATATATGTATACTTTGTGTGTACAAATGATAGTGAAAATAGGTTAATATTTAATAAAAAAGAATATGTGAAAATATGAAAACTCAATTTTTTTTAAAGAAATACAATTTCTGCAAATCTGTTGGTCTATTAAAAATAGTCATTATGAAATGTACAAATTACAATTTGACTTATTAATCCCCAACATTGAGGGTGATTTTCACTCTTTCAACATGGATGATTGTCGATAAATAAGAACACGGGTCAAATATTATTTCTAGTTATATATTATACTAAAAGCACATCAAAACCGGTGTGTATGGATTGGGTAATGTCCCTTGTTAGAACGCATTCAGCAAAGATTTATACCCTACGCCGCGTCGACTGATTTTTAGGTTGTCTCATTAAATTTAATGTCTCTTAAACCAGAGTTGAGCAAAATGTAATCTGATTACTAGACAGCGGATTTTATGCATTTATGACAATGCAAGTATACAAAAAATCTACGTGACTGTTATCATATTCCTAAATATACAAGAAATCAAAAATATAATTCAAGTTCGAATGTTTAAGAAGTTGAACATACTATTATTCAAATTTAAATTCGTTATTTATGCTCGAAAAAATTTTATTTTGCATAAAGATCCGCTGTCTACTGATTACAAATCATAAATTGTGATTAAAGTGTAACTGTTCATTCAAATTACGAGTTATTTTCTGTAATCGTTAGTTGTAATTGACTATAATTTAACTGTGTAGTCAATAAAGATTAACGATTATAGAAAATAATGTGTAACTGAATTAGTAATTACACTTTACTCACGATTTGCGATTTGTAATCCGATTACATTCTGCTCAACACTGTCTTGAACGTCGTGGCCTAAATTTTTACCTCATTTTTGCACACAAAATACTTAATGACATTGTGAATACTCCTAAGTTATTAAGTCTCTTTCTTATGCAGAAGTCTCGTCGAACACTTTAGGATCGTTAAATGTAAATTTTTACTGTGATGTTTTAAACTATTTCTATTCTACCTATGCCATTAAGCAAAATTTACTCTTTGTATTATCGAACTAATCTTTCTTCTACTGGAATTATGCATTGTATACTAAAGGGTGTTGTAGCCCGTAAAATTAAGTAAATAAATAAAGACTCGAGATCGCGGTTTTCGGTTATCCGGCCATCGCTGTCACTGCAATCTATAAAAAAATTACACTGTCCAACAGCCAATTTGTGTTCGGATATTCTATATATTTTTCTTATAGAATTCGTGCGCTGAATACGAAACTGAAATCCGTTTCTTTCTATGGCCGTCAGTTTTTGAGAAATATGATTTTTAAAAAATTACACATTTTTCAACTTTGAACTCATTTTGTGACGCAATTATAAAAGATATATGAGTTTTGTTTATATATAACGATTCTGTAGACTTTCCTGTACACATTGATATCAATTTTTAATATGTTATGAATGATTATGTATATCTAAACAGTCATTAAAGTGTCGGTAAAGTGACACCGATTTGGCCCCAATTTTTGGTTCTTTTGAGTAAATGATTAAGAAATTGATTTTGAATTCTTTTTAGTAAATCTTAGAAAGTAAAGGTCTGGCGTGAAATCCAACCACAACACGCGATATAGCAGACTTTTTTCTTAAGAAAACGTTCTGGAAAAGTGGTAACACAAATATTTTTTTCAAAATAGAAAGTAAAATAGGTCCGTAGGCGCTGAGTTGCCGATAGTGGTATTCAACAACTGCAAACGCACGTTGGGTCGCATTGCGTCTGTCCTCTATAAGAAAAATACAATGAATATCGAAAAGAAAAAAAAAAGAAAAAAAAAAGTAAAATTTGTTGCACTGTGTTATTAGATAATATTTTATTGAATGATGAAACTCGCAAGGCGACATTCTTCCTACATCTATCACAATTTTACTAGAAAGTGTCAGAGTCGAAACAACGTGTTTCAGGAGTGCAAAGCGAAGAAGAGCTAGAGGTGCCACCGGAGGATTTATGTCGACCGTACATTGAGAAGGCGTTGAAGGACCTCGGTACAGGTAATGTTAAGATGTTGAGCGATAGTCGAGTGGAGCACAGCGATTTCTAGAATGTGTCGTTTGAAGGATCTTTGGAGCAGACCAGTGCCGAGGCGGGGACCGACGCCGGTAAAGAGACCCAAGACGATGAAGCAAATGCTGCGAGCGGGGAAGTAAGCTCTGATTCGCGACCCGTGAGAACCTCGTCGAGGAGGAACTGATCGAGGAAGTGTCGGCTCTGTGCTGTTTGTTTTAGGATTTCGAGCTGACAGCCGACGTTTCGAAGGAAGAGGGAACGCAAGAGGACCAACAGGGATCGGTAGAAGCCGAAACGGCGGGAAGCGCTGAACAAGATGCAACTGAGACTGAAGAAACGTCCGCGGAGGGTCAGCAGAGTGCCGAAGCTGAAGGAGAGCAGAGTGTTGAGGCTGGTGAAACAGAAGAAGGTAACGGTCGAAGATTGTTTGCTGTCGTCAGTATCAGCAATTGATTGCTGTTCTAGGTGAAACTGAACAGGCGGAAGGCAAATCTGACGAAGCGGATGCAGGAGAGGAGGAAGACAAAGACCAGTCTCCCGAAAAAGTAGAGGACGGTGAAGACTCCGGTCAGGATCAAACGGATGAGGAAAGGGGAGAGCAGTCTGGCGAGGAAACGCAAGACGACGATAAGAAATCCGACGAAGAGACGCAAGTAGACGAAGGAAAGTCCGAGGAAGAAGCGCCGGCGGAGGACGCGCAATCCGACGAAGAGGCGGAACAAGAAGGCGAGAAATCCGACGAAGCGCAAGCCGACGAAGAAGCGCAAACCGACGATGGGAGATCTGACGAAGCGCAGGTCGAGGAGCAATCGGTTGAGGAGGCGACAGTCGACGAGGAGAAATCCGACGAAGCTAAGACTGAGGAGGTGAAGTCCGACGAGGAGCGAGCCGACGACGAAGCCGCCGACTCGCAGGCAGAGGAAGGAGCTTCCAAGGAGGAGGCGGTTGAAGCTGCTTCCAGGGAGGAAGACGACGCCAACGCGGAAGATCAGAAAGACGAAGGCAGCAACGAGGAAACGCAATCCCAAGAGCAACAGGTGAGCGGAGAGAAGGAAGGAAAAGAGGAGAGTGAAGGTCAAGGCGAGAGCGCCGAAGCCCAGGCAGACGAAGGGGAGGCGAAGGAGAGCGAAGAAGCTAAGGAAGCTCAGTCCGAGGAAGAAGCAGCGAAATCGGTAGAAGAAGAAGAAGCGAAGTCGGCCGAAGAGGCGGCAGAGGAAGGAGCTAAGTCTGAGGAGGAAACGGAAGCTAAATTTGGTGAGGACGAAACCAAATCCGACGAGGACGAAGCCAAATCCGAGGGGGATGAAGGGAAATCGGAAGAAGAGAGCGAGAAATCGAAATCGCGGGCTAGGCGAGAAGTAGGCGAGGATGGAGAAGCCGAGGACGACGCGGAACGATCTGGAGAAGAGGCGACTGAGAGCGAGGAGGAGGAACCTACGCCCGAGGAAGACCTGATACAGGAGATCGAGGTGCCGGAGAATCTGCGACCGCGCGATCACATCAATCAACTATTGAAGCTGGACGAAGAGAACGAAGAGAAGGAGAACACCATCCAGAAGATTGGAGACGTTGTTCTGAAGGAGTTGAAGAGAGTCTATGACAACGCCATCCAACCGTTGGAATCTCTGTACAAATACAGGGACTTGAGTAACAGACACTTTGGTGGTAAGTACTTGGAGAATGATGAAAACCCGTGGCCTGGTATTCGCGTGTTCACTAGGGTGGCTCTTATTTATCCTTGATAGAAGTTATTTTCAAGATTTTTTTGCGGCACCCTCCAGAATAGTTCGAATTAAGGGGAGAATCGTATTTTGTCAGCTGAAAACATAGCAAAGTTTGAGAATTTCTTTTAAAGAAACTAGCGATTCGATTCGTTAGAAATTTGTACCATACTTTACTTCATCTTTAAAGAAATTCAAACTTCGCACAAAATTTTGTTTGTTAATTCGAACTATTCCAGTGTTCACACCAGAGACCGAAAACGTAACCCCAATCAGATTTGGTTCTCAATAACCCTCTGTAACCGATGTAGCTTCGGTAACCGGTTACCAGATGTCCAAAAGTAACGCGGTTAATCCAGTACGAGCGGGTTATAATCAGAGAATCGAACCGGCCTTATAATCCGAATCGTAAACCGGTTAATCAAAGATTAGTGTAAACTGCAAGTTACAGAATAGTATTATTAGTATACTATGTATGTAGTATTAAAAATTGTAGTGTTATAAGCTCAAGAGAACCATTCCCAAGTGCTGCAAGGGAGCTGGTTAAGGGTCTCGACACATATCCGTCCGGATCTATCCGGACCGTGTGGGTAAAGAAGAGACAGATCTTTCCCTCAAAGAAGAAAACCCGGACGGATTCGAACGGATGTATGCGACGGCCTTAACCCGCTTGGAGCGGAGTTACAACCGACCTAATTAACCCGGATTACTAGGAAACGATTAGCAACCTAAGCGAGTTAACCTGGTGAAATGCCTAAAAAATGGTGACAAAAGTTAACGACTACACCCTGTGTATTTTATAACTTTATTTAAAAACGTTTTTTCGATATTATTATTACCTGATTTCTTGTTAGCTATAATTAACACGTCACTTAATCTCACCAGGTTAACTCGCTTAAATAGGTAACAGTCTCCTGGTAACCCAAGTTATTTATACAGGGTGTAACAAAAATGTTGCACGTCCATGAAAAGTTTAATTCCTGAGGTGATTTTGAAAAACTTTTTCCTTAACGAAAATGTTAGGCGGAGCTTTGTTAACGAGTTATTAACGAAAAACACCAACCAATCAGAGAGCGAGAATAGTAGGCGGACCTTAGCGTAGGCGATGGCGGACCAATGTTACGCATAGTTGTAACCCGCGCCGAAATTCGTATACTGTATTAACTCTTTGATTGGTCGGAGTTTTTTGTTAATAACTCCTTAACGAAGCCCCACCTAACATTTTCGTTAAGGAATTAGTGGTTTCAAATCACCTCAGGAATCATTCCTTTCAAGGACGTGCAACATTTTTGTTACACCCTGTATAGGTTGCATGAAACCCGTTCCGTGCCGGTTAACCGGGTCGCTGACAGTAGTCGGGAACGGTTCTCCTAGGTTTACTATGACTCATAGTAACCCTTCTTGATTAACCGCATTACGATTCGGGTCATAAGACGGGTTAGATTCCCTGGTTCACGTCTTCAACGTACTTCACAGATCCAGAAATCTTTTCCAAGCCTCTTGTTCTCTTCATGGGTCCGTGGAGCGGCGGGAAATCTTCCATCATCAACTACTTGCTCGACATAGAATACAGACAGACGTCGTTAAGGACAGGTACGTAAGTAACCGAAACCCGGAAATGTGAATTTTGTTGTGCGAAGATGGTTATCGATTTACTTCGTGTAGAGATTAACTCACTCGTCCGCGGTTCACACCTTCGATAGTTTCGCGATTAGAGAAAGCGGAATGAAAGAAAAGATAAATAATTCTAAAAACTTAACAGTAGAAGCATGCTAGGAGCATGAATATACAGATAGTGTTTAGGTGATTTGAGAGAGTGCTTAGAGGAGCAATGCAAAACGGCAAATGGAAATGACACAGGAGCCGAGCCATCTCCAGCCTACTTCAACATTCTAATGCACGGAGAAGAAGAGGAGATCCTCGATGGCACTCAGCTCGCAGCCGATTGGACATTCTCGGGTTTGCAAAAGTTCGGGCAGGGATTGCTTGATCGGCTCAAGGGCTTGCGACTCAACAACAAACTGTTGGAAAAAGTGAGCGTCTACCCTCATTACCTTGAAACCAGTAGAGTTCGTGACCTGGACGAATAACTTCTGGACGAAGTTGGGCTTGAAACGTAGGAGACGATGGATATTATTATACAGGATGATTCTTTCGCAAGTGGACTCAAAGGCAATACCGCCGCCTGAGGGTCAATTCGTACACTTTCGACCCACACAATAGCCAAAACACGGGGATCGGTTGTGGTCGAATGTTGCTGAGTACATGTCAACTACTCTTTACTAACAAGTTGTTAGGTAGGACTTGAAAACAATTATGATTTCGATTTCGGTTCTTGAAACAGTTATGAATAACCGTTATTCCAAATAACTGTTATTCGAAACCGAAAGTTCTGGCGATAACAGTTCCAGAACCGTTATTTTGTCTGCTCTACATTGGTTTCAAAGCAGTTCTAGCATATAGAACCGGAAAAATAACAGTTCTGGAACCGATATCGAAACTGTTATCACTAGACTGCGGATATTTATGCAAAATAAAATTTTTACGGACACAAATAAAAAATAGGAACTTGAAAGATAGTATGTTTAATGTTCTAAACGTTCTAACTTGAATAATATTTTTAACATTTTGTATATTTTGGAATATATTAATAGTTTGGTAGAAGTTTTACATACTTAGCGTTGCCATAAATGCATCAAATCCGCAGTCTAGGTATCACCAAAAATTTCTGTTTCGAATAACAATTATTGGAAATAACGGTTCTTCGTAACTGTTTCAAGAACCGAAATCGATATCATAACTGTTTTCAAACCCTTGTAGTAACAACGGGTGTGTTTTGTGAAATTCATGTTAAAAAAGTGGTACATGAGTGATTCATTCCAACGATAAATTGATTACAACCGACCACCGTTTTGTGGTTGTCATGTGCTTCTAAAGTAGTCCGGAAATGGTGTTCCTCTAAGTTGACCCTAAACCTAGCGATAAAAACCCTGGTTTATAAACACTGACGGGATAATCACCCTGTATTAGCAACTCCTTGGATAGTGGTTGCTGATGGTTTACTCTTGGAGACTCTTGCATACTCGTCCACTATTTTATAGAAAACAAATCTTTTTCAGTTCTTAAAATATTTCTCCTTCAATTATAACGAGGTTATCGAATAACTTATAAATGTCATACTTGAATCAACTTGTTGACAAACTGGTAAACCATCAGTAATCATATTTTAGGAGTCATTGACACTCACCAGCTCCTATATTTTCAGCCCACTACTAAAAAGCACTCGTCCAGATCGTGACCTCCCCCTATAAATGCAATCACTGTACCAACGATCATCAGATCAATTGCGTATAATTTATACGCTGTCAGGTTAACATCGTCGAGATACCGGGAATCCTAGAAATAAGAAAACAGGTCCAACGTTTGTTCCCATTCAACGACGCGTGTCAATGGTTCATCGACCGCGCCGACATAATATTCCTGGTCTACGATCCGTCCAAATTGGACGTTGGACCGGAAACGGAGGCGATCCTTGATCAACTGAAAGGCCGGGAGTATCAGGTAAGCTTCCGCAGCAAACTTTCGAACATGTCTACGCAATGTGTAACACGAACTTTCGCAACAGACACGCATCATCCTTAACAAAGCGGACCAAGTGAAGCCGGAGGAGCTCATGAGAGTTCAAGGAGCTTTGATCTGGAACATATCGCCACTCATGTCCAGTGCTGAGCCACCGATAATGTACTCCACGTCGCTGTGGTCGATACCATACGAGGCTGGTGCACCGACCAGGTTGTTGTACGCTCAAGAACGCGCCTTCTTACGCGACCTGCGAACTGCCATTGACAAACGAGTCGAACACAAGATAGCAAGCGCCAGGAGATTTGCTGTAAGTTTGTATAAACTGTTATTATAGTAGCAAGTGTCTTTGTAGACATCTCAGAAATCGCTTGTCTTATTTCATTTGTCAATTAGCATGTTTATACAGGGTGGGGAATTTAAAATAAATCACTTGAATTACTCACTTACTTTTGAAGGTAGAAGAAAATACATCACACTAAACTTACTTGGTATCGAAGGTCTCATAATTTGATGCTATTAATTTTTTTTATAGGTAGAGACATTAAGTAGATATGAAGGCCAATTCTGTTTTTTTCTAAATGAAGCGGTATGGTTTTTTTCTTTACGATCTGATAGTGTTTGAAGACAAATACAATGACTATGTTGAAGGTGACTGGAGATCACTGGAGATCAATTGCAATAGAAAAAGTTTTGTACTACAACTGTTAAAATGTTTGTTGTGTTTCCATCATCAGTTGCTCTTTTGGCTCGATTGCATATTTTGTTACCCCATTTCCGGTTTTTTGAACCTTTCTTATAATGTTTGCAAAGACAAAAAGTGAAGGTCTATTACAACACTATGACATTCATCATAAATGATAACCATTTCTATTTTCTCTGCTATCGTGTAACGCATTTTTAAAAATTGAACACTAAGATTGAATATTACGAAGCCGTATTCTAAACGGTAGTCAAACTACTAATAACATTTGTGGATACAGATAGACATACAATGTGATGGAATATTTGTTTATGTTCTGTGACCCTTATCAGTAATTACAAGAGCAATATGCCAACAACCAACGAAGACATAAAAGTATTTGAAGAGAGCTTTGAGACAATTTATTTTCAATTGCAGTTGACCCTAAATGACCTTAAATGACTTTTAAAATAGGTCATCGTATTAGTCTTAAATCACTCTATCAGATTGTAAATAAAAAAAACCATACCGTTCCATTTAAAAAAACAGAGTTGACCTTCATATCTACTTAACGCCCCCACCTATAAAAAAAATTAATAACATCAAATTATGAGATCCTCGATACCAAGTAAGTTAAGTCTGATATATTTTTTTCTATCTTCAAAAGCAAGCGAGTAATACAGGTGACCTGTTTGAAATGCCCCACCCTGTACTATGAAACATGGTCCATTAGATTAATTTCTTTCCACAGAAATAGATATTTATAACACACACGTTACAGGTGCGAGTGCGCAATCACGCTAAAATGGTAGACTGCTATCTGACCACCTACTACAATCACAAAACGTTCTTCGCAAACAAGAAGGACATCAGCGACAAGATCATCGAGAATCCTCAGGATTATCATATTTACGAAGGTCTGAGCACCTTGAAGAACATATCACGCTACGACCTGCCTGATCCAGACGTTTACCGAGATTTCTTCCGGTTGAACGCTCTGTACGACTTCCCATTGTTGAGCTCCACGTGCACTTACTTCCGCGGATGTCCGATTAATAGACTCGACGTAGCCATAGCCTACGATTTGCCCGAGCTCGTAGGGAAATACAAAAAGTCAGTGGAGCAAGTCATACACGAGTACGAGACGAGCCCTCCTAGTTGAGTGTAAGTCAACGTTCAGATACGAAGCTCCTGAAGCCGTACGAAGTTTGGGCTGAGAGGAAATTGTACAAAAAGGAATACCAACGAACGAGTGAAAGGAAATGAACATTAGTATTAAGTACAAATACTCAAAACGTATGGAGAACTTTTTCTTTTCTGAAACAGAAAAAGCAAGGTTGGATTGCGCTTAAATAAAGATCTAACCAAGTCCTAGACAAAGAGAAGAACATGAAACCTAAATAGAGCTCCAGGAACACTAATTTGAGCGATGTATAGATAATTTATTTAAGAATACAGGAAGATCAATTTCAGCGTATGAAAGTATACTGTTGAATTTGTAAGTAAGCAACGTAAATATTGGTGACGCCGTAAGAACCATACATGATATACATTTAATGTACGCTTAAGCGTATCTTGGTGGATTAGAAACTGAAGATTTCAAGATACTATTTATGTATGGAAGACATTAAGAGTATTACCATTCCGATCTAAAATGGACAGTGAGATTCCCCTGAATGTGTAGAGCCTTGATCGTGCGGTTTTGGAAAACATATTGCAACATTAGGGATCTCGTTGATACGTCAATGAAAAGTTGGGAATACAATGAACTCGTGCAACAGACTTCTTTGAAACATAATGTAATAGTTGCCCCGACTGTTATATAACACTGTGACATTTCGACCGTCGAAAGATCATGCGACGGAAGCAAGAATTATGTATTGTAAAATAAAATATACATAAAAGATATTTCCATAGAGAAAGAGATAAGAATGATCTCTTTTCGAGGCTTTTGTGAAGTACCTTGTATAAACGAATCGTGTTCTTATTAAAAGTTATAAAATATTTATTTAAAAAAAAAAAAGTATATGATTAGTTACTTGATAACATGTTCCCAAGTTGTTACACAACTATATTTTCAATGTAAATGAATACACTGTTTTGATTTAGTAAAACGTTTGGCTTTTAATGTACCTTATGTAAATTAAGTATCTCGTACAAAATACTTATCGATTTGCATTGTGTTGTTAATGCTCATGTGTGCGATTGGCTTTTTGTGAATACGCAGATTGTTACTATTATTACAGTCAGTAGAGTTACTCAAAAAAACCTGTTAATTACCACCTAATGCATTAAAACATTTACTTTATAAGTGAAAATAAGTTGTTATTCTATGTATTTAAGTTAAGTAGATTTAATCTTTGTATTTTTTAAATAGGAATGTGTGTTTGATGATTTTCGTTTATGTAAATGCAACATTTTAATCTGTCACACAAGTTACAAATATTAAAGAAACATGCTACAGTAATTAAAGAAAAGATGATATTCACAAACAGTCTCAAATCTTTTATAAAGTAAAATAGAAACTCCATTTTGAATAATCCAAAGATAATATAGGAAGAATGTAAAAGGTGTCGATTAATCTTACCTGTCATGCATGCACAATGTATTATATAAACGGTCCAAAGAAATTAGCAAAAGAGTACTTACGTTTGGTGTAACTTCGTTCAGCCATTCGTTAACCTGTTCGTCAAAGTCAATTCTACAAGCCAGCCTCAAATCGTTAGCCGATTCTTCGAACTTTCCAATCAAATGGTAAGCTCGTCCTCTGAACTTGAGCGCAGCTGCACTATCTGGATTCAATTCCAAAGCACGATTACAATCACGTATGCAAGCATTAGGTTTATTCAATAACAAGTAAACTTGTCCTCGTTTGGCGTAAAGTAACGGCGCTTGCGGATTTAAAGTAATCGCTTCGGTGTAGAGCTTTATAGCTCTAAGATAATCTTTCTCTGCAAATGCTGCAACAGCTTCGGAGCGTTTACTTTGAGATTCTGCAATATCTTCTTCTGTCGGTTCTTTAGTAGGATTTCCCATTTCTTGCGGAGAATCTGTATCTGCCTCTAAAACATTTCATGGAATTTAACATTAACTCGGCGAACGAAATAATTAGGAACGTGTGAAAACTTGAAATGAGAAACTAAACTTACCAATAACTCCAGTCATATCTAATTCCAAATCGCTTTCTTCGCTTTCAGGTTCAGGTTCGGGTTCCGGTGTCTTGGCTTTGTTTTCCGGTTTCTTATCAGGTGAACCATCAGTCTTAGCTTGCGGTACAGTTCCTCCGAAATGCTCGACAAAAGATTTCACAAACGAGAGCTCTGGCAGGTGCAATATTGCAGGATTCGCCATGCACAAGCCGATGAACATCTTCAGCTGCTCTAGATACTTTGGTTCGAGAGGAACAGACATTGCAGGGCCTGTGAACAATCGATTTTAAGTTAATTATTTCGCAAAGTCCAATGATATTGTCAGTGAACGTTTTAAATTTATGAGAAATACATCGTCTGTTGCTTAAAAAACATTTAATCATTTTAGATATTTTTTTACCGCATGACATATTCCAGTTTGCCGAATCGCAAAATGAAAAATAATTTGTATAGTCATTGCAATTTATACAGAATTTTGCATTCTTACCGGTAGCAACGTACGATTTGTAGAAATTACAAAGGCTAGCTCGCAGTGAAATTCAAGAACGAACTTTACTATCACCAACTATCACTTATTTATACTCCTGATACGCCGGATTAATTTTCAGCAAATGAGCAAAGCACAACAAATCGCTACAAATTGCGCAAGACACTATATCACGAATTCACGAATGATCACGAAACGAATTTCAGGGGTCAGGAATGACGGCACAACTTCGAATCGATCTTGGAGACCTCATGCGGTGGAACTTAGAAACTCCGGATAAGAAAACAAAAAAACCACGGAGATTTACATAAAATCATGGACACAATAAAATAATATATGCGTTAGATGCGTTACTTATTCTTTAGTTTACTATTTAAAATTTTAAATCGACGAGGCACATTTGGGATACCTTCCTTGTTATGCCTAGTGATCTTCAAGGGTGGTCGGAAAATGCTTTCCTATTGATCGACGCCATGTTGATCTAAACCGGAAGCAGAGAGAGAGCAAGTAGGATAAGAAGTAGACAAAGTAGAGAGATACGGTTTACACGCAGCATAGTAGCTTGTCTATGATTGCATGTTTTGCATGTGCAGACAGGGAAATACGAAGGCTGTTTTCTGTTCCTGCACTGGCTGCACTAGTTCAGAACTCAACTATCGCTATCTTCTTCTATTTCACAAAACGGAAGGAGATAGCAAGTAGTTAGTTCTGCACTAGTTCAGAAAGTGCAGACACAGAAAACAGACCTCGGGTATGATTGATATCTCTATACTCTTTCTGAATGTATGTACTTACCCGTCAATTTGTGACTTCCGTTTTCAATCAACATGGGTGTGCGCATTTTCCAATCACTCCCTTGAGAATCACTAGTTATGCCTTGTTACTATTTTATAAAATGACATGTGAAAACTAAGGTCCCCTAAAACTGCCTAAAACCTTAGACCATAGGTCTGTTTTCTATTCCTGCACTGGCTGCATGCTGCACTATATAGTTCAGAAAATGCAGGAATAGAAAACAAACCTCATATACATACGTATTCGCTCCGTGCATGACAGATACCGATATCTAGTGGCAGGAAAGTAGAGTATTTACATGCATACATACTAATTGGATAATTTTACATTATAGGTTATAAGTCTGTTTTTATTCTAAAGGCTGGTTCAGATACTCGACTAAATTTTAGTGTTCGTGCGTAGCAAATTACTAAAATACTTAATACTTGCTACTCGATTAAATTACTAAACGTGTCTGAATCATCCTTTAGACTGGCTGCATTAGTAAAGAGTAAGTATAATAAGAGGCGACACTTCAAGCGTCCCTTTAAATTGGCAGTGTCATTTCGTCTCTTTCTAAGAATGAAATTACCGATCAAAACACCCTACGGACATTTAAATTGGCTGTCATTTTGTCTTTCTCTAAAAGTGGTTTTCTTTGTCGAGTATCGTCTCTTGTTATATTTACTCTTTAGCATTAGTGTAGAACGAATCAATCGCTATCTTCTTCTATTTCACAAAACGGAAAGAGATAGCAAATGGTTCATACACTAGTGCAGCCAGTGCAAAAACAAAAACCGACCTATTGTCAAAAAGTAGATATAACAAGAGGCGACACTCCGACAAAGAAACCACTTTTAGAGAAAGACAAAATGACACAGCCAATTTAAATGTTCGTTCGGTATTTTGATCGGTAATTTCATTTTTAGAAAAAAACGAAATGAAACAGCCAATTTAAAGGGACACTTGAAGTGTCGCCACTTGTTATATCTACTCTTTGCTATAGTGTTATATGAATATAGAATAAAAATGAAAACAAAAAAGATAAACTAACATAAGGAATGATTTATAATGTTGACTATAGACTATAGAATACATTTAGTACAGGATAAAATTATTTATAAATCTATAGGATACATATTGTAGATACTTTTTCTATTATAAACAATTTTTAAACCTTTGTCGTCTGTTATTTCTGTCAGTTTCAGCATCACAATAACTATTATTATGTATGTACATACACTCTGCTTCATTGATTCTTTAATAATCAATCAGGCACTTATTCGCACTTCTCAAGTGCTTCCTTTCTGTGCTTTTGCACTTTAGAAAGTATATTTATCTGTTCATTGTTGATGATTAATTCACTATTTGTTTCATATATAGACATGAATAGAACATTACATAAATGGGGCTTAATTAATTTTTGGATATTTTATTTCCAATAAAATGAGCACTACAGATTACATTTGGTTTTGCAGGCCATGATGATTCATCAACATCAGAAAATAATAAAATAGATTTATAAGTGTATCACTATGTATTTCATAGTGTATTATATAGTGTATTACTGTACATACTAGACTTGACACAAAATTAAGTGTTTACTTTCTTCTTTCCACAGAAACAATCTATTATTTACACTGACATTTTTACAATTAGTTATCCAACTATTCCATTTTATTTATTATTTATAATGCTAATGCATTATAGAATGTCCAACATAAATTCTTCATTCCTCCACAGTGAGCGATGGGGGATAGTTTTGCAAATCCTTTTCAAGCACATGCACAGAGCGAATATATAGACATGGCCTGTATATAGGGTGTCTCACGCAACAGGGACAAGCTATATCTATCTTTAAAATACTTCGAGATAGAAAAAAATGTCATAAGACAAAGTTAAATGGTATTGGACGGTGCATAATACGCAAATAACATTATGCACTTTTTGTGCATTGGTGCACTAGAAAAATGCAACAGCACCTTTTTTAAAAATGGAAACCTATATGTTTTTGACTGCAGCAAATGATGCAGTTCTTTGTGCTCTACAAAAAAGTATTAACATACTTATGCCCTAAACTTATTCGTTAAGAAGTTATTGCAGCTAAACGTTTACTGAATTCTTTTGGCTGTGTGCAACACCAGTGCATCTGAGTTCTGAGATCTGACGCTTCAAATATTGTCGCGATTTCCACTGTTTCTCTAACACCTCTCTTTTTTCTTTCAACCACTGGTGGATGAAAGACAATGAAAATATACGTTCATGAAGTGGCAACGGCGCTTTCAAGTGGTTCCTGAAAATCTGAGACACCGAGAACAAAGAAGTTTTGTCTTTGTAAGAGTACTCTGTGGTGTTTTAAAGCTATAGCTTGTTCCCGTTGCGTGGGACACCCTGTACAAGGACCCATGAGTCACAGTGTCGCAAAGATAACGGGTAAATTCGCCCACATATGACGTCAGAAGATAATTCAAGATGGCGCATCTACTGTATCAGACGCCATTAGACTGTAGTTTTTGATTTCCTAAAACAGTGGTAGCAAACCTGTGGCACGTGTGTGTGTATCCAGGGTTGCTTGGTTATTAGGTATTTGTTCGTCCACTATTTTGTTTTCACCAAGAACGCTCGGGGGCTTTACATAAGGGACTACACGGCCCGCAATTGATTCCCTAAACTTCCGTACCAAGCGTCGCAGCTGAGTTTTGCGACCTGCACGCCGTGTCTTTGGCATTTGGAAGGATTTAAAAACTAAAATAAAAACAATAAAAAATTGAAAAGATATTGCAACACTGAATTTCGCAATTCAAACTTTCCCGGTTAGACCGGCGCACGTTGAGCGGCTGTCCTCTCTAACGTGTACTGAATCTAGTCACGAGCGGTTGTCCTCTCTGTGACTTTAGGAATTTAAGAATTGCAGAATATATAGAAATAATTGTAATTAATTATTATAATTTCTTCCAAAATGGAAAATTTATGAAAGCGCAATGCTTGGAAACTGATTCTGAACTTCAGCAGGAGAGCTTCTGCTCTTCGACCTACTTGGATCGGTCCGAAATGATATATGATATCTGACTGAGCGCTGGGAACTGCGACGCTTGCTTCACAGCTTGCTGGTGCCACTCTAGCCGCTCGTGCGCATGCGCGACGGATCGCGGAGAGTGGGATAGGCGTTGAAGTAAGGATACCATTGTTGCCAGATTGTACTTACATACTTTTAGATACGGAAACACGAAAGTACGTTACTTACAATTAGTCCAAATGATCTTGACGGTTACTAGAAAATCACCATGAGGAAAAGCGCCCATTCGCACTAAATATACATAAAAAATATGTATATACATATACTACATACACTACAGAATATATGTATATTGTATTTTATATATTTCAGTCGGAATGGGGCATTTTTCCTCATCCCATTTTTCTCTAGGGGTAAAAATCAACTGGACTGGGCATATATACGTAGTACACACGGACCTAAACTGTATCAGACGCAATTAGACCACCGCGCATTAGACGTATAGATAAGGGTGATTCTTCCGCGAGTGGATTCAAAGGCAGTGCCGCCGCCTAAACATGGCGACAAAAAAACCCCGTTTGTATACATTCATCTGTCGATGAAGAAGCGATTTATTGTGTTTTCTTAGGAATTTCAATTGTGAGACTGCGATTTCAGTACGTAACATACGCACACAGCGTCTATGTACAGTAGTCATCCTCGCCGAGCCTCACGATCGATATCGGCCTCTTGAAATCAGGCTTTTCGTGTTTATGTTTAGGCGACGGCATCGCCATTGAGTCCACTGGCGGGAGAATCACTGTAGTTTTTGATTTCCTAAAACAGTGGTAGCGAACCTGTGGTACGTGTGTGTGTATCCAGGGTTGCTTGGTTATTAGGTATTTGTTCGTGCACTATTTTGTTTTCACCAAGAACGCTCGGGGGCTTTACATAAGGGACTACACGGCCCGCAATTGATTCCCTAAACTTCCGTACCAAGCGTCGCAGCTGAGTTTTGCGACCTGCACGCCGTGTCTTTGGCATTTGGAAGGATTTATAAACTAAAATAAAAACAATAAAAAATTGAGAAGATATTGCAACGCTGAATTTCGCAATGAAAACTTTCCCGGTTAGACCGGCGCACGTTAAGCGGCTGTCCTCTCTAACGTGTCCTGAATCTAGTCACGAGCGGTTGTCCTCTCTGTGACTTTAGGAATTTAAGAATTGCAGAATATATAGAAATAACTAAAATTAATTATTACAATTTCTTCCAAAATGAAAAATTTGTGAAAGCGCAATGCTTGGAAACTGATTCTGAACTTGAGCAGGAGAGCTTCCGCTCCTCGACCTACTTGGATCGGTCCAAAATGATATCTGACCTGTATCCGACTGAGCGCGAGCGCTGCAACGTTCGCCTCCGATGTGCCTTCCCTGTCGCCCGTGCGCATGCGCGGCGATCGCAAAGAGTGGGATATGCGCCGCAGATGGGATACCAATGTTGCCAGATCGCACTTTTCGTAGTACATACATACGTAGTACTACAGCCGATTCTATGTGGTAGTACGTAAGAGTGGTCCTCTCGCTAGGGGACACAAAGGAAGGCCCTTTTCTAAAGGTTCGCAGCGGTAACGTCGTCACTGAAAGCCCAAACCATTGGTGGGCTATTAAAAAGTCGACGACAAGGGGTTTGGTCCTTTTCAGTAACAAGGATACCGCTGCTGCGATGTTTAGACGGCAATTGCTTTGTGTCCCCTAGCGATAGGATTACCCTGTATGTACATATATACTTATACGTAGATATGTACCTACATCGTACTTTATCGACAATTAAAATTTCAGTTTTTCAAGTTTAGATCTTCAATTTCTAATAGATAAAAATAAAATCAAAGTAGAGTATTTAAACCCTTGCTTTTCTTCCTTAAAAATATATATACGTATTGACGTATACATACATTTATTTTGTTTTTAAAATTCACACGAACTGTATAATAGCTTACAAACGATAGCTACAAACATTTTTTGATAAATGTTCACTTTAGGGTACACCTCACCGATTTTGATGAAATTTAGATATATTATAAAACTCGAAATTCTGAATAACTTTTTCCTATACATATAACCGCCGCTCTGCTTTGGTTTCCGAGATATGTATTCGCGAAAAACCACCGCTACTACTATACATTGTAGTTAAACTTGTAAAAACGCTATTTCCTCACCGATTTTGATGGGACTTTTTTTAATCACTTTGTTTGATCATTCTGAACAACTTTTTCTTATACATGTAACCATCGGTCGGCCTCGGTTTTCGAGTTATATACAAAAACAGTTTTGTTAATTTTTCGGAATTGAGATTTCACCGGTTTTGATGACCTTGAAATATGTTGTCAAGGTCATCATTCTAAACAACTTTTTCCTACACATATACTAGGCGGTCGGCTGTAATTTCCGAGATATTCGCAAAAAAATCTAACCCAGACCTAGTTCCGATCACTTTTTTTGCGAATATCTTGGAAACTAAAACCGAGCGGCAGTAACATGTATAGAGAAAAGTTGTTCAAAATTACGACCTTGACAACATATTTCATGGTCATCAAAATCGGTGTGGTCGCTTCTATTTCGAATAATTAACAAAATTGTTTTTGTGTATAACTCGAAAACGAAAACCGAGCGGCGGTTATATGTATAGGAAAAAGTTGTTCAGAATTTCGAGTTTTATAACATAGTTGAGTTTCATCAAAATCGGTGAGGTGAACCCTAAAGTAAACATTTACAAACTTTTTTTCATTCTATCATAATTATCTCATCATATATCTTCCCTTTTATTTTCCTGCAGTAAAGCCTTTCTTCTTCTATTTTCGTTTTTTTTTATGACGTACCCTTACGTCAGTTTTCGTACTATTGTAGATATCCGAACGTACTAATAAAGTGAAAATCGACTCTGACAACACTGGGGGATACGCCGTTGAGCGTAGAGTCCAACGGTTACTTCGCATGCCGCGCGAACGTCAATACCGAATGATACCGAATGATGCCGAACCAGCGCTGACCGCTGCACTCTTAATAAAATTTTAGCTTTGGTTAATATTTATTTAGATAAACAAATGAATATAAAACTTTTGCATAATATATTTCATAAGTAGACATAATTTCAGTATTAATAAAGTAGTTACATCGTCACGTGACTTTTAGCGCCGTGGCACATTCGTTTTTTTCATTCCTGCACTGACTGAACTGGTGCAGAGTGAACCACTTGATATCTCTTCATTTTGCGAAATAAAAGAAGATAGCGATTGGTTCATTCTGCACTATACATATTGTGCAGCCAGTGCAGGAATAAAAAAACAGACCATAAGGTCCGAAACACACTATCGGTCTGCTCCCGGTCCGATTACGATCCGGTCGTAGTAGTTGAAGAAAGTCTTTTTTTTTAATTGAAGAGTCTTTTTTTTTTAGTTGAAGAAAGAAAGTCTTTTTTTTCGTTTATCTCTTTCTTCAACTATGACCGGATCGTGACCGGACTAGGAGCGAACCGATAGTGTATGAGACCTAAATGTCATGACTTTTGTGATTTTGAAAACTGGTGAAAACCAGTGAAAACTAGAAGTCGCGTTGTAATGACACTGAATTCATATCACGAATTTTTAGTGACATATAGTGTCATGACATCGAAAGTCGTGACTTATGGTGTCACGTGAAAATACCGCTGTTCTAACATTAATATTCTAAATCTCAAAATTTAGTTTCTGGATCCAATATTTCATATTCTGTGTAAGGAAATTTTCACCCTAGTCCATGTATGTATGTATGTATATAGTATGTATGACAAGTACATACATATACTTACATTATGTATATCTAATGTATTTACACATAATAAAACACTCTTCAAAATTGGAAACGATCTAACAAAAAGAAAAGGAATATATACTGTATTATTATTATGTATTATGAGATGTAATTAGAATTTATAGGTTATAAGTTGGCTTTTCTGATTTATGTCCGACTTATTCTGAAACATCTCAGCAGATCTCAGCTATTACCAGTAATATCTTATGTTTTATAAATATGTATATTAAATAATTATAAAATATATTTGTAGATTTAATTATATATGGAACTTAGTTTTTAATATTTATTTAACTAGTTTCCAGTATTTAATACTGAGTCAATGTAGTAATTTTATAAACATTTAAAATTATAATTTTCTCTAATTTACTCGAAATAGGTAAAAGTGGAGCTGCATGCTGCATCGATCTTCGTATTTTGCATTTTGTTTGCAATGAATTGTTTCATCTGGTAACGCAGTTGCAGGACAAATGATTCACTGCCATCTGTAGGAGAGTGCTTCAAAGAGTCAGCGTATGCACTCTCACTCGAAGATAAGGGTTTTTTTATATTGTAATAGTAGATGGCTGGGTTCCATGACTAGCAGACGACGAAGCTAGCAGACGGCGCATAGCGTTGTTCGCGGGCGCTTGAGATTTCAATTGAAACGAATTTTTAAATCAAATCCGATTGATTCCCGAAAAGAAGGAAGCACGCTTCAGCTGTTGTGGATAAGGGCGGTCAGTGTTATTAATAAAATTGTGTGAATAGGCGGTGAAAAAAAATGGATCCCGAAGCATTCCTGGATATGGCCAATCAGGTCATCAAATTGAAAATGTTTCCGTACTTCGATATCGCGCACAGTGTTCTCTGCGCGTTACACGTACGAGAGGATTTAGGACCTGGTAAGCCCAAGCCCACCCGACTGATTCTAAATTTAATCCAACCAGAGCTAGCTTATATCTTTTCTAAGATCACGTTCCGCTCCCAAAAATTTCTTCCTATATACTTGTTTTCGAATTCCCACACTTTTCTCCATTCACCATAAAAATCTGTTCCCGGTTTCATATTCATTGTTAATTTTTTCGAATTTTCTAAATTACATTTTATATACCTCCTTCCATTCCTTCACTAAAATAGTAAAAAATTATTTGGCCGTGTTAAACTAATAATAAACGAATTTTATTATCCATATATTTAATTCTTAATTGCTCTGTTAAATAAAATTTTTGGTAGCTCTGATTCAAAATTTTTATTTATTTTCGTCGCGAAGTATATATTTTTCATTCCGTAAATTAGATATTGTTTGTTATATTGTAATGGGCAAAAAAATAATCTTCATTGAAGATATTTATAAAAAAAAGAAGGAAATTTCTGCCTCTAGTATAATTATAATAATCTTATTTTGTGGCATTCACTGAAACAACCCAGCTAATCTATTTCAGTATACACTGCAGCAGGCAGCTCAGATTTATTCAAAATTTGGTTTAACTTTGCACTACAATATTATTCTTTGTAATTATTTATGTCACATATGGAAATTTGATAATTATTTCAAATTTCTGAAAGAAATATATGCATTATGTGATGATAATGGCTTCATTTTCAGTGAGATTTCTCTTTCAATGACTTCTCTGTTCACTGAAGTATGAAAGACTCCTTACTCCTATTCTCAAGTTATATTAATACTTCCAAATTAAACATTTATGCCACCCAGAATTGTTATTTTTCTTATCTATTTTTAAATATGTTATATATAAATAAAATTTGAAAAGTGTCTATTGGAAGAACATTATTTACCTGCCCGTTTTTCCTGCACTGTATTTGTATATATCTATGTAACATAGTGCACTTAGAAGGGTTCTAGGCGACCTACTTGAACCAACAACTCTTTGAACTTTCATGGTGTAGCGAGTATAATTTTGTATGTTTTTCATTTTATCCATTGCTGCATTTTTAAAATCTCTGATGCAGAATTATTCAAATTTTTATGCAAATGTAAAGATTATTATTGGATATTAGTGGATGACTTTGTTGATAAATTAGTGAATGGTTCTCAACTATAATTTATACAATTGTTTATAATTCTATATTTTTACATTCCATCTATTAGGTGCCCAAGCGTTTTCCCGGAAACACCCTCTATCATGCTGGCTTTCGACAATGTTGGTAGTATTCGCAAGTGGTATGCTGTGCAATGGTCTTTTAGGAGAACCGATTCTTGCACCGTTGAAAAATACTCCACAAGTGGTAGTCGCAACCATCGTTTGGTCAGTAAATGCTTTATCACAATAATTATAATAACATTTGCAATTTGTTCTATTCTACATAATCTATTAATAGTTTAGATTTCTCACTGTTGAAGCTTTTGGATGTAAGCAGTGTCCTTTTGGAACACAAGCAAGGATACAGCTTACGCACGAGAGCCTAAACATTGAGAACTATATGCTGCTAATCCATGAAAGTTTAAAATCTTTGATTATTAATCATGTAGGTACGTGATATTTTATACACCATTTGATATTGGATATAAAATAGCCAAGTTTTTACCAGTCAAACTTGTGTGCGCAACTCTAAAAGAAATTTATAGGTAAGTAAATACTTGATTATTATTTTAGTACCTTTATTATTGGTATTCTTTATACTTCTATTCATTTAAAGGTGTAAAAAGATATACGATGGAGTAACCCATGCAGGAAAGCTTTACCCGAATGCATATCTTATCATGATTTTAATTGGAACATTGAAAGGTATATTTGGATACTAAATAATTAAACAAAAAAAGGAAAAACATATCGAAAACTTATTTGTCTTTGTTTGCAGGTAACGCCGCGGGCTTCATAAAGTTATTCGAACGTCTTATCCGAGGAGCGTGGACGCCAACTGCTATGGAATTCATGCAGCCTAGTTTGTATGTCTAATTCTATTCTTTCTAATTGTATAGAAATAATATTTATCCTTCTCTTTTTCACGTACAAATTTATTTTTCTAGTCCGACAAAAGCATCAATGGTCGCATCTATCATCTTTGTTCTCGACAAGAAGACCGATCTCATCTCAGCGCCTCATGCACTGGTTTACTTCGGTATCGTCATCTTCTGCGTGTACTTTAAGGTACAGACATTTTTCTATGCATTTACCGTTTCCTCGCTATTAGTTGTAATTGCATTAATTCCATTCCAGTTGTCATCAATTTTACTGGGTATTCATGATCCATTTGTACCTTTCGAAAACCTCTTCTGCGCGCTGTTCCTCGGAGGAATTTGGGATTGGTTAGCCAAATTGCTGGGCCGAGGCCAAGTCAAAGACGAGAAAGCGGATGCCAAGAAAAAGGATTAAACGTTTGTACATTTTGTGCGTATACACTCTTAAGTAATACTACGTAATTACGTAATTTTTGTATAGAACAAGACAGTCACGTTCTTCCGTTTTGCGTCTTCAACAGATGCATAACGATATCAAAACGCATTCATTTTGATATTCGCAACGATTTCCTAAGACAATGATGAATGGAATGAATTCGAATTAGTCATTACGATCCTCGCATGTTAAAAACGAGAACATCGACAAGTCATTTGGACAGCAGAAGTACAATAATTTGTTATTATACATATTTTAATAACGACGAGTGTGATGTATATTGGAGCGTGTGACTTCAACAGCTGAGAAAATCAACAGTATTATATATCCATTAATGATAACTTGAAATCTTAATTAAGGATATTGTAGCTTTTAAGCACACGCTCTACATAATCCAACAACTTTACAAACGGAAGCAGATGTATCTTTAATATTATTATGTTTGTTAGTGACAACACACTTAACATATAAACTCCTTATCTTTCATAACAATGATTGTTCTTAGGTACGGCAAAGATTTGCAAGAACGATTGCGCAAGCACTTAGAAAATACGCTCCTTGTTGCCAATTTTTTGATAATATATATATATATATATTATATAAACATATACCTCACACAATGTTTTAGCAATTGAATTAAGATATTGTTGATTTTGACAACATTTTGAGTATAAAATGGAATTCTTCCATGCGGTATAAGTGCATGTTAGGATAAGAGTCCTTGATAATAAGACCGATCCGATACATCCTAATTCTAGCATGCATTTTACGATTTATTGTGTGGTATTTATCGCAAAGAGCATAACAAGAGCCACAAATAAATAAACTCAGGTTAACAAAGTGGAACATTACAGAATTTTTAGGCGTGTTTGAGCGGTAAGATTATAATAAGTAAAATATGTAAAACCAAATGATCAACCAAAGAGAAATACGAAACTTTTATACTATTTTATTACAATTAAAAACCAGTGGTTGATATTTGCCCTACATACATACGTCAAACGTTTCCTTTCGATTTAATGTGATCATCATTCATTGTGAAAATTATATTAGTTAATTTTCATATAATGTTCCATTTGTCAGAACGTTGTACATTTTCATGTAATAAAATGAATTTTGCTCTTTTATGTTCTTGGTTTGATTCAATACACATTTATTAAAAGACATTCTTTCAACAATTTAATAATGAAATTATGTACACACATTTCTTGATATTTGCTTGCATTTGCATGTTATCAAGTGGACTGAACTGAATTTACACATCTGCGAAATGATAAAAAGTTATTTAAAGTTATGCTTGTAGTTCGAAGTTCTCACACAATAGAATCATTTTTCAGGAGCTCGATCATTTTTCAAGACAAATGATATCCAGTAAGTATTATGCGCATTAGACTAGAGATTGATAATCTAGAAATTTGTAATTATTCATTTATCACGTAAGTACATTTACGTTTCAAGAACGATGGAATTTTGGAACGGTTGTAATTACGAAATGGATCGACGTTAGTAACATCTGTCCAATCCTCTTCACATTGTGTTTTATTTTTACAATCCTTATCACAGGCAAAATTCTTCATCACAGAATCAAACATCCCGACTCTATCCATTTGATTTTTGTGCTCCTTCTGAGGAACATATTCTAATTTCCGATCTTTAGTCTGTTTGTTAACAGAATACGCTAAACAAGTCTGTTTCTCACACGTTTCTTTCTGCCTATGAATATATTTCTTTTCAAAATCCATAGCAGCTTCCATCGTTAATGTTTCCTTATCTGATTTCCCGATTGACTGATTGTCAGAGCATTTTATCACTCTGATTAATATAGGATCTCGTTTTTGAGTACCAATGCTTGATTTATTTAGCTGGATTTTGTCGTGTGTATCTACAAACTCAGTATTAAGCATCGTTTCTGAGTCACTTTGAATTCCTGTATCGCGAATAGGCAATTGTGATAATGACCCATTGGTACCAATATCTCGGCTCGCCGAATCAGTAGAAACTTTCTTGTCTACGCCTGGAAGCTTTTTTACTTCTTGAAATTTTACCATTCTGTCTCTAAAAATTGCCAAAGATCCATCCTTTGGAAGACGTGAAGGGTCAAATAGCTGATCATAATAATACTCCGAAGTTATACTACCGGGGTAGCGATCGGGTTCTGTCGAAGTATGTTCACTTATCATCTCGTGTGGCATTGTAGATTTGCTGATCTTACCACTCAATTCCTCAACTTCGTCTTTAGAAAAATTTCTGTTTGATTCTAACGTCTTAATCGCATGTTCTCTAAGTTTACTCACCATTCTTTGTACGTCTAGTCTGCAATTATCTTTTTCAGTGCATTCGTCTGAAACGAGTTGTAGTTCTATTGAAGAAAATAAGAAATTGTGAAAACTTATGGATTGGATATTTTATCAACTTACAATCGGTTTCACTATTGGAAGCTTTTGTGCCTCGAGTCTCACGTTCCTTCTTGCGAGATACTACCTTGGTAAGAAATAGTTGCAATATATTTGCTATGGAGGGATCCTCTCTAATGATTTGCAGGATTTTACGAGGGCAGGTGTCATTTTTATTTGAGTCTTCACACGCTTGCACTGTAAAGAAAGACGTTTTTGTTTAAGATAGTTCGACCTGTTAGAAATACTTATTCTCAAGTTCTTTCTATATAAATGCTTATTCCTTACTTCCTTTGTCTGCAATATCTTTTGAGTCTTTCTGATCGATGCAACATTCAGAAATACAGCAAGCAAAATTGGCTCTGTCTCTTTCCAAATTTTCTGTTGATATACAAACATTACGAACTTGGTGACCAGACGGCGAGGTTCCTGTCTCTTTCATCTTCTTAGACGACAAACAGCAAGCTGAACTACCCTTCGACACGCAAACCATAGTCTGAATCCCTTTTGATTCTTTATCAACGATATTCGCCCTTATTTCCTTTGATTCCATCGAACGAATCAAATCTGTCTCAAGATTTTTGTGTTGTTTCTCATTCTGACTGCCTTGATCCGAAGTCTGAACAACGATGCAATGCTTTGATCCTTTCGATACGCAGACTGTATTCGTCTCTTGTTCAATAGAATTTATAGTGTTAACACCTGCATTCTTAGAAAGAATATTTTCAAAAACGCATTGCGCCCCTTTCGACGCAGATTCTGATTTGTTGCACTGGACACTCCGCGTATTTGTAGAAACATTTTGCAATGAGGATTCAGTATCTTTTGAGCTGCTCTTGGAATCCGTCAAGATGATTTTCAACCGAGTGCATGCCTCTATAGTACTGCCTTGCAATTTACTTGTTATCTCAGGATTTAGTTGTACTTCAACTTCTACGTCGTTTTTTGATGGTTTAGCAGGTGAACAACGGCATTCCTGAGGAGGTTCGGTTGAAGTTTCAACGAATTTATCAATCATACAAGGACAGGCTATTTGCTTCGACGTATCTCGAGAGATTTTATAATCTCCAAATGCTATTTATTAACACAAATAAAAATGGATGACTATTACATTTCGATTACATTTCAAGCTAAAACCATGTTACATACCTTCGACGCAATTTGTACATGTTGTATATTTCGCGCGAGAAAAGTCATTAATATAAGCAGGACAGGGAGTCAAATGTATTTGCTCTTGTAACGGCTTCTCCGCATAGTTTTCAGTTTTGTTATTCATATCTTCCCAACCGCACAGAGGACAATGTAAAAAACCTCCTCCATCACTTTTATCATCTTCTGTAGAAAACGTAGCGAGTGTTATGTTCATATAAATAAATATAGAGTATCATACTAAAAAATGAATTGTAGCAATACTCCGTTTTTAATTTCAAAAAGATCAAAATTTGTTACCTCTCACATTGGGTTTAGTATCTCTAGTGGGTTTGTAACTCGAATCTACGTCCGTTGATAGGTCTCTTGAAACGCTGTCACTTCCTCTTACTAGCACAGAAGAAGCATACTTTACTCCCATTTTCGATCGACTTTTAGCTGTTTTCTTTGATTTGATTTCGTTCCGTTTAATCCTGGAGCGTACAGATTTCTCGCTAGATCTACTCCTCCTAGATACTTTGCAGCAAGTAGCAGCGTTACATGGAAAGACTTTCACCGATTTCGACGTCTTTCTTTGTGCGAGCCAAATATTGTCGCTGCTTAAAGATTTTAAATCATTGCCACGGTATTCATTAGTCAAAGTCGTTGCGGAAGCAACTTTTTCCTCGTCGCTGATTACTTTCCTTAACATATCGGCGACTATGTTGTACCAAGCAAATGGCGATTTGTAATGTTTCTGCGATTGCAGGCCTTTTTTTGTTCGTATTTGCTCCTTCTTGTACCTAAGCCGATGGAAATGATCCATTTTCGCGCGCTTATCGAATGTCTCATTTATTCTGATCGTTTCAAGTATTTGAGTAACATGAAGAAAGCACCGACGTTGTTTAAAAAAAAATCTATTTACTTCACGAAGAATACATTTTGTAAAATTAACTTCAGATAGTGAATACATTCTTTTCATTTAAAATAATTTTTTCTTCTTATACCTTTTTATCGCCAAGAGATGAAAGGAGATACTTGAAGCAAGCACGATAATTGAGACACTACATAACATTGTTTGTATCTAAATTAAAAAAAAAAATATTTATCATGACTGAAGTCATGGATCGTACATTACTTTTCTCTGATTATGTTGATTTGATGTAAACAACTATTTACAGTAAAGCCAGGTATACCGAGGTCATCGATAATTTTCTGTAACGCTTTGTTCTTTTCTGTGCAATTGTAATAATCTCTGTTGTAAGGGTTCCATAAACACGGATGATGTTTATATTGTTTCAGGAAGTTGATTTCTAATTTCTCGTTCCACTTGGGCGACATTGTTCGAACTGTTTTCACCGATGACACTTCGATACAGTGGCTTAAGATGTAATGACTTTGTACGTTTAAAATTTTACTATTACACAAACATGATTCAGTTGATATGGTTAATGAAATACGAGTGAATTTGATCGCGCGCGATGTATCGAACGATAGCATTTGTTAAATTATTATGCTGCATTTTATTAACTTTTTATCGACGCTACACATTTTAAAAGTATCCACTAAGTACTATAGGAGAAATCGCTTCTCGGACGTAATATTCAAAAAGTACGGAAAATATAAAAAAACCTTCAGATTTCCATAAAATCTTTGCTTTTCTGTCAATTTCAATTGAATTCGCAAGATTGATCGGCTTTAATCATGATCATCGGCAATCCACAACTGCAAATCATTTCATTGCGCAACAGTTTACAGTCGCTACAGCTAGAACTACAACAATCCGAACGAGTAATATGAGACATAGATTTAATATTGTCAAGACGTTCTTGAGTTATTATATCCTGTATATGTTTCTCTAATTTAATTGCAACTTCTAGAATCAAATAATACTACATTAATAATAATAATAATTGATGTAGTACGTAATAGTGCGTCGTTTAATATTTACCAAAATTTATATTTCGCAACTGACACGCAATACTTTTTCCAAACATATCAAACTCATCGTGAGCCTTCTTTTCTTCACATGATGTATTAGTATACTTCTGTAAAATATTTCAAATATACTTTTTGATATCGAAACTTTCCAAGAAACGCAGGTTTTCTTTTATCCGTCGTGATTGTATTTAGATTGTTTACCGAGTCACTTTTATGAGTTGCGATATCTTCGACACATTCTGAGTACGTTCCACAATCACGTTTGTAGTAAGCTGCATCGGTTTGTGTGTCGTGTTCTTCGGTGACACACTTTTCAACAGAAGTTCCAAAATCGACTCGTGTTTTTTGCGAACGTGAATGAGGATAATTTGTAGCAATGAAATTAGTTACTTGATCGATTTCTGTTTTTAGGAAAGGTTTTCTGCGGAAACAAGAATATAATGATAAAATTCACTGAACCATGCATGAAATTAGAGATGATTATAGAGATGAATATAGAGATGAAATCAATTACTTAGAGTGTGTATAGGATCTTCTAGACGTTTCACAATAGCAATTTGCATAACCGCAACCGCAATGTTTGTTTGGCGTTTTTTTAAATTCCTTTGTATTCGGATATGCCACTTGCTCGGTTCTTTCGTTGCCGTAGTAATTATAAAGTGTGTTTGTCCCATTACCGTGTGCCTAGATATGTAATATCGATTACGTTGCAACTTTTAACACGCAAACGTAACAGTTTCATTAATGTACCTTCCAAGAATTGTCTGTATAACCATACGTTTTCATATACGGGAAAAGGATTTCGTGCATTATTGGAAACCAACTTGCTTTAGGTTTATAAGATTTCTCGTTAAATATTGCTGCACTAATTTTCGACAATTCATAACAATACTGTGCTTTTATGAACGTAATCCTTTTAATACAATCATAAACTGTTAAACCACAAACATTCATAGACTCCACAATCTGTTTGTACGCTTTATAACGACAAAGTTTATTCTTGGGCTCGCACTGAAAAGGATTTCTCAGACACTCATATTTACTATAAAAAATAACCAATTTCAAAGTTTGGCTTTCAGTCCATACAATTGGCATCATAAACTGCTTCGATTATTTTGTGACATCAGGTTATTTAACCCTTCATTCGCGTAGATGCCATTACTTACATATTATATTTACATTTCACGAGTTTTTAAAACTTTTCAAAACCGTTATAGTTTCTTTTTGAAAGTGCGATGAATGAATTATATTTGAATGATTCATTATACATGTACAAGTTATAAAAAACTACTACTGGAATTTAGAAAATATGCACAAAAAAAAGTGAAAGAGTATACACGAAGTATACAAGGAGTCTTTATAATTATTGATTTTTTTTCTCTTGTATAAATTATCTGTCTTGTTTATGATAAAACTTAAATTTGTTATAAGAGAAGCGAAGAGCATGTACAAAGATCAAAAATGTTTATTCAGCTATTTTTGTTGTTAAAAGCATCACTATAATATTATTGTAGAAAAGAAATTAAATTAAACGTGTGAAATATTAGAATTATTTCCAATAATAAATTCGATGTAGTATGTTTTTTTTTGTTACAGACTAGAACCAGCAGTGAATGTAACAAAATCTAATGCTTCGAAGCTACCCTTTTAATAAAACTTGATTTATGAGATCGTTCTTTTTTATATGTTAAAACATACAACTTCATAAAAAAAGAAATACTATTTCTTATACTATATAATTACGAAGAATATTTTGGTTCTTGAATACGTTTATCAAATATATAATAAATCTATATAAAATTATTGTAGCTTCAAAGCATTTAAATATGTAAATACACAATGTACCGTTCGTGTATAACAATACAAATACTAGTAATTGTTGCACGTTCAGTAATTTTACACTATTAAAACGATCTACGCGTAAAGTAAAAAATATTAGCGCTTCCTTATGTCTTATGTTGTTAACAAAAATATACATTATGCTTTTAATACGCGTAAGTTTGTTTGATTAATTGATTGTTACTGATGTAACATTATATACAATACCGTTTTTTGTATATAACAATCTATATACTTCCTTCTGTTACTATTCATTATTAATGTTATCTTGCTGTACTTATGCCTATATCATTTGTGCTATTCAAATAGTTTTAGGAAGCAGATTCAATTGTCGACGATAACACAGGTAATTGTTGAGGTACAAAGTTTACGACTTCGTGATACACGAGTTCTGGAAATGATATCGTTCGGGTAACATTTGGTTACTTGTTCACGAATAATCCTTAACTAAACAACCGCTATACCTTTCCACTTTTCCACGGGTAAATCCATATCCTCGAAGCTCTGATCATACGGTAACGATACTGGTTCGTCGGTTGGATCTGCGTATTGTACGAGATAAGGATGAGCCAATGCTTGTTCAGCTGTAATTCGTTTCTCCGCATCCAGCTCCAGCATTAATTCAAGTAAATCTATCGCTGTAGGAACGCAAAATAATTTCATTATTTTCATTCAATCACATCATAAATAATTCATAAATTTTCTTATTCTGCAAATTACCTAATGGATTAGCTCCACGGAAAACTTCTTTGAAATCCTTTCTTCTCAAGGGAGGTAAACTTCGTATGTAATTCCTCGCCTAGAACAAGTTTACGTTTCTCTAGCATTACAAAAATAAACAATTTTTCGTGAAATTATGTTACTTCACTCGTCTATGTACACTTTAAAATGTTTTGCTCCTAGCAAATATTGCTTATTAATTTTATGCATGTAAGACAAATGCAAACTCAAAGCAAAATCATTGAAAAAAATAAAATCATTTAATGAGATTTTTACGAGTGTGTTAAGTTTATTTAAAAAATACAAAAAAAAACTGTGTAGCACTATCAAACTAATTTATGAAAAATAAAAAGTATTTGTCATAAAAAAAATTACCTCTTGGCTGGTAATTTTGCTTAAAGTTTCTTCTGTGGGCGTACCACAGAGTACTAAGACTCGTGTTAGATGATCAATGTCTGCTTAAAGTTAAGGTATGCTTGAAGCATAATTCATTATACGCAATTAGGTAAAATTCGATTTCTTTGTACAAAAAGTGTTAGTTTCGTGACTAATCAAAGCATTTATCATTTCAAAAGTTAAAGAGGAACAAACAGAAACGCTTTATACAGAAAAAATATGTACTCACCAAAAAGAAATGTGTAACACTTCTAAAGATATTACTCTTTTCTTTTTAGTTGCTTTTAGTTAAGCTGATCGATTGGAAAAATGTATAAATATTTGATATACATTGTTGTTCGAAAAATGCAATAAAGAATGTACATGCGCAACATTTAATTTATGAAACATAAATAAACAGCATGCCCATACTAAATCTCGGCATAAATGAAATATCGTTGCACAATTGAGAAGGTACTCACCGATTCGGATGAAATTTTTTGCATAAACTCATCTGGTGGAGTACCCAATATCTCCATTATTAAGTTCAGTTGATGTATATCTGCTCTTGCTAAGGTTCCACCACACCTTTTTCTATTTTCACTAAACACTTCAGTTATTATTACATAATATAACATGTACTGCGACTGCATTTGTTAAAGCATGTTGAATAATGCATTGCACATGTATATTACTTTTTTTTTTGCTCGATTAGAAATATGCCCATCCTACAAATTGAAAACTAAATCAAAGCAATATATGAGCCCCTTAATTGACAAGTAAAATAAGTCCCTTTTGTTAGTAGTGAGAAAATGGGATTTTTATGTAATACTTTATAAAAATAAAGAGCAGAACATAGCTTTGGTCTGAGAAAATTAAATGAAGGAGTAATAATTATGTTAACGTAATTGAATAATAAACTAATTCACATTATTAATAATAAACTGGAGTCATAATTTCACATTTTTCTGCAACAATTTTACTTATATAAATCTGACTCTTTTTTTTATCGAAATATTATTTTTTTTATCGAAATAAAAGAAAATAAATGCAAATTGAATTGATAGACGATTTAAGTACTCGTAATACTATTTATTTTTGTAGTAGACTCATTTTTCGTAATTTTGGACTTAGGCAATTTGTCAATTAAGGGGCTCATATGTCGCACGGCGAACTCAATATGTTTATGAAATATGTTAATGTATTAGCATAAAAGAATGTTGAAGCACAAAAGAAGCCATGGAGAGTCCCAGCAAAAAGCAGATCTTTTAGTTTTGAAACATTTCAAAATGTTTGTTATGCAATTGTGAAATAGGATTTGGACATATACACAGATGATTATAATTAAACAGAAAACACAAACAATTAATCAATTGGGATTACCAAAAGTCAGTATTGAAACAAATTGAAAATGCATGACTATAACAACAAAAAAGGATACGATCTGTTCCAGGGAATAATGTTCTCCCTGTTAATAATTCAGCCATTATACATCCTACTGACCAAATGTCCACTGAAAAATAAAAAACGTATTATTTTAACACAATAAATATACATTGTACAATGCAGTTTCACGGCTTAAGGAGAGTCGGACATTTATTTTGACAAAAAATTTTGAATTTTGGTTTAAAACTTACATCATCTTTCCTTAACTTTGAATTCAGTTATCCAAAAATTGTATTTTTTCATGTAAAATATACCTTTTCTTAGGAACTACATGAGATATCTTTAAAAATATTTTTTTTTATTAATTCCTCATTTTATTCTACGTCTTTTAACACGGGGATTTTCCGAAATATCTTTGAAAAATTATTGAGCTGTAAGTGCAATTTTTTTAAATTTTTTGGTGATCAAACTTAGAAAATTTGTCACAAATATAATTTAAAAGATTTTTTAAAATCCTCTCGTTAAAGTATGCAGTGAAGCAAGAGGAATTAAATAAAAAAACTGTTTGATGATATCTCTTATAGTTACTGAGAAAAAGTACACTAAATATTCGGAAATTTGCACGGGTGAAGATACAATGTTCGACTCCTTTTAAATTTAAGTCAACAAAAAATGATAATAGCTATGATTTTAGTCGTCGTGTATTTAAAGAAATTGAAGAAAAAATTGAGTACCTGTTTGATTATAATGCATCCAATTAAGCATAATTTCTGGCGCTCTATACCACCTTGTAGCAACATACCCAGTCATTTCATTTTCTGTAGGTCTAGCTAATCCAAAATCTAGGATTTTCAGCTCGCAATCCTCGTTCACAGCTATGTTGGATGGTTTCAAATCCTGAATATTATAAGTAATACGCTTAAAGCATTTTCATTTTGGAGCTTATAGTACAATTCATACTACTTTACCCTATGTATTATACCCGCAGAGTGAATGTATTTAAGACCACGAAGGATTTGATAAACAAGAAACTGAACATGATCATCTGACAGCTTTTGTGTCCTTACAATATTATTGAGATCTGCACCCATCAGATGCGTGACTAAATATCTATTAAAAGTACATAATATTACTAAAACAATAATGATGGAAGTTTGGTACTTTCTTGTCCAATGATATTACAGATTCTATAAAGGTACATACACTTGTTGAAAATCTTCCAAAGAGGAAGACGGATCAAATACATCTAGTAGACCAATCACCTGTAACAAATAACAAACGTATTGCTTGAAAAATAAATATGGAATACAGTGATTTGAGTAATTTAAATGATCAGCTTAAATCTTGCACTATAGTGGGTAAAAATAAAACTCTAACAAAACAAGTGCCAAGACAAAGTTTCTGAATTCCTTTAATTTGTGCAGTGCCAACTTCAAAAATATGTTATATATGCAATCCACATTTCTTCACTCACATTTTCGTGATTCATATGTTTCAACATACGAAGCTCTCTATACGTTCGCTTCGCATGCACCGCCGATTGGAACGGTCTAGCTAATTTTTTTATTGCCACTTTCTGACCAGTCGTTGTGTCAACTGCTGAGCTGAAATATCATTTGTACGTATTAGAATTTTCATACAATATAAACTATACTGTAATATATTAATAATAAGTAGACTGGATTTTTATGCATTCACGACAATTCTTAATATTCAAGAATCTACTAAATTATTAAAAAATTTGATTCTGCATAAAAGTCTGCAGTTTAATAATAAGTAAGAGTATTGAATAAAATATGAAAATGAATTGAGTCAGTTTAACAGGATTTATTGTATTTCAGTGAGTTTTCAGTTGAACTATTTTAGCAATGTGCTTTGGAGATCTGCAAAATGATTTGAATTCTTAACAATTTTCATGTAACGTTATAAGAAATAGTCTGAGTTGTGCTGTGTTTAATTTCTATAAGAAAACTACAATAAGATTTTCATTTATTAAGAAGAATTAATAAGAGCTTGGAATTTTCAGTTTTGTGTTTAATGTTTACAAGAGTCCATTTCTGGGGTTTAGATAAACGAAAAATGTGGGCAGAAATGATCCACTGATGTCGATTAAGCCACAGAAATTAATTTTAATTGTTGCATTATTTTAAATTTCAGGAAGTCATTCTAACGGGACTAAAATTTGTGCTAGAAAAGTATCTTGTTGGAAAAAAACCTGACCAATTATGTTATTTCTTCAACTGATAAATAAAAAGTAAAGAGAAAAGCCAAGAAATGAGTGAGAAGTAGAAGAAAATAACCAACTGAGTAAATTACAGAAAATTCAAGAAACAAAGTTTGGTTGGAAAATCAACAGATCCAGTAAACTTGATAAAATTACTTGTACAAACTCTACTATTATTGTAATTTTATGGGAGAACAATAAACCATAAAGTGACATTTAAAACATGTTGTCTATGATTAAGCGCAAGCTGGGGCCAAATTTTTTATGAGACATTTTAAAGATTTCTTTTACAGAAAAAAAATTAATCAAAATACATATTACTAAATATTGAATTCATAATATAAACATTAGAAACCATTAAAAATAATATTTTTTATTTGATTCTTCATCTTCAACTTTTCAAATCTCTAACTTCAAACATTTTCAAATGTTTAAATTTTTAAAGTGATATTCTAAAAATCTGTGAATCTCTAATGTTAGCTCTTCAAATGTTTAACTTTGTATGTTTCAGTCTCTAATTTTTAGTCTTCAAATCTCTAAACTGAAATCTTAAAAATTCTTCACATTTCCAGTTTTAACTCTTCAAACGTTGAACTTTAAAGTTTCAAATCTCTAATTTCAATCATAAACATTATAATGATAATAACTTTAGTATTTCTTTAGTAATTCTTATCAAATTATTTGTATTAAAAATACACAACTAAATCATATTTAATCAATTGTGAAATAGATTAGTTTTTAAAATCAATTTTTCCATAAATAACATTTTTATTCTCTTTCTCCTACAAACATATATAGTTCTTGGATTCTGCTGCTTTCCCTTTTCTACCTTTTATTACCTATTTTACTTCAACCTCTAATTAACAAGAAATAAATGTGCTGATAATTTATTTAATGAAATTCTGTTCACAACTAACAAAATTTGGTTTTGATTAGGCGTTGTTTACGATCGCTATGATTCCTCAAGAAAACTCTTCAAATCAAGACGTAGGTGTTTATGATCTGGATAAAGTGGTAATTAAATTGTCAATGAAGTATTATCAGAAAGTTATCTGTGACAAACCCCATAAGAAAAAAATGTAGCACTGCTGTTAATGACATATCCATCGATTGATAAGAACTTAACATATTAGATTGTTTTAAGTGCTGTAAAATATGGCTTCCAAGAATATTTGTCTGAAAAGTATATTTACCACAATGATCGACTTTATTACATTCATTCTCGCCGAAATGCATTGTCAAATGTTCTAAATTTAGTTTGCCTCTTGATATAGAAAACGGAGACTGCTACATGCGCTTGCACGAATTGCGTCAGTTGTAACTTACTTCGGAACTAAATCTAAGAAAAATTGAAATCGGGGAAACAATAGTACAGGAAAAGTAAAACGAGAGTAATGCTGGAAATGTCAAGGTTATGATTGGTTCATGGCCATAACAAGGAATACTGGATTATTTATGAGGACCAGAGCGGGATCATTTAAACTTTACGGACAAATTATAAAACGTCATGCGTAACGCGACACACGCATGGAATCGATGATGGTCAATCAAAAATTCAATTTCGGTACGATAATTATCGTGTTCTTCTCTTACCACACTTGACCGTAAGCTCCTGATCCCACTGGCGTGAGTATTTGATACCGTTCCGGGACCTCCCATTCGGTCCTATTTATTTCGATCTTATGAAATTGCGGCATGCTACGGAAGATTTTTCACTTCGCACTGTTTAAACGGTCCACGGGAACACAGCGAAAACAAGAATCACTCTGAATTAACGTTTAGAACCGCAGTTTACAGAATCTTCGGGCATTTCCAAATTAGCTTACTATTAAAAACCACTGCACTAGTATGTGAGTTCTCCCCTGTAGTCGATTGCGGCAATCGATATCTGTCGATATGAAACGAATTTCTCGCTTGCAACTAATCGATTCTGATTAGTCGATTTGTACGATACGATTAATAACAGAGATTGAAATCGTTCGAATTGAATTTCTAATGATTGAATTTTTGAGCACTTTCTTTTTCATTTTTTGCATGCACTTGCGGCAAATCGTTTTCTATAATAATAATAATAAAAAATTGTCTAATATATACTTATTGTTAATCTTCGAGACAAATGAAATCTATATAATTAGACTTCATTAATGAAATAAAGTAATAAAACATTTTTTTTTAAATAAGCTTCCTTATAACAACATAATGCTGTTTTCTCTAGAAAATCAAGATACTAAATAATCTATAAAAAAGATATTACATAATCTTCGTATGTAATACTACTCTCGTTCGTTGAGTCACTTTATTTTTTTTTCAAGGTCGCCTCCTTCTGTATATTTTTTTTATAATTAAATAGTGTCAAATTAATAAGGGCGGCGATTCTTGCACCTGGATAGCCAATAAACGCAGGAACGGTCTTATATGTATGGCTTATTTTGATGTTTAGATTGTAACAATAAATGATGATATCCCATATATGCGATGTGAGAATCCTTACATTGATCCTTATATCCTTGCCATGAATTATTGCACTGGTTGACACCAATACTAGAAACGCTGTTGTATTTAAAATTGTATCTACAGTAAATCGAATACGCTGTTATATAGTCACGTGGCTTAAATTCCGAAATGTCAAAAGATTGTAATCCATAATGAGTTGACGACGATGAGGTTAAGATAAGTTAATCTCAAATAAAATTTAACATTTTATCAAATGTACCATACTAGTTAATTGTTTTAGTGAATAGTGTAAATACAATTATAATATAACGATGAATTCTGTTGGCATAAAGGTTCAAAAGTTGATCAAAAATTTCGGAACGTCAACGTCATTGCAATGTGAGTTACACAATTGCAAATATTGATTACATCTTCTTCAATTGAAATCATTAATATTATGAAATATTATTTAAAGCTTTTTACAGGCAGAGTGTATTTGTCAAATTTGAAATTTGTACCGCAATGTGAGCCAGTAAAGGATTCTGATCTTTTGAAATTGAAAGAGTTTATCAATAATCATAATAAGATATGCGTTTTGACAGGAGCAGGAATATCTACAGAAAGTGGTATTCCTGATTATAGATCCGAAGGCGTTGGGCTGTACGCAGTGAGCAATCGTAGACCAGTACTTTATAGAGAATTTTGTCAAAACGAAGCTGTCAGAAGACGTTATTGGGCTAGAAATTACGTAGGGTGGCCTAGGTAGTAGTTAGTGTTGTAAAAATTCGAAATGAACTATAATTGTAATTAACAATTAAAACATAATTTTGTAGATTTTCTTCTGTTAAACCAAATAACACTCACAAAATATTGACTAATTTGGAAAATGAGAAAAAATTGCTGTGTATTGTTACTCAAAATGTGGATAATCTGCACACAAAGGCAGGCAATAGGAGAGTCATAGAATTACATGGTACAGCGTTCAAAGTAATGTGTCTCAGTTGCGATCAAAAAATATGTAGATATTATTTCCAAGACATTTTAGATAAGCTTAATCCAGAAGTGACAGCAGACACCCAGATGATAAGACCTGATGGAGATGTAGATTTAACTACAGTAAGTAACGCGGGATTAGTTTAAAGAATTTATACTTGTTTGAATTCAGATGCAATGAACAAAACTCTTAATAGGAACAAGTGGAAGGATTTAAAGTTCCGCCATGCGAGAATTGTGGTGGTGTTTTAAAGCCAGACATCATATTTTTTGGAGATAACGTTCCACGTAATGTAGTAGAGAGCGTGAGATATAATGTTCACCAATCCGATTCCTTACTAATTCTGGGTTCTACATTGACTACGTTCTCTGGCTATCGGATAGCAGTACAAGCCACTGAATCAAGGAAACCAATTGCCATATTAAATATTGGTAAAACTAGAGCAGATGATATTGCAAGTATTAAGGTTGAAGGTAGATGCGGTGATGTACTTTCTAGAATTTATATTAATTAATACTATAAAGAATGTATAAAATGTAAAGATTAATTGCACATTATCTGAATAACATTGTTTTCTTTACATTTCTTTCAGAAGTACGTATATTCTGATTACTATAAAAGAAATAAATATTTATTCGAATACACGTTAGTTTTAATTATTGTTATATTCTATTTTATTTTGGTCCTACACATTCTTTAATGAACAGTTGGAAATTTTTTAAACATTCTTCACGACTAGGAATCGAGTGACAAAGTTGAAATAAATTCAAATTGAACCATTTGCTATATCACTTTGTCTTGTTATCACTTGTTACTGTTACCAGAGTGTACCAGAGATTTCCTCTCTGCTGTTACTCATTTATTGTCTCGCATTTCTTCAGAACTAGAGCCTGTGAACATGTAACTTTGAGATCGAGAACACATCACACGAAAGTTTCTGCATGCGAGACGTCTGGAATGACTCAAGAATAGGGTCCCTGAATTTCGTTGTCCTAGGGTAAGTGCTGCCCCCCCCGCCCCCCACCGGCCGATTGTAGCAAAATAGTAGGAATCTAACTGTTTTATAGTTCACTTTTCTACCGCGAGCGAGAATCTTATCAAAATCTGGCAACAGTGCTTTTTAGCCTACAGCCTGCCTGCAGTTCATCGTTGTTATATTATAACCATTATAACGAGTGCATATATGTCGTGAATGGAAGTGCTTTGTGGATAATAAAATGTCGTTAACAAGGTAAATATAAAAATTGGTATTTTCCTTATGTATAGAAATTTATATTTAAAATATTCACTTCACTCTTCGTTATACTCCAAATAATAAGGCATACTAAGCGATGTACTTGAGTGCTTTTTGAGAAAGTTTAACGCGTAATTATTAATCAAATGTAATGTCGCGATTATAATTGTTATCTATGTTCGTATCAGAGGTTATTAATGTATAAGGGAATAAATATACGAATTCTTAATGTGTAATGTTTAGAATATGTGCTTCTCGTTTTATAGTTTATTACCTGCCCCATCGCAAGTGGTGTGGGACAGGGAAGATGAAGCTCGGGAACAAAAGTTGCGTCAGAGGCCCGTGTCTGCTTTAGTTAAAGCAGTTGTTACTGCGCCTCCTTATGGACAACGTAAAGGATGGGTGCCTCGGAGTTCAGAAGTATGTGTTAATTAGTATTACAGTATTCCTTTGATATATCCTCGCGCCTCGGGACTGGAAGGGAGAGTATATCGTTTGGGTCGCACTTCTTTGCAATGCTTTGTAGCATTCCGAACGTAGAAAGAGACAGCGTGCAAAAGAGAAAGAGGGACTGAACAATGGGGATAAACAGGGACTATGTAGTGCATGGTTTCGGCGAGGATATATCGAGGGAATACTGTATTAAAATTATTTTAGTCGCACAATAAAATGTAGACTTAACGGTTGCATTCAGCAGACTCAACCATTGATCAACTATTTATAACTCAAGCTCGTTCCGATGAACGTTAATTTCTTTCTTGATTTCCAATGTGTTGAGTACAGGTAATGCATGTTCTTTAAGCTACAGAACTAATCATTAAACATGCTGAGAAGTTGGTAAATGAGCGGTAGCATTCAGCACAATATCACTGTTGTACAGCGATTGAGTCAGGTGAATGCAACTAATCAATGCTTTGATTTTGTGTTATAAGAAATGCCTTCAACTATTTGTATTGCTTTCTTGAAATATGCAATGCTAACAGGAGCAATAAATACATCGACCAAGATAGAAGCATCACAAAAATGATACAAACTCAATAGGATATTGTTTTAGGTCTCAAATAACAAGCACTTATTAATCCTTTGACTACAGAGCATTTAAAAACAAAAGTGCTTTAAATTATTAATAGTAAAGCGAGATTCACACAACGCAGTAACGTAACATAGCATTAGAAGAAAGGAAGAAGAGGGAAGATCCGTTCTCTTCTTTGCTCCTACAGCCGCTACGTTACGGTACATTATGGCATAGTGTGAATCTGGCTTAGCGCTAGAATCTTCTGCAAATGTATTGATAATCTACAACACAATACACTGTTCGGTTTTAACTAAAACAAATCACTGAAATTAGTGTCTTGCTTATTGCCTGACGTCTGTAGATGCTGTTCATTGTAGACAAGTTTTGTGTTGTATACCTACAGATGTTCGCAGTTCAAGAGTTAACTTCGTGTAATTAAAGTGAAAGTAGTTTAGAAGACAAAAAATCAAATCTATTCCTTGCTTCAGATTGGTTCAACAATAGTTAATCATAAAATTTTTTGTGTACAATCATAGAATTGTTATTATTTACAAGAATTCAAGGATTCTTTCAAATAATTTAGGATTTTGGAGATGGTGGAGCGTTTCCAGAAATTCATGTGGCACAGTACCCGTTGAGTATGGGAATGAAAGGAAAAGAAACCACCAGCAATGCTTTAGCGGTTCAACTTGATGCACAAGGAAAGGTGAAATACGATGTCATTGCTAGACAAGGACATTCCAAGGACAAGGTAACTTGTTAACTGTTTACGCTTATACACATTGTTATCTATTTCTGTATGTTAATTTTGTTTGCAGATCGTTTATAGTAAGCTGAGCGATTTGTTACCTTCTGAAATAACGAGCGAGGAAGATTCCACTCTGCAACGTCCAACAACTGACGAGATCGACGAGCTTACAGAGAAAACTAAAAAGGCATTAGAAAAAATAACAAGATCGAAAATCGCTGCAGCAATGCCAGTGAGGTGTGCAGAGAAACAAGCGCCGGCTCAGTATATTCGATACACGCCTTCGCAACAGGGACAATCCTTCAACTCTGGCGCAAAACAGAGGGTTATTAGAATGGTGGAAGCGCAAATAGATCCTCTTGAACCACCAAAATTTAAGTAAGTTTCTTAGAGATACAATTTCATTGCGAATGAAGTTTTGAATGAGTCATATTTTAAATAGAAATTATTACCTTGAATAACTTAGTATCTTTTAATCGTAGGATTAATAAAAAGATACCGAGAGGTCCTCCTTCTCCCCCAGCGCCGGTTATGCATTCACCTACCAGGAAAGTTACTGTAAAGGAGCAAAAGGAGTGGAAAATACCGCCTTGCATCAGTAATTGGAAGAACGCGAAAGTAATTTTAACAGAACTTTTTTTTTTTTGTTTTAAGTAACAGTAATTCATAAATGATTTTGTAAATTATATTTTACTACTGGTTATAATAAATTTCAGTGAGGAATAATGATGCTACGTTGTTCTGTTTTCAGGGTTATACGATTCCACTTGACAAACGTCTGGCTGCGGATGGTCGAGGTCTGCAACAGGTTCATATAAATGAAAATTTTGCGAAATTGGCGGAGGCTCTTTATATAGCTGACAGAAAAGCTCGTGAAGCTGTGGAGATGCGAGCACAACTGGAAAAGAAGCTGGCGCAGAAAGAGAAGGAGAAGAAGGAGGACCATCTGAGGCAGTTGGCGCAGAAAGCTAGAGAAGAGCGTGCTGGTTTGAAATCCGTTGCAATGGGTTCGTACATGAATTTTATACACGTTTTGCTACTATTTGAACGTACTTCGAATGGATTTCAGTACGATGTGCCTTACGTTCTAATGTCAGATGTTTAATGTCACGCAGATAAATCGGAAGAATCGCGGGAAAGAGATCAGCTTAGACAAGAACGACACAAGGAACGTGCTAGAGAACGTAACATAGCGCGTGCCGCGCCTGATAAGCGTTCAAGATTGCAGCGTGAACGCGAACGCGATATCAGCGAACAAATTGCGCTCGGTTTACCAGCGAAGAGCATTTCCAGCAGCGGAGAAGCGCAATTTGATCAGCGTCTTTTCAACACCAGCAAGGGAATGGACAGCGGTTACGGACACGATGACGAATATAATGTTTACGATAAACCGTGGAAAGATTCGAATTCCATTGGTTCGCACATATACCGTCCTAGCAAAAATATTGACAAAGATACGTATGGAGATGATTTGGAGAAACTTGTCAAGACAAATAGGTCAGTGTATCTGTTTTTAGTTCACTAAGATTAAATTTAACGTGCATTTATGCATGGAAAAGACAAATATCTTAAATTGAAGAAATTTAACTCCAAAATTTTCTAAAAACTAGTCAAAAAATTGTTTTTGTTGTGTTAGGTTTGTCCCGGACAAAGAATTTAGTGGAACCGACAGGTCAGCAACACGCTCTGGGCCAGTGCAGTTTGAAAAGGATGAAGAAGATCCTTTTGGTTTGGATCAATTCTTGAAACAAGCCAAACGTGCCAGCAGTTCTACCACTACTACTACTACAAAGCGCAAAGATGAGCGTGAACAGAGACGAGATGATCGTGATAAACGAAGGAAACATTAATTTTGTACATACACATTTACACGTATACAAGTAAATAAATAAATAAATATTCAATTTGATAAATTATAAATAATACTGAATACATGCAAAGTCTTTTGATCGACGAGCTACGCATTATTTATGTCTTTGTACTGCACGACATAATACAAGTTTTATCTTTATAAGGAATTCCAGGATGTACACAAAACTATTACTAAATATATTGTTATTTAGTAAAATGAAGTTATGCATTTTTAATGTATGTTATGTATTTTATTATTTACGCGTTTGTCGCTACGCATGTTCTTCGTTCCCGAAACAATGAGACTGGTCGGATTCATACATTTCAGACTCATAGTTCTTTATTAACACAATGTGCATACAGCGTTTGTTAGATTAACAAAGGAGGCGATACTTTTGTATAAGGGAGCAACTGTTATTTTTTTTTTTTTTTTTATTTATTTAATAACGTAGTTATTTTACTTTCTCATCAAATTATAAACTGCGTCGAGTCCCGTAGATCGCGTCAAATTGAATTGAATCTTGTCACCGTAAATTCGTGATAACTCGTATAATTACAGCGCTACACAATCACAATTTTGCGTAAACTTTCACGCTTTATAGCGTCCAAACGATGCATTTCCGGCATATGGCTCCTTTGAGACTTTTTCTCAACTCGTCGAGTAGAATAGATTCGTGCAATAAAAAAGTTTAACAATTTTCATTGTTATAAACAATTTTGCGGCGCGTTTCTTTTATAAATCTCCATCAACCACGAGGTCTAGTTTCGCTCCTATCACGGGTGTCCATGATTTTTTATACACCCTGTACATAACACTATCTTTATGTTTCAAGTTTCAACCAGTACATTATACCTTTTACTTCAACTTTTTTTATTTTACTAACATTAAATCGAAATTTAATCTTTTTTTAGTTTTCAAATAAAGTTTTCCTAATATTTTATTTCTGGTACACATGATTTCATAAGAGTAAATCTAAACGCATTGATTAAATGAACTATGTATATGTAGTAATGAGTTCGAAAGACACTGACGTACGCTGTTATCAATACAAAGAAATCTCTCTCGTGTGTTCTTGTCCAATTGCATGTTAATAGTAATCACCATGTTTATAATGCTGCGTCTTATAATGACCATTAGATAAGGACGAGTATACGAGAGCGTCTATGAAGAACAATTTCACTTTTTTAAGAACATCCCTGGTAAACATTGCGACTTAGAGGTGGTCATCCTAATCAGTCTTTTCTTTTTCGTTCGTAAGAAGATTATCACAGAATTTCCATTAAGTGATTTGTTGCTTCCGAGAATCCGAACTAGCAAATTGACGCGATCCTATAGTTTCACAGAGACATTTCGGCTTTTATTTTCCGCATTTTTATTGTATCCACATTCTTACTAACTAGATCAAAATTCTTTCGACAAATTTCAAGTTCTCATGGAATTGTTTTTTTTCGCGATTAGAGCGTACCGCAGATCTCTCCTGATGAGAAAGACTAGAATTAATAACGCTGAATACTACGATTGTTGCGGATCGATGGGAGTCTATGTATGTACATATACCGTGAACACTTTTCCAATCTAGTGATGCTTCGTCTGATCTCATTTATCCTTCAGCTGCGAAGGACAGACGAGTCCTTGTAAAATTCGTACGAGTACTTTGAAAATTTCAATCTCTACTTCTCAATTTTACAGCAATCGGAATCAGTGTAATGTATGCCAGCACATTATCGCGGTTTCTTCTTTTCGTTTAATGGACGCTAGACGATTATCTTCAAAAAGATGATTTATATCGTAGCCGCTGAAGAGTTGGCATAGGAGGTATTCAAGTGTAATAACTCTTAGCTGCTCTAACGAATCTATTATTTTCACGTTAGAAACGTGAACAACTATTTGGTTTTGAAACTTTGTGCAAAAGGGTGGTGCTAACGTTCCAAAAGTGTTTGCAGCTGAAGGTTTGACGCACAGGCCACTGAAAACGCAAGTTTACAAAATGTTAACTCCAGTTTATGCTCAATATTAATCACACAACACGGTGCAGTATAAAGAGAAGAGATCACTCTAATTGCAAGCATATTAAACGATTACGAAAATAAATTCAGAATTTTATACACAACACCACTCATGCCTTTCACAAAATCCAAGGGAACTCCCATAATCCGAAACGAATTGTGGATTCACAGTGTAATCAAACTCCACTGATTAGTCGATTCAAATCAAAATTAATTATTACTTGATATTACGAGCACTGATATATACAAAATATCCAGTCCTCCGTGTAATTTCGCAACCCTTAGTAGTTCTACACTATTTAATCCATAAACTTACGAGTTACGAGCAAGTTTCTCGTCTCTAGGTGATAAGTTGTGGCAGTATATAAGGCATACAAGTTGTCCTTTTCTCTCTGAGAGCCTTCAAGGATTGCACTGATCCTTATGACATCGCTAAGATGACGTCGAACTCGACTACGTGGCTACGAGACGAGAAACCGACCAATTTTGATGAAACCTCATTTCATACGCTGTCGTTTTGAAGAAATCAAATTCGAATTTGACCACACAAGCAGAACCTACAACTTGCAGTGTGAATGTATCGTAACAATGAAAAACGCCTTTTTCTTCCTTTCTTTAAAACGTTAATCTTAACATCACTGCTACGTTCAAACTTCATTGCCATGATATTAAAAACTTGTTAGACATCGACATGCACCTAACATCGAGAGGGATTGCTTATCGTTTCCTTATGCTACGTTTTGTTACAGAATCATTATAATCGTACAATTATCGTTACATATACATACATATATCTATTATGTACAATCATTTAAGTATAGCTACGACGACAACACTTGCAAAACACATGATCAGACCGCGCGTTTCATGAACCGCCGTTCTTCGTATCTCTCCGACAAGTGAACGCTTTGCTTTAAAAGACCGGTTCACGAAGCCTATACGTTGAATCGTCGAACAGAAAGATTATCTACATGCGAGGCGAAGCGCCGAAGCTCTTCGCGTTCGAAATTATAAATACCATACGAAAGAACGTATAGATTCGACTTTTTTAACGAATAAATACTATACACGTGCCAGTACGGGTTTAACTCGCGTTCTATCTCGCCGCCGAACATTATTCCTCCTTGCGAACGATCGCGATTGGATCCTGCCCAATCTAATAAATTTACATCGTGCACGATCAGTTACCACCTAGGCACATCTTGCCTTTTGCAGCTTCGTCACGCCGTTCTCCAAAGCACGCTTCCTGTTCTCTCAAGCTTCAAGGTTCCTCGGTTTTGAGGTCTTGCGTCTACGTACGCTATCTCAGAGTTTGAGAGGAAAGTGACGGAGTTCACGTGTTCCATTTCACGAAACAACTGCACGACATCGGACTTCAATTATGTACATAGTGTATTGTACGCTATTTTGTATTTGTATAGCCGACAGTGTGAATATAATACTGTCGTAAAAGCTGCGAGACTTTTAACTGTTTAGCTATAAAGGTTTCAACTTTTAAACGGGAAAGTGTCTAAGTCTCCGTTTCTGGGAAAGTTTCTGTCTTTTTCCCTGAATCCTCAAATCTGTAAGTTTAGGTGTTTTACAGCTTTGACGACTGCATTATGTTTCTACTATCGATTATATTTTAGATGGTACGCATATACGCAGGACTAATAACTTTATCCATCTGAAATCTCTGCTATTGTTTGATACGGTGAAATATGTGTGCACAAATGTTGTATAAAAAGTTGTTCATGTCTCTCTTCACATTATAGTTCGATTAGTTACATTTCATTAGGCCCACCCATTTCTAACGAGATTGTAGAGTTGGGGTATATTTGTCGTTGACTACGACGAATCGTGTGCCCTATAAGAATCTAGAGGTGATGATTTCGGGGATTTTAGAATAGATTTAGGCGGTGTGAACTTCCTGTGCCACCCAGAGTGCAATATTTTGACTTTAGTACAGTACTTTATACTATTACAGATGCCACGTATGTTATCTCTTGGTGACTGGAGAAATGAATAAGTTCCTACGAAAAGTTATTAGTGTATGTAAAAGTAAACATGATTAATCAAGGACGCAATAAGTATTCTAATATGTTTTAAGCCCACTTCAGGTAATATAGTCAGTGCCACCTAATGTTGGTGTACTAGAACATGTACAGTGAACAGCTTATAATCTGGCAGAAGTCAAAACTATGCTGCTATCATTTTATACGCTCCTAATAGTTGCTTACGTATCTCAAAACAAATATTCTATCAGTTATGCTTGAATCTATTCGGATTCGGAATTCGATGTAGGGTCATCATTGTTCTTCTGGAAGATAAAGGGACGGAAAACCGAAGAAGGTGCGATGATTTAAGTATACAATTTTACAGTAAGAATGGATCGATACGCATGGAAGATAATTTCCGGACCTATCATAATCTTACACTTTGTGATCGCTAATTTTAATATATCCTATTTTAAGTATAGGGAAGGAAAACAAACGTTTCATTCAGTTCTACAGTTGAGTCAATACACCTTATTCGCTCTTCTATTATAATATCGCATTGTTTTGGCTCCGAGGTACGTAAAGTAATGATAGGCCTAAACCATAGGCATATATCTATGCACTACTCTAAAACTTGATAGCAAATGATGAACGTGCCAACATTGGTTATATTATCTATAGCAGACTTTAAACCGTCACACAATAGCAGAAATATTTTCAGGCGGACTAAGTTAACGCTCTATTCTGTCTATTAAGTATATAGAAACTACGAAATCTTTTAAACAAGATTTCTTCGCAAGACTTCGAGTGACGTTTTCTATATTTACTATGTATTACGTAAAGAAGATGGACGCTAACGTATGCGCAAAATTGTTTAGAATTGAAATGTCGTGCCGTTTGAACGTTCCGTGAACACGTCGCGTGATTACGAAGCGTACTAGACGAGAACCGAACGTACAGGGAGATCCCTTAGACACCATAGGAAGCGGTTATACTTCCGTGGTGCGACTGTAGGGGCCGGATTCCTCCGATTGCGATAGCTTTCGTTCCCGCTTGGCGAACAGACCTCCTAAAAAAGACGGCTGCTGAGCCAATCCCTTAGCACCACCAGGGATTGTAGCCCCTGGATGTATTGGATGAACTTGTCCAGCATGTTTAATGCCTTGGCTCATTGAGCTGGCAGATGTAGATTGAAAAGAAATCGACATACCACTATCTAGTGAACCCACACTTCCACGACGCTGTGGTTTCTCACCGGCAACTGTGAACACAGAAAAGATTTTATATTTAGTTGGGATAAGGATAAAACATTCAGTGTGGATATACAGGGTGTGTCAGTGAAATCCGGACAATGTTCAATTTGAATTCACCGTCGTATTTCATTTTTGCTATGGTATTTTGTTCACGTTTGCGTAGACCAGACAAACATGTATGACTGAATTAGTAAAATCAAGTGCAGAATCTAATCGAAGATCGACGATCACTGAAGGACTTTACGCTGGAAGATCGCCAACAGAAATAATTAGATCTTTTGAATACCCGAAATCGACTGTGCATGACTTCGCAAAGAAGCATGCGACCTCAGAGATGTCTAAAGAGGGTTTTGTTAACGCAGCAAGAAAAATTCATTCGAAGGAAAAGACGACAAGGACATCAGCAGTTTTGCAAACGGCCTAGTGTTCAATTTGGAAGAAATAATTATGAAGAAAGTTTGTTCACGAATTCCGAGGGAGATAGTAAAACCGTGAGTGGAAACAACAGCTTTCAGAAGGCCGTACATGTTTCATCTGGACGGTGCATCGGCTCATGAGATTCATTTAGTACAAAATTAGCTTCTTCATAATGTGGACATGTTTTGGTCCAAAGAGTTCTGGCCTTCCAATAGTCCAAATTTGAACCCCTTAGAGTCTTATGTATGGAGCGTTGTTGAAAGGATTAGTAACAAGTTCAGGCATCCCAGTATTGTATCTCTTCTGTCAGCTGTTCAAGCAACATTCGCAAATGTAAAGTAAGAGCAGCTAAAGAAAGCTTACTCACGCTTGAGGCAGATAATCGAGACAGTGATCGAAGCCAACGGAAGTTACATTGTATAATAGGACTCGGGAAGAATCCCCTCAAGTGATCTATACAATGTTTTTTTTTGCAAGTTAAAATTTTTATGGGATAAATAATTGTTACAGTAAAGTGTTTATTTTGTCCGGATTTTATTGACGCACCATGTAATCGAATATCGCGGCGTAAAAGTCAAGAAAGATATATTTAAAATTCTTTTATTTGGATAATTTAACTTTAAATTCTATAGTTCTATATCTCTATTATATTAAGAATTCTTTTTTGATCTATGTAAGATTTTTCTCTACGGTTTTAGTTTTATGTTTATTCTCTAGGGTTAAGTTGCAAAGCAGTCTATGACTGAACATCGCGTTGCACATGCAACTATCTCTCAGTCTCTTCTATTCTATTTATATCATGTCTGTATTCGTTTGTGTTTAATTTGTGCAATAAAGACGTTATAAAAATGTTCTAGAAACCACATTCTCTCAGAATACATCAGCGGCGAACGTAGTTTGAAACATCTTAAGAATTCTCCTTGGCGTTCAGTTTCTAAAGCAACGAAACGCTTAGTCATTCATTCTAATTCTGTTAAGAAACTCGACTTACATTGTTCGTGTATGTCAAGCAGCGAATTGCTAAGAGCAGAACGTTTCAACTGCGTGTCCATATCAGTGGTTTCTGATCTATCGGGGCAAGGTCCCGGGCAAGGACATATCTCGACGTCCGCGACGCCTGAGTCTCTATTTTCGGCGCCTCCTCTGGCGCTCCTACTGCTTTTCTGTCGTTCCAGTTCCGTCTCGATCCGTAAAGTTTCCATTTCGTCCATCTCGCTGATGGATTCCCTAAGGTCCTCCACGAACTTGCATCTGTCATGCTCGTTCCTCGCATTAAACGTGACTAACACTTTTCCATCCACGCGTTGCGAGAGTCTGATTCCGTACGGGTAATCTGACAGGAAAAAAAGCTCGTTAGTATAGATTGATACAGAAAAACTAAAAAGGTTTAATTATCTTCGGTTCCAAATCTACAGGGTGCAAATTTTTTACGTAACACTAATTATAATAGTGATAGGGGAGCTCAACTGGAACAAAAAATGTCCTATGATATAATGTTCGATCTGCCTCCATTTTGCAGTAACAATGTCTTAAAGTTAGCAGTATGATTTGGAGATGGATACTAAGACATGGAAACAAGCAGATTTTTAGGCTTCGCTTTATCTACGTGCATAGTAGACGCTCTTTCCCAGAAACATCTCCGATTTTTAAAGCTTTATAACTAGACTGTGGATGTTCATGCACTTATGACGATTTTAAATATGCCAAAATATATAATAATATGTATAGATATAAAAATACATGAAATATTGAAAATGGAACACTTTATAATATTTGGAAGGCAGAAGATACTTTTATTTAAGTTGGTTTTCTTTTTCTATGCTCTTGAAAATATGAATTTGCATAAACATCCGCAGTCTATTTATAACAGTTCAAATATAAGGGATGCAACAAAATGCATTAGGACTTTTTTGCTCTATTGGTGTTTCTCAATGTACCTACAAAATTACAAAATCCTTCGACTATTAGTTTCGCGTAAAGATATGTCAACTTTAAGGCATTATTACTGCAAAATGGAGACAGATCAGACACTATATTATAAGAATTTTTTTCATCCATTTGATGTCCTCTACCACCCCTTAAAATAGTGCTACGTAAAGAGTTTACACCCTGTATAATCCAAGCATGCAAAGTGAATGTACAAATATAAAAGATTTCACAAGAACTTACGAGGAACTTCGAACAACGTGACAATCATCCCGCAAAGTGGAAAGCTTTGTCTAAAGGTGTAAGTGACGCTGTTCTTCTTTTTGCTCAAGATTTTCGTCACGACGAGAAGGTCGTTGAAAAGGAAAACCTCCCTTTGGTGCACTCCGGGTCTCTCCTTCTTGTGGATGTCAGGGATTTCGTACAATCTACAGTAGCAGACTAATCTTCTGTGCGGCAAGGCCATATTAGGTTTCTTTCCCACGATCGTAGCCTGGACCTTCATCACCTGGGATACGTGGTCCGAACCAGGCTTGAACTCGTTCTCTTTCACTCTCTCATAAATGCCAACCAGTATGTCTCTGTCTATATCTCCGCAATCGTCGATGCCCCTGAGATTCTTCACGAAATCTTCCAGTCTCATTCTGCGCTCCGGCTTCAAGTTTGGCGTGTGCAGATCGGTGTTCAACATTATTATGGCGAAGGCCAGGACGAACACAGTGTCCGCGGACCTTAGCCTGGCCACCACGTCGGGATTACATTGGCAATAACGTTGACTGAAGACTTCCATCAGTCGTTCTATCTTTTGGGCTTCGCCAGGCATTCTAAAGTATGCCTGGAATTTTCTCAAGGCTACGTCCACTTGCATGCCTGAAAGATCCAGCTCGTGGGAAAAGCATCTGAAAGATTATGAGGTTATTTTAGTAAGGCTGTTTCAGGTCGAGCTATTTATTATATAGAATATATTTGTTGCTGTAAGACAAAACGACATACATCAAATTAAAAAAAAATTTGTTTTTACGAGATTTAATTGAGATCTGGGAAAGAAAATACATATTTTTACCAGAAAAAAATACATTAAGAGGGGAAATCACTGACGGCTGAATATAAAAGCTATTTCCGGGGATTTTTTGGGGAAAAATCAATTCTGTTTTTTTTTTCTAAATCTTTAATGGTTTCGGAAAGTATATTTCTTGAACTACTTTCTTTACAAATTTGATATAAAAATATTGATTATTGTAGTCGTAGTAATAACCAGCTTGAGAGGCTTCCCAAAAGTTTATGGACATCGGGAGCTCGTATAATTTTCCACTGCAAGTTCTGAAGTGAAATTTTAAATTTTATTAAATTATAAGACAACAGATTCAGTTGCACGTACGGAATTTTCGATTGGATAGTTAGTTCCTATAATACGAAAAGCAATGCTAATTTTTTTCATTGATTTTCCATATTTTTTGTTCAAAGACCCACTGCTTGGTAAAAAATCATTCTGTTTGAAAATCCGTACGTGCATCTGAAGCTATTGTCTTATAATTTAAGAAAATCACATCATTTTTCATTTCAGAATTTTCAGTGGAAAATTATATGTGCACCTGCTGTCCATAAACATTTGGGAAGCCTCTCACGCTGGTTGTTACTACGACTACAATAATATTTTATATCCAATTTGTACAGACAGTAGTTCACGAAATGTACTTTTCGAAACTATTAAAGATTTAGAAAAAAACACAATTGATTTTACCAAAAAAATCCCCAGAAATAGGCTTTATATTCAGCCGTCACCGTAGTTTCCCCTCGTAAAAGAATGTTCGTCATTAAAAATAAGAATATAAAAACATTCAAGTACATAAGACAGTGTTGATGTTTAACACTTTAAACATGCAACATATGTATTTTATCTTACAACCACACATATTATCAGAGAAGTAATGTAACGATAATATCAATGCATGAAGGTAACTAACGACAACGACGGTATTGAAACAATCGCACTACTAAAATAGAGGGACAAGTGAAAACGATGGTACTTTCTACGGTACATAAAAGTGAACGATAGTAAACAGTGCGCTTCCGCTGCGCTGGTCACTGATCGCCAACGATAAACAAATAAATCAGCTTTCACCGAGTGTAACGCTACGTCTGTTCGCTTCTTTACTTTCTTCTCTTCCCAAACAGAAGACGTACGAAGCGACAATAAATTACTTACTCAAGCACAGTCATGTTGAAAGTGTTTTGCAGGTTCCCAAGATACTCTCCTATCATTTGTTTCGATAATCCTTTTCTGCTGATTAAGAATCTTGCAACCCCTTGAGAACTGTTCTCTAAGAATCCTCTTCTGATTAGATAGCTGATTCCTCTCTCCGGTTTCTTGTTAAAGAGGTTTAGGCCGACTCTGTATTGACGTTTCCTGACTGTTTCTGACACTTTATAGCTGGTTTGAGGTATATTTTCTGGATGGTCCATCAGCGGCAGCTGATAACCGGAGCTGGCGTGCGAATGACTGAGATCTTTCACGCTGTTCATCATAGCGGTGGAATCGGTCGCGTGATTCGCGCATTCTTGATGTTCCGGAGAACTCGACTGGAGAGCAAATGATTAATCTAATTAGTACACACACGTTTGCTAATATTCTGCATTTTAGTTTAATTACTCGAGTATCCTTAAGATAGTCGAGCCTTGTCATGATTCTTTCTCGGTATCAATGATAACTACGGAAATCCGGGTTCATCTTAACAAAGTGACAGTAACAAACAAGCGGCTTTCAAAAGCAAAGGTCGACGGAAGGGCGCGAAGAAACGGGGACAAAGACGAAGAGGGGAAACTTACGATTCCTTTGTGCTTCCAGACAGGTGAGCCTCTTTGAGCGTCGCCCTCCGAACTCTCGCAATTAGTGGAATCGCTGCCGGAGCTCTGCACCGAGCTCAGACTGCCGTTCTCGACGCTCTTGCTGAGGCCGTTATGACGCGGCTCCATGGACCTGGAGGTGATGGAAGACGTTCTCTTTGGCACTTCCGGTGGAACCTTTTTCGCGGAACCCCTGGATCTACCGCCTGAGCCCAGGTGGCTCGCATTACTCCAATTCTGGGTCACAGATGTCTGAAGATTGTGAGGGGTTGATGGTGACGTGCAGGGCGTCCTCAGCAAATCTCGCGGAGGTGTCTCTTGTCTGATTCCGCAGAGTGTTTCCTGGAAAAAGTCGGTCATTTTTTAATGATGTTCTTGGAGCATTTGAAGCAGATTATGTAAACAATGGCAAGGAAAATATTATTTCACTTATTAATCTTTTTCGTAAACTGATGAACTTCTGATATTTTTGTCAATATTTAGTTTCTGAAATACTCAAATTCTTTACATTTTTTTCCTTGAAAAATAACCAACTGAAGCATTGGATGGAAAAAGAGCATATACGCCAAAATACCATTTCAAGATAATCGATTTCAAAGTTTTCATTACAGTATTACTTAGTAAAAAGTAAGACAATTATATTCAATTATTTTTCAGAACGTAGTAATAATGTTCCTAAAACGTTCTAAAAGCAGAAGTAATAATTTAGAAAAGATATTTTGTTTTTATTTATAAATTTTTTTAAACTGATTATGTGCCCTTTTACCATGAAAGGGATAAACTCGTTAAAAAATTTATTTTTCTTTACTTATTTAAATATAATTTGATTGCTTATTCAATTATACATTTCTTCCATATTGTTAAACTAAAAAATACAAAACTAAGTAGAAGAATAAACAAAAAATTTAATCTAGTGTGACATGCGATTTTCTACACTTTTTTTCAGGAATTTTTTTCAAGGATTTAGTGAAAGATTTTTGGACTGAACTTTTTATCATATATTTAATACATCGTAAACTATAAATAGGAATTTTGACCACCTCGAAAAACTTAGTCGACTGGTTGCCATGATTCTGATCGTTACGTTCGCCTCAAACAATCTATTTAAAAATCTTTCACTAAGTCCTTGAAAAAAAATTCCTGAAAGAAGTTAAAAAAAAATCACATGTCACACTAGAAGACCTCCTTTAAGTATGTATTCTTACTTAAGTTCAATATAATTGACGTTACTTAACTCCAATAATTTATACGAAAGTATATTCATCATCTTTTTTTCAAAACTATTACACATATTCTTCATCAGATGACTGTAATAAGTGCGTATTAAGCAAGCTACGAAACAAAATGTAGCTAATGTAAGTATTAAAAACGTAATTTGTCTTTGGTAGGGTAAACACGCCAGTAGATGAAAAGTACTCACATTAGTAGATGGAGAGATTTTAGATTAATCGATAATTATGAAAAAGTAGGTTTTTTATTTATATAATTGTTTCATCATTTTGTAGAGAAATTGTTTGTTTTGTTAGAAATCTAACATATTCAATAGAAGTGCTGTTTGTTCGCGAAAAAATATTTTATATCGTCCATCTACTGGCGATATAGGCTGTCAGTAGTATTTTAATTCAATAAATTAATTCTATTAGAAACAACTACTTGTTTCTCAAAAATTATACATTTTTTTGTGCAAAGTGTTTTAATTTTTTTTTACAAAACAAATATTTCTAAGCACAACCTTAAAAGAGGAAACTGGTGTAATCAGCTGAAATCCAGATCTATTTTACAGAATTTTTTCTGAAGAGACTATACATGCAATCTTATTTAAACTTCAAGGTTATAATATTAGATGCTCAAAGATGTAAAAAAATATTTTATTATGCAAAAATAATTCGGTAGTTCCAAATGGCGCAAATGTTTTGAGGCACCCTCGGTATTGAAAGTCGTTTGGCTGCGTGCCGTCTAGGATCCATTGTAGTGTTCTGAAACCTAAAAACTAGATAATTCTGTATTTATAATAAGATTACACTATGAATGAACCTCTGTACGCGTTCAGAAATTCAAAATTACGATAACGATGAGTTTTTGAAACGATAGTTGTAATTTTCATTAAAAAACTTCACATTAATTGTGTAATAAATAAAGTTAAATTTAATAATATTATTTCAAAGTTCGGTTCATCCATAGCGTAATTTTATTATATATAAATTTTAGGTTTCAAAACACTACAATGGACCCTAGACTGCCCGCAGCGAAACGAGTTTCAATCCGACTTTCATTTGAGCCATTTCGATCTACTGAATTATTTTCTATCATAGCCCTGAAATTTGAAAAGGATTGCATGTATAGTCTTCTCCGTAAAAATTCTGAAAAATAGATCGGGATTTCAGCCGATTACACCAGGTTCCCCGTTAATACAAATGTCGGAAGTAGCTCATTGTAAGCTGTCCATCTACTGGCTTACTTACCCTATATTATTATACAGGGTGTAACAAAAATGTTGCAGTTCCTTGAAAGGGGTGATACCTGAGGTGACTCTAAACAACTTTTTCCTTAGCGAAAATGTTAGGTGGAGCTTTGTTAACGAGTTATTAACAAAAAACACCGACCAATCGGGGAGCGAGTACAGCGGATTAATGATGGCGCTGACGACGGCGGGCCAATACTACTCGCAGCTGGAGCCCGCGCTGAAATTCATCCGTTGTACTCACTCCCCGATTGGTCGGTGTTTATCGTTAATAACTCGTTAACAAAGCTCTGCCTAACATTTTCGTTAAGGAAAAAGTTGTTGCAAATCACCTCATGAATCACTCCTTTCAAGGAACTGCGACATTTTTGTCACACCCTGTATAAATAACACATTCCCGAATCGACTTAAACGAATTAGGGACAAAAGATCCAATGCCTCAATGATAAGTACCTATAATCTCAAAATATTTGGAAAGGAATATCATAAAAAAAAAAAACGCTAATCACCTGCGGATTGTAATAATGAATGCTGGATCCACTCTCCTGCGAACTGGACTCCCAGCACGGGCTCGGAGGTAACTGTTGATGTCTGTTGCAAGGGCTGGGCGCCAGAGAGGGCGTGTGCCTACCGCTCTGATGAATGTTATGGTTCGCGTGCTGATGGCCACCGACTTGAACCTCGCACCTGCCGCTCTGGCTCCTTGGTATAGGAGACTGAGAATTCTCCACGTGCCTCCTCTCTCTTAGAGACATGCTTCTGATCGGCATCGGCCTGTTCGCCGTCTGCGGCTGCTGAATATAAATCTGACTATGGTAGACCATCCTCTCGTGCTCGTTCATGTTCGTGGACCGATCCTGCGTTTCCTGTAGCTTCCTGCTGAGCCTCTTCTCCGCTTTGGCCATCGCGGTGATCGCCGCGAACTTCTTCAGCAGAGTGTATCTCCGAAATGCCCGTTGGATCGTCAACGCGGCGTTCCTCGCCTTCACGCCGCCGTACTTCCGCTCCAGCATCTCGATCTGTTTGTCCAGGAGGTCCTGGGACAGCTCGTACCTGTTTCAGAAGCGCGGGACTTCAGTTCGACGGTCGATCGGACGTTCTTTCCGGCGAACGGAAAAGTTAGTCACAGTCGTGACTGTTAGGGGACGTGGTGTGGGAGTGAGAAGTGTGTGTTCGTGAGTTGTGAGAGCGTGATTATTTCAGCAACGAAGACGTGCGCTCCATGCTGTCGACATGGCGAAGTTGAGCCGCGGAGCTCGCTTGCGATCGAGATTTCGAAAATCGACGTAAATTGGGAAGCAAATATTGACTCGCGTTAGGTTGTCCTCCGAGGCAACCGAAGAGGATCGAGGACGAAGTCCGGAATAATAAGCGAAACTGATAGAGAAGCCACGGTGAACGCGGGCAAAGTGAATTTCGGCTGTTATCATCGATTCGGATCTCCACAGACAAAGAGATACGGTCGAACGATTAAACCAATGGGATCTTACGCTGTCTGTAGCCGGCATCTCTTCAGCACGTCTCCGTTACGTACAGGGCCTTTTTTAAGGTGATTCTGCTGATACCCTGTCTGAGGTTGACCACCGTAGCCCTGGACCATGGTGCCGTAACTCTGCGGCTGATTGTATCCCGTGTGAGAATAGACTCGCACGTTCGACGGCGAATTGTACGAGCCGTGCGCGTAGTTCTGGTTCTGAACGTACGACTGGCCCGTGATGTACGACGCCATGAGGGACGTTTGGCTGCCGGACGAGTACACCCCGTGCATCCCGCTGCCGTGGACCTGGCTGACGTTCGAGGTATGTTGCGATGGCCTCTCCATCTTCGACGGGAAACTGTAACGGAAAACGGAAAGTTGTAGCGGTGAACATTCGAGTAGAACGACGAAAGTTTCGATAGGGGAGGTGGGATGTGTTAGTTTGGTGCCACTATAGCGCTCAGGTCAATGCTCGCCGGGGGAGAAATGCGCAATACACGCTGTTGGATAGTTTTGAATAGAAACGTCCTAAAACGCTGATCTTCTATTCAGACTTTTCTCCTCTGATTCTTTTATTCAGAATTTCTATGATTTCGGGCGGTTTCTCTAGAATTTCCCGGGTTTTTGTTTTCGTCGGTCGTCGAAGTTGGTTAGAGTTCGTTCAACTATGCCAGCGATTTAATGTTTCATTTGGAACTTTGGCGATTTTAAAATTATCAGTGTCAGATTTGGAAAAACATATATTAAATGATAAATGAAGGTGTGATTTTAAAATCTCTTAAATCATACTGAAACTACTGTATTTACTATTTCTTACTTGCAAATGAAATATTATTTCTTATTTGAATTTGGACACAAAACAAGTAATAGTTTTCTGTCTTTTCATATCTGTTTTACTTTGTACCATGAAAAATTTAATATGTCCAAAAAACGTCGGGGTAAAATATACACAACGCGTGAATAAAATCGAGTAGGTAAGGGAAATTCATAAAACTTATGTTCGAAAATGTTTTCATTATACTAATATTTGTGTTCTAATATTATACTAATATTATTTGGTATTTACTAATAATAATAAGTACAATATAATAATATACAATATAATAATAAGTACAATATTATTAAGTAATAATTTACTTAATAATAAACAATAACGAAACCTGTATTTGTAAATAACAATTAATTTTATTATTTTAAATCATTTGTTTAGATTTATTCTAATAGTAAATAAGTATTTTATTCCTTCATTTGAACTTGTAGATAATAAATAAGTTTCAATTTAATTAATCATTTAAAGAGAAACTGATTTAAACAATGCCCAACACTGATCAGTGTTTGCATTGTCTGTCGGAGAAGGTTGTCGTAATTTTATTTATATTTACGTGCTTTAATATTTTATAATTATTTGGAACAGCGTTGTGCACATTTTATTTGAAATAAGATAATGTAGTCATTTGAAATAATGAGTTATTTCAAATATTTTATTATTTTCATTTTAAAAATAACATATAAAATCAATCTTGAAGTTTTATTTGAATAATTTATTATTTCAGTTACTTCAGTGAGATAAAGTGACAAATCATTTGGCATAATAAGTTACTGAACTAAATTAATCATTAAAGAAAGCTACAAAATCATATTTTGCATTCATGTATAAGTCCAACAATTTACCATAACACGTGGCAACAGAATCATTAAACGTACACAAGAGGCAAAAGGATTAGCATTGAGCATTATTGTCACAAACGCGTGTTAGGCCAAAATTGTTGGACTTATACATGAATGTAAAATATGATTATAGCTTTCTTTGATGCTTTCCATAGCAGAAATGTATCGCGTGTTATTATTAGATTTGGGTCTGTACTTTTTTTTTTTTTTTTTTTTTTTTTTTTTTTTTTTTTTTTTTTTTTTTTTTTTTTTTTAACAAACTGAAAAATATCAGTGGAAATTGTTACGTTTTGGATACCTTTTCATATTATCACATTCATCAATGTGTGTCATAAAGTTGTTACGTTTATACAGATTGTTTCTCAGTCAAAAGCAGAGGTAAACGCGGTGTACGATTTTTGCCTGTGAGTCACTGTAAGTCGTAAAATTCTTTTACGGTTTTCTTTCCCGTTTCCATAATTTGAAAAGAAAATATTCAACGAAACCTCAAAACTCAAAACAAACATACGGATCTCAACTATTCAAAGGATTTGCGTTGCATGACGGTCGTCGTACGTTCACCGCGTTCCCTTCGAAGGATACCACTTTCACGCTAATAATATTGTACGCAGGAAACTAGTCGATGGTAAAAAAAAAAGCGTCTAACATTTAAGCCAACTTCTACAGTCTCCATTTACCTTTCCCTAGGATTTCACGGTGACGATTAACTTCTTTTTCGAGAGAACTCAAACGTCCACACTTGGCGAAGAAAGTGTTCTGCTTTCGTCGCGCGAAAGACGTCTGAACGGATAATTCGTATCCATTTAATAACAAAGAGTTGAAGAAACTGCTGTTTTCCCTGACGAATGCGCAAACAAGCGACTTCGTGTGAAAGATGTAGGTACAAACATAATGTGGACATTTCATGAGGCAGTTTTATTGAAAAACATTAAGATATTTTATATTTCAGTTCTCAAACAAAGGAAGAAGATGCGATAATAAGCGACGATTATATTCAGTCGCAGAGCTGGGCAAAATTAAGAAACAAAATATTTGAAATACTATTTTAAATGTAGCAAGTTTTATGTGAATCAAATAAAAGTATTTCAAATGGAATGTGAGATTTTGACGAATCAAATATTTTTATTTTCACAAACTTTACAATGAAATCAAACTCTGTATTACTATCAGTATTTAGATTACTTTCTCAAATAAATTAAGGAGAGTTAATGTTAGATTGTAAGAGTTCAAAATATTAGGTGCAGAAATGAGTTTTATTCGACGAACTTTTGCATACAATTAGTGTAGTAATTTGATTCTACATAAAATATAATATTATTAGTCAAAAAGAATGGTGTAAGATTATTGATAACAATGGCGAATATTTTCATGATTGAGCTATTGTATATTTTTCTTAAGGGGACTTTCATTTGACTCAAAAATCCGAAAAATTAATTTATAAATTTAGTATTTGATTTTTGGAATCACAAATAAATCAATCAAATATTACCTGCCAAATATAAGTTTCAGCATTTCGAATATCCTTATAATAAAATACTAGTCTAAGAAATTTTTCGCCCAAATAAAATATTTTATTTTGAAAAATGTATATTTTGGTCTAAAATAAAATAGATTTTTTGCTATTTACCATTTGAAATATAATTTTGCCCAGGTCTGCTCAGTCGTGATTATTTTGTTCAGTCTGTTTGATGTTGAAGCTGTCAAAGCAGCGAAAATAACTGCTATTGTGGAATTTTTCAGAACCCAGACTGACCTTGACTGATACACCGTTCTGTTATTTTTCTCAGTCTTACAAGGCACACACAATGTTCGCAACATCATAAATTATATCCACTTTTCCTATCATAAAATGGTCTGTCTGGTATATGACAGACTAAGCTATTCAATGTGTACGATTTGCATTCCAAAAATATTATATTCATTTCAAATTAACATCGACTCAGAAGCAGATAAACGAAGAATAAGGACGCAAAGGAACATAATTATAGTTCTAGTGTTAAAAAGTAAAATTGCAACCATCGTTTATCAAGGAAATTTTACAATCTGCAGCATTAAATTAAAAGAGAAGTATAAAAGACTCCTTTTTGAGATGCAGATGGCAAATAATGTTAAATTAGGATGAAGATGTGCTCAGACGACGACCAGTAAGAATTGGCTGTTGACTCAAGACTGTAATAATTTTTTAGGCAACCTTTCCATGTAAATGGAACAGTAAAACCGTGGCTGGTTTTGCGAACGGAATAAAGAATCAGCTGCAGCGGAGTCGGAGGGAGCAATTTGCAAGGTAATCTCGAGGACTCATCTTGTTTTTCATTATATTTGAGAGCAGCGCCGCCGCTTTATTCAATATCCGGCCAGCACGTGATTGCCAAACATGATTTCCGGAGATTCCACTTATCGTAGGGGGAGATAGGCCTACGATTTCCACCGAAATACATTTGCAGAGCTACACACTTTGCTACAGCGTTCCTCTGCAAATATTATTCTCTAAATGTTGTTTTGCAGAAGAAATTTCCTTAGAATTTGATTTTCTTTTTCAATCAGTTTTTTTTTTTCTCTTCAGTATCTGCAATAGTATTCACCTGCTTTATTATCATTATCATTTTAATGTTGTATATATTTATTTAAATTAACAAACTAAATGTAAAGAACAAAACACAGACCAAGGCTATTATCAACCCTACATTTTCATTAACGAAATAATTTTTCTCTGCAGACCTTTGGTTTTTTAACGATTTCAGTAATCGCAGGAGAAATCCTTGTTCTTGTCATCACAGGGAACTATAAATATTTAAAGCAATTTTATGCAATACTACTTATTTAACTTTCTTGCAGCATGCGAGTCAGTGACACAGAAAATTGAAAAGCCAACGACTTGTTTCTCCTTCTAGAGCGTTACTCATTGGGTGTCGTTTAAATACCACCTACATGTTTCGTAAATGAGAATTGCTTTAAAGGAAGACGAAGGTCTTTTATAAAGAACGATGACAGGTATTTTATAGCCAGATCGTGTAGTTCTATCCAAAATTCATTAAAACGTGTAACAGGACTTTGCAGAAACTGTTAGATGTCGAAACAGTTCAAAATTGAAAATTGTATGCAGATGTTTAATATAAAATATAAAATGTGAAAGCTCAAACCTTAGTTGGCATGTTGGAGTCATTGTGATCCTACTCATTTCAGACCTTATTTGTCGTTCTCACTTTGTACAGTTATAAAGCAGCTGAACTGGCTGTGGCAGAAACAAATAATCTGTTTTTCGTATCTTAAATAGTTGTTTATAACGGGATTATAATTTAATAAGATACTAGATCTGAAAAATTTAATGGAAAAGTATTTTAAATTCGTTAATAAGATTGGAGTTCAATAAGATTATTATTTTAATCATTCAAAGGAAAAAGAATAATTTATGCTAATATTTTAATTATGTATCAGGTGAACGCAAAAGTTCGTGCACGATTATTAGTTGAGTTTTAATTAGAAATCGTGCACGAATCTTCGCACTCACCTAATATTTCAAATATTATTTGAGAATAATTTAACTTGTACATATTTATAGCCTATTAATAGAGTACGTTATTAAAATAAAATCATTAGTTTGAGAATCTTTCAAGCAAAACATTAATTTTTAACACTATGTTTCAAAGTTGAATTCAAATACAGTATTATTTTACTGACACTACCTCAGTTAGACTAATTACAAAATATTAAATAAAAAGAATTCAGTAAAAATTTAATGCGCTTTTTTTACACTTTTTACGCTTTGTTTAAATTTCTATCAATTTATAGAGAGAAAATGATTTTTGAACTTCTTCATACAATTTTGTACTACTGATATCTGAATTGTTCATAAACCAGGGAGTTTGGTAGTAAAATTTTCAAAAAATAGGCAAAAGTAAAGTCAACCATTTTAGATTGACTCACTTTAAAAACTTTGAAATATTTATAAAGAATATTCAACCAAAATTTACCACAAAACATGTGGCTTCGTTTACTGCTATAATAAACATGAATTGACTTCCGCACGAATATAAATCTATCAAAAGTTGTAATTTGCAAACTAATTTTCATTCTCCATTTTACCAAAACCTGTGTCTTTTTTTGTAAATATTGAGCTTCTATTGCAATTTTATTTACAATTTGAAATTGAAATAAACTACAATGAAACAGAAGTTGAACCTGCAAAAAATTCAGTAGAAGTACTATTGCTTTTCTATTGTAGAATATTGTAGCTGCATCTTTTATGCAATTTTTAACAGTGCTGGATAAAATAGTATATAAAAAATATAAATATTTTCAGGAAGTATTTATCTAAACTGTGTTGCATAAATTATTTCGAAATAATTATTTACTTTCTAGGAGTTTCTTTTGAAAATAATCGATTCAGCTTCGGTCGCTTATAACGAGAATCCACTGTATTTTCTAGTATGTTGTGAATACAAATTAACATATTAAATTAGTATGCACACATACTAAATACAATATTATGAAAGATTCAATCTACTACTTTCATTCCTGATATTGTATGATCTTGGAGCTTATTGTTTTACATACGAATGAATTCGTCTCAATGCATATTTTCATATAACATAAAAAAAATTATATGCCATGCTATTAAAAAGCCTGAAGGTTATTTTCGTTTCTCACAAAATATTACAAATGTAAAAAAATTACATACGTTATCATGTTGCTAGTAAAATATAGTACAACTTTTTTCTCTTCCATTTTCTTGAATTACTTATTGTTTGCGGAAAAAACGTTGGTCTATAATACTACGAACACCCTTTATAACGAAAAAAATATTATTTCAAATACTTACTTCTAATACATACGAAAAAAAATATTATTTCAAATAAGTATTTCTAATGTATTCAACAAAAACTATTGTTTCAATTAATAATTCTAATCCGCGCGTCTGAGAAATATTATCTTACTTAAGTAAAAGCATTTCAATTGTTATTTTCAATATTTTTGTATTTAAAATTTACCCAGCACTGATTTTTAGTATTTATTTAAAGAATCTTAAATTTCGCTGTGATACACAATGCATTTGGCTTCCACAGACCAACGTGAAATATTCGTAGATTCAGCGAATACACATCACATATTTCACACATTTTCGCGTCCTGTGCGAACGAACGCATTAATCCGCCACTCTACAAATTTACTCCGAAAATGTTCTGTCACTACGAATATTTCGCGCAAATGTATAGAATCCATTACACAATGTTCCACGTTCAGTTTCCTCGGCTTCTCTCGTTACCAAAGTCACGTTTCGCAAATGGTGCACCTAAATATGCACCACCGTTGCATCAAACAAGCCAGTTGGTCAACACGGAGCGAGCGAAGAAACAGCGTGCTCGAGTTTCAGGGAGAAAACAAGCCTCGAAGAAAGCGAGACCTCTCTCGACCCTCGCATTGTCCATTCGCCAAACAGATCCGCGACAAACCACGGAACTCGTATCCTTCTTGTCGCGTTCACCCTGCCACCCCCAACACACGGAACCACCGTCAACGTTCGCCGAGCAGCTGGCGGCAACGACCGATTGGTAAAACCGTTTTCGCGGCCGTGAATCACGCGATGACTCATCGGCTGTTCGAAATTCACCCCCGTGCGGCGGGAACTTCGACGTTACGCACCCCGTGAGAAAGCCAGGAACGCAGACGACCATGTTGCTCCTCCTCGCCGTGTCTCCGCGCTCGCATTTAAAGAGGGTCCTCCCTCCCGCGAAACGGTTCGCCGAGTATCCAGCGCAAACTGTCCCCCTCGTGTCGCAATTGCACACCGCGAGGTTTATATAATGCTTCGACGACGGGGAAGCGGGTTCGCGAACGAGAAAGGCAGGATCTCGAGGGTCGTCCCGGCGCGAGGAAGATGCGAACCGAATGAAGGATCGCGACGTTCTGATCGCAGGATCGGCCGGACGAGAAGGAAGACCGTCGGAGCAGCTGGCAGCCAGAGGCATTCTTTGTCCTCGACGCGAGGATCGGGAATCACCGGGCGGGAGCGAAGGAGCGAGAGGGTGGGAGCACGTGCACATCGGCCTCGACGCCGCCGGCAACCTTCTCCGAGAGGATCGATTTAACGCCTGTCTCCCTACCCCGGATCCGTCGAATAACTGTGTGAAGGTTACGCTAAGATTTTTCAGGAAGGATTTTTGCGGTCGAAGTGAAGGAAACGGTCTTGGAGATTGGAGGTCGTATGGCTGGCTGTCGTTTGTTTTGTTGCTCCTTTTGTTGCGAACGCGGAGATGCGTGATGGAGTGAAAGAAAAGGAGTTTGTTCGAATATTTTAGGATGGTGCTAAAGATTTGCCTTTCTATTTAGACTGTGTAGTCTTCTAGATTAGGTCTGTATGAAGTAGTTTATATCGTTAACTATACAGGGTGTAACAAAAATGTTGCAGTTCCAACAAAGCGGTGATTCCTGAGTTGATTTTAAACAACTTTTCCTCCGCGAAAATGTTAGGTGTGGCTTTGTTAACGAGTAATCAACGAAAAACATTGACCAATAGGAGAGCGAGTACAGCGGACTAATGATGACGCGGACGATGACGGACCAATACTACTCTCAGCTAGAGCGCGCGCTGGAATTCGTCCACTGTATTCGTGTTCTGACTGGTCGGGGGTTTTTGTTAATATCTCGTCAATAAAGCTCCGTATAACATTTTCACTAAGGAAAAAGTTGTTTGAAATGAACTCAGGAATCACCGGTTTTAAGGAACTGCAACATTTTTGTTACACCCTGTATATTCGTGTATTAAAGGCACTGTCCACTTTAAAACGAACTTAAGACCATGATGTTTCAAGCAGCCGTTACTGAGATACAGTGAGTTAAAGGAAAAATGGAATTTGTGCCATTTTGAAGTCTATTTTCGAAAGGACGTAAACTATTGAAATGCCCAACCAATTGTAAATGTCAAAACTGCATCTTAAAGGGGAAAGATTGAGCTTTCTATTGCTTTTTCAGTTATGTTCTACGATGATTCTATCACTTTCTACAAGCATTTAAAGTTAAGGGGACCATTTTTGCATCAAAGTTGAATAACTTTGCGAAAAAAAATCGTACAACATTCGCCAAGCACTCGCTTTAAAGCAAAAGGTAGCCTCTTTCGAATGGTGTAAATGCAACACGTCTACAAAATTTTTTGCGTTCCATGGAGCATTAGAAACTTGAACAAAATTGTTTAAAATTTTCAACGTGCCATTTATATCGCTGTAACATTGCCAAAAGACAACACAATCAGATTCTAAAAGAAACATGTTAAAGTAGAGATTTCACGCTTTCAAACGCCTTTTGGATCATGTCAATACGACTACTTTTGTAGAATTTATGAACATTTGAACTAGGGCCTACTTTTCGGGTTTGTACAAGTGATCCCTTAATTTTTTGCGGAGTGTATTTATGAAAAAGTGAAGTAAATTATACTATTCGATACAACGCACTGTATATGGACGTCGTTCTTCAAAATAAATTTTTTCGAAAACAAATTCCTACATAAAAAAATGTCATCAAATGCTTTTTAAAATTTTTTTCACATAAAATCAGCTTCCGTTTAATAATACTACGCTTTGCACTACATTTAACAGGTAATCCTTCTACTTTTACATAATTAGTTTTCAAATTATTGATTATTCACACAAATAGAAAAATAAAAGTAATAAAAAACCGAATCACTTTCATTTGACACACCTTTTTTCATAGTAACAAACATCGAATTCTAAATATAATTACGTGAATATATTATAAACACACACCTAGTATAAAACAAATTTTTAACGCAGCCCTATAATAATTTTTAAAACTAGAACCATTAACAATTACCATATACTCGTTCCTATGAAGCAATCAAAACTACAGAATCTAAAAAAATACACAACTCAAGGACACAGAATATTTCCAGGAAATAAATTATACATGCTAAATAATCGTATTAATCGTTCCGACTGTTTCAACGTAAACACACCTGTTTTGGCGATCTTGAAACCTTTACTTTTCTAGACTTCAATACTAGCTATGTGTGTTATCAACTGAATGATCTCTTTTTACGATACGGTGACTTTGTAGAAATAGACGAGGTTAAGAATCTTCATGTTCTTCAGTGCTCAAATGGGAAAAAAGTGGCAAAGGATACATTTTTCGATTTGTATCTCACAGTACACCTACTAACTTGAATAGATCTTATCGGAGTCATTAGATTTCGAGGAAGCACTACGTATACTTCAATCTAGTTTAAACGAATTTGAACACTGTTGCATAATTCTGTGGTTTTAAGGCAAAACGCAGAAAAAATCGTTTAATACACTTTCCCTCTGATAATAATATAAATTTAGCTTTCCAGATTTCAGTTTTAAGACGTAAGTTGAATATTTTTGGAAATGTTCCGCACTTCTTCCTTACAGCCACAGAATTATGACATCGACTAATACTAATCGAAATGGATTAAGATACACTCGTGGACGCCGACAAGGTGCAATGCGTCTTGGAAGCGGAGAGTTTCCCCCGCGGGAGCAGCCCTCGAGCAAACGTGTATCGCCTTTCACGCGCGTGTCAGCAGGTACGCGGCGGCTACCGTCGATGATGATGACGACCGTGACACTCAACCTTCCACGCCTCGTGCAATGCGTGTCGATTAAGCGTCTTACGTAAGGGCCAAGATGTACAATGTACAGGATAAGCGAACGGTGTCTACAGGCTGCGCGGAGAGGCCTGAGACGTAACGTCGGCTGAATTTCGAGGGAAGGAAATGCGACGATTGTGTCGCAATTGCACCACGAGGAAACCTCCGAATTCGCGCTCCAAGATTCTAACGCATTTCACTGTACGTTGTACGCACACGCGACGTTAAGTTGAATATTAGGGCTCTTACTATTACTCGGATTTACGGATATCCGAGTCTTGAGTATCCGAGTACTCGGATACCCACAAAATTTATATTCGGGTACTCGAATATCCGGATACCCGAATTACTTACTTTCACAATTAAAAGAACAACAGGCTTCTATTGGAGTCATCCTGATAAAAGATCCAAAACCGGTCACTCGAATATTCGGATCCAAGCCTGGATATTCGGATCCGGATCCAAGCCTGGATACTCGGATCCGGATCCAAGTCCGGATACTCGGATCCGGATTTCGAGTTACAATGAGTAATTCGGGTACTCGAATATCCGGATAGTAAGAGCACTACTGGATATACTTGAAGCCGGTGCGAGCCTCGAAGAAAGCTATTGTGAGGAATTGAGGTGATAAAAGCGGGCATCGGGAACAAAACTACCGGATCCGCTGCCTGAAAGAAGAAGCCTCCTTCTGTAGAACAGTGCGCGTAGCGAAAGGGACGTTGCAGGAGCTGGAGGATTCCTGAGAGGACAATTCATCCAGCCCATTCCTTGGACGTTGCTCCGAAGGACTACGACCCCATCGGGGAAGCTCGCGATCTCATTTAAATGAGAGAAGAAAAGAATTATGTTAATGGTCAGGAAGGTGTCCTCCATTTCCTTCGATCAAAGGAAGAGAACAGACAATGTCTACTTTTAGGGTCGATCCATCCAGTTTGCTCAACGATCGTACGAATCATCTTTTCTATCTGCGACTGCGACAGTGCAAAGTGCAACGAACCACCTGAACATTAAACCATCAGCCAGTAGAACTTGACGTTTACAACTGTAAGGTAAATGTCCCCATTTCTGCTCGTGTCTCGAATTCTAATCACTTCGTATTTTCCTTATTATTATAAATGTTACGTTTGTAACATTTATACATTTATAATAATAATTACATTTATGCGAGTGATGTTCAGTTTTGTTACATAAGCAACGAACAAAAATTTTAGAACAAGGAACTTACTCGTTCTTTTCGTATTCTTACTGCTTGGCATAAAGAACAGCAATTTCATTGTGATTCGATAATGGAGCCGAACGTAGTGTGTGCAGAGATAAATCGTCTTTAATACTGAAAACGTTTACTGTACTTTGCTCTGAATGTAGATTTTTTGCCACTGTTAATTTTTTTGAGTAGAAAAGAGGTGAGCAGGTTTAGGAACATGTGAATTACCCACATGTCCGTATTTCTGCTCATTACGATTTTAGTAAGGTAACTTTAAAATTCAGTGTATGGCGTACTTTCTATTACAATTATTTTATAATTATTTTATGCTTTGAAAATAATCTTATTTATATTTTTCGTAGTTTTGAAAATGCTGCTAAGGAATATAAGATTCCATTCTCTACATTAAGATGTAAATGTAAAGGGATATACCTTATTGATTAAAAAACTATGTTAAAAAAAAGTAAAAGATGAAAAGGCAGCAGTAAAAAGGAAGAAAAAAGATGAAGAGAAAGTTAAATTAAAAAAAATGAAGCAGGAAAAAAGAGCACTCATAAAAGAAGAATCGCTAATTTTAAACTTAGTAGAAATTAATTAATTAGTGTTATTTGAAAAAATATTTATCCTGAAATTATAAACAGTTATTCTTATCTGAAAAGGCAACATATTACGTGAGCAGAAATTGGTACAAATGGTGAGTAGAAATGCGTACATACATCGTCATTTTTCGTGAGCAGAAATACGGACATTTAGAACATTACATTGAATTAGCCATTATTAATAATTAAACGTCATATAACATCTTCTTAAAATATTTTTGAATTAGGTGATTCATTATCGAGGTACTAATCAATTACTTCGCCAATTTTTACTACAAACAAACTTTTTATACCCTTTGCATGACGAGTGGACGCTTAAATGAGCGGAAATTGGGACACTCACCTTAGCACGATTCAAGTTGACGAAATGTTAACATGCCAGATGTAACTATCGCGACCCAACTTTCTAAAGGACTTCCCCGCGCGCCTCAACTTGATGCCTCTTTCGGCGGAATTAACAAGTTACTAAACGCGTTTCCACGGGCCCATTCACTGACATTTAATCGCGAGAGGAAGGGGTTGCACGTTTCCCGTAGGCATCCTCGCAAAGTGCCGCTCATCGAAGAAGAAAGAGCGCGTTCGACCAGGCGGGGCTGCTCCCAGGAGCTAAAAAAACACGAAGCCAGGTGCACGTTTCAGGGTGCGTCGAGGATGTGTGCGTGGGCAATAGCACGTGTGCACCGCGGCACGAGTCCCGAACACCCGACAGGCAGATGTTTCGCCTCTTGGGAGGCTTTGATGCCACCCCGCTACCAATTTATTTCTTTTCCTGCGGAGCACCGTCCTCTCTAAAACTGGAAGCACGCCGAACGCGGTCTGCACGATGTTCCGCGATGCTGGAGGATGGGATCAAGTGGAATCCTCGGTGCAATCTCTATTGTCGGAGGACTCTTGGCTCGCTTGGGATCGGTGATTAAATTGCTCCCTGTAGTGGGTTTTCTATTTACGTCTCTTCTCCCGTTTCTGTTTGATAGTCTCGTTGGGGGAGAAAAGGGTGGCTCTTATTGAGTTTCTCTTTTATAGACTTGCCATTCGCTTCGACGTTTCAGGATTTTATGACTGAAGACGTAAGTTCTCGCACAGTTTATGTTTATATCGCTGTGCTTGGTGACCGATTTTTTGTTTGAGTTTTGTTGGGTGTGAGATATTTATATTAGGATATTTCTAGGTTTTTACCTGGAAAACTGAGAAATTCTATAGGAATGGAATAATGATATCAATGATGAATAACGACTATAATGTACAGAATAAAATTAAGAATACCGCCATGAATAAAGCTACATTGAAATAAAGGAATATTGATTTTTCATTTGACCGAAAAAAAACAGCACAAACTTTCTATTCGATCTAATACATTTTTTCGAAGTAGAACAGAACCTTGATTAACCAAATCATAATTATCCCAGTATTTTATTCTACAAAGTATCAATCATTTAATGGAGTAGATGTAGAGCAGCTACTTAATCTGCGGCTCGCCAAGCTTTTGTGGCGGCCCAACACAACACAGTTATACTCACTGCCAGGTACTTTTTTAAACACATGGTGATTTAATTTTTTAAATTTTGTTTGTCACATTTTTGACTAAATTGCTAAATATGTCTGTTTCGGCCTTCAGAGTGAAATATGACTTCAAGTACAACTTGGAATATGATTTAACCATGAGCTTCAGTAACAATCTGAACCAAACATTAATCAATTTCCAAGATATTAATAAGGATTATTCTGGTGATGAAAACCAGTCAGAAATGTTGATCTTTGGCATAAACTTGTGTAAGGTTTACGCAAACCTGAATGAAGCGTGTGAGAGAAGATGAATATGAATGAAATATGCAAAAGATTCATTTAAAAAGAAAAAGAACAAGCATGTAGAAAAAGCAAGAAGAGATACAGAAGTAATTTGAGTGAGTCTTAATTATTGCGACTGTTAAATTAATAACTAATTGACATTCCTTCAATAAACATAATTCACTTTATGTTTATTTTAAATTGCTATACAATTGTCAGCAATTTCATTCTTAATTTTGTAATATATTTCTCAATATTGCGTTTTCCTATAAGAATACATGTTAAATAAAAAGTTGAATAATTAAAAAATTATCGAATCAATTTTTTTTTAATTTTCCGGGGGATTTTACTATTGCATAAAGATTCATTCCTCGAATTTTTAAAGATTTTCTTCTTATTTTTAATGTTACTACAGTTCCTCCTTAATAATGGTTTACTATTTTACACACGAAGTCGGTTAATCGAGGTTCTATTGTAAGTTTTATGTATAAAATGAATAAAAAGTCTTAAATCTCTTCTAGACTAACCTAACTCCTGACCAAGCAAAGAAGAAAGAACACCTGCCTGATTCTCCTTCGATTTTTTTCTTATTATTACAGGGTGGCACTGTGCAGGCTCTTATCGTTATTCGTAGAACAGCAGGTGCAAACAGTTAATAAGTTTGGAAACCCTTTTTTTTCAACTTGTTGAATTATTACCTACTTTTCAATCTTCAAGATACCTGAACGATGTCTTCTATTCTAATAGTGAAAATTTAACTTACACTTTGTATTTTGTATACGAAACCTTTAAAATATTAATTCTTGAGTTATTTGTTTAATTAAGTTTGAAAGAGATTTCGTGACTTCACAAGAAATGTTCATGTTAAATTTGGAAACACTTCGATCTGCAAATATTAAAGTAACATCCATGTACTACATGTCAAGTTTGGCATACATATCGTGTCTATGACATTTTCAATGGAAGGTAACTAGTTGATTGCACCAGTGAAAAAACTCTTCCACACATCCAGTCACTTGAATCAAGTGCTCTACACTCGAATACTGGGCCAAGTGTTTTGTCAAGCTTGAAAAAGATCGAAAATATCGTGACCTAGACAATGTAAAGCATGTATCTTAATATTTCAACCATTTACTGACAAGAGTGCAGATTTTCAATCCAAGTATTTAACTCGTCAACATTCAATTTTGGTTTGCACTAGAACATTAATTATTCAACTTAATATTTGCAATATGAAATGCTGATAATTAGTAGCATATTATGGTTCAAATGTTACTTGAAATGTTACATTAAATAATTGAAACCCTAACTAATCAAACTTGGGGATAATTGAGAGCCGGATAATCGATTGACTGATTCTACTGACTTCTACAGAATATAAAAATGCAGCGTATAGACTCTATTTTTTTATCTGTAAAATGTTAAGTACAAGAATTAATAAATTCGTTTGACGAATTTTGCTGATGTTATAAATATAAAAATACAGACGTTTCATGAAGCTTGTTTCAGTTAAATGAAGTAGATTGGGAAGGAGATAACGATGAGCAAAAAAAAGTAAAGGTCTTCTTCAACATGTCAGCTGTTTATTTCGTTCCTCGTTATATATAGATACTTCTGTGAAAAACTATATCTACTTATATTTACGCTACAGGATTCATTTGCTTTAAGCTTTAAGGTTTATTCGTTTTAAGTAATGAGATTATAACGAGCAAGAAGATTTTGAAGATCAAGCTGACTTTAGATTGATCCAGCAGCAGTTCAGTACAGTAGATTGTAACTGGAGTAATGTAAACAGTGTGTTTATTTCATTACAGTGTTGTCATTCGAGTAAGTAATCCAATTAAATGACTGGACCATGATTGCAGTCCAGTCCAGTGATCTAATACAAAAAATTGTTGTCAATATTTTACTACTGCAATTTGTTTGCAACTGAATATTGAGTAACTTTTGTTAGAAACATTTTCTTTTCAAATTAATTATAACTACTATATTAATCATAACGGAAGGAGGATCATTATCCATGACTATAGTACTGAGCGTTGAATATGTAAGCAAGATAGGCAAGATAATTTTATTTTCATAGTAATCTTTAATTGCTTTAGTAATTGGTTTAGTACTTTAATAATTATCTTTTGATACAGGACATGATCATGATTAAAAATTTTCCAATCATCGTGCAGCCAATTGCAAAAAATTTGGACAAAATTCGAAATTCAGTTTAATTTAGTTATTTACGCTTCATCTCAAACTATCTTATTCTATAATTATTCTTATAATTATAAAAGTATAAAACAAGTACAAAGGAACACTTTAAGCATATTCAAGTATGATTAATATTTATCTATTTCATTTCAGTAATTCGTTAAATCTTTTTATATTTATTCTTTTGGTGTCAAATACTATTCTTAAAGCTGTATAAAATTTATCTATTGAATTGATTATTTTCACACATTTTCATCGATCAAAGGTGTGAAATTCGCCTATGATAATTAAGATAAAACATTTCTTTATACCCTGTGCAACGTTCATGGCCTTTAGGTAAGACAGTGGCATATTTCCCTTTCAACGATTCACCAAAGACTGGAATCATGCAGATCATCGGCAGATTTCCAGTAAAACCACTGCACTGGAATGTAGTGATTTGATTCAGCGACTGGGCTAATGGAAACCCAGCTTCAATTTATGCACTAATCATTTGTTTTATCCTGGACGAGGCTAGGAGAAAATAATTCTGATTATTGTTTAAAATATTTCTGACAGAGAGACTTTATTAGCAGAAGTGATAATAAAGTGATCAAGTTCCTTGAAAGAAGTGATTCCTGGGGTGATTTTAAACAAGTTTTTCTTCAGCGATAATGTTAGGTGGGGCTTTGTTAACGAGTTATTAACGAAAAACACCGACCAATCGGGGAGCGAGTACAGTGGATTAATGATGACGCGGACGATGACGGACCAATACTACTCACAGCTGGAGCCCGCGCTGAAATTCGTCCACAGTATTCGCACTTCTATGGGTCAGTGTTTCTCATTAATAACTCATTGATAAAGCCTTACTTAACATTTTCGCTAAGGAAAAAGTTGTTCAAAATCACTTCAGGAATTACCCCTTTCAAGGAACTGCAACATTTTTGTTACACCCTGTATACTCAATATCCATAGAGCTTGTCTATATTTCCATGGGGGGAACGCCTCACCCTCGCCCCATTAAGACTCCTTAAATCCTTACGTCGTTCGGGTTGATTCGACGCAGTGATAACGATCGAACCGACTGGAAATTCGCGAGATAACGAACGGGAACGTCCGTCGTCAGCGTCTGCCTGGTCGTCGCGAGGAACAAACAGCCTTTGAAAGCGAGTCGGCTCGCAGTTTGCGCCCTCGATAAATCCTCGACGGAGACTTCTGCCATTGTCTCGGCAGCGAGGAGAGCCGTTTGACTTCGACGCGTCCACGAGGAGGGGTTGAGACAATGGGGGAAGGAGGAGGGCTGAAAGAGATAGTCTATATAGCAGGGGCCACTCGTGCGTTTACACCAAGACAGAACCCTCAGACGCGTAGGCTTCGTACGAAGTGCATCAGCTGCCACTTGGGCACGCGCCACGGAAGCCTGTGCTATGTTTCCTTTCCTTTTTTTTTTCTCCCTTCCCTTTCCTAGCGCCGCTCTTCCTTCCTAGCTCTTCCTCTTTTTTTTTTTTCTTTTTTTTTGTCTTCCTCCGGCAGTCATGCGTGATGCTCGCTTCGAACGCTCTCGCGCGGAATGGACCCGTCGACGAGTCGCGTTCCGAGGGATCATTGTTTATGACATCCCTCGAGTCTTGTGAAACGGAGTTTCAGAAAGTGAAACGATTTTGCATATTCGTAGCCTTTGGCGAACGATTATGACTCTTTAGAGTTGCTTGGAGCTTTTAGAGAATATAGAAGATGGAGATGTTTGGTTCGATTTGGAATTGAAAATGTTTAAGGGGACATGTTTAACGACAACTTTTTACGCAATTAGATCTAACTGTCATATTTTGTATTGTTTTTGGTTCTTTCTTTCGGCTTTTTACTCTATAAATATGTATGTTTATCGTACAAAGTTATGTGAATCCTCCTTACTGTTAATTCTTTAAGGGGGGATTTCCATATAGATTGCTAAAAATAAGCCGATTTTTGCGAATTTTTTTACAAAAAACCTATTAAGGGAATCATTTTGAAACCTTCGGGACTGTATATAGGGTAACGTATACAGTTGTTGACCCCCCTATACAATGATTGATCCTTTCAAGAAAAGTAAAAAATACAGTATAATCCTTTTCTGATATAGTAAAATATTAATTGTATTCGAAACAAGAATATTTGGATCATTGAAATATATATATATTTTATTATGTAAGAAAAGGATTATACTATATTTTTTACTTTTCTTGAGAGGGTCAATCATTGTATAGGGGGGTCAACAACTTTATACTTTACCCTACACTGTTTAAAGTTACAAAAAAAATTTGTTTGCAGTATAAATATTGGCTGCAGAAGTCGCTGTTGAAGAAAGTTGTTGCAGCCTTGCCGCTGGAGGTATAAATTGGTGGGCACTCTAGTTCCTTCAATTTTTTCTAGAATGAAGAAATTCAAAATGTTCCTTATTATTTATGAAATTATATCGTCGATGAACCAAAAATATTAGTGAAAAGTATAAATTTTTAAAGATCGCAGGGCTTGAAAACCAAAAGTGTGTTTTTTTGGGGTAACTTCTGGGCGCATTTGTGTGAAATAAAGTTGCTTAAATTAATTTTTTCATTAAACATGTAGGTTCATCGACTATAGTTTGCTATAATGTAGTTGTATACACCGGGATAGATAGATTGGTTGAGTAGTTTTTGTTTAATCGTGCCCGCCAATTGAAAGAAATTAGTTTCGAGAAAAACGTATCTAAAGTTTCAGCGGCGAAAAACGAAAAGTGGCAAAGTCTTGTAAAACTTGCAGTTGTTCAATGTTAATTTCCTGTTCATGCTGAATAAAATAACCCTTCAGCTTCCTCAAAAAATTCAAATCTCTGTCTCCGATAGAACTACCGCATTCACCATAACTTTTGTTATTTTATAATACCGCGCGCAGTCGACACGCTGCTGCTTCATTAACTGTATTTCTACAAATACCTGGAATTCTGGCGTAGGGCTTTAGGATTACGTCCTTGAAGTGCATTACTATTGATCAAGCACAAAAAAATTGTTTGACCTGCTATATGGAAATCCCCCCTTAAGCACTTGCAAATATTCATGACTATTTAATGATGAGGAACTTATGATCTGATACTGTATTAATTTTTTAACAAACTTGACCCCAGAATCTTATAGGGAGAAAATGCATCTACAATTGGTAATTTTTGGGTCGAAAATGAGCATTCTAAAATAATCAAAAAATGACATCAACAAAAAGTGGTTCATATTTTGGCACTTTACCCTAATTATCATATAGCGCAGGAATAATTTGTTATTTGGAATTTATAGAATTAACAAAGATAGGAAATTCAGAAAATAAAAAGGTAGCATTACTGTTTAGGTTGTCTTACAAAACATTCAATAATCTTACCTCGCGATGAATTTATGAGTTGATTATCGCTGTTTACTTGTTTTAGAGTTTTGAACAGTGGCTAATTCGGTAAAGATTGAGGCGGAGATACGGGTACCCCAGAATTTCTCAGAAAGTTCTGAAAACCGTAACTTCTGGAAGTTCAAGGAGCTCTCTAAGTCCGTACAGTTCAATTACCTCGAAACTTCGGAAACTTTTAAGATTTCCTAGAGTTCGTTATAATGATTAATATTGGCTCGAGTTCACCTAGAGGTCGTCAACTCTGAAACTTCAGTAGAATCCACGGTATAATTAGCTAATTTAAAATTGAAAGAATTTTGATAATTCTAAGTTGAAATGAAATGTTTCTTTAAACTAAACTATTCAATCTTGAAGTGATTTTCTGCAAATCACGATAAAAGTTCATAATGAATCACAAAAAAGAAAAAGAAGAGAGATAGAGAAGATGGAAACATTTGTGTTGAATGTTAAAACTCCTTCCGAAAGCTGATTTCAAACACATCTTGTTTCCATTTTTATACGTAATTGCAGTATTATAAATATTCAGTCGTTGGCAACACGGGTCGTGCTTCTGTATGCAAAACTCTGGCAACCGGGGAACCCTGAAAACTCCGCTGTATTTAGAACTTTGTTGCATTTACAATTCTATAGAAGCACGGATCTCGCGTTGGAACTTCATTATACTGTTAATTATGTTGCTCCAAGTCACTCAAAAGTCTACTTCAATAACTTGAATTAACGCATCAGTTCGAAGAGAATATTTCTTTCATTGTACCATCAACTTTGAACTGAATTCGTGGCATTCAATTGTGGACAAAAGTCTTATCTTTCATGCATCCAAAGCTGAACAAAATTTTGAAGAAAATATTTATATTATTTAAAATAACACACTTTATACAATTCAAAAAAATAGTATTTCAAATATTACTTGAAATTTTGACATATAAAATACTTTTTTTCGCGAACTTTAGTGTAACATATTTAAACTTTGTATTATTCACAATATTTAACATATTCTTTTTTTTAAGTAGATTAATTCATAAGAATCCATAGCAATTAATTTTGTTTCACAAAATTGAAAATCTGAATATAACAATCAAAAAAATATTGATGTAACTATGTGAAATATAAGCTTCAGTATTTTTAATATTCTTAAAAGAAAATACAACTTCGAATGCTATTTTAAAAGCTTTGTCCTACAAATAACATATTTTATTTTCAAAAGAACACGCATGATCTAAAATATGGTAGATTATTTACTATTTACTACTTGAAATATTTTACAAAGGTCTGATATTAGACTGTAAAAGTTCAACATACTTATATTGGATCCAGAGTGACTATAGTTTTGTTAAATATTTAAAAAATGTTCACATAGCATTTGTTTAAATATATTTGATCGTTAGGATCGAGGAAAAATAAAAAGAATATTATCTTTCAAATATAAATCTCAGTATTTGCAATATCCTTAAAATACAATATTACTTTAATAACTATTTTAAGAAATTTTTCTTACAAATAAAATATTTTATCTTTAAAAGTAAGAAATAATGTTTTACCTGCGGTTTGTATCCATCACAAGTGAGTTCAATTTAAATTTATATTTTCGAAAAGCAGAGTACATGAATGTAAACAGGTCAGTCTATCAAAAAACAAACTTGTAGGTTTATAAATAGTGATATTGTTTTTCTTTACTTCTATATTTTTATTGAGAAAAAATTAGTCTAACATTGATCAGTATCTACATTGAAGAAGAGTAAGTTAATTTCTACTTTTTGGCCCCTAAGTAGATGTATGTACTTCTTCAAGAGGTGTTCTCGTTTAAAAAACGTTTCGAACCTTTTTGATAAATTAAATTTTTACATGAAAAAGCAATTCAACCCTTAATTGGATTTTTAGCCCTGCACAAATGTAAACTAAGTAACTTTTTAATAAGTGTTGATGGAGTCATTTGAAGCCCTATACAATCTTATATTATTTATCTCATGATGTTTCTAAGGATACGAAATAAGATTCGTTTCTATTTATCAATTCAGTAAAAATTAATATTAAATTACGTTCTTAGACTCAAATTGACTCAAGTCTTGTATTCAGAAAATTAAATATTGAATTACGAAAACATAATATACCACATTATAAACCATTCTGACTTAATATTACTGGTATAAAATATGAATAATTTAATTAATTGATAATTATTAAGGTATTATGCAAATTTCACAATAAAAATTGAGGATAACTAAGGCTTGAGTAATCAAGGTTCTACCTAAATGTATAGTTTCGAGCGTTCAAAACAATTTTCTATTACAGTTTTCAATAAATTCGCTTGGCTAAATGTACTCATTCCTAGACGAGACGAGTTTACACAAGTTTCCAACGAGATAATAAAGTATTCTAAGTAGATCGTTGCCGAAATGCTTCCAGTCTCAACGCCGGGTTTAAAGTTTTCGGACAAATATCATCGTCGAATAAACCGCGGAGGATACTCGTTTTTAATGAATTTTTAACAAGAATATTCGCGCGATTCGGCCACTTTTAATTTCGCCACGATGCACCCGAGATCTTAAGGGTCGTTCGTCGAAACCGCCGGCAGGCATCTCGTCGTTTATTCGCCCGCTAGACGACGCGACGGCAATTTTTCGCGGCATCGTACAGCTCGTTACGTAGCACGGCGCGGGGATTAACGTCACGTAATTAAATGGCGCCGCGTGCAACGCTCGCGCAGCCGAGTGCATTCGTCTGTGCACTCGCCTCGGTGCATACCGGCGGCTCTCGTTCGCTCGCGAGAAATCGTTCCCAAAGCACGATTTTTTTTGATTCCAGAGACTCTCTGTTGCGCGGGTAAAATCGACCGGCTGACGAGACAGCATCAAAAGGAACGGTTTAAAAAAAAATGGTCCCTGTGAATTTTAAAGGGTAAATGTAATCGGAAAATGCTTTTCCCGAAGGAAGGAGTTGTTTTTTCTTTATTTTAGAGTGATTGTAAGGCGTTTGATGCTAGGGAAATGAGATGAGGGCGTTTTAAAATGTTTTATATTGATGGTACAAAGATTTGCTTAATTAATGAGTGTATTGAAAGGCGAAAATAGTATTTTGTAATGATAAATACACGCTTTTAAAATAAAGAAAGTTTAACGGTAGTCAAAGAGCTATTTTTAACTGTAAAGTAAATAAGTTGCAGACGTTCTCAATAACATTGTTTATTCTGAAAGTTTGTATGGGAAGCTTGATACTTAATAAAGTCTGCTACGAGTCGACAAGAACCTTTGAAACATCCCTTAAATATCGATTCCACCCTCCCCAAAGGGTATAAGCATTTAAATATGTATAGAAAATGTTGTAATCTGTCCTTCGACTATAATTAATTCATTGACATTTATCGATTACATCTGTTGACCCATGTATACCAATGAAGAACACTTTTGAAGAGCCTCGAGCATAGTAACGAGACGAACTGACGAATAAAATTGAAAGAAATCCTTCCAATGAATGCATCTGCATAATTTCCTATTTTCCGTTCCTACCATTTTCAGCACTGACCTTATTTATTCTTGGAACGAACGCGTTTCTTTATCGTCTTTTAATAAGCCGACGTTCAAGCTAATTAAGAGAGCATATAATATGAACTATTAGAAATCGACTCGAGTTCAATTTCGATTTGTATGCTTGGGCGCAAATTAACGCGGTAAGATCGCGTGACTCGGCTCGCTTTTCCGCGACGACGCGCGCTTTTCTATGATCTGATTTCGAACGAGAAGAAACATCTTCGCCAGAAATCGTTAGCATCATCAACGAAAATATCCGTTTACAGTGTTTTCATAAGCAATGCACGCCGGAGTCTTAATTAACGCTTAAAACCTGCATGGTGTATGCATTATTCACGTTCTTATCAGACTGTCGGGTCTGCCTTACCGCTGTGATAACAATGTTGCTCTTCGCAAACGGGAAAAGTAGCAGAAGAAAAGCAAGATAAATTAACGGCGAACTTGAACACAGTTGATTTTCCGCTTCAACGTGTTCCGGTTCGAGGAGAAAGAAAATAGAAAGAGAAGAGCGAAAGCGTCTAATTTCAAGCGGACGAATACTTCGAGCTTATTTATTCGCTACAATTGTCTAGAAATTTTAGTTGGATAAAAATAATTTTTCTCACTTTTCTCAAAATACATGTATAAATAAATTTAGTAATTATACTTAATTATTTCCCATTCCTTTATCCGGTAATGACTAGTCAAATGATCTGAAACTGCAGTCCATGCTAAGAACTAATTAGCAATGTGGTAAATACCGTTAACTTAAAATCGTTAATCCGGTAGAACTATTAAATATAGTGAACTTTTGTGCAAAGTAAAATGGGAAGCCAGTAAATCTAAATCTAATTTTCATTTTCTTCTTTGTCCTTACAATTAGAAGAAGAATGTAAGTAGAATAAATCCCAATTGAAAACGTTTCTTTTTTAATTAGTAAGTAACTAAGAAATAAGATTAAACTTTGACTCCAGTATGAAAAGTAAGTTTAAACTTTGACTCCAGCATAATCAAATCATAATTTTTTTGTATATTTTCTTTGTTGCTATTATCTGCAACTTTGCGAGATACTTTCAAATTTCAGATGCACTTGCTATTTCGCAAAAGCAGTTGTTCAACATATAATTGAAAGAATTAAGCAAGGATATGAAAATTTCGAAACTTTTTCGATATGCCTTTGACTATTTTCGTAGTACAGATGTATTCAAATTATATTCAAATGAGGATGTCATGGCATGATAGGTAAAATTCATAAAAACCATAAAACCCACATTGTTCCATTTAAAGAAATAAGTTTGACCTTCATTATATGTAAGCAATTTAGTTAATTTTACATACCTTACTCTTAATAAGACAGAAATATATGAATTTAAGCAAAAACCAATATTTTTTTGCCATTTCTATTTTCAATTCTTCCACAACAAAATATTATCAGTAATTACTGAGCAGCGCACTTTTACTATACTCAAAAACGATTTTGTCCACCCAGAATCGCAACTTTTACCACTATGCGTCGTTCTCAAGATGAACCGAGAAAAATGAAACAATGACACGAGGAACTCGGATGCAGCTAGAATTTTCAGTTTTCCCGCCACTTTCCTCCCAGTTTTTCCTGCTTCGTACTCGAGGAGCTCGCGTGCTACGACAGCAAACAGGAGGAAATTATTTCACGCTGAGCGGGGATCGACCGAGTCTAACGTGCTCGCGCGCTCGCACCGTTAACGGCAGTCAACGGTTGTTAATTGCTCGATGATAATTAGTCGGGCGAGGGGAAACGACCACGCCGGTAATGGAGCACGCTTTAACAATTCCTTTAATGAATTCGAGACACCGTGCGTGGCTTCTTCCGCGCGATGGGAGCTAACGAACCACTGTTTCACCGTTCGACACCCCCTAACCGCAGACCTTGTTGGCGAACGCGTTCTTTCGCCGACCGGAAATCTTAGAGGTTGTTTCTGACTCTTATGAACGTGGTGGATGAAACGAAAAGATTCGAGGCGAGATAGTGCGAGTAGTTGAGCGGAATAGCGAGGGTCAGGGCCGCGGTTTACCATAAGGCGTGTTCGGCGCAAGCGAAGGCCTCGGTTTTATGGGGTCATATTCTACAGCTTTGCTCCATATAAGTAAGTTAAAATATATATTGTTAGGTATGAAATTCACATTGAAAAATGCTTCTCCACTTGAAATAATATTTTTTTCGTCTTCAACTTCATCTTCAACTTTTCAAATCTCTGACTTCAAACTATAAAATCTTTAATTTTAACTCTAAAAATCTCTAAATCGATAACTTAACATTTTTTAATGTACAATTTCAGAAGTGAAACTTTAGAAATCTAACATTTCAAACTTCCTCTTCACACTTTTAAATCTTTAATATTTAATATATATATTTATAATATATTTAATCTTCAAGTCTTTAAACATTCTGTTTCATATTTTCAAATCCTCGACAATTTTTTCGGATGTTTAAATGAATCTCTCAAGTCTTCAAAATTTAATTCTGAAAATTTCTAAATCTTCAATTTTAGCTCTAAAAATTTCTAAATTTGTAACTTCAAACCTTCAAATTTTCAATATGAAAGCTTCAAATCTTCAACTCCAAATTTTTCAATTTCCTATTTCAAACCCTCAAGTCCACAACGTTAATTGACTGTAAAAATTTTTGTATCTAAAACTTAAAATCTTTAAATTTCTAAAGTGAAATCTTAGAAATTTGCGAATATCTAATTTTATCTCTTGAAATGTTCAATTTTAAATCTTTAAATCTCTAACTTCAAGTCATCAAATCTTTAGTCTGAAATCATCTTTTCAAATTTTCGTTTTTAATTCTTCAAATGATCAACTTCAAAATTTTGAAACTCCAACTTCAACGATAGACATTGTGCTGTATAATACTGTATAATTTTAGTAATTCTTATCAAATTATTCGTATTACAAATACACAGCAACCATTTTTTTAAATCAATGTACTCATAAACAATGTTTCGAACAAAAAAATATCATGCTAAATTAAAAAAGAAACGTGTTTAAATTTAATTAACTAAAATAAACTTCTTCTTTTGCAGTCTCATAATAACATAAAATTTTCGCATATCTGACGAACTTTTAACTTTCTTCTGAAGAAAAGGTTGAAAATTGATGAACTTCCTTTTACTCCAAAAATTTAAATAATCCAAAAGAGATCACAAAATGTGTTATGACCAAATATTTCATCCATATAATCTGATATGTAATAATTTCTATTATCAGTCTATCATTTTTAGCAAACGTGTCATATCATATCAAGGCACAAGAAATGTACAAATCTATTACTTACTTAGAAGTAATCTATTAATTACTTAATCACTTAGAAGTAATCTATTAATTACTTAGAAGAAAACAAAAAGCCTAACTGTTAAATTTTATAAGCCATAAGAAATATACATACATACCAGAATGTATTTACACTATTTTGCTTTATTTATAATTTCCATTCGCTAATATATTTGCGAAATTATGTTCTATATCAGTTTAATCTGTGCAAACGGTAATTTTAAGTATTTGTTACTACAAATTAAATAGAAATATTTTGTAATTCACTTCTGATTTTCCATCATCCCTGAAAACATTTGTTACACCCTGTACAATGACTTGAGGAGATGTAAGAAAGTTGAGGTGTTTTGTTGAGTGACCCCCATTAGAGTCCCAGAGGTACACTGTCCTCCTTTGCTAAACTATCCGATCTTACAATGCTTCATTCATGAATGCAGTATCGTTAAAATTTTTATAGAGTTGTTTTCATATTCTTGACAGCAGCTACAGATATAAACATAAAAGATTTTCAACACTGAAATGAAGGATATCTACAAACGAAATAAAAATTCTTCGAGGATTTGCTAAAACTGAAATATAGGTACAACATGAAATTATCTAACACTAACTAATAAAAAAAATTAACTTGAAACAATAATTCCCTTGATTTCAACATCTCCAAAGCTATTCAAAATCTTACATTTAAAGAATTCTATCAGATTCTGAGCTCGAATAATCAAAATGTTATATGGTACCGTAATAAATTCTTTGAAGTAATGTCTACTACAATTAAAGTGATCCTACAATCGTTCTGTTAAGTCCCTAGATCCTTTCGCGTGTTTCCTCAGCTACTGTTAAGTCATTCATTTTCATTTCATCTCGTCTTGTCTCTAAGCCACTAACAAACATAAATTTCCTCGAATATCTCCCGGCGGTTCGGGGGAAGATTTACGTCGACAGTCGTGTGGGAACATAATCCACGTGCAAAAGATACTTCGCACCGTTTTTCCGCATACAATTAACGCAAAATAAGCCACGGAGTAGCTAGGCTCTGAGAGGGTTCCTCGGAAGAATTTCCATAAAATAGCCGGAAGCTGTTTGCGTAACTCGAAGAATGTATACCGAGTCCCGGAAGTCGCTAAGATTTAGGACATACTGTTACGCGACACGGGATGTGACTATAAAATTTAGATTACATTCACGATCCGCTGAAAGTTCGTGCTTTCAACTTCTGACTTTCTTTTATGAAACATGATTATTAAATGTGATTAATTAACGTGGTAAGTTTTATTCAGATTGATTAAGGAACAAAATAGCTAAATCTGAAATTTAGAAGCGAGCAAACGTAACGCAGGTTACTGTTCTAAAATCAATGTATGAACTTGTTTTTATTTATTTTTTTCTGGTTAGTATAAATTGGATCCCATATTTTTTTAAAGTAGGACTCATTATTAAGTAAATTTAATTAATACTCGTGTGACATGAAAGAAAGTCAGAAGTCACAAATACAGGGTGGTCCACGCAACTTGTGCACCTCTGTAACTTCCAAAATATGCGTTGCACGAAAAAATTTTGTATATAAAATTTGCATGGTTTAAAGGGGTACATTATGTAGTGCATTTATTTTTTTTTATAGGTGGAGGCGTTTCGGAGATTTGAAGGTCAACTTTGTTTTTTTTTTAAATAGAACACTATATTTTTTATATCAAAATATCAGAGTTGGGCAAAATGTAATCTGATTACAAATCACAAATTGCGATTAAAGTGTAATTACTAATTTAATTAAACATCATTTTCTGTAATTGTTAATATTTATTGACTGCGCAGACAAACTGTAATCAGAAAAAATAAACGATTACAGAAAATAACTCATAATTGAATGATTAATTACAGTTTAATTACAATTTGTGATATATTATTAGATTACATTTTGCCCAACTCTGCAAAATATGGAAGAATATTGAATTCTGAGTATAAAAGTATTGACCTTTATAAGCCCTAAACCTAATACCTAAGAGTAATTTCACTTTATTTCTTGAAAATTTTCTTCACGTAATATCAAGTTGGAGATTCAATCTTATTAGCGCAGGACATGATATTACGTGAAGAAAATTTTCAAGAAATAAAGTGAAATTACTCGTTAGGTATTGGTTTAGGGCTAATAAAGATCAATACTTTTTTACTCAGAATTTGATATTCTTCCATATTTTGATATAAAAAATATAGTATTCTATTTAAAAAAAAAAAGTTGACCTTCAAATTTCCGAAACGCCTCCATCTATAAAAAAATAAATGCACTACATAATGTACCCCTTTAAACCATGCAACTTTTGTATACAAAATTTTTTCGTGCAACGCATATTTTGGAAGTTATAGAGGTGCACATGTTGCGTGGACCACCCTGTACATATATTCTACTATAAATAAATACATACAATTACAATTGCGGACAGACGTTTCCGAACGATATAGATTTTCATATTATATACAGTTTCATCTATTTCATTTGAAGTAACAGAAAAATCTAATTATGTATATTAATAGAGAAATGAATGATCTACAATCTACAAAAACACACCAAAATCATTTTGATAGAAAATATGTTTATCTTCTTATATTTCATTCATACGTACTTGCATGAAATATACACTGATAAAAGATTCTGAACAATTCATGAATATTTGGTTGCATGTCCTACTGTCAATGACAGCTTACAATTTGCTTGGCATACTTGAAATTAGTTTTCGCAGACAGGAACCGGATAAGGAATTGCAATTTTGGCTTCTTTCGACAGATAAATCGTCTCCTTTCGAACATTTTCTGCCTGTAAGCAATCCTTCCACGTCACCCCTTACATTTTGTGACATCGATCTCTTTAAAATTCCGAAAACTGTTGATTGTGATATTTGCAAATGTTTTGAAATTGCTTTGATCGACAATTTATCTTTTGAACAAAGTTTTGCTACTGAAGATTCAATTTTTTTTGTCAATGTGTTGAACCATTTTGCAGACCTGTAAAAGTGGTTACTAAATATTGTTCACTTTAAGTCAACTATTACCTGTGCAATTGCTAAAGAAGACTTTATGAAATCTAACAATAAGAAGAATACATTAGCAGCTCCGAAAATTCGCTAAGAAATTCGATTAACCAAACACTAATAAATCGTTTGGAAACTTATCTTAGGCTATATTTCAAGCAAATATGCAAAATTTAAACATAAAAAAATGAATGTATTTTTTCGGTGAATTCTTGTAGATATAAATTCTCTATCAATGTACATTGTACATAATTCGATTTTTCTATTACTCCCAAATGAAATACATAAAACTGTACAAAATATGGAAATCATTATCGTTCGGAAACTAATGTCCACAACTGTATATGAAGACACGTAATCTACGCATTTGAATCTTGAATATTTGTTCTTCACCGAACAGGATTCTTCTAATTATTTCATGAAAATGCTTGGCAAATGAAAGAATCTTGAAACCGGTTCACCATACCCAATTATCAGAATTACAGTGGTCACCTAATTCGAACGTTAATTTTAATCGTTCACCTTCGTTCCGCAGTTAATTAAAAAGCCAATTAACGCAAAGACCGTGTAAACAAGATGGTAGATACCGATTGATGAAGTTCGTTGGGGTGGAGTAGCCCAGTTGGAGCCGCGATCTGATGACCTTCTCCTGTACGGTGACCATCCTCGAGCTCCTCGAACTCTGGTGCACCCTGGTGGTTCTTATCACTTGATAACAATGGTGTTTAGTCTGAGTGTTCGACACCCTGTCGCTCCTCGGCTCGATCATCGTGAACATGATGATTACCACTGATCACCGTCGAACCGATCACTATCACTAGACGTGTCCTCGCTGTTCTCACTCGCGGTTTCACGGATCATTTTCATTCGCGATCGACCAATTCGACTCGATATCACAGTGCTCTTTGGTTTGTCGGGCGACGTCGGAATTGTCTTATTATCCGAGGTACATTTCTGTACCCAATAGACCTGAATTCGAAGGAAGAGAATAAAATTTTAAAAATTTGCTTCTAGAACTTTGCTTGTGATATGGGGGATTTTTTTCAAGACAAGAGCGAAATGTCTGGCAGTTTTCTGTTTTCGATTTCTTTTTCAACTTAATGTTTCCTTTTTAATAATAACAGTTTTTTTATTAACAATTTTTCAGGTTGCCTTTGTCAAGATATCTAAATGAAGTTGTCTTAAATTTTAATAATAGATTTAGTGTTGTTTAAAAGACTGTAGAAATACACAGGAGAAAAATGATTATGAATATGATATAATAGCAAAACACGTTTGATTAAAAACTGGAAGTTTTAAAAAATTATAAAATTAATCGATGGTAGTGTGTGTTTAATAATTTGTAGAGTATCTTCTATATGTATTAACTTGTTTTGGTATTAACTGAGAGATTGTTTTAATTTAGACGACAGTTTTGAATATTTCAGTATTTGATTGGTGATTCACATTTTATGAAAATATACGAGGAATACAATATTAATAGCATGTTTTTCTAGGTATTAAGAATTTTTTAAATTATTTTTGAAGACCTAAATAACTTCAAAATATGCTTTCGATTCGTATTTATAAATATAAAATTCTTTTCATCCTTCAAAAACAAACATAAATGCTTCGTTCAACAAAAATTGAGAAAAACTTGAAGCTGATCAGATGAAAATAGTGAAGCTGGAATCACGCAGAGACCTAAATATTTAACAATTTTGTTAGTAGAAAGTATTTCAGCCAATCATAAATAAACTGCGAATATTTATATAAATTCACATATTTACTGACATAGATAAATAATTGAAGCTTGAATAAAAACTATATTTACATTTAGATGTTTTCATATTTTTTCACCTTATCAATATTTGTATTTGTACACATTTGTATGTATCATAAATACATAAATATTAGGATGGTGCTTATTTCTAAAAACAGAATATTTTACGCATTTTTTCACTTGTCAATATGTTCTTCCTTATGTAAATAATATAGTAAATAATACAGTATTCTTTTATTTTCTTAAGTTCAATATTAGATGGTACTACCAGCCATTGAATTGTGTGTTTTCTAAGAAGAATGCAATTTTCTTTCCGACAAATTATATTTTTTAATCAAAATAATTTTGTGAACCATTATCTTTTAAAAGTAAACTATTTTCATTTATAAAATATCTATTTTGCAAAGGATGACACTACATAGTCTAATGAAGTCGATTTATTAATATGAGGATATTTTGTCATTTTTGTCAAAGTTGCTAATAGCATCAAATATTGTTTTTATCCTAAGTTTGTTCATTTCTGGGTTGGTTAAGAATTCTCAATATAATGACGTTAAACAATCAGACTTTCACAATTTTAGAGAATCTGATGCATGAATTCACCATTTAAATATCAATAAGTTGGAAGCAAATCCTAAAACATCATGAAATGTAATCAATAAACTGTGGATGTTTATGCAAATTCCTATTTTAACAAGCATAGAACATCAACTGAATTGTTAATAAATTTACGTTTTTTCTTTATATATTATAAAATATATTTTATTTTTGATATTTCATATATTTTTGTATCTGTGTGTATCTTTACACATTTTCGTAGTTTAAAAATTTTCATAAATACACAAACATCCGCAGTCTAATAATAAAATTTTAACCAGGCCTGTTTTTCAGTATAAAAAATAAAAAAAAATAAGATGCTACAGCATTACCTTAAAATTTTTATTTTAAGCACCACCCTAATAAATATTCACAGTCTATTTATAAGTGAAAACACTTGAAATATTAATTAGTTGAATAGATGCTATCAAACGAAACGTTTGATATCCTCTAACAATAATTTCTAATATCTATTTCAAATACATATGCCCATACTTTCTCCAGTTCCATGTTCAACAGATATAAATAGATAAAATCCGAATACTCGAAAGCGATCTCAACAGAATTCGCTTTAATATCCACGAGCGAAGTCAAGGAAAGCCACGACTATTTAATATACGATCTGATTTTTAACGATGCACTAGTTCTCGTTTAATTGATGTTCCGTCTAGGTTCTGTGAGTTTTCACAGTTCGACGACTGTTTGATATGGATAAGCGATACCGCCGAACGTTTTCACTCGTCCCTCTTTTCCGGCTAATTGACAACCGATCGCGACTTTTTAATGACAGTTGATTAATATGCTGGAGGGCAAGACCCGAGCCAAACACGTGCGAGATTCTCTCGTAACGGACAACTCTGACTGCAGGAAACGAAACTGTTTCCCTTCTTTCGCCATCATTCGCCTGAGTCATTGTTTTCCACTGGTTCATTAACCGGGTATGTATAAATTCCCGTAAATCATCCGAGGACGTTTAATATTGATGTGAAAACCTCTATTATCCTATGTCTACTATTTCCTAAAGTATAAGCAAGAAGTTTAATAATGAATAATTCTTCTCCCAGCAGCTATTATTTTAATTAAGCGAAGAGTAACTCTCTTGAACAGCTTAAATTACATTGTCGATTCTAAAATAACCTATAATTTGATTCGAGCGATTATTTTGTTACTTTAATGTTAATTTGATCTTTTATACACAACACAATAACAACATTTAACTTTCGCTAAATTTCTCAAATTAGTTCTTTCATTAAAATGATCTATTCTGAATATTGTATGTACAAATCTTTCGAATTCATAACTTTGCAAAACAAAAAAAATAGTCAATATAGTTATTATACTGTATTTCATAATGATCTATTTAGTTAATTATTCCTTGTCGCGCAATCACGCAGGAGCAAGTTGTACAACAAAGTGTCACACGCGAGTCTCGACAATTAATCGTAATTTGCAATCCGCACACACGTGTGAATTAAAACCTTATCTGGCAAAACTGAACATTGTAAAAACGTATTTGCTTGTATCTGCCACCTAAGATCGTGACACTGAATCGTATTCACTACATCGATAATTATAGTCTCCTCATTACTGCACACATCGGACTTGTCGCGAACGTTATAATTACCACCATGCAATTACATCCGCTTTATATTCAGTCCCTTACACTTTACTGGGCTGATGAAAAGATAAATAAAGAAACGAAGACGAAAGCTATTCTGACGTCTTCCTCTTACACCTCAACGTTCATTTTCCCAATTTGCATGTTTTCTAGTCAGAAAAGTAGAACTCTTAATTACATGCTTAATTACGAATCTGAGTCAGCGTTAGATTTAGCACAATGTTTTTAATTCAATGAATACGGTTTCGTTATTTTTACCGCACTTGCGTCTGTTTTGTAAGTAGAATGCGGATGTTTATGCGTTTATGACGCGTGTAAATGCGTAAAAATATACAAAAATTCGTATAAATGCAAAAATGAAGGAAATTTTTAAAATAAAATATATATGGTATAATATTTAGAAATTAAGATAGACACTTAGGTTGTATTTATTTTTCTGTATTCATGAAAATGTAAATTTATATTAATTCTTATACATTTGTATGTAATGTCAAAATATGTTACAGATATTTTACAACATTTGCTATTTTGATTACGTTATTTTACGATAGTAATTCAATAAAAAAAGAAGTAAGCGGTTATTCTTTAATATTTCAAAGAATTAGAGAATTTTTTGCTTTTTGCTACAATTATGCTCTTGCGCCATTGCTTCACTAGCTTTTTATGCCAACAGCGAAGTATGCTTTGTTCTGTAGTCAGACTTAGTTTTCCACATTGCAGTTTCATTTTTAATGACGAATTCAGGTCTCGAGTGACTATTCTGTCAAAAAATGCGTCTCTCTTAATCACAGAAAATTGCTCGAGTTCTCGACAAAGACGAACTTCGGTTTGATTGTATCAAACCAATGTATAAAAACAGCTCAAGGACTACACAAAGAATTTGTTACTACTTGCACAAAAAGCTAGTAAAGCAACGAAGACAAGTGCACAGTTGCAGTTGAAGTTTATCTTGAAAAATAAGTGAATTATTATATTCGTTGAATAATAATAAATAATATGAATAATAATAAATTAAATTGAATAATAATAAAACGACTGCATACCTCAAAATTGTTTTTTTGCTTTAAAAAAAAAAAAAAAAAAAAAAAAAAAAAAAAAAAAAAAAAAAAAAAAAAAAAAAAAAAAACTGAAATTGTCTCGACAATTCATTGTACTCCAAACTCGAAATTGTATTTTTTGTATGATAATAAAAACGTTGCGATTAAAATGAAGAGCATATTGAAGTGATGACAATGTCTGTGTTGGCACAATGATCGTTCATTTTGACGTGAAGAAGAAAGAGGCGAAACTGGAGAAAGTAGGTTTTTTCGGTTGTCATTGACACGATTAGACGGGAAAAATCGTTCGGCCGGCAATTAGTTTATGCTCGTGCAACTAGAACGTGTCAGTGGATACCGTTTGTTCCTCTTTGGTGCGACGATATCGAGGACTCACGTACGAAAAAGCTTCTGAATAACGATGAGCCTTCTTTGTCTGAGAATTTGCGCCCGCTTTCATGCCCGACAATCGATCAGAAATGATTTTACACGGCGAAGCGCGTTCTGTTATTCAGATTCTCACGTTGTGATTGAAATTTCTCAAATGGAAGCAAACATGCAAGAGAGAGTCGCTAAAATCGTACTACTTTTTACGTTTCACACTTTTTTCTACTTAATAGAGATTTTTCTTAATATTGTTCACATTACGCAGCTCTTAATAATTTTTCAAATCAGATTCGTGATACTTTTCACCGCGAATCGGGTCTTTCCAGTCTTTCTTGTTGCTTTAAAATATGTCTCCCATATAAATTTACTTCTGACCGCGTAGAAGTTTCACTGATGGACATAAACATGTTTTCGTTCATTCTTCAAATGAAAGTTGCGAGGTGTTTTCAAAGGAATCCGGCTAATCCGTGTCCACTAATTCAGTAATTCATCTGTTTGGACAGATCGATTTCTAATTCAACGGTTCCAAAAATGATACGTAAAATTTCTTTTAGTAAATTCGTGCCACGGTCAAAACGCGAAATATACTTAAATAAAAAGGACAGCTTCGGTCAAAGCTTTTCAAACTTCTCGCATAAAGAAAACATCAACAATAGTTCCAAGCGAAGAACATCGAAGCAAATTAGCCAAGTTCCCAATTAATTGGAGTTTCGTTTCAAAACTGAATGCAGTCGCTTATAATTTCGCCATTAAAACGGTAAACGGACACTACTGTTCCCCCATTAAAAACCACTGACCGCTGAAATACTAACTAACATCGTTCGTTTTGGTCGTTAATCATGCACCGTTGCTCGAAAAAACAGGTTGCTACTCGTCTATGAAACAAATTCAGACGACTGATTAACCCCTTCAACGGTTCGGCTCTCTTTTCTCGATTCTCTGAAAGGGTCAATGAATAAATCAGCGTTGTTCCCATTCCTCCAGACGTGAGGGGGATTAATCGATTTCGAACGAGTCGCCAGAACTTGATATTCTGTCGGTCACCGAAGTGAATTAGTCCTATCCACTGTCAGACCGTCTGTGTAAAACTTCCTTTGTTTAACGCTTCAATTAATTCAACTGTTCCTCACAATGCTTCGTACTGTACCGATGACTGTGAAAGTGGTCTTACAATCAGTTTTACATCCTTCCCTTCGAAATATTTAAACTTCTCTGTTTGAGAAATCGATATTCATACATATTTCTTCTCTGTTTGAGAATCGATAATTTATACGTAAATTTCTCAGAAGAAATGAGAAAAAATAAACACCGATATTTAAGAAATGGTTATATGAAAACGAGTAACAATAATTGGTAAAACTGAATACAGAATTTTTAATTAAAAGTTTTGAAATGGTCATTTCATTGATAGTAGTGTTTAATATTTATAATGAACCTTTAAAAAAAAAAAAGAATATAGATATAAGGGTGAATTTACAGAAGTAGGAATTTTTTGCAGCTCTCACTTTTTAGCACTCTTAAAAACGTTAAATTTTATTATATTTTCATTACAGAGAAAAATAATAACTGTAACTATGTAGACAAATAATGAAGAACAACCAATTTCATTTATTTAGATCCAAAAATGACATATTAACCCAAAATTTACGTTACAACGTATGCTTTTGTCATGAATTTACTGGTATCTACTAATTTTTTTCTTTTATATGTATTTTACATTAAGCATTTTCTATTTTCTCATTGCCATTTTATTTTATTTCAGTCGATTAGATATATTGACAAAAATACCTATAAACATTGTCACAAGATTTTAGTTTCAGTCCTCTGCTTATAAAATTATATAGAAAAAACAACATTTTTAATGTTGGTTAAACATCTATGTTCTACGACAGACAGTTGTGTTTACATAACCAAAATTATAGTTTCAAGAGGCAAACACATGTTTGATCTGATTAACTTCTTAATTCCCTAGTATTTATTATATTTCTAGTTTATTGATTTCACGTAGTTTTATCTAACATAACATAAATACAATTGTCACATGCGACCGTCTTTATAATAACAGAATGAAATTTTTCACATTTAACTTTCAAATTATCAGTCCCCTGTCACATTATTTTATTATGTTTGTTTAAAAATGTTATACGCACGATTCAAATTATGTTTATAATTAGACTGCCGATTTTTATGCATTTATGGCGATTTTAAATATGCAAAAATGTGCGAGGCTGTTGACAGATGCCAAAATATACAAAACATCAAAAATATAATTTAAACTAAAGTGTTTAGAAAATAAAACATACTCTTGTACAAGATTTAATTGTTTATTTGTGCTTTCAAAATTTTGATTTTGCATAAAAGTCCGCAGTCTATTTATAATGTACAAATCTATGTATAGGTATGGATAAGTTTGCTTTATTTTTATTCAAAATAAGAAGAAAACGGCAGCTAAGAAAAAACCAAAACTCAATAGAGTAGAAAAGTTACAAAAACAAAGGGAATTTTTAAAAATTTGCTACTAAAGAGTAAAAAGTGAATCCGTTAAATTAGCCGTTAAAAAAGAAACAGAAAAATTGAAATAAAATTTAAAAAAACTAAAAGAAAAAGATACTAAATGAAAAAAAATCATCAGGACAAAATCACTGCTAAATAATTCCCATTCTCATAGAATCAATCACCCATAAACAACTATATTTAGTTATATTATAATTGCAATTTGCTTATTTTATTTATATTAGTTCTATTCTATTAGCATTTTCAATATTTAATGGGTTTTAAAATATTGAATAATAAAGTAGTGAATCTATTATTTCTTTGTATGATTTCTTTACCACCGACGACGCAATACGAAAATGAGTAACTCGTTTCCTTTCTTGTAAATTGAATGGAGAACAAATGACTTACATTACTGTTAAAATGAACGTGAAATTATTGCGGCTCATTATGAAAACACTTTCGTGACGTTGCTTACTTTACGACTATTTAGCAAAACTTCCTTCACAATGTTGAAATATAAATCACTATAGCTTAAAGTAATACAAAAACTGAATTCGTACCACTTTCAAAAATCACGTAACCCGGAATTTCGAATGAATATTAAGGAACGCTTTTAAAACTCTTCGAAAACACGGTAAAAACTCTGCGTGCAAAATGCGAAGCGATCTTCAAAGACAGCTATCTTCCGGTTTCAAAGAGTCTTCGTCAAATGAATGAATAAATAATCCGTCTGTTTCGCGTAACACTTGTCAACGTGTCAATCTCCGAAAACGATACATTTTTAATTTGAACCGATCACAAAATATTAAACGGAACCACGAATAGAAACTTTTCGTGTCTGCATCCTGCTTCGAAATATCATAGAGAAAACTGTTTAGCGTCGATACTTTGACAGCAATGAAATTTAAGTTCTATCTAGCGCGCTGGGCCCGGCGGAAAACGTTATCGAAATCGCGATTGGAACGCGTTCTTGCGCGGATCGAGGAGCCCGTTCGATACGGGTTATCGAGCGGCGGAGGTCGATATCCATCGCGACCACGAAAGAAATAACGAGGAAAATACCTCGACATATCGCCGCGGCGCGCGTCGACTCGCTATAGCGTCGGGCACGGTACTGTCCGTGCGCCGTTAGCTTCTCGATACCATAATGGAACTGTCAAAGTCAAACGAAAGGTGGAACGTGCGCCTCCCACCGGTGATTTCAACGCGTGTATCGCGACTCCGCGCTGTTCCTCTGTCGGTGTCCCACCCGTTTCTGAATGGAGGTCAGTTTACACAGGAAAAACTTCTGCGTTTTAGATAAACAAAAAAATATATATACAGGGTGTTTGGGATAGTATAGGCAAGCTTTGGAGGGGTGATAGATCACGTAAAAGCAAACAAAAAACGTCTATATGACTTGTGTCCAAAAAACCATTTTTGAATAAAACTGTCAAACATTCAAGCTATAAACCGCTATAATTCAAAATAGGAACGTTTTTCGTAAGCAATTTCTTCGCTAAAATAAAGATTACGATCTTGGTAATCCAATAAGTACAGTAACTGTGATATTGTTACCTTCTACCGCGAAAAAATAATATTTTTCTAACCCCTTAAATTATCGCGATTTTAAAGGATAATTTAGGGGGTTAGAAAAATACTATTTTTTTGCGATACGAGGTAACAATATCACAGTTACTGTACTTATTGGATTAACAAGATCGTAATCTTTATTTTAGCGAAGAAATTGCTTACGAAAAACGTTCCTATTTTGAATTATAGCGGTTTATAGCAATGTTTATGACAGTTTTATTCTAAAATGGGTGAGTTTTGGACCCAAGTCATATAGAAGTTTTTTGTATTTTTTTTACGTGATCTATCACCCCTCCAAAGCTTGCCTATACTATCCCAAACACCCTGTATAGAGGGTGTAACAAAAATGTTGCAGTTCCTTCAAAGAGGTGATTCCTTAGATGATTTTTAACAACTTTTTCCTTAGCGAAAATGTTAGATGGGGCTTTGTTAACGAGTTATTAACGAAAAACACCGACCAATCGGGGAGCGAGTACAGCGGATTAATGATGGCGCTAACGATGGCGGACCAATGCTACTCACCGCTGGAGCCCGCGCTGAAATTGATCCACTGTATTCGTGTGTCTATTGGTCGGTGTTTTTCGTTAATAACTCGTTAATAAAGCCCCACCTAACATTGTTGTTAAGGAAAAAGTTATTGAAAATCACCTCAGGAAATATCCCTTCGAAGGAACTGCAACATTTTTGTTACACCCTGTATATACAGAGTGTAAACTATATGCGTTTAAATATTTTGAGGAGTCGTTGGGGAGCTTAAATGGAACACAAAATGTTCTATGACATAGTATCCGATCTATCTCCATTTTGTAGTAATAATGCCTTAAAACTGGCCGGTATGGTTTTGAGATGAATACTAACTCCGGCACATCAACGAGGCAAACACATGGAAATACTGGAGAAAATAATAGAAGTCAAAATACGGCGAATTAACTGTCAGTACTTTGCATACAATGATAAAAAAAATGATAAAGAACAAAGAATTAACACTAAATTCTGTGGTAAAAACGGTAAAAGTGCTACGGAAACGCATTAAATACTTAAAACCTTTTATGGAGATAATAGTTTATCACAAACACAAGTTTTTGAGTGGCAGTGACGGATTCAGAGAAGGCAGAGAAGATGTGGATGACAATAAACGTTCAAGTCGATTAATTGAAACGATGACCGAAGAAAAAGTGTGTGATTTCGTGATAACTTCGAAAAAAATCTTCAGTGAGATTCATGGTAATGGAACTTGGAATACTCAAGACAATTCATCGCATTCTAATCGAAAAATTTGGTCTTAGGAGGCTAAATCCAAAGTTTCTTCCACCAAAAATTGTACCGTATCAGCATTGCAAAGACATCATTAGAGAAGCTCAAAGAAACGCAAAATTCTTAAAAATGATTATAACTGGTGATGAAACATGGTGTTTTCAATACGATCTAGAGATCCAAGCGTTAAGCTGCTGAATGGCGATCACTAATGCAAAAAAATCTCGTATGGAGAAGTCAAAAATCAAAACAATATTCATTGCTTTTTACGATTCCAAGGGGATTCACAAAGAATTCGTTCCACAAGGTACAACGTTTAATATTGAAGCGTTTGGTCAGTCGGTGATTGTTGCACGATAAATGCACCTTCTGATCGTTCATCACTTGTAAATGATTTTTTTTTTTTTTTTTTTTTTTTTTTTTTACAAAAAATCAAATCTTGTTGCTTAAACATTTCCCTTATTTACCCAATTTGGCCGTCTGCGACTATTTTCTATTTCTAAACTGTATTTCGCAATGAAACGATACGGTTTTGCATCCATTGAAGACATTCAAAGGTTAACAACGAACACTCATAAGTAGACTGCGGATGTTTATGCAAATTCAAATTTTTGCAGACACAGAAAAAGCACTAAACCTTAAATAAAAATACGTCGTATCTTCTAAACACTATAAAATGTATTTTACTTTCGATATTTCATATATATTTGAATCCATGCACGTTGTTACAGGTTTTTGCATAATATAAATGGCCAAAAATGCATAAATATCCGCAGTCTACTCATAAGCCTATTCCAATCAGCAACATAAAAAATCATTCGATGCACTCCTTAAACGTGCAAATCCTTGTATTTCTACTAAAGGAGAATATTTCGAATAAATAAAATGATTTGTGCCAAGATTTTTTAATTATTTTCGTTTTTCAATAGCCATTTCGGTTATTTTTGGGGCAGAAGGTGCGTACAGCAACTGCGTTCTTCCAACAAAAATGAATTTCCACTACAGTCATTCTGCCCTCCAATTAAATTTGAACAGTAAATCCAAGCTCGTTACATCCATCACATAAAAGAGCCTGCTTTCACTCCACAAAAATGAAACTTTATAATCCTTCCTTTCCGTTGATAAAATTGCAACCTTTCAACCACCACGCATGCCACAAAAGCGCGATTCGCGAACGCGTGTATGTAAATCCCGATTTCACCAATAAAATTCCATTCAGCACAAATTATCCCCCAAAAAAGGAGAAATCCTCCGTTATCTTTCATTGACCGTGAGGCAAAATGATGGTCCCTATCGAGCGAGGGTTCCACCAAACGTTCGCGACGACAAGGCTTTACCATAAATTCGTTGGATACAGTCGGGGTTTATCGAGTCCAGCACGAGTGGAGAATATTTTCGACACTCATCGAACGTGGCCTGTCAACCAGCAACTGAACTGTGGATAGAAAAATTATCGCGTTCCACTAACCGGTGCTGCGCTTTCACGTATGTTAATGCCAACTGATAAGGATTTCGCGTACGCGCGAAAGAGCCGTCGACAAATTGTCCGTTTTTTGCGTCAAACTCGTTCGCAATATTTTGCTTCTGTCGTTCGTGTATGCATCTTTTTCGTTATCGAACCGGGAGCATCGCTTGGCGACAATTTCGTCACGCGGACTTCCGTTTCGACATCGCGCGACGCGATTTCGCAGCGGCTTCCCGTTCGATAATCTGTGCTTAGAATCGACAATTTTGCTGCCCCTTTGTCCCAGCTTTACAATATTAAAATATTTGAATTAAAATTTCTAATTATGAATTCTATTGGAGAACGTTTCTTAGTTAGAGGAGATTTAAGAAATGGATTCTAGAGGAAAATATTTCAAATAAATTGTGCGATCTTTTACTTTTGATTGTATTGACTGAAAAACGTATTCGAATGTTACAAAAATTTGAAAACGAAGATCTGGAGCAAAATTCTGCTCCGACACAATTGCAGACAATGAGTAAATGTTTAGTTTTCTTTTTAAACTGCAAATTTTTATGCACTTATGACAAGTGTAAATGCTAAAAAATTTATAAGAACGTTGCAAATTCAAACATATACAACATATGAGAAATAAAATATTTCATTCGATAATATTTAGAGTAGATGTACTATTGTGAAAGTTTCAATTTCTTAGAAGTAAACTGTGGATTTTTATACATTTATGGTAATTCTAAATGCACAAAAACTACGAGGCTGTTGACTGATGCTAAAATATACAAAATATTTAAAATATACTTGAAGTTACAATGTTTAGAAAATTAAACATACTGTTATTCAAGTTCCAGTTCCTTATGTATACTTATCAAAATTTTATTCTGCATAAAAGTTCGCAGTCTACATATCAGAAACTCATTATTAGCCTGCGAATATTTATACAATTTTCGTAATTTAAAAAACAAAATGTGCATTACTGCTAAAACATATGAAATATCAAAAGTAAAATATATTTTATAATATCAGAAATAAAAGCATATAACTACCAAAATAAATGTGTTCAACATGTTAACAAATGATCTCAAAATGTTAACTAAAAATACAGTCACAACAAAGAAAAAACTAAAAAGTTTCATAATAGAACATACAGATAACTATAGTATACTATACAGATAACCATTTTTTCTTATATCACTACACTTCTGTTTTTTACTCCTGAAATATTACTTGTAAGAACTATTATATTGATACTACTTGTAAGAACTATGTAAGGTGACAATTTCACCTCTATATTGTATTTTACTTGTAATTATGATTATGGTTAATAAACCTTTAAACAAATATTTAGAAGAAATGAAGTATTTTTATCCTAGGTTCAGTTCTTTTTTGTGTCTGTAAAAATTTAAGTTTGCATAAACATCCACAGTCTACTCATTATATTAATTTAGAAACAGAAATTTGTAATGTTTCTGAATATTTTTGCAAATTCAAATACATTTTCCTGTGGCTTATTTCTAATATTTCAGAGAATAAATATCCAGATTTTTCATTGTTTAGATATCTGCAACAAAAATATACGTATAGTCTGAAGGTGACTGATTGTGAGTTTCTGTTGAAAAAAATGTTTGATATACTTATCGGAACTTATCGGTCTACTTATTAGAAATGCCTGAAAAATAGTGGTCAAACTTAAAGGACACACTCTGTATGTTCATTTCAAGTATAAAGCGCAGAAATGAAAATTATTTCAGCGTCCGAATATTTTTTTCGATTTGCCATAAATATTCCTTGGACAGTTCTCAAGCGGAATATTCTAACAGCCTATCACCTATTCCAATCCTTAAACATCACCTTGTACTACATCCCCACTTCAGAGCATCCAAAAATTTCCAAAGAGGAAAAAAGCATCGTTGAATTCTCTAACTCGAAGCTCGTGAATTTGCCAACAGCCACTTTGTATTTGAAACGAGATTCGTCAATCACCTGATGGATAACTCGAACGTGTAGAAAACGACGACGATTGTGCCCAAGGCTAAAGCGTATTTTGTCTTCTGGTAAATAAATGGTAAACTTATGTAAAAAGAAAGGCACCGGATGAATTTGTAGATTGCAGATCAAGCAAAGTAACGTTCGCACTGGCGCAACCGCCGGTACATGAATAGGTTGGTCACGTTCTCCGCGAACACACGGCTCGCAGCAAGCGCGCGAAGATCTTCAATATGCCCGTGGCAAAAGTAAAAGTCAGTCATCGGGAGAAAGCTCGGGTACTGTCTCTCCGCGCGGCGACTCGGACGTCCCGACCAGGGAGAGGTTACACACCGGCGGTTCGCCAAAGGTTAACCCGCTCCGAGTCACACCTCCGGCGTTTCAGCCGCATCCTGGAAACGCGATTAGTTCAAGCAAATGACATTTGGCCCGCTTTCGGCGGCGTGTCCTCGCGAGATACGGAAGTTTGAAGCAAATTGCCTCGGCGCGGAAGGAAATTAAAATCGTACATTATGCGTCTGGGGGAAGCACGAGCGAGTTGGTGGTTTTGGGAACAAATTAGGTTCTGGGAATTTCGGAGGCAAATTGGCGTGAGGGTTTGACGGCCGATTTGGGACTGGCTCGTGCGTTCGGGGACCATTTGGGTAACGACAGACGAACTCGCGTTTCTTGGGAATACAGTAATGTGACTGATATGACGCGGATTTACACTTTTAATGAAATTAAATAGCTTTGTGGATTTTTAATTTACTTGCAATTTAACGGCATTTTTTAAGGATTCTTTTGGTTAAGAATTCAGAGTTTAAAAAGGGTTGAAGAAATGAAAAAATATTAATTTTCTAACAAATTAATCTGTAATTTTTATAAACATATTTTACGTGTAATTGTTATGAACAGATTGCGGATTTTTCGACGATTTATAATCAATAGACTGTGGATTTTTAAGCAACATCAAATTTTCAGAAACAAAAATCAAAACTTCGAAATTGAATAACAGTTTATTTCATTTTATAAATATGGCAATTTATATTGTATTGTATGTTTTTTCTATTTTAATATTTATCAAGTTTTCTAGATTTTGGGACATTTAACATTGGCATAAATACATAAAAATTCTCAGTCTAATAAATAATCAGTGTAAAAATACAAAAAATGCTGAAAGTTGTGCAAAACCGTAAAAATTTATAAAATATTGAGATGAAACATATTTCTACTCAAGTTTCAGTTTATCAGCTTCTATCAAAATGTTAATTTGCATAAAAATCTACAATCTATCTATGAATCTCGTAATGAGATTCACAATGTTTGTAAAGATTGTTTCCATAATTTTTCATGAAGTAGGAGAAAAATCTCATGATTATATTAAAAATGATGTTCTTACCCTAGTAGCACAAAATATTAAATAAATATCCACATAATATTAAAAAGAGATTCAATCTCTTTTAATATCTAATATGCATATAATATCTATTTCAGATTTTGAACAAGATATTTTTTCCTGAATATACAAAAAATATTTATTTTATATTGCGAAATAAATATTTTTATCCAAATATGAAGTAAATGTTTACTTAATATTAGAAATAAAATATTTTTATCCAAATATGAAGTAAATGTTTACTTAATATTAGAAATAAAATATTTTTATCCAAATATGAAGTAAATGTTTACTTAATATTAGAAATAAAATATTTTTATCCAAATATGAAGTAAATGTTTACTTAATATTAGAAATAAAATATTTTTATCCAAATATGAAGTAAATGTTTATTTAATATTAGAAATAAAATATTTTTTTGCGGACATGTGAGATATATTCATTCCAGATAAAAGCACAAGCTATGTAAATTGTATTTTTGGTTGTCAATAAAGTTAATTTCATGTTTGGCTAAAAATTGGTTTTCTATTAAAATTTTGTTTGGTATTTCTTATGAGTGATTCTATCACTTTTGTAAAAGTATAGCTTTATACAAGTAATAGACTATGTTTAAAATACGTTTGTCCGTCATTATATCGTAAAACGTGTACAAGCTTGCGAAGAAATTTCTAAGTAAGTGTCCCATAGTTCATTCGGAAAGTAAGTAACATACGTGTAATCTATAGGTTTGCAGTTCGAATCCCACCAGTGCCACAAACATTTTTTTCAAAGGTGAAAACGGTTTAAATGGTAGCATATTTACTACAGTGTAAACGATGAACTTGTAAGATAATATCGAACGGTAACCCCGAGCCATGTGAAATTAAATTTTTTAAAAATATTTTTGTAGATATCAAGTATAATACTTATTCAATATTGTCCGAATATTCAATTAATATTTTATAGCTATAAAATATATATTTTCTGAATATTCCTTTTATATTTTTTGTATATGTATATAATGTTTGGATACAATATTTTCTTTATATTAAGTGTGGCTCAAAAAATATTTTTTCAATATTTGAAAAAAATATTTAATAAATATTTTTGTGCTAGTAGGATACTTTTTACCATTCTAATAGTGAAATCATGTAATTGAAACTTGGTGAAAATAATTCCCTCATGCAGCTATCAATTGACTTAAGGAAAGTTCAAGGTTCCTTGCTCTGAGAACTCTTCCTACATCTCAGAATAACCAAACTGTGCTAAGAATTGCAAAAGTTAAAAGTCAAATTATCATACGAATGCATAGATTATTTTAATTCAGAATCGCAGAAAAGAGGCATTAGCTTAAAATTAATATAAACAAGATTGACACTAGTTCCTCGCAGAAAGCTTAAGTTTCGGAGTGCGCTTAGACTAGTTAAACGAACTAAATGCAGAATTAATACTGTAGTGGCCAAGCCATATAAATAGAAAACAGGTTTTTGCTTCGTCACGATGCGAACCTACTCACACTGTCGAAAAATAAGGAAAGTTTAATGGAGGACGCTAAATCGGCGCGAAACTATTCGTCTTACTGTTGCTTAAACGATCGTTGTTGTGTTTATAAAATCCTTGGGCGATTTAAAGGGGTTTTCTACTTTGGAAGCGTAAATTTGAGGGGTTTTAAAATTATTTTTGCCTAGAAAGTAGATATCGTTTGGTACCAAAATATATACAGGATGTTCCAGGTTTTAACGGTCAAACTTTCTCACTATATTCTATGGAACTTAACAAGAAAAATATAAACAAAAATACGGAAATTCAAAAGGAAAAGTTATACGATATTTACATGTAGTTTTAGGCAAACTGTTTTTGTTATCCGTAGTCATTAAATTAATACGAATTTTTGGTTAATACGAATTAATAATATGAATCTCTTCATACTAATTTTTACTACTATATGACTTCAATACTAAATTCGTAGATGCAATTAATACTCCATTTCAAAAAGTCCACCGTTTTTAGTAATACAAGATTGACAGAGGTTCAATATGAAATTTGTTACTGTACGAAGTTCATTTGCATTTTGTTTTATCTCAGTGAATTCTTGATGAATCAATTATTCTTTGTATTAGTTCATTACGCGTATTTCGTCTTGTTTTATGAACACATAAATACCGATTAATTTTTTCTTTTGAATTTCGTATTTCTACTTATAACTTTTCAATAAAGCGTGGAATAACCTATATTTATATGTATAACCCTTTTCTTTTCCTCATAGAATATATTGAGAATGTTTGGCTGTTAAAACCTGGAATACCCTGTATATTATTAATAGACTGCGAATATTTATGCATTTATGGCAACTTTAAATTTACTACAATGTATAAAAGTATGCATAGATGCAAAAATACATAAAATATAAAAAATAAAATACATTTTATAATACTTCAAAATAGGTGTGATTGAAAGTAATATAACGCAATTTGTACCAAATTTTTAGCCTTCTAACTCTCAGAAAAGACAGAAAAAGTCATCGAAAGTAAATAATCGTGGCTCCGATGAAAACATTTTTAAAGCATGAATTTCAAGTTTGAGGGCGATCACGTCACTATTTTTGTCTAAAACGTGGCAGAAGTTTACGAAATTGTTGGTTTGAGAAAAACGTGTTTAAAGTTTTCTGAGCTACTTGGATGAGCCGTACTGCTGTTCATTAAAATCTCTGTAAATCAACTAATTTCAGATTTTTCGTCAAAAAGTCTTAAAGTTCAAAATAAAGCAAAAAAAATCGATTTTTTTTATTCGTTCAAAGTAGAAACCTCCTTGAATCTATATAACGATTAAACAAAAAGTAAGTAAAAAATGATCATGTGGTTCAAGAACGATTTCCATCGGAGGTTAACTTTCAGAACAGTTAATAGCTTGGGAATTCGCAGTTCCTCAACGAGGATATTTGGACGGTCATTTCGATTAACCTTCTTATTATACGTTCAACGTGGTGCGCCAATAGAATTCGTATTAATTTGATTGATAATCGTCATTTTACTGCTGCCAATGGTAAGAGACCATCGTGAGAATAATCTCGCTGCGTTCGGTAGAAAATTTATTCATAATTTAGTTTCTCTAGACTCTAGACTTTAGATTCATGCAATACTATTTCTTTCCTCTAGAATTTTCCGGGTCAGCTTGTATAATATTTTGATTTCCCTAGATTTTCAAGTCGTTCCTTAGAATTTCCTATATTCAGAATATCTAAGGTCCCCAGTTTAGCTAAGGATTCCTCAACCACCCCAAGATTTCATAACATCAACGTAACATGACGGTTTCTCAGAATTTCCAAGGAATCTTTTACTCGGAGCTTCTTCGAATCCGCAAGTTCCGAGACCTTTGTCACTGAAACTAATCTGCTCAGAAAAGCCTAACTAGAACAACAGAGAGCCTTAATCAGCGTTCGAGGAATTTAAAGAGAAGGCAGCGATGATGGAATCTGATACATTTGGAATCGCTTTTAATCTGTATCGTACGCGCGGTAATCAATGCGATTCGCTTTGAATGTGATACGAATATAATTTGAAACTTTCAAGTTCTCCAAGTTGTGATAAGTTTTGAGTCATTAAGGTTTCGGTACGTCTGGAGAGTCTTGATTGCCTTGCAGGCCTTAATTATCTAGAAAGTCTTAAAAGTCCTGATGGGTTTGAAAATCTCGAGAGTTTCGGAGGTTTTTTCTTATAAAATTTTTTATCATTTGTTCGAGTAAAATTATTATTAAATATTGAAGAAAATCGGTGAAGTTCGAATTATCATAAATACATTTGTTTACATTTTTACAACTTGCTTTACATGGTATAAATACTGATATCTATGATGGGAATGAAAGGAAGGAAATGATTATTTAAGTTTAGTGATTTTACATACGGTGGATTTTTTATAATATTTTAGATTTGGTTATTCTAAGTATTTAATGTTCTTTCTGCCATTTTTATAATAGATATCAATATTTGTAATCTGTACTAAAAACTACAAAATCAAAAATGATAAAGAAATGTGTTTGTGATAACTTCAACATAACAATTTCCTTAATATTTTATGTCAACGAGTCTGCTCGAGCAAGAGTAATAAAAAACTTTGCAAGATATTGCATACTCAGCAAGCTTTCAAAACCCATTGAAACTGTCAGACTTTCAAACCTATCAACACTTTCAAGAATTCCAAGAGGCACTCGGACTTTAACCTTAAAACGTTCACCTCGCAAATCCTCATCTTTAGTTCCTTTTATTTTCGACATATTATTATGTATGCTTGCAACGAAGCGCTAATAATATAATAATAATAATTACCCTGTGTTAATAATAATAAGTAACAGGAAGCACGAATAGTATAATAGTACTATTATTTTACATTTTTCTCCGAATTTATGAAAACTGAAAACTGATGAAGAAAATAAATGAAAAAAAAGAACTGAAGAAGTATGAGTTAAGAACTCAACATATCACAAAACACAAAACTCATCAAAATTTCCAAGACCTTAACTTTTAAATCACGTTCAAAGCGATTCTAATTTTTTACCATAACAAATTCTAAATTCTAAATTACTTTACACCTAAATTCAAAGAATATTGATTCTATTGCCACCTTATTATGTATATCTAATCCAAACCAGGAAATGTATAAGTTAAAAGTTAAATTAGTCTTCCTAAATACAGTTATAAGTTAATTGGCATCTTTAAAACAAAAATATGGAAGTATTTAACCTTTCTGTGTGATAGTTCATGAAAATGTTTATGTGTGCTGAAAAATTGCGTATTTGTACCTGTATAGCGTAATGAATAAATTCACTAAGTAAGACACGATTTCACCTTTTTAAAATTCATTTAATTACTTACTCTAATAATTAGTTTTTCTTTAAAATTATCAGGTTCACATATAATAAATTTAGATGTCTATAAGCAGTTTATAGTACCCAAATTGTGGCGGTGCAAATTATCTGGCTACTGGAATAACTTTGCACAAAAATATAATAATGTATCAATAAACATTGGATAACTCATTTCATGCCGATTATGCTTTACATAGCTTCATTCACTACCAAAAACAGAATGTAAATGATTCCAGCTTTTTCAATAAGAATTTTTATTATACAACGCAAAAGAATCTAGAAGATTGGTGCAAAGAAACTCCGGTTTACGGTACTTGATATTCCATCGCAAGAAGACAACGCGCGAAAGCTTCGTAACCGAGTCTGTTGAACGACTTCACAGATCCTCCTCGTTTCCCTCGCCAGATACGCGGTACAGTCGCGATGAATTAGCGTCGTTCAAGTTCACGTCGCGCGATACGTCACACTCTAATAAAAAGTTGAAGCCGTCTTGTTCGATGTAGGCTAATATGAAACGAACACGCGAGCCAAGAAAGCCAGGCGATTCCTGCGATTCGCCTCAGGTTTTGCACGATCCGGCGACTCAATCGGTCTGTGACGAGCAACCACCCACTGCTCGATTTCTAACCGAAGACTCGACAGAGGATTCGCTTGGTAAGTGCGCGGTTGGAAAAGTACACCCATCGAGTCGATGGTCGTTGACCGTACAGAACTATCGACGGCAGTGTGAGAATGTCTCAACCATCGATCTTTCACGGTACCGAATGTTCGTTATTAAAAGAGAGGGAATTGTGGGGCTTGGTCAAATCCAATACTGCATCATTTCGTGGAAGCGAAAATACAAGTTTAATTGCAACGAGTTTCGCGTGCTGCGCGAGCAAAGAACTCGCTCTTGGCGCGTGGACTACGTGGACTCGGGACTCAGAATTTCTGCATACGTTCCCGTTCGACGTGCCAGATACATGAAAAGCGAGCCGGTGAAAAAGAAAACGGCCAAACGCCTGTTCCGCGAATAGCAGTGCCACTAAACAGACAACTATTTAATAATGAATTCCACAAAAACAGCCGGGAGTTAACACGTTCGAAGCCTAACCGGGTGATCTGTCCAGGGAATGAACATTCCTCAGAGAATGAATATTGTTAATATAATATGAAAAATCGACGTTCATCGCGCCCTTTGCACCTTAAACATTTATACAGTAGCACCAATGGGAACCCATAAATACATCAGAAAAGTATTTTCCTTCTTCCTTGCAACCAGACTGCGGATCTTTATGCAAAATAAAATTTTTGCTGACACAAATAAAAAATAGGAACTTAAAAAACAGTATGTTTAATGTTCTGAACGTTCTGACTTGAATAATATTTTTGACATCTTGTGTATTTTGGAACATATTAATAGTCTCGTAGAAGTTTCGCATACTTAGCGTTGCCATAAATGCATAAAATCCGCAGTCTACTTATAACGTACACCAGTGGTGTCAAACACGCGGCTCAAAACTTGAAATTAATTTTATTACTATAATAAAGTAGAATTAAAATAATATTTTTAAAACATTGCAAATTATAGAAGTGTATTGTAAGTAACATGGTTTTAAGTTTACTGGTATATTTATAAAATACAGTGTAATATAATGCTAAAGGAAAAATATAATGAAATTGGCATTCCAGATTTTTATTCGTACTTGCCAGAACATTTTATTGAAATGCGTATGTTTGTTGCGAGAATCTTGGCAATGTTTGGTAGTACATATCTATGTGAACAATTATTTTCTGTCTTAAAGACTAATAAAACTTCACACAGGATGAGGTTAACAAATGAACGCTTAAAATCTATGTTAAAAATATCTTTATCCCAAAAAATTACACCCGATATCGATAAAATAGTATCTGCGAAAAGATGCCAAAGATGTAAGTGGTCTTTAAAGTTTTTCATAAATGTCTCTAAATGTCAGAAATTAAACAACATTTTCGGCACAATGCATGTGGTATTCAAATATCTAGCTTCTTGATCAACCTAATGTCGCGTATATTTCTTGGAACAGTTATCGCAAAATATTTTTAATACTTCATTAATCTTTTGTTTTGTTACATGACGGTTACCAGCGATTAGGGTCTTGATTTTGTCAGAATCTGTGGCAACAGAACGTTCAGTACAGGAAACATTCGTTAAATTCAAATTTTCGATATCACTTTCTGAATCGTGAATGAATGCTTTCTGAATGTTGAATCGTATATGTTTGTGATGCGTTTTTAGGTTTTGGGTAATAAAAAAGCATAGTGTACAAGAAATATTCTTTAGATCCTGACACTTTGAAAGATTTATAAAAAAAACTTTAGAATTCCCATATTCTAAAATGCCTTCACTGAAATAATCGCTGAAATCTAATCTTTAAAATAATCTATAACACTTGTGTGTTTAAGGCAGGGACTTATACCGATATAATACCGGTTATTTCGGTTTCGATATAAGTCCCTGGTTTAAAGTTGTTAACGATTCGAATAAACAATGTACGCTACCAACCGATAAAAACCTAATACAACCTAAATAAATATTTATTTATTTATTTACTGGAGTACCTCTATTCATTCATTAGAGATTTGTGTTCATTCAGTGTCAGACTTTTAAGGAAGATTATAAAATATCCATAAAATATTGCCAGAATTATGTTCTGGGATCTGTGATATTAGTATTACACACGTTAGTATTAAGCTTACAAGGGAACATTCCGAACCCGGAAATTCAAAAAATTATGCAACTTCGGGTATATGTAGAGCATGTGTAGGTATGTATTACGCAATTTTTTTTGCTGCCCAAATTCACTCTAAGGAGTTGAAACTACCCTTCGAAAATTTGGCTATTTTTTCGATTCTATTTTATAACTCGTGAACCATGAGAGATAAGAAAAAGCTTTTGAGACAAAAGTTACTTCTTTCAATTATATCTACCAAATGGTAAAAGATTGATTAAAAGTTATTAATATTTTTATTTATAACTATTTCTAATTGTTTAAACAACCGATCAATCTTTTACCACTTGGTAGATATAATTGAAAGAAGTAACTTTTGTCTCAAAAGCTTTTTCCTATCTCGCATAGTTCGCGAGTTATAAAATAAAATCGAAAAATAGCCAAATTTTCGAAGGGTAGTTTCAACCCCTTAGAGTGAATTTGGGCAGCAAAAAAAAATTACGTAATACATACCTACACATGCTCTACATATATCCGAAGTTACATAATTTTTTTAATTTCCGTGTTCGGAATATTCCTTTTTTAGTTACGATTTTAGTATTTAGGGAATTAAATAACGATTTGTGAGCTCTAAATTTTTCACAAACTCGCAACTTAAATATTCATTCACATCAAAAGCAAAGTGAAGAGATTCGAAGAAACAAACAGTGCTACTTTATCAAGACTGTGCACATGGATTTACATATGCCTGCAAGTGTCGCGTTGCCGAAGACATCAGGATACACTTAGACAGTTCGTAACGGAAGGCGTTTCGTTAATTACGAGGACCACAAAGTTCCGTGTGCGCTTTGATCGCAGTACGCTATTTCTCTGTGGAACGTTATCGTCGTTAAACCTGCCTTTTCCACCAGGTTTTCCATCCGTGGCTTGCGAAAGTCTAGATGAGTCATCGACTCATTTGTCTAAACGCTTCTACGGCACGATTCTGACGTGACCATGACGTGAAACTGAATTTAGAATGCTGCGGTATGAAGTAGAATAACGTGGAATGAAGTGATATACAGGATAACGGTGTCTGAAGTGAAGGAGGATAGAAAGTGGAATGTAGTTTTATTTGATAGGATAGAGTAGGGTGAATAACCACTAATTGGTTTAAATTGAGTGTGGATCGAGTTGTTATTAAGAGATGTAGATTCTGATTTAGCGCGCTTCTTTCAAATCCGTTTTAGAACATTAAGTTTGAACGGTAATTGAATAGGAATTTTAATTTTAGTTCGGTATGAAAGGCAGAAAGTGGGAATGAAATGCGATAATGTCGAGAGTAGAAGAGATTTAAATACATAGAACGCGATGAACTAAAAACGAATATATTTAATCGGAATTAAAAGGATTATAATAGAATGGATGAGAGTTGAAAATGTTGAAATTAAGTAAAATGGATTGAAATTGAATTGCTTGGAATTAACACAAGAATAGAAAAGAATAAAGTAGAAACGAGAAAAGTTGTTAAATAAAAAAAAAAAAAAAAAAAAAAAGGAATAAAATGGAGTAGGTACATCTAATAGAGTTCAAAAGAACTAAATTGTAGAATGGAGTGCAAAGGAGTAGAAGTCGAAAGAACACAATGAAAACAAATATTTAAAATAATACGAGAATAAAATAGAAAATTAAAATACAACAGAATAGAAAAAGAAAAAAAATAGACTTAAATCTCGCGATGAAAATAAAATAAACGAAATCCCGCAATAAATTAGAATTTTGCAAAATATACTAACATAAATTGAAGTACAAAATAGAAAAAATACATGATTTTTAGATCTCGTTTAAGTACTTAAATCGGGCAGAAAAAGTATTTTAGCTTTTATTCGTACTTCTAAAAATAAGCGACGCCATCAGGAAATTTTTCATTTCCTAGAATTTAAAAGCTAAATGAACGGTAACATGCATTTATGCTTAAAACGAAAGCACGAAGCCAATTATTTGCTTTGTGCAACGTGACCGAGGTTATTCTCAAGGAAAATGCTGATGCCGTCACTGATACTCGCCACACACATTAGGAGCTACAGTTTGTGGTGTAATATATCGTTGTTCATAAATGGAGAACTACCTGTGCGCGAACAGAACCTAACCTTCTACGTCAACACAATACAGTCGTGATTCGATAAGTGTCGATACAGATTTCTATGTTGTTTGTCCAATTCCATTCCTAGCAATCAGAGGGTGGTTTGATTTTGAAGTCTTGGAAGTATAAATCCTAACCGAGGCAAAAAATGTAATAGTTTTTACGTTGAACGTTGAATTCCGCAATCGACTATTCTACTTTTATCGAAGCACTACTGTACACAGTGCTTGATCGTCGATCTAATCTTATATCGATCTAACAATTCAATCTCTACAGTATTAATTTTCCCTATTCATAGATTTTAGAAGATCAAACTTATTGTCTTACAAGTGGAGGGCCAGACATTCGGGTCACCGATTCGAACAACACTTGATGAGCATGTAGTCTTTGATGTGTACAATAAACTGTATTTGTCACTCGATGCGCATCTCAAGCGTTTTCGAGAAATTGAATTTCGTCACGCGGTCGTCAGTAATTTTTTTTTCTTTCCTTTTGACATTCATTATTTTTAAATAGCAATTAAGTTTCACTACCTTTTTTAAATTCCATTATATTCAAATTCCATTATTTATAAATATATGAAATTGTATTTCCAATTATTGTTACATTTACTATATGTATAATAATACAATTTCATGTATTTATAAATAATGGAATTTGAATATAATGGAATTAAAAAAAAAAGTAGTGAAACTTAATTGCTATTTAAAGATAATGAATGTCAAAAAAAAAAAAAGAAAAAAATTACACCCACTGGGGATCGAACTAATCACGTGTCGAAATTCAATTATTTATTTCTCGAAAACGCTTGAGAAGCGCATCGAGTGACAAGCACAGTTTATTATACACATTAAAGACTACATGTTCATCAAGTATCGTTCGGATCGGTGACCCGAATGTCTAGCTCTCCCCTTGTTAAATTTAAATCTGGCATTTTTAAATGCTGAGAATTTCTTTTTAGTATTCTAACTTTGATAATACAGTTTTATTTATATTTGTAATATTTTGTAATATTTTATAATAGATTTTGAATATACGATAGGTAAACCAGATTTCTTCAGATAAAATCATTTTCAAATTTAATTTTCCATTCGGTTCAAACTTAGCTGATAGTTTAATATACGCATTAAATTCTTTCTTTCAAGTGTTCTATATTATTATAGAATATTATTAGGAAAAACAATTTGGAAATAAATTTTAAGTATAAATAAATCTTTGCAGGCAAATTGAATATCATATATGTTAAAGTTTTTAGAATATTAATCCCCTAACATCTTTTCACAAAATACTGACATAAAATATTATGTATCCAAGCGCCTTTTATTTCAGGAAACATTTTATTTACGTTAACAAATATCACTTATAAAAATAAAAATGCTAATTCACGATCATCTACTTCAAATATTAAGTATCTGATTTTCCTACAACTTATAAATCATTTACTTTCAAAAAATGAGTGATAATAGTGATTTAAATGATTCACTGCGCGAAATATTTAAATATAAATATTCCTTAAGGGGGTTTTGGAAATCGTAGTACAATTGAGGGATTCTATACGAAAAAATACGAATTTTTTATCTGATGCTCCGTTTTCGAGAAAACCGATTTTAAAGAATGATCTACGCAACATGAATTATATTATGAAAGATACTGTATTATATAGTATTTTAGTCATTCTTATCTAATTACTCACATTATTTCCCCAATTTCATCTTTTCAAGTCTTCACCTTCCATTTTTCAATTTTTCAGCTTTAACTCCTAAAATTTCTAACTTCAAACTCTTAAATCTCAAATTTTAACTCTGACAATCTCTACAACTTGAAATTTGCAAATATACCATTTGAAACCTTGAGCTTGAAATCCATCAATTTCTAATTTCAGCTCTTCCAATCTTCAATTTGAAGCCCTTAAAACTACAATTTCGATTCTAAAAATCTTCAAATGTCGAACTTGAAACCTTCAAATTTCTAAATTAAGATCTTAAAACTTTCCAAATCTCCAATTTCAACCAATCGGATATTCAACTTCAAACCGTCAAATCTAACTTCAACTTTAAATCTCTAAATAGATTCGATAACAAATTTATAACCATTGTAATGCACAATAAAGTTATTGATTCTTATCAAATTACTCATATTACAGAACAAGTACATAATTAAGTTGCTGAAAATACTGTGTGTTCAAAGCAAAAAATGTATAAAAAGTAAAAAGTAAAAAAAAAAAAATGAAAAAGCGATTTTCTCGAAAATCACGTTTCAGTCGCAAAAACATTATGCGAAATTTTCATCCTATTTTTTCACGTAGAATAATATTCTGTCTGGTCGCATGAATCTTAGTCACCTACTAAAACGCATATCTGTAACGAGCCTCTAGACAAGAGGACTCCCCTATTATTCGAATCCATTCTAAACTTTCACAGAAACAGCGTCCAGTCATCGCCGGCTACTCGCGTCCCGTGTGATCCGCATCTGTCGAGCGAATTTCGCTAAGCAAACAACAGGTTCGAACGGAAATCTGAGCGCATATCGCGGGACACCGACTTCATGAACGGTACTGTACGGTTAACGGTATCACGGCAATGCTATCCGTAACTACTGGCGTTCGTTTGCTCGCCACGTGTTCGTTGCGTGTGGTAAGCCTGTTGTTAACACAGTTATCGGGTTCGGCTATCGATAATGCGCCCTGTCGTCGAGCTCCCGTCTCTTCCTGCCTCCCTTGCGGGACACACCTGGTGTAACTGTTGCAAACTCCGACACAAAAACAGACCTTCCGCCGAGGACTGTTTCCACTCTCCCTGACCGTCGTCGTATTTTGCAAACGATGTCTGAAACTTTCAACGCTCAGGTGCGTTTCTGGCGAATCTGACTCGTCATGCACCTTTAGGACAAAAGTGTTGGGCTACGATATTATTTAGTGGTAAAATCATTCGTAAATATCACGTATTTGGTGAGAATGAAGATTGAATTGTGCTGGAGAAATGTGGATGATTCTTAATGAATATTTGTATTTTTATAAGTGATGTTGAGTATTGTAAGTAAAATATTTTTTAAGTGAAAGCTGCATGGACTAATATTTTAACTATGTAAGTATAATTTTAAGTAAATGGTTAACGTAGTTTGTAATAATTAGACTGCGAATGTTTATGCATTTATGGCGATTCTAAATGTGTGAAAATGTAGAGGAATGTGTATATTTAGATATAAAAATACACGAAATATTGAAAATGGAACACATTTTATAATATTTAGAAGGTAAAACACACTTTTATTCAAGTTTGACTTCTATTTCTGCGTCCTTAGAAATATGAATTTGCATAAACATCCGTCGCCTAGTAATAATTGTAATTTATTTATAAATTCTTTAAAATATTGTAGTGAAATATTCACTTCCATTTCGAAGTATCTTGTTTTTCTTATTTACTATTTGCTATTTTCAATATTGGAAATAAATATAAAATAATAAATGAGAAATATAAAATAAGGAGCAATTATTTCCAGTTGCTGTGAATGCTTTGTTTACGCTAAATTAGCATAGATACAGAAAGAAATAATATTTCAAACAACATTTGTTTATACAGTGTACGCTTTTTATTTTGATTAAATCCGGCTCTTTTTTGTTCTTTTTCCGTTTTCTACTAAATCATTTGTAATATTCATCTCTATTCAATCCGGCTGTATTTACAAATTGAAAAATTTCTTCTTGTCACTGTAATACTATTAGAAACTAAGCAAAATTGTAATAGGTGTGCATTAAAAATTTCTTCAACTTTGATTTCTACTCTGATGGAGAAAAACAGTAGGCAAATGGTTTACGTTTTAATGATGACCTTATTTAACGTCAAAATGAACAGTGTCTTCCATTATGAATGATGGTAAACAGACTGAAATGCATATCACGTGCGAGAATCGACATCATATGTACGCGTTTGATCGCAGTTATTCGAAGGAACATGAAATGGAAAGAATAGATGCTGGAGAATCTAATTACATATATAGTTCATGTAGGTAATGATGTGTACAATCGATCGAAATATAGTTCTCTAAAGCAAATGCCTTACTATTTTTTAAAATACTGTTTTTTACATTTTACGTAGAAAAAATGCAAGAAAAAATGGAACTATTTAAAATTATTCTTATTTCTGTAGAATTTCAATTTAATTTTGTAATATGAAGAATGTTCTATGATCCACCTGCCTAATACTATACTATAAATCATACTACAAATACATTACTTATGCTATTATATACACTGTTAAAAGAAAAATTTCTTGAAAAACCGCTGTTGGATGGTATAAAATGTGGTCATCGATCTTGATAAAAAATGATTGATCGACAATTTTCAAGAAGCAACACTCGTAACTCATGAAACCGAGGTTCGTTCGGACGACCTGAATAAGGTTAAAGGGGAAAAAGAATTCTTGAACGCTTTCTAATCCTAAAACGTGAATCAGATTGAAAAAGGCCACAGAAAGAAGTAAGTGGATGAGAAACGGATTGTGAACTGAGAAACCCGAGCCTCTATTACCGGGCCAGAAACAATCGAAGAATTTGATTCCTCTACATTTCTATGGTTCACGGTGAATTTCGCGAATTTAATTTCTCAGAGGAGAATATTCTCGAGCGTTTGAATCGCCTGCCTCTGTGAAGAGATCCTTCCTGCATTATTGTGTCTGATTACTTGAGTACGATCGTCTGGAGCAACGTAATTTTGTTATCTGTACGAAGATTGCGCAACTGATCGATCGAAATTGAAACGAAATAAAATATCTAAATATTTTTTACAGTACCTAAATATCTGATATTTTCATGTTCCTGAAGAATTTTCGGAAGATACCAAATTTAAATAGAAAATTCGTTTGTAAAATTTCACGCTTGTATAAAATTTTATCAGTGATTGTATAATGCACGCTTGTATAAAATCACCAATTAGCGATTTTTTGTCGAATATTCTCGTAAAAGGTTTCCTTAATGTATTTCTGATTGGAAATGTACATTTAATTTAAATTTACACTGACTGTCGAAATAGGTAATTACTGAAATTATTTAAGATTAAATTTGACGTGGGGAAAACCCTGGACGAATGTATTATAGGTAATAACTGTTATGAAATAAATGTCGATTGACCAATTATCGTCTCCGTTTATCTTTATACAGTTGCGAACAAAAGTTTTCAAGGGACATCGATTTTCATATTTCATGCAATTTCATGTATTTCATTTTATATTTATTTCATGCATTTAATTTTATGTTGTATTTTTGTATTTTTATGTTTATTTTTTTTGTATTTAAATTTTATATACTTGTTTAAAATACAACTCGACAAAAGTTTCCGAACGATTTATTAATTAGTATTTACTTAATTCGATTTCTTCATGAATTTTAGGACATGCTAATGTATTTTTTTTTTTAATTTTCAAGAATCCAGTTTACTAATTATATCATTAATAGTGAAGTTGACTTTAAGTAAAAAATATTTAATAACCACATTTACAGTTCTGTAAAATGGCTCATAAACATATTAACAAAAAAAAAATTAATCTTTAGCTGCAAAGTTTTGTAAAGATAAGCTATCAATTCGAACAATTTCAAAACATTTGCAAATATCAAAATCAACAGTTTTCGAAAGTTCAAAGTGTGTAGAGACATCAACCCTTAACTGAAGGGTCTCAAAATTGAGGGAGTGACGTAGAAAGATCGATGAAATGAAGAAAATGTTCGAATGGTCACGGTTTATTTGTTGAAATAATGCGGAGTTGAAATTCATTATCTGAATACAATTTGCAAAGACTAATTACGAGTATGACAAGGAGATGCTAAGGCGTCATAGATGACAAATAACATGCAACCAAATATTAATAAACCGTTCGGAAACTTTTGTCAGTCTATATGAGGCAAATATGTAAAATTGAAATATAAGAAAATAAACATATTTTCGGTGAATTCTTATAGATTATAGATCAGTAAATGTACTATCAATGATAACTAAATTTTTCTATTACTCCAAGTGAAATACATGAAAATGCGTAAAATATAAAAACACCGTTTGGAAACCTTTGTCCACAACTGTATGTATTAGATATTGGTTTTATGTCTCGTTCCTCTCACTGATCGTCAAAACGTAGCGATTATTCCATTAAAATATTATATTACGAGTAATTTTTACGTCTACGAATTTTTTAAGAAATGTAGGAAATGAAAAAAGTGACAAATTCAAAAGAATAATCATTAAGTATATTTCTGTTCCCAATATAAACAACAATCACCGCGAAGTGTGGAACAATTTACTACACAATATTTGTTTGTTGAAGAAGAACGACGTTTATGAAATCGACGAGACGGAATGTTAAATAAATTCCCTCGAATTCGTGATCGAATATCGTGCAGCACGAGTTGTTGCAAAAATAGTGTCGACTGCCACCTGATGTAATTAAACCTTAATAAAATGTTTCACTGATGACAACGCAAAATGTCAAACTGGCATTTACGCAATTATGAAAAAAAACGAGAAAGAGAGAGGAAAAAAGCAATCATCGGCACGTAACGCAGTCGTGACGTTACAAAGCATACGAATCGTTCCGAGAAGAACGAAAGGGTTGATTGAATAAAATGTCTATTATATTCCTGTTACAATTCTTGCCTTTTTCACCTAGCTCGTTATATTTTTGTTACAGACTTTGTTTCCTTTCCGCTTCGATGTTCAATTTTTTTCGCGAGATTTTAATTAACATTTTGTAACTGGAGAAAATTTGAGACGAATTTACCATTTAATAATAATTAATATTTAAATGATCTGACGTAGATGAAGTATTAATTTTATTATTGAATAGTTATTTTATATTTCGCGTTTCCTATTGTTTTTACCAGTTATAAGCGTTTACTTTTATACATTATATCAGTGGTTGAGTATATTTTATTAACCCTTATTACAGGCGACCCTTTTTTTTTATAGTATACAAACAAGGCCACAAAGAATGACCTTAGGTCCGTTAAGGGTTAAACTAATATTAAAATACAACTACTTTTAAAGTACTGTTTATTTAACAGGCACAGCAAGCAAGTTAAATATGAATGTAGTAGTATAACGATAGATATGCATGTAAATTTGTACTAAAACATCAATCTAAAATTTTATTTCTGTGTATAATATTCTGCATTAGCCTCAATTTTTTTATACTAATTTTCTTCAGTATCAATTTCAAAAGGAACAAAGTTCGTATGTATCATAAAATACTTTTGCCTCTCCATAACGCAAATATCACAAACTCTTAACAAAAGCAACTGCAAATCCAATCATAAATTCAATTCAAAGAAATCATTGAAAATCATTTTTATAGTGCGAATCTCTTCGTAAACCATTTCAATTTTCCTATTCAATCGTGGCAAAAGAAAGGTGCCATTTGCACTGCTCACTTACCTAAACGTCAACTATCATCAAAATTTCACCAAAATGAAATATTAACGTTCACCGATTACTCAAAACACACTAAACTCGTATTGGTCCTCGATGAACCACAGTTCTGTTAAAACTGCCAGACATTTCTCTTCTACCCGCCGGGTAGTCGATCAAACTTACTTAAGCTGTCCGCTTTAAAGATCCGCCGATCGCCGATAAACACGAGGATTACCATCGATTAGAATCGATTGCCAAATTAATCACATGATCGGTCCGATTGCAACCTGAAATTCCGTTTCGGTAAATGGCCAGATCTCAACGAAGGAAAAACGTTTCGCGCGAAGGGTTGGGAAGCGCGACGGTTCGCCGATCTACCGCGCGATTTTGCGTCACAACTAGGCGCGTTACGCCCACACGACGACTCGTTAAATAATTAGATTTAGTCGCGACGGACAGTTTCTAAATTGACGTCGGCCTCGTCGAAGCCCCGATGACGCACGAGTCGCGAATATAATGCGCGTCATTGTATTTGTTCTGCAGCCGAAGGGGCCAATAAACATTCTCGTCGAAAATTTTCCTCGATCGATCGACTCCGATCTCACCCTGTATCGAACCTCCCACAGCGATCCGATCCTACTGGGAGCCTCGTTTTACCTTAACCCTGAATCACTCATTTATCCAATAAAGTTTTTGTACGATTCTCTGCCTTTTAAAATATGTGTCTGAATTATTTATACTTTGCTTGTAATGAATAAAAGACACGTAAGATGCATATATTTGTGGCTGTAAAGCAAAATTACGTATGTCACATTTCCACAAAATTTGATTTATGCCATAACTGAGATTTAAAAAGTAGAATTCATATTTTTATCAGAGAAAAAATTCATTAAAAGAAACTTTGACATTAAAAATAAGAATATAAAAAAATTCGATAAGACAGTATTGATGTTCAAAACTTTAAAGGTGATATCTCGAAGATAAGAACATATGACATGCGTTGTTTTATCTTACAGGTATGTTCTCATTTCAAAGTTAATGAGTAGAATAATTAGTGACAGAGTAATACTAATTCAAGTTTAGTAATCCAGGGTTAGGAGCAGTACATATAAGTATTAGACTGTTGGAATTCCTTTTGGATGTGATTAAACAGCGACTAATAAACTATTTAGACGTTTTATAATTCTTTAACACGAATATGACACACATTTTACACTCAAGAAACATCCAAAGTAATGAAAATTAAATAAATTAAGGAATGTTAAAGAGGACGAAGTATAACGCCGCGGATCTAAGTGGCGAACATAATTCTGATTATATCAATCATTTGAAAATAAGATCGCTGTGACTATTCGCCAACAATAAATATCTACAACGTGGAACTTTGTGGAAAAATTTTCAGATAATTCTGTATGTAATCTTTAATAAAAGTAGTCAAAGTACAAGTTTAGTTAAAATTTCAATCAAAAATATTGCTTCTTTCTTGGTCTACTATGTTCATCGTCGTCTTGAGAAACAGCGATCAGTGACTTAAGTTTCTTGCTTTTAAAATATGTGTCACATTCATATTAAAGAATCATAAAACGTATAAATAGATTGAATTATTAAGTAGCTTTTTAATCACATTTAAAAGGATTCATCACAACAATCTAATACCCGAGTACCACATTAAAGAAAACGACTCACTAATTCGATTTTCATTCACGAGTAACACTTTTGGGGAATCGCAGAAACTATTTTGCGTTTTGGTTTTTCGTTAATGGTTTTAAACTTTTAGCGATGCTTTTTTGAAGAATTGGAAAGATTTCGGTTTCGCTTTGTTTGAAACTTGGTACAACTTATTTCGAATTATTAAGGGTATCCTACCAACAAAATTTTTCAAAAAATCGATTGGAGATAAAAAAAAGCAAATAATCGAATTGGAAGACAATTTTGAAGAAGTCCATGTCGCAGGAATAGCTAATATTAATTTTCAGTTTTCACGCATTAGAATATAAACGCAAACTTTAAACTCGTTTGTTTCAAAACACATTTTGAGAAAACTACAAAGTCCTAAAACCACAAATTATGAATCGATTTTGAAAATTCTTGCGGGATTTGGTTCATAACTGAATTCTCCATGCAATCATCTACAATCATAACTTTTCAACATAATTGCCTATTTTTCGTAATATACATATAATTTGAACATTTGCCAAAACATGAGATTTCAATGTCATGATTATACGATAAATGAATTTTACAAACAGAATCTTACAAACTTTAAAAAGTTTTTTCTGTTTTTACTTTCAGACGATTCTAGTACGAAGATTGATATTTAAAAAACGTAGAATTGAATAAAATACCCAAACAAATTTTTTCTTATTATCTCCAATAATATCAGAATAAAGTGCAAAAAGTTTTGCATCTCTATGCAATATAGTTTCTTTGACATAAAATCTTAGAAATGACCTACTTTTAGAGTGGTTTGATGGAAAGTTACGCTTAATGATGGGTTTTCTGGAAGAATCGAATAAATCTTCTCTTATTTTCGCTTCGAAGATTCCCAATTTTTCTTATACCTGTTTCTTCCTTTTTCAGATTTCTCCACTTTTTTGGTTTCCAATGTGATCTTCGCATAAAACCGCTTTACGTTCCTTCTCCGAGGCACAATGAGACGATTGGTTTACTCGATATCGTAGTGAACGAGCATTCGATTGGAAGCCGCGTCTTCCTCGTTCTCGAGCTCAAAGTCAATGTGCAAGCGACGTAGTTAGCTGACAGTACAGCCTTCGATAATCGATAACGGAACCAATTGGCTTCTTTTCTGATATCCTTTCAGCCCGCCGATTTTATCTTCCATAATTTCATTTCCTGCTTCTTGGCTTCTCCCGCTGGGATTCAAATCTTTCTTTGAAAATTCCAATAGGAAGACTTTCCACGAAGAAAATCGTTATCCTATCCAGTAGAAAATTAGTTTTCACCAAGACGATTTTAATTAGATCTGGAATCATTTGATTTATAATATATTACCGCACTAATGGACCACTTGATTCAAATCTTTCTTTGAAAATTCCAATAGAAAGACTTTCCACGAAGAAAATCGTTATCCTATCCAGTAGAAACTTAGTTTTCACAAAGACGATTTTAATTAGATTTGGAATCATTTGATTTATAACATATTACCGCACTAATGGACCACTTAGTCGTGCACTAAAGAAATTTCGATATTCATAACTTTCATCCACTTGTTTGCGCAAGTTCCGCGCTCTGTCTCGGTTTCGTTAGCTTTTCTAATGCAGAATAATTGCTCAAAAGATTGCAACGCGCTTATCTCGTGGCACCATATCGACCACGCTAATCTGCCTCCTTCATCTGCCGCATGCCAACCTGTTGTATCTTTCACTTTCTCACTTCGTCGATTTATTTTCCCGCCGCGCTTTTTCGCAGAGCTGCCCCGGAGCTCCAAGTCCTCAAAATACGAACAAAAACACAAGAGGCGAGCGTCACTTCTGTCTCCTGTCGCGGCACCACTTAACGCTGCGATTTCACCAAAAAAATTCTACCAGTTCGTCTCCCGACGATTTCCCTCCAAATTCTTATTGTTCCGCGCTCAAGAAACTCTCGTCACGCCGATTCACTCGATCCGAATTCCACGCGAATAAGTCGAAAACGCTTCGAGAGGCTCGTCGATGTTTACGACGATCGCTTTATCGCCGTTCGCAGTTGATTTTCCGGCCGTTCGCGTCGTTTTCAATCGCAAACCACGAGCTGGACGAGTCGACGAAGCCAGCCGCGAGTCGAGGCGGCCGTATCGCGATTTTCGTAACGCGATCGAGCAGAAACGGCTCTCGGCGTGAAAGTCGCGAGCGAGCAGCGTCCTTCTCCCCCCTCGGCACGCCGGAGACTTTCCACGGGCGTGTAACGCGAGAGCAAAACGCTTGACGGTGGCTTAGCCGGCGTATCCTTTGAACTTCCAATCGAGCTTTCGCTGCATCTTCGATTTCACCGTTCCGGCCCGTTCCCTCGGCCGCGGTTTCAAATATTAAACGCGACTTGGCTCGCTTTCCATACGGATTCCGCCCACTTTGTAAGAGGCTTACGGTCGAACAGAGCGCGAACCTTCGGCCTTTGACGGATTTCACGCAGGAATTCCAAGAAATTCGGTCGCCAGTCGGACTTCGTGGTTACGAGACGCCTCTTCGAGTCGTTAGATCGTCGCGATTCGAGGATGTCAAAGTTAACACTATACTGTTCCCTTGTTCGTCCGCACTTGGAGTACGGTTCTGTTATGTTGTCGCCACATCACCGGAATCTTTGCTATAAAGCTGCGGGCATTCAGCACAGATTTTTCGAGCTGTTTTATGCCTTACGTTGACCATAATTACATATTTATCACATGTAATTAATTGTATTAATAAAGTAATTAATTGTATTATCAACGGTTCTGAAATTTCATCTTGTTTTAATTTATCGCGTGTATTATCGCTGTATAATCCATATAATTGTATATTTTAATGTAAGTATTCGTCAATTGTAAGTGTTCCTTAACTTAATAAGAAACGTTCCTCAACTTATATCTGTGGGTATAAGGCAAAACGACTGATTTCACATTTTCAAGAAATATGACTTTGTCATAGCTGAGATCTAGAAAGTATTATTCATGTTTTTATTCGAACAAAAATGCATTAAAAGAATGCTTTCCATTAAAAATAAAAATATAAGTATTGATGTTTAGATTCATAAATATTTATAACTTTTTAATAAAGTGTTAAACAACCTAGGTTTATATAACATTTATTTTTCTTGTTTAGTCCCATAGAAAATATGTATTAAATAATTGTAGTTTGACTGTTAAAACCTGAAACACTGTATGTATCTTTCATGTCTTTTATTTATTGCAAGCAAAGTATACAAAATGAATAGACGCGTTAAAAATAGAAAATTGTAGAAAAGCATTTATTGTACAGGGTGTAACAAAAATGTTGCAGTTGCTTGAAAGGGGTGATTCCTGAGGTGATTGTGAACAACTTTTTCCTTAGCGAAAATGTTAGGTGGGGCTTTGTTAACGAGTTATTAACGAAAAACACTAACCAATCGGGAAGCGAGTGCAGCGGACTAATGATGACGCGGACGATGGCGGGCCAATACTACTCACAGGTGGAGCCCGCGCTGATATGCAGCCACTGTACTCGCTGCCTGATTGGTCGGTGTTTTTCGTTAATAACTCGTTAACAAAGCTCCACCTAATATTTTCGCTAAGGAAAAAGTTGTTTAAAATCACCTCAGGAATCACCCTTTTTAAGGAACTGCAACATTTTTGTTACACCCTGTATAGATGAATATTTAGTGATCTAGCGAAAATCTTTGAAAATTAGAGGATTAAATTTGCTCAGATTGCATTGTATTTCAATTTTTCAACAATTTTTAAAGACTTCTAATTCCGGGTTTAGAGATTTTTTAAAGGTATCATAGTACCTTTTTAACATAGAATATTTTTAAGCTATTTTTAGTGTCGTATGAGTCATTAGCAGCTAATATTCTACAGATCATTTTGACATTGTTTAAGATTTCTAACAGTATTAAAATCTATTTGATATTACGACCTTCTACTTGGAATGTTTACGATTCATTCCACTGATTTTCAAAGATTTTCACTTATTTTTATTAATCACTGAAGTTCATCTTTAAACGCTAATATCTCAAAAATGAAAACATGTGACATGCGTTGTTTTAATTTACAACCACAGACATATTGATTATTTATGCTTTTAATTCTTGTGCCCATTGGATTATTTTTGTTATCTTTATTTGTATTTTAAAAATTTTTGTTATTGTCTTATGTACCATCGTTAATTCTTAAATTTTGTTATATCTTGAACACTAGAGGATTATGCATGTTCACAAATAAACAATAATAATAATAATAATAATAATAAGTTCCAAAGACATAAGTATAATCTCAACGCGAAACGAGAACGATGGAATTCAGTAGAATTGAGATCGGCGGGTGGTAATTCTTCGGTCTGAAACGTGGCGATTTTTTTTATCGTTTCATTCAACGCTTTGACATTCTTCCGGGATTAAACCTGTGCATTGTAGATTTCTGAGACTGCAGTAGAAACCTTGCGATTCCTTTGGAATTGAATTCGGAGAGATTGTTATTGGTTCGAAATTGAAATCCAAGGACTTGTAAATTTTTGAAATTGAAATTGGTACGTTTCACATTTCTGGAATCCAAGAGAATATGTTGCAGGTTGCAACTCAACTGTAGCTGAATTAGGGATGAATTTCAGTGACAATTTTAGTTAAAAGTTTTTCAATGTATAAAATATTAATAAACCTTTTTACTGTGATTAAAACCAATCAGAAATGGCAATGATGTATTTTTTTACAAATTCAGTTGAATTCGCAGTTACTTTTTGGTTTATTCTGTCAATGTATTGAATATTTGATCTTATATTATAAATATCATTTATTTTTAATGTAACTAAAATTCATACTTAATGATATCTGAATTGAAAATTTCTTGGAGCTGAACTTGAAGTGTTATAATTTCTTGGCATTTAGCTTATCACGTTGTAATTTATTAGAATTGACTTTAATACGAAGTCCGCGCAGATTTAAGTTTAACGAGTTTCAGCGTTTAATATATTTAATACTTGTCAGAACTATATATCGATTTTCAATTAAGATTGTAACAATTCCTTTACTTCTCAAATTCAGTTTGTAATTTATTTTTGAACGAATGAGGTTGTTTTGATTTCTGTGAATCCGAATTTGGAGCGTTGCAATTCTTCTGAAATTTAGTTCAAAGTTCTTGACCCCGTAGTGATGTTCAACGATCGCAGTTTTTTCTTAACGGAATTTGAAACGTTGCAATTTCAATGAAGCCGAACTCCAGATATAGAAATTTCTCTCAATTACTGTTCAAACCATTTTCTTCTGCTAAAATCGAAATTTCAAGCTTTGCAATTCAAATGGAATCTGGTTCACCGCACAAAAATTCCCACGAAATGAAATGCAGGTCCTTCTAATTCCTCAAAATTCGCAATTGTTCCCTTTGTAATAGTACTTAAAAGATCGCAAGTCCTGTAGAGTATAAATTGGGGACGTCGAGATTGCTTTAAAATTCACTTGAATGCATTTCAATTTCTCAAAACCAAAATCTCAGATGTTGCTATTTCAAACAAATCAATTTTGCTACTAACAATCCCTATAAGTACAATTCGCAATTCCTTAAACTCAAAATCAAAACTTCCTTCTTTATTATAACAATTAGAAAATCATGATTTTTAAAATTCCAATTGAAGCAATTCCTCAAACTCAAATTCAAAAAATAGCAACTCTAACGGAGTTGATTTCAAAAAAGTCAAGATTTCTTTAAAATCAAAGCGTTACAATTCCTTAACGCCATTATTTTAAGCATCGACTCTTTAATAAACCTAAATTTGCAGTTCAAAAATTTCCTCGAAGTTCCATTTCGAGTCTTGCAATTCCTCAAACCCAAATTCAACGCTGTTTCCTTTATGACAGCGCGCAAAAGATCGCGACTTCTTCTTGACCGAATTGAAAACAACGCAATTCTAAGAGACCTAATTCCAAAACGTCACAATTCCTTTAAATACCACTTCCAAGCATCACAATTTCTTAAAACCGAAATCTGCATCGTTGCAACTCCAATTATATCAACTTTGTCATTAAAGAATCGCCTGAGATTTCATTCAAATTCTTACCGTTCCTCAAACCCGAATTTAAAACATAGTAAAACCACGATTAACCGGCTTATTATCGAAGTCAAAACTAAACCATTTCCTTAATGAAGAATTAATTTATATTTAACATATCATTAAAAAAAAGTTCAAGGTTCACTCGAAATTTGACTGCACTAATATCGTTAATGCATCGCATAATTAAGATCCAGGCTAACAGGAACAAAAATTCAATATTCGATAATAGAAACAGAACAGCTCTATCGTATCGCAACTCCAACGGAGTCGCCATTTCGGAGCCTCTAAAACACTTCAAAATTCGCTTCAAAATTACCACGATTTCCGAAAAACCAAAATGCAATCTTAGCTATTCCAGCCAAATCGTTCTCAAACGTATCCAAAATCCGCGATTCCCCGAAACCTAAACGCAACACGCCTCAATCCGAACCGCATTCAACGCGTCACAGTTCCTCCGCAACCGAATTCGTCGCGCTTCCTATCCCCGTATCACGGACTCCTACGTGCTTCGAATCCGAGTCACGGCGAATCCCTTGAACCAAATTCAACCAGTCGCGCCGTTCCCCTTCTCCTCGATATACCTCACTCGCACTGTCAACTCCTTCGGCAGAGTCCACTGATCGCGATTTCGCGCACAGCACACCCAATCACGCACCGGCGCGGCGGTATCCTTCGCCAAGGGTCCAGTTCCCTTGGACCTGTCTCCTACGCGCGCCTCGTATCGCGATTCCGCGCGCGATTTCGATCCGAACGACTTCGAGGCCGGCGCGCGACTTCGATCGCCGATCCTCGGCTCCCGCGCGACGGGGACCGTCGTCCGCGGCGACACGGCCGACGACGGGATCCGCGGAGGCCTTCGCGATTTTATTCGGGTCCGACGATGGGTCTCGGCACCATCAGCGGCGCGCGGAGCAACGAGGCGCACGGGTGTCGCGGCTTTGCTCGCGGTTTCAGGTTGACTGGCTCGCTCGGCCGCTCGGATGTTCGCCGCGGAACGAGCGTAGGAACGAACGGCCGTACCCCACCTCGGTGGACACGACGTGACGTGGGTCTTACGCGATCCTGCACGCGGCATTGTACGAGTTCTAGCCGCGGAAACTGAAGGTTTCCTTGGCTTAAATGCGGGGAGCGCCGGGCGTATCGCAGCGGGCGATGAGAGCATGAATTCGCGAATCTTGCTGGATCAAATATATACATATACTAGATACATTACAGTATATATTGTATTTTATATATTTCAGCGGGAAATGAGCATTTTTCCTCACCACATTTTTCCCCGGGGGCAAGAAGAATCAATGTCACTGATTGTACATAGATGTTTTCGTAAATATCTGTGTCAGAGGATACGTCGGAATTAATAAAAATAATGGAGTTACAGATATTTGAGGAGCACTGTTGCAATAATCATTTTTTTTTAATATCACGTCTTTATTGCACAAATTAAATATAGATAAATACGAACGTGAACTTGAAAAGAATGAAAAGAAAACGGACACTTTTTGGAGTAATATGTTGGATTTTGCTGAAATTTGGATATGTTGCAATCTTTAGGGACAGAAAACCGTACTTCGAAGGATTTTTCAAAATTTTTTAAAATGTCGGTTTTACAGCTCTTTAAAGTTTGGTGTTAATCTTTCTTCAAAAATTTCTAACGGTTCAATTAATAAACCGATTATAATGAGCTTTTTGGTGCTCATAGTAGAGACTTTGGAGTATCTAATAAAAATTATTTTAGTGGAGAAAATAATTGTTTCAATCATTTTCTTTGTAATTGTTTTAAACAAACGTCATTTGTAACCACAGGGGAATATTTAAAAATTTGAGAAAAAATGAGTATGTTCGTTCCCTTCATAGAAAACTTTTTAGAAATATGGTCACTTTAATATTAGCCACAGGAAAATTATTTGAATGTAATGCTGCGTCGCGCCGGAACATACTGCTCGCAGTGGAACGAGTAAGCAAAATAACCGGACATGCTAATTACATGTCAATGACTTAGACTATAATTATCAAAATTCGCATATTTATCAATCATATTACGTAAAATAATAGTATATAAATTTATTTATACAATTATATATTACACTATTAAATATAACTAAATATGAATAATTGTCATTTTAAAAATATAATTAATTAAGGCTATAAACGGAAAGAAGCATACATATAAAAGAACTGTGTATTCGAAATTAATTAAATATCAATATTCACCAAAGTTTGCTCTTTTTCGTTGTAAAAGACTCAAATGTTTAGGTTAGATTTACTTTATCAGTAGCAGATAGTAGCAGCTAATTCTTATACTTTTTAAAACATTACCTACAGAAGCCTTATACACTCGTTACATAATAAAAGTAAAGCGTATTGAAAATATTTTTTGTACAAAATTATTGATAATAAATATAAAACCTAGAATAGTTAAAAACTGTTAGAATTTAGGCAATGATGACTTTTTAAACTGGAGCAACCAAAAGACGAAGCCGTCAATGCTTCGTAATTATCAAATTCACATACAGTTGAATCAAATTTAATGCACATTTAATATACCTTTCTTTGTGTTTTCTTATGCTACGACTACTTAATAAAGATTTATTGAAACTACAGTACAAAATTTCGAACTAAAACATCTTGACTGATGTCCAAGAAAATAAGTGTTTCGTTCCACTGTGAACCGTGCGGACAGGCGGCCTGCTACTTTGATGTAGGGTATGCGAACACTGCAATGTTTAAGACCGTTAATAATTATTGAAACCTCATTCTTTGTCAATGGCACACAACGTTAGAAACATTTAAAATGCCACTGTTCCATAGAAACCACGAGAATGTGGTGAGTATTTTTCAATTGGGATGGGATAGGATATGATGAGTTGGGTTGGAATTCCGGGAAGTTCAAGGAAATTGAAGGGAATGTGAAGAGATATACAAAAATCACTCGTTCAAATCCATAAAAAATTCGAAAATTCGAAAAAAACATTCAAGGAAAACCAAGAATTTTTTTAACGAGGCTTCAAGGTAGTCGGTATGTTTTTATAACAAAACCATTTATTTTGTTATTCATATTCTTATAGGGGGTTAATCACAAACTGAACCACCTCAACAATCCACCATTTTGCTCTTATCCGACCTTTTACAGCGGTTCTTGGTACCAAAAAAAAAATTCTAGTTATCTAAACTGGTTACTGATAACCAAAAAAGATTTAATCATTCATAATTGTTATGCATAACCAAAATCAGTTATCCAAAGATATTAAATGTTATACCTTAACTTTTAAAATGAATCTTATCATAGTTATGATGTCTAAATTAAACTATTTTAATTTTTTTGTACTTTCAATAAATAAATTAATAAATATAAAAAAAAACTTCTTCAACGTTGAACATTTCATTCACTAAAAAAAATTTCTCAATAAATGATAATTTTTCAGAACTTCAAAGTGGATAGCCCCTGAACCTGCGCTGACGTGTAGAGGTAAAGCATCGATTGTGAATGCCTTTCGAGTTCTGAACGACGGTGCGTGTCTTCGGTGCGCGGCTGCAATCGTTGCAAGTTTTCGTCGAGGAAACGTGGATTTTAGGAAGCGAGATGGCGGCGGTGATTTATCTTGGAAAGTTGCGCTTCGTGCGGTTCGTTTTGAAACTCCGGTGAGCGGTAGGGGGATGGCGTTGGAGTTCTTGAAGCGTCGTGGATCCTGAATTATTTGAATTAACGGGGAGAGAGGGATGGAGGGACGGGTGAAATTTTCGATAATGGAACGGTTGTGCTCTGATATTCGCTTTAGCGTGGTTTTGAATGCGAATGATGAATTGAAGCTCGAGTAACAATGCGTCATATTTTTTAAATATTCTAACTCGTATTATATTCTAATATTCTGCATATTTTAGTATCTACTAATACACTCGTAGGTTTCTGTATGCTTATCATAAATGCAGAAAAATTCATAGTGTGCTAATAATGTTTTTGAATGATTTTGTTGAATTTTTGGTAAAAAAAAAAGATAAGTATATCACTTTTATGAGTGATATTCTATTTCATGCTTTTTTCTAGGCTTTTTACTTCCTAAATGTATTGGCGAATTAGTATGTCTTCGATATGCTAAAATGTTGTTAATAGTAAAACCGAAAAATAATATAAGTCAGGTTAGTTAAGTATTTATTAAGCCTTTTAGCTTTTTTCAATAAAACTGTATTTTTTTAATTCATTATTTCTGCTTCAGATTTTGAAGAATACTATTATTATATTATACAAAGTTACAGTGTAATTTAACACTTTAACGTTCGCGTCATGCGTATTTTTGTTGGTGACAGCTATTTATATGATACCGAATGATACAACCGAACCTCGATAACTCGAACTTCTGTAACGGGAAAAAATAGAATACAAGGGAATAATAAAATTTCTTTTCATTCTCTAATTTTTTGCTATAAAAGCTTCTGTAAGTCGAAATCAAACTTGAATTATTTTTAAATAAGCAAAGAAAACTTGAATTATTCGCCACATTACCAAATGCTTTATTTTATTTCTGTAATTCGAGTTTACAACAGTTAAGACTACAAATCGGAATTTATTTTTAGAAGACATTTTATTGCAATTTTTTTCGCAAGTTAAAGTTTAAAGCTATCTGTCAGAAAATGTCAACTTTCTTTCACATTACAAAACTATAATTAATAATAGTTATTAATAATAGTTATTAATTATAGTTTAATAATTAATAATAGAATAATAATTAATAATAGTTAATAAAATAAGTAAAAATAGTTCAGAATTTTCAATTTTTTATGATAATTATCTCCCGCGTTTATGTTGCATAAAATGAGTTGCAAAAGCAAACTTAAAACATTATCAAAAAATAAAATCTTTTCTTCATAATATTAAATAATGCCTAGCATTATGATTTGTATGTGCATACATTTCTATAATGAATAATACTCGTTCAAAAATGGACTTTATAAAACAACTGAGAAAAGAGTGATTCTACCTGAAAAAATGTATTCTACATATGAAATCAGAGTTTTTCATATAAGGTTTTGTTCTCGAGAAAACCGGCTTTAAATATCTGTCTGTATACTTAATTATGTATGAATCTGGTTGAATGATCCTGATTCACAAACATCATTAATATTGCACATAATGTTAATTCTTTATTAATAGACTGCGGATTTTTATGCATTTATAACAATTCTATATGAACATGCAAAAGTCTACAAGACTGTTTACAGATATCAAAATAAAGAAAATATCAAACATATAATTATAGTTCCAATATTTAAAAAATAAGACAGACTTGTTATTCAAGTTTCAGTTCTTTATTTCTGCTTCAAACACTTTTATTCTGTTTAAACATCCGCAGTCTGTTTATTAGTCTTTGTGAAATATGAACAGTAGTTCGTAATGGGATTCATTTAATTATATTCTACGTAGCTAAGGTGTTTGTACCAAATCCAAATATTCGAAGAATTCTTTTTCGAGAACATTTGACAAGAAAAATATTTATTTCATATTTTCAACTTATTTTTCCGCGTAGAATCACCCTCTTCCAGTTTCCAGTTGTGTATGAATAAAAGCAGAACTGGATTGAAAACAGTTTAATTTGAAATGAAAACGACTTCTTATTTCTTATCCGGAAGCAATTTTAATGGATCTATGCTTGGGCAGTCAAAGTCTATTAAAGAAGTTTCATCGTATTAAAATTATTCTTTCGTGTCTATCTCCTCGCAATGTAAGCTTTATTAATTTTATACAATTATACAGTGTATAATAAATAATAAAACAGACTGCTCATATAGTGGCACGTTCAGTGAAAGGAGAGTTTGATTAAGCGAAGTTCTAATGCAGTTAACGACTTCGGACGTTTAAGAGCATAGCACCTAAAGTAGTTATCCTATTCGCGTTTATTACGACTGTAACTGCCCAATTTTCGGCTTCGTATATTGCATGTGACAGTAATATCTACATAGAAAGTTATACAACAGGAAAGGCATGATAATAATTTTGTTTCAACTGGAATTACGGTTCCGTAAACTGTAACAGTAAGTGCTTTATACACTGAAAATATTAATAAATTCCGATACTCATCACGACTAGTCATGATGATTCATTTGATACTATAAATGAAACATACGAGTTAGTTTATGCTATTCTTATACGCAGTTTTGTGTGTCATTCTGGCTACGTAACCATTCCTATTGTTTCAATTCTCTCTTCTTTAACAAAATATTTTGAAGTTATAGATTTCTTATTAGTGTATACTTATGTTCAATCAGAAATGTATACTATTTTTTCTTTTGAGGTAGGGAAGATCGAGGTACAATTGGACATTTTATGAAATTGAAATGCCTTCTTTTATATACTGGAAAATACCTTTTGTTTTATACATAGGTCAATTTTAGATATATTTTCTTTACAAAGGGAATTTTTCTGAGAATTTTGGAGTGTTGTAAATAATTGTTTTTATTAATTGTGTATTTTATTTTCCCTAATTGTGTAAGAATGTACTAATTGTGTCTTTTTAATAGAGCTTTAAACTACCGATGATATAACATTTCCTTCCGGTATAGACTTATAAAATAGATTGACAAAATTTAGCCGTTAAAATGTAGAACATCCTGTATATTATACATTCATTTAACTTCTTTAAACACTATCGTAAACAAGATAGAAGTACAAACATTTTTGCTTTCAGTTTTAACATACATAACAATGTCAGAGATACAACAAACACAAAAGTGGATATCAGAAGACACAATTGAACAGTTCAAATCTGCCTTAAACAAAGAAAAATTCTAATTACAAGCAATCAAAACTCTCTAGATTTACGACTATTAATTACAGTCCCTTTGATTAAACTGAATCATCGAATCCAATCAAATTGAGGCAACGATGAACGGTATGAAAGTCTCCTCGTACTCTTGACACACAAGGCCCACGGTGCTCAGTTCTCCCAAAGCCAAAGCATCCCCTCGATTTACGACGGCAACGGCGATTCCTTTCCCGTGATTAAGCCGGAGTCTCCATTGCGATCATTTCAATCCCTTTTAATCGCAAATTGATTCGCTCACATTCGATTACCGACGAGCGCCGCTTTTCGAGAGTTTAATAACCGTTCTTATCGATTCCCTTCCTTCCGTGCAACATCGCCAGCACGGTCTACAGTTACTCCAGTTTTCGGTGCCACTTGGTCCGAAGGAAAGTGCCGATCGGTCGAGGAAACCGTTCGCCGCGCAGCTACCGGCCGGAAGTAGACGGCGAGCGACGAATCGCGATCGAGGATAACAGTAAAACGCAAACAGTTCGATGAGTAGACATAGAGACGAGGACACCGGTTGTGTTTTCCATTTGCTTTCGCCGTGCCCGCGACTTTCACTCATTGTTGCCGGCTTCACGCTCGAATTCGCCGTGTGGACATCTCGCTCGATCTCGATACAAACGTTGCTGCAGACAGTTACGTAGGGAAAAAAAGCGTTTCGAAACAGATACACAGGAACATCGATCATTTCCGCGCCGATGCTCGGGGAACGAATGCACGGAATCTCGCGTGGCGTTCCGTTATCGAACTTAAATGAAGGATACTTATTTGCTTGATTGCAGCACTGATTGGTACAGGTACGCACGAACGACAGTCGCGTGGATCGTTTCGAAAAGAGCAGAGATACAATTTTCTTTTGATAGTTTAGAAAGCAAGAAATGGTAAACAGTAGAAATACGTTGAATGACAGATGCAGCTTTAGTTAGACCAGCGGTTCCCAAATTATTTTTGTCGCGGAATTCTCCTTGACTTAATGAAAACCGAAAACAATTTATTGAAAATGTAAAAAGAAGAGGACAGATTAATAATGGAAAGCAAATATTGTTATAGAATTCGAACTGGTTATTAATGTGAAGGATTAAACTGTTTTTCCAGTATTGTAATACTAATGCTCAAAAATACCTTCAAATATGTACACCGAGTAGTTTAAATTATCTTAACATATCCTAAATACTTTGACGTATTTTAGAACATTTTCAAGTTTTATCAAGCACTTTAAAGAATTTTTTAACAATTTTTTAACAAGTATTTCATACCACTGATGATTATTTTTAAGTACTTTAAAATAAATAATCTACACATATAAAATGAATGTATCTATGTGGAATACCGTATTTTCAAGGTTCCTCAAATATCGCGCAAAACTATTATAAAATATTTTCGAATACTTTTAACTCTTTCATTCCTCGTATTGCCATATGGTAACGTACTTTTTATTACAAAATAAAATATTAATATCAAGGAGATTTTTCAACTCCAGTACGTAATATTTGTGTAATAATTCGAGATGCAAGATTTTTAAATTGTATTTGAATTTTTTATTTTCTTTGAGAAGGACAAATAATTGTATTTTTCTTGTTCTTATAAGTCTGAAGATTTTATAATTCATTATATAATTATATAGTTAGTAAATATTAAATATTTATTTTTAATTAAGAATGAGGAGTAGAAAATATATTGGAAATTAAAAAAAGAATAATATTCGAATCCATTAAAAATTTTAGGAATCTACTTTCCGCCTTTGATACACAATGTACAATTTCATAAACATGAAATAATTTTGGAATCAAAGGGTTAAGTATTTTCAAGTTCTCCAAAATTATCTTAAAACAGCATGAAATATTTTTTTAATCCTCTCAAATATAGCGAAATACTGTAAAGAATTTTCACATTTTTTAATTGTTCTAATACCTCTGAATACTTCAATCTCCAGTACTTCTAAGTATTCAGAAATTTCCGAGCTTAAGAAAATGTTTTCAAATTCCTATTTTTCAAGTGTCAAGTTTTTCTGTGGATGAGTCGTGCAAGTAACTGATAAATCACAAAAAGTTATTAAAATGAAGTATAATCTATTACTCAACTTTGTGGTTCTTCTTTTAAAACAGTTTGATTTTCAAAAAACACAAAGTTTAAAACACTGCGAACTTTTAATTGAAATACTTCCTAACATTTCAAACTATATTCTATCCAAACTAAACTATTCTTGTATATCTAATGCCTAATAGAAATACTGGCTTACAGCTAGATTTCGTCTCGATAATTATCGTATTTTCATACCCAAAATTAATCAACCAAAAACATCATTGAATCGCGTTTGAAATGATGCACCGAAAACGCGATCCGCGAGAAACATTTTTCAGCGTCTTTCACTCGTGGAAATCAGCTGGCATCGCCGCGAGTCTTTACGTAACGAGTTCTGATTAGCTCGTACCAGGCGGAGACGGTTCGTCATCTGGCGGCAAAAGAAACGTCAATCGGTGTTCCGTAAACCTCCGTCGACAAACATGACCGGCGCTCGTCCAGGACGCAGGACTTTCGAAAAGCAGAAAACGACGAAGAAAAACGGTGTCTCGAGGAGCCGAGGAAAACGGAACAGAAGGCGTCGCGTCGAGGGGAAGGGGCGAGGGGCCGCGAGTCGACTTTCGCTTCGGATTAGAATATCTCGAGGAACGGGGAGAGCCTGGCCTTTGCTCGGCAACCATTTGCATTCGTGGAGGTTAATGGATTGCGGCAGAAAAAGGAACTCGATACTATCCTTTCGATCTGATCGGGCAGGAATAGGATGCAAAACCGTAACGGTTCGACTCGCTCCTTGCCACGGTCTTTCGCGTTGTAAGTTCATTTCCTTCAGCGACACAACGCTCCATTCGGAACCTTCTAAACTCGATTCGCACAGCTTTTAACCTTTTCGATATTAAAGCGCCGACGCACAGTGTATCGTGTATATGGACGTTCGGAACGAAACTCATAACTTCTAAACTATTTAATTTTTTACCCATGTACCTTAATACTTTTTTAAAGAAAATGCAAGAATACATCGATTAATGCATGACAAATATACAATTATATAAAAAATTGTTGAGGAGATATTGATTTTTAATTAAATAAAAACTTTTTCGGCAATGTTTATTATTGAAATGTATTATCAATTAAGAACTGTCTAACTTTTGTTTAAAACATTTTTTCATAAAATTGACGGAAATGCATGAAAAATTGTGGGGAGGATTATACGGTATCGTACTACGTGGAACATTATATTTATTTACAAATCGTTACAAACGTTGAAATTGTAAGACCTACATTCTTTTATTAAAATTTCAAAATACAACAAAAAGAAAACGAAAAGAAAATAGAAGTTGAACGTTAGTCGAAACAATCTCAAATGCTAATCGCTAAAGGCCTAAACGGTGAGTGCCTTGATAATGATAATTTTAATTATTTTCTTCGTTTCGGGCAAATTCGGGCAGCTAAAGTTAACGCTAATATAAAGTTTAATTTTTCCTAAATTAATAGAAAAAAAATTACGGAGGTATTTTTTGGTGTTTCTTTTAAAGTCTTCTCAAAGGTGATAAACATTTAACATTAAAAATTCGAATAAATTATTATTATTGTAAAAAAATTTTCTGTCGTTTTAAAAGGATTGTAGTACCAAATACGATGTATAAAAATCAAACGAAAAACAAATACATTTAGCCAATGGCATATGTTTGAAGAAATACACCGAAATTTGGAATAAACTTTTAATATCAATTTTGGCAACAAATTAGTAAATTCATAAAACTTGATGGGTAGTATTAAAATCTACGTTTCTTTCTTAACATCTTAAGATAAAACAGATTGTGAATTAAACACTTCAGATTTTTGGGTTTTGTCCATTGAGCGACACACTGTGCGACGATTTAAATCGCCGAAATGAAACAATTTCATCACCCATGCAAAAACCGAGGAATCAGAACCCCGTTGGTAATTTCAGCGAATAAAGTGATCTTCCCCTAACTGATCTCGTTGAGCGTGTTTAAGAAACCGGCTTAATTTAATTTCTCAATCGTGTCAGGGACGCGATCCTCCATCCTTCGTCGCGTTCGTTCATCTCGAACGAACTGTCAATAGCAAAAAAAAAAAAACTATTCCAAAGGTTATCGGCAATCAGAGAACCACAGGTTACCCGGGGAATAGAAATCGCAAAAAAAGTTAACTGCGAAAGGAGGAGAAAAAAAATATTCATAACGGATTCTTGGCTCGCCAATTCGTATCGCGAATACGAATTTCGCGTGGGAATGTTTCGAATTCGGCGTTTAACGAATAGCCGTTCGATTGATTGGATAAATCGACGTAAACAAAGACGGGAAAAGCCAGAAACAAGGAAGCTCGCTCGGCCAGGTGGAATGCAATCGAGGTCGTGGTACTCGAGCTGTGAAACAAGCTTTAAGGCGCGATCGCAACGACCGTGTCGCCGTTTGCTCGGCCGTGATAATTGAAAAACCGTCTGAGGAGGGAAAGGGGAGCCTCGAATGAATGCATTATTGCATGCAGCGGAGCTGACTTTAGAAAGATAAATTGAACGTGATCGGTGGAATAGTCATGATTAGACTGCGGATTTTGATGCAAAATAAAACGTTTAGAAAGGTGTATAATAAATTGAAACTTGAATAACGGTATATTTTATTTTTTAAATATTATAACTTGAATTATATTTTTGATATTTTGTATATTTTAGTATTTGTCAACGATCTCAACAATTTTTAGAATACTTGGAGTTGTCATAAATGCATAAAATCCGCAGTCTAGTCATGATACCTAATATGAATTGGCTCCACTTATGAGTAAATAATTAATACGGGCATTGTAAATATTTTTATTTAACGTGTTCGTTATTTCAGTTAATGTATTTTTAAGATGCTAGATTACAAGTTTTTGTGCACATTCATATTTTTATAAAAGAAAAAAACAATGGAAAGGCAAGTAGAAGTGTGTTTCACATTCTAAATATTGTAAAATATATTTTATTTTTTATATTTTATACGGGGTTTCACTTAAAGGTAGCCTTCTAAATATCTTCTTCAGCTGTTATTACATTTAAAAAATGTTGAATTCCATTGGAATGGAATCAAAAGATGAATATGTACTGAAGAATAATTGAATCGGTCATTTAAAAAACTACATAAATCAAGCTTTTTCCGAACTACATTTTAGTATCGCAAATGTGTTTTTAAAGGTAGTCTTACAGTCAGGCTAAAAACTACATAAGACATTTTATGCTCTGTGGTTCAAACGGGAAGGTCTTCGCTTAGATCATTGCGAAAACAACATTAGTTAATGACTCAAGCGTAAGAAAGGGTCTTAAGGAGGGTGAAAACATGGCAAAACCATAAGTATTCAAAAGACTGACGTAACTATTTAAACTGATCGCGGTATTTCTAAATAAAATTAAAGTAAATTTATAAGTACAAGCAGAATAGGAATTGGAATGTAAGAATAGAAAGTAGGAAATTTAAGGGATAATATGTCTAATTATAGAGAAGTGGATTAATATTGTAATGATTTCCGTTAAGGTAAGTCTAATCCATTTAAAAGACTGAGATATATATTTATTTAGTTATTTTTATAAAGAGTTTATATAGAGTTTATTTTCATAATGGAATTTATAACAATATAAGATACGGTTAAATATGTAAAAGCAATTTGCGGATTGTAAGAGACGATAACTGTAAAACCAAAATTTATAGAAAGAAATAATATATGTATAAGATAGCCAAAAAAAGGTGTTTTAGAATAAGTTATTTTATTGTTAGATTATAGTTCGTTGGACAAAGTAAAAGTTGTCACACTTCTGAAACGCCGTCTTTTAGGAATAAGAAAGCCTTTGTATTCTGTAACTCGAAAATGTGTAATTTTACCAGGATATATTCAACTGATCAACTGCAGATCTAAAAGAAAGTACGCTGGAACATGATGACGAATTTGATTATATGCCTTAATGTATAAAAGTCAGATGGATATCTTAATATTTCGAGTGTATTTTTATGACTAATTATTCGTTTGTTTTATTTAATGATATGTACAAAACACTGGTTCTTGCAAAAACAACTTAAGTCAATAATCATTTACTGCTGATTCTTTTATCTAAATTATCATAATAAAATAAAATGATAAAGAACTAACAAGCTTAAAGATAAAACAAAGACATTGAGCGTGAAAACATTCTTAAAAAGTCTGATATTTGTAAGTGATCTAGTTTTTATTGAGTCTTGAAAAATTTTGATTATATGACTTAAATAGTTTTTAAAATGACCGATTCAATTGTGCTTGAAAGTCATTGTTTCTAAATTTTCAAGATTACCGATGTCTTTTTGCATATAAGGAAATTAGTTTTCTTATAAGTTTTCGCATATTTAAAATTGCCATAAATGCATAAAAATCCGTAGTCTAATTATTAATAATATTTTTCTTGTCAAGTATATTGTACATCTTATAACATAAATAATAATACAAATAAATAAATATTCTTATTTTTCAATTTGACATAGAATGTATAAATTTCTAAATAAGGAATATTTGATTTGAATATTTAATTGCACGATTTTATTAACAATTTTTTTTTAAATCATATTTATTTGAAATTAATTGAATCAAAATGCTGTTTTCATATTCCTAAATTGCATATAATATTTACTTCTGTTTTAAAGTTGTTTAAAATATAATGCAACGTTAAATTAACCTTGTTTTTATTTTGCTTTAAAAATATTTTTTTGTGTTGAAAAAATATAACAAACAATGAAACAGTGAAAAAAAGTAAAATCCTGGCATTTTCGGTTTTTTCTAATTTCCACTATTGTCACAAAATATGTTTCAAATATCTTTCAGCTCTAATTTAATTGTCATTTTGTTGTCCCTCAGAAACCCACAAATTATCTCAATAATTTTTAATTAGAAAAGATTAAAAAAAATATTAGACACATTCATAATTTCAAAGAAAGAAAATTTCATTGAATTTTCAGACTTTCTTAGAGATAAAAGACAGGAATGTAGAATGTTTAATTCATATAGACGAACGACTTCTTTCGAGGTAAAAAACTGTAATAACACGTGGTAATTGAGATACGGCAGACAATTTTCCAACGTACGCAAACAACTTGCGTTGAAATGATGGCATGTAGGAAAAAGGACCGACAGATTTATCAAAGGCATCTGGTAAACAACGTTTTCTCCGTGTTTGAAGAAAGATCATTGTTATCGTGCATAGGTATGTTGATTTTAGCGTCACGTGCGACGAGTGAAAGTCACACAAAGACCTGGAAAACTCTAATGACAATAATATACGCAATTTCCTGGCCTCCTACGATACACGCTATTTTCTCAATGAAAGTCTCTATATCCATTGCGATTAATGATATTGAGTCGACCGTTGCATCCAGAAATGTCCAACGTATTGGGTGTAGAAAAAACGTCTGAATATTCGAAAATTTTATAAGTTTTTAAATGCGAAAGATTTTATTCGCTCGAAGTTGCTAAGTGTTTAACCGATCAGTTTATGTATAAGTTGGTCAGTGGTTTCATACGTCTCAATTTTTACACAACATCCCGATTTTGGAGATTTTAGATCTGAGATATCAGTGTCCCTTGTGGGATATTAAAAATCCTGGTATTCTTTCCAATAATTCATCTGACGCCGCAACACTGATATTACCACTTCACTGATAAATCAGTTTGAAACAAAACATATTTTCTATTTACTCGTATTTTTTTCCGCATGTTCCAATTTTTCTGTTGAAAATAATCTGGCAACACTTGAAGCTGGTCTTCAGACACGTTTAGTCATTTGGTCGAGTGACAAGCATTTTAGCAATTCACTATGTATGGATAGCAAAATTTAGTCGTGTAATTTAGTAAAACAATGTAAATAACTACTTGCCACTCGACTAAATGACCATACGTGTCCGAATCAACCTTGACGTTGTCTTGAGGGCGGAGCAGTTCTCCCACTCCATGGCTGGTTACCAATGGCGTTCTTGGCAGTCGGGGAGTGGGGGAACGTTCCGCCCCTAAAACAATTTCGCGAACCCAAATACAATTTCTCGGGCCACATACTGTTGAGTGACGAGATATTGGCCAGCTACCAACAAACCACAATTGCAGTGGGGAAGGAGGAATCTTGTACCACGTGATTAGCTCAGCCAATAGTGACATTCTGTCTGACTAGGAGGCGTCACTATCCAAAATCGGGTAATATGAATGGACGATTCCTCTTTTCCCGCTGCAGTTTTAGCTTGTTGGTAGTCGGCCAACATCGCATCACTGAACAGTACAAATGTTTGTTACGTTACATTTACATAGACCGCAACATACTACCGTCAAGGAACTAGTTTTTGACCATTTTAGAGCGTTTTCCGATGTAATATTATTTTTTAACCTAATCAAATTCTAAACCATAGACATTTTTGGTACTAAAAGATAAATCTATCTTTAAAGTTTAAGCAAAAATTTTTAAACATTGGAAATAAGTATAATTTAATTATTTATAAGCTATTAAATAATAAGGTAACTAGGAACTAATTTTTGATCAGGTAAGGAACTAGTTTTTGATCATCTAAATTACATGGGAACTAGGTGATTTTTAATGGTGTATACAACTGTAATGGTGTATATTTAAGTATTTAATAAGCATGAAATGAATATTAATATAAAATAACAATAATAAAATATTTAAAATATTAAAATGACACTTAAACTTTTTCCTATTAAAAATTTGTTTGTCATTTTTGATCAATTCCAACACCAGTACTAATTAAAAAGAAATAGAAATAAACAAAACAAACTTGTACTAATAAAAAATAAACTTATTTTTAGTATTATAAAAATTCATGTTTTTTATAATTTTATGATGTCCTAACCTATTTATGAGTTAGGTGATCAAAAAACTAGTTACTCGTGAAAACATTGGAACTAAATAATTGATGACTAATTTTGAATAAAAATTATAGATAAATTATTAAAATTCTTACTCTACATTGTAAATAAACTATTTAATAAGCAAAATATATGAAAATAACCTTCAACATTGCTACAGCATAAACAGATCAACTGTATTGCTGACGGTACTTTCGGTACTCTTACGCCGTTCAGTAAGACATGGCGTTCAATAAGGACTTTCTGCAAGTATGCTACCTTTCACATTTATTTTCACGAAAACGCACAATACTGCCTGCTTTGACATGCCATACTTATATTTTTGAATAGTCAACCTTAACTTCAGAAATTATTTTAAATAATTATTTGTTGGCATAAACTTATAAGAATGATTTATTTCACGAACTGATCAAAAACTAACTAGTGCCTGATCAAAAATTAGTTCCTTAACGGTACACTACCCATAATATAATAGCGTAAAAAATAAAATTTTAAAAAAATTAAATTGCCACAGGTTAAAAAAAGTAGCTGGTAGTAAATATAACTGTACGCCGATAGTTCAGTATGAGTGGATTAAATCTTTGGCGATGTTTCATGAAGATATTGCAGGATATCATTTCTTTCGTCCCTTTTTATTCTCCTGTAAAGCAGATTATGTAAATACAAAGAAACTCCAATCTCACGCTTGCAAATTAAAATGCATAGATTCATCTAAAGTAGAACCTGGATCAACCGACTCAACATTTGTAATATAAAATCCTAATTTTTGGAAGAACATTATTAAACCATGGTCCAAGTTTTACTCCAAATCTTGTATTCTTTCACTTAATGTTAACCTAGAACATTAAACGATTGAAACCCCGGAAAATGATAATTAGGGATAATTGTGAATAGAATAATCGAGGTTCTACTATACAGGGTGTAACAAAAATGTTGCAGTTCCTTCAAAGGGATAATTCCTGAGGTGATTTTAAACAACTTTTTCCTTAGCGAAAATGTTAGGTGGGGCTTTGTTAACGAGTTATTAACGAAAAACACCGACCAATCAGGGAGCAAGTATAGCGGATTAATAATGGCGCGGATCATGACGGGCCAATACTACTTACAGCTGGAGCCCGCGCTGAAATTCATCCACTGTATTCGTGCTGCTATAGGTCGGTGTTTTTCGTTAATAACTCGTTAATAAAGCCCCACCTAACATTTTCGCTAAGGAAAAAGTTGTTTAAAATCGCCTCAGGAATCACCTCTTTCAAGGAACTGCAACATTTTTGTTACACCCTGTATATGTAGAATTCTTGCCTGCCGGTTGTTTTTTGTGTATGCAGGAAGGATCTGTACCACTATAACCGCGATTCCTTTTGTTCTAAAAAGTTAGTGTAACGCGAGTTTCGTCCCCGGTGGTTGCGTTTTTCATCGTCACGGACAGAAACAGCGGCCTATAAAGGGTCCAGTAAACAAATGTATTATGCATAACACGAAACGTTACTCTGCAGTCTCGTCTTTCTGTCTTTCTTCTCTTTTTTTCAACTCGTGTCTGTGAGTAATCCTCGCTCTAAATTCTCTGACAGGAAAGCAGCAGCGAAATTCCGATTTGCATCTTCTGCTGGTCAATACAAACCCCCGATACCCCGATGATCATAGTTGACGACGGACCCATGGCGCTCTATTTTAATACGAGAGGAGAAAACGCGGCGAGACTTGAGAGCTCATCGCTGGAAACGCTGCTAAAATTGTCCAAAGTTGACTGCAGGCCAACTTTTGGTGAATATCGCGGCTTTGTTCGCGGAATTCCATCGTTTCTGAGAGAACCGTCTCCCGCTTGAGCTTGATTGTTTTCGATAATATTTTGTTTTCGAAAAGTAGTATCAATTATCACGTTTTCACGAGAATGCTAAAGTGATCTGCCGTTAGTTAAAAAAAGGTAGTAATTCAAAAACTGTATTTGCAGTTGACACTGATCTGTTCTTTTGATAAAATGTTGAGTTGATTCTTACGATAAAAGAAACAGTATTCTTGATAGTTTCAGCAAATGAAACAAAAGCAACGCAGCAAACTGGGGGATTTAGTCAGTCGCAACAGTACGAAAACACTTTCTCTTCCTGTTTCACATAGATTTGAACTCTTCTCGAGTTTTTTTTAATACTTTTTGTTGCTGCAACTTCACGCAAATCGAGACCGGATCATTCGCAGACAGACAATTAACCGAAGGGGATAACGGAAGGGAGTATTGAAAACTTAATTAACCGCTGATCATGGGTCCGGAAATATAGTAAATTAAGTTAATCATCGCATTACGACGATTCATTCCTGTAGGATGAAATAAACGTAGATTGGCCACGTTAATGTCACTTATTTAATATAATTATTTGACTTATGAACACATTCTAAGTTGTAATAAAATGATGGTATTATTATAGAAGAGACAATTCTACTGTTTAGATGTTATCAAATTTCACTATCAGTGTATTTGATTTGGTGTTTTTTGGTACAGAACCTCAATTAATCAAATTAATATTTATAAACATAATTCAAGTTTTGCTCAAAGTCCCACTGCACTTGTATACCCAATGCATTAATTAATTGAAATCCTAGATAATTAAAAATAGGGATAATTGCGAATCAGATAATCAAGGTTCTACTGTACTAAAATGTTAAAAGAATTCAAAACATGGAGCTGATCGCTTTGGCCTGTAAATAGGTTTATAATTTGTAAGTAGGATGTTTAAATGGAAATAAGTATGCACTTATTTTGTTAATGTTCGAGAGATTTTAGAAATGAATGAGACATAGGATGAAATTCTACTTAAAATATCGAATGAAGATTGTGAAATTATGTTTTAAAAAATTGAGCATACAGGTAAAACGATAATATATGATATATGAAGAAAAATCAGGTCTGAATTTGTTTAACCATTCATTTTTATAAGACTTCAGACATAAAGTTGCAAGGCATGTTCTTCCCTGCGTTTCCAAGAAATAAATTACTAAATATGTATATAACAAATCCTAATGATAACATCTTCTTAAAAAGTCCCAAAAACTTTTTCTAAGATTCTCCCTAGAAAATATTACCGATTAAAATGCGTATTTTATGTATTTATGATAGTTCCAAATATTCTAAAAATCTTCGAGATTGTTAACAGCTGTCAAAATATCCACAATATTATTCAAGTTATACTGCCAAAAAATAAGACATATTGTTATTAAAGTTTAAATTAATTATATGCGTTTCTAAACGTTTCATTTTGCATTAAAATTCACAGTTCATTCATCAGCCAAAATCGTCACATATTTAATAATTTATTTCTTGAAAATGGGAAATGAAAGTCCCTTGCAACATTCTGAGATTGTCTTCTTTATTCTTCTCTGCATTCTAAAACAATTTGAGGGCATTTCAATGACGCCTCAACGAAAAGCGAAGAACTTCGTGAACGAGGTTCGGTCACAGCTATTGAGGTTCCATTATACCGTAAAGGTGATCGCAATCTCGTCGCCATCAGGCCCTTACCATCTTCCTGGGCACCAATGGCCTGTTCTAACAAGCTGGCAACGCACCGACTATAAATACCAACAACAATTGAACCGACGGCAGGATCTTTTAGCGGGACGATACTAAGCGATCGTTCCGCGAAGATTACGGTTCCACCGCTGTTTAAGGAAGAGAACTGTCTCACTTTCTGCTCTATTATCAGCTTCCTACCGGTGCAACGTTGATCCGCGTGTAAACGAGCGATTCCCACACCGTTTACACGTCGTTGGATCCCGGAGGCGTCGTAAAACCGTGTAACCGCGCGTTCGAAAGCTGCGCGCTATCCGTTACCGGGATCCCCCTACGCAACTTGTTCGTTGAAAACAGTTTTTACCTAATTTTCACACGACAATCGCAGGATCTATTTAGACTAGCGCAGCGACGTTGCCAAACGTGCCGATTTTTTATGTCTCTCGAAAATCTCGGTATTTTTTATGAATTCAATCTAAATGATTTTTCTAACTCTATCAACATTGCGTATGAATGCATATTCGGACGAATTGTGATCTGACGAGTGCGTTGAAACTGTTTTTTGCTAAACGATAAAGTAGTGCCGACGTATTCGTTAAAACGCAGTCCGGAGTCCGGATACGCATTCAGTATAACCGCAGTCTCATATACAATCGGTGTAAAATCTTATAGTATTTTTTGCAAGTCCTGATTTTTCTAATGAAAATAACTTAGCAACACTGTTGTACAGTGTGTTGAATTACTCCTTTGTTATTTGAACTACTAAAATGCCAACTAATCGATTCCATTTTTTGTACCTAAATTTCTCAGCCTCATTAACTGAACAATTACTGTTCGTCTTGTCGAGAAAGAAATTTACTTTCGTAAGTTTATTTAGTCGTAGGATTTTATGCATTTATGGGAATGCTAAGTGTGCAAAAAATCTAAGAGATTGATAACACATGTTAAAATATACAAAATATCAATAATATTATTGAAGTTAGAATGTTTAGAACATTAAACATACTGTTTTTCAAATTCCAATTCTTTATTTATGTTGGTAAAAATTTTATTTCGCATAAAGATCCGCTGTCTAATGATAATAATTAATATACATGCATTAAGAACTGTTATGATTAATCAGATACAGTTGGTATTCATGAAATGGAGCCTCCACAACTGTTTTCATGAATAATCGAGATGCATTAGTATGGATATTGTATGTGTTTGTTATTTACTGTTTAAAAAAGCCTGCAGCCGTTACTGTGTTATGATTTATTTGTAAGAAAAACCTGCTTGACGTAATTCAGAGATTATAAGAACTCTTTTTGTGCAGAATCATTAGCAGATTCCACTGTGACAGGAAAGAAAATTATGTACTGGAATACCAAGAATACAGATTTCAGAGACCTTAGAATCATAAATCATGCAATTTAAATGTAATTTCAATGAAGATACTGCGTTTAATTTAATGGACATAAAAAATATCAAGCAGGAAGAATTCCAGACAGATTGACAAACAAAACAGAGGGAACATAATGGATTGATTGAAATACATTTCAAATATCGGACATGACTGTTATGAATATTTAAGGACAAATCTAGATAATGAACACTGTACTCTATAATTAACTGCAAAGACGTTATCAAGATAATGATAATTATTATAAAAATAATACTTAATATAAAAATAACTGATTTTTTCCAGACAATTTTATTATCTATTATATAATTCCTCTTATCGTATCTACAATTTCGACAGTTTAAGATGTCGAATTGAGAAACAAATTTATAGAAAATATTTTTAAAAATTATGAATCAACATCTTTTATATTTTACCATGTAAAAGCATTTTAAATCAATTCCTGCTTAAAATTTGTTTGTTCGTCAATTTTTACGAAAATTACTACACTTTTCATTTCATAGAGTTTATCAGCTTGACATTTGAATATCTGATTTTCTAATATCAGATATCAGTTCAAAGGAAATAAGTACATGTTTTCATATTTTAATAAATCAATCAAAACAATAATCTTGTTTTATGAGATTATTGTTTCCGTTCTTCATATTCACATTAGATAACTTATACGTAAAATATTAAATCAAAAACATTCTCTTTAATGCATTTGTATTTGAAATTTTTTAATATAATATATAAATAATAATATTAACGGTATTAATTACTTCCGACTGAATTTTCAATAACAAGAAATTCTTTAACACGCTTTACAATCGCACAGAAATCTCTGTATGATTCAAATATTCTCTTTGTTAAAAAGAGTCACACTTCAGAGACGTGATTTCAGGCAGAACTTGAGACTGTGATTTCATGTGTGTTGCATATAATGCAGAGTACAATGAAGATGCCTTTCCAACGTACGATGCTTTCAGGAAATAATCCGTTTTAAGTGCTTCAAGCGTATTCCGAGCCATTAGATGTGGACTAAAATATATCTGAAAATGCAGCTTAAGGTGTACGTGCAAATGCAGTATAAAGCTCGCGTGGAAATACAGTCTGGACTATAATCTTCGCCAGGCGTTGAAAACATGAAAACGCAGCCTTGAGTGCACGTGGTAACAATAATCGGAATCGTATACGAACGCACAACCTTAAACATATTTTGCGTTATGCGTTTGACACGTGGTGCAATGGTTCAGAAAACCAAAAGACTTAATAATCGATACAATGTATTTTCATATTTGCAGTACTTCTACATGTGTATAATTTAAGTATTTAAGTCAACAATTTCTTTAAATATTACATTGTTCAATAAGTTCGTGTAATTTTTATTTCCATAAAAAGTATATAAATTTTGTAATCTACTAATGAGTTTCGATTCGGAAGACTATTCACTTTTGATGAAAAGCGTTTGAAAGCTAAAAATAGTAAAAAGTAGTAAAAAAATAATAATAATGATAAGAGAAAATTTTACATTTATAAGAAACCGTACGAACTTTTTAAACAACCTAATATTAAATACTTCACTCGTGAATGTTACTACGAAAACGTAGATATTAATAGTTTATTTACAAACAGTCAATTTCATTGCTGGAGAATGAAGAATTTTCAAAGAATTTGAAAGACTACGATTTTTAGATTTTGAAACAAGAGTACTTTATAAATATAGACTTATGTTAGAAATATGAGGAATAAATACTAAATACTAAATTATGCGAACTTCTTTTATTCAACTTTTTACAGATACAGGATCAAATGAAATTAGATTTTACGATTGCTATGCGCAGAAGCGACTCGCTCGATGCGTCGAGTTCTGATGTAATATAGCTTAATTTCTTCCCGCGGCAAGATGCCTTCTCACTTTCGACCCGCTCGTAAAAACTGGAATTCGATCGAAAATTCAACGCCGAGCATCTGGACCTCAATGTGCTACGCATCTCACTTTCCTCGTAAAAAAGAGGGTGGACCGTATGTCCTAGTTCCCATAACTCACCATCTTGGCTTTGAAATTCTTGGATTTCGAGTGACAAAAACCTTCTTTCAAAGCAATTTGTTTTTTTATATATATTGGAATTTTGTTTAGATCTTTTAAAAAATCAAGATTTGATACTAAACAAGTAGGTAAATATGTACCTAAAAATATACAGGGTGTTTCCTTTATCTCGGAAAATTAGAATATCTCGCGAAGGAGTGAACCTATCAAAAAATGTTTTTATGAAAGTTACTTAGTATAAGGAGATAAAATGTATGGTATAAATTATTCTTTTTTCGGATCGATTAGTGGGGGAGATTTCAAAAACAAATTCATTCTCTTCCCCACAATTCGATGGCATTTTTTACAACAAATACAACAATGTTCGACACGATCTGGTTTATTATTATAATATATGATAAATTACATTTTTGAGTCTTAAGTTCCTCAGGAGTCAAGCAAACCTGAGCCGCAGGTTGACAGGTATTAGGCAGTGCGTTCTAAACAATGGTCAAATTTCTTGTCTCCCCTTTATAGTATGGCATGTAATAATACAAATTCTACTAAAACAGATATTTTATTCAGGACGTGCTTAGAAAATATACAGTTCCGTTTAAAAAAATGAACCTGACTTCGAAATCTTCCGCATTACTCGACAAAAAAAAAATAATTTACACCTTAAATTGTACCTCCTTATACCAAGTAACTTTTGTGAGTTTTCACCTTCACGAAATATTCCAATTCTTCGATAAAAATGTTTCTGTACGCATAAAAATATATTATAAAATGAATCTTTAAGTGAGCATAAAAAATAAAGGAGTCACATACTTTCGAAATCTTATCAGAATCATTTCAGTTAACCGAATTTCACTTCCTACTACGAAATGATTCTTATACGTGACCGAATTTCCCTAATCCCTCCATTATTTCTCCGATAACCTACTATTAAATTTCATCCCTCAGAATGCCGAGTATGCAGAATCATGACGCAAAAGAATTTGTCGATGCAATAAAATTAGAAAATCCGACTATTTTTAAAATCCTCTTTTACTCCAAAAACCTATACGAAAGAGTTAAGGAATTCTTAGATCCGCACCACTCAGCGTAATCCTTTAAGCTTTGGAAACTACCAAATTCCTAAGCCCGATAGTACCGAATTCCCCGGGGATCCCTTTCCCCCCACCGCTACCCTCGGCGACATCGCCAAAAACTAGTGCGCGAAGAAATCGAATTTCGATTCCATCGTCGAAGATCCAGTTACGTTGATGGGCGTTCGATCGCGACGGCGCGGCGCGTCGCGGCGGTGACCGGTGCACCGTTGTGACACGAATAAAATATCGCCGCGTTTCCAGCAAATCCGCCGCTTTCTAGGACGGTCTCACGTTAAAGGCTGCGCCACGCGAGCCGCGGCTGTTCTCCTCTCGCTTCCACCGACGTCGATTTTCGAAAGCGCAAGGCGGGAGAACGACCTTGCTGTAACAGCGCAACCACTATAGGAGTGTGACCTAGTCTGTGAGCGAACCATTCACCGATCTGATTACTTATAGGCGAGGATCGTGGCGGATGCAGGTATGAAACCGCGACCAGATCTCGCCGATACTGTGCCGCCGCACCGCCGCGCCGCCTCGACGCGGAACCCCGGGGAAAAACTTCGTGTCTAATTTGAATTTCAGATATCGCGGCTCTAATCCCCGGGCGACTCGCGTTTAATTGGAACTTCGATTTCCTGCGACCATTTGCCGTTCAACGCAGAAGCAATGACCGAAACCCGCGGGTAGGTATTAGTATTTACTGATATTTCTGTAACGCGCCGCAACGTAGATTTTGTCGCGCATTGAACTGTGGGCGGAAAACTACATACGGTGACCGCAGTTTAGTGGAAATAAGATTAGTATGTTCTTTATCAACCCACGTGCCGTGTAAGTCAGTTTTACAACTTTGTCGTCTTTGTGATCTTGGATTGCCTCAAAGCCAATTCACACGGGACGGTTTTTAGCTCCCAAACATCTGCGGCATAATATTAATTTAGCTGATCGTAGCGGTGAATATACAAAATTTTGTGAACGCTGTTTTCAGCCGTTACCAATTCAGCGAAGTATTGAATCGGTAAAAGGAACCGTATCGTGTGAACTGGCTGTAAACTTTTCTTTTTCTTTTTTTTTTTGGACTTTCAGAATATACAAACAAAAATACAAATTCCATTCAACAAAAAAACATTAGATAACCTTGCTGTGATCTTGAAAAATTGAAGATAAACAGTTTTTTCAGAGTGACATTCTACATACAGGGTGCGCCAAAAGTATGGAAACGGTCAAATATTTCGAAAACGGAACATTTTTGAGAAAAATGTTTTAGAGCAATGTTTTAGGGTTTTAAAAATTCTATTGAATGGTGATATCAGTTTGATCTTCAGAGGAACGGTCAAGGTCATATCAAGGTCAACATGATTTTTTTAAATAGAACATGCCATTTCTTGGCATGCAGTGTTAAAGCTGACGATGAGACCTTTTCAAAGCACTAGCTGGTGACCTATTTCTGTTGAAAATTGCCAAGAATTGTCAAGAATCAGGCAGAAGATAATTCGAACATTTAACGAGTTAATGCACATTAATGCTAAATCTCAAATGCTCAATGCGTATTTATGCTAAAGTCGCCCTTCGTAAGCCCATACGTGAGGACCATGATTGTGCGAAGTCGAATCAAGAAACTTCCTCCCGGTGCACCCTAAATAATACTAACAATAAGGCTGACAGCATCGAAGCATTTAAAGCTCAGCACTCAGACAATTATAAAGAGAAATAGTGTTTTGAAAAGGCCTCGTCGTCAGTTTTAACACTGCATGCTAAAAAATGGCATGTTCTATTTAAAAAAATCATGTTGACCTTGGTATGACCTTGACCGTTCCTCTGAAGATCAAACGGATATCACCATTCAATAGAATTTTTAAAACCCTAAAACATTGCTCTAAAACATTTTTCACAAAAATGTTCCGTTTTCGAAATATTTGACCGTTTCCATACTTTTGGCGCACCCTGTATAAAATGGTACAGTAGAACGTCAATTATCTGTATCTCTATTATCTGAACCATTGATAGGGTAAAACTATACAGGGTGTTTGGGATACTAGTACAAAGCTTTGAAGAGGTGATAGATGACGTAAAAACAAACAAAAAACTTCTGTATGACTTGGGTCCAAAACTCAACCAGTTTTGACAAAAACTATCATAAACATTTAAGCTTCTAACCCTTATAATTCTTGTAGATAGGAACGTTTTTCGTAAGGAATTTATTCACTAAAATAAAGATAGATTGCAATCTTGTTAATCCAATAATTACAGTAACTGTGATATTGTTACCTTGTACCACGAAAAAATAGTATTTTTCTAACCCCCTAAATTATCGCGATTTTAAAGAAAACACTAATTCGGTCCACGATTCAAAAACTAGAATCTTCGAGCCACAAAATGGGGGTTTCAAATATTTTTCTATACTTATTTTTCGCGGAGATATAGCCACTTGAAGTGGACCTCTTTTAGTGGACCCCTAATTTTGACCAGCAGTGTATTTCTGTACTGCTAACTTTTGATTTTTTTTTTTTAGTCTCTCGTAAGTAGAAATCTAGGGATGTGAGGTCGCGTGAGGTCACAGATGTCAGGAGATTGATTCTCCTCGACCAATTTATCGCTGAAAATAGTTTTCATTTGGCGAATATTGACATGTATCTCGTCTTATCCTGTATTAAACTAAAAGAAAGAGGATTGACCTACATATTTATCGCATTCATATTTTTACCGCAACTTTTTAACGAAGTTATGTGTGAACCATTTCACCGCTGTCAAAAATGGTGAAACATTCAGCACATAACGAGCTAAAACTGTACAATATTTATTCGCCATATGCTAGAAACCGAATGTTAGTACAACTCGTTCGTTAAAAATAGGAGATAATTTCCTGAAATCGCTTTAAGCGTTACTAAACCAGTTATTTCTTTGTGAGAATTGAAAAATGAAAAGCATCGAGAAAATAATTTCTGGATATTAATTAACGAAAAAAATATTGTAAGATGTTGTTTTACAAGTAAAGCAATAGATCTTAAAGTGGCAGTGCACCTTTACGAAAAGAAGCCTTTAATGTAATGCCACGGTTCATTACGGAGAGATTACTGACGTAATTCCGCGTCAGCTCTTGAATTCAAAATGGAAGGTCTCGATCTAGTAGTACTACGTTCTTCCATTAAAGGAATTTCGACCTATTGCCACGTTATTTCTCCGGAGAAACATTTACAACTCGATATCACGTTTTTCCATCGGAGATTATTGACGTAGCACTCTGGATGGTTTCTGAAAAGTTTCTGCGTAGTTCAACATTTTTTATGTCCCTGATACGTTGTAGACTCGTTTCTTTTTCTTCTTTTCTTCGGTTATTAATAACTAATAGGTCTGTTTTAAGAATTATTAAATCAATTTACTTTAAAGCTACTCATACTACTTTCGAAAAGTAGAAGCAAGATGATTTTTCAAATGCGAAGTAATTGGTATACATATAGATATTGGATACACGCAAGAATGAAAGTAGTCCAGTATATGTTATGCAGTTCGACACTATGACAATTAGAAATAAACTTTTAACGAATTTTCAATGACTACAGTCGAAACTATAGCAATACCTGCTACGTCAAACAATGATACAGTCTCTGAAAAGTATACAACTGCAATATGCGAAATTCACTAATTCAAAATGTGTTATCGATTCTATATCCAATCGATACAGTAACGATTACGTTATCGCCGCGATATGAATATTATCCTTCAATAGCATCGTAGGAAATGAGACCGCAGATAAACCTGCAAAAAAACTATTATCGAAATTGTTCCACCAATCCTGAAGAATACCTTTACACAACTTCTTAAAATATTACGAACACGGAATCAGGAGCCATTAGCTTCTTCATCTTAAAAGTAGTAATTAGCAAGTTCAAAGTGAATAAAAGTTTTTGTAAAACATTGGACTGCATTATATCAACATTCGCTACTAAGTTATTATTAATTTCCAAGAGCTGTGGATATGAACTTGATACAGTTGATGTGACATTAAACCGATATTAAAAAAACGTTTTGCTTTTATGTCAACTTAGCGGTACTTTCGATAAGAGAAAGGTGAGTCATTCATATGTGAAATGACTTAAAAAATGTGAAACCTCAACGATATGAAACTGTATTCCTTTCTTGAGGTTAATTGTCCTAGCTGAAACCTTTTAGCGTTCCAAACAATGAGATAAACTTTGCAAAATCTTCGCAGAAGCATATCGAGTGTAACATTTATGATGAAAGAAAAAACGGTGAAGAAGGAGCTAAATGGAAAAATAAAAATAATTGAAAATTTTTAGTAAAAGAAACGATAAAAAGAAACACAGCAATCGAACATTATTCATCTTTTTCAACTCGTCTTTTTATCTTTGATCGCGTAACCTCTCATTTAACAAGAAGGTATCTAAAGTTTGTTTAAAATATACAATTTTTTCCGTTTCTTCGAAATATTTGATTTAACATAATCATTTGCTTCATGTGGAATACAACAATTACTTTTGTTTTATGTTTGTAAATAGACTGCGGATGTTTATGCGAAATAAAATTTTTACAAGCTCAAATAAATAATTGGAGCTTCAATAACAACATGTTTAATTTTCTAAATATTCTAACTGAAATTATATTTTTGATATTTTGTATATTTTGGAATATGTAAAGCATCTTGTAGATTTTCTGCATACCTGGTATTGTTATAAATGCATAAAATCCGCAATCTAATTATAAGTTAGAAACTATGCGAAATTTGGTGAAATCAAATACAAGAACTTATAAAGACATTATCTAAGAATGTTCTAACAAATGATTGACTTAATACCTAAAGTATAAGTACGAATTTAAAAAAAAAAAACAAAAGATCGATTGGAAACATATTATTTGCAGACTGCAGTAAAGTACATCATATCTTCTAAGCATTATAAAATGTATTTTACTTTTGATATTTCATATATTTTTACATCTATACACATTCTTACAGATTTTGCATAATGAAATTTTGCTAAAAATGCATAAACATTCGCAGTCTAATTATTTAAGTTATCGCTCAGTTTCAATCAGTGAAACAAAAGGAACTTATACACATATAACTGTGTAAAGGAAATATTCTGTAAATGTTTCTAGAAGAAGGGAGAAGGCGTATTACTTTTACCCCTGCCGTTACTTTCGTCCTCACTCTACCCTAGAACTTTAAATAATTCCATCGACACTTATTAAATAATTAGTAGTTAAAAAAAAAATGATTTCAAATACTCGAAGGATACTCCGCAATGTTTTCCTCGTTAGAGGAACCGTCACGTTTTCCATCACAAATCACTGACAGATCATATTAAACACCATAAAAGGTGATTACTAATCAGAGGACATAATGGCACGTGAATGTCCTCGATTACGCAAGAACCAATTACTTTTTCCTCCGCTTTTCCGGCCATCAGCGATACACACACCGACAACGCGCTAACAAGCGTTTCTCTTCCTTCTACCTACCTAGGTCGTGCATCCAACCGACTGTTAAGTTCCCCGTAAACAATAACAAACAATTAAGATCGATGCATCGCGAGCAACAACTCGCGTTACGCAACGAATAAAAGCGATTCGCTGGGAGCAGAGCAGCCGAAGCAAATGAACTGCTGAACCGGCAGACAACGCGAGCTACGGTGCCCCGCGGGCTCTCGGTGTAATTAAGCTTCCCCCGTCTAAACTAATTCCGTCTTTCCCACGAAATTATAACACGTAACGCCGAGTTCGCGAGCCTCCCCTGTCTCATTGTATTACGCGTTCGCGCACGTTAAATCGTAACCCGGCCGTCGACGGGAGACTAGTTAAGGAGTTACGTTTACCTGGAAGGCCGAAGGAAACGTACAAGATCAGCATCTTTTTAGAGGGAGGTATGGGTGAAAATGAGGCATTGAGAGTACCAATGGCCTAACGAAATGCCGCGGTGTCCGTATTTCAGAATTAATAGAAAATCGGAACATCGGTTTTCATTTCTTCAACATTCTTTGTTTAAAATGAAAACGAGTTTCTTGCGATAATTTCTAAGATTTTGTGGTTTTTTTATACAAGTCTATCTCATCCGTTTTTATGTTTAGGGCCATTCGGGGTAAAAGGACGCATTTTTACTGTTTTTGCTTCACTGAGCCGAAACTACCATGATATTAGGAACACTTTTTTGCGCTATCGGTAGCATGTTTAATAGACTCATAAAATGTAACGAGTATTTGACGATAGGCCAAACGGTTTGTTTTTTAAATTAAGCAAAAGAGTGACTTGGTCAGACTGCGTATCTTTACCTCGACATGTGGGTAAAAATACGCAATCGTATGGGTAAAAGTTCGCATGTAGAGGAAAAGTATGCATTCAGGTGTAGTAAAAGAAAATGAACAAATAATACACATATGGAACATATTTTTATATTATTTTTAATAAATGAAGCTAAAGATGACAAAAACAATAGAAATTAGGAACTTCAAATTTAGGAAACTATCATAAAATTATAATTTTTCATAGATTTAACAAAACAAAATTATGCTCAAGCCTTTATCAGAGCAGATATGTTTTTACTCCAAATATTATTAAGAGTTCAAAAACAAGTAGACAGTAACCTAAATACCAGTGCGTACTATTACCCTCGTCCTTTCACCCCATTTGACCGGTAACCAAGACAATTCGTACTAGTTCGAATTCTAATAAAATTAGGTTAAAATATTATTCTGGAAAAAATCGTTCAATAACTATATAAAATCAACGAAAACAACTTACCTCTAAAAATACGTAAATAATACGTCCACAAGCTTTTCCTTGACACTTTTACCATAACACGACAATTTTAAATTTTTATTTTTAATTCACAAAGCGCGACTCGCACCGCTCAACAAGCGTTGACCCAAAATGGCGGCTCACGTGCACTCAATCCTGACGAGCCAGCGTCCCCGTCCTCTCACCCCCCTCAGAGAAAACGGCACTGCGTACTTTTACCCGCTGCGTCCTTTTACCCCGTATGACCCTACTAGTAAATTATGATATAAATGAAAGAATATTTTTAATCTTTGTATTCTACGTGTCTCAAGGTTTACAAAAGAATTTTTTAGCTTGGCTTTTTAAATAACTGACATGGGACAAAGCCGAAGATTTTTATTATCTATATTGGCATGTTATGATCTTAACTACAGAAGTACATGACAATTGTTTGGGGAAAATTGATTTTTATGAAAATGATAGACATTTGACGACAGGACATCAGTTTCAATTACTGACAAAGGACCCCGCACAGTTTATACATATAGGATTTTGGAGACCGATAAAATTAGCTGATTTTCATGTAATATTGTAGATTATGATGTCCCCTACAAGAAAAGTACAAACACTTAGGGTCGCTGATAAAGGGTTAACGAAATACAGCCTTCCAAAGTACTGTATATAGCTGGTAAATTAACATTCGGAAGGTATGCGTGTCTGATCAGTCGAAGTGAAATAAGCCAGTCTACGCGGAACACGATCAAACAGACGGATCGCACGCATTTTCGGTATTGTTCAATATCTACTAATATCCTTTCTCGTCTAATTTTCGTTTCTTCCATACTAATTCGGAAATGTTTTGTAAACTATATTGAAAACGTTATTAAAAATCCAGAGCATTTCTTTGATTGAAAATCTTCAAGGAGTAGGTAAATAGTATCTCATCGCTGAGCGTTAGGAAACAGCTTCGAAGCACGCGATCTTATGTCACTCAAAGCCATCCATTTTAGTTAATACTTAAGATATCTTTATCAAATTTTCAGGACGCGTTCTTGAAACTTCAAGCTTATTGAATCTATAAAGAAATATCGACATTTTTCACTAATCTAGGTAGACGTAATATCTTAAATCGTAATTCTCTTATTCTGGTCCTCGCGATTTGCAGCTCCCTGTTCGCCACTTTGCGAGCCTAAGTTCGTCACCCACCCCACGTCTCCCCTATTTTTAGGATTACAGCAGACGATTTTGCTAGCAAAGTTCAACGAACCGCGATGCAAAGTGTTTCCAAGCAGCTTCAAGTTTAGATGTCGAGTAATCGAGTATTAAGTTCGAGTAATAAGTTCGTGTAGCTTTGTGTCGATTACGATGCTCGTCGCTCTTAATGAAGAATATTACTAATTACGTTCAGAACTTCGTCTGCGACAAAAGTTATCCCATCGTCGTTCTCTGTTATTTCATCAGTATATTTTGAAGAATTGCATCCTTTTGAAATCCTTGGAGAAATATCAATTCTTCAGCAATTTTTTAAAAAGGTCCCAGTGGAAATCAAAGATTATTTTATTAAAAAGTATATTTATTAATTAGTATCTCCCAAATTTATATTGAAACGTATGAAGAATTAACGAAATTATTGATTCCGATAAGAAATGTGTGCTCGAACTTTGATTAACCAAGTTTCGATTATCTCTCGGTTATCCAGGTCGTCGGTTATTCTGTGTACCGAAGATATGAACAATAGAACCTCAATTAAAACTTGAATTCCGGTTTGATAATGGTCTATCGAAAATAGAAATATTAATTATCATAAGGATTCTACTATTTTCAAAATTTCCTTCAGTTTTTCAAACAATGTGACGTAACAGCAACGAAAATAAATTTTGTTAGCGAGGAAAAATGGGTCTGATACAGCACGCTTAAATATAGAATTTACAAAATAAATCGATAAGTCGAAAAATCTAGGACGATGCTCGGTATAAAAGTCTAATCTAAACCATCACCTTACAATTAGATCGAGACAAATTTTTATTCCCAATTAAACTTGATGCAAAGTGGTCCGTGAAATTAATGTAATTTAATGTCTCGACTTTAGCAGCGTTTTTCTTACAATTATTTATATTTGTACATCTTACAATATTTCTATTTAGACATTTAAAGAAATTAATGTTCAATCATTAGTATATAATTCAACATTCACAAATGATTAAAATTTGTATTTATTTATTTTTTTTTTTTAATTATTATTATGAAACTACAGTCAAGAACCTAAATGAAGTGGAATATGATATGCAAAATAATTTTGAGCTAGTAAGTAATTATCAATTTTTGCACGATAAACGACGTAAAATTATTAGTAACAATATTTTGAGAAAAGCTGAAATATTCGAATATGCATCAAAACAAGAGGTAAAGCAGAATCGGTACCCAGGGTCGATAAATTAGTGGACTACGAAAGGTAGATGTATTCGGAGCAAACAGAGACCTATTTCAAGTTAGGGCAGAGAACCGACTGGACCTGGGTGGTTTCGTTTTACCTCTGAAGAAACACCGTACACCTGAGACCGCTACTCACTTTACACGCTGGTTTCTTAGCAGTTCACACCAACCATGCACGCTTGTGTCATTGCAGGGGTCTGTTTTGTACCGAAGGCTTACCTGCAACAGCAAAAAACAGAAAGTATGATTAGACAGTGTAACAGAAGATCAGTTGCGAGCATTTCAGTATCGTTTGTACCAGTCGAACTTGTGCTAATTAGCTATTTATTATAATTATCTACGCAATAAACATGAACGTAAGGACAAATTTTATTATTCTTTGAAGCAGAAGTGACGAACTTGCGAACTTGTCTCTTTCCCACTACGGAAAAGACGAACAGAGAAAAGAGACGCATGTGGCCCGTGGGCTGCAAGTTCGTCATCTCTGGTTTGAAGTGTATGACAAATAATGTTTCAGAAAAGGGCGTTGTTACCATTGTGATTTTAGGTATTTGAGTAAGGCAAATCAGTTTGAAGATTTTTCATTTACGGAGAATTGTTTAACCCTAGATTACTAAACTTAAATTAATGTTACTATCACTAATTATTCTACTCACAAATTTCAAAATAAAACTATTTGTATATCTCTTTTATTAATTACAAGCAAAATATAAAATATTAAGAGACGTGTTATTAGTCATTACTTAAAAAATAGAAAATAGTACAAAGACTGTATTAGAAGAATGTTTAATGAGTCAGGATTGAAATTTAAATAGCGAAAGAAGTTTTAATGAAGTAGATATTTATAATACCAGTATTCTAAATATATTTTCAACTTTTCGCTGTATTTTACATTTATAATTAAGAGAATGGATATTCAGTGTTTATCTTTCAAAACTTTTTACTACCAACACTTTTTAAATAGCATAATTGTTCTTTTAATGATGTTTATTAATTTTTGTATCGCAAAAAGATAAGAGCCAAAAGTTTGTAAGACAAAAAAATTTTTATGTTTTCATAATTGGTTGCTTTGATTCTTTATTTTATAAACATCTAAAGTTTAAAGCAAATGAGTGATGAAGAATGTAGTTGTTTAAACTACAATTATATATTTAAATTAAGTTCTTCAAACAGAAAACGCCATGTTGAGGAAAAACTTTCCTCATGTAATAAGAATAATTTGTTAATTATGAGAATAATTCAATAAATATTGGTTTAACTTTAGTTTTGAACAAAAATTACGCCCTTAAAGAATGATTAACAACTGTCAGAATAAACAAACAAAAAACAAATATTATATAAATGGAAAAATAAAAAAAATTAAAGAGAATATTTAAAATTAATATTATGTAGACAAAAACATTTATTTAGTAATTTTAATTTACTACTTAAGAACAAAGCATTAAAGAAAAGTTTCTGCTAAAAGGAACAAAATCACTTTTGATTTATTTTTTCGAACGATGAAATCGTGGTAATTGTTTAATATTTATTCAAAAATTTAGTTGTGCATGTACTCGTATTTTATGAATAATAATATTCAGTTCTTTTGGAATTCCTTCATGAATGACAAGATACCTCTCAAAATGATTATTTGACAACTTCAAAACACAAAATACCAAAGTCAATTAAATAACTTAATTTAATTGTCCAGTGAAAACAAAGAAATCCACTTTGAAACTTCATGGCGCCACGTTCAAAGAAACTTCCTCGAGACAAAAACAATGAAAGAATAAAATTACTAGAACTGAAACGCTGAATTGTGAAATCGATTACTGCTATCAGTACGAGAATCAGACAAAATACTTGAAACTACTTCGGCTAAAACAACAACGAAACAAATCTATCTAGTCGCTCAACGACAACCTGCTTTGTCAATTCATGAGGCCAATTCATATTGCAACGAACAGATTCAATATCAATTCACTAAAAGAAGGAATACACCATTTTAATTGTCTATTCTCGAAATCCTAATCCGAACATTAAATCCACTGAAAATTCAAACACAAACAAACCACCCAAGACGCCACATTCGAAGTTCGAAAAACAACATCCGAAGCATGAGTCGTCGAACCAAAAAACATGATTTTTTCATTGGTATCTCGATTAATCTCCACCGTCGCCGCCAATAGGTTTCATCAGCGCGCACAGTGATAACAAGAAAAAGAGAATTACCCTATCCGCGACTAATTGCCATTCGGTAACGCCGGTTCGCGGAGATAACTCACTCGCGAAAGGAGCGACAAACGTTTTACCTGTAGCTGCATTTCCGGTGGGACACGTCCAGGAAGCACATGATAGCGAGAACGCGGCCGACGCACGGAAGTTGCTCGATCGAACGACACCGCGACATGCGAGAACAATCGAAGCACGGCACCGAGGGAGCAGCGACGAGGATCGCGGCGATTCTGTGCGCGCGTCGGTAGACTCGTCTCTTCCGAAAAAAAAGTAAACGACGAAGGAAAGAGATGAGGCACGTTACGCGTCGCGCTTTATCTTATCGGCTTTATCGCTGGCGACGACACATCTATATACCTTATGCTCGCGTGCGGAATTTCGCCACGGAAGAAAATCCCGGCTCTCAGTTCCGCGTTCGACGCAGGACGGGCCGTCGGTCGAGGGATTCAGATCGGAGGATCGGAGGATCAGAAGAGATCGGAGAATCGGAGGATTGAGAGCACTGAAGAGTCTTTCTGAATCTCGAGAAAGGAAGTGGATGATGACTGAATTCGGACTCGCGTCAAATGAGCGAGAATTTTTATACATGTGGTCACGCGATGGGAATCGTTTGATAACAATGGGACACTGTTTGCCTGAGGATTTCGCGGTGAGCTATGGGCGTGTTGGGAGTGATTTGCTGAAAGCTCGATGGGGAGAGAAGCGGTGGAGAATGGGATTCGGGTTTGAGAAGTCGACAAATGCATCTGGACATGGCCATCTCTAGTACAGACCGGGATATGTGATATGACAACAACGCTTAGAGACAATACATCAGTCCTGATGGTGATATATTCTCTGGACTCTGTAGGTCATGTTGATTTATTACAAGCATAACCATTACTTTCATAGAAATTACCAAAAGGGACGTGAATCAGAATAAAAATAATAAAACTACTGAAGAAACGAATAAGCATGAAACGTCACTACGCGATATGCAATCGGCTTGTCATGACGATAGGACTGATGACAGCATTGCCCAATTCATTATATTCCGACCTGTAATCTGAACATATTGCAGTTCGGACTTTCGCTATGATGCATTGTTAAGCGCATAAACTTTGCTTTCGGTGCTGCGGGAGTAGAGAACGATAATCCGTGAATAAAGTGACGGTTTTTTGTGGATAACGAGATCGCAAGTCGTCCCTACGATCTCTCTCCTCCCTACAGAATATGGGGACCTCCCAGTCTATATGGAGCACAGAGTAGGGCACAAATCAATTGATAATTAAAAATGACTAATGATTTGATTAATCCTTTATCATAATAGTCATCAGTTGAAAGTTTTTGATTGGTTAGTTATGATTACATGGCAATAATTGTTTACAACCCTATTTAATCATTAGTCATTCGTTATTAGTTAGGATTAGTCATAAGTTATTTTTAAGTTATTGGTCATTAGTCGATAGTCATCAATCGCTATTTTAGATCCTTGCGACTAATGAATATTTTAACATGTGTAAACTAAGAGTGTGCAATAACTGAACATACCAGGTTATCGACCGAATTCGTTCGATTTGACTCGATCCGACCCAAGACCGAAATCTTAGGTAGCTATATATTCATAGCGTAAACATAAACATTAACAGTATATCTAGTAAGAGTCGACTCTTCCAGTCAAAGTCGTACCTTGAAGCTGTCAAGCAAATAAATCGAGTTCTGTTCTTATTGTAAGTTATTGCTATGCAACCATTTTCATATTTTTCATTCTTTTAAAAATATTACCATCCTAGATCAATTTTGATTCCTTATTTTGTCATTAGTGATGACTAAAGTTACTCATTAGTCAGTATTCATTATTCGTGCTTAATAAAAATTTAGTCATTAGTTATTAGTTATACTCACATATTTACCTGATCATTAGTTATTAGTTATACTCAAATATTTACTTGATCATTAGTTATTAGTCACGTTCAAATGTTTACTTCCTCATTAATTATTAGTCACGTTCAAATATTTACTTAGTCATTAGTCATTAATCAGTTTTGTATTGTTAATAAAATCATTAGTCACTAATCGTACGTATCATCACGTAATCATATTAGTGATTACAGTTTGCCCAACTCTGATGAAGCATTGCAAAGTGTTTTTCAAAAAATTTCTATGCAAATTTCTATGAAATTTAGGTGACAGTATACAGGATATCATCGCAATGGATCAACTGATGCATCAATCATGTATTTTATTTCAGTCAACAAATGTTTCAATTTTAAGCAAAATATAAAGCAATTAGCGTTAATTCTTTGCATTTTCTATTAGTGAAATTTTTATATTATAATTATATTGCTTTGTCGACTGCAAATTATTACAAGAAATGGATACACAGTTTGTCCGGAAAGTTCCCGGAATGATTTTTTTCTTGGACATACTAATCGACTTTTCAAATTGGTAACGCGTGAAGCAATTACATTTACATCTTGGTAATTAACTATAATGATTGCAGCATTTTATAAAGAAGTAATGGATAGACAGCTCAAAAGAATCCAGCGAAGCGGAAAGTGGATCGTGTTGCATTGCAACACATCAACTCACGCTTCAACAATAGTGAACTAATTATTGTGAAGAAAAACGAGTGACATCGATTTTACACCCATTCTACTGGCTGAATTTAATTAAAAAAAAAAATTAATCTGACTCTGAAATCTCCCCCATCACTCGACCGAAAAAATAATTGATACCATAAATTGTATATCTTTATACCAAGTAACTTTTGTAAAAACATTTTTCTGATAGATTTACTTCTTCGTGAGATATTCCAATTTTGAAGGAAACACCTTGTATATCTACCTTCAATATTATTACAACAAAGAATTAGTTCAAACATTTTTGAGACACTTTGTTATAAGTGATAAGTGATCGATATAGGTGATCAAGCATCAAGCAAAACCGCAAAGATAAGAACCATGGTACTTACAATTAGTAATTAATAGACTGCGAATTTTTATGCAGAATCAGGTTTGTAGATGTAGGAAAATGGTGATTCAAAGTTTGAATTTACGTATTAGAATATAAGTAGAATTGCATTTAAATATACGTACCTAAGTGAAATTATATTTTCGATATTTTGACTTCTGTCTATACTTTAGTAGATGTTTGTGCATTTAAAATTGTTAAAAATGCATAAAAGGTAGTAAGCACATTATTAAGTAACTAATTGTAAGTAACCAAGAATTAAAGGGTGTTCAATATTAGTAAGAATATAACATGGTATTATTAAATACAAAATCCTCATTCTTGCTTCGATTTTCACACAAATAACAGCACTGAAACACAAAAAACATCTCTATAATTGAATTACTTAAGTTACTTTAGCATAAACTACGTGAATTATTTGTTGCACACCTTGCGATATCGTACTACTTTAGCAAAATCAGTTCTACTCGTAAATAAATAAATAAATAATTAACAAAATGTCGAAAAAAATTAATTTACTATTAATTTCGTTAAAAACGTACATGACATTTAGTATACTTTTAACTAAGAATTCATTGGTGTCACCAGTAATTTCCATGTATACAAAATAATTTCGTAAAAATTTAATGGTGCAGGAATAGCTTGTTTTTCTCTGGCAATGAAATTTTCCATTCGAATCATCGAATTACATTTCGAAATACCTCCCATTGCAATTAAATTATCAATAACTGATCCGTGATACAGCATTATTTGTGGTGCATGAAGATCGAGTGTCATTCGACATGCTGTATCGTCGCTGATAAGTAGCATATATGTAAATAATTACGCCCCCAATTCATCCTCCTCCCACTAGTTACGTAAATCCAGTAATTATGATCTACAAACGTCAGCCGACAAATAATACAGTATAATGATCGTTCGCAATAAGTGAATGTTTCAATCAGATTCAATAGTGCATGGATAAGATAAAGTTCATTGTAAAGTACGACAGAGTATTTCTATAAAAAATTGTCGATTATCTTTTATCAAGTACACACAATAATAGATTAAACTAATAGATTATAGAAGTAAAAATTAAACTTTTTATAGTAGAAATACATACATTTTGAAACTAATAAATGAAATTTTAGAGCACTAATAAAATTTCGTCATTACTCAACTACTAAAATAAACGATGAAATTGAATTAATTATGTATCAAAGATTTACTGAAATAAATAGCAATATTAATAGAAATAAGGATACATTCAAAATTTTATTTTAATCCATGAATTTAATTAAAGTAACAAATTTTGACTTCGAAATCCAAATGGAAGTTTTGTATTTCAGATATTTGGACACACTCGCGACACATCTGTCACGTGTGATAATTCGGTTTTCAGGAATTTTGATATCCATTATTATTGTCAGTTTGTCATGAACCAACGATAAGCCGCAATAATGACAAGAGCAAACACTGAAGCCGATTGATTAAATATCAATAACTACGAACACTTCGCGGTGGCAATGACATACAAAGCTTAAAACGCCAGTGGATTTGGACAAGTAAATATTATTTCTCGCCTTTGATCGTCAAGTCGTGATAAAGCATAAAAAATAGAATCATAAGATGTAGATAGCTTTTCCTTAACTCTTATTACGATATGACAGAATAATGAAGTTTACGATTTAATTTTCTCTGCTCTACTTTTTTAAACAATATCCTTACAGTATGTACAGCTATAACAGATATAATAAAAAGATAAAATGTTATTTTTCGTATCAGCGAATTTAACATTCCGTTAAAAAATATGACAGAATTCTTTGATAAACGCAATGAGTATTCTCTTTAATGTAATGAAAAAAATTATACGTTTCCATTAAAAAAATATTGAGATAATCACTGGTTCAGTATGAAAATAAATTACTTTCGAAATCTTGATTATAGTTGTGATATTATCCACTTAGTACAAATAAATCATGATAAATAAGTTTTATTTATGACACTATCGCAAACGGCGAGAAAATCGTGCAACGCTTTGTACATTCGAAACGGAGTGACTACGTATAGGGAAAAGGATAATGGATAAAGCAAATGGTAATTGCAGCGAATAATCGCTTAGCTGCTTCGATCGGGCGAGATAACTTTGTGCGTTTGTCGGGAAACGCGTCGCGTGGCTGTTCCCTTAAAATTATATGTTGCCACCCTCTGCCACGAAACACGAGTGTGTACGGAGGGTTATAAAGCCTTCGTCGATCAATATACGACCATGGTGTTCCTCCGTCTGTCGATTTGTTTCCCATGAGCTTCGGTTGCTTGGTGTACCGGAGTTCGTCCAAAGTTTTCTGTTTAACTTGCTTCGAAATTTCACGCTACTTTCTGAGACAAATCGTTGGATCTATTTTATAAACATTGCGTTGTTGGTTAATATTATGTTACACACGACTGCATTTTAGCAATTTGCATTTTGTGTCGTATTAAGTAATAATTTTATTAGGTCGAGGAAATTTCTTCCGCGTCATTCACAAACATTTTTCAAAAATTGTAATCATGTTTCAAAGTATGTATAATAAAAGCTATAAAACAAAATTTGTATTCCGTTTACTATATTCGCTAAAAAAAATTCTCAAAATTGAGTTGCTTCTTCCGGCCGCTAGAGTGGCATCAATGCTTTGTTCCACGATTTTTTCGGAAATAAGTAGGTATGTTTTAAATACCTATCAATTATACAATTTCAGAAGACAATACAATGGATGCTTTAACATTTCTTTTTTGTTACTATTAATACATAAAAGCTGATATACAGTTCAAAACTTACACTTTATACATTTATAACGATTCTAAATATCCAAAAATCTACGAAGCTGTTGATAAATTTTAAAGTATAGAAAAATAAATAAAAAATACAATACAAGTTTCAAGTTACAGTACTACAAAAATAAAAGACGTATGATTATTGCATCTCGAATACTTTATTTGTGTACGTGAAAATTTGATTTTGCGTAGAAATACACAGTTTATTAACAATATTTAAGGTTCATACCAGTGTGGTTTGTTATTTTGAAGGAAACGTTAATCACTTGTGTTCATCTGCAGTTCCTAAAATATTGATTGGAAAATGTAAAGCATTTATAGTCACACACAACGTTGTATAGTCACTTATAACCGCACAAAACTGGCAATGAAATTAGTCACTTTAAACTAGTTAAGTGTAACCAGGAATATTCATCTATACTCATTTTCACTTAATTATAGTCAGTTCTAATTACCCACTCTTAGTGACTCGCTCTTGCTCATAGCTTCCCATATTTAGCATACAATTGACTAGTTTTAAATACCCGCAGACATTGTAATGTAACGTAATATTGCACATAATCTTTACTGAAAAATGAATTTAATATCACGCATTCAAATTTGTTGAATTTATGCTAATACCATATGCGGGATAGAAGACTAAAAGAAGAATTGTTGATTTTGCTCCGAAAAAAATTGTTTGCAAAAAATTTACCACTAATTTATACTATTACACAATAACGCTAATAAAGCTATCAAGAGCAAAATTACTCGAATTAAATTACCACAAACAGCAAAAAAAAAATCCCACCACATTGCCATTAACACATCGTATATTTCTACACCACTACAATGTCTTTGTTATAAAAAAAAAAGAAGGGAAAAAATCGCAGACTTCACTTCAATACCACAGCACAGCAATAAATTACTTAGACTACTGGACCAAAAACGGGAAGCAATAAAAATTGGCAAGCCGATCGATCCTTTTTCGAGGGAGAGGCACACACGCGTGGTGGCAGCGACCAATTAAAGACACCGTTCTTTCCAAGCCACTTACTTCGCCGCCATTCGCCAAACGCGACGGAATAACGCATAGCGGTGTATGAAATGCACGTAACGATAGGGGCGCAAGGGAAGTAATGGCGAATGATTCGAGGGGACAGAATCGGCGACGGATGGGGTCGAAAAAGGAGCAGCCGGAAAATCAATAACACCCCATTCCTGCAACTTTTCCACGTGCTTCCTGCAGCCGCCACGGCCAAACACTGCCGCGCTCCCTCTCCAATTTCCCGCACCGTTGTTCCGTTCGTTCTCGCGACCGAATAAATTGATAACCGTGCAACAACGATACCTAAATTAAATTTTTACGCGAACCGCCCGCGGTACAGAGCTCGAACCGTTTCCTGTTTCGGAGGTTTCCTGTTTCGATGCTAACGTAAACGAACCAGTTTTTGATCATTTTAGGGGACTTTCGGCTGTAGTATTGTTTTTTAACGTAATAAAACTCTGAACTATAGACTTTTTGTTACTGAAAGGTAAATTTATGGTTAATTTTCGAAGCAAAATGTTTAAAAAGTCTGAAATAAGTAGAATTGAATTATCTATGAGCTGTGAAATAACAAAATAAGTGGGAACCTGCTTTTGCTCATCTGAAATGCATGAAAACTAATTTTTCATCATTTAAAATGCATTGAAACTAATTTCTCAGTATGTGAAGAACTCATTTTTGATCGGATATTTTTGGTACAAATGTTGAATAAAAAATTATGAAGTATACTCCTTGTCAAATAGTTTTTCTTGCTAGAAGATCATTTTAATGATAAATATATGAATATTAAGTATTTAATCAGTATAAAGTAAATCTTAGTATAGATAATATGTAGCTGAACCTGTACGACATATTGAAATAAAAACGTTTTAAATTTAAAAAATTGGAAATTATTTAAATTTTTTAATGAATTCTCTCCAAAACTTAAAATAGTCTGAAAACCAGATTTTTTAATAACATAAGCTTTTTTTTAAATCTTATTCATTATACTTTTTATAATAGCTCTTCCTTTTATTTGCTACTTTTATGAAGAAGCAAAAATAAACAAAATTAACTAGTTCTAATAAAAAATTAACTTATTTTTAATACTATAACACACAATTTTTCTTAATAATTTTCTGTCTCAACTTATTTATTATTTAGGTGATCAAAAAATTAGTTATGTAAAAAAAAAATTGAGACTAAATGAATGATCACTGATCTATAAATAAAAGTTATATATATGTACTGTTAAATTCTTGCTCTGCATTGTAGTTAAACTATTTAATAAATAAATCGTTTGATAATAACATTCAATATTTACTATCTATATACACAATAAAATCGATGCTATTATTGATAATACTTTCTTACAGTAATTAGCAATAAATGTGAATGTAAAATAAAATCTAACTCCTTAAAAAAAACGCCGGAATATGTTCAAATTCAATATCCGTGGTTCAGACGAAAGGTACACTTATGTAGATTGCAAATCAATTTTAGTTTCTAATTTGAGACCATTCATTCATTCAATAGGATAGCAAAAAGTAGAGGAACTTTCGAAACTAATGTTTTTTAAAAGTTCAATAAATGTACTTTAATAACATATACAGTTATTTAGTTTTGGACGTTAAAATAAAACGAAAATCAAAAATAAGTAAACCAGTTGAAACATGGCACACGGCAGCGTTGTTTAAAGCACATTGAACGTCACGTCAACAAATATACAATGAATATGCAATTACAGTGACGCGACGTTCAACGTATATGGACAATGATGCCGCCTGAATTACCGGGTTTCAGGCGGGTTTTCCCCGAATTTTTAAATGTTAATAACTGAAAAAAAAAACAAAGCCGCCGCAACCGTTTCGTTACTCTTGATTTTTGTTTTATTTCTTATTTCCTATTTTTTATTTATTTAAACAATGCCTAATTATGTTAAAAAACCCTAAAATCTATGTTTCCAAAGTAGAAAACTGTCTTAATGATACAAGGGTCGCAGTTTTCGTGACCCGGCTCCTCCGTTTCGACCTCTAAGGCTTCCAACGATCGACGAAAAAGGGTGCTACGTTGAACCTGTTCCGGGGCAACGTTTCCGACAACCCGACGACGAATGTCTCAAGCTCAGCCGGGAGCTTGAAACTGTGCCAATCCTCGAAACCGAGTTTCGCCGCTGCATAATAAAACAATCGAGCGCGATAGAAAAGGGCCAATGTCAATACCTCGTGAACTCATTCAGAAGTCGCGTTTTCACCTGTTTCGCGTTCCTTCGACATCAGACGATCCGGACGATCTCGTAATTTCACGCGAGATTGGAAACAGGAGAAGTCACCGAGGCAAGTAACAAGCTCAGCCGTGTCGTTGCGCTAATTTAGATCGATGCTTTTCTGTTTCAACGAGTCGGTTTCGTGCTTTTCTGGAAATTGCTTTTGTCTCTTACGTCTTCGAAGGGTCTGACATACGGAGCTGAGGAATCGCAGCGGATTGTGGACCTAAATATATAGTTGCGAACAAAAGCTTTCTAATAATATCGATTTTCGCATTTCATGCAATTTCATGCTTTTAATTTCGAGTTAAAAAAACAGTTAATTGATAGAAAATTTAATGATCTATAAGAATTCGAAAATTATTTCGAAATCGTTTAAAATAGTTTTACTTTTACAGATAAAATACGGAGTTAAATTTCATTGAAATGGATGAGAAAACTTTTTAGTCAATCCAATATATGAATATTTAATATTTGTAAAGCACAGAACTGTTTTAATGTTTTGTGAAAATTGTTTTCTGTTCAGAACGATGGTGTTGCATAACATATTCTCCTGTAAATGATATAACAGTGTAGATGATTTCTGTTTTTAACAGATTAGAATCTTATGCACGAATACAAATTTTATCCGTTCACATATGATTATTCTTTAGCTACACAATTTTTAAAATGGAACAAAGGGCAGAGTCAAATTGGAAAATGAAATTAATAAAAATTATGGTTGTCGCTATTTTAGTATTTTCTAACTTTTAATTTAATCGAGAAGAACTTGAGACATGAATTATAAACATGAAAAAAAATGAAGACTGAAAGAACTACGAGTATCTTAAGTCTCCAATCTGGTTTAATCACTTGCGACAATATTTCTGTTAACAAGATTTCAACATTCTTTTTACATAAACTATAAAGTGGAGTATAAAACATCAGAAACCATTGTTCAAAATATTATGGAAACTGGGTCTAGTACAAAGCAATGGAGAAATGGCTATAAATAAAAGATTCGAACGAAAAAGTTCGAAAGCCCATCTTTCAAACTCAAATTCCCCCTTTGTTCAAATTTCAATAGATAGTATCAAGTGATTTCCTGTGTTTTATCTTCGATTTCCACTGACTTCGATTTCACAATGGTCACTGGATTTGTTTAAAAATACTAAAAACTATAGTTTCATTTTACACTTTTCTTCTTACTGATAGAATTGTTGTTTAACAAATTTGTTGATATCGCACTAGATTTATTATTTATTCAATATTGAAGATAAACATTTTCTTTATTAACATTTTTTTTTAATTTTCTCTGTATTTCGAAATTTAAGAACCAAAAAACTCTTTACAACAACACCATAGTATTGCAAAGTGGTTAAAAAATAGAAACGCAATGATTGGATTAATAACAGTATTATTACATTAATAATAGCAAAAATGTTAAGAAAAAAAGATATAATTTCTCAAGAATGGTACACATATATCTGTTGTAGAGAAAGTGATTAAAAAACTTGATGGTGAACTTTGACATCTGTAAAATCTCGAAAAGGGGACGCATTTCTACTATAACACAATTTTCTAGAATGATCAATATTTTGACAGACATTCTGTTGCATGCATATTTCACATTCTGTATAATAATTATCATTAATATTCGAATGTGTTGCTGTTCATAAAATTAATATGGTATTTAGTTGTTTGTAAATTCGCTAATGGAATAATGGAAATTTATAACATAGTTTCTATTAACACAATACATATGGCCTTTTAAAGCAAATACAATATACTAAGTAATGTTTAAATAATGTCACAGCAATATTTACGCAATAATAGTCATATAATAATGTTTACACAAAATATGGTGGACAAAAATACAAAGTGTAATGCTCCTTTAATTACATTTTTTATTAATAATATGATGTAAAAGTGTATATTGGAAATAATCAAATAGGTGAAATAGGCTGTCACACTTATTAATTTTATATTTAGTCATTCCTTCGTTTTATGATCTATTTAATTCCATAATTTTTTTAGCATTCAATAAATTCCATACTTCTTTTAATTTATGTGTGTATTGAAAATAATTTTTATATTTTTAAATAACCGTGAGAAATAGACTTCCACTCTTATTAATTTTTTATTTAGCCATTCTTTCGTTTTATGAGCTAATAAATTCCATAATTTGTTTAATCTATTTTAAGACAGTTACATTATAATAAATATGCTTGAACAATATTTGATTGTTATGGTGGATGGCTGTCCTAGTACAATTTAAAAATAAGAATGCTACTAATGTTCATATCTGTTTTTTTCCAGAATAATTAGATATTTATTCATATTTAATAATATATAAGTTCACTTTTGCTCTTGAAATTGTTACAAATATCAATAATTTCCTTAATACCAATTTTTCCAAACATTAATGTAATTCACTATACACATACGCACTATCTAAAAAATGGAAATAATTTATGAGCTATAAAGATCATGCAGTACAAGGAAGAATTTTTACATTCAAAGTTAACACTTGTCACTACAATCACAATACTCTTAATTAAAACGATTAAACCATGTTTGAAAAACAAATGGAACTATTCATAGTTTCTCAAACGTCCTCGTTCAACAGAAAATGTTCTCGTTTTCCTTGATTCTCAAAAACATTCCAAACTTTGAGACAGTATCGTATATTCATAGCTCCCAGTGCGGCGAATACTGAACGTTCTTCGAAACGTCGCGCCGTCGAAACGCGCCTAAGTTTATTACTCAGTTGAACGGAGATCTAACAGAGCAGTTGTACCGAAACGACGAACCGCTTTTTCGCTCCTTTGCTCTCGGCAGAGAGCGATCTACTTCGCCATGGACTCTCTCCTCAAGAGGTGAAAGGGTTGATGGCTCGAGGGTTTCGCCAGTCGCGAGAGAACCCTAACGCTTTCCCGCGTTACTATTTTCGTGGCGTGCAGCCTGCTATTTTCGTAGACATCGCGTAGCGAGTCCGAGAGGGAAGAGGGTTGACGAGGTCTGACAATACGCGTAGCCCCACCACCTCGCCCAGCAGCCACCACATGCTCGCAATCAATAGTCGTCGCACGTGTGATTTCAGGTTATAGGGAACATACGCGCCCCTCGTTAGAAAAGAATTCTTCAAGGACGATAAATAATTCAGGAGGCTAATGGCCATCTTTTACATAATGTCGAGACTCCAGACTCGAGGATCCGGAGTGGAAGAGTCCTTTTCAGAGGGATGAAAGATGGTTAAGTATTTTTGTAACGTATCTTAGCTCAGAGGCAGGTCATTCAAGTTTATCTCAATTCTTGGTGAATCGTGGATAAGTAATTTCTGTAATTGTTCCTTGAAATAGGCAGTCGGAGTCGATCATTGAGCACAGCTGAGTCTGAATATTGATTCGGGGAAAGGAAATGTCTATAAGGCGCCTGACTAAGTTAGCTTAAGAAGTTCAGTAATAAGGAAATTGATTTATAGTTTGTTGTACTTACAGATCACAAGAATCATACTAATTTTCATATGCTTTTTTGGAATCAAGTTTGGAATCACTTTGTAAATAAATAAAACAAGGACTTTTTTAGTTGAAAATGGAGGATTCAATAGCTATGAATAATTATAATATTCTTCAGGTAATTTTTTAGCTTTTATAATAGCTTAGAATTTTTCTTTATAAAATATGTAACTATTCTTGATTTTTGACAAAAAAAAACTCTTTCTCATTCAATGGTGGACTTTCAACTGACACTCAAAATATGACTATCTTTTGCTCGCAGAGAAGTTATTTATGAAACCTATAACTATAACAAATTCTACAACTGCAGAACTTGTACAACTGTAGAATTTGTTACTTATTGAGATGTTATGCTGTTTCGTATTGGATACATTTACTGTACTAAATATACATCTTCATTTCAGCAAATAAGCTTCAATAAGTAATTATAATGAATCTGAAAACAGTTTTGACAAGAACTGACAGACGATTCGAAATATTTCACTGGTAATTATGTAGCAGATTTTTATGCAAATCTTATTTTTACAGGCAAAAATAAAGGACAGAAGCTTAAATAATAGTCTGTCTTATTTTCAAACAAACAAACAAACAAAAAAAAGTATATACTGTCTTTTATATTCTGTATTGATTAGAGTCTGGAATCATTCCTGCAGATCTTTTGAGATTGATGTTCGACATAAATGTATAAAAATTCGCATTTTACTGATAATTAGACTAGATGTTTATGCAAATTCATATTTTTAAGGTCTCAGAAAAAGAAATGGAATTTTAATAACAGTGTATTTCACCTCCTAAATATTATAAAATGTATTTTATTCTCGATGTTTCATGCATTTTTACATCTATACACATCCTCACATATTTTCAAAAATTTTAAATAGCCATAAATGCATAAACATCTACAGTCTGCTGATAATGTATACTATATGTATATATACCGTATCAATTGTTACAAATTTTATATCAAAGATTTTGAAAAGATATGTCTTTCTTATTCGAATAGTGTCTCTTAATTTTGGTACTAAGAAATTTGACTGACGCTACTATAATATAGTTTCAGAAGTCAAAAATCCACGACTGTAATTAGCTAATTATGGTATTGCGAATTTTTATTTATGTATTTATGGCATTTTTAAACATGTAAAAATCTACGAGGCTGTTAATAGATGTCGAAATATACAGTATATGTATAAATAATATAATAACAGCTACAATGCTTAAAAGCTTCAAGTTTTAAGCTTTAAGCTTCAAAATTCTTTAAATTGTTCCATCTTTTAGGAACTTGTGTTTTATGGAGGAAACTTCAGAGAATTGAAGAGTATTTTTTTTTTAATCAGTTTGAAGGTGGCAACAGAGTTGAATTCGAAATTAAAAATGTTTCTTCAAATATTATTATTTACAACAGCCACAATTAATCATTCTTGCATACAATTGCAAAGATTATTCTTTCAGCTATAATATAAATATAAATGCAAAGGTATTTTTCCGACTTACATTAGAGCACAGATATTAAAAACGAAACGATGGTGTGTCGGTATCTCAAAAACTATTTCATATACAAGATAAAAATTTTACATACATTGTTTCTTCAAATGTAAGAATAACTGATGTGCATTTGAAAAGAATCGTAGTTTGTGTAGCAAATCTCGTGCGATTTGACATGGTATAGCTCATATAAATCCGCAGTCTACTAATTACAATATATTATAATCTGCCAATCTCAAGTTAGATCACAATAGCGATTCAACCCACATTTCCTGATTCTCAAAGCTCTTCAGCTGATATAATAACGATCACGCGTTTTCACATAAGCCAAGTTACAAGGTTTCCCCTGTTATGCGATGAGAAAACATTACCGAGAACTGTTGCAACATTTAGTTACTAAATTAGGATAAAGAGGTCGCCACAGGCACGCTACAGTCCGAACAAAATAAACTGTCCTTCCGAAGCCACTCCTTTCATACTCGGCAACGTGTCAGACACAACGTCCACTTTCCTATTACGCTCGCCGGTCTTCTGAATCGCTTGAGACGCAAAGAAAGCGCGCGTCGATCAATCCCATTAATTCGCGAAGGAAAAAGAAAGAGTGGGAGCGATCGAACGAATCTCTGACGGACTTTCATTTCAGCCGTAAATTTTCGCGAATATGGACATTCCGATACTTTCGATGTGACCCTGCCGACGGCTTTCTAAGAAACGGAGCATAAATAAATGCTGCGTAAAACGGCCGCGAGCCTCGGCCTACGTGTCCGGCCGGGTCTTCGGGCCCTCGATGTTTGGTACCGTTTCGAGAGGACAGGTCGGAGACTCGACTTTCACACGGACAATGTCGCAAAATTCTCTGTCCCCACGAGGCGGACGGGGGGAACGAGGGGGATCGATCGGCGGCAGGTGCGACCAGTTCCACCCGATCGAATTAGCGTGCAGAAACGCGTCCGTCCGACGTTAGAGTGGCCGTTTTCATCGAGGCAGAACGAGCACGCGGGACGAAAAAGTCGACGTGCTCGTTCTACGACGCGTCGGTGGGTGATGTTTCAGCCCACGTGACGCGGCCATCTACGGTCATTCCGAAGCCGCAAACCGCACCACACGCGTCTATCTAAACACGCGTGTGGTAACTTGGCTGTCTCGCCTCTGTATCTGGTAAAAAGCCGCTCTCCGTTACTCCCGCTTCGGGAGTCCGCGACGCGTCGCACCACGGGTCACGGTAAAAAGGCCCTGCTATATGTATAGCCCTGGAGCGACTTCCGTAGGCGCGTCGTTATTGACACGTACTATGGATGAGTTTTATAACTGAACGATCAAACGAAATTATCTGTAGGTGACGTTCGATCGCAATTGTATTTCATTCGCCTCGTTCTCCAGATTACCAATGTAGTTCTCCCTTTAGAGGGCCCATTGACGATACAATTTAGCCCATGTTCTAATTAGATCTTGCACAGCAACAAAATCGTTGTACGATTGACCGTCCAACGCCACGTTAAACATGGCGTATTCTATGGTCGTGTTCAAATTAGCAGCATTTGCGATGCGACGATGTCGTTTTGACGGTCGCGATGGTTAAAATAAAAATCAGTTTCTTGTCGCATCGCACGCATGATGTCTGCAATGGGTAATTTTGCGGAAAGGCAAATTACCGCTGGTAAGTTGACAGTCGCAACGGAACAGCCAATACCGAAAATGCGTGTGATCCGTCTGCTTGATCTTGTTCCACGTAGACTGACTTATTTCACTTCGACTGATCAGACACGCATACCTTGCGACTGTATGTATAATTTACCAGCGATATACAGTACTTTGGAAGGCTGTATTTCACTACTAACCCTTTATCAGCGACCCTAAGTGTTTATACTTTTTTTTGTAGAGGACATCATAATCTACAACATACATGAAAATCAGCCAATTTCAACGGTCTCTAAAATCCCATATAAATCGTGGCGGCGCTTTGTTGATTTAATTTTGTAGATAGTGTTTTCCCTCATTAATACAAATTTTGCAGCGTTCGAAAAGACTGAAAAATTGCTTTTAAATACTGCGTTATACGTAGTTTTTTAAATTACGAGATTCCCTGTATGTATCAAATTTAAAATTTAAGTGTTGGGAAGAAACACCGACCAATCGGGGAGCATGTACAGCGGATTAATGATGACGCGGACGATGGCGGGCTAATACTACTCACAGCTAAAGCCCGCGCTGATATTCATCCACTGTACTCGCTCCCTGATTAGTCGGTGTTTTTCGTTAATAACTCGTTTAGGGTTACACCTCTTTTAAGGAACTGCAACATTTTTGTTACACCCTGTATACGTGAAAATCAACCGAATTTCACCGGTCTCCAAAATTCTATGTGTATAAACTGTGGCGGTTCTTCCAAAAACACTGTCGCGTTGTCGTATGACCGACAGAAATCGAGAAATCGATTTTGTCACTGTACGACATTTAATTAAGACATATGGCTATTGTACGACGAATCGTTCGACATAAGTCGCCTGGACCATCTGAAAGACTTGCATTGTTGCATCGTTTGTGACGCGGTGGTATCGTATGGCCATACGACGTGCTAAATATCTGTTGTGCGATTCGGTTGGATGAACGACAGATTAGATCGTTTGTGCGCATTTCGACGACCAGTTGAAACGATTTCGTTCTTCCACTATAAAAGGTGTAACAAAAATGTTGCAGTTCCTTGAAAGGGGTGATTCGTGAGGTGATTTTAAACGACTTTTTCCTTAGCGAAAATGTTAGGTGGGGCTCTGTTAACGAGTTATTAACGAAAAACACCAACCAATCGGGGAGCGAGTACAGTGAATTAATCATGGGGCGGACGCTGACGAGCCAATACTACTCACAGCTGCAACCCGCGCTGAAATTCATCCACTGTATTGGTGCTTCTATTGGTCGGTGTTTTTCTTTAATAACTCATTAACAAAGCCTCATCTAGTATTTTTGCTAAGAAAAAAGTTGTTTAAAATTACCTCAGGAATTACCCCTTTCAAGGAACTGCAACATTTTTGTTACACCCGTATAAAAAATTCATAAAAATGGAAAATGAAAGGTTTTGGACGAAATTTATAGAAGTATACTGTCAGCATTCGGGTTTTTAGGGTGTGAAATGCAATGATCATTCTGTAAGGAAATTGCAATGGGTCTTTCGAACAGGACGTTCATCTTAGAACCTGACTTGTATCGAACAGGGCAAAGGACACCCAGAATACGCGCCATGTTGTAATAAATTAACGCAGAATCCTCTAGGGATAAATCCTCGAGGAAAACGTAGGGAAATTAGGAAAGCTCTTCTAAAAAAAGAGGAGTTAGTCTGTCAAGGAGCGAGCATCGGAGCCTGAAGTTGGGTTTCGTTTTCACGAGTTTTATAAATTACTATTCTGTCTTAAAAATTATTGTTATCTAGCGCTTTTAATTCTAACAATTCAAATAGACTAAAGAGAAATGAAAAAAATTAATGAAATAAGCCCATAAAGAAATATGGCATTCTTGATGAAGAAGATGAATAATATGCGGAGAGCATTTAAAAAAAAATGAAAAAGGCAACAGTGTGTTGTATTTTATGAATTTAAGTAAGATGATTCATCTTGTAGCTAAATAAAGTACGAGCCTGTTAATATATCGTAACTTTGCTTTGTTAGTGGCACAATTTAAAAGAAATTCAAATTTGCTTTTATTGTTTACAAGGTTTACTTATGCTTTTACTTTCATCTGAAACGGTATAATTACAATTCCGTCAGTTTTCTGTTAAAGAGAAGTCATACAGTTAGGCCTGCATTTATTGTTACGAGAAATGTAAAGTTTACAGACGCCGCGTGTTCGAAGAAGTGCTTCTAATTTTGAACTTTTCGAAAAGTTAATTATAATTGACAACTGTTGACTAGAAGCTTTATTTTTGAAATGTTGTTGCAACCGCGTTATTCAGAGGTCAATTGTATTACCAAAGATTATGTAATAAGGGAAACTCCGAACAAACGTGACGCGGGCGGATGTAACAAGTATTACAAAACAAATGCCAATCGATCAAACAACAAATGCTATTCTATCTTCATATATCGATTCCACCTTTCTCTCTTCTTCCCCACCTCGGCTGTTGCTTATATACTATAGTTATGGATTTTCCTAATAAAACTGCCGTATTAAAAATGATAGCAAAACAATTTTCTAAAAGTAAGCTTTTATTAAATATTAAAACTGTACTAAAAAAAAAGTAATTTTGATACCGCTTTAAATGACTGATAGAAAAATATCGTCATATGATTAAAAATAAAAGCGTGGGACGTTCTTACGGCACAAGTTTTTCCCACTTGATTGTGGGCGGTTTAATTTCTCAATTCAAAGCCTATACTAAGATCTTTTCAGATTAAAAGTAAAGACAAAATCATGACCTTCGGCTATTACTTTTTGCACAACTTTTGTTATACAATATTTGCGCCCCATGCTTTTATTTTTAATCATATGAGAAATTTTTCTATGACAGTCACTTAAACCGGTATAAAAATTACTTTTTCTTTCTAGTTTGCACTTTTAATATTTAATAAAAGCTTGTTTTTAATAGTCTTCGAGAATTTTAATCTTGATTATCTAAATTATTTAAAATATTGTATTAACGTTGGAACTATGCATGTATACAAAATTTTTAATCGATCAGACATGTAGAAACGGGTCAAAAGTAGCTTACAAAGTTTCACACTAACAAGTGAAACTAGATAAAAGCTTGTAAAAAACAAATATCTACTAGAAATAAATTTATATCATCTCTCTTACTATGAATTTTGTTTCCAGTTCAGTTGCGTAAAATTCTGAGACATTTTTTAGTTGTTTTCATGTTCGTGTCTCCCTATGTTCAGGGTGTGTTTTATCAGAAACTGTATCAATACCTAACCAAATATTTAAGACACGAAAAAAATAGATTAGACAAAAATTATAGGGGTTTAAGGGACACGTGTGTTGCCTAAATTTAATTGACCCTAAAGTGACCTTAAAAAGCTGAATGAAGATCACGTTAGAATTTTTTTAATAGAACCGTATATTGTTTATTATATATTTATATAGCTTATATCAAAACATTTTCAAAACACTACTTTTATGCATTTTTAACTTACAATTAGTCAATGTCGAGATATACAATTGGAACTCTTATATGCTGCTGACATTAGCGTCAAAACGCTATATAAAAATGTAATAAATGAGTATGTAACTGTCAAGCCACATGCCGTCACAGGGGTTGAGCAACCTTCAATTTGGTTTACACGGTTTGTTCATTTTGATAGCAATGTTATAGGTACCCTCGCCAGATCAGTCAATTCCTCAGCCTATTTCGAGTTCTCGGAGGGTCGGATCGTTCCCTGGATCCCCGGTCGGTGCCCTTGTTCCATTGGTCCATCGACAATTTTTATCCTCGCAGCCCCTCGTGAGCCCCGACCCCTGGTCACCCTCTAACCCCCGGCCAGAACCCGCCCTTTTTACCTCAACGCTTTCCCCTTTTCTAGGATTTAGGTGGACATTGAACGAAGATATTTGCGACCGCCAGGGGCATTCAAGGAGACATCACAGCCGCCGAGGGATTTCGTTTTAGGCCTGTTACACACGATGCAATCTCTTTATGTTGTAAATTGTTAATGTAAAACTCGGCTTTCTTCGCTGTACTATTCGCTCTTTATTTCCCAGGGGGGAGCATTGCCTGGGTTTCCACCGACAGAGGCAGGTGACCGACTGTGGGATTGGGACCAATGGGTCAGTTCGTCCCTCTGGGGTCCAATTGAGGGAAGGATGGCGCAAACGTAGGGGCATGTACGGAAAGGTGCACCTGCGTGCGAAAATCTCGGGTTTGCAGGTGACTGCTCTTTGTCTGACTCTTTCTTTCTTTCCTGTTGTGTTTATTAAAATTGTAGGTTTGCCGTTGAGTAAAAATTGCGTGGTTGAGGCTTGGAATGTCAACATCCTGCTAAACTGGTGATACATAACAGTTGATACAGTTCTTTAGATTGAAATTCTTGTATTTTAAGTGTGCCGATCTATCCATTCGCTCGACTGATGGTCGAAGGTGGAATGAGTCATTCTACCTTTGATGATTATGTTTTCCTGTTTCTACTGATGTAATAAGTGACAGTTGCCTAAGACGTGTTAAACTGAAGACAAGGATGAAACTCTCTACTGCTTTAAGTCTCGTATCAAAGTTTCAGATTCGCGTGAAGGGAGATCGATGAAAGTTTGATACCATCTATTTTTATTTCATGCAGGTGTTCACTTGTAGCTACCTCTGCGTGATGAGGCCTGAGCAATTGGTAACAAGCGAGGCACGTTATAAATAAATATACAGTTATAATTATGAGGCAGAAAAACCAAAATTGTAGCATGATTTTGACTGCACATCGAATGCACATCAAACGATTTTGTCTAGCAAGGAAACATTCGGAATAAGGGATCGCGATATCAAGTAGATATTGATACGGTTAGAAACCTTAAACACTGTTAAAATCATCTAAAGAATAATAGCTGCTAATGGCTCATATAACACTAAAAATAGCCTAACATATTCTACATATGTTAAATACTACGAAACCTTTTAAAAATCACTAAACCTTAAATCGCAAATCTTTAGAAATTGTTGAAAAAGTGAAATACAATGCAATCTGAGCAAATTTGTTCGTTTGAAGAAGTATAAAAAAAAAACTAGAAGAAGAAATTTAAAACTTAACTATACTTTAAATCCTCAAACTTGACTTTCAAACTGTTCAACTTGAAATTTTCGTATCTTTAACTTGAAACCTTCAAATCTTCAATTTTATCTATGAAAAATCTTGAAATCCAATTTTCCAGCTACAAACCTTCAAATTTTCAACTTGAAATCCTTGAATTTTTAATTTTAACTTTGAAAAGTCTCTAAAACCTAAAATTTTCAAATCTCAAATTTTAAACCTTCAAATCCTCAATTTTAACTCTGAAAATCTCTAAAAGTATAACCTAATATTTTGAAATTTACAACATGAAATCTTAAAATCTTTCATTTCAATTCTGAAAATCTCCAAATGTGCGTCTTGAAATATTTGAATCTCCTATTCTTTAGCCTAAAAGGATTCCACATTAGATACTACGATGAGAGAAATGATCGTTACATTGGGTGATGCAGAGCTTTTGATCTTGCGGAGTAGATAAGAATTCATTTTGCCTATTTTCTTGTATTTTATTGTTTAAGATTTCTAACAGCATCAATATCTACTTGATATTACAACCCACTCGGAATGTTTCCTTGTATGTAAGACAATTGCGGTCTATATGCATTCTACGAATTTTGTATCTTTGTCGTATTTGAAATCGTTCTGTGTGTGAGCTTATTGAAATTGTTCTTATGTTGTATTATTTGATTATTTATATTATTGTCCTTCTATTCTCATAAATCCCACAAAATACATATACTTTAGAATATATATACAATATTAATACAAACGTGAGAAGAAGTGCAACAAAACACGTTCCAACAAATTTATTTATAGTTAAAGAAACAAGCTTTATTATATCGAATACAATTTTTGAGATATTCCAAATTTTCTGAATTAAAAAATTGTAATAAAATAATATTTGATTATAATTATTATAAATATTCCAAGAATAAATTGAAACTCACGGTTAAATATAATATACGAATAGAATGCTTCTTCATTAACAGGAAAAAAATAAGATCAAATCACATATAATTAACAATTTTAAAAAGAAAATTGCATTCAATTATCAATTTTCATAGAAGTAGGTAAAATTCACGAACATTAATATTTGATACTCTGTCCTTCACTTAATTCACTTAATTGAGTTTCATAAAAATTCAGATCAACAGTGATAGTAGGAAAAAGTGATCAATTCGAAGAATGACTCACACGCTATTATTATGCATCGTAAGTTGCATCTATTCATTAAATAACAAGTTTACTTCCTCCCTTTCTCAGAACAAACAATTTTATTATTGTGAATCTTCAACGGACTATACAACGTAATTTTATTCTCTGCTATAATAAATTCAATCACACATTATACTATAACCATCACCAGACTATAATAACACTACTGTACGTACGATCACTTTTAATGTGGGAACGAAGGATATTCCGCATAATGACGCATAAATGTAAAAATAAATATTTATACGTTACTGTATAATCAGTAGCATGAATTGCGTAAAAAGGATTCAAATACAGTTAATGTGACCAAATGGTTAAAAAAAAAATCAGTAATCATTTATTTTTTTAAGATTGATAACTCATTCTGTGAAGGCACCTGTACAAGATATCCGATCGTTCGTTCGCTTAACGCTTTGCATACCAACCGCGAGATCGCTCCACCTTTCATGAAACCGTAATGCATTCCCGCGAACTCATTGTACAAAATGTTGACATCTCGTTTTTCAAAATTTTCGCATCTCAATTTGTTCTAAGGTCTATCCAATTTCCCCGCGAATAGAAAAGTTTGAAGGAAAAAGTGACTGCTTACAATTTATTGAAAAATTTGAAAATCTGTTTACTATGTGCATGGCAGATACAATAGATACACAAATTAGAGTTTGAAGTATTTTTCGGCGTATTAAAGTAGTTAAGGAAAATTGGACCGCGCCTCTGCGACTCTCAGAAAAAGCAGAGACAATGGCCAATCAATGAGTCTGCACAGGATACAGGAAGTGAAATTAACAGCAACTGCTATTAGAAGTGTGTAGCTTTGTGTACTCCGTGAATCATGAGAAAAAATGCTTTCGGTGAAAAGATTGATAGAGAATATATTACTATTATTATTATATAACCAGGTTAAACAACCTTTTAGTACAACAGACTTAAGGAACTTCAGTAACGTTAAAAATAAGCAAAAATCTTTGAAAATTATAGGAATGAATCTTTATGCAATAATAAAACCCAATGAAAATTTAAAAAAAAATCAATGTTAGTTTTTAAATTATTTAACTTTTAATTTAATATATATTCTTGTGAGAAAACACAATACATTGAGAAATATATTACAAAATTAAAAGCGAACTTGGTAACAGTTGTATTTTAAATACATTCCAACAAATAAGTTTAGAACAAAAGATCAATATTTCTAACTGGTTTTCATCACAAGAAGAAGCCTTATTAATACCTATATTGGAAATTGATTTACTTTCGACTAAGATTGTTACTGAAGTTCACCTGTGATATAATTCATAATAATCTACTGATTAATTGCAGAACTATTATGTATCAAAAATATGTTATTCGTATTACAGTTAGAGTATAGAATAAGATCAAGATATTTTTAAATTTTACCTGACTTGTCGCTCGTGTGTAAAGGCTCTCAAAGCATATTCTAACAAACAAGTTTATGACTAAAAATCAACATTTCTGACTGGTTTTCATTACAAGAAGAAGCCTTATTATTGAAGATCATCCTCAGGTAATTAGCAGCTATAGAAAAATGTCATATACAAAAAAAAATATGTAAAAGGAAATGTAAAAATAAATGTAAAGAGTATAAAGAAAAATATGAAGAGTATAGAAAATATAAAAGGAAAGAATCACTGTTTTTACATGCGATATAATATCTTACGTATCTTATTTACACAGAGAAAAAAATCAGTTCCAATATATCGGCAATTGTACAAATACAATCAATGCAATTATGTTTACAATTGCAAGGTTTTGTTCTTTTTCTGAGTCTGTACTTTGAATTTGCATAAACATCCGCGGTCTATTTATTACCTATCAATTCCCTTTATTCTCAGGTGTAATTACTCAATGCAATAATTATAAAGAAGTAAATAAGTAAAACGTAGGAATCCGATTACAATTTGAATTGCAATTTATTAAAAGTCTGCCAAGAATATAAACGTTCTCCGTCAATAAAATCTTTCAGTTTCAATTAAAATATCATCAACTCTTAAACTGTTACGGCAAAAAATTATATATAGTGACTCACAAAGTTCACGAAGCGTACATTAAATTCATTTAAATTCTAAACAAGATAGTTGCCTGTACAAAATAAAAATCATAAAAACTGAGCAAGAATTAAACGTGGAAGACGAAAACTATTATCTAATATTAGTAACTAAAGTTAATTAATATATTCTTTTTAGATTATAGAATTACATAGGAGTCTACCATTACTTGTAGATAACTTGAAGATAATTTTTATTAATTAGCTATCACTTAAAAATTAGTAAATGCGTGTTAATTAGGTTTCATTTCCATTAAAAATTTCAGGTGAAACCACAAAATAGTAGTTAAAGATTAAATCGGTTAATCAAGGCTCCATTAAATTGCAGAAATCGCAGACACAAGACAATAAAGAAAAGTCGAACGCTCGATTTTCCTCAGACCATAAGCAACCGGAACGCACCAAAGGTAGACGTAAACGGAATGAATGCGAAAGCTGTCGAACACTTGGCGCACAGGCGACACTCCAATCTCGTTTCGCATTCTTTCAATTACCGTCATCGTGGATTGAAACGGCGATCCTTTTACCTAACCGTAAGCGCAACCCACGCGAAATTAAATGGCAACTCGTGTAACCACGCGAATAAACCAGTTTCCTGTGTCGCCATTCGACGCGCGTGTGCCAGCGCTTTGGTGCGATTAGGACCGGAGGTTGTTGCTCTGCTTGGAAATCGAATGCAACCTTCTCCGACCGTAACTATCAACTCCACGCAAAAACATGGACCCCGATCGACGGCAAACGAGCAACAAACAAGACAAACGCAACACACAAAACTCGAAACACCCTACTTGTCACGATCTACCAACGAACAAATCCATCGACAAATTCTCTACAACAACACACAGAGACAGACCGACTCCCGGTCCACCGTCGTCCAACGGAGACGCGACAAAAGCGAACCGGTCCCGGCCAACGGGAAGGTGGCTGGGAGTCCCCGTCAACCGACAACAGACCAAGCAAAAGCATCATGAACCAGCGTAGGCGAGGCAACGGGCGCAATATGCGAAGTGTTCGGCACCCGTTCTCTTTGTGATCGCTTCATTACGGCCGTTCACTGAACATGCCCGAAATTCCTTTGGGCGACAGCGAACAAAGGGAACGCGAAGACGCCTCTGCCCTGTCGGCGTCTCATCGTTGGCTCATTTACACATGGGACAGAAAGAGAGAGAGCGAGAGAGAGAGAGTGAGTGAGAGAGAGAGAGAGAGAGAGAGAGAGAGAGAGAGAGAGAGAGAACGAAAGCGAGGCAAACATTTCGACACAGTTCCGAGGATGCGTACATACGTGATCGCTCCAAGCGGGACGACAGGAGAGCGGGTATCGCTGGAGGAACGTCCTATGCACGCCTACGCCTAGCTGCACGTGCGACTCGGGGCGCGCGCGCGCGCGGCCAGAGACGCGCTTCGCAGGTGTGCCTTGTGTGTGCACAGGTGTGCCCCGCGAACCGCGAAACCGTAAGCGTGTGTGCGGGAGGAAAGGGGGAGAGGCGAGGAGGAAAGAAACGGAAGAGGAGCCGACGGCCGTTTTCGCGGTGCGCGTGAATGGCGAAGACACGGACGACCCGCGAATCGTTAGAGCCAACACTGGAGCTGCACACGGCGCAAAGGGGACGAGGAAGCGTCGCGACGCCCATGCCCCGCGAGTCTGCGCCGTCGAGACGTCCCTTTGTCCCTCCCTTCCCCGCCGATTTCCTACCCCCGTCTGACCGCGGTGTCCACGCATCGCAGCGACGGCGACGACGTCTCCCCCGCGCTCGCCCTTTTTCCTCTGCATCCCCCGCCGAAACCACGACTGCTCTCCCCGGGAAACCCGCCGCCGACGAGCACGAGCCACCGCGTCGCGTCGCACTCCGGTGTGCCCGGTTGTAATTCGACACAAACGTCGGCCTTTGTGACGACGCGTGGAGGATTGCCAGACCCAGACGCCGACGCGCGACGCTCGGTGTCGCGAAACGCTGATCTGGCTGGACTAAAATATTGGGACAAAGAAACACTAAAAATAATTGATTTATACCAGCGGTTCTGAACTTATATTTATCGTGGAACCATTTTTACCTTAATAATAAATGTTGCAACCTTGACAGTTTCTAATGATTATGAATGAAACAACAAACCGGACTATAAAAAATGGATGCAAGAAAAGAAGCCGTCATATCTAGAGCAAAAGGGTGGGAAAAAACTGAGTGTGATAGCCGGATTCAGGTGTAACGCAGGGAGAGCAAACAGAAACATAGAAACCTTGCAGGCTTTGCCGGAAAGAAAGAGAAATTTTACAACATATACATATGGAAAGAATGTGAGGAAACGAAAGAAAATGGGAAGTTTGAAAGGATCCAATCCAGATTGGATGCAGAAAATAATAAAATGTAGAGAAAATAGAAAAGAAATACACGGAAAAAGGCTAGAAGAGACATAAAAGACACACAGGATAGTTAGAAATTACAATAGTTTTAGGTGCAGTTAAGAAAAACTAAATACAAATAGCATAGCTGAAGATAGTTTTATGAATAGATAGTATTTATATGTATTATAAAGTAAAATCGCTACTTCATGTATCCTAAGAAGGGAATCACTACATTAAATAAATAAATAAAAAAAAGCAAACAGAAAAACCAAAAACAATCTACTGAAACTTTAAAAGAAAATTAATTAATAACAGTGCACAACACCCTTCTAGACTTCTAACATTCACTAATTATTTTTTATAGATTTTTATGCATTGAATACAAATCTGCAAACCGTCTGTCGTCATCACCCTCAGTTTCCGAGAAATTCGATTTTGAAAATAAATACAATTTTTAAACATTGAACACTTGTGCGAAAACCGTAATAGTTAATCTTTTTTTCCTCCCAAATAAAATGATATAAATTATTATTAGATTATCAACATTCAAATATGTTTAAACAACGCTCAAAGGGAAAAGGACACCCAAAATGCACAAATTTTGGCAGATATTTTTCAGTTTATTTCAAAAACTAAGAGTCTAGGAGAAAATCTGACCTCACCATGCGATGCAGCAGACATCTTTCCCTCTGAAAGCATTAACAAAATTGATAAATCACGCTTGGTTTTCAATACAGAAACGAAATAGTTTGGTAAAACGTACGGCGCCTAGCAGCGGTACTCAACGGTAGATACGGTGCGGTTGGTCCGTTTGTTCACGCACTGCTACTCCGCGTAACAAAATCGCTCTCACCTTGCTCCAATTTTGTATTTGTTATTTATTAACGATTTAGTAAACAATTATTAACTATTAATAATAAACTGTCTAATAAATCTTGTGTAATTTATAACTTCGTTTGTGCTACGTGTTTACAAGGTGCATTAATCCCATACGTATTAATGTAAAGGAATCGTTCACCTGAAAGTGGTACCACAAAACAGTATAGATTCATGGACGAAGACGAATTTTTTCACATCAAAGTTTATTAATTTAAATACGTAGCACTGATACCATGCGTTTTCAAAAATACGAAGTTCTAAATTACACGAAATTTAGTAGATCGTTTATAAATAATAGTTAATAGTTATTGATCAAATAGTTTATAAATAACAAATAGAATATTGGAGCAGTGCAGTCAACACGCGAACCCACCGCATCGTACCGTCGAGTACCACTGCCGACGCCGTACGTTTTACCAAACTATTTCGTTTCTGTATTGAAAATCAAACGCGACTTACCACTTTTATTGATGCTTTCCAAGGGAAAGACGTCCGCTGCATCGCATGGTAGTGTCATATTTTCTCCTAGACCCTTAGTTTTTGAAATAAATTGAAAAATATCTGCCAAAACTTGTGCATTTCGGGTGTCCTTTTCCCTTTGAGCGTTGTTTAAACATATTTGAGTGTTGATAATCCAATAATAATTTATATTATTTTATTTAGGAGAGTTCATAGCATAATTTGACGCAACACGCAACCGATTAACTATTACGGTTTTTGCACAACAATTGTCCAAAGTTTAAAAATTGCATTTATTTTCAAAATCGAATTTCTTGAAAACTGAGGGTGATGACGACAAACGGTTTACCGATTCATACTCAGCGCTCAAAAATCTATAAGTAATGATTATTGAATGTTACAAATCCGAAAAAAGTTAAGATTTGCTGTATGTACAGTGTAATGGAAAGAACATATTTAGAGGATTTCGGCTATTAATAACTGTGTCGAGCAAAATCCAAAATTACAATGTCAACTTCTCTTTTTCCTACACAGTCAATTCGTTTCCGCAGCCATATTCGATCAGATTCACATAATTATCGATTTCAATATACATATTCAGTATCGAACTGACATATTTTACGACCAAACTGTCAAAATGTTTACATATTTTCATTCAAACTGGTAATTAATATGAAGACTTCTTTTTTTCAAATTTGGCCTAATTGTGGATAATTGTATTGCGTTATTAGGTGTGACATCCAACTCGCAGGGTCTACGTATCTCAAAACCTACGCACATAAACACGAATGAGTTCTGGTTCCGAGATGCGTGGATGACTCTGCACATAGTTCTGCATTTTGTTTTTGTTGAAGTGCAGAGCGAAAATGCACTTTCACAAAAATATGTAATAGTAAACAGCAACAAATAATAATGAATTGCCTTCTGAAATAAATCTGTATATTCCTCTTTTAAATCATATCAAAATTGATTGCTTATATTAGATGAGTGCAAAAGTTTCTAATTGAAACTCAACTAGAAATCGAACACGAATTTTTGCACTCACTTAATATTTTGTTTTTATTTGGCTACGTGATGATATCTATTTATTTCCCTGCGTCTTCTTTTTTAATGAAAAAATAAACTGATAAAAAAGATAATGAAATCTGAATTTCGCAGTCAATTAAAACGTGAAATTTGATATGCATATGAATATGCAATACATATGAACGAACCTGTCAGCCACTATACATTCGTGTAAATTTATAATTCTGGTCAAATGCTTTTTTATACTTTTTTCTACAGCAAGAGGATGCGACGAGATTGCAACAAGTTGCGTTCAAGTGGACATGGTGCCGCTTTTGCCGATGCGCCGGGTGGTCCGACTGAGGGTTGGCAGACGTTGCCGTTGATGGAAGAGATTCTGTTGTCGGGGTCGGGAGAGAGCAGCCTCCGGTCTTTGCGAACTGTTGACGGTTGGGAACTGGAAACTTGGCTGATTGTTTAGTTGCCGGGTCTTTTATCTTTAGAATTTGGCAGCGGGTATGTCGGGAATCTGAGATCGGGGATCGGGTTTATGACGGGATGAGGTTTCAGCTAGCTGCGTTCAATTGGATGCTGTATTCGTTTGGTAATGAGTGAGCTTCGCTGCCTGCTGATAGTTTGAAACTTCAACGATCTGGATGGATTCGATTTCTGATGATTTTACTATTGAGGACATTTCGATGAATTGCGTTTAATTGGGTGCAGTATTGTTTTTGGTGATGCTTCGTGTAGTACAACTATCAGTAGATCCAGTTACAACCTCTGACAAAAAGTTTTTGACCAAACGTAACCCTATGTAACCAAACTATTTTAAAATATGGTAAATGCACCAATAGATGAATACGTTACCAGTGAATGAACATTATGCACGAAAATAAATAAAATAAGTTATTAAATAGTATATGGCGTGAAAATGACTTAAACATGAAATAAAGAATTGAAGAAATTTAATATTACGTCGCCACGTATGTACTTATCTTATTTGTTTTTGTGTATAATGTTTATTCACTGGTAAGGTGTTCATCTATTGGTGCATCTACCTTACTACAGTTTTTGAGATGTACAATGCAAAGATATAACTACAAACACGTCGAACACGTCAAACGCGTCTACTTCTTAAGAAATGAAATAATTTTTACATTTTTTAATAGAACGCTGTATATTTTTTTATGTTACATGAAAGCGTGTATCGAAACTTAAAACAAATTCATCCGTGTACCATATAATTACTCTTAAGGTCATACAAGGTCAGAATGACGAAACATTTTCAATATTTTGTACCAATGTGTTTACAATATTCGTATCAACAAGAAATTTCTGTAAACATATTGTTGCGAAATATTGAATATGTTTCTGTCATTTCTGACCTTGTATGATCTTGAAGGTAATTGTATGGCACACGGATGAATTAGTCTTGACACGTGCTTTCATATACATAGAAAAATATACAATATTCCGTTTAAAAAATTGAAGGTCCCTTCATTTCTTAAAAAAAAAGTTCAAATACAAAAGAAATTAGGCCATTATATTGGTTACCAAAAAATAGTATTTATTTTTCCTTCATATTCTTTCTTTTTCTAGATTTACTATTTATAAAAACCAAATGCTGACTAGTAATAGCGTGAGAACCCTGTATGTACATGATTCGTTCTGTTCTGTTACCTTGCTTCATTTCTCTAGAAACTGCATAATACCATCTTTAAAAAAAATGAGTATCTTTTTTGCGTCCAGTTCGCGAAAGAAACTTTTGGGTCAACACGTATACTTATGACCGCCGGTGCAGGTGTGAAGTTTTGTTCCTTTTCGGCTGGTGAAAGAATGAACCTGGCAACTTGTTCAAGTTAGTCGGCTAACCTTTTATCTTTAGAACTTGGAGATGGATATGCCAGGAATATGAGATTGTCGATCGACTTCATGTTGCGATGAAATTTTAACATTCTACACTCGGTACGACTACTTATAGATTGTCTTAGATGTCAGCAATGAAGGTAGAGCGGATTCTTACAAATAACGCATAATTTGGAATTTTTGCAATTACTGAATAAAGAAACTGTAAGTTTTTAAATAATTCAATCGGTAGCAAATAATTAATTGCTGGCAGTCTAACTTTAGAAGTTGGGAGTAGGTACATATGCCAAGAATATAAGATATTGGATTGACTTCATGATAAGATCAAATTTTAACAAACTGCATTCGATTAGTGCTATTACTAATACGTACTTAGTCTTGAACATCAGCAATTAGGAAGAACTAGATTCAGTTTTCAAATTTGCAAATGATAAGCCTGGTATTTTTGAAGCGAACCAAGAATAAAAAATGAAAACTTGCATAATTATTTTATAAATGAGAGCTAAACTTTTATCTGTAGAATTTAAGGACGAGTATAAGCATACAGAATATGAGATTGCAAATAGAGTTTTAGACATCAGTAATGGGGGTAGAGAAGGTTTAACTTCTGATGTAGATGTGAAGTTTGATACTTCAGCGATGAGTTAAGAAAAGAAACTGGAAACTTGTCTGATTCTTTAGTAGATAGTAAATAGTTTCTTACTTTCTATCTTTACAGCTTCGACGAGATTATGGATTGATTTCATGATGAATTGAGATTTCATCGAATTATGATCGATTGAACACAATATCCCATTCACCGAGACATTGCGTGATTCGGTTGAATATTCGGAGCCTAGAATATCTGCAATGAGAACGAAATGCATCCAATTTCTAATGCACTTACGAAATCTTTTTGCTTTATACTGTGACGTGCAAACATTTAATATAGATTAACGTCGCATCAACTGCTAGATTATAATAATACACTGCAGATTTTTATGCATTTATGATAAGAAGAAACATGCAAGAATATAAAAGTATATGAATAAATGCAACGATGCTTAGAATATGGAAAATAAAATACGTATTATAACAATTTAGAAGATAAAATACGTTCCTGTTGAAATTGTAATTTCATTGTCTACGTCTAGGAAAATGTGCACTTGCATAAATATTCATACCCTAATTAGTAACGACACTATCAATCAAAGGGTAGTATGATACTTTACTTAATGTAGTACGTTACATTATTTTGTCATTCTTTGTTTTCCAAATTATCATCAAAGAAGTGTTTCAATGTATTTTTCTTTTGAAGCTCTGCATTCATAGTATCAAAAAACTTAACATCTTCGCAGTTGATGAAAGATAGGAATTCGAAATTTACTAGATTATCTAGTGAATGTAAATGTCTGCTTGTTTTCCATTTGCAAAACGCATTTTTGCAGAACGCAAAAATTAGCATACTGGGAAAGTTAAATTGCGATTAGATTTATGATATAAATAATTTATTGCGTCTAGCAACTAATCAATGTCTGAACACATTAATTAAAAAAACGCGTTAACGCGTTACGTGAAAATTCACTTGCATTAATGAATGTAGTTTTATTCGATACAAGAATTAAACACTAGAATACAAGAATCAGTACTATACAATAAGTAGATGTAGATACTATTTCTATGAAATGTTACGATAGGACATTTAACACATCTCCTTTAACTCACGTTTTTCTTTTATCTTGGAACGTACAGTTAATGATTTAAATTTGACAAGCTGAAAGTTGTTCTAAGATTTTTGTATTAAATAGAAATTATGAACATCGACAAAACAAATCAAGAGGAGCAAATTATCTAAATGATCTAAATAACAAATTCAATTTGTTTACAAACATACAGAATGGGCGGAAATCGTAATGCAATCAGAAATGAAGAGACACTACGTGAAAAAAAAGTTTTTTAAAACTCATGTAACATTTTTTTTATCTGAAACTTCGTTTTCGAGAAAATCGATTTTGAAGAATGATCGACAATCTACGCAATATAAATTATATTATGGTAGATATTTTATTATGTTATGACTTTAATAATTTTTATAATTTGATAAATAGAGAATATTTCTCTAATTTTTATTCTTCAAATCTTTAAATCCCTAACTTCAAACTTTTAAACTTCGAATTTCAGCTCCACAAATCCCTAAAACTCTAACTTCGAATTTTTGAATTTCTAACTTCAATTTTTAAAAACTTCAATTCTATCTTCAAATCTCTAATGTGTATTAACTTTGTATTCAATTTCAAACCTTAAAATTTTTAACTTCAACTCTTTGAATTTTCAAATTGATAGATTTTCGATATAGTATGTTGCATCATAATTATAATAATTCTTCAGTGACTCCTACCAAATTACTCACATTATTTCTTCAATTTCAGCTTTTAAAATCTCCAATTTCAAACTCTCAAATTTTTAATATTAACTCTAAACAGCCTCTAAACTTGCAAATCTTCAAATTTCCTTCCCAAAAAACCAAAATCTGTAACATAAAATCTGAAAATCTCTAATTTTCAATTAAAAAATCTGTGAACCTGTATCTTCAAATGTCCAACTTGAAATTTTCAATTTCAACTTTTCAAATTTTCGGCTTCAAATCTTTGACTTCGATATTTTCAATCTTAAAATCGATGGAACATTTACGATATACGCTGTATTCTATAATAATTTCAATAATTCTTCAGTAATTACTTTTTTCATATAGAATCTCATCCTGTCCGATCGTACGACAATACAATTATCGATAATACAGTTATTGCTAAGCGTTAATCAGTATCATTAAGGGGCAATAGGAACATTATACACACGTAATTGTTTACACGTAAGTATAAAAACTAAATGCTTTGAAAACATTAATGAAAGAGGGTGAAGGGCGTAGTACTTTCATGACGCTGTTACTTTTGTCCCCGCTCTCCCCTACTATTTACTACAGACAAAGCACCCTGATTTCGTTTTGCTATAATGAATCTTGAACATACAATTGTGACTACACTGTTGTTGTTCATGTTAATAAATAATATAGTTTACGAAACTAAAAGAGATCTAAAATTGCAAACCGCTAATGGAGAAACAAGAAATTACTTTAAATGTACAATGCAAATATAATTTTTTTACATTTAATTCTGGATCACTAAACATTCGTATAATAATCTTCGTATGACTTTGTATTCTTTAAATAATGGCTAACAGCACGTCTCTTGACAAAAAATATAAAATATTTTAAAATGTAAAGTCTATGATGTATAAGTCGAAGAATTAGTGAGGGATTATGTAATGCTAATTTAAATTTAGTAATTTAGGGTAAAAATTGATGCTACCTATTGCATTAACCCTGCTGTGCTCCTCGGGTCTGTTTGACCCGATCCTGCATTTTACTTTGTTGAATACCTGCTCTACTTTTAAGCAAAATATGAGGACGTTAATCTTAATAGCTATGTTGTTGTTCCTTGACATTCTATAAAAATTACATTGCCTGCATCTATAATAATGTGCTAATAATACATCAAGTTTTTAAGAGAGCAGCATTGTTACATAATCCAATAACTATTAAATATCTGAAAATCAAAAAGTAAAAAAGAGAGTCCTAAAATAAATCTGCAATGCACCTTTTATTTTATTTCTGAGACCTATGAATCATAAATCTTAAGCCGTGCACCTTATTGTAGAGTACGAAAAAGAGGCAAGGTAACGTTCGCAATTATCTATTTTGCGTTTTCACTTTGTTTTAGTACACCCAAACAAGGTAACGACGCGAACCTCGCGAGGCAGCCTCGCAGTATCCGTATACTTTACAGTATAACCTAAAATAAATCAAATTTTCTACGTCTTGCAATATGCTTTATTAAAAAGTGCAAACGAAGTAATGCTTCCAGTACTGTTTCCAATGTTTCCAGAACTATGTAAACAGTCAAAGCCGCAAGTGTACACTTCGCGAACGTGACTCTTTTGTTACCCCTAACCGGAGAAGCTCCCTACTCCAATTAGAGCGCAAAGAATGTGGAGTTTCTTGCGGCTCCTCAACGATCGATACATCAGACGTCTACGTGACATCCAGATTTCAAACATACCTGGGCCGAGTTTAACTATGGGATCGCGACTCGATCCTCCCCAGATCGAGGATGGTTGGCGTCTCTCCTGCAATGCACAGCTGCATGCCTGGTGCAGGTGCATGCGAAGTTAGAGCGCTCACAAAACACAAAACCACCGAAAAACCTCCACTGACCATTTCTATGGTCTCTATTTAACGCCCGACTATATCTACAAATCGATTTCGGAGAAGAAATAATTAATTACAGAATCGGAACTAATTTCTTGTTCAAGGGAGAAGAACTTTGGACTTCCTGGTCATTGTTAATTAAAGTAGAGAGTTAATTAATGAGTTAGCCGTCGAGTTCAGAATGCAGCGAATCCTGATAACTACTTTTCTTTTAAAAGTTCAATAAATGTACTTCAATAGCACGTATATATAGGGAAGAGTCGTACAGTACTCGACACTCTGTGATTTTTTATTATATCTTGCGCTAGAGTTGATAAAAAATAAGAATTTGTAATAAAAATAAAACTTCACAAGTGCATAGAAATTATATTTTGTGAAATTCAATGATAAGAATTACATAGTTATTTAGAGGAATAAAAAAGTTGAAATTTGTAAGAAACGAAAACTTGTCCAATACTGACCAATTATTTAATTCACACATTTATCTCAATGATTAATAGTAATAAAAAAAGACATTTAGATGTTAGAATATGAAGTTTTATTCCAATTATATTTCCATATGTATCACAGATAAAATAATTAATATATTTTTTACGTTTGTATTCGATATGTGCTTCTTGAAATGTTGCTTCGCAAGTGACACATTGAATTAGACTATTATATCTAGACTGCGGAAGTTTATGCATTTATGGCAATTTAAAAATTACAAAAACTTATAAGGATGCTACAGATACAAAAACACAATAAAATATCAAAAATACAATACATTATATAATATTTAGAAAATAAAACACACATTTATTGAAGATTCAGTTGCTGTTGCATGTTTATAAAAATACGAATTTGCATAAACTTCCGCAGTCTAATTATCCTTTCTTATTTTCTTTCCTATGCTTTCTACATGTATTACGGGGATTGAGTTTATAGATAAAAAAATTTTGATCTGTATTGTCCAACCATTGATTGATTGAGACTGGACAATAGTTTGATGGTTGGTGCTGGACGACAAACATGTGGAAACGTTTTAAAGTGTAGTGTTTATAATATATTATACAAAGAAAATTGCAGAATTAAGAATGAGACAATATACATAATAGAATCATTTGCTTGCATGGAAAATAAAATATTAAGGTAAATGCCCCAGTAGTGGATATTTTGTTGTTAAAAATCGGAATCAGAGGAGTTGAAACTGATTCAAAATAAGGAGGTAAATGCCATATTATTTTGAAGCAGTTCTTTGCCTTAAATTTTTATTTTCAGTGTTTAACGTTCGAAATGTCCACTACCGGAGCATTGTCCACTATTTGGGCATTTACCCTAGACCTAGAAAATAACTTCTGAGACTTATAATATTAACGTATCTGTACAATGTGTGAAAACGTTAACACAACGCTAATAATGAAATAAACATTGTGGTTCCGGAATGTATTATACAAAACTGTTATATTCATTTGTTTATCCAGATAAAGTACTAAACTTTAATTAAACAAACACTTAAACCAATTGTGGTCGGTACTGTACGACTCTCCCCTACGCACAGTGTGTCGCTCAATGAACAAAACCCAAAACTCTGAAGTGTTTAATTCACAATCTGTTTTATCTTAAGATGATAATAAAGGAACGTAGATTTTAATACTATCCGTCACGTTTTATGAATTTACTAATTTGTTGTCAAAATTGATATTAAAAGTTTATTCCAAATTTCGGTGTATTTCTTCAAACACATGCCATTGGCTAAATGTATGTGTTTTTCGTTTGATTTTTATACATCGTATTTGGTACTCCAGTCTTTTTAAAACTACAAAGAAAATTTTTTACAATAATAATAATTTATTCGAATTTTTAATGTTAAATGTTTATCACCTGTGAGAAGACTTTAAAAAAAACACTAAAAAATACCTCCGTAATTTTTTTTCTATTAATTTAGGAAACATTAAACTTTATATTAGCATTAACTTTAGCTGCCCGAATTTGCCCGAAACGAAGAAAATAATTAAAATCATTATCAAGGCGCTCACCGTTCAGGCCTTTAGCGACTAGCATTTGTGATTGTTTCGACTAACGTTCAGCTTTTCTTTTCTTTTCTTTTTCTTGTTGTATTTTGAAATTTTAATAAAAGAATGTAGGTCTTACAATTTCAACGTTTATAATGATTTGTAAATAAATATAATGTTTCACGTAGTACGGTACCGTATAATCCTCCCCACAATTTTTCATGCATTTCCGTCAATTTTATGAAAAAATGTTTTAAACAAAAGTTAGACATATCTTAATTGATAATGCGTTTCAATAATAAACATTACTGAAAAAGTTTTTATTTAATTAAAAATCAATATCTCCTCAACAATTTTTTATATAATTGTATATTTGTCATGCATTAATCGATGTATTCTTGCATTTTCTTTAAAAAAGTATTAAGGTACATGGGTAAACAATTAAATAGTTTAGAAGTTATGAGTTTCGTTCCGAACGCCCATATACGCGACACACTGTGCTACGGTTTAATACCTATTCAGCACTGTCTATATTCTAGGAAAAATGATTAAAGAACACCTAACATCCACGTTTCCAAAGTAGAAAACTTCTCCCCCTAACCCTCGATTCGAGTTGTAAGTTGTAACCGAGAAACTCTCGCACGGAATAATCGAAACTATAGCCGCAAAACTTGCACCGCACGAACACACACCGGATACAACGAAACATGTTCAGGCGTATTGAACCCCGATCCCTGCTTCATTGCCCCAATATAGTGCACTGCCGCGAAACAAGAAGCGTATAATGGCCTTCGTCTAGAATTCACAAACCTCGCCCCCATCGACTACCGTCGGCGGTGGCAATGAAAGGACCGATGGCAAAAGCGATCGTCGAGATAGGCAAGCATGTATTCGCGAAACACTCGTCGCCCCACGGCCCCGCCGGGCAATTCTCGCAGGAGCAATCGCGCAAATATTTACGCTGCCTCGGCTTTAACCCTTTTTATTCGAGTGGCTCGTGACCCAAAAGGGTTCAGCGTGCTCGCCTGGTTCGATGGTACACACGCACGCCTCGTATTAGCTGTGTTGCTCCTCGTTCGGTGATCGTGAGCGGTTTCTGCGCGTGGACCAATAGTTAAGGGAAAATGGTTCGAGATTGTGAAATAAGATCGTTTTCCTGAAATACGTCGGTGCGAGTGAAAGAGTGACCCAAAAATTCCCCCGTTTTTGGTCCCTCGATTTAGGAACTGGGTCATTCCACGCCAAATCGATCACTTTTTGACCTCGATGTCAGGGATTTTGTTCGAAATTGAATATGATATAGTCTACGTGAAATTAATTGGCGGTTAAGTCATCAGTTTGCTTTTCTCGAATCTGTTTAAAAAATACAAGCGGTCAAAGTTTTCAATTTTTGCCTTTTTTCATGAAACCGGAATGTACTTACGAATTTTTGTCTTGGAAACTATTTGTCGTATTCGGTCCATTCTTGCGCCATTTTATTCGGGAAGATTTGGCCTATTTTAATTATATATTTCCGAACTGGACACTTGTTTTTATCATGTCGAAAATTACAACCAAACTTTTCTTTTGCCAATTTCCCTTAGAGGGTCGGGGGTCAAATATTCCTTGAAATTTTACCTACGAGATGAGCAAAGCAAAATGATGACTTAACCCCTACCTAATTTCATGTGGACTACATCATATTCAATTTTGACAAATCCTGACAAATGAAAAAAAAATTGGTTATGATACTTATTGAATTCGTCTTAATATCCGCTGAAAAATAAGTGTAACAAAAATTATACATTGGTTTATTAAAAAGTCAAAGCGACCTTGAAAATTCTTGAAAAAGAAAGAGTTGACAACAAATTTACTCTAATCATCTCGAAGCTTTCTCTGAACCGTGCTATACTTCATAAAAAAATTTTTGATCAGCCAGCTAATAACAAAGTAATCTAAACTGATCATATTTCATGGTTCACCCTGCATAATACTGGTGTAGAAATGAGTTCCTTCCGTCGATGTTCTTCATACAATTAGTACATATAGTAATTTGATTTTGGACGAAATTTAAAATAATTTGCCACAAAAATGACGTAAGATGAATTGAATGCTTCAATGATTGAGCTATAATACCTTTTTCTTAATAAAACTCTTATTTTACGCATTTTACAAAATTTGCGCGGTGAAAAATTTGAATTACTAAAATTCATGGCGAAATTTTTCGCATTGCTAAGTATTTATAATTTACACTGTTGCGATTTTTCCGCCGTAAAATATTCACTGTCGCTGTGACAAATTCACGTTGGTGTGTGGGAAACTTAATACGTAGGTCGTGATTTACAAATCCCTGAATATTTTGTTGGTGGCCGAGGCAAGGACTACAATTTTTCTTGTTCCTGGATTTTTGTCCCTTCGGAAAACCTCGACTCTTAAATGACCTTTTCGTCTCCGTTTGCAAGACTGTTTGAGGGCAAATGACCCTTAGCGACCACCCACTGACAAATGCTTGGAAGAGCTCATATGTGTAGCAGACGTTAATGTGTGTTTTAAAGGAACATTCGGGTTTTGCGTCTTCGTTTGGCAGAAGATTTCTCACGAATGGCGACACTTCATCATGGGGATTAAATACGTATTATTTAAGTTCAGACTATTTTACTCTTACTCCGTAAATCGGGGTCCTTCACGCCTTAGTAAACTTAAAAAGTGTAATCAGAGATTTGATCACATTAAAAAGTGTGTTTCCTCACTTTGTGTATTTGTAATAATAATATAGATAAACAAACCATTGCCTAAATCTTTCATTCTAATCTCAATTTAGAAAATTTAAGGATGCTGTATCAATTTTTTCGGATTTATATTCAGTCAAAAACACATCGCAAATCAGTGACCTCGGTTTACGGTTTGAGGTAGTTGTAAAAACGTTTATGGAGTAAGGGTGAAGATGTTTTTAGTATAATAATTTAATAGTTTTTCTTAATAAATCAATAACTAAGTTTCGTAAATAATTTCTGAAAAAGAAATGTGAACCTTTAACAATTCAACAGTCATTCAACAGTCAGAACATTTAACAGACTGTATTACAAATAAAAGAAATTATACAGGAAAATTTTGCATTGTCTGACAAGCCAGATCATGGCGCGGAGCGATTTTTTTACAAGAATGCATCGATGCAAAGGAAAAAGTTGTTTAGAATCATCCCAGGAATCTCCCATTTCCGGCTCCCGCGTTGAGTTTTGGGACACCCTGTATATTAGCACAATAAATTTATGCGCAATATATTTTTCCAGACGCTGTTAAACATGAATATGCAAAGCATATGCATTGTGCAAAAAATGTAAAATAGAAAATATATTTTCAGAATCCTCTAATCACAAAACAAATTTCTGTCGTGGTTCGATTAGATTATTTTTCTATCAAAATATGCATTTGCATAAAGATCCGCTGTCTACTCATTACTTTATCTTGTCCTTAAATTTCAAGCCTGTTCAACTGAGCTTCGAAAAATAAATAACAGTAAGAGCAACGCCAATAGTAAATAATGTCAAGTCTTAGAAAAGAAAATCAAAGCTCGTTGCCAGTTTTATGGAACAGTCTGTGCGCTCATGAATTACTCTAACCATGGAACCACACACTATTACTCCTGAAGACGTGGCTCGCGTGTTCCTACTCGTTGTCCACTCCTGCGCGTCGAAAAGTATTCTGAGAAGCACAAGTCGGCCTTACATACCACCTTCAATTTAGAAATGGTGGAATGTTTCCATTCCTGAAGCAAGTAATTTCAGCGTCGGTATTTTTCCGACGCTTGAACAAGCCCTGTTTCACGAATAAGAATAGGTTTTCAGCATCTCTCGCGGGGAGAACATTACTTCTCTGTTTCTTTTATGCGCCGAGACGCGGGCGAGCTTGTAAAGTAAACTGCGCAATAGAAAATTGCCTCGGCGTTCGCCGGTTTTCGTTTAGAAATTCTGCATTCGTCAGACTGTCGAAGAATGGCAACCTATCGGTTTTCGATGAGGGCGAGGGCAGCGGGAGCCGATACCCGATACAAAGGAAGGTGCCAGGGTGTTGTTTGCCTCGTGATAGCGTTTCGATAAATCAGATGGAAAAACGGGAGAGTAGGAGAGGAAAAGAACGGAAAAAAAGGGTCGGCGACCTCAGCGACTCGCGTGTCCAAAGGCATTTAAGTGGTCGCGTAATTACGTGCGGCGACAGAGGGTGCACTTCACTCTTTCTCACGACCTTTTTCTCCCCCTCCAGACGCTGCACCCCTGCGCGCAACAACCTACGAATCAGAAGGTGAGTGCAAACTCACGCGGAGAGAGAGAAACTCGTGTAACGGATCCACGCGCGCGTCACGAAGATCCGAAGCCTTTTTTCTTCTTTCTTCCACGGGATCGAGGCTGGTTTGTCGGACAAATTGAACTGGACCTGACGTGTGTCGAAGTTCAATCGAGCTGATTGTGAGTTAGGTTAACAGGGATGGGACCAAGTTCAATACGTACTGACGATCTTGACTCTAATCCCGAGTCAATTTCAATACCCAAGTTGTGCTTCACGAGTTTTGGACAGTATTTATAACTAAACAGCTGATCTTTATGCAAATGCATATTTTGATAGAAAACAAATAATCTAAACGAACCTCGACAGAAATTTGTTTTATGATTAGAGGATTCTGAAAACATATTTTTTATTTTACATTTTTTGCATTATGCATATGTTTATCAGCATCTGATATACTTTGCCAAAGTTCGATTATATTTGAAAATACAACTTGTTATTACCAAAGTACTGATAAAGGGTTAAAACCTAACTACGAGATTGGATCAAATATAGACTGTACTTTTTTTTTTTAATTTACTGTCACAGTAAACAAAGTTTTGAACACATGTTATTTTTCTACATAATCTCCACTTTTATATATACATTTTTTCCATCGGATTGGAAGTTTCTCATCCCGTTACTGAAGAATGAACTTGGCCGTGTCTCTAACTAATTGCGCATGGACAATTTTACACCTTGATCGTCGTCAAAACGTCGTCCCAATTCTTCCTTGAGTGATCTAAACTCTAAACATATGGTAGTCACACGGGGAAAATCTGGGATGTAATGTGCCAATGTTTCCCAGTAAATTTTTTTGCAGCGAAACTGGCGCATCGGCAAAAGAAGCAAAACATGCTTATCGAAGCGAAAGTGTAGTAATTTTGCTTCGTGACAACGCTCGGTCACAACGGTCAAACACCGTTGCATTATTGACCAGAGACAAATTTTTAAAAATTTGTAGATATTAAAAAGTAAGAAATTTGTCACATAATACATACTGCGTTGTTTAACTATTAAATGAAATGGCGAAGAAAAGTGAATTTTCCTATCGCAAAAATATTAGTACACTATAAATTTAAGTTGAAAGAAATAATTTAATAATTTTGTATATAAGATTAGTAATTAGTTTAATACTTCTAAATAATATGCAACAATATCTTATAAGAAACTATATACAGTGGAACCTTAATTAAGCGGCTCCATATCAATGTCCAAAGTATTTCCTTAATGTAACATTTTGTTACTGTTAGTATACCATTATTGAATCAAAGCTCAAGTTTTACTCTACATTTTACTATATTCTTATTGCAAGTATGTTAAATAATAAAAACTAGAATAATAAAAGCAGATAATGATTGAGAGTATGTTAATCAAGATTATACTGTATGTTAAAAATTCGTTTTTACATACAGAATATTTCTATGATTTAAACTACAGTATACAGCAAGAAGCCTCCAGTAATTTAATAGTCGATAGAACGAACTGGCTAAAAGCAATTAAAAACTTTATTAGCAGCTTAAAGCATCTTATTTTATACTGTAAATAACTAAAACATGAATTCTTTCAATTCCTATTAAAAATGACATTTTATTTGATTTTTGTATAACATCTACATAGCGTTAATATGTATTCTATTTTAATATGTATTTTTTTGTTAACTATTAGAAATATAAATACCAACTCTAGTATTACATGAAATGTTACACTATTAACGCTCTTATGGTCTTTGAGTCTTTTGTGATCCATTAGTCATTAGAATATTTTATTTCCTTTAGCAGCTGTTTTATTTTCAGAAAAATTGTAAGAAGTTTAATTGAGATTTCTTATTTCTTAAAGTTGTATTAAAAATTCATTATCTATATTCTTAATAACACAATAATAAAAATGATTCCATTCAGAATTTTCAAGAAAAACAGCAGAGTTACACATATCAATTATTATTATTTAACTTCCTCTTAAAACATCATCCTTTCTATCTCGTAATAAAAACTCTCCTCAACAGTGAAGGGAGATATTTCCGAGTCAATTATAGGGCATCGTCGACTAAACTTAGGGCAATATTAAAACTGGGTGGTATGGCCCTTAGGTCCGTTTCCTGCCTGTCTAATCTTTCCCGTCTAACTATAGAACCGGGTAAGTGGGCCACTTCCAGTTAGTACTACACAAAAATCAAACAACTTCCACGAATTGTCGTCAAAAGAATTCACCCGCGTTCATACCACCCACTACAAACTTTAAAATTTCTCCGATTACGTAAATCTGCAGCTGTTGGAGCTTTCTTTTATTTTGTTGCATGACGTAAATATTATCTTACGATTGGTAACTTATCAGTCCCAGATAGTCTATAATTGATATCGCGCTGTTATCGGGTAAAAGTATATTTTATCAGCACTTTATTTACCTACTTTCATCAACCTGGTGGCTTTAGTAGCGTCTGAATTTACGTAACAGAAACGCAATAAAACTCCGATCGAAAGAGAGATGCAAACATAAATAGATCTCGGAAGTTACAAAATTGTCTGGAAATCAATCGTGGGTTCTGGTCTCTTCGATATCGAAATCCAATATCCACTTCTGTTTTAACAGTTTTCTCAAGAAAAGTTCGAGTCAATAGATCAAAACAAACCAGAATATTATTTGAACAGTTCTAGTCGATTAATTATTATTTGTTTATTTAAATTTTTCTTTCAATTACATTCAAAATATAAATTATCGAATACAACTATAATTCCAAACATAAATTTTTATTGAAATGAAGGATTATACCTACGAATAATTATTTATTGATTTGGTTGTAGCACAAAATAAAAGTAAAAACCCTAAATAATTTTCAAGAAAACGAAAAATTAAAAGAAAAGAAGTTCTCAAAAACTTTTTATTTTGTTACTTCTTTTGTTATCATACCAATTTCCTTCCTTGACGAATACTATTAAGTTCAAAAACTGATTCGGTATTTTTTAAACACGAATGCATCAATTATTTATAAGAAACAGAAATATACTTTACTTTGGCAAATAAATCCTACCATTTCCTACACATCTAGTCCATTAATCATATAATTGACAAATTATTCTGAAAAATGGTAGATTCGGGTTAACAAATTCAGTAATGCTTTTTCTGTCTCCTGCAAACGTTCTAAAGTAGAAAATTTATGAGGTGTAGTTGAAGGGACCGGAATAGATGATGGTATAAAGAAGCCAGATCTGGAAAATATTCCGCTTGAGGTTGAACTTCCTAGCCCAAGAAATATACGACTTCTTTAGCTCTTTTTGCCACGTGATGATACGCATTGTCGTGCAAAACATCACGTGTCTAGTTCTTCTGCTGCTGTATAGACATTTTTTGTTTGATCTTATCGCTTCATAACGCCATGAATTTTTACTGATAACATTCAGTATTTATAGCATCACAGTCTCCAGTCGGTTGTTGGATTGAATTTTCTTCCAAAAGTTGCTCCAAATTTTTACTCTTAACTTTTCGACCAAACAATCAAACTTTTGAAACTAATTTTTACACTTTCTGTGAGTAACAACACCTTTTTTCCAAATGTCGAATAAATCAAATTTTAATCCTTTTTATAATCGCAATGCAATGAAAAATTATACTGTACTTTATCTAGATTAAAATGAGCATTGATACTTCAAAGCGACAGAAAACTTTCAAGCATAAAACAGAATTACAGTTAATTAAAGCTAAAAGCACCAAACTAATTCGTGCACATATAATAACCTCAAATAATTGAATAACCAGGACAAGTCAAAATAACTCCATAATCGGGGTGCAAAAATTAAACGCTCCAATCGAAACGGAAGAACACCACAATTAACCGTTTCAAAGGGCGCATTCTACTAGAAAAGCGCTTCGAGTCGCAAGCCATTGATCAATAAAGTGTTAATCATCGTCGGGGAAACGAGTCTCGATGGTTTCTCGCCCGAGTATCGACAACCGTCGCAGTCATTACGGCTCTCATTAAGCGATGACGGTTGCAGGAAAAGAGCGCGGAGTCGATGCACTCAGGTGCAACTGCATCCTCGACGATCGCTTCAGAGTGCACACTCCAGACCGCGACGCTTTTTCAGCAACCTTTTGTCGGGGGTTAAGCAACTAATCCCAGAAAACGGATAATCCACGAACGAATAATCAGATTGCCAGGAGGAAATTGCGCGATTGGAACCCGTCGCCGTCGCTCCGTTAAGACGCAGCCTTTTTTTACGGGCAATCTCGCCTCGTCGCGTCAGTGGAAAAAATATTCGATTTAACGCCGGCGGGGATGAAGTGCACGCTTATCGAAGCGGTATTAATTTCAAATGCGCCTCCCTACGTGCACACCGGACGACCGAGTTCGAGAGATCGACCTCTTTCGATTCGTTTGCGCCGGGAAGGTCTGGGTCGGCTTGGCTCGACATCCTGTTTTTAGGAATTTGCACTTCGGGTGTTTACTCGCAGGTAAAGTGAAGTGTATACCAACGAGATATTTAAGGGGAAGAAATTTAAAGAATTCCAGATAGACTGTTAAAATTAAGCCGATTTTTGCGAATTTTTTACAAAAAACCTGTTACGGAAATCATTTTGAAACTTTCGGGACTGTATATGGGGCATTCCACGCCAAATCAGACAGTTTTGGAACTTTGATTTTTTGATTTGTCTAAAATTTTTTTATATCATTCTACCCATTAAATAAAATTTTTACGCGTTCTTTTTAAATTTTTTTATCGAACCATTTTCGAGATATCGATTCTCTCGGTTTTTTCTTCTAATAGATGTAACTTGGCCAAAAATAGACGAATTCGAGTGCTTTTTTTTCATTCTGATGGATTTTTCGTGCACTTTCTGAAGAAAAATATTTAAAAAATTTTACTCGTTTTTTCGGTATGATTTTTCAATTTTTAGGTTAAATTATTTTTTTCAAAAATGTTTATCCGTTTTGATTTTTTTGAAAAGTGTATATGTTAAAGATCTGCTTTTTCAACAATTTCTGTGAAAGTTTCATAATGGAATTCCGATTCTTTATATTTTTTTCATAATTTTGAAAATTCACAAAAAAAATTTGTTTCATGATTTATTGAAAATTTGCGTATATTTTTATAATATTACATGTAATCAAATTTTTGTAAAAGATACTTAATGTTATTAAGTAATTTCTTTCGTCATTACAAATTAAGTACATGGATATTTCTTACCAGCAATCGTGAAATATATCTATATTACGTTTTGTCTCGTTTTACAGTGAAAATCTGATTGAAAGTTCTTCAATTAAACTGTGATGAAAAGTAAGTGACACATAAACTGCAATTTCGATAATTACACCGACCGCTCAAAATTTGTCAACTGCACACTGCACATGATCCATGTGCGCGCGCAGTGATATTGATCGAGAATAATCGATACCTCGTGGTGGTCAAGTTCATGGCCATTTTTCACGAGCACTTACGTTTTCGGTTTTCCCAATTCTTCATGTTTTTTTTCAGCATTAACCATTTAATTTCAAGAAAATTTTTCCTCTTTTGCAATCAGATGACTGTAACAGGTGTTACACGGTACGCCAATAAGAGTCGTATCGTTGAAAGGGTCAACAAAAATCAATTAATACATGCAAAGGAAAAGTCAAGAGTTTATCTGTAATTTAAAAATGTGTCTTTATATCCCAAAAAAAGTTTAATTCAATATTAACAACCGTTTAAGAAAAAAAATTCGTAAATATCAGTTACTTTTGGAGTTGTTACACGAAATTATCTTTCCTTAGAAGGACAACTTTATTATTTTCTCGTGAAGATGGGACATAATAATTGGAAATTATTTTAACTATTTACCTTTCTCTTTCAATTCTTTTATATTAGTATAAAAGGTACTTAATTTTATACTGCAATCAAGTACAATAATTTATTTTCAAATAATTATTCAGGTTAATCAATCCTTATATACAAACAAATGTGTATTTGCAGTTCAATTGACATAATAAAATCATAAAAGATTTGAAAAATGTTTGTATAGCAAAAGCATTATATAGCAAAAAAAGCATTTGCTTGTTTAAATAAACTATCGTTTATTTATGTCAAAATAAGTAGTTTCCTAATATTTTATTTAAATAATGCCCCATTCCTGATTATCAAATAATTATTTGAATTTACTTCTGAAATTGGTTGCTTCTGCAAATAATTATGATAAAGAATTAAAACCATTATACTGCTATAATTATTTCCACTTATCTCTTAAATGTTATGTTAATATTATTCATAAAGAAGGAATTTTATTCGGACAATAAATTCGATTCTTACAACGTAATGTTACCGGAATTTCAAATTCACCGCTCGTTAAAGGTTAAGAGGGATAAAGAGAGAAATTAAAATGTTGCACTGGAGTGGTAATCAGATGCATAAGGTAACCCAGTTCGCGAGTAGGTCTCGTCTTTACGATCTTCTCTGCCCGAGAAAGATACAACAGCACAGTTTCAAACATTTTTGGAGCTTTGCCATACATCGATCCTTCGATCGAAGCAAGGTAAGGTCACACGTGAGGTCACTAAAGGGAAAGAGTTACTCTGAACCTGAACCTCTTCGACTAGAATGAAGCTACGCTTTCAACCTAAACTTTAGTAAATAAAACGAAGTTGTTGAAAGTAAAATATTAATAAGATTTTTGAGTAATTGCAATTTTTAGTGCCTGAATGTTTATTGTAAGATACATACAGGGACACAAAGAATAAAAATTTTAATATCCATTACAAGTATCACAAAAATTAGACACGGAGAATGACAATTTTTAATATTAACATAATTAATGATAATTTAACAATGTGATTTTATTCGGTATTTCTATATTTTTCGTAACGGTAGATTTATGATTAGTATATTTTACATTCATCGTATGTTCGGTTATTATTGTAATTATAGCTGAATTATTCATAAAGTATTTATTATTACTATTTTTTCCCCTCTAAAGTAATCGTGTTTTATTTTGTGTTTTAGATCGCATCGACTGCAGAGTCATTAATGATGACATTAGGTTTACACTGATTATATTCTAGAGTAAATATTTGTATCTTTGAAGAATTAAGTTATCTTTATTACATCTGTAACTTCAATTTTCGAATTATTATGTCCCCAATATGTGATAAAAGTCTGGCAACTTTCCTTCAATATAATCAAAAATTTAACAATAAAAATCTATCGACAAACTACTCCAAAAAGGTATAATGCATAATATTTTCAAAATATAAGATGTACAATTGAACCCATTAATCGACAAATCAATTAAGTCCGTTTTATTAATATTCAGGAAATTAGACTTATATGTTAATGTTTCATAAAAATTAAAATCACAATATAACTTTACTGTAAGAAAATAACTGGAAGAATAGCAATTATGACAGCATAACTTGAAAGAAGAACTATATTATTCTCAATAGGCATATAATTAAAATAATTAATAATAAACTAAAATCATTATTCTAAATAGTTTTACAGTCACTTTTCTTACAATACAAGATTGGCTCTTATTTTTTATTACTACAAAATTAATACGATCGAGTTAATTTGGTAAATAAAACAAATACTTTTAATATTTACTATTTATAGAATAAACTCATTTTTTGTATTTTTAGATTTACGCCGCTCATCAATTGAGAGGCTAAATAAGAACATAATTCAACACCACTTCGTCCATAGTACTATTTATTCACGATATACTATCCTAAGACACCCATTGAAGACATCATATAAATTTAGACTCGATAAGAAGCTAAATGTTGACAACTGTTCGATGAAACAATACCAAGTGAATTAAAAATAAAGTGGAAAATCCGTGAAAAAAGAATCCCTAAAAGCAAAATACTCGGGAAAAATGTAAAATCGTAATGCAAAACAGGAGCCGAACAGTTAATCGAAAAGGTTTCAACACGTGGACCGGCAAAGTTTCCCTTTCCTTAAAAGAAAGCGAAGCCGCCCACGTGGAGGGGGAGAGCAAGGGGCAAAGTGAAACAAAGCGACGATTTTCCCGAAGATCCACCACGCGGTGGTCAAGTGGAGATTTACGAGTTCTAAGAACTCGTGGACGTAGCTGTCCTACATATTTTTCACGAGCACGTAACTCTACATCTGGAGGGAACGTGTGGAGCCGCGACGCAGCGGTGCGCTTCTGCTCGCTCAACGACGATTCCTCTCCACGGAATAGCCCATGGCCCACGGTGATCGCCGTTTCGCACGGTCGACAACCTGCACGCGTCCAACACATGTGTTCTTGTTCGTTTCAATTGCTTCGACCCGTGGAACAGACGCAGAAGTTCATTAACGGGTCTTATCTGATCCTTTCGCTGCCCGAATAACAAGTACATACATACTTGCTCGCAGGATGTAGACAAAGTAATATATTCACGGTTACTATAATCTGTATACGGTTTTCTCTTGAAGAATGTGCATTTGAAAAATGCGAAGCTAATTACACACTGGTCAACATGATTTTTGTCACCAAGAACAATTACACCATTGTTATGCAGTTTTTGATGTTGAATTTTTTCCATCAACCAATTTATGTCATATTTAGAGTGTGGATCACTATGCAAAATCAAATTTTTGCAAATAGAAATAAAGCATTGAAAACTGAATAACGGTATATATTATTTTCTAAATATTGTAACCTGGGTTATATTTTCAATATTCCTTTCCTAATCAAGCTTGTAAATTTTTGCATAATTAAAATTGTGATTAATGCATATAACTCCGCTGTCTAGTGAATGCTTTGTATTACTTAATAATACCTAAATTCAAAATTACTTTATCAGTAAAATATAAATACGTGGGGTGAATTTTATTTGCACTTAATGTATCTAAAAAAATGATATGTTTATAAATAAATAATATTTCAAAGTGGATTTGGGATAATTTTCACCTGTTTCATACCAAAAAAGTGGTTTAATACTCTCTAAATGTTAATAAATATGTACAAAAAAACCAGGTAGCAATCATTTTTAAGGGTTTTCCATAAAAAAATTTCGGAAAAACGTTTTAAAGAAAGACCCATGACACTAAAATATCCCCTTAACAGTTACATATTGCGAATTTATATGCAAAATGAAATTTTTACAAACACAAATCAAAGAAATGACAATGCATTTTATTTTTTAAATATTGTAACTTGCACTACATTTTTGATATTTTACATCGTTCGACATCTATTAGTAGCATTAGTAGTCTTCTAGATTTTAGCCTATTTAAAATAATCATAAGTGCATAAAAATTCATAGTCTACTGATTACACAAGACTGTTTGCTTGTAATTGGTTATTTCTGTAGGATTATTTTCTTTTAATTAAGCAAAGTACGTAAAAACAGAAAAAATATTATTCAATTATGAGAGATTCTTTTAACAAGTTTTCACTAACGGGAAAAATTTTCCCACATTATTCTCTCTTTCCTAGTTTGATTAAATTAATAATATCCTCTACCATTTCATCAGACATTCGCGAGATATTCGCAGATTGAATTTTCTGAGTTTCATGCCTCACTGCAAATGTACTTCGCTTCCACCACGGAGAGAAAAGTCGCGATACTTTTAAAACACACGAAGCTATCGACTTTTTGAAAAAAAAATAAAAGGAAAGAGCATGACACAGATAACAATCTCGTCTCTTGTTCGTTACCCGAGCAACGGAGCGCGTCTTTGAAACTTGTTAAAACTGCCGAACCGCCGCGAAATTAATTAGAAACGAAGTCAGGAGTAATTCTCGTTACACCGTCGTCGCAGAAGCTCTTTCATTTTCCTTCGTCGAGCAACGACGACTCGCCGAACGTCTCGCGCCACAAACGAGGGATAAAAATAGTTCATTTCTCTGTGGACCACTGCAAAGGGAACTTTGGATTTTTAAAACCGAGTGCACACCTTTCTTTCTCCCTCCATCGCATTCTCTCGCCGCGCCTCCTCTCGCTTTGTCTCTTTCACGTCCGCTGCTTTATCCAGCCCCCTCGGTGGCTGTTTCGTCGCTGCAAAGCGTCAACTTCCCTTCATGAATTTCTCATTTTCCCCGTAGTCTCTCGAACCCGTCTCTCTATCTCCGCGGAGTATCGAGCAAATGGTCGGCGATACTAATTTTCGCGCTAACGCTATTTCGTTCAGCCCTTTACTGCGTTCGAACCTCGAAGCGCGACGCAACTGCGTTGCCGCTGTTGGGGAAACAACACTATTTACCATACGATAAGAGCTCTTTTTTGTTATGCTAACTAGTTTAGTCGAAGTTGTAACAATTTTTTACTTGGAATGGCTGTTTCACGCGTACTGCGAAATTTATCAGAACCTAGCAGGTGTTTCTTGGAATACGAACACTTCAGGACGAAGAAAAATTGCAGCGGAAAGAGATTATCGTCTCTATTTGGAAAATGTCTGTTGATATACTATATCGTGATTAGACCGGAATTTTCTAGTGAAAATGATGAAATGCATGATTCATCCACAAACATTTCTTTGTTTCAAGTATAACAAAATTAATTTTACATTGAAATTGTAATAAGTAATGTTTGAATCTATTAAAAAATAATTCAAAATTTAATTAATATTTCTAAGCTAATGCTTTTAATTAATTGAAACAAAAAGATCACTAAAATTAACAAGAACTGACAAATTATTGTTTACTATTACTGTGACGCCTAGAATATTTATACAATTATTTCTAGAAAAATTAACTTCCTGCTCCATTTAAACTGGACAATTCTGTATTATAAAACAACTAACAGTGCAACTCAGCTTATATCTTTACTCCAAGTAAAGATTTGTCTCTAATATACATAAAAATCTTTAAAAAAATCGTTGTAATAAGTTTGAAGAACATTTCAAGTAGAAGATTCAGGATTTTCAGTGGACTTGAAGATCAATGTTCCACTTATTTCTCTCAACTAAAAAGTAAGTATCAATTAAACAAGCAAACGTTCGAAACGATGCTTAAAATTGCGTCCACTTCAGTTTCGTCTACGCATAGGAACAATCAATTGAACCGCGATAAAGTGAATCGTCGACAAAATTGGCATTAACGACTTCCAAACAGGCGTTCCGCGAGTTTCGGTCTAAACCACATCGCCGCGATCGACTTGTCTCTGCAAATGATCCTTCATTCCGGTGAAGAGTTGTCATTGGATGCACCAATAGAGGGATGTAAAAAGTAAAGATAAAAGGGACGAATGTGTGTCAAATTTCTCCGAGTTTCCAATTGCGGACGATGCAATTACGAAGCGTTGGATATATTTGGCGTGACCGGTTAACCTCGGCTGAGCAGCTTGCACAATATTGCGACCGAAAGCGTGTAATTCTTTCCACACGCGAGCCACCGATCTGTAGCCGTCGCTATCTTTCTCGATTCCCTAACGCTGAAACAGATCCACCAGCTTTTAGAGTTCGAAAATAGTGCTTTGTATATCGTTGTAACGTCAATTTTCTAAAATCATGCAACTGATCTGTCTTCTCGAAAATTTCGGAGCTAAAATGATGTCCAAACAGCTTCGTTACTGCAACACTTTCTAATCTACTCGGCCCACTGAATTTCTAGCTTCCTCCAAGATTCATACTGGATTGTTATTATTAGACTGTGAAGATTTCTGCATATTTTTATAAACACGAAGAACTGAAGAACTGAAATTTTGAATAAAAGTGTATCTTGTTTTCTAAGATAGTGTGAAATGTATCTCTTCCATTTTAAATATTATACAATGTAATTATAGTATTATAAATGTAATATGAATGTATTATAAATTTAAATCCTTATTTTATTATACACATTATTATCATTCTTGTAAAAATTTGCAGAGAAGTAAATGGTAATATGGAACTTCATTTCATTTCCAAACTATTTTACAAAAACTAGTGAAGTAATTAAATTAGAAGTTGCCGTGATTTAATCTTCACCCGTTTATCTTTAATATCTAAGGATTCAAAATAAAAAGAAGAAACTCTTAATTAATGAATATACTTTTCTTTTCAAACATAAATTGTGTACCTAAGAATTTTAGTGTTGATAATATGAAAACCTAGCTACGTATGGACATAATAAATAAAATGTTTAATGAATTTAGTATTATCATCAATTGTAGTACTTTCAACGTTTGGTATTATAGAAATAAGACTGAAAATCTTGATTTTATACTTAAAATAGAATTAATACTGTCTCAGAAGGTGCATCACTTTACAGTGTAGCTTTAAGAACAGAAATATCCGAGTCATTTCCTTCCCCACTTACTGTCTTAATGGCAACGATCACATTATTTCTATTCTACGATTTCCTGCTTCGCTTTTGTCGATGCGAAAGTTTACTTCGAAGCATAACTATACGAGAAAAGCAAACATTGTTTTAAATCTCGTTCACCACTAACGAGAATAACATGGAATCAAATTTCATATTGTATTTGCTGACAGAAGTTCCATGTTGTCGTCAAAACAAGATTATTTTCTACCAATGTTTATAGTAATTGAAGAACCTCATGAAGCTTATTGCCATAATGACGTGTGTATTTACCTTCAAACTACTTTGAACACTGCAAAAACCGTAATTTAATTAAATAACTAGAAATTATTCAAACATTTAAAAAGACGAAATACCTCTAATTATTTACGTATCGTTGTATACTTCAATTGCATTTAATTGTCTTTATCTTAGGGTTCCAATTTACTATCTGGGTTTTATATTATCGTTTGTTTTATCAGTTTTTGGAAAAATTTAGAATCACTAGTACTAATACCTAGGTCACTAAAACTATTTTTTAACGAGAAATGAGAGTTCACATTCTTCCGAGGCATTTAATAATTAGAATTCTTACTTTCCTAAGTGTCCATCATTATTATTAACTTTAAATTATGAAACTCTTCTAAAGTGTCGAGGTCGGTAAGTTATTATCTGGATTCAAAGTTCACACTGGATTATTACCATTCTTTACACATTGTGCTGTCAGCTTTTTCACAGAATTCGCAAACTCTTCTAGAAACCTTCATTTGAGCAGACTTATGATGTCAGACTGTAGATGTTTATGCTAATTCACATTTTTTTAGGCATGGATAAAACATTGTAATTTAAATAAAAGTGTGTACAGCCTTGCAATTCTTTAATATCTGCCATTTTCCTAGATACGTACAAATCTGCAATCTACATACTTCTAGTCGAACCATTTTGATTTCCAATACTTTGGCCAAATAGTTTAATTATTATTGAAACTAACAAACAAAATATTTCACTGAGAAAAATAAAGTTCTAAATTTTACTACATTTTGTACTAAAGTAGCAGGATAAGTGCACGTATAATACAAATTCTAACACAGTGTAGTAAAAATTCCAACACAGTGTAGCAAATATTCTTAGGAAAGGCTGAAATTCCAAATGCCTTTACTGCACTGGGTTGCAATTTTTATTACACTGTGTTAGAATTTGTATTATACGTGCACTTATCCTGCTATTTTAGTCTAAAATGTAGTAAAATTTAGAACATTATTTTTCTCAGTGTACAATCACCTGAAATTTGCACATGCTACCTTAGAATTCTAAAACACGATCATTCTGTACAGAAAGTAATGCTTCTCATTTCATGATTTCAATCAAAATAGATGCCAAACACTTGTGTGTGAGTAAATATAACAATCATAACAACAAGGTATGATAACATCATACCTTGCATTGAAATATTGAAGAATACAGAATTTAATATCAATCAGCAAAATATTAAAAATAAAAGAATTAATATATTAATTATACGTAAATAGATAACTAATATTCTCTCTGTAATCTCAAAATTTCTTTCGTTCTCGTTTATTATTTATTACCGAGAACTTGCAAGTATTCGCATTCAGAAGTCTAGAATTTCTATCATGCAAGCAGACCTTCAACCTCACACTTTATCGTCTAATATCAAAGTCTAATAACTCTGCGATTAAAACTTCCTTCTGCTCTAATTCCAAACCAAAGTATTTGAAACACTTTGAAAATATTATTACGCAGAACGTAACGGAAAGCTGCAGGATGAGATATCGATGTTCATAGAAACGTAGCTTCGCGTTTGCTCAGAGGATGTCAGCTAGGTTCAAGCAACGCCTCCTAAATAAGGCGCGTTCACGCCTGTGTGCATTCACAACCCCACACACCGACCTCAAGATTTCTCATCAGGCAAAAGCGCAACGTGCAAGGTTCAATGCGCGTATATCGTCCAATCTGAAAGCGAAAAATGGCAGAAGTGAGCCGTTCCCACAGATCGAGTCGGACGGATGCGACCGTAATCCGTGTCCCTAGCATGCGCACACTCCTGCAAATGTAATTAATCATTCTATGAAACGCACAATGAAACGCCTCGCGTTGAATTCCTGATATCCTATATTACTAATCATTGTGGCAGACAACGGATGGTCCGTGTTTCAATCGAGAATATCATCTGTGTCATACAACACTTTGTCATACTATATGTACATACATATAGTTCGAGAAACCCTCGACAGAAAATGTAGATAGAGAATTTACCTGAGAAATGGGAATCCTAGGTTTTTATTAAAAATATTACAACCTTCTTCTTTAAAAATTCTGTGAAAAATAATAGTTCTATCACTTCAACAATTCTGTAAAAATTGCCGGAAATCATTCAAAGAAAGTTGCAGTGTTGTTTTGAAATATACTCACAATAGATCTGAAGACGCAATTTTTTCGAGATGAACTGTATTATCAAAATCATGCAGCAGATTTTAATTAAATTTATATTGTGTTAGGTACAAACTCTACATACACTAACCCTATCAACTTTTCCTCTGATAAGCTCTACCAGCTGTTTGCACAAGCTAGTGATATAATAGCGTTTACGATATACAGTGAAGTCTGCTTACGACTGGGCAGTTTTATCTTTATACCACTAGGGTAATGCCTCCAACCACTATTTTTTGTCGACTTGGACCGTGGGAACTTTCTCGGCCGCGAGCTCGACTCCCGAAACAATGGGCTATAAAAGGCAAGGATAACACTAGGCATTTAAAAATACTCGTGACTGATTTTCATATTTTCCCATCGAATTTTTACGAGAGTGACGCTTATACTCAACCAATTAAAAAACTACCAAACACGACATAATTCGGTCCATAATTAACGAAATAACGAAACAAATTAATTTTTACGCTTCAATTCTAACTTCGCTAAAAATAGTCCGATTTATGTCGTATTTCGACTAATTTTCATCGGAAAAATGTAAGAAAGTATACGTGGTATCAGTTTTATAAACATTCGACAATAATTAGTAACCGATGAAAATTCAGGGAGGAAATATTTCACACCTGACTACGCGGTATTCTTTGATATTCGCCAAGCGACGGCATCGGATTACGCGCGTGGCTAGGGTCGTTCGAGCGCTGAGTCATCAATTTTTCTCAGTTTCCGCGATCTTATCCGTTGTCGTATCGATACAAATGTTTCACCATTGGATTCTAAGCGTTCTCCCGATTAAAATAACAAAATTTCATGTAAATCGGACTATTTTTAGCGAAGTTAGAATTGAAGCGTGAAAATTAATTTGTTTCGTTATTTCGTTAATTATGGACCGAATTATGTCGCGTTTGGTACTTTTTAATCGGTCGAGTATAAGGAATCGATTGGCGTCACTCTCGTGAAAATTCGATGGAAAAAGATGAAAATCAGTCACGAGCATTTTTAAATGCCTAGTGCTATCCGTGTCTATTATGGCCCCATTGTTTCGGGAGTCGAGCGCTCGGGCTCGAGCGTCCAAACATAAAAACCAGTCAAGCGAGAAATCGGAGGTGCGAGATTCACTTACCACTTCGGTTAAGACTTGAAATGCGGATCTGATTGACCTAGTCTTATCCGGAATGTACTGTAGTGAGATCATAAATGAAAGTATCCAACAACAATATTAATTGACGATAAGGAACTACAATTAAAGTTTTTATAATTAAAATACACAAAACAGTGTCTATATTAAAAGAAAACTACACGTTACATTTTGGATGACAGAAACCGGCTTTACTTTTGAAGATTTCCAAATCACTGCGGATGCAGAACCGTGTTTACCATAAGGCGCATTAGGCAAAAGCTGGGGTCTCATCTTTCGTAGGACCACATTTTTAAACCTTGTTTTACATAACAAAATAAGTTACAATACATATTACTAAGTATTAAATGCATACTATAAACGTTAGGAGTCATTGAAAGTTGGTTACTTCATTTGAAATAGTATTTTCGATTCGATTCCACGTTTTCAACTTTTCTAATTCTTTCAAATATTGAACTTTAACTTTAAAAATTCCTAAGTCTGCAACTTCAAATTTTCAAGGTTTCGATCTGAAACTTCCAATTTCAAACTTCAACTTTTTAAATTTCTAACTCCAAACCCTTAATTTACGAATTTTGGCAATTTTAATTCTAAAAATCTTTAAATCTTCATCTTGCAATCTTCTACTGTAACTTTAAAAATAGTCAAATATCCAAAATTTCTAAACTGAAATCCCAAAAACCTTCAAGCTTTTTAATTTTTAACTTCAAACTTTTAGATTCCTAACGTCAAGTCTTAAAATCTCCATCCTTAATATCGTTAAATCTTCATACACTCAAATTTTTAATTTTAGCTCTAAAAATCTCTGCAAATTTATATTTTTTATATCTCTAATTTTCACTTCAAAAGTCTCTAAATCTATAACTTCAAATTCAAACTTAAATTATTTAAATTTCTAACTTCAAATTTTCAATTTTAATTATAAATTGTAAGTCTTTAAATTAAAATCTTACAAATTTTTCAAGTTTCTGTTTCTAACTTTTTAAATATTCAACACAATATAATAAACATATTGTATAGTAATTTCAGTAATTCTTCAGTAATTTTCATCAAATTATTCGTATTACGTGTAATTTTTATTTTCAATAAACATAAAAAAATGTGTTTAAGTTTCATTAATTGAAATATACAGTTTTGAAGTCTCTTAATAATGCGTTTAGGGCCTCGAAAAGTTTAAATTCGGCCCTGTGTGGATGAATCATCCGCGATACACATCCAAAGTGTAAAATGTAAATACGTTCTTAGAAATCCGTATTTTTAAATTCTTATTATTGTGTTATTCAGAAACCAAAACTTTTAAGAAGGAAACAAGGTTTATCTCAATGAAAGCTGTACTTAATACTTCAATTTAATCAAAAACCAAAACATCACTTTGACAATGTCCGTTTGACAATGTTTGAAGCTACATTATTAATAATAAGAAAACAGAAGAGTTCAAAGAAAATTGCTAAAGATTATTTAACACTATTATTCTTCTAATCGAAATATACCACGCACTTCTTTGTAACTACCTGAACACCTGCAGTTAAAATTACGAGGAACATTATTGCAAATATAAATCTATCATCTCGCAAAATTTAATTAAAATAAACATGGATCGCATACAAAACTCTCCTGATTAATGCATACCGCAGACATTAAATACACTTCCTCTCCATTCTTATATTAAAAAATGATCTCAAGCGAAAATGAAATGGCAATTTGCTTTATCGGGATCGATTTCATCAGTTCCCGGAACACGACGGCACTGTTAATTTTTCCCAAACTTATTGTGGCGCAACGATCGTTTGAGTACCAAGATTTTAGATAACGCAGCACGATTTAATGATCGACCCAATTTCAGAAACGGACAACAATGTGGCGTGAGAGGTTTCCTGTGTTCTCACGTCGTAATAATCAATAGAAACGGCTGGCTGCATCAAGGTTAATTGTCGAGTTCGAGTATTAGTCACTGTTATCCGTGAATAATACACCGGGTATCGCTCTTCTTCTTGCGCTGTCGTTTTAGTGTTTAGAGTTTAGATAATGGGAGGCGTTTAGCTTGTCGATACCAGTGTTGCAATGTTAAACAGTATAGTCGCAATCACTTTTGTACAATAGAAAACACATAAAATTGAAAACTTTTTTATTCGATCGAATTTTTATTAAATTGTTTATTTAAGGGTGAAACGAGGAAAATACTGCACTTTCGATTCTTTGAAATCTGAATAACGATATTGCATAAATATTTTTTTAGTAAATATAAAAAATTTCTGCTACTAGTTTATATTAAGATTTGTATTTCCAGCATTAACTATTATTTAAATATTGTTACATCATTACAAATTGTGTTATCGAAATACATTAACATAAAAAAGAGACGTAACTTTTGTTAGAATTTTTATTCATGATCCTTTATCATCCTTAAGTTAGTGCATGAATAAAATGAAATCTGCGTTACTTTCCAAGGGTGATTTCATCCCCTGAAACCGTATTACGGCGCCAACGAAAAATGGTTCTGCGTTGAGGATGAACTACTCTAGTTCCACGCAAAGTCTCATAATTTTATGAACTTTCCTGTTCTCTAACTTCTCCTGCTAGTGAATAAAATACAGTTGCTAAAGAATGTCCTAATAAAATATCATACTGAAAGATCTTAAAAGAAATGGTCCGAAATAATTTACGCGTAAAAGGAAATACAAGAAAATTGGAGTATTAAATTAATTGAAGCATTTTAGGATACGTAGATAACAAAATTGGAGTCTAAGTGGTACTTTTCGTCCGGCTTTTTCAATGACTATACGTAGAAGATAATACAGCAACAGCACATTATACAATCGCCATAGTTGCTTCGTAACAACTAATGCCTCGCGACGACTGAACCTTTTGTACTCTCCGTTGCCGTTTTCAGCCCTTTCTGAATAGACCGATTCAAAAAATGAGCGCGCGGCCAGCGCTGCAATTTTTCGAGAAAAAAAACCTGTGTGCGACTGAAGCCACTTTCTTCAAACCCGTGTTATTCAAACCTGCGCTATTCAAAGAGCAACTGTATGTAAATCTCTCCATTATGAAAGATGCATAAACCGAAAAATGCTAACATTTAATTCCTACGAATAATTCACACTCGAATAATGGCTATTTTATGTAACAATTAAAGCAATCTCGTAATTAATATACGAATTATGAAGTCGCTTCGAACTCGATTATTATTCGAAAGCTGAACATTCTCATCTGGAAGACACAATGTGCATTCTTCCGCGCTGTTCCAACGTTTATGTAATTAAAAACGTTCACTGAAAATTCAGTGTTCCTCTCAAAGTCTGTAATTATATAACATAATAATTGCTGCGCTCAAGTTTGACCAAGGAAACTGGCGCGAAACAACTTTCCTTCATCAGAAATTTCATACTCGTTATTATCATATCGTTAAAGTTTCGTGCAACCGACGAAGCAACGTATTAATAATTAATTTCATTAATGAGGAATATTGAAGATCGGTAGATCGAATTCCATTTTTTAAGGTAATTATTTTCAGAAACAAAAAAAAAAAAAAACAAGAAAAACCCTTTTCATCGAGGAAGTAGATATCAAATATTGAAATTTCAATACTGTAATAACGTTTCTACAATACTTTTCCGTGTAGAAAAATATTCGATATCGGTTATGAAAATTACTTTCCAGCGATAAACAATAACTTTTATCGGCACGGTTGGGTTATTAATAACAACGAAACGAACCATTAATCACAATTGCGAGCAAATAACGCGGTCTGATTTTCTAAATGATTTATCCATCGATCAACGTGTGATGTTTTGATAAATTTATATATGAGGTTGGATGATTTTAATTACATTTAATGTGTAGTTCCTTCTTCTTAACTCCAAATAAATTGAATTAAACGTTTATTTGTTTTATTACACTATATCGAAGTTTGTTTATTAAAGTATTTTATCTGAGGAAAATGAGTAATAAATAAAATATTTATCGTTGTACACAATGATATCAATATAATTTTTATTACTTAATGAAGTCTTTTTAAATGTTTCGCATAAAGTTACTGTATTTTAAGCAACAGAACTCCAAAAAAAATGATATCAATATTTTAAAACATTTAGTACCGCTTTATAATGAATGTTCGAGAAATTTACTAACTGAGATATTAACAAAAAATTTTGCTTTCTAAAATGTTAAAGTACAGCAGGATTTTCAATTCGCTTCTCACACTCCAAAATATTCCTATGCTTGGTGTACAATTTTATAAGCCCAGGTGTGTCTGAATGACTTAAGAATGGCAAAGAGCAATACCACAAATGGCTAGGATTAATAAGACTGAAAACGTGAAACAAACTGCACGAGGCATATCGGGTAATACTCGTGCGACCGTAGCGGTCACTAGAAAAGGCGATAATTCGAAGTGTCAGTACGTATTACGTGAAAGACGTCAACAAAAAAACCGCTAATACATTATTAATGCGGCATTGCGTTTTCACATTCCACCGATACGCCTAAGAGCAAGCACAGAACACTTTACGAAACAATTTATTACAACGCGGAACCTTCAATGACACCGGTTGTACATAATCCCTCTAACACAAGCCGGTGTCAATGTTTTTTTTCCCGGAGTGTCCAGTACCTTTCTGTGTCACTCGAATTTCACGTAATAATAATTATAAGGGGAAATTTAGAAACAAAGAAAAATTTTAATGTAAAATAAAATTGTTAAAAGCACGAACAAAGAATTGAAACTTGAAAAACAAAATGTTTAATGTTCTAAACATTCTAACTTGAATAAAATCCGCTGTCTAATAACGAACACATTCCACGACACACTATTGTTGTGCCTCAATGTTACCATAGAAATTACGCTACAATTGTCTCATTTTAGGGTCATTCCATGCGAACTTGGACACTTTTTGGAGTAACATCTCAGATTTTGCTGAATTTTGGATATGTTCTAGTTTTTGTGGGTTTATAAACGTGTGCGAAAGGATTTTTGAAAATTTTTAAAATTGTGGATTTGACAGCTGTTTAGAGTTTGATTTTTCTTCAAAAAATTGCATCTGTGATCTTTCTTCGAAAAATTATAACAGTTGAACTAATAAACCGATTAAAGTGAGCTTTGTGGTCCTTATAATAAAGGCATTGGAGTATATAATAAAAATTGTTTCAGTTCAGAAAATAATTTTTTTAACCATTTATTTTGCAATTGTTATAAACAAATGCAATTTTTACACCGAGGGGCCACTTTGAAAAATTGGAAAAAAAATGAGTATACATGTATAGTCCTATTTGTCCCCTTTACGGACCACTTTTCAAAAATATGGACACTTTAAAATTGGCCATGGGAAAATTAAATGAATATAACGCCGCGCCGTCTCGACTGGCCGAGCCGCGCGATATCTCCAGCAATCAAGCGACTATACCTGCCATTCTTACACAGAGTATGCGACTGTTGAAGGGCAATTTTTCGAAGAAAGATCACAGATGCAATTTTTTTAAGAAAAATCAAACTTTAAAGAGCTGTAAAACCACAATTTTTACAATTATCAAAAATCCTTTCGCACACGTTTATATACCCTCAAAAATTAGAACATATCCAAAATTCAGCAAAATCTGAGATGTTACTCCAAAAAGTGTCCGAGTTCGCGTGGAATGACCCTTTATGTTGCTCACTCCAAAAGAAGCATAGACTGAATCTCAAGCTCATATCTTGTGTTCTTGTTTCAGAAACACTTCTTCATTCTGTCTCCCTTCTTAAAAAGCCAAACGCAAACACAAGTAAGAATTACTCGCTCCAATTCGAACGTAAATTCAAATTGATTGCGAACGCGAGTTCCAGTAGTTTTTCCTCGCAAGCTCGTAATTCGCGTTTGGGCGAACAACGGCTTGCGAGAATGTACGAAAATCGACGAAACGATGAAAGGGGCAGAGAGAGAGAGAAAGAGAGGGGGAGGGGGGAGCAAGACAAAAGGAAGTATAAATACCTGTCATCGTGGAGACGCTTGAGGTCGGTCATCTCGCGTTCGAATTTAAACTTTGACACTTCGCATAGCAAAGCGTCACGCTCGCCGATGACTTCGTTGAGCTCCCGCTGCAGCCTCTCGATCTCAGCATATTGCCGGCTGATCAGTTGATTCTTCTCCTCGAGGATGCTCTCGACGTCGGGGTCCAGGAGACCGGCCGGGTCACCGACACTGCCCAGTACCGCGCTCATACCGTTTGTTTACTTTCACTGAGGGACCGCGCGGTCGCGCACACACGCACTGACACACACACGTTTTCGGTACTGTCTCTCGACTCCCGCGGTTCGGTTAGTTTGGTCCCGCTCGCTAGAGGCGAATCGCTCTTTGCTTTTTTTTTCCTTTTTTTTTTCTTTCTCGCGACGAGAGGGTCAGGCGGAATCACGAATGACACGCGTGTCGTTTATCAGCACGCGGCGCACGCAGCAACGCCCTCGGCCCCATACTAACGCGAATACCACACAGAACTGGACGATTTGCCCGCGGGAAATCGACGAGAATCCATCCAACGACGCAACACCGTTTCATCGCGTACTCGCCATCTTGCGTCTCATGCCACCTCTCGCGCTCCTGCCAGTCCCGATTCACGACCGTTCCTGTTCCAATTCCACTGGATCGTTTGTCCAGATATATCTTCGCCGGCTACGCATGCGTACGAAGCTGGAACTGGAATGGACGACTTGGCGGCAGTCACGAACACCGCCATCTCGGTGAGGAAGACTGAAACGCCTTGCATTTCGCGACCAACTCGAACCCTGCGTCAATAATTCAACGCACGTTGCTTTGTTTAAATTTATTACACACCGTCTTACTGATCCGAAAATTAGTAAAAAATGTATTTATCTGTTTGCTAATGACTTTTTTCGAATAATGAGAATGATAGATAGTAACGTAATCATGTTATCTAAAGTTATTTGCGAAGGTGTACATTGCCCCACCTGTCCCCTTTCTATTAGGAGCTGAACAGGACCGCAATTATATTTTTAGAGACCCTACGTGCAGTATTATGACTAAACTGCGGATTTTTATGCATTTATGACGATTCTAAATATGCAAAAATCTACGAGACTATCAGCAAATACCAAAATATATAAAATATCAAAAGTATGTGTGTTATTGTAGTCTTCAAAGTTCTATTCTCTATTTTTGTGTGCAACAATTTTACTTTGCATAAAAATCCGCTATCTAGTTATGAGACTTCAAAGGAAGAAGTTTATTTCAGTTAATGACGGACACATTTTTCTACGTTTATTGATAATAAAAGTTGATCTTTCTACAGTAACTCTAAAACAAATCTTTTTCAAATTTTAATTTATAAAAAATTAGTCTAGCAAGGGAAGACCTCCAAATCCGTAAACTAAAAAATTATATAGTATTTCAAAGATACGTAGAACATGTGTAGTTATATATTATGCAATTTTTTTCTGCCGAAAATCACTCTAAAGGGTTAAAATGAACTAATTAACCCCTGAAAATTTGGTCTTTTTTCGATTTTATTTTATAACTCACAAATTATGAGATGTATGAAAAAAGTTAGCTACATAAAAAAATTTATCACATTTCGATTTATAACTTTTTTCTAGTTGTTTAAATAATTGATTATTCTTTTACCATTTGATAAATATAATTGAAAGAACTTTCATCTGAAAACTTTTTTCTTATTTCTCATAGTTTTCGAGTTATGAAATAAAATAAAAAATAGCTAAATCTTCGAGGGTCAATTGCAACCTCTTAGACTGATTTTTTATATAAAAAAAAAAATGCGTAATACATACCTATGCATATTTTCAAAGTTTCGTCATTTTTTAACTTTCCGTGTTTTGGAAATCTTTCCTTTATCCTTTCCTGTTACACTATTTCCAAAATGTGATTCTACGTGAAAAAAATATGAAAACAATTTAGTCTATTTTCTTATTCGAAACGTTGTTTATGGGAAAATTAATTTTAAAAAATTATCAATTTTGCATTTATTGCATTTCGTTTTTATTTTATTTTTATGCAATTTGCTTCTTGAATCATTTTCTAACTGTTTCAAATAGACATCGTAAAAAATATTTTTTAAATTATTACGTTTGAAAAACCTTAATCCATCAAAATACCGAACTCTTTTTCAGATAATACTAATTCAAAAGTTTCTAATTTTTATATAATGAATTTAATACTTTATAATAAGTATTTTAACTATAGATAGACTGTTCTTTATTTTATTTATGTGGAGCAAAGTTTCAAAATATCGCCCCACAAAAAATGAGGTCCCAATTTGCGCCTAATGCGTCTTATATAGTAAATGCGGCCCTGATGGTGGGGGAAGCATGCATTCGCCTCATCGCCTCAAGTAGCGATTCTGCATCACGTGATTGGTTAATAATAATTCAACGATTCAACGCTTTTATGAAAAGTATTTGCCCATGGCTCTTTTCAAACTTTCTATTTCTATTCTCTGAAAGAGTAAAACTTTTCTTCCTTCTTGTCTTTATATTTTATTGAAAAACAAACGATGTTATTTTGTAAATAGGTAATTAAAAACCTATAACAGACTATTTTTATGAAAAATCAGTACTACTTGCTTATATATACCTCCTTTGGTATATATGTTGTTATGCAAATTCCACAATTATCAATATAGCATAGCTTATCGCAATAAGTCGTGTCAAAACAAAATTTTTATTGTAAAGGTTACAATTTTATAAATTCTAATAATAAACAATAAATAAACTAAGTCAAAATTTTGATAAATTTGTTTAATAATGTCATGAATGTCATGATTCATGATGCCTTCATTACCTTCCACATGTTTATTGAAAACCCGTGAAAATTTCGCGATACCATCGGAGCAAAGCACGCGTTCTCCGCATTGCAAAAATAGGTTATCTTTCTACGTCGCGTTTCACTTCGTACTTTCGTCCTGTTAGAAGACTGGTTCACGTTTCGCGCGTGGAACGTAGGAAGAGAAATATCGTTGTATCGTTACGAATTGACGTTATTTTTTCCCCCGTGTTCTGTTATTGCGTGGGTGAAAGGACGGGAATCAAGGACGATATACTGTTTGATACTATTTGCGATACGAGATCGACAGGGCCACGAAAAAGGACACCCATTCGACTTTCCTTTGGCGAGAGCGATCTTTAAATACGTCGCGAAGCACGCGATAAGGAGATACCAGATTTTACGTCAAACACACCAGGATAATACGTTAGAAACAAAGGGGAAAGAGAATGACAGTGTGCTCGGGGCAGGTTCGAATCTCTGCGAGTAATGTGAAACATATTTTTTACGGAGTGATGTTTAGGTTATCTCGTTGGATTATCGTCGAAATCGGCACACGATGAAATACCATGGATATTTACTACGACAAACTTTACAATTTCGTGGTTAATCTTTGTTTGACGGAACTGCTACGACGTCTACTCGAGCGTAGTTGATGCGTTCGTGACAATGAAAGCGGCGTGCATGACTTGAGTCAGGTTAAGTCATTCCCTAAAGTGTTGCTCGCATTGTTACCCGTCGCGAGATTATTGTTCACGTTTTTACAAAAGTTTTATAAACGGAGTATTATCCGTTTCGTAACGCCTCGTTGATCGATTCCAATGTTTGTTACCGTTTGAAGAAGGGAATTCGAATGTGATCCGCGGTCGGATAAAAAAAAAAAACAAATATAAGAAAAACCAAACAGTTATGAAGGACAGTGAAATGATAAATTCAAATTGTTGAAGCAACAGACATACCTAGTTGGATCTTGTGACTGAAATATCGTCGACTGTTTCATCGTTATGATATTTACCTAAAAAGTAAAATCTGTTACATAAAATTTATTAATTTACAAGGGAACATATCAAACTCAGACACACGAGTCGTGGTCAAACTTCAAAGGTTTCTAAAATATGTGATACATACTTTTTCTTATTGGCAGTTCTTGTTGAAGAGTAACAATAGCTCTCAAAGCTTGAAGGTAGAAACACAATTTCTGGTATATTTTAAAAACTATTAAGCTTAGCATTTTATCAATTTACATATATAAATTAGCATTTAAAATAGAAACTACAAATATTTTTAATTCTTTATTTTTTTGCCTTTCAGTAATAAGTATTACTTTAAGTTTTGATGCAAGTATCGCAGGAGGTATTGTATATATGATTTTATAATCTAGTTATAAAACATTAAGCATTTCATCAGTTGATCTTCTCCATAAAAGGTAAGTTCATATTCAATTGATTCTCACATTTGTAGCTTATTTCTTCATTGGTTCAACCATTTAATAAATGTGGTTTTAAATTTTTTTTTTAATTTTACTATGAGAATTCTTTATTTAGAAATACAGTAAAGTCTTAATTAATAATAATTGTAATAGTTTCTGATTCAGTAGTCGACTTTGAAAATCTCGTAGATTTTGTTTAATTAAACAGTATTTCATTGCTGTGATGTACTTTCTTTGTTTCTTATAAAATTGTATTAGAATCAGGGGTTGAAGCGATTCTGAAAATAACTGTTTCAAATTGTTATATTTCGGTTCCTACAGAAACAGTTATGGAGAACCGAAATGATGTTATAACTGTTACTGTATTGATTACGGTTCCAGTTCTCCAGAACCGATATCATATCAGTTCCATAATTGTTATTTTTTGGTCCTTTATATCGAACTGATAAAGAAGCAAACTATTATTGTATCCGTTACAGTTCCGGTTCTCCAGAACCGATATTATATTGGTTCTATAACTGTCATTTTTCCGTCCTTTATATGGAATTGATAAAGAAGCGAACCGTTATTGTATCGATTACTGTTCCGGTTCTCCAGGACCGATATTACATCAGTTCTATAACTGTTATCTTTCAATCCTTTATTCAGAACTGATAAAGAGCCGAAGTGTTATTGTATCGATTACGGTTCCGGTTTTCCAGAACTGATATATTGGTTCTATAACTGTTATTTTTCCGTCCTTTATACGAAACTGAGAAAGAACTGAAAAATAACAGTTATACCGATATAATATCAGTTCTGGAGAACCGGAACCCTAATCGATACAGTAACAGTTATAACATCATTTCAGTTCTCCATAACCGTTTCGAGAACTAGAACTGATATCATAACTGTTTTCAACCCCTGATTAAAACTCTTAAAATGTATTAGACAAATCTTTGGTTGACTGCTTACGCCTATAGTATTTACCCAATATTTTAGAAACTATTTTCAGCTTGCAACTTGAACAGGTGTTTTTACCTCTTTAACAAGAACAATTACTTATAAGAAAAGATATTGAAAATTTTTGTCTATTCTACAAACCTGTAGAGTTTCATCAAAATGAGTGTGTCTGAGTTTAATATGCTCCCTTATTAAATTGATTTTAAAACCAGTTTATAGAATGGAGACAACTTGATTTGTTTATAATAGATTAATATGAATGAAGAGAAACATTTGTTTCTATTAGGTAATAATTAAAACCAATAATAGTGGTGCTGTTAGAATAATACATAACTATACAATGTTTATCGTAAAAAATTAAAAAACTTGTATTTTTGAATATATTTTGATTAGTGCTATATTTATTTTTTAAATCTATACAAGAGTATTTTATAAAACACATCAGTAAAATCTGTGGTTGCTTCTAATATTAAAATTTGTCGCATAAGTGTATGATGTTACTGTGTTTATACCAAAAGTTATTTTGTATACTTAAAAACAAATTATAACAAGCAGGAAATGAGAAATGTTAATCTGTGATCTTATATGGTGTATTTTAAACATAGTGTTCGTGCCATTCTCTTCGTATGCAAGACACTGGACACAGTTACTGCCTCATGAGTGTCCTCATGAGAATTACAGAAATTTAGGACCTCCATAGAACAGTCGAGTTTTAGTTAAAATTTGGATACCGTACACTGCAGAAATTCACTTCAATCATGACAGAAATTACCATTCAAGACTTGCAAAAACTTCTCATATACTTCTCGAAAAACACATACAGGGCTAAAGATGCAGATAGCACGGTAATTGTTTTCTACGCTGATCGTTATGAATCGAGTAAACAATTTCATAATGTTTTTTCTTTCAGAGCCAAGTGATCATGCAAAGATGTCTGCTCCTCACCGACTTAGATTATACTCATTCTGTAATAAATAATAACGGAGGTGATCTCAGCGCACACTATCCTAGCCATCTTATCATTTTAGAATATGAGAAGTATCGAAATCCAAACATGTGTGATACGCCGCCGCCACTGCCACGCACAACAGAAACTATATATGAGAACATGTACGACCCTAATAAATTAAAGGAATTGATAAAAAGTGCTAGATTTGCCAGGTGTCGTTCAAGATTTCCACTGCCAGTAATTATGTATAAAGGTAGACATGTATGCCGATCAGCTACGTTGTCTGGTGGACCAGAAATTTATGGTAGATCTGGGCTAGATTATTTATTTGCTGGTAGCGAAGGAATAGTCTCTATTCAACAGCAGGTAGACGAAGCTCGTGGGGGTGATTCGGTACTTAGCGACTGGCAATTGTTTGATAAAGTTAGGCATCAAGACATCAAACTCCTGAAGACGCTTAATGTAGGAACAATTATCGATTTTATGGTTGAGAAGAAGAAAGTCAAGTTTGGAATGAAGTAAGTAAATAAAATTTTCCTTTCATTTAATGAAGTGAAGTAATACATACAGGGTGATTTCTCACCAGTGGACTCAAAGGCAGTGCCGCCGCCTAAACATAGCTACAAAAAACCCGGTTTTTATACACTCATCTGTCGATTAGGAGACGATTTATTGTGTTTTCTTAGGCGTTCCAATTATGAGACTCTCTTTTTCAGTACACACACGTACGCACACAGCCGTCTCTGCTACAGTAGTCATCCTCGCTGAGACCTCAAGATCGATATCGATCTCTTGAAATCAGGGTTTTCGTGTTTATGTTTACGCGGCGGCATCGCTTTTGAGTCCACTGGCTAGAGAATCACCCGTATTGTGTTTATTTAATAACGAAACTCCGTTTTTAATATTACTTATCCCTAATAAATTCAATTGAATAAACAAAAATAATGATAACAATAATATAATTACTCAACGTAGTTCTTAGGTTTTTCACAGATTCAGTGAAGCTTTATATTAGTTAATTGCACAATTAGCTTTTTTTATTTTATGAATCCACTTTTAGAGAACCTTAAACAGCTGATCTTTTGTTCGGTACTCAGCGTGACTTCGTCGGAAAAAGTAGACAAAGAGAAGAGGTACTCGGAATTCACCCTGATTTCACTGCCGTACCCTGGATGCGAATTCTTCAGGGAGTTTAGAGAGAACGATTACCTGGCTAAGGGTTTAGTGTTCGATTGGTCTCAGACTCATGTAGATGCACAAATAGGAGTTCCGGAGGATTCAATTTCTACTCAGTTACGAATCAATTGGGAACAGTATCAAGTCTGGGATCTAGTCAAGCTTACTCAAAATTATTTAAAACTGATATTAAGATATTTAAATGATAGCTGTAGCGGAATATTGATACACTGTATCTCAGGTGCGTATTTTTGTGAACGAGTTTTCATGATTTATCAGATCGAGTAACGACTACTTGGTTACAGGTTGGGATCGTACACCGTTATTTATTTCATTGTTGAGGATAAGCTTGTGGGCTGATGGTGCAATTCATACGTCGCTAAACGCGTATCAGATTCTGTATTATACCATAGCATACGACTGGATGTTGTTTGGCCACGACTTGGAAGACCGATTAAGTAAAGGGGAGGAGATATTCTTCTTTTGTTTTTATTTCCTGAAGCATATACACGACGAAGAATTTAGTATTCATCCGCGTCATAACAGATCGAGACATACGGTTCTACGCAATGACAGTGACTCGCAGTTAGACAATGTAATGTTCGATAGTGAGTCGGTAGTGACACTGAGTTCAGTCAGTTCGAACTTAAGTCTGAATAGTTGGTGTAGTTCTGTTAGTCAAAATAGCAGGGATAGCCAAGATAATAATCCACCAGCTGTGTTTCATTGTGCTTCCACGGAAAGTCAAGACGATAGTCATAGTAATGGGTACGTTCGGTTTCCAGTCGATTGACAAGGGAACATCCCGAACCCGGAAATTTAAAAAATTATGCAACTTCGGGTACACATAAAACATGTGTAGGTGTGTATTACGCAATTTTTTTTGCTGTCCAAATATTACCCTTCGAAAATTTGGCTATTTTTCGCTTCTATTTTATAACTTGCGAACTATGAGAGATAGGAAAAAGCTTTTGACGCAAAAGTTACTTCTTTCAATTATATCTGCCAAATGGTAAAAGATTGATTAAAAGTTATTAATATTTTTGTTTATAACTCTCTTCTAATTGTTTAAACAATCGATTAATCTTTTACCATTTGGTAGATATAATTGAAAGAAGCAACTTTTGTCTCAAAAGCTTTTCCTATCTCTCGTATTTCGCGAGTTATAAAATAGAATCGAAAAATAGCCAAATTTTCGAAAGGTAATTTCAACCCCTTAGAGTGAATTTGGACTAAAAAAAAAAATTGCCTAAAAAGTTGCATAATTTTTTGAATTTCCGGGTTCGGGATCTTTACTTGTGAGTTGCGTATTAATGCCTCGTTTCTCATATTGATTCTCGATTCGATTTGTCTGTTCATAGAAACGTTGTACCATGGTCATTTTATTCTTCTCCAAATAAAGAAGGCATGGCTCATGGATCGAGATCACCTCTTCCTGCGAACAGAACTTCTCCTGTGGCGGTTCCTGTACCCGGGCGTCTCCGTCAACGAAACGAATCATCGTCGTCCGGCGGTTCTTGGCAAATGATATCGGGAACCGGAAGTCTGCGCGGCTCTACAACTGCCAATGCTCCGCTCACGGATGGTCTAACGTCTTCTAGTTTAGTTTGCAAGCCACTTTGTGAAACTTGTACAGGACACACGTCCCAGGAGTCTAGCACAACCATTGTCGAGGACGAAGCGGGCGCGTCGTTGGTGCAGTTAGTACCATATTTATGACACCATTTTATGGTAACTTACATAGGGGTCATTCCATGCGAAAACGGACACTTTTCGGAGTAACATGTTGGATTTTGTTCAAATTTGGATATGTTGTAGTCTTTAGGGGCATATAGACGTATCTCGAAGGATTTTTCAAAATGTCAAAAAATTTCGATTTTATAGCTCTTTAAAGTTTGAATTTTCTTCAAAAAATTGCATCTGCGATCTTTCTTCGAACAGTTTATTAGTTCAACTGTTATAATTTTTCGAAGAAAGATCACAGATGCAATTTTTTGAAGAAAAATCAAACTTTAAAGAGCTATAAAATCGAAATTTTTTGACATTTTGAAAAATCCTTCGGGATACGTCTATATGCCCCTAAAGACTACAAGATATCCAAATTTGAACAAAATCCAACATGTTACTCCGAAAAGTGTTCGTTTTCGCATGGAATGACCCATGGAAGAATTATTATTCTATATCTTTGTTTGCATTGTTTCAGAACCCGCCGAGAAAAGTTACAATGTTTGAGAAGAATATTTTATAATGCTTATAGCCACACAGTTGGGTTTCGTATGAAAGACAATTCGGAATCGAGCGGTTTTGGACAACTGCTCGGAAATTTCGCAGAGAAAGTAGGAATTCTTTCAGTTCAGCGCACATCTTTGTGACTATAACACAAAGTGATTTAACTTCCCGTAATCATGAGTTCAATTGTTATCGATTACTTTTATCCGATTGAGAATTTTATAAAACGCCATGCAATGAGAATGAAATGATTGTACATTATCGTTTATGTGAATAACGCATTGTTATACAAAAAGCGGCGTGTATACGCATGTCATGAATAAAAGAACTTGATATTTTTGTATATATTATATATTTACACACGTATATATCTAAGTACTCGTGTATCATTTGCTTTATTACAATTTATCACATCTGTATTTATTACCGCCATCTGTATAAAATTATTGCTTGCACAGATGCGTGGTGATCAGTGTTTAAACTAAAATTATAAAAACGTTGAAGCATGTAAAAAAATATTTGTGATGAATCATTTACCCCAATAAGCTGTTCTCTTCTGTGAAGAACAACTGCGTGTCTTTGTTCCATAATTTATCTTTCGAGTTCCTAAACATTCACAAATTCATCACATATACAATTCTGGAAGGTACAACATGCTCTCTACACAGAGGACATTGTGGTTTAGAGTTTAACCAGTCCGTGATACAAAACCAACAAAACACATGACCGCAAGGTGTTGTAGTTGTTGGCACTTTCTCAAGACACAATTGACACAGCTTAGTGTGTTTCTCATCCACTGCAACATATTTGTCATTCTGACTTTCGTTGTTGCTATTTTGCCAAACTTTCAATGCGCATTGCACAAGCGTGGCAATTCCTAATAATCTTAATCCCCAACTGATGGAATCAGTTGGACGATGACCGTATACCTTCAAATTTGAAAAAGAAAATAGTGTAGGAGAAATCAACTAGTTTCAAAAAAGAAGTAGATTATGTGGAAATTACCTTTGCATAATCTATTTTCGTTAATCTTTTACCTAGACTATAATATCGACCGAACATGTAGAATAATCCTTTGTGAACTAATATAAGGATAGGTATAACATTATACATCTTTGGTATGAAAATATTAAAAAATCTAACAGCCTCCGGAGTCAATTCACTATGAGGATGATTTACTAGTAATTGTAATTTCTTTAACATTTTCAATAATGCTTTTTCCCCAAAGCATTCTAAAAAGACTGATACCACCCTTGCCTATAAATAATATATAAATGTGATATATTAATGAACTTTTTTTCTAGATATTGTAATAATTGTTGAAGCACCTACAAGCAGCGATGGAACTTTACGAGCTTCCAAATTGGCTTGCACAATTCCAGTATATTCTTCACCTAAAGTTTGATTTCCCATTCCCGATGTGACAAAAAAGTAAATTAACTTAAATGGCATGTCAGAGTGGATGAAGGGCAAGAAACCTCCTTGCCTTCCAACTATTTGCAGAAGATCTATTACTTTTTCTCGTAAGTGTTGGACGAAATCATCGTCTCTTTGATGCGATCGCAGAATTTCTGCCGGGCTTGCACCTTTCAATTGTCGATGTTTCTTCCTTATATCCATTTTAAACGAGTGTTGTATTATCTAATTTTTATGTAACATTTACAGTAAATCACAAAACTATTGCTTTTGAGTAATGCGAACAAAAAAGTACGCGACCATGAATTTTAGACTCGATAAGAAAATAACTAATAATATTATGCAGAGGAATAATAATGAAGAAAACTCTCGAATAACACGAGCATAACCTCAAATATTCCGCTGAATCTTATCATATTTATATTTACACTCAGCAACCTTTGTAATTACAGTAGAAATAATAAGTATTATCTACTGAACTTTGAGGGCGTAACATGATGCCGTACGAATTTGAGAATTAAAAGAAAGCTCCAAATTGTATTAGGCAATATCATGTTATTAAATTATATGTTCGTATGCTTTTGTAATTCAAGTGATTCAAGCTTCTGATAGGTTTTATTACAAGTTACTTTTAAAAACGATTTTTATTTGTCATTCTTTTTTAATGCTAAAGAAAAAATTTACGCTTCAAAGAATGTTTAATATTTTCTTTAAGAAAAAAAAGGTTTATCTGTGTATATGTATAATTTCTTATGCGAGAACAGAGAGTAGTAAAAATAGAAATTGAATTATTTCAATGAAGAGATCAAAATATATAAAATATAGTAATAAGCTTTTATTATACAGGGTGTCCCAAACTCGACGCGAGAGCCGAAAATGGGAGATTCTTGGGGTGATTCTAAATAAGTTTTTCCTTTGCAAAAATGTTATCCGAAACTTTGTTATCACGAGTTATTAACGAAAAACATCGGCCAATCAGAGAGCAAGTACAGCGGATTAATAATGGCGCGGACGATGGCGAGCCAATACTATTCGAAGCTGGGGCGCGCGCTGAAATTCATCCACTGCATCCGTGCTTCTATTGGTCGGTGTTTTTTGTTAACATTTAAAATTAATTTGCCCAACTAGTAGTTTAAAAAAGAAGAATAAATCGTAAAGATTACTTGCTATTGATGTTACATGAGAATTGCCTCAAGAGCGTTGTTGTCATCAAAGAGTAGGTATAATAAGAGGCGACACTCCAAGTGCCCCTTTAAATTGGCTGTGTCATTTCGTCTCTTTCTAAGAATGAAATTACCGATCAAAACACCCTACGGACATTTAAATGGGCTGTGTCATTTTGTCTTTCTCTAAAAGTGGTTTCTTTTCGAGTGTCGCCTCTTGTTATATCTACTCTTTGGTTGTCACGTTCCTAAAGCGAGATTCACACTACGCCGTAACGTAACATACCGTACGAGCGTTAGAAGGGAGGATTCGTTTTCTTCTTTGCTCCTGCAGCCGCTACGTTACGGTACATACGTTACGTTACGGCGTAGTGTGAATCTGGCTTAAATCTGGTTTTAAGCGACGTTCATACTATTCATGCTGCATTTTCAAGTATATATATGGTATCTACAAAGAATAGGTATAATAAGAGGCGACACTCCAAGTGTTTCTTTAAATTGGCTGTGTCATTTCGTCTCTTTCTAAGAATGAAATTACCGATCAATTTCATGTTATTTGAATTCAAGCTATATTTGGAGTTTAATTACTTGATTCATCAACGTAATTTATAAATGCGAATGCGTAATTTATCAATGCGCTTTAGAAAAAGTACTAAAGACACTTGTGTGTTCGGCTGATGTTGGCTACCTATAGCCTGTGACAATGAAAATTTTCACAGACAGTTTCATATAGAGGCGAGAGGTCCGTTTTCTATTCCTGCATCTTTCTATGCACTGGCTACACTAGTGTAGAACGAACCATTTGTTATCTCGTTCTGACAGTAGAGAAATAACAAGTACTTATTGTTAGTTCACTTTGCACTAATAATAAATCTAGCCAGTCTAGGAACAAAAAACTGGCCTGAGAATAAACACTGTTCCTAAATTTGAGATCTGTTTTTTATTCCTGCACTAACTATACACTAGTGCAGCGTGAACCAGTTACTATTTCATTCTATTTTATTAGAAGGAATTAAAAGGAACGAGATATCAAACATTTCATTCGCAGAGTGAGTACTCTGTGGTTCATTAGGTCTGTTTTCTGTTCTTGCGCTGGCTGCACTAGTGCCACTTGCTATCTCCTTCCGTTTTGTGAAATAGAAGGAGATAGCGACTGGGTTTGTTCCGCACTAGTGCAGCCAGGGCAGAAATAGAAAACACACCTATTCTGCACTAGTATAGTCAGTGCAGATAAGAAACCAGACTTTCGTATTTGAATTCTGTGTCCTGACTCCAAGATTTATATCCAATAAGTTTTTTAAACAATTGAAATCAAAATTCTGACACGAGCCAATCTAATGTTCCGCTCGCTAGTGACGAGAACGTCACCGTACAGTCGGTAAAGCAGATGATTGTCGCAATCGTCGCGTCGAGCGCGCTGCCGCGCAGCGCAGCGATCGCGTAATCACGGTCAGAGGGCGAAGCGGCGAGCGAGCAGAGAGGCATCGCCCTAGATAACGGTAGAATCGTGGGCTCGTGTCAAGTTGATTTTCGCGAGAGCGCTGAAAATCTAATCGTGGGGGAGAACGCGCGGTGCGAACTTCGGTTTTCGCGGAAGAAGAGAATCTGTCCCTCGGCGTTCCGGGTCGAGCCTGATTTCCCCCCCGGGTGGTTCGGTGCGGCTGCCTTTTGAGTCCAGTGCGAGACCCGCTGTTCGGTGGCAAACCGAAGAGAGGAGGATCCGCGGCCCTCCTCGAGGATAGCTATTTTTTTGGTGAACCCGCGCCGCGCGATCAAGGGACTCGATCGAGTGCGGAATTTCACGACCAGTGACACGTTCGGTGTTTCCTTTCGTTTCTGCCTCGTGTCGTCGCCGCGCACCGGATCCTCCCCTTGGCGTTCGATGTGTCCGCCACGCCGACGGGACGACGAACCGAGTACACCAGTAGGAAGCGAGTAATCGCCGGAGAGAATCTCTTTGGATAGATTGGGACACGGTGGGCCGAGGACGGTCAGGCGGGAGAGAAAGGGAGACAGTGGAAAGAGACACGGATAGTGAGGTGAAGGAGTGCTCGAGGAGGATAGAGAAGGACGAATAGAGTGCGCGACAGAGGGCCATTGGAAGAGTGGAGCCGAGAGGAGAGGCTTGCACGCAGAGACTGCCGGATTTCGACCGAATATTTTGAAGGCGCAAGGTAAGGGGAGAGTGAGAGAACCGATGTCTCTATGGGGAGATTTGTGCTTTCTAAAAAAAGAACACCGAGGACCCAGGCGGTCCGTGTGAGGTCTTTGTGGCGTGGCACGCCAGCCGAACGCCGCCGGAAATCATGCACGGTGGCCGCCCGCGCGTTTTTCTCAGGCGGTGCTCGTCGATCCGTCCTTGCGGGATTTTTTCCGATTAGGGAATTCTTCTCGCGTCCATTTTCTCCCGTATCTTTTGAGCCGGTCGTTCGTGTCTACCGCCGATCGTAAACCGCCTGACGAGCGCCGACGATTGATTCACGCACACCGGTTTCTCTCGTGTCAAACGGTGTCGTCTGGCACTCGAAAACAGGCCGAGTTTCTGTGCAGGTTAGGTTTGCCTATCTCGTCGAATCGGCTTATCGTGGGGCCGCGATAAAGGAGGTTGTTTCGTTTGTGCGAAAAACGGAAGAACATATTGACAAATGCGACCGCGAAGCGAAATAAGAGTGTCGAAAGTACATAATCTCCACTGAACAGGAAATAGGTTATTTTATTTTTAAGTGTGATTCATTAAGACTGAAATCTAACACTGTCATTGCTTGTATTTTTATTTTTTTCCGATCATTTCAATACATTGCTTCTTAATTTTGATAAATTCTGCGTTTTGTGCACGACTTACACGTATTTATAATTTATGAAGGTCTGCTTGAATATGTTTATTAAGGTAAACAAATGACGAGGAAGGCAGTAATTCAAGTGCAACGTGGATAATGTTAGTAGGAAAGTTTTCTTGAAATAAAGTACTATAGTTGAAATTTATAGCAGAAGTACTTTGCAGATGAATTTGCAAAACTTATTTACTGAAGCTTCAAGGTAATAAAAGGTCAATACATTGCACTTTGAGCTATCAGACTTCAGCACTACACAAGGAAACTTGTAAAAAGTTGTTTAGCTTCTACATTTTAGCAGACTATAAATACAGAAATGAATGTGTCAAGTACAAACACAGAATTGAATAGTACACGGACATCTTTGATCGCTGATTTATTGCTTCTTTTTATGTGAGATCCAAGATTAGCAAACAGTAATTATTTTAAAGAGACTGTACACTCATCTGAGTATAAATATATCAGGTATTGATGAATATTTAAGCTATAATGTCAGATAGGAAACTTGATTATACATTGAGCGTCTGTAAAAAAGTAGTTTTCTATTCCTTTACTTTTATCAATCAGTTAAATGTGTGTCAATGGTTCTGCAGGACCTTTTGTTTCCTTTTGCCATCACTGTTTGCCATTCAGATATAATTATTCCAATCTTCAAGCTTCCATATTGTATCTATAGTATTATTTTAGTTATAATCTCTTTGATATTCACTGTCTGAAACAATATTCCTATTTTCCTGTTCGATAAAGAGCAATTTTACTCATCATACAATGTTTTAAATAATCCCAAACTGAAAAGAAACTATTTTAAATAGTTTTTCTTCAATTTACTGCTACATTTCAGTGTTGAAGTTATATGTTCTATTTATAACATCATTTTATTTATGTATATTTTACTATCGAAGATCGAAAATAACGTTTCAAGTGCTTTCATCTCAAATTTTAAACAGCTCTGTTGCACAGCCTCAAAGACCTTTCCCGTTTCGTCTTCCTGACTGGTCGGTGATTCACGTGAGTCACTGGCTACGCAGGAAGTGACTCGAGTAGAAAGAAACCCGACAACGTGCAACGCTTGTGCCTCGAATATTTGTTTCTCTCGTGTCTCGTGTCGAGAGTCGAGAGTTAACGCCACGCACGGAATTCTCGTGAACATTAGCCGTCGCATACACCTTGCGTTTTAAAGTGAGTTTCGTCGCGAAACGTCGGTGTTGCGTTCCGTGGGAAGATCTAAGCCTTGGCATGATTTTGATTCGCCTGTATTTTTTTTTTCTTTTCTTTATTCTTTACGCTTTGTACTCGTTACGGCCACGCTCGGCGTCCTCTGTCGCTGAATCGGCGAAGATAAGCCGCTATGCGGATTTATTGTTGACACGGATCAACGACAGGACTGGAAGCCTGGCTAATTACTGTCACCCGTGGAATCGTTGTGGCGAAGAATGTAGTGTTGCGTGTCACGTGACCTGTAAATTCTGCCGCTGATAGGCGGTGAGCGATCGTTTTCTGGTTTCGTGGAAACTGCCGTGTTTCTGCCTATTAACCACTGGGGCGAACCAAATTAATCTGAATTAATCGTGTAAATACCTCGCACATTATAAACGGCTTAAATTTCTTTCCGTGTGAAAGTAAAAAAAATGCCTTAGTATATTTATTTACTTGAATATCAAACTGTTTGATAATCAATTTTCTGTGAGAGACTTTTAGATCGAGCACTATTTATGCTGTCCTGTTTAGTGTTCGTTAAGTTTTACAGTTAAACGACCGACAGTGCTAAAAATTTTAAGTTCATCCTGTTTGCGTCGCTGAATTTCTTTATTTGCTTTTTATTACTGTTTCGTCATACCCACGGTACGTGTTAATTAATGTCTCTCGCGCGACGAACGTTATGATTTTCAGTCTCGTTATTACTTGCCGAATATTTTCTCGCACTTTTCTGTTCTCCTGCATCGCCGTTTTGAATCTGAATATTGCATCGCGCTTGGAAATATGCGTAACATTTGCAAGTGTTAAAAATTATTACGTTCCACTGAGATTCAATTTTTATTGAACGAAAGGCTAAAAATGATCGATGTAGCTTCAACTTTTTCATTCGAAGCGAGTTAAATTTGATGAATCGTGCTTTTAAAACGAAAAAAAAATTCTTTGAATATAGATAGATACATATTTTCGAATGTTTGAAAAGTGACGAGTGTCGCGCGAAGTTAAACGGAAAAATACGAAACAAAAATGTGACAGGAATTGTAAACACCAGACAAGACTTGGCATTCTTTCTGAACGTCGATCGAGGTGTGTAATTTCGCTGACGCCTCAGTTTCGATAGTTTCGTGCAAAATCGCTATTACGTTCACCCGACGAAGTGCGAATGACTCATAAACTAATGCAATCATTTGTAACGCTCACGGTACAAGAAATGACGTAACGAAAGTATCACGTCATATCCGCATTGCTTTAATATTATTTTTACAAATTTAATCGGCCGCCAGTGGCACTAGCCACGGTTCCACTTATCTGTCGCATATTTTATACTTAACCGCGACTTCAATTTTATTTCTTAATTAGCTTACGCACCGCAACCTCGCGATGAAAAAGTTCCATGCTGAAAGACAAATGTAAATTAATTTCATTTACACCGCTCGTATTTTCACAATTACTGCTGACCCTTGAACAACATGGTTGAAAAGAGGCGGAGGACATTGCGTATTTTTAACTTTCCAAAAATTTAAAGGTGAATTTCAGTAGCATTAAAAATAAGCGAAAATATTGCAAAATTGGAGGAATGAATCTTTATGCAATAGTAAAACCTCACAGAAAATTGTAGAAAAATTGATTCGATAGTTTTTAAATTATTTAAGTTTTAATTTAACATGTTTTCTTATGAAAAAACGTAGTACATATTGAGAAATATATTGCAAAATGAACAAACAAGTTTATAACAAAAGATAAAAAATTTCTGACTAGTTTTCATCACAAGAAGCCTTATTAATATCTTGGAAATTGATTAACCTCTCTAGCTAATTGTAAGATTGTTATTGAAGTTCATCCTTAACTACGGTAGTGTATTAATTGGAAACCTGATTCTACATGCTATGTGCGTTATTATTACATTGTAATATTGAAATAAGTTGAAGAGAAACATGTATGTACATGTATGGCTTGTTCACTTATTGTTCTGTTACATCACCTGCTCCTTATTATTCTCATAAAGTATAGAAAATAAGACCTTCAATTCTCCAATAACCTATTCTGATTGAATCCTTTTGTATCCAAAAACTGTCTTCGTATTTTGCTTAGGACAGCGTCTTTAACCTTCGTGTCATTCAAGGGTCGACCCTATTTTTCTTCTATAAAAAAAAAAAAAAAAAATGTCTTGAAGAGGAATTATCGATCATTTTTAATTGAATGCGAAACCCGAGGGAATAAATTAGAGGCAGAAGTTACGATCCGCGGATATTGTAGAAAAAGTGAGATACGCGACGAGAGGCGAAATTGCATTCCTTTCGTATCAGAATCCAAGGCCTCGTTCGCGAGTGATCCGACGAAGGACGGTAAATTACAAGCGGCCTACGGTTTAAACAGTTACGGAAGCGATAATATATATTGTCCGTGGCACTTCTGGCGTACGTTTCAAAGGGCGATACGTCGCCGTTAGTCGTTAAAAGGGTTGATATAGATGCACATGTTATGCCCTGTAATCGATAGTTTCGGACTCGACCCTGGACTCACCTACTCGATCAGGTCGTTATGATTACGCTGTTACTCGAGCTAAACGTGGAACTGCGGCTCTGATATCGGCATATTTTACCGTACAATTAACTCTTCAGATTTCATGCACAAGTTTCTTTATCTCCATCCATTCGATTTTAGTCTCGCGGTAAATGAAAAAAAGTTCGCTTCGAAACGTTCGGTTTATTCCAGACGAATTGGAATTTATTGGTATTGTTGTCATTCGTTTGCATCGAGGAGGATAAACATTCATTATTTTACTGTTTGAACGGAGTAATCTTTATATGGACGAATGTCTTTTTTAAAACATTTTTCGGATGTTTTTGTTCGAAATACAATATTAACATTTTTTATGCCTGCAACGGTGGGTAGAATGCAGTTTTTCTAGAAGAAACAAACTATAGTTTTGTTTCTGCATACATATGCTTTCTATGTCAAACATAATTTTTAAGTTTGACTCCTGAAGAAACTGCAATTTCGATTGAAGTTTTAATGAGGGGCAACGTCTTAGAAAACTTCTTCCGGCATTTGTAATTATCGTATTTCAATTTTATTTGAATCTAAATCTAGAAATTTTTGCTACGTAATATACTCCTACAGTAGTATCAAGTAGCAAAGTTCAAGAGTTTAATCAGCTTTTCCGCCAATTATATTTAAACTTTGCGAAAATCGCAAATATCGGACTGCTTGGTACCCTGTAAAGACAGAAAGATTTAAGTCTCGGATCTGAGATTGCGTGATTTAATCAACTTAGTATCTGCCCTTCCATGAGAGAAAAGGGATTAAAGTGGAACCTTTGTTCCCTTTTAGTCAGATTTTCAATTTAATAATATTAGGTGTAGAAATGAATTCTTTCCGATATTTCAGTAAAATAAAAATTCTACTTAGAATAATATAGAATTGTTTAAGCATCAAAATACTCGTTATTATTATCAATGACCTTACGTAATTCTTCTGTCAAACAATTTTTTATTTTATCTAGGATCAAATGACTATTCTAATTGTGTAAAGAAATTCGTCGGAAAGAATTCATTTCTACACCTAATAATTCTTCCAATGATTTGAATTTGATAACTGAGCTTAATTTACAATCCTCTAAAATAGTAAAAAATCACGTGTGATATAATACAAAGCTTCTCAGTTTGAAACAATCAGCGTAAACATCCACGAAAACAAATTTCGTATTCATTTTGTTAAGCGAATGAGCAACAATGTTGGGATTAAACTCTCAATTTTATTGAAATCATAACAGAAAAGTTGAGATATGGCAATGCGCCTGCTGTAAACCCAATCTGTAATCTTTGATCACCAATTAGCCATCCGGTATATCAAATGACTGAAACGCGCATAGAAAATCTGAATCGGTGGAAAAAGCAGCCGTGTATGTATGTATTTAGTTTCCAGTCAATGGCGCTTTTAACCAGCGCGAATGACTCAACTTTGAAAACGACACCAGGCACGACTTTGAACCCGACACCGCAGGCTGCAGGTTAAAATCCATACGATTCCCTCGTTACGTTCCACGCGACGATGATACAGCGTCGGAGTATCGATTTGTTGCGGGAATCTAATATCGCGTTACGCGCGGATCTCGGTCGATACCTTCGCCGTAATTACACGCCGTGCAAGAAATGTTGGCCGTTCAAGGTCACGGGACGCCTGTACCCCCACCGCGTCGTATCCAAATCGCTCCGCCCACAGAAAGACAGAAAACTCAAAACTGCGGACCACTGTGACCAGACGTACACTGAGAGAAAAAATGTTTTAATTTATAGTATACATTGTGCGAAATTTTACTACATTTTCTACTAAAACGGCAGGATTGGTGAAAGTGGTTATGTTTTTACCACACCAGTGTAGTAATATGTATTTGGTTCTGAAGACTTGGTAAAAGCTACAACCCTCGTGTACTGAATTTTACTATACGAATGTAGCAAAAGTTGGAACTTCGCTCAAACTAAAAAGAGTTTTTCTTTCTGGAAATACTGAGGTGTATTGCTCGGCGACGGGAAAGGTGGAGTATAGGATAAATAAGAGAATTATTTTGGTTCTACAAAGTGTTGACGACTGGAGGAGGAAAACTTTGGGGTGGAAGAAGAGAAAGGGCCACTGTGGATTTTCGTTTAGGACTATCGGATCAATCAAGACTTGTTTCATTATCAGTAAACCTATGTTGACGGACCCGCGTTTGAGTTGTGGAAGATTATTTCGGAACTCGTCGTATATATGAACAGGGCTAGGATCAAGCACTAGCGAGAAAGACGATTATTACGAGAACACTCTAACGGAAGCCCGATGAAACTAGACGTATGCTCAGTAACTGCCAACGGCTAGGCCCGTAACAAATACCTTTGTCAGGAAATAAGTTTTTCCAATATTAACTATACCATTTTTTGGACGTTTATGCGATATTCATTGAAAGGCATTGAAAAGACAACGCTAAAAGCTAAGCAAATTGAGGTTATGTCACGAGACGTCGCTTCTTTCCGAAGCGTAGATGTCGCTGTGTATCACAGCCTTCCGTAAATTTTACTACACTGGTCTATTAAATTTTAAAACACATGTGCTATTTCTTCCTTTTAATGTGGTAGAAAGGAACGCATTTCACTTTATCCTGCTTCTTTACTACGCAATGTAATAATTTTTCCTCCGCGATTTTTCTCAGTGTAGGGACGACAGGGCCGCGTAGGGAGCTACGTGATTGGACGGTATATTTGTGTTGGGGAAGTGACGTCACGCTTTCGTTCGGGTAGTATGTCACAGACACTGGTGGCGTCACCTCGCTCCTGCGAAAAAGACTTTTTCTGGTCACATTGCTGCGGACACAAGCGGAGTAATTAGAAAGCAGCCGCGTAACTGTGCGGCTGTGATCGAGGGGGAAGTTACTATAAGTTGCGAAAACGTCGGTGAATGAACGCTTTTAAACTTGCTATTGAAATGGGCGAAACGAAATGTGGCGAAAGCGTAGAGTGAAATTTTTTTCGGTTTAACCTTCGTTTTCGGAAAAACCACTTTCTGAATCGGAGTATCAACGTTGTCGGAGCTGAAGACTGTTTTTAGGAGAATTAACGACCCGAGAATCGAAAGTTAAATGTCTGTAATTTCAAATTCTTGTCGTGGAATTGATATATGATAGAATAGTGACACATGTAAGGATCAATCATAATTCAAAAAGAAAGTTTAACTTTCCAGAGGGCATGGAACATCTTTAAGTATGGAGCTTTTTGATGTGTGGCAATTTTTAGCAGTCTTGGGGTAATTTATTAATTTAAGTACTCAAATTTTAATCTCGATTGTTTGGAAAGTAATGCAGTCCTGTGAGATTTTATTACACAGTTTTGCCACAGTTTGGATGAGAAGTTTCCTCCGCCGAAGTTTGATCCCGATTACGTAATTCGTTAGGTGTGTCAAGACGATAAATGTCGATAAGGCACCTTTATTTACATAATATTCGACGTTTAAAAAGAATTACCCGTACGACGAACGTTCTGAATCTCCCAAGGATGCATGAGAATTTCCTCACCGTGGAACGTTACCTTTATGCTGAAACTAAAAACCGAGTGGAAGCAATCAAAATTTTAATGGTCGTCCTTTCACGACGCGTTTGAAATACGACGGACCAAAAGGAAACACGTTTTCCGAACGTAGGTCGCGTGATTTTTAACGGAGAAATGGATCGCGTTGAAAAAGTAAGCACTAGCCGCGATAGTTTCATTGTCGTGCGAAAACGCGAGTAATTAAAATCGAGAGAACGGGCGTTACACAATACTTGACCTTCGTTAATGGGAAAATGAACACGCGAATTTCCCTCGGGGGATATTTAATTTTTAATCGACGCGTTTGAATGGCAGGCCGCTTGATGAATCGAAAGATGCTCACGAACGTTCTCCTCCGGGGAAAACTACTTTGAGGAATTTTATAGCCAAGCCTTGATCGAGGACCGTCTTACCTTGTTCTACGCTCGGTAATGAACCTGAAAGTAATGAATCATCGTAAAATCGCCGTGGCCTTGTGAATGGGGGTATGAAACAGAGTAGAAAGGAAAAACGGAGCGAGAATACTAAATGAGTTGAATTAGCTGGTTGTTTTTTTATTTTTCTTTTGTATCGAGAAAATTTTCCCTTTCATAATCTATGATAATGGAATTGTTGTATAGAAACGCAATTCAATTTTAAATCTTATTTAAAATTTTGATCACTTCTAACACATGGATACATGATCACTTTAATAAAAATATATAGTTATTGCATAAAGTTCTTGTTATTTTCTCAGGATTTATACAATAAGGGTTAAGTATTATTTCTGTGTTTACTTTACTTTTACTAATTAGATTTAATAATTAATAGTTAGCATATTCAGAATATCAGTTACTAATTAATTTTTATATTTAAGATTGAAATAAAACTATTTCATTTTCAAATAAGCTAAAAATAAATGAATGACGCAAAATTTAAAACGTAATATTTTTCGATGATTTTCAAATGAAATGTTGATTTTAAATAACATTTAAAAATCTTACTCCAAATAAAATGTAATATCCAACTTATTTGCGCCAATTGAAGAATAAAATCGTTTACGTTTTACTGTTTATTACTCCGCTCACTAGTCGAGCAACGACCATTATTCCTGTATTTACAGGGTGTTTGAGTGCACAGAACTAAAAAAGAAATTTATCAACGTAAGTCGAAGGTGGACGCCTCGAACCTTGATGGGAATGAAAAATGCAGAAATAAATGTTCGATGACGACGGGTTATCGAAAGGGGTAGTGGGGGTCGAACGGGGACCACCCCTCGTTGCTTGCCATAAGGTTCACGAACCCATGACTCATTTCGCATCACGCAATGACACCGAGCAAGCCCCACAATTTTCTTACTTGCTGACCGTGTAACGCATCATCGGTGCTTCCAAGAAATCGACGATATCGTCGTTCCGTTCTCCCCCGATGTTTTTCATTCGGACTTTTCGTCGCGATAACCTCTTAATCGGTTGAGTTCACGTCTTCGGACTTTTTCTTTTCCGTAACCTTGCCTCGTCGTTGAAGAAAATAGGGTTCTACGTTTCGTTGCCGCATCGCCGGGTCAGTAACAGATTATTTACTTTTCAGAAAGTAAAAAGATATAGTCTGTCATGCAATGGAAATTTCATTTTCATTTGAAATCTTATTAATACAGAGAATCTAAACAGATAAATTTGTATTGTATGTTGATGAGATTCAAATTTGTAATCTATTTGATCATTAATACAGATTATGAGTTTGGTCTCCATAATTTTGAACAACCTTATACGTTTTGTGTTTTTCTTTTTTGTACATACATTTTTTTTTTTTTTTTTAATTGTTTCATGGAGTTGATGCATTTTTACCCAAAACATACAATTAGAAATCAATGATATTTACCAGTTATTCTATATCTTTACAACGAAGCGTACAAAATAGATTAGTATGCAAAAATCTATCTAGTTTCATAGTTCTGTTAATTTTAAAACAAAAATACTTTGCAATGTAAATATTAATTACTTAATTTTGAAATACTATTGGTTATTTTTCAGCTATCGTAAAGTGTAAAGCCATTTCTAATTATTTCCTTTCAGCAATTGCATGTAGAATAAAGTTTTTCCTCATTAGTTTGTTCGTGGTTGTTTTTATTTTCCAATTTTCTGAATCATGGAAAAATATTGTGCAGGCATTTGGTGCGGTGCGTTAATTGTATGTACAAGTTTTCTTGATGCAGTCTCATCAGGTATATTTCAGCCATACTGAATACTGCATAATACCGTGAGTAGATGCTGTGCTATTACAATATTCAGCGTGGTATAGAGACAGCAATTTTGATAATGCAAAGTATAATGCGGTTAGTGGGCAGGTCCTATCGATTTTACATGGTGAAAGCTACAGCTCTAAAGCGATCAGGTTGCAGAATATGTATTTAATTAATCCGGCGGTGTCGTACGTATGCATCGAATTAGACGAAAATGTTGTAGATTCCTCCGATCCTTCCGAATTTCCAAGCATCTCGGAGCAATTCATAATAATATTTTACATTCATTTTTATCTAAAACATTCGACAATTTTTATTTTTAATTTCGTTAATCCGTTTGTTTTTCATTAACTAACAACTCTGTGAAAATTCTTTTGATCTCGAAGAATTCCTTCGGATTAAAACCTAAAACTAGCTGCACGCGAAGACAAGAAATGGCAGCAATAAATCAAACTGAACCGACGAGTACAGTATTCGTTGCCACGATATTAGATCCGACATCGTCGTCTTTATTGGCTGAATTAGAAATTATTGGAGGCTCGATTTGTGAGTTCGTAAAAAAAAAAATGTAGCGGGATGTCGAAGGATGTTGTGTCGATCTTTTCTCTGCTATCGATAATTGAACGGGAACTTTAATGGGAGGTCGGGGCACTTTTGGACAACTTAAATTTGCATCCTTAAATATGTTCTTTGTAATATTAACCATAAAATCCTCGAAACAGTTGCAAATGAGTGTTGATTGAGTGGTGTGATTAAGTATCTATATTTACTTGTTACTTTAAAGTAACAGTTATATTTCTAGTGCATAAAAAAATATAATTCCAATTTAAAAAAATATCCGATTGTCTTCCCTATTTTGCATTTCGGCATCACTTCATAGAATATTGATTTGTTAATTAAACGTGTTGTTCCGCGCGATCGGGTTCCTATCGGTTGTTATTAACTTCTCCTCGCTAACTTTATTCGTTTATTCCATTATCGCGATCCACTTCCGTTGACGCGTTTATTGAGCTTTCCGTGCCGCTGGAGGATGAATGCGACCATCCCCGTCCATTCCTCGACGCAGAGGTTCAAAATTCTAATTAAGATTACTCTTCCGTGTTCGGTGCGCGAGGACGGTCGAACAATCACCGTCGCGATGTTAATTAGACGTTAATTATACCCGTTGGCATGGTGTCGCGGCGACTTAATGTAGAATGATCCTCCATTTCAAGGGATCTTTGCTTCTGGCGAGCTGGAAAGATAGAATACAATTACCCTCATTATAAGCTGAAATTAATTAAACCAGTCTTGTTTCTTGGAATCGTTTAGAGCAATCGAGCTTTTTTCCGTTATTTACATTTTTGAGAAGATAAGAGTTAACTGTTTGCCCGTGGCAAGAAGTTTTCATTAATGCGGAACTAATTATAAACGATAAGGTTTTTGTAATGAGAAATTCTATGGTATGTGCACGTTTAAAAAACGTGAAAAAATTCGGTATGTTTGGTATGGAATAAATGAAAATAGTAAGAATTTTAGTTTATTATCAACCCGTGGTGTTACAATTTATTTATAATTGAACATATTTATACGAATTATTTAATTATAGAACTTCGCTATTTGTATATTTAAAATCAGTTTAACAAGTTGTTTTAACAGTTCAAAAAATGACCACCATTTTATTCAGAAGTGTATCTAGTTTCTAGACACGAAACGTATTTGAGTCAACTTAATGCATTGCAATACAATAAGCATCTGCAATACAATTTATTATAAACTTATTAATATGTCTTTGAACCTGAGAATTTTTTTCCTTTTCTGTTTCTTTCAAGTTTAGCAAACCAACACAAGCACAACAATTTAGGTCTGTGAAGGCACCTCTAAGTGCCAATTTTTGTGAAATACGCATGTTATTCATTGTTTTGTCGGACCAAAATTTTCGTTTGTCCAACCCTTAAGGCTAGGGTCACACGAGCGACAAATTGACGTCCGTTTCTACGTGTGTCTCATGTTATACTACGACGAACGTTGCGACAAACGTAGAAACGGATGTCAATTTGTCGCTCGTGTGACCCTAGCGTAAAACAGAAGTTTTGACGTAATTAAAAAAACTTGCGACATAAGCATCCTGACGAACATTTTTTATTAATTTGTAAGTGGTTTACGATTGTCCATAATTTGTCCACATTTGTCCACCCTTCAAAAAAGTCATGACAAAATTAAAAATTTGATGTTAATTCCCATGAACATGTTCCATTGATTTTTAAGTAGAATAGGATTTTCTATGATTTGTCGACATTTGTCCATCTGCACTTTTCGTTTGTCTACTCTGAAAAAAAAATTTTTTGACGAAATTAAAAAAAAATTAATGTTAATTTCCATTCTTCATTGATTTTGAAGTAGGATAAGATGGACAAATATGGATAAATTATGGACAGTCTTATCCTACTTAAAAAGCAGTTAAAACTATTTATGGGAGTTTATTTTTTTTATGGGTGGGACAAATTTTGTTTCACAAATGTGGGAAAATCATGGACAATTGTATACCACTTACAAATTAATGAAAAATATTCGTAGTGGTGCTCATGTCTCAAGTTTTTTTAATTTAAATTTGTCAGGGTCATAATTTTTGTTAGGGTTGGACAAACAAAAATTTTGGTTGAACAAATATTGATAAATCGTGAAGAGACGAATAATATGCGTATTTTACAAAAATTAGTACTTAAGAGTGCCAACTCCACCGACCTCAAAAATTGGCATCATTTTACTATCTTATGACGGATAAGTATTCTGATGTTTCTGATAATTATACAAGCATAAAATTAATCGAAGACTTGGTAAACGAATGGGGTATAATGACCTTACCATATCTCAGGGTTCAAGACCTTCCAAAATACATATTTACTTTCTCAAATATTTGGTAGGTGTAGGTTTAATCTGTGCTAAAATATTGGTTTAATTAACGCATAAGCTAATTTGACTTAACATTGCACTGCCAAGTTTGAGGAAACATTAGACGGTTCGTCATAGTATATTACTCGAGCTTATCTATTAACCTAGTAAATATTTTAAGTACAGTTGACCTTTGAATAACGGGAGGTTAAGGTACTTAAGTATACATATGTACTTCATACTTGGAATTCCTCGTATGATTTTGAACTCTTAAATTTAATTATTTTACAATACCATATTGTTCTAATAATTAAATAAGTTTAATAAAAAAAGGTGTTGTTACCAAAATTGTAGGAAGGAGAAAATACGTCTATAGCGTGTTGAGGTGAGAAGATTGCACTCGGGTACCATTGGTTATATGTCGTCCGGAGTGCCACTGTGCTGAGGTGAGAAGATTGCACTCTGGACGGCATATAACTAATGGGACCCGAGAGCAATCTTCTCGGCTCACCACAGTACCACAGTACATTATAGGGTGAGACAGTAAACTGTGACAATTGAATGTCGTCGAAAGTATTCATGATTTTAAAACTCTTACTTTTTGTATATGTATAATAATTTTTGGTACGTACAATTTATTAGGTCATTATTAGGTCATAAGTAATGTCATTTACAGTTATATTTAATCACTGATTTTCAGATTATGTATTGTTTTTTGTGATCCCTTTATATGGTTTTTTAGTTTTTATTTAATCATTTTCAGTACTTTAAAATCAGAATTAGAACGAAAAATATTGCTTATGGCATGACCTAATATACTTTGTCATACTTAATTGCATTATTACATTTACTATTGATTACTGTCTTTTTCTTTAAATGCAATTGTATGCTTTCCAATATATTGCTAGATAAATAATAATTAACGTTAACATGTCTCCTGCCGCATGGAATTTTCATAATACAAGTGAACCATATTTTGCAATCGAAATTTAAATTAAAATTATATAAAAAGGAATTTAAAAATATTGAAAAATTAATAGAATTCTTATTATAGAATTAATTATAGAATTCTCTACTTTAGAATATTTATTAGCAAGGCCATATTTACCATAAGGTGCATTAGGTGCAAGCTGGGGCTTCATCTTTTATGGGTCCACATTTTAAAGCTTTGATCTACATAAGCAAAATAAGTTGAAATACATATTACTAACAAGTATCAAATTCATAATATAAACATTAGAAGTTGAAAATTGCTTTTTTCAATTCTCCATCTTCAATTTTTCGAAACTCCAACTTCAGACTCTCAAATATTTACTTTTCATTAAAAAAATCTCTAAATCTGCAACATGAAATTTTTAAATCTTGAAACGTAACTTTAGAAATATACAAATATCCAAAATCTCCAATCTAAAGTCCTGAAAACCTTGAAGTCTTCAATTTTCAACCTTTGAATTTTTAACTTCAAATTTGTATATATCCAGCTCTAAATTCATCAACTTTCTATTCTACTTCCAAAGATAAATTTTAGCTGAAGATTTTAAATCTCCAACTTGAAACGTTTAAATGTCTACATTGAAATCTTCAAAACTCTTTAAATTTCCATTTCTTCGACTTAAACGATAAACATTGCATTATGCTGTAATTTTAGTGATTTAGTAATTTTTATAATGTTATTCGTATTATATATATCTTTTATTTTCGATAACCATAATGAATGTAGATTTTCTTTTTGGAGTCCTCATAATGATGCGTCTAGAAAAGTTTAAATGCGTCCCTGCTTAGAGTTTCACTAAAAAACTTGAAATTTGGCTACAGTAAGAATATTTTTAAGTTTTATTTTCTAAATTTTTTAAAATATTAACAATAACAATGAATAATATTGAATTTTGAACAATGAATATTGAATGGACAATGAATTTTTATTTTTTTGACCACGAAATGAGCCTTTGATTGAACGAGGCCCTTGGGCTACAGCCCAAAAGCCCATGCCTAAATTCGCCCCTGGTATAACCGGATTCGCGTTTTTTCAAACCCGCGCTATTCGAGGGTCAACTGTGTACCAGAACTGTCTTACAGTTCGTTGCAGTGTAAATTTGCCTTTGTGCAACTGTTGGTGCACCCGCGAGTGCAAGTGAGTCTGACGATCACCGTTTTTTTCAGTTGAATTGAAAAAACATGCGATCGTACACGGATGTATGTCACCTTATCTGTTACTTTTTTGGCTGTTAATCTTTCGGTTTTCATCGTCGTCGCTACCGTTTTCTGACTTCAGGATAAATTTAAGAAAGTAGTTGACATTTAGATTACGTTTCCGTAATTAATAATGAATAATAAAAAATAACTGTAACGTACTTAATACATTAAATTTTAGTATAAGTTATGTTCAAAATATTGGATAATGTTCGTGCTGCTTTAATAATGTTGATAAAGAAAAATCGCAAAGCAGAAAGTTGAATTCAAAGTACCTGTTTCCGAAGATCTGCAGAGCCAAGAGAGTACTCGATCGCAGGGTTTCTGTTCCTAAGCATCCCTCCCTGCCTTTAAGCATCCATTCCGCACAGTCTGAACAGCGAAGTTCAAATCTAATTCACGATTTACTTCTGTTCGACTATGTGGTAAAGAAAATCGATGCGCAGAGGCGTGGAACGACTCGTTTATGTGTCGTTAGGCACTTTCAAATCATTCTTGGTGATGATTACGTTGGATGTGTCCTACATGCTAGCTACACGAGGGCGACTCACTTCCCGTGCAATCAGGTCTGACCAATTAATGCTTGAATGTCTTTTTATTTGAACTCATAATGAACATCAATCACGGATGTTCTCTGATGTAAAACTAATCCAATTCTTTTTACTGTAAAAAAATCGGTTTTGCTATAACATGCTTTCTTTTTAGATAGTTTAGTTTTCATTTAATCGTCAGTCAATGAAGTGAACTGTTTCCTAATCTTTCAAATAAGATGGAAATTTGATTTGAAAATGAACCAATTTTATTTCGAACATCCATAAATACAGTGTGGCCGGTTTAACTGGAAACCTTGGAATATCTCGATAGGGGTTAAAGTCGTAAAAAAATTGTTCTAACAAAATGGTATGATATAGAAGAAAACACTATGTGCTATAAAAATTTTCGCAACAAATGGAAAAGATTTTAAAGTCAACTTAAATTTTATAAATGGAATACTATGTTTTTTTATTTGTAATATTATGGTCTTAGTTGCGACGAAATTAACGATGCGCAATAATAGTTATTCCCCTTCTATGAAAGTTAAAATTATGAAGTTGTTCTGCAGTAGATCAATACTTGGCCCGTGTCTTTCACCCGTGACCGAACTTGATTATGCAGCATTAATAAGAACCAGAGTTTCAAATTTTTAACCGAATGCTTCGTTTGTGAAAGTGTTATTACCAACAATTTGTGAAAACGACAATATACTAATTTCTACAGGGTGATTCTCCCGCCAGTAGAATCAAAGGGAGAATCACCCTGTAGAAATTAGTATATTGTCATTTTCCCGGCAATGGACTCAAAAGGGAGAATCACCCTGTAGAAATTAGTATATTGTCATTTTCACAAATTACACTACTAAATATTGAGTTACTAACGCACCATCTAAATATTTTGTTTACCGATAGATAGAATAGTACACTCACTGCACCTACTTTTTTTGGGACTAATGCCTGTTTTTCACTTTCTGAAAGTGTTTTACCAGATCGAGTTTTCATAAATTGTGGAAATGTAAACTGCCAGTCTGTATTTCGTCAGCAGGACTTTTCCAAAACGTATATGACCTACCATTCTACATCGTTGGTTTCGTCTCAACCAACGTAATATTAAAAATAAAAAGATATAGTCTTCTATTTAAAAAATATAAGTTGACTTATTCTAGTCTTATTTACATTTCCCGCTGTAAAAAGGCAACCTAAGATGGCCGACGGCTTCCCCCTTAACTTGGTACCGTACTCTGCCCCTCGTCCAAGTATGCCCAGTCCCTATATTCCTAAGTCTGTTGGCTTAACTGGAAATGATTAAATATCTGGATAGCCATTAAAGTTGTAAAAAAATAGTTGGAATAAAATTTGTATTAATATGGAAGGGGGACACTACGTGTATAACAATTTTTGCTACAAGTGAAACTTGCGAATCGGTGTCGTCCGCGAATCAACCGACAGAAGATTGCGAATCGGTTTCGATCATCGCGAGAAAAAAACGTACGGTTCGGCATCGAAACTCAACCATAACCGAAATTCTTCACCATCGTCTCCGCGTACGAACTGCCGACAAACGTTCGTGTCGGCTACGAAGAAAACCAAGTGTCCAATTTGCCATACGGGAACGCACGAGCCGTATCAGTGCAAAAGACTCATCGAGTGGATAATCGATGAACGCTCGACAGCAGTTCGCAAGGCTGGTCTCTGCTTAAATTGGTCCCCCTCCCCCGGTGCTGGGGCGTCCATGAGGATTTCCCCCACGAAAAAAAGGTACTGTCCTACCTTAGCCTGTTTCAGTATCGGTCAACTCAACCTCTCCAATCGTGGAGATTCAACGGATCTCATCCTTCAGAAGACGCAACTGGGATAAATCATCGGGGGAGTGTTCGACCTGCAAGGAACGTACGTCGCCAAAAACGTTTCTTCGCAATATTGACTTCGACCTTAAATCATTTTGGGAGCTAGAAGAAGGACCACGCCATGGTTCTAGCAGCTCGAACATACGACATCGTGGACGTGGTATTTTGGACAGACTCGACCATCGTCCTCAACTGGTTCATCAAGAATCCGAATACCCTGAAAACCTTTGTTTCGAATCAGACGAAGACAGACGTCAACGCGTGGCGACATGTTCGGTCCCACGACAACCCGGTTGATATGTTATCGCGCGAAATATCGCCGGATCAGTTCCTCGAGTCCAGGATTTGGCATCATGGACCAGATTGTCTCTCCAACAACGTCGCGGATTGGCCAGAGTCAATCACCGAATCTCCAATCGAAATTTCCGAACTCAGGAAACTACCTCACTACAATCGTCGCGAGTAGTGAGGAGATCTTGAGTCGGTATTCGTGCATCAACCGTCTTTGACGCATTGTGGCTTACTGCCTCCGATTTCGTTCGAAAAATCAGGAGCGCGGAACACTATTGGTTGCCGAACTGCAGCGTGCGAACGACCGGATCCTGTTTCTCACACAATCCGCAGCATTCGCCCAGGACCTTCACCACCTTCAGATGGAATTGGAGTTGCACCCGAAGAGTAAGCTCCTTCCTCTACATCCTTTCGTCGATGAGAAAGGACTGTTGCGCGTTGGTGGAAGGTTGCAGAATTCGACCCTACCGTATGAGCAGAAGCATCCGATCCTGCTTCCGAAGGGTCATCCAGTTACAGAACTCATCATTCGACACGCGCATGGATCTAACCATCGTGCAGGTATCACGTCCACGCTATACACCCTTCAGCAGTCGTATTGGCCAATCGACGGGAAGAACACCGCTCACGAGATCGTTCGTGGTTGTGTCAGGTGCTTCCTCGTCAACCCCGCGGACTACCGCGGACCGCTAGTGGACTACCTAATGGGCAATCTACCTGCCGCGAGAGTCATCGAGTTCCGACCTTTCCACAATTGTGGCATCGACTATTGTGGGCCTTTTTACATAAAGGAACGCCGCTACCCTAATCATGCGCGCGTTAAGGTATACGTAGCTGTGTTCGTGTGCTTTGCTACGAAAGCCGTGCACCTCGAAGTCGTCAGCGACATGACGCCAGAGGCCTTCATCGCTGCGTTGAAACGGTTCGTCGTGCCCCGAGGAATACATATGTATGTCGGAACATATATTCGGACAACGGCACGAATTTCGTCGGTGCAAACAACGAATTTCACGAGCTTTACAAAACCTTGCGAGAGGATGATAAGGTGCGACAATTTCTCATCGAGAAAGAAATTTCGTGGTATTTTATGCCAGCTTTGTCTCCTCACTTCGGCGGGTTATGGGAAGCCGCGGTTAAGAGCTTCAAACATCACGTGAAGCGCGTCATCGGCGACGAACTGTTTACGTTTGAACAGTTTTCAACGTTTGTTACGAAAATCGAGGCGATTCTTAATTACCGTTCTTTGACACTTCTTTCCTCCGATCCTAACGAACCATTAGCCCTGACTCCTGCTCATTTCCTAATTGATAAGTCATCAACGAGTCTACCAGAAACCGATTTTACGGCGACCGCGACCAATTGGCTATCGAATTGGGAACATGTCTAGAAGGTCAAACAAGACTTCTGGAAGCGATGGTACAAGGAGTACATCAACCACTTGAACATTCGCCACAAGTGGTCCAGGGGTGCACACGAGATTAAGGAGGGGACCATCGTCGTCCTTGAAAGGACGATCATCTTCCACCTATGCAGTGGTATCATCGGAAAAATCGACAGAACCATTTTGGTCATCGTTCGGACCACTTAACTTTTGAATACTCGAGAACCTTTTTGGTTATTATTCGGATCGTTAAAGAAAACTTCTTCGATAATCGTCCGGATCGTTAGGAAGAACAATCTTCATCATCGTGCGGATCAGTAGGGAATCGTTCAGATCTCAGTGATCATAATTCGGATCGTCTTCGTTGTTTCACTTGCACACTATATAAACCTTTTTTTATTTGTTGAAACAGTCACCCAAGATTAATTTGGCACATGTTTACAATACTCCAAAGAGCAAGCGATTGACTCTCTAAATTCTAAACAATTTAGAGGCGAATTTTACAATTGTTAGCCTAAATAAAAAAAAAAATATTCTTCATTCAGTTTTCGAGGTAATGTTTTTTTACGACTTATTTAAATGTAAAGGCACACTAATAGAGACATGCACATTAGTAGGGACCAATACCCTATTACAAGTGTGGCGTCTCTATTGAATTTTCCAATTAAAAGATCGCTCTAGCAGCTAGCGAAATAATTTTTCTCAGACTGCTACGACCGAAGAGAGCCTTCGATTAGAGCGTTCGGCGCGTTGAATGGGGAATATCCTTTAATTTGATTGTTTGCGAGGTAGGAACAAATTCGGAGGGAACTGCGTCGGGAAAGGGTGTTCTCGAGGGAGCGAATCGACTCGGTGGAACTCCCAGGGGAGTCAGGAGTAATTAACACATTGTGCACCTGTAAACTTTGCTTGATCAGACTTTGGCGAACTCTGTTTCCCGTAAACTATTTTAATTAAAAGCCACGCCAATTTTATACCGTGCAAATGGCCAAGTTAGGCCACGGCAAATTACATTCTTTCCGTTTCAACTGTTGCACTTACAAACAGATCTGAAGGATGCGTTTTGATGTTAAATGGTTGTGCTGAAGTTGAAGTATGCTGTGTGCCACTGACCGAAGGATAATCATTTCTTGTTATACTCTTGTTATCGGTAACGAGCTCGTAGAGTGCATAGACATATAAGAATAGACTGTACATCACGGGGAAAGCGAACGGCGCAACTTTAGAAAGAGTTGAATGCTTTGGGAGGGCTTGTTATCTTTTTTAAATCGAAATATAGAAAGAGATAGCAAGTCCTCTCAAAGCATCTAATTTTCTAAAATTGGGACACGGCTGCAGGTTGACGCGCAGTCTATAGTTATTATTATGTCTATGGTAGAGTGTTAAGCTGCGTCTAATTTTGCGTCTCTATTTTGCTATATAACATATTTCTATAACTTGTTAGAAAATTATGTATTTGATACTACAATTACAAGTTTGTAACAAGTTTATAACATTTCTCACATCGTTGAGGATGTTCAGATAGCAAAGTTAAAAAATGTTATATATAACATGTTATTATAACACTTTTCGTGTTATATGTATAACGTGTTTTGTTATATGTATAGTGTAGACGCAGCTTATCATATTGGTGTCTGAAGTCTGTTCAGGCGTTGGTGATTCGGAATGTGAGAAAATGTGGTAGAAAGATAGTCGCTCTGAGAAACGATAAAAATAGCGATGAGTTTGTAGCGTATAACAACTGCGAACATTGGTGTACAATTAGTCCAAATGATTCGTAAGGGTTACTAAAAAATCACGAGACGGAAAAATGCTTATTCCAACTATTTTATATAAAAAATATATAAAAAGTATACATGTACATATACTATATACATCCCCGCTCAAAAGTATGTGGACACTAACCATTTTTATGAAATTTGATATATTATGTATACTGTTGTTGTTAGACGGTATTTATTGTTAAGTTCTGTTACGTACATGTATGTAATGTATTCTAGTAGCACAAAATTAAACAATTCACTTATTTAACTTATTTAAGTATACATAATATATCACAAATTTCATAAAAATGGTTAGTGTCCACATACTTTTCAGCGGGGGTGTACATATCTACGTATGTACATATATATATTTTTTTATGTTTTTTATATATAATAGTAGAAATAGACATTTTTCCGTCTAGTGATTTTCTAGTAACCCTTGCGAATCATTTGGACTAATTGTACATACTTGCAGTGATGGTAAGACTGAAGTGTTAAAGTTCAAGACGAAATATTTAAGATGTTTAAATTTTCAATAGCAAGTGGACAATTTACTGTGCTATTTTTCTAAATTGAACTAAGAAATTGAAGAAAGTAGCTTTAGCCTTTCTTTTGAAAAAAGTAAAAGTGGCAATGACACACAATCTTTTTTAATTAAACAATCATTTGACTATATTATTTTTAAATTTAATGAAATGCGGTAATTAATTAAAGGGGTTATCATCGTCGATAGGAATTGTACTTTTTTAAAAGTACCAGTTGATGCAAATTTTCTAGCCTGAACAATGCATTTAATAACAAAAGACAATGAATTAAAAAAATTAGTAAATTACATAATGACTTCCAACTTCTAGAATCTTCTATATCTTGAAGATAAAGTATGCATAATTTTTTAAAAAATGATCGGTCAGTCGCAAATAAAACTCAAGAAAATAAGATTGACAGATATAGCTTAAGGTTTCTAAAAATATTTTGGGCATATTTCAAGTAAATCGATTGATTGGCTCACGAAATAGTACATATATCCACAGGTTTTGAAAATTGTATTTTAAGAAAAACGCTTTTAAGTTGCGAATTTACTGACATATGAAATAGCATTATCAAATCTTCAAAGTCCATTTTTAAAACTCGCAGTACATAAAATATACAATAAACAATATTAATTTTTGAATATTGATATTGCTTTTATACATTCTGCAAATATATAAATACAAAATAACGTTAACCTTTAGGGGAGTTTTCTTTTGACTTTACTAATTGTAAGTGATTAATTTCAGTCACTGTTATCACACTATACAATTTAATTAACACTATCGAAAATAATCCTTCGATAACATTGCATTCTTGTGTCAAAGAGGATATTAAGATTTCTTCAACTTGTTACCTGTACTTAAGTAGAAAAAGAAAGAAAAAAGAAATATGTGATCAAAAACAACGAAGCTGGAGTTCTGAATAGTGTCTCATAATAATCGCAGGATACATCGATTTTCCTCAGGCCGTGTACACATTTAACTGGGTTAAGTGTGTGCAAGCAGTTCTGTACTTCCACCTTCGCCACCACGGAAGACGTTAATCGCGGACTAATGTTTCTTTAAGAGGGTCAGGTAATCTCTGGCCAATAGGAGGGTAAAGCCACCCTACTTTGTGTATCTTTTCCCCAGGCAACTGTTCACAGCAGGCTCTCCAAATTTCTGCGCGTTGCTTCAGCTGTTCGTGAACGATAAAGGGAACTTTGATTAACGGCAGGTGACAGTTTTCGGCTTTCCACGATGATAGAAAATACGAACGAATACTCATTTTATTTTAGAGAAACAAGACTTGATAATCATGGAACTTCATTATGATTTACAAATGTAATGCAGATGATGTTGGTTTAATCTGTTTTTTTAGTACTTATACAATTGAAAACGATAAAGATTGTGTTTGTTTATGGTATGTATATGAATGTTTCGTTTATGGTTTATGGTATGTAGAATTACTGATCAAATCTAGAATTGTTAAGATTGCTAACAAAAGAATAGTTTGAATAGTTTTATGTCCACGTATTCGTAATGATAAGGAAGTAATAGTTCAGAAAAGTCGACATGCAGTGAATGTAACATTTTTTTTTAAACAGTCGGAAAGTGTTTAGCCAATGAAATTGCTTATAGTTGTATCTTAAGCGGAGTGTTTCCTCCCCTTTAGAGTTTGGAGGCGGAGCATTTTCTTTACTCTAGTGTTTGGAGGCGGAGCATTCTTTTTACTCTAGTGTTTGGAGGCGGAGTGTTTATCTCACTTTAGAGTTTAGAGGCAGAGCATTTTCACCATTCTAGTGTTTAGAGGCGAAGTGTTTACCCCACTTTAGAATTTGGAGGCGGAGCATTTTCTCCACTCTAGTATTTGGAGGTGGAGTATTTTCCTTGCTCTAGTGTTTGGAGGCGGAGAATTTTCTTTACTCTAGTGTTTGGAGGCGGAGCATTTCCTCCACACTAGTTTTTGTGGGTGAAGGTGATCGGCACCTGTGTTTCTGTTTATGATTAGAAGCAGAGTTGTCGATCCGTCATAGATAGTTTAATTAACTTGCTTAGGTTAACGCAGTCGCCTGGCAAGCGAAAAATTGAATCATGGTCCAGGCGATCCGATCGGCCGATATTTTCTCCTGCATGAGTAAATTGTTTTCCCTTTTTTATTCATCGCAACTTAATTGAAGTCATACTTTTTCATCTTTTTTTTTATACTATATAAAAATAAAAAATTAACCGTCGATTCGGATATTTCTTTCTCTAACTTTACATATTTCTCAATTCAGTTTCATAGTTACATTTTTAAATACCTTGTTTTCTATACTCTGCTTTTCTGTACTCTGTTCATAAAATTCCTGGAAAGTTCTCGCGTATCCAAGGGACACTTCATTCCGAGTATTATAAACGCAACGTGTCAGGAGTCAGGAGTAAGCTGATTCTCTCTGCCTTTAATCATCGCTGAACAAGCTTGCTTGCTCTTCGGTTATTTAGCCTTAAGCGCTATAAAAGCTGCCTGTATTCTTTTCAGACGGCTTTATTGCCTCGCGATGTTTTATTTATGAGAAAAATCGCGTCCTAGTTGAACGAAAATTCACTGTCAGCGATTTACGAGGGCGGAGTGGCGTCCGTTTAGAACTCCGATAACCATAGATTTATCGCGTCTCTCGGTGCGCGCATGTTATAGTTGCTAGTGAAAGGAACTAGTCTGCGGTGGAAATTACGTTCGGGGGATTAGAAACTCTGAAACAAGAGTGGAAACTTTCTGGAAATGTTCAAACAATGGGAGGCCAGGGACAAACGTAACGATTTGACTTTTAGAATCTGTGACTTTTGAACTTTCCAAGGTCTTTTAGAAATTCGTATACTACTGCAAGCTTTAATTCTGGGACAGATAATTGAACTCAACAATTTGAAATATATTACAGTAGTGTTTTTTGTTTTAGATAAATCTTTCTTTAAAGTTAGGCATTTCCTACTTCTAAGAAAAAAGTATATGTTTAATAATAACTAGTATGTTATATATTATATAAAACCAATATATTATGTCCAAGTTCTCGGACAGTTTTAGTAACTAACTGTTTATTCTATTATAACTGGTTAGTTGTAGAAATCAGCAACTGTTATGGGAAAAAGGAACGCGCAACATGTTTTCGTTCGAGATTTTCATCTGAATTGTCCGTTTTCACGATCCAATTTCTAGTTACTTTTTGTCGGAACCAGAACTTGGATACAGTTTTTGGACCGTGGACACAGGGCTTAAGACTTTTAATAATAATTAATAGATAAGATGCCCTTCAGTGATATTCATATTTATTGTATAGACACACATAAATAAACACAGATAATTTGAAATGATTTCACAGAGCTGAGATAAAAATAAAAATAAGAGAAGAAAATAATTATCCGATTGACATTTGTTTTATAAAACTTGTTACAATTGTTCAAAACTTTCTTTATTGTATTTAGTTCCTGCAGCGTTAAAGGTCAGTAAGGATGCAAGTGATGCATTGGAAGGAGGACTTACAATCAGGGGAAGCAAATTTGAACTTTCGTTGTAGCTTTTCGCGATGGTCTGGTATTTCCGCGTGGAAAACTTTACCTAGTCAAGAATTCGGGACTCATTAATTATTCTGAGGCGGTATAGCAGGTTTCAAGGGAACAACCGCACTATGTTTAGCAACGGTTTTACCCGTCAAGCGCGAAAGTAAACACGTTTGAAAAGGCGCTTTTATCCAGGTGCCCCACGATTATGTAATACTTTTTAATTTAAACATGGAACTTTCGCACGAGTCAACGTCACTGTAAATACCGAACATTCTACAAGACGAGGCGCGTAAAGTGTGATAATTAAATGGTTGTAAATACCAGTACCTACTAACAGGAAATGTTATCATGGAAAACTAAATTATTCAGGGAACTATAACACGTACTTAGGTTTGTCGTTTAAGTTTCTTTGCTGTAGATAAAGGTGTTACGAAGATATTTAAAACTTAGTCATGTTAAATAGAATTGTATATTTATGCAATACATATACCTAACACGGAATCATTCCGAGAAGGGGTCGCGATATCAAGTAGTTATTGATACTCTTAGAAATCTTAAACACTGTCAACATGATCTGTTAGCTGCTAATGACTTGTGCAATACAAGAAAATAGGCTAAAAGCATTCTAGCTACTCAGCAAGATCAGAACCTCGGCACCACCCACTGTAACGATCATTTTTTTCATCATAGTATCCAACATAGAATTTGTTTAGGCTAAAAAGCAGAAAATTAAAAAATTTGAAGGTGCAGATTTAGAGATTTTCAGAATTGAAACGAAAGATTTTAGGATATCATGTTATAAATTTCAAGATATCAAGTTACAGTTTTAGACATTTTCAGAGTTGAAATTGAAGATTTGAAGGTATCTAACTTGAGATTTGAAAATTTTAAGTTTTAGAAACTTTTCAAAGTTAAAATTAAAAGTTTAAGCAATTGAAGTTGGAAATTTGAAGGTTTGAAAAATGAAAAGCTTGAAAATTTCAAGGTTTTGCAAAGTTAAAATTTTAGATTAGAGGGTTTGAAGTTGGAAATACAAAAATTTCAAGTTGAACATAGTTGAAAAGTTAAGGTTAAGGATGTAAAGTATAGTTAGTTTTTAAATTTCTTCTTTTGGATTTTCTACGCTTCTTCAAACAATCAAATTCGCTCAGATTGTATTATATTTCAATTTTTAACCAATTTCTAAAGACTTAAAATTTCAGATTTAGAGATTTTTTTTAAAATATCATAGTATTTAACATATAAAATACATTTATATAGAATATTCTATATATTATTTTAACAGTGTTTAAGGTTTCTAACAATAATATACTCTATTTGATATCGTGATTCTGACTACTCAGAATGCTTCCTCGTATGAGAGGTGATTTTTTGTAACAAAATTTGCCATCATTATACCAGACTTTGAAATAGGGTGTTTCAAACTTGATTATGTATATATTTCAAGGAGCAATGGATTTTTTTGTGATATGCGTTGTATCCTAACAAAACACAGATTTTATATTTAATAATGTATTCAAATGTAATGTAGTGTTGTAATCATAAAGAACAATATTTTCTCTAATTGTTATCTACTCAACGTAGCAAGAATTTGAGAACCGAATTGAAAGTTTTCTGTTCATGAGCAATGTTCAACTAAGAATTACTACAAAATATGTTGGAATATTCAATAGTGTATGTGCACCTGTACAAGTATGATTTCTATAGAGTTTAGAGTATTTCTATGAGCTATAGACTATAGAACACTAAAGATTATATGGTATTAGTTGAATTTGTTATGTCAAATTAAAAAATATCAAAGCCATTGACACATGTCATTTAAAACTTTTAAAACATCATTTTATTCCCACATTATTTTCTATTCTATTATAGGTGACAAATGAATGACTCTTCATCTATTTTCATATCTGACTTATGACTAAATATGCTCTTATATCTATCATAGCCAATTACATAGCTCGGAACTTACCGATTGCCCAGCGCTCACCACGTAGAGATTACTATGTGTTGAAACCCGTAGAAAGATATGAAGATGGAATCAAAATCCCATTCATCTCCCTTTACAATGTAAAGTTTAGACTTTAGACAAATCTTCTGAACTAAAATTTGAACTATGATAAACTTCAGAGACGAATGGAAGTAATTTTCCATCCATCTTTGTAGTTCAAACCTTAAACTAAAATTTAAGTTATGTAGTGAACCTCAGAGATGAATGGAATCAATATTCAACTATCTTCTTGGTTCACATTGTAAATTGGAGAACTGCTAAGTAATTTCACAATTTTGATTACAAATTTTTAGTTTCAAAGATTCGTTTTCTATGCAAGTAAAGGTTTATTAATATTTACTTTACAAATAAAAAAGTTTGAAATTTCTACTAACTGATGAGTAAAATTGACAAATTTTTAATGTGTCTTTAAATAATAATTCAGTTAAAATTACTGCAAATAAAGTATGTAATTATAAAGAATTCACATAACACGATTCTCCGATTTTTGTCGTAAATTTTCACTTAGTTTCTTTACTCTTTTCTTTCCCTGTTTAAGTGAAATAGTTTTTTAAAGAGACATTGATTCTTTTATGATAAAAATTTTAACTAATATTAAAATACATTTAATTATTCAGAATAAAGGATAAATTCGGTAATGGATAAATTCAGTAAAAATTTCTCTGTGTTGGTCCAATTGAAATTTATTAATTAGAAAAATTTAATTTTATGGTTCATACGAAAAGAGAAAATATAATGTCAGATCACGTACATTATTCACTGTAAATGAGATCAGTTAATTTGCCTTTGATCATTTTTAACTATTCACTTTTGAATTTAGTTACGAGATTAAAGAAATATGCACAATGAACGCAACATTTATCATTGAAGTGATATAAATTTAACAATTTTCACTTGAATAAAGAATTTTTAATTCTCCGCAAAAATTGTGTAAAAGCAACAGAAAAAAGTCTTTTTCACCAATGTTGTTGTTGAAATGTTGTACATTGTTTTGTTATAATTATTCTCAGAAATTTACCAAAATCAGCATTTGTCCATAAGCTGAATATGTGCTCTCTGCATAATAAAAGATTTAAATATAGTATAATCTAATTGATGCATAATATAATAACAAAGAGAATACCATTATCAATTGATTAAACAACTTTGGTTGAGATTTAACTCATGGAACATAAAAATAGCAAAGAAAATCAGTGTTGTATTCGGTGGTCTGGTGTAAAGCTAAAACAGTTTATGTTATGTGTTTCTTTTTTTTAAATTGTTAAGTTCATGTTCTAGATTCTAGAAAGATTCGATACTATTTTATTGTGTGCAATAAAAAATGTGTTTCAAAATGAAAGAATGGGTTAGCACTTCATGATTCGATATTAATATTTAATATTCTAAATAGTTAATCAAAATTGTAGATTATAAATAATTATTTAATATTTTAAATATTCTAAAATATTTATGATTTAAGAAACTGTTTGTTTTTATATATTTCTTCACTCTTATCTTGCATCAATTTAAAACAAAAATAATTGTATGTTTCATTTTATCCACTTTGGTAGTTTTAGTATTAAATGGTAATACTTGAAATATGAAAGCATACGACTGACTATCTGTTGCTGAGAAGATGTCCCGCGGACAACTTAGAATTGTGAGTGCACATGAGATTAGATTCTGATAACTAAATTTGCATTTTCCTCAAGAGACATCTTCTCGACAACGCATGATACATCGTGTTGTTTTACAACTTCAAATTCGAATCTATTCCATCCTCATAATGTTTACCTGAACTAATTTTGACAACTCAATTCGCTTACTCAGAAACCAATATTTACAGAATTATCGAAATGATTTCAGCCATCGTATGCATAAAAAATTTGGAGTTTTGTCTCGAAATGGACGATTTATTAAAAAGTACTCACGTTTTTCTTTCAATACGGAAACGTTTCGGTCTCGCACAGGGACGATTGAACGTAATCTGACATTCTGTGCAGCATAATCGCCGTTCACGCGGAGGACCAGTTACTATTATTGACTTTTTCATCCGGCTGGTAATTAAGAACGCTGTCAGTGGTCCATTAAAGCATTATGAACCGCTTTAGCGATGTTAAGAAGCAAGTTTTAGGTCGTGTCGTGGCCTGTTACACTCCCGAGAACTTTTAACAGCGACGACAGCATCGTAGTCACTCATAGAGATAATTATCGAGTCATGTTGCGACGGATTATCCAATGAGAATTTGAGCAACGTGATGGTAATTAAGTTTTCAATTTTTTAAATTTGTAACCTAATAATGAATCACAATTCAGACGACTATTTGGTTCTGGTGAAGAACGTTTGGAAGTTAAAAATAACAGAAAGTAGTAAAAATAACAATAATAATAGCAAGAGAAAATTTTATATTTATAATTATATTCGCCGACTTAATATTTTTCCATCGATGGAGTATTTCATGGAGAATATTCTCTTGATCCTTTAGTTCCGACGTAGACGAGTTCTGTCCGTTTCACGTAGATATTTTGAGAATACGTGAATTAGATCATGTCGGCTATACGTTTTATTTAACACGCGGAAGATATGGAAGGGTCTTTCTAATCATAATCATAGGTACGAAAATTATTTTGGTAACTAATTACGGTTTTCGGAGTTGCTTAACACGTTACAAATGAATGATAATAGTGAATAACACTAATCTGAGAATTGTTTGATTTATTATAATAAAAATATAAAATTGTCGAAGCTTGTTTAGTTAAATAAATTAGATAATGGTTGTTATTTGATACAGACAGATTTAGAAATCTATTACAATCCACTTCGATTAGACAATAATGCTGTCACTTATGTGATCAGTCTTATTTTTAAGTCGAAAGCGTCATCGGGTTTTCTATTCATCGTTTTAAATATTATCTTTGTTCATCTTGATCTTTATAGAGAATTTATGCTTCTCTGAAGATTCTGAATAGTTTGTAGCTTCTACTGCAACTTGTTTCACATTTAAACCACTGCTATTCACAATTATGAATAGGTACTAATTATAATTTTACTGTGGCAGGAACTGAAAGAGATCCAAAATTACTTCATAAATATTATTTCCAGTTTTAAATACTGGACTTTTGTCAATTTCAAATGGAATCTTCAGTTAGTTGTTAATGGAACTTCCGTTGGTAAGATTTATTTTAAACCTTCGGCTTCCAAAGGGTTGATTTCAAATGTTAGTAATTCAAGTTCAATCAAGCCATCTTATGAATCCTATCAGTTTACAAAAGAAGCCGTATATTTCAGATTAACCGATTCCTGACAAAAGGCAATTTAAGTATGAACCAATTAGGTTACGTAACAATCCAAAGGCGGAGCTATTTACCCCACTTCGATGTTCCTCAATCATAGCATTGGTAGAAGCAGCGATAGAGGTGCTCCGATGAACAGTAGTTCAAAAAGCGAAAAAAAATAATTATTTATTATGATTTTGAAAAGCGTTTAACACTAGATTTACGGACGATTGTCAGATACTCTTTCCTATTTGGTTGTTGCAAATTAAATGGCCGTTTTTAAATCTGTATATTAAACTCTTATTTAACAAACTTGAAACATATAATAATAATATAATAATAATATTTATTCACTTCCATGTTTTACATAAAGCAAACTTTTGGATTTTTACATTGTTGTTCTTTGGTACTTGTGCTTCAACATTTATATTACTTATAAACTATCTTATAATTATAATATTTATTGTCTACCATATTTTATATTAAACCAGGAACTTTTGGATATACATTCTTATTTAAAGACACTACTTTTTACTTGTTTGGTCCGTTTTTTGCTACTTCTACCCTAAGTGTTTACAGTCTACTTCTTTTTCTATGCTATATTATATATTTATTTATTTTGTCTTTGAACAAACTTGAAACATATTTTCTAAATCAAAATAATTTGTATTGATTTCAATACAGTTCTCTGAAAGAGATTGAGAGAAGAAGATACAATAAATTAGTCGAATGCCGTTTTTACATCTTCTTTGTGAAGCAATTGGCCTGTCAAAAAGTTATTCAGTTACTTGAAAAAAATGGTAAGTTTTAGGCGACAAATCGGGAGAATGATGAAGCCAACTACGCGCTTGAATTCTGCTAATTTTTCCACCGTTTATTTTGCAATTCTCGTCCATTAAGCAATGCTGACGATTCTGATCTCTCGTAAATTCGCGACAGACTTATTTGTCCAGCATTCTTACTTTTCCGAAAACATCCTTTTCCTTTAGACATCTGGAAACAGTTGAGTAGCGAATATTGGTCCTTTTTGCGATTTCCTAATTAGTTAAACGTGAATCCGTTTTTAGCAGATCCATGAAAATTGTGTCTTCAATAACTATCAACTCATAGACGCAAGACTCGGTTTCGAAATTTTTTATAACTGGACCGAAAGTTTTCAAAACAACGCTTATCTAGTGATTCATTCGCTTGAAGTACTTCCTACACAAACCATATTTAGATTTCGCGTTGCTTCAGTCGCACTCTGTTCGAGTTTCAATTCGTAGAAGCAAATGATTCTTATCCATAGTGAATAACAAATCGTTTTTGGAAATGAAAAACGATAAAATTGGATTAAATTGTATATATTTATTTACGACTGATACATCTATTTCTCATATAACAAATATATTGTTATTTGTTAAAAAAAACCTGAGTTACAAAAGCGAGAAGTTTGACTTGTGAAAAATTGAAATATACTTGAAATGCAAGCATTAGCTACTTCACCCTTAACTTTGTAATATACATATTTCTCAGTATTGCGTTTTCTCATAAGAATGGAGAGTTAAATAATTAAAATCCTACTGAATCAATTTTTCTCAAATTTCTTGTGGGATTTTACTATTGCATAAAGATTCGTTTCTCCAATTTTCAAAGATTTTCGCTTATTTTTAAGGGAGAATAAAACAACATATCAAAGACTCAGAATTTTTTCTTTAAGAAACTAGTGATTTGATTCATTTGAAATTTACACCATAGTTTGCTTCATCTTTAATGAAGTTATGGCTTTTTTTTACTTTTTAGTAATAAACATAGGAGTTACCACAAAGCACTGCGCCACGTTCGCCGTCCACTGGTGTTCAGAATATAATTTCTGTAATCACTAAGCGATTGCATTCACATTTGGTCTGCATATTCAGCAAACACTGCTTTATCGTTTAATGAATCAGAATTTGGATAAGTTATGTAGTTTTTATTTTACATAGATAAAACTGACGAATTTTGCTAACTCAATTTTGATTCGTCAAACGAAAACTATAAGAGTAAAACGCCCTTTCATTTTTTTATTTCGGATTACTTGGAAGGTGAATATTCTGCACATCATAAGTAAACTATGACACAAATTTCCAATGAATTGAATCGCTAGTTTCTTAAAAAGAAATTCCCAAACTTCGCTGTTTTTGGCTGATAAAATAGGATTCCCCCCTTAATGTTACTACAGTTCATTCTTTAGAAAGCCATCGAATCAATCGTCTGGAATTTTTGTGACAATTCTATTTAGTGTTTGATCTGTGTCTACACAAAATTTCATAAACATTGGCGTAGTATTACACCCCTAAATTAAAAGTTAAATTTCAAATCTAGGGCATCATTTTTTTTCTCAATTTTACGTGTGGTTTTAGTATTACGTAAAGATTCATTCCTTCAATTTTCAAAAATTTTTGCTTATTTTTTATGTTACTGACATTTATCTTTAATACCTGGAAAATTAAAAATCATTCCATATCAAGACAAGAAAGTAAGAAAACATTATTTCGTATCCTTTTCATCTTCATCGTAAGTGTTCGATCTCGAAGTCAACACTCGATCGCCAATCTTTTATCATCTACATATACGTATGATAAATCTGTCGATGAGAAGAACCCGAGATGTTACCCGCCAAACTAATTTTGACCGATTGGTTTATTGAATGAAGATGGTTTACTGAATGGTTTAAAGAAGAAAAGACATTATTTTAATATTAACGTAAATGACTATGATAACTGATTGAATGTGTTAATTGATATGTATAGATGACCGTGTGAATATTCGTTTTTTGAATGATGAGTTTGATACGACGTGAATGATCAAACTTTGGTTTGATTGAGATGTCATAGTGTGTGTGTGTCTGTGGTTCGACGTGAATGAGCGAATCTTTGATTTTGATTTGAATATATAGGGTCATCTACGTATCTCGGAACCCGAGCCCATTTATAATCATGTGTACGAGTTCCGAGATACGTGGATGACCCTGTACATACGTATGCATGTGTGGTTCAACGCGAATGAGCGAACCTTCGATTTCAATGTACCAACTGTATAAGTATATGTTGTTTAGTTGGATTTGAATATACGAACTGTTTGGATGTATGTTGTCTAGATCGATTTGAATGTACAAACTGTTAGAATGTATGTTGTTTAGTTGGATTCGAATGTACGAACTGTTTGGGTGTTGTTGGCTAGTTCGATTCGAATGTACGAACTGTTTGTTATCTGTTGTCGAATTCGGTTCGAATGCACGAATTCCTGTGAAATAACGAAGAATGCCCCCCCCCTCAGGGGCAGGGAGCAATGCTCGCTAATCACCGAAAGAACGCAGCTCGAATTCATTTCGTTCGTTGCAGAGAATGGGAATAAAACGGCGGGACCCAGTAAATTAAACCGGCTGCCTGCCAGCGATCCGCGAAATGTCAGTGAAATACATTATTCCACTGTCGGTGCGTTCGTGCCCCTCGCGAATCTCTGGATTTCGTGGGGAACTGGGTCAATCCGTGTCCCAGAACCGAGTGCCGGTGGCCCCCGCGGCCAATCGGTGCCGGAAGCTGCCGTCTAGAACCGGAAGCCGTGTCGGTACGTAAGATTGCGCGGAAGCCGGATGCTTGGTCGAACCACTGTGAACGTGGATATATGTATCAATATCGATCGGAAATTCACCCTGGACGGCGCGCCGAGCGAATCCCTTTTCAAAATTGAGGATTCGTTTTAGAATTTTGGGTGTTGCGTTGTGTTTGTTTTTGGACTCCAAATATACATATTGTGGAATTACGTATCATTTTTAATTGTTTAAAGATTTAACTGTAATAATCTTCTGTTGATTTGAATATTATCATATTTAATAATGGTATAAGTTAAGAAATTAAAATTTTATTGATGTAATTACATATAAGAAAGGTAAATTATCTGAACACTAAAACTGCCGACGAAAAATATGCTTTTTCCACACAGTGTTAATACGTCAAATAATTGAAAACATATTTGATTCAAGAAAATAATATTTATGTACCTATTCCTCTACTTCTATTCAATGTTAGTTTTAAGGAAATATAAAGTTTTTAAATAATTAATTGTATACATATAAAGAATAATCGTAAACGTCATTTTCACTTACATGGTAGTTTTAGTGTTAAATTTGTACTGGACTGAGTTGAAAACCGTAATTGAATATAATATTTTTAAGCATTTTTTAACCTTTTTGCATTTTCTGAGCTCTTTTATTTTTTCTATGATGAAGAATGAAGAGAAAATGAATAGATTGATTCAAAATAAGCTCGTTGTAATTGGTTTCGAAATTTTTTGGATATTAGTTTGAGTTGTAGAATACTTATTGTGCTGTAAAATAGAACGAAAAGTGAAAGCATGATAAAATAAATAAACTACACAGGAATGAAATTTATGAATAAAATTTTCATCAGTTATTATCTTTGTTATTGAAATCTCAATAGCTCAAACTTTTAATAGTTATATGGAAGCAAATGTTATTTTGTTCCGAACGGTTTATTAATGAATACAATATCAGTTGGCCTGAATTATAAGTCAGTGTGTATGAAAAATGGGATCAATGACCTAAAACCTTTAGGTAAAATTTTTATCGTGATTGATTATGCGTTATCGTTTGATTGCGATACTATAGTTAAGTACCTAGAGGAGTTCGAGAATTTTTGTATTGATATGGTGTCACTGGGATGTTATTTTAATACTATACAGTTCTTGATTATTTATTTTGGAAACATATAGGTATATAGCATGAATTTATGATTTACAATCTACAATAATACCATTTTAAAAATAAATTAATATATTTTAAATCATCGCGTAGGCCCTTCTATAAATCAGGGTAGAAGGAGTAACTAATAACTAAATGATAAATACGTTAAAAATACAAATGAAATTTATTTATTATACATATTTGGGTACTTACAAAATGAACATTTAATGGTAATTCAACTTAACAGAAAATAGAAAATATGAAATACATAGTACAAAATATTATTTTTAAGAACTTGTAACAGTATAAATATTTATCTTTTATATCTTATAAATACCGTATAAATTCCGATTCTTGTCATAGAAAACTTTCCAAATAATGAAGTAGACAGTATACCTATGTACAGTCTTGACTCGAAATACGGTGGGGTATTGGGACCGGGAGCATCCTTATTTCAAGTCAGGTACTACGTTTCGGCCGATTTGATCTTCGCCGCGTAACTTGATACGGCTGGGGTAGCGGCGAGGGGACTGTCGATCTCGCGCTGTCGAATAAGCCATATTTCGCTCGGTACGTCGCGGCTTTGTTTGACAAATGACGGAATACAAAAAAGACGCTTGTTCGGCGGCGCGAGTCCCCTCGCCACTACCCTAACCGTATCGAGTTACGCGGCGACTACAAAGCAAGTGGTGGGGATACGAAGATTCTTATTTCGAGTCAAACCCAGGCACCTTATTTCGAGTCAAGACTGTATTGCCCGGTCGGTTGACGGTCGGTAGATGGATAATGTGAATCAAGCTTTACTAAAAAAGGGCCTATAGATTATGGGTTCTTTTGCCGGAAACAGCCTAAATTCTTTAATTGATTAAAGATATAAATGAAATACTTTCTAAAATAGTATTTGTTTAAGCATCTAATGTTTCAGATATAGATTTTGTTTAGAATTTTACAAAAATACTATGTAATAACCTTTGAATAAAATTTCAGAAAATATTAATGCAATGAGTAATTGAATTTTTATGTGATTTTGATACAATATAATACACACTATAAAATAAAAATACTCATTTCTCAGAAAAAGTAGCGTCTAAATATTTCTTGTTACATCATACACTTTTATTTCCATTGAAAATCGACTTATTAAGATAAAGGAATGAGGAATCAAGTGATTCCTTCCCTGTTATTAATATTTTTATTTGCCTTTCATTGTATTTACATAATTACATAATTATATAACTTCTCCACTCTTTCCTCAAATTAATTAGACTTCATGAAGTCATAGGCAGTATGATTAATGAAACACATTGCTTTGTTTCACGCAGCAAAAAACTGTAAACTGCGTTGTGTTCTTATTATACTCAACTCAACCAACACGATTACTGTACACTGTACGTACATAATATTATTGTGACGCAAACATAAACCGAAACAAATGCCACTCAAATATACAGGGTGTAACAAAAATGTTGCAGTTCCTTAAAAGGGATGATTCCTGAGGTGATTTTAAACAACTTTTTCCTTAGCGAAAATGTTAGGTGGGACTTTGTTAACGAGTTATTAACTAAAAACACCGACCAATCAAGGAGCGCGTACAGTGGATAAGTGTCAGCGTCATCATTAATCCGCTGTACACGCTCCCCGATTGGTCGGTGTTTTTCGTTAATAACTCGTTAACAAAGCCCCACCTAACATTTTCGTTAAGGAAAAAGTTGTTCAAAATCACCTCAGTAATCACCCCTTTCAAGGAACTGCAACATTTTTGTTACACCCTGTATATTCCCGTCCCAAATGAAAGCATCCTTTTTTACGCTCCCAAAGCATTATTTTAAAGATCAAGCCTCGCTGAATATGTATTTGTATGTTTTCTATTCGTCGTTCTCGAGTTAACGCAAATAAGCGAAGCGGACATACGTTTTCGAGAAGCACGGAATGAACGTCGACGGAAAAGGATTTTCCCTCTTTTTTCCGCGGCATGCGCAGGAAAATGTATGCACGCGGCACTCAATTTGCGAAGGCCCACGCAAATATTTGCACTCTACCTGCGGGATTCCGCGGCTCGTAATTCAGCTACAAAGACTCGATGAATTCTTTAAGGCCTGCGCTGCAAATTTTTCTTTTTTCTTGAATTAGTTCGAAGGGAAAATGTTCAGCGGCGTTTTCCTAACATTTTCCATTTGTTGGCGAAAAAAGGAGATGATGATGTACCTATGCAGCATTTTCTTGGCACGTGAAGCTGCGAGTTCAACCGCAACAATTGTGGTTTTCATTCTGCAATAAATACATTATAATTGCAGCAAACAACAATTATTTAGATTGCGTGTATTTGGAAGATGTTTCGCCTGTTTTATTCGGTCAAAAAGGCAAATTTTTATCTCTGCTTGGAAAATGATTAAAAAAAAACTTATAAGTAGTCACAATTCATACTATTGATAGTCTATTTAGTCTTAATCACTTTCAATTGATATCCTTTTCTCTGTCCCTTTTCAATCACCAGGAAAAGACAAAATTTCTGATCGTCGGATACACCTAGCTTAAAATTTCTAAGAATCTCCTGTGCTAATTTGAATATCCGCCGCGTTTGGAAATGGTAGAAAAACTCTATAGAGCTAATCAATTGCTGCGACTCATCCAAATAGCTGGATGTTGTTTCTCAAATGATCTACGCTATAATTGCTTAGAAATTATTCACCAATAATGAACAATTGTAAAGTTAGTTACAAGAAGCAAGAGGGTATGACGTATGAGCGAAACGGGAGCTCAAAGAAATTAATGCGAGCCCACGAGCGCGTTACGCGAGAAATTGTGTCGCCCGCTTTTGTTATCAAGCATTACATCATATCCTGTGAACTTGCTATGCGGTCAGGACGCACATCTAAACGTAACACGATTTCCACAGAACTCGTGAGCTCTTTCTAATCCACAATATTTCTAACGAACTTTGAACACTTCTGATTAAGAGCAAAGTCTCTTTCGAATCGTTTCTACAATAGAGATTCAACTTTTTTCTATTAGTTTTTACGTTGGATATGCAGTGATTGTTAGTTTCTATGTTACAGCAATATTTTTTATGCCCATGTATTGAAATGTTTGGGATACAGAGATACTGAGACGTATTGACACTCTTCGGACGATCAAACTACTGGGTTATTTACATATTGGAATATTTGAAGCACAGAGAGAGTAGAATACGTGTTATAGATAACATGAACTGGAGGAAGAGACTCTCAATTTTGGATTTAGAAAATTTCCCAAACGCATTACGCAACGTATTATTAGTAATGTATGCTTAATTAGACCTTAGATGAGACATCAGTCAATGATATTGCTCCTCGGATTCCGCGTCCTAGATAGTAAAAGCACGAGATTCAATTACTTCCTCGCTATAGTTACGCCTTGAATTACTGACATATTGGGCTATTTAGGTGTTGATGTATTTAGGGTATCACGGTGGAAGTGTATCTGCAGTTTCTGAGGCCTAACGCTATGTCGAAGTATGCACATACTTGCATATTGATATTTTTTAAAATATTGGAATATTGAGGTATTCAGAACGTAGGTGTACTCAATGCAGTGTTGTTGAGTTTGAGACACGCAGATATTGTGAAATAGCTTTCGAAACATTTATACAATAAATACATACCTGATGAAACATTTATACGTGTTTTAGTATTTGAAATATTGGCATACTTGAGATATTGAAGTGTGACGTACTGAAATACTTAAAATATTTAACATTTTTATACGTGTGTAAAAAGGAGTGTAAAGGTGTGTCGTAAATGTAAAACACAATTGGACAGTTCAAATCTGCCCTAAACAAACTGTTTAAATGTGTTCATAGTGTGGCATTTATTTACTTATTGTTAATATGAAATATATATGTACTATAGATATTGAAAAGTTCGAAACTGTATAAACTCCTAGAATGAGCTTAGAATATTCCTAGAAGATACTTAAAGCATAATTCATGAAAATATGTATTATATTATCAACTTGTACGTTCACGGTTCAACTTTTAATAATTTCAATTAAGTTTACCTTGTTTACCAAAACTATCAATTACTTGATTTTTTCTTAACTAACAAACTAACCACATTACTCCATCAACACTCATTTGCGATTGTTTCGAGGACTTTATGGTTAATGTTACAACCAGGAACATATTTAAGGATGCAAATTTGAACTGTCCAAACGGTTTCGAAACATACTTCTAATACTTAATATGTGTAGATACTAAACGTATAATAAAGTATTGAGGTATTAAATGTATACTAAGGTATTGAAGTAACAAAATCCTTGATACTGAAATGTAATAAGTATTTGAAACATTTGATATCATTTTTATTTTATTATTTTAAGTAAACCCACATTGAAGTATTTACAGTAGAGTGAAGCATTTGTGTAATTTAATACTTGATTTATTCACATGCATATATAAAATCCTAAAGTATTGGATCATTGAAATACTTGAAGCATTAAGGTATTTTTTTAATTAAAAACGCTTTTTATATATTGAAATAGTCCTTCGGATTTAAAGGTATTGATATATTTGAAATTTAAAACATTTGTATAATGTGATACTTGAAGTATTGGAATATGTACATGTAGTGCAAGGATACTCAAGTATTTACGTCAAGATAAAGCAGTTGCCTTTTGAATACATCGATATCTAAAGTATTGACGTACCTTAAGTATCAAAATATAGGTAATATCCAATATATGCATAGAAAATTCGATAAATTGCAACATCTCAGTTTGTAATACAAATAAATGAAAACATTCGTAGTATTGATACATCATTATGTTCAAATTTGTATATTAATAAACACACCTGAGTATTTCAATTTATGAAATATTATCGTATTTACAACATCCTAAATTAATAGTATGGCACACAATTTACATTTTAGATATCGCGAATTAAGTTTCTAGCCCCAGGCGACGCGACGCCGAAATCGCATTTTAGTTATTCTGTTAATTTCGGCGAGCTACTATCGCGTCACATGGAATTTTTACTGCATTTGAACAACAATAAAGATTATTTCCTCATTAAAATGAATTTAATAATATATACATTTCAATATAAAAAGAGGGACGCAAATATTTCTTCTTTCTCCATTTAGTTAATTCTTTTCATTGCATTATAAACATCTTTACGATTAATTCATACAGGATATTAATTCTGCCCACGATTTTGTAGGAAGACAAGGAAAACTATCGAATGAGTGAAATATGAATTTTGTATAAAATTCTGATTTTACTCAAACATTTGCTCGTCGGTCATCTGCTTCAGCAAACATGTCTGAAGCTTATTCAAAGTTCAGTAGTTGTGCAATAATTGTGGTCCACTCTATATCGCAGTTCTGTGAATCGATATATGTACATTATACGGTCCATTCTCTTCATTTAAATAACCCCTTAACACTCAACAATTTTTTTTTTCTATTCTCTTTCCATATAACTGGAACGGTGTAACGTCAGATTTATTCATGTGTTCGTGATCTTTTTTCTTTCAGGGAAGTGGCGTTGCGTGAATTAACGAAAAGAGGGTGCAGAGGTTGAGTGGTGGCGGTACTCGACTCGAATATTCCTGTAGTGGTTCATCGATAACGTTTTCCTGAGGGTGAGTTCCCCCCTTGAATTTTCAGCGACTCATCTAAATCAACCGTGCTGCAAGTTGCATTCGGAACGATATTTACTCGCAAGTGATTGCGATTTAAACAAATTCCAATGACAGAAAATTGGAATCGCGTTGAATTGCAGTATGTACCAAGAAACTAGAATCACGATCGCAGAAAATTGATATTTTTATCAAATCACAGTTTCGAGATATTGTAGAAATTATAGCTTGAGTTCGAGGCATTGATAGACATGTAATTAGAACATAATTACTTAAGTGGAGCGACGGTAAATCTTCCGTGGAAAAATGATTTAATTACAGAATATGTATAAATAGTGTGGTTAACGTCAATATTTTCGCACGTGAAACATCACGTTGTATTTACCGATTCTTATTTGCGAGTTGATTCTAATTTCAAACAGAAATACATACATATTTGTAACCAGTGACTTCATTCATTCAATAAAGCTTTTCTTATTTTAGTGTTTGCTAAAGTGTTTTCTTAGTGTTTGCTTTGTTACGTGATTGAGTAAATGTTTATTATTCGTTGTAAGAAATTTTAAATGCTATTTTACTTTGATGTAATATAAAATGTTTTCTAGAACTTAGAATTATTGAATGAGATTGAAACTTATATTATGAGGGTTCCAATGCACATGTTGCATTGCAAAGAAAAGGATAAAATAGTTATGCAAGAAAAAGTATTAATATGAAATCAGTTCTTTAATAGAAAAACATAACTTTGTGAGGGAATTTCATCAGTAACATCATCTGAAAGATTATTAAATATTAAATTTTAAATGGTAATTTTTGTTTAAACTATAGTCGTAAACTCTGCAAGCAAAATTTCTAAATATTTAATCTTTACACTTCATTTTGAATAAACATCCACAGTGATCAGTGAACAAAGTTGAGTGAATCTCTACTTTGGATGAACTACGCAATGAATCTTCCGTAATGCATATAAAAACTGCGAAGTGTAAATTCCCTTTAAAATTGTGCATCCACTTAGAAACCCGGAAAATGCATACAAGTTCTAGTTTTTTTTTTTCACTTTAACCCTACTACGGTCTTCATTTCTGTTTTGATCAATTAGAATTAGAGTATTTTATTTCCTTCAAGAACTGTTTTAGATATTTCTTTCAAGAAATTTAGTGCTAACATTTAAATTTCTTATTCCTTAATACTATATACAAAATTTATTATCTATTATAAATTTTTAACAACATGACAATTAAAGTGGTTCAATTCTGAATTTTCAAGAGGAACGTAGCAGAGTTAAAAAGAAAAAAGATTTAAATGAAAATGATATACAGGGTGTTTCGTTTGATAATCTTCGATTTTTTTGCCGATACAAGAAATTGTGAGAGGACAAGATCGTTTGGTTCAGAATAAAGAATATTTTGTTGTGTGATTTTTTTTTAAGGTCATATTCATCCCTAGTTTTCAAGGTTACCGGCATTTTTTTTGCTTATTAATACATGTTTTTTACAACGTAACACTGCAACAGGCGTCAACTAGAAATTATCTTGAGTAAGCAAATTCTTTGCTTGTTGTGCAAAATTCTGCAATAAATCTTCCAAATCATAAAACACAGAACAAGGAGCAGTTTTAAGACAAGCCAAGTAATATTCAATTCCAATTTTCAAACCGAGTTTGCATTATTAACTTTTTTCATCCAAGATCATTTCAAGGTCACAATGTTGTAAAGTGTTGAATTCGTCTTGATGCTTGTTGCTATATGGCATTATAAAAAATTGAGGTTAATGCGCAAAAAATATCCGTGACCTTGAGAATTGGGGGTGCAAATGACCTTTGAAAAAAAATCACACAGCAAAATATTCTTCATTTCGAACTAAACGATGTTGTACTTTCATAATTTTTTGTATAAGCAAAAATAACGAAAAATTCTAAGTTAAGTAAAACACTCTGTATAACATTTTTTTTCTTTTCTTTTGATTATTAAAAAAGTAAGATCATCATTGTTGAAAAATAGTCACTCAAGGTCATATCTCGAAATCCTTTTTTTTTATCCTTGTCGTTAGCACCTTATCAGAAATTCGTGTCCCCGCATGAAAGAAACTCCGCAAGTCTGTTAAGCCCGGGGAAAAAAAATCACTTAATCCCCGGAGAAATTTCTATCATCCCACGGAACACGAATTACCATTCGCATTACAACCGGGTAGGAACTTATTCGCTCAGCTGATCCAACATTTTTCTCCTTCCTCTTTTCTCGCGTCGCTGAAATAGATTGCGTCTCCGCAAGCTTCCGCAGAAGTAATCTTTGCCTGGAAACACGGTTGTTGCGATTTTTCCACGGCGCGCGTTGTTACGAGGGGGAAAAAAGAATGTTTAACAAAGAAATGTTGAAATTTCAAGCTCCATCATGGCGGATGAATGCAAGAAATAAAACAATCATACCGTCCGCTGTCTGAGATTCCATTCCTCGCGCTTTTATGCGTACCGTTCGGCTTTATGTATTCCTTTTAATTCCACGCCCCAAAGAAATCCCTGGATTCCATTCTCTCGGTGACTACAATGAGAAGATTCAATTTCTTTCTTCTTCCTATTAAATACGTAGATCGAATAGAGAGGTTCGAATGCCAGCCGCCGAAATCCCTTAGCCGTCGAAACTCGGAGAGCCTTTCGATTTTCTTTCTCGAATTCCTCCCTCCTCCCACATCGCGTACCGCCTTTTTCCTTTTTACGAGTACAAAGCTCGGCCGCGCTAAAAGCTAACGGGAATACGATGTCGACGCTATTAAAAGGGACGTAACACGGCGGGAGAAGAAGCACCGATGCGATGCTCCGGAATCGTGTAATAGTGATGACGATCTTTTGTTGGATCGATCTAGAATACATATTTTTAGATCGATTTGTCATCGTTCCTTTTTAATTTCGATCTACCTATACGATCGATCCTTTTGTTCTTAGGATCGGTTACCAAAAGAAACTATTGAGGTTGGCAACATTAATAATATCGAATGTTGAGTGTTAAGTCATTGGCTTCGCGTTGTCTATGAAAACTAAATTATATCATAAAGTATCTCATTTCGTTGCACGAAAAAGAAACAAATCAAGTTCTTTTGTTAAAGTTCATAAAGTGCAGTGTTCTGTTCTTAAAGTTCTGTTCTGACCCACGTAAAATAAAATACAAATTTTAACAGGAACTTCAATTTTACAGTTCTTTGAATTTGTTCCTGTCTTATTCTATCTTTTCTTCTGTTCATTCATAGTACTTTTCCATTTAGAAGTTTAGGATTTTTATATTAATAATGCATAGGTATCACATTCACCTGTGTCATCTTCATCAGAAGATGATTTTGAAGTGTAGGTAGTGTCTATTTTCTTCACTCTTTTCCTTTGCATTGTTCTAATTAAAATAGAAAACAGTAGCATGCCATACAAGTAAAATGATTCCTGTGATCATTCAAACATCCAATTCACATTCATTGATTGAATATAATTTCAAACTTGTAAAAACAGTAATGAAATATTAATTAAATTAGTGTTAAATTATGCACAAATCTGGCAAGAAAACAACTGTCGCATTAAACCATTTAGGAGAAAAATTACACAACATTAAAACAGACTTTATCTTAGATGTAACATAGCAATTTTAAACTTTTCTTCTCGAAGACGCACACAGTGCTGATACACAAGATTTTAAATAACACCGAATGGCATGCAAAGAGAACTGTTACAGATCTGTATGAAAAGATAGCGTCACTAATAGCTGTAGAACAACCAGGGATCATTTTATCTCAAGGGATCGTTTTGTACAGATTTCCCCTAAATATATATAATAAATAAATTTCAATTGTATTTCTAACGTATTTATCAGTTAGTTACTCCTTTTACCCTGATTTATAGAAGGACCTATACGACGATTTAACAAAATATTAGTTTATTTTTAAAATGGTGTTATTGTAGATCATAAATTTATACTATGTACCTACCTATATGCTTTCAAAATAAATAATCAACAACTGTATAGTATTAAAATAACATCCCAATATCTCGAGGGATCGCTTTGTACATATTTCCCCTATACATATGTATATATTTTTTTTGGTTTCATATCGCTTTACAATCGATATTCTTATTGATAAAATATTTTCGAATAAATAAGGTATCATGTCTCATACTTTTGCATTACATATTGCCATTTTCCTTTAACTCTACATTTTTTTTTGCAGTATTGCGGAAATCATTCACCTTTAAGATTTTTCCGATCAAAGTATTACTACATACGCAAAGAATGTGTAATGTGTATCTCGCTCATTATTGTTATCTGTTAATGTTGCTGTCATGGCGGTTAAAGCTATTGTCGGTTACTACTGTTGTCGGTTAATTCTGTTGTCGGTTAAATTTGAAGTCTGTGAATTCTTGTTGGTGAAATCTCTTTCGGTAATTTCAATGGGACCTGAGTTCTTACGACGTAGATCATAATCACGATCAAAATATCATAATATCCATTTTACACTGTTTATATTATGTCAAAATAACTCTACCCCGGGTCATTCCACGCGAAATCGAACACTTTTTGGAGTAACATCTCGAATTTTGCTGAATTTTGGATATGTTGTAGTTTTTAGGGATATATAAACGTGTGCGAAAGAGTTTTTGAACATCTTTAAAATTGTTGATTTTACAGCTCTTTGAAGTTCACTTGTTTTGTTTCAATTTTAGCTCTTAAACTAACAAACTGATAAAAATGTGCCTTTGGGTGCTTATAAGGCAGATATAGCAGTACTTAATAAAAATTATTTCAGTTGGAAGAAAAATTTTTTGACCCATTTATTTTGCAATTGTTGTTAACGAATGCAGATTTTTCATAGCGATGAATTATTTAAAAATTCGAAAAAAAATTGAGGATATAGTACAATTTAATTATTTTTCATACAGCCAATTTTAAAGTGTCTCTATTTTTAAAAGTTTGCCCATAAAGAGGACAAATAGGGCTGTATCCTCAATTTTTTTCGCATTTTTAAATAATTCCCCGCTATGAAAAATCTGCATTCGTTAACAACAATTGCAAAATAAACGGTTAAAAAAGTTTTTCTTCCAACTGAAATAATTTTTTATTAGTTACTGCTATGTCAACCCTATAAGCACTCGAAAGCACATTTTTATCATGTTTGTTAATTTAAGAGCTAAAATTCAAACAAAACAAGTGAACAGTAAACTTCAAAGAGCTGTAAAATCAACAATTAAACAAATTTTCAAAAATCCTTTCGCACGCGTTTATATATCCTTAAAAACTACAACATTTCCAAAATTCAGCAAAATCCGAGATGTTACTCCAAAACGTGTTCGATTTCGCATGGAATGACCCTCTCGCAAGTTTCAAAAACAAACTACGCAAAGTGGTGGCTTCTGCAACTTTTCACCATAAGATGTGACCACCAATGTCACAATCCAATACCGGTTATGCAATCCCTAGTTTATACACTGATAATATACAGGGTGGGGCAATAACTATTAGCACCTCAGATATCTCGAAAACTATAAATTTCACAGAAATATTTGCTGAAATAAAATTGCACAGTACGAAGGGGGCCATCCGGTGGCGATAATAGTTTTTTTGCAGGTGGAGGTACTTCGGACATTTGAAGGTCACCTCCATTTTTTTAAATGGATCGGTATGTTTTTGCTTCCGTATCATGATAGAGGATCTTAAAACGAGTTCAACGACCTATTGCATAAGGTCATTGAAGGTCATAGAAAATAGAGAAAGGCGATACTACTTACGGTTTTGGTAGTAAATGAATTGCCTTTCTCTACTTTTTATGACCTTCAATGACCTTATGCAATAGGTCGTTGAACTCGTTTTAAGATCCTCTATCATGATACGGAAGCAAAAACATACCGATCCATTTAAAAAAATGGAGGTGACCTTCAAATGTCCGAAGTACCTCCACCTGCAAAAAAAACTACTATCGCCACCGGATGGCCCCCTTCGTACTGTGCAATTTTATTTCAGCAAATATTTCTGTGAAACTTATAGTTTCCGAGATATCTGAGGTGCTAATAGTTATTGCCCCACCCTGTATACGAATTCCGAATGCGTGGAACCGAGGTTAGGGTCAATTCACACTATCCGTTAGCTTGTCGACGTTAAAACTTTCTCCAATGGGTTTCTTATGGTGTCATTCACACTACACTGCCCGTCGACTGACAGGCGGTCACCATTAAAAACCTATGGAAGAAGGTTTTGACGGACACTAGTCTGCTGCCGCGCCGTCTAGGCGGTTATACAGTGTGAATCGGCCCTAAGGCACCAAAGGAGGCCCGCGAAAGGATACGTCGATGTCGCGAAAAGTCGATATCGTTCTGTCATTAATTCTGCTTCGTTAGACGTTCGAGTGAGCTCTTGCCCCGCGGTGCGGAGGGGCTGACGGGCCTCGAATTAATTCTGTTTTACCTCAAGAAGAGCGCTGCAGTGCGGCCAATTGCGTCTTGGAGTGCCTCGAGCCACATTCCCGCCTTGTTTCGCGTCCTCCTTCCGCTCTCTATTAACATAAACACGGAATAGCACGGGCGTAAACGCTCCCGAGTCTCGTCCTCGTTGTCGCAGCGTCTCAGCAGCGTCGTCGGGAACCGAAAAGCTGACGAACTTTGGCTTCCGCTCGAACCTTGAATCGATGCTTCGCTGGCGATTAGGGGGGAGAAACTCGGTGCACAGTTAACGCGTCGCGGAGTATCGAGGGTTGTTGTTCAGTTGGGAGGGTGGCGACGATTAAAAATGAACACCAGCCTTTAAGAACGGGCGAAAAGAATGCCGTCGGTGGCTCGGTAAAAGCAGTAGACCGTTCTATTGTGCGAAACTGTGTCACAGGGGCTCGGTGCGCTCGCTAAGAGCCGAGAGGAGAGCCCTCGCCGTCCATTTTTCATCTCCGAATGATTTCTGCGTCGTGTTGTTGTGCACGAAAACGTCTTCGTTTGAGGGACGCTTCTGTGACTTCGATTTTCTGATTTGTATGTGATTACAGCTGGCGAATTACTGTTGTGTTTTGGGGTCAGAATCATTTGGTTTCAAGGAAAAGTCTCTTAGCCATTGGGGATTAGAAAGTAATTAGTAGACTGCGGATGTTTATGCATTTATAGCAATTTAAAATTTTTGAAAGCGTACGAGGATGTCCGTAGACACATGAATGTATGAAATATTAAAAACAAAGTTCATTTTGTGATACACTAAGAATCTACTGGCTTGCTTAACCTACTCATGTTTTATTGAAACATGAAGCAAGAGCAATAGTGTGTCAAGAAAAATTATAGAAAATAATTCACTGCAAACGGTAAAAGAATTGTATTTTAAATAAAAGTTAGCTACTTCGTCTAATTCGAAAAACGACGAAAATAGACGAACAAGATTCGCACGAGTCAACCGATATGCAGATCTTAGGCGAATGGAAACAGTAACTTGGAAAATGATTATATAAAGCCTTTATGGTTTGAAATATGAAACTTTTCTGCGTTCCTTATTTTATTCCATCAATTGTATGCTTGCTGGATAATATTTCTTTAAATGCATATACAATTTTTTAATGAATGTATTCTTTTAAAAGAGAAGTATGTATTTTAGAAACAATATTAAAATAACTTTGTATTTCTATAACTTTCGTAGAATTGTACGGAAATTGCTTCAGTTACGTAAGTTGTATTTTAAATAAATTTCATACATTCGTAATTTTGCTTTAGAATACATTTCAAATATACCAGCTTAATAGCTTTCAGGTTTGTTTGAACTTCCATGCTCAGGATGGGAAGAAATCACAACTAAAAATGTTGCATTTGATGTAGCATTCCATTTAACGAAGCTTTACTATTTTTTCAACTAAAGACATCAAATTTTTAAGCAGTATTTATGATTTTTTTGCCATACAATTTTATTTCTACAAAGAAAAGATTAGCTTATAGAAAGCTCATAAACAAGAGTCTGATGCTGACTTATATTTTAGTTATGTATGAGGGTTTAAAAATGCAAATTTCGATCGCCCGTCGACGAGCAACCTGCCTTGCACCGGTCGTTCCAGTGGGCGTTGCTCTCGTTTATATGGGATTTTAGTGTAGCTTTGGATACGCAGTCAAATGCTATTTACTTCAAAGTTTGTAAGGGTCTCGCATCATCAGTATCATACACAGCCAATTTATTGATAATTGAAAAAAGGAACAAAATTGTTAAATACAATAATTCAATTGATATTATCTCGAATTTCTTCTTCCTTTTCTTAAATATCCCCTTATTTATGTTTCTAATTTTAAGTTTCTCCCTAAGGATTGTCTCTTTCATTAATTCAAGCAAAAGAAAACGAACGTCGAATTTAGATGTTAAATTATTATGATTATTATTGATACACAATAATGCTACACAATAATAGAACAGCATAAAATTTCTAAAAATAAGTAAAAATAATTGTACTGATACTTTAAAATTGTCTTGTATAGTTTTGTTTTTAATAAGATTGGAAATACGTCACTATTATTTTAAATGACACACATTGTACAATTACTCATAACTTTCTGTCTTAATTAGTATAATATCACTTAGATTTCAATACAATTATCGACAATCGCTAGGGAAATTCCTCCATTTTATTCAACATAAGGTTCTTCAGTATTTATCATTCGGATAATTATAACATTTCGCTTCAATATTTTCTAAATTACGCATTATAAGAAAACGAAAGTATTAAAATGTCACATTTTCCATTTCTCTAGACTAGAAGGTCTTTTTAAATAAAGACAAGAAGTTGATAAGCAGAATGCTATTGAACGTAGAATTTCTTCGTACCTAAAGTTCACATCTCAGAGATTTTCACGTCTCTCGTACAATCAACGAAATGTCACTACTACAATTAAATAACGCGTTTTCATTTCATTCTATGAACTCAAAGAGAGAGAAAGAGGCGTATGCAGATTTTCATCGTGAGCCACCACTGACTGTGAGTGGATAAATGGTAGAGCTTCATATATCACCTCCGTCTGTCCCAATTTTAGTTAACAGTCTATTACCCAATTTTCTTTTTGATTTTACATGCAAATTGCTAATAATAATGATAAATGTCAAATTTTACGGAATATTCAGAGTATGCAGAGCTGTCCGTATGAAACGAAGATGTGTCTATAACAGCTGTTTTCGCCGATCGATATATTGATTATTTTAAAAAAGGACCGAATGAATGTAAGTTTGAGTGAGAGGACCCGTGTTTTGAATTAGGGATTGCCATGTTTTAGGCGCTTTCCACCCATTTTTTAAAATGCTAATAACTAAAAAACAAAGCTACTATCGCGATTTCGTTACTATTGATTTTCGTCTTATTTTGGCGTGTAGAACCATCCCTTAAAATTTCTGACACACGTTGCCGAACACCCTGTATATGAAAATATGAATTCGTAACCTTTTTCCATGCCATTAACAATTTGTTCATATTATACTACCAATGTATAAACATTTCCATATTTCAATATAATAATAGACATAATATTTACTTATAATCTCAGAGACAATACATCATTTTTTCCATGTGTTTTGAAATATATTTATATTTGAAGATAACTGTATTTCTAGAATTTAAAAAATCACAAAATGTTATAAATTTCTTGGTCGACATCACATATCGAAGTCGTTACATAAGCTGAAGTGAATATTTCAAAATAAATAAACGGTAACAATTTAATCTTGAACGACGAAAAAGTAATACAACAAAACCATAAATAAATATCAGTAAGATTTCCAAATATATGTGATCGGATTCTCTGAGCATTTTCGCCAAGAAAGGTCTGTAACGCAGAGAATCACAATGAGGTCGTGGTTTTATCGATTGGGTCGCATTTCGAATGGGAACACTACCGAATAAAGACCGAAAAATGGTTAAACTTCTGACTTAAAAGTAAAGGTAACCAACAGTTGTAAGCATATGTGAAGAAAGTCGACGAACCAAAGACGAGACGAGGCCCTTCAACTTTGCCTTCAATTTCGATCGTCGTTATTTTCGCGATTCGTCGGATTTATTTTTGGTCGGTTCAATGCTGGAAAGTCGAGTGCGAGGGTGGAGGAGAATCATTTGGGACGTGTGCCAACACCTCCACACTCGCGAAAACGTCTTCGACTCCGTGGAAACGTTGGAAGAAAGAACTTTCAAATCTTGTGAAATCGATGGAAAAGTTTTGTCCCGGCTGATTCGAAACTGTCTCCCCCGTCAATTCCAGGAAAATCGTCTGGCGAAGACCTTTTGATGATTTCTGACGGAAATCAGTAGCTCTCGGTTGTGTATTACATTTCTCTCTCTCTCTCGTTTTCCCCCATTTTTTTCCTAGCAATAATGGTCGCTTTGGTATCGAGAGTATCGGAGCTCCTCGTCGGAGCTTTAGAAGCTCATAATACCCACGATTCTCGAATCAATGAACCGTTAATTGGTTTCGAGAATAGCCGAAGGAGAGGCCGCTCACTAATTGCCCGTCGAACTATTGTTCATGGCCTTAATTTCGTCCAAAACATGACCGGTCAGACCAAATTTTTATGTTATACAAATATCGATCTTGTTTTGATATACAGTGAACGGAATACTTTGGAGCGTAGTAACAAACATCTGCGATATTTTAGTAATGAACATAAAAAATTCTTGTAATTCTATTATAAATAATTTCTCGATGCAAAGATTGAGCTTTTTTTCGTTTGTTTAAATTTTTTCGGTTAAAAATGTTACTACTTTTGCTTGTGTTTTTTGTATGTGTTTCTTTTAGGTTTTAATTCTTAACTATACATTTTTTTTAAATAATAACCAGATACTTTTTTTTATGTTTTCTATTTTAAACCAGTACCTGTTTTGTAAAGTATAGTATGTGTTGGTAGTATCTATAATATTCATAACATTCTTTTTAAATTTTAAGTTCACCGAACACTTAAACCAGTGTTCGAAACACGTGTTAAAAGTTTTCACTGATTGATAAAACTTTCATAACAATATCTTTAAACAATTACAGTTTCAAAAATGTTGTGGAAGAAAACGCGTTTTTTTACCTTTCAAATAATCTCTCCTCATGTCAATAACGTGGTGATAATGTTCAAGAATATCCGTCAAATATGCCTTATGCAGTCTTTTCGAGTCACTTTTTGACATAACAGTGCATTTTACAGCTTTCAATAGCTATTTCCGTTGTCGGTGTCACTGCTTACGTTTCTTGATCCAGGACGTACCTACTTATTAAAAGGTCTACTTATTGTGAATGATTTTGCAATATTTTAAGAAGTGCTAAAGTATTTATAGTCGTATTATAATTTATATTTATAGATGTTTTATTTTATATAACTCAGGACTTTTACTTAAATAGAATATGTTTTGTCTTTATTACGAAACAGGTTAACATTTTCACTGTATTCTTGAAAGTTTAAAACAAATTTTTTTTTATATTTTAAATGTATAGAATGTGAATTGGTAGTCATGAATGAATGCATACTTAGGAGAACAAATTTTGTGAACTTTCGTATATCTGCATGTAAATTACATTTACATGAGAGTTTTATTACTTTGTTCTTTGTTTATAGTAATCTGTTTTTATAACTCAAGTAAACAAATTTTGTATCATTTTTGTATAGATAATAATAATAATCATAAAGTAACGGAATATATTTTATTTAACTCATTTACTGCATTGTGATTCTAAGATACGTAAACATTATTCTTATAATTGTTACTATTATATAGGGTGTATCTAGTAAGTGGAACAGACTATAACTTCCATTTCCAAATGCAGTTAGAGAAAAATCGTAGAGGAAAATTTTGCACGGTTTAACACGTTCTATCATAATATCGAACTACTTTTTTCGTGGATGCATCTGTGCAGTTGCAAAGTGTAATTGCACTTTTTTTTTAATAGAACTCTATATTTTTTTGTTTGCATAAATCGATTTCTCATGTTATTTTTCGTATAAAAGATATAAGGATCAGTCATCGAAAACTCAATATTTTTCGAGATATTTTACTGCCTTTGAAAATGTAATGTTACGTGAAATATTATGGTAAATTGAAATCACTATGGTGTTCTCATGTTTACTAACATCGTGCTTACAGTTTATCGCACTTCTCCTGCTTATACAATACCGACGTTAGTGAGCTGTTATGTTAACATTACAAGCAATCTTGAGTTCGCAATCATTTGAGAAGACGTATCGTTTCATTTTCTATGACAAGCGTATCTTACAAGGGTTTTTTTTTTCAAATGATGAGAATGTTGACATGTTTATTGTGTACATAAAGTGTGACGAAAATTTAACGATTAGTGCAGAAATGTATTGCAACCTAGACCCTGATCATCGATTACAATCAACGCGAACGTATTTTTCAAAAGTAAAATAAAATATCTCGAAAAGTATTAAGTTCGAAGAAAATGAAATATCTCGAAAAGTATTGAGTTATCGACGACTGTCCCTTATATCTTTTATACGTAAAATGACACAGGAAATCGATTTATAAAAAAAATATAAAGTTCCATTAAAAAAAGAAAAAGAAGTGCAATTGCACTTTGCAACTGCATCGATGCATCCATGAAAAAGGTAGTCCGATAGTATGATTAGAGTGTTAAACCCTGTAAAATTTTCCTCTACGATTTTTCTCTAACTGCACCTGGAACAGAGTTACAGTCTGTTCCAGTTACTAGATACACCCTGTATAGTATGTATTAGGTACCAGGAGAAGTAATTTATGCATTCAGCGTGCAATTGCAGAAGATCATAACTGCATTTAGAATAACTTTATTACACAAAATAATCAACATCTCACTCTACGTTTTATAATTTTCCACGATCACAAAAATCTTTGTGTTTAAAAGCAAGTAAACGATCAACTTCGGTTTCAATTTCTTTCTTCAAATCGAAGTGTTTCTTATGTAGAAGTTCGGGCAGTGACAGAAATAAATAATAGTCAATCGAGGAAATGTCTAGTCTGAATTATCTAACGGGTATGATAAAACTTTTCGTTCGATACGTTGCAGCTTTTTTTGGGTCTTCAATGATACACGAGATCATAAAACAGCAAAATCTTCTTTCGGGTTAAGCGATGTCAAATACATGTGTTTAATTTTTCCCCCAAATTGTCTAATTACTTTTTCAAGTAATTTTCAAAGATTTTATTCTGAAAATTTCAGTTCTTTTTATAAATTTCGCTCCGAAACTTGGAGCAAATCGGATATTTTCCACTGTTTGGTTGTTGATTTGTACAAGAAAGAATTTTAAGTTTTGTTCATGATTTCTTACTGATATCAAAGCCAGGTAATGGCGAATTTATAATAGAAAATTAGATTTTTATCGCTTGACTATCATTTGTTTATCATTAAACAGTAGATTCGTCCCGGTCTACCCTAAATTTGCGTATGTAGATTTCCGCGACTAATTGAGCACACTCTCAGAAATTGCTTCGCATCAGATTCCCCGAAGGACCGCAAGAGGTTGAACATCAAATCAAAAGCACCGTAGACAAGCGTTACATAACGCCCCGAGGCTCGTAAGCTGGCCATAACTCAGCGGGGGTTGGCAGTGTTAAAAGCGCGTAGAAAGGGAAGGATGCCATTTGTTTGATCGTCACGAAGTGGAGCACCCCCTTAAGGTAGTTTGAAGACCAAGGATCTCTCGTCCGTCAGCCTCGTCCCTCGAATTCTATCCCCGTCCGTTCGTCGGCGCGCGGCGAGTCGGTGAGCTTCGATCGTGCTCCATTTTTCCGTCGTTCACGCTCTAGTCTACATCAGAAACGTGCACCGATAATGCGAGAAAAAGCTCGCCGCGCGTATTTATATGCCCCGTGGTTCGCTCGATCGCAGTGACAAGGGGGGGTTTAGTCGAGGGGGTCGAAGGAGAAGAGGATAGAGAAGGGGTGTTCGTATGTCTGTCTGTGTGCGCGACGAATTCTCAGTGTTTCAACTCGCGCGGGCGGAGCCACGGGGAAATTCGGTCGGGAAAAGGCGAGGAAGGGTGGCACGGCGAACTCCCTTCGCCGCCATAACTGGGTCACCCACCGAGCCTTCCTCTCCCTCTGCGGACGTATGCGGATGCCGATATATTTCCCCTTTCCTTTCGGGCCAGGGGGAAAAAGTTTTTTGGACGCCGGCCAATCCGGCGGGAAGGCGGCGGAGGCGCGTTTCGATCCGTGTCACGAAGGCCCGTCGACTTGTTGCTGATGTGCCCTGCCGTGATCTAATTAGACCCCGATTGATCGCGGCAACGACGAAAATTCACGGATTTGGGGTTCCTCTGTCCTCGCCGACGCTGGAATAGCATTCCGAGATCGATTCGACGCCCTGTTTAGCCGGATCCAGAGTCCTTGATTGTATCTACAGTAGTGATTCGATCAGTGTCGACTCAAATTTCTACGTTATACAGCGACTCATACATGTGTATATAAAAGATTTTAAAATCCTTGTGTTGTTCGTTGAGCATTAGATACGGCAGTTTACACGAATTCAGAGAGTTTAATATTATTTCCTCAATAATATCTAGAACTGTTTATATCAAAGCATTTTTAGTGTTTATCAAAGTATTTTTGAATATATTTATTTATACATGAATTGTTTTAACACTGCCAAGTTATTCGTGAATATTCAGAATTGAACAAATTTTGTTATTATAAATAATAATTCCGGTTTTTCTGGGGGAAAAAAATTGATTGATGGATCACTGTTTATTTAAATTACGATTCACTATCTATCAGTCAATTTTACGAAACATGGGGTTTGAAAACTCGAAACATAGAACTTTTCCAACAACATAACGATAACAAAGTAACTTAATATTTAAAAAAAAGTTGTACAATCAACTAATCTCCACATTATATTAAATCCGCTAATCGCTAATTCTGTGGTTAGGTAAAATGCTGCATGTCACATGTTTTCATTTTCGAGATATTCACGTTTAAAGTTTTGATCGCCAATACTGCACTATTATCTTGCATTCTATCGAAACTTCGTTTTCGAAGGAAAATTTTAGTTCGTAGATTCTTTCTATGATAATAATATAAATTCTGCTTTCTAGATTTGAGTTAAAGCACAAACTCAATTTTTTTTCGAAAATGTGACGCGTCGTTCTTCCTTGCAACCACAAAATTACCCCTTGCCTTTATTGGCGATAGTTTCGGGTTTAAATCTCGGTCGTTATTTTAATTGATTTTATGAATTTCGAAAAGTTCACTAATTTGAAAATACCTACTTTTCGTAAGACAAGAATGATTTTATTTCATAGCAAAAAACTATTTCGGAGCACTTATTATTTTAAACTTGGAGCATTCCTTGCGAAACCAGAAAGAGCAAGCAACAAAAGAGTCATCTATTCTGCCGGTTTCGTTGTAATCTTCATTACACTGACGCGCCGGGTCCAATCCTTTTTTTTTTTAGTGATGGATCGTTTGGTTCACCGTTACTACTACGTGTGGTCCATTTATCCCCATTTGTATGTGATACAGTGACAATCTATCTGAAGCATTACAATTGTCTAAAAACATGCCTTTTCTAAGTTAGAGTTATAGCTGTTGTTAGTAAAGCTTAGTTTTTGGTAATGGAGTGAATATGTATTGACTTACGCTACGAAATAAGTATTTTTTATGACTACGTAAGAAAATTGATGTAGTGAATAGAAATAAAGATGCTGACTTCCTTCAGAATTGCATATAAATTAAAATATACCTACCATAATTAATATTTATATTTAATTACTTTCATTATATTAACCCTCCGTTGTCACACTTACAATGAGTCATTTCGATCCAATTCAGTTTAAAAACAATAATTCTTTAAAAAATAATAGCTACAATGAGTTGAAAAAAATTAGAATGAAGTTTGAACATTGTAAAATATGATCTGATCATAAACAATTAAGGAATTAAGTGATAACATGTTTAAAAAGAAGTTTCACTGCGTTCCAAACCATTTATTTCCGTACAACTGTAATTTAAATAAAAAAACATAAAAATCCTGAATGTCACATCGCATTTATATTTTTTTCACGTAAAATTTGCATATAAATAAGTAATTTTTTTATTCGAGTAAAACATACGACTTTCAAGGAGGTGATAAGAACTGCAAAATCTCGTATGGCTTGACTGCATATGCATTCAATACTTTAAGTTGATGAGATAAGAATCCCAAAAAGATTTGTGTGCACGGCTTTTTGTTTTTGAGAAATCAATCAAAGAGTGTCAAGCGTTGATAGATATAACCATAATTACGATTCAATGGAATATTCTTTCTCCATGGGTAAACAATGAATTATCTGTCTTACTACTTTACATACATCTGTGGAAATGGAAAGAAGAAATGTAGAGAACATTAGGAAAAGAAAAAATGACATGGTAATCCATTATTTTTGTGACATTCTTTTTATTAATTCCTCGAAAACAAAAGGCCTTTCACTCATCCTTTTACGGGTTCTTTTCTCATCAACTTAAAGTATTAAATGCACATACAGCTAAGTGAGTCGAGATTTCGTTGTTTTTGCCAACTCCTTGTTTGTCACATATGGATCAAAATAAGCGTACATTTACTTTTGGCAATTGCCACAAACGTATTGACAGTTTTTAGTTGCTTAACAACCAAAATTTATAGAAAACACTTTAAAGTTTCACTAAAATGTACACATAGTGCTATTATAGGTATAGTTTTGAAGATAATTTTCTCCAAAGCCAAATCTTGGGTCATTCTGACCCAGTGTGAAAACGGAAGATTAACCCTTAAATGTTCATGCTTCTGAAATATTTAGAAATGCTAATTCGAAAAGCGCCCTACATGAGCTTTTAAGGGTTAAAATAGTATATTAGACGCATAACATTTATGACAAATAGTTTTAAAAATGCTTAGCCGGTTCATCATCAACAAGAAAATTAATTTTTTTATTGCTAATTGCATGTTATTAACCTTTGCAGTTATTAATCCTTATTTCATAAAGTGAAATTTTATGCATCTGGAAATTACTTCTTTTTGTATTTGTAAAGTATATTGCGATTATTTAATAATAACTGTAATAAAAGCTACTGATTACAAATTTGTATACGTGCACAGATTAGATTTTCATTCGCTGAAAAATTTCGCCTGGTGTTGCTGAGTCCCCGTCTCATCTGTCAATGAAATATTTAAATCTGGAATCCACTAAAATTGCTCATTTTTGGAAATTAGAAAAAGAAAAACTACGACATATAATTTAATAATAGTTTTAGTATACTACTAAGAATGTCTTTTACCATAGACATTTAGTTTTTAGTATCGGCTAATTCGAGGTCTTACAATGAATCCCTCGCAACGATAAAACGTTCAGTTTTTAAATCGTTGATCTGAAACTACAGTGTTGAATTATTAAAAACCACGAATTTTCCGGAAATTATCTATCTTACTTTAAATCTATCTACTTTATTTACGATCTACTTTAAAAAACTGTAAACAATTTTTTTGACAAAACAGCTTCAGCCCATTGAGATCCAGAAAGTTAAATTTGTAATTAAAAAAGAAAAGAATGCGGCGAAATATAATTTTTTTAAAACAAGGATGTAATTAAATATGAATGTCCAGAATACGATTCAGAGTTTCAAATGTCAGTATCTCGAGAATGAAACATATGTGGTTTTGTCTTTTATAAACATATAACATATGTCGTTTCGCTTTACAACCAGAGACATAATTGAAACCTGGTCCTGTTGTAAAACGCGATAGTTTTGATAGCGGCTGCTTTTGCTGACCAGGCTAGATCAATTGACCGCTCAAGGCCGTTTAGTTAGCTTTACTCCCACCACATCAGTTGACCACTCCTACCAGTTTGCTTTAGCCACTCCTATTTCTACGTTCCTGGTTTTTCTTGTAACCTTGTGACTATTTCAATTTCATTTTTCTATAGATTATTGTATTGGGTTGATCGGAAAATGCTTACTGTCCGATTTCTCTAATGGAAACTGTGGATTATTTTTGTATTACCGAAAAACAGGAGAAAATAATCTGTGCGGATAAATTGTTTTTTTTTTTTTTTTTAATCATTTTCCTAACCTTTATTAAAGACTCTGACACAATTTTCCGAGCAACTCAATAAATTGCAATAACAACTTTCGATTGCTAATTACTGGAATGTAAATATTAATTAACATTAATAGGAAGTATTGCGTAAACGCTTCATTTATTGATCAGGTCTTATTCTTTGAGATTCATGAAAGTATAATAATTCATTTATTAAAAGTTGATATTTTCCTAAAAATAAAATGTTTTCAGGCAAATTTGTGTCACTCCAGATTTAGTGAAATCTCTGGAAGCATAAAGGAGGGAATCTTTTTATTAGCCTCAGGTCTGCCATTTTCCTTTCTTTTTTTTTACTTTTTCTTTACTTTTTCATTTTTTACGACGAATTCGCGCGACTGCGGAGGAGCAATCGTTTTAAAAATAGTATTTCTATGGAAGGAACGCTGAACCAGGTCTTTGTTCCCACAGTTCGAGACTTTTTCAGATGCAGTCTCGACAGAATATATCGATTTTCGCACTTATAATTATTTTTTCCCTTACTTTTCCGAAATTGTTTTATTTCACTCGAAATAAATATTATTCCTACTCTCAAGCAATAGTTTTTTCTTTCATGCATGTTAAAAGATATTCCACATTTTGAAACATGATTTCATCTTTCTCATTTTTACCTATGCTAAGGTAAGATGATAAAAAAAGTTTAAGATTCATATTTTTGTATACGCGCAGTTCTATTAGCAGTAAACCTCCTGCTTTATAAATATAATATACACTGTGGGGTAAAGTTCCCTCTTGCAAAACTATATTTTTATAGTCATCTGCATCGTCAAGTTTCTTTTGTTTATTCTTGCTTCAAACCAAGCGTAAAATTTGATGTTCCAGAATATCTAATTTTCTGATAATAAATATTGACTTCTGGCGAATATTAAAAGCAAAGACATAATAAAATAAAACACAAATAGGTTGGAGATTAATAAATTTCAGTACTAACAATAAAAATTAAAAATACTCAAATTCTTGTAGAATCTGGTTAAATTTTCGAATTCAAGAATGAAATTTTTTATATCTAAAACACTCAGATTAAACATTTAGAAATCTCAATTTTTCTTCAATTGTACAAACTAGGTTAAGAAAACCAGTTAAGCTTATTTTTATGAATCTTACACATTACATGACATAGCCCATTATATCATTCTTTTTTCTAAAGTTCAAAATATTTTCTTATTACTTGAAGAACACTGCGTGTTGTCTATTTGTTCTTATTGATAATTAAACAGGTTTCGTCAGATTGAAATTACTTTTTTGCGCTTTACAACTATTGCTAAATTAATTAATTTTGTACAAACGTCCGATGCACGGATAACGCAACAGAGTGTTTAGTAAAAGATTTTACTGTACTTTCTTCTCTCTAATCACGTTTCAATCTAAAATAATTGGATCAGTCTATATCGGTTCTTGTTGCGCACCATAATTCTGAGAAATAAATGGGATTATGAAGTTACGTAATATCTAAAGACACTAGGAATGATCCAAACTAATCAATTTTTTTAGAAAGGAAACTAAACTTATTAATTACATATTTCCAAGGATTTTATCAAAATATATTCATAACTAAATGAAATATTTATTGCTATCGATAGAAGCCCTGCATTTTTTTTGTTCTGTTATTCTTCAACGCTAAGGACAAAAAAGAAATATTAAGTATAAAATAAATAGTGGAACGGATTATGCAATTTCTCTGATAGTACTTTCTTGAGCTAAGATTGCACTCTGAGATGCATATAATCAATAGAATTCGAGTAAACAGTCTTAAGGAATGAGTAAAGCAGCACAAGTCATTTTCTTACAAAGAGGCAGTCGTTTGAAAAACAAGCAGAAGAATTCTATTAAAGAGGTTTTTTTTCTTCGTTGATCAATAGAAACGCAAAAAGTTGAGATTGTCAAGGACTTCTACTGTGCTGAGCTGAGAAGATTGCACTCGTGTCCCATTGATTATATACACCCCCCAGAGTGCAATCTTCTCAGCTGAGCAAAGTCGAAGTTCTTGACAATCTCACTTCCGCATTTCTATCTTAATTTTTGTATCCCCTTTCATAGAATTTCTCAGCTCTTTTTAAATGATTGCCTTTTCATAAGAAAATAATTCCTACAATATAGTAGCATGTAGAAAAATTCTAACTCAATTTCCACCTATAATTTTAATTCTAAAAAATTTATTTATTCTATGTTTTTGTAGACTTAACATTTTGGTAGATTTAACTTTCTAAGTTCTGTTACACTCTTCTACTCCAATCGCGGATTCACGTAACATTTTATTTCTTTAAATAATTGCTCCAATTTTAAGAAAAATCTAAAAAAAACTTAGTGTTAATATCTGCATTTATCGTTCCTTAACATTCTATAAAAGTTTCATCATTCACATTTCCAATGATCTACTAATTTTCAAAATTCTAATAAATCAAATTTTTAGAAGAAACGTAGCAGAATTAAAATAGTCCAGTAATGTTTCTTTTCGTAAGTCTGCGTGTAAAAATTTCAGAGCAGAAATCAGAGTAATTGCAGTTTTCAGAACCACCATTGACCATATAAACACACATAAAATCGTTTGAATCGAGATTCTAAAGGGAACCCCTGAAAAATGGTGAGCGAGTTTATCGTGAATTTCGACGCGAGTTTTCGCCCAGATTCCCCCATCTCGGTCCTCAATATTATCATCCTTCTCCCTCGATTCTCGTCACCCTTCCGGTACAGACTCGTGCAAATGGAATCGTTGAACCTATAGAGACCGTCTTCCTTCCCGGACGGGAGTAGCTCCGACGATTCGAACCCTGTCGACGCTGGAATTTTAGGCTTAACCCGGCGATTATTGGCAGCGGTGTTTTCATCCGGAGGGTTGCCCGAGTCTGAAAACCTCAGACTTTTGTATTTGATTTATGGCGTTGCCAACTGTTCGATGCAAATATCACGGGGTGCAAAAATAAGAATTCCATCGACGGGGCCAGTTCTTGAAACCTCGTTCATGAAAAATGGATCAGACATTAGCGACTTCGCCTGTTGAGAAAAGAATCTTTCAGAGAAAAGCACTATCTGTAGTAAAAAGTTTTCGATCAAGCACAATGATAGAGACCTACTTATCGATACCTTCGATAATACCACGAAACTGATTACTAGATAGCGGATTTTATGCATTTATGGCAATGACAAGTACGTAAAAAATCTATGAGGTTGTTATAAAATGCCAAAATATACAAAATATCAAAAATACTATTCAAATCAGAATGTTTAAGACATTAAACATACTGTTTTTCGAGTTCCAATTCTTTATTTTTGCTTGTAAAAATTTTATTTTGCATAAAGATCCGCTGTCTACTGATTACCTACAGCAAAATCTCGATTAGGCTCAGTTCAGACGAGCGATTTGCGGCAATATGTTGCTGTGTTTCTTGCGTCTTTATTGTGCAGTTCACATGTGCGATTTACCGCCAAACTATTGCAAACACGCCGCCGAGTTGTCGCTAGAATTTGCGGCTTGTCTGAACTGTTTTATACAAATTAGAGATCCTTATTTCACGTGTATTCGAATGCACGTGTATATGTGTATTTCACGAACACGTATTTTAGTACGTGTCATTTTAAATACATGGGCAAACGTGTACTATTTCACGCACATTTAAATACACGTGTATTAACATATCTGTATTCCGAAACAACTGCTATTGCTGATATATTAAAATATTACATTGCAAGCTCCACAATTTTTGGACATTTCAGTTTCCGTATCTTTGATATTTATTTGAGAATTTGTATCTGGTTGCATCGATTACGTGTAGCTAAATACACATATATGTGAAATAATACACGTGTATTTAAATATACGTGAAATAGCATGCGTGTACCCGTGTATTTAAAATGACACGTACTAAAGTACGTGTATGCACACACACGTGAACACGTGTACACGTGAATTTTTCAAACACGTTCATAACCATGATCTCTAATACAAATCCGTGTTCTGCTAAAACGCAGAGATGAAAACCGCGAACCACTCGTCTGAACCGAGCCTTATCCGACTCTCATTTAGATATCTCCAATTTTGTTTAGTTAGGGTTTCAATTATTGTAAGGATTAGGTACAGATAACAGCACAGTAGAACTACAGGGTGATTCTCTCGTTAGTAGACTTAAAGGATTTCCTACTTTCTAAAGGTTTACAACGGTAACCCCGTCAATGAGGAGGCCCAAAACCATTGGTGGGCCATTAAGAAGTCAATGATCAGGGTTTGGTTCTTTTCAGTAACAAGGTTATTACTGCGATGTTTAGCCGGCGACAATTGCTTTGTGGCGACTAGCGAAATAATCATCCTGTATAAGTAAAACTTGAATCATACTTCAATAATTTTTAACTAGGGTAGACCGAGGCGAATCTGATCCAGATAACAATTTAGTCCGTATTTTTTACATCACGATAGAAACAGACATTTCGATTGTTTATATTACAGTAAAACCTCGATTATTCGAGTCATACTTATCATTATTTTTAATTGTCTAGAGTTTCAATCAATTCATGCATTAGATATAATAAAACAATGAGACTTCGAGTAAGGCTCGAACTATGATTTAATAACATTACAGTAATTATTAGCATTTTATTTCATGAATATCAAGTCGGTTAATCGAGATTCTACTGTACTTCATCCATCTTCTACGCTTATTACAATAGTCCATTAATTTTTTTAAACCGTTGTTTACTATTGACATTACGATTTTAGTGCGCATGTAAAATATGTAATCCACAATTTCGTATTTGAAATAATAAGGGAAGCTTGAATGCTTAAATGTATTTGTTATTATTAGTTTGCATGGCTTTTAAAGTTAGTATTTAGTATGTTTTAGACTAATATATTATAATATGTTTAAATACTCTATTCACTTTGAAATTTTATATACGGGGCTAATCGGATCGCATTATTTCAAGCTAATCGAATCACTGTACTTGTTCATTTAAATACTTTCATTGATAATTATTTATGTAAATGTGGTTTATATGTACATGAAAAATCAATCAATAATAAAGAAATGAAAATTTTTAGCTTGTGCTGCTAAAGACGGCTAAAAAGAACAATATATCTGTGAATAATGTGCAAAGTGATATCACTTGACTTCATTATCGTTGAATTATACTTTCTCAAGTAATTTCCAAAGATTTAATCTGAAAATGTCAGTTTTTTTTATACATTTATGGGTGATACGATTCGCTGTAATTTTCGGGGCGAATCGAATATTTCTCACGGTTTGGTTTTTTGATTTATAAAAGAAAGAGTTTTAAGTTTTTGTTTATGATTTTTTACTGAAAATTAGATTATAGAAAATTAGACTTTTAATTGTTGACTATCTATTAATAATAAATAAAATTATTAATAATTTTCAGTCATTAACCTTTTATTACCTAAGTACTTACATGGGGTCATAGTGAAATTTTATTTACATTTTTGGACTGAAAATATTAATAAAAATTTCTTTTATGTTAATAAGTATTTATGCTTTTTATTTAATCGAAAACTTCATCACGTTTTGGAAAAATTAGTGTGCGAGTAACTAAAAATTGAATTGAATATATTTTTCAAATACATTATTATTTATCCTTTCTGTTATTGATAAATGGGGTAACGGGCAAAGGAAGACCATTTAATGAATGATACCTTAATTAAGGACACGTTTATATTCTGGTAGAATGAAACACAAATATATTCAACTGACGCGTCACTTTTCTACACATTTCATAAATACAATTTAAAAATACAGTAAATGAAAATGCAAAAAGTATTATACAGTATATGTAAAATCATTTCCAATTAAAAATCCCTTCCCTTTTCCCATCTAGTAAAAATGAACTGAAACAAAATTGGGAAATGGAAAATCGAATTTACTCCCCCTCCCATCATCTTTTTTAACTCGTTTTATAGGTGAATTTGTTTGAGGCATTTAAAAAATTTGTTATGTAAGTTGATCAGTCGTAACGTAAGATTCTCTTTAAGCTGATCCTCTTTCCCAATGGCGCTCGTAGTATCTTGAAAGAGACTCGGTAGCGTAAAGCTAGTCCCATTCATAAACGTAAAATCAATGACGAATTGGTGGAAAGAAATCCGTGGTCACGGATTGGTCGCGTCCCGTCGCCATGATGGCATCGCTGGCCAATCGGTGTGCTCGTCTTGTTTTCTCTTGTATACTCTCGTACTCGTGGCCAATTGTCCCCCTCCATGTTTCCCTCGCTTCTTACTAAAAATTTTTTTTGATAATCATTTTCAATGATGAAAATCCTCCGATTGTCTGGATCCATTTACAGTCATGAATATTGTACAAATTAATTTATAAAAACTTCTAGTTTCATTTATAAAAACGTTTTCTCTTTATAAAATGTTTAGGAACAGTAGTTGGAAGCCCAATTTAATAATTAACAATTCCCTTAATAACTAATCTGCTAATTGTAAGGCTTGAATTTTCCAATGTTAATTTCCTTATTTTGTTCATGTACCATTTTTCAATTCTGAAATTTAATTCCTTTTTGGCAAATTTCGAGGTTTAATTTGGCTTTCTGTAGATTCGATTGATCAAAGCTATGTGAGATTATGTAGCAAAGTGTACTTCACGCACGTGATAATTAATCCGAATGATAATTAACCGATCAATGGATCTGTTTAATTACAACCATTTCACTCATGAATCCTGAAAGTGCTTGGAACGTAATTAATTTCTAATTCGATGGCGAAAATCTCAGAACAACCGCGACGATATCTGATCGAAGCCTTTGAATCTCGTGCATCGGAAAGTGTACATTTGATTGAGTTTTATTCAGTCTAAATTATGATTTCCATATTTTGATGTGATATGCAACTAGCACACTGCACCTATACGTCATGTGCGCAATGCGCCATTATTTTCAGAAAAACTAAACAAACCTTTAAGAGAACATTCTATAGTTGCGATCTCGAAAAAACGATTCCTTTTTTTTTGCCCTTAATTCGAAAGCGTGCATTTTCCTAAATATCCTTCTAAGTTTTAGGGCCAAAATTCGATGTATTTTGGATATTGAAAACTCGACTTTTTCGACTATCGCCGCGCCTGTCGGCGGTTATAATAGGAGAACAAAATTCCTTGACCAAATGATTTAAAATTTTAATATGTCATTTTAGATATTAATGGCTATCGGACCAACCACAGAAATGTTAATTTTTTAAATAATTCCTCACTTTTTTTATATCGATTAAATACAAAAGAATATGTTATTTTTCGTGGCTTTAATTTTGAACGTGCACCATTTTGAAAATTATTGCTTGAAACTATTTTTCTATGGTTTAACCGATATCCATACTCATGCAAATTAAAAGGATTTTGTAGTTTTTTATTTCACATTATCTAATAGTCTAAAATTACGTTCGCCAGCAAAATGTAAAAACCTGAAGACAACTTCACCGTCATATATTTAAATAAACTAATAAAATGAACGATAAAACCATTTTTTTCGTATTTCAAAAGTGGTAGAGAATATTTTAAAAGATTTGAGAACGCTAAGTGTTTATTTTATTATAAAACCTAATTAAAAATTGGCCAAACATTCAACCGCAAGGGTAAAATGTCCTTTGAAGTACCTGACGACTAACTAGATACATATAGTAATACTTAGACTGCCGATTTTTATACATTTTTGGCGAATGTTAATAGCAAAAAAATGTACAAAATGTGCAAAAATCTAAATCTAAAACTATGATCAATATTCTAAAACTGTGTACAATATTCAGAAAATAAGGAACATTTTTATTTAAATGGTAAATTATATTCTGCGTGTGAAAAGAAATGAGCAGAATTTTAAACTTTCTTTCCTACAAAACAGCAACACTGCGAAAATGTTCTCGTAGAATCCACTAAGAAAATTGAACATTCCTCGCAGCAGCAATTAGCAAATGAAAAATTAGGAAAAACGGTAATTCGAGAAGGAACCGTGTCCGGTGATTTACGGAAACCATTATCACGCGTGCATTTCGAAAAAGGGAAAACGAAAACGCAACGCTATATTGTTCCGCGATTCCAGCGGGAAAAAGTGGGTGAACCCCTCCCTCCGGGCGGCTATCTTTCATTCACAACAAAGGTTTAGATGAGGGGCGAGAAGGGGTAGAAACGTTTCTCGTGGCGAGGACAATGGAGATAGAAAAATTATGTGACAGTTCACGAACGCTCCTGTTTTTTTTTTTTTTTTTTATTCGTCAGATATAAATTTTTCTGACTTCATAATCTAGAATCTCGCATCGTCTTGATTTGCATGTTTGATAACTTTATAGCCACGGCTGGCATGAAAATTGAAATTAAAATTGAAACGGAAATAGAAATTGATTCGTGAAAAATCCGACTATGTTTGCACGCTCTGGATAAAAGGTGATGAATGAATTTTGTGTGCTTTTCAGGTCCGTTTGATAGAAAGCAAAGAGGAGCAAAAACGTGGCGGATTCGGTGACCCCTCGGCTGTGACCAGGCGCACAGAGAATTAGGGCAAGGAGATGCGTGAATATAAAATAGTGGTGTTGGGCAGTGGAGGTGTAGGCAAGTCCGCCCTCACTGTCCAGTTCGTTCAAGGGATCTTCGTGGAGAAGTACGATCCGACGATCGAGGACAGCTACCGCAAACAGCTCGAGATCGATAGTCAACAATGTATGTTAGAAATTCTAGACACAGCCGGAACGGTGAGTTCTTACACGTATACTCACTCTTATCTCCCTCCTTGCTACATTCTTTTCCTTTATTCTTCTTTCATTCTGTCACTGTTGAAGTACAGTGACTCACACATTTGTTCACAAAGAATATGTTACATACATTTGTTTCAATACTAAAAAAAGGTACTTATTTTTGCATCAATAAAAGTTATGAGAAGTGAGAAACAATCAAACGTGGAAAATGGAACGACATAAATTAATACGAAAAATTTAATACTGGGGCTTTCATAGTCAATTAACATTTGGAATATATGTGAACGAATTTGTGAATCACTGTATACTTATTCCTCCTATTCTGTACCGAAAATAATTCAGATCTTCTTGAATGAATATTCAGATAATCAAAAGAAAGTCCAATCATTTGTATATTAAGAATGAACATCAGTAACAAATGTAACAATCTTAGTCAAAAGTTAATCAATTTCCAAGATATTAATAAGGCTTCTTCTGATAAAAACGAATCAGAAATATTGATTTTTTTTATCATAAACTTGCTTGTTAAAATGTAGTTAAAATACAACTGTTAGCAACTGAATTCTTAATTTTATAATATATTTCTCAATATTGCGTTTTCTGATAAGAATTAAAAGTTAAATAATTTAAAAATTACCGAATGAACTTTTCTTAAATTTTGCGCGAGGTTTTACTATTGCATAAAGATTCATTCCTTTAACTTTCATAAATTTTCGCTTATATTTTTAGTGTTACTGAAGTTCATCCTTAAAATTGAAAAAAATTAGTCTTCACGCTTATATTTCTGTACCTGAAAGCCAAACTAATGCAAGTCCATTTTAGTTACTTTTCAGAAGATCAGAAAAACAATAATGGTCATTTACTTACAGAAAAAAATTGAATGCTTTTTTTTATTGTTATAAAGGACATGGCTCAGTTTGTGTTTATAAAAATATAGAGAACCAAACAAACCTACATCAATTTCTCTGCGAAGCTGACTTATGTAATTCAATTTTCAGAAAAATGGATATGGGTTAGTCTGGCTTTCAGGTACAGATTTAACTAGCTATTTGTTTCATCAATCTATAAAAAATTAAAAAGATATTTCCTAATATATTAACATTTACAAACTTAAAACCTCTCTTCGATTTGATTCTCTATTTCAAATTCAACAACTCATATAGATGTTGACCCCCCTATATAATGATTGACCGTTTCAAGAGAAGTAGAAAATATAATATAATTTTTTTTTCCATGAAATCAGAAACTGGTAGTTTTTTAGGCGTTTTTGCATATTCTGTTTGTTTATTATTTCAATATACGATAAACAGCAAACTGGTAATTATGGCGTCGCTTTTTCAAATATTTGAATGTTATATTCAAAAAATGTCTGACTGCCAATCGGTAAAAAAGGTTTTTGATATAATTATTATACTGAAGTGGTAAAGTAGTATTGTTTTTAAGAAAACTAGAGAATATAATATGTATAATCCTTTTCTAATATAGTAAGATATTAATTGTATTCGAAACAAGAATATCTGGATCATTCAAATATATGTACATATATTTTATTCTGTAGAAAAAAAAGGATTATATTAAATTTCCTACTTTTCTTGAAACGGTCAATCATTGTATATGGGGGTAAACAATTGTATGCGTTACCCTATGTAGAATCCTTCGAAATCAAGAACCGTCAGTAAAGTAATTTTAAAATTATACCCTGTTTAGGTACCCAAGATTCAGCAGTTCGTTACCTAATTTCAATACCCCTTCTTTGCATATTTGTGACGTTGCATGACCTTAAACCGGGATTTTCCAGAAGAATAAACTTCGCATTAAGATCTTTTCAACCACCTCACACGTTAATAAAAAAAACAGTTACACAGTCCTCGAATGTGTTGAAGTACTAAGTTAATTGCATCTTAATGCTAAAGCTCATTATCGTTGCCCAGGAAAGTAATAGATTGTTCTCGTTTGCTGGTAGGAACAATTCACAGCCATGAGGGACCTTTACATGAAGAACGGCCAGGGATTCGTGTTAGTGTACTCGATAACGGCGCAGTCAACGTTCAACGACCTGCAAGACCTCAGGGAACAGATCCTGCGGGTAAAGGACACAGATGACGTGCCGATGGTGCTGGTGGGTAACAAGTGCGACCTGGAGGACGAAAGGGTAGTGGGCAAAGAGCAAGGCGCCAACCTTGCCCGGCAGTTTAACTGCGCGTTTCTGGAGACATCTGCCAAAGCCAAAATTAATGTTTATGATGTGAGTAGCGATCTCTCCTTTCCCCTATTAACCTTTTTTTTATCTTGTGATTACAGGCTGTTGTTCTGGCAAATCGAGTGGGAGGACAAAGTCAAACTGTCACGATGGAATGAACCAGCAAAAATACGTTGACAGTAGACTTTTTTCCCCCTGAGGGATCTCTTTTGTTTCGAAGTAGTCCTCCTAGTTATGGATGCTAATAGAAGTTGATTCTTAAACGCAAGCGATTTGAAAGTGTAAAATGGAATAAAAACAGTTTTTATTACAGTAGAACCTCGATTAACCGACTTCATATTTGTAATATAAAATGTTAAAAATTGGTGAACCACTATTAACCATCAAAGACCTTCGTGGAGTAGATTCCTACCTTTGTCAGAACCTAGTCAACCGAAGAAGTCAAAGATATCTTAATCTTAATATATCTGTGGCTGTAAGGCAAAACGACGTATGTCACATTTAAAAAAAATTGATTTTATGTGGTAACTGAGATCTATAAAGTAGAATTGCTATTCTTATCAGTGACAAGATGCATTAAAAGAATAGTTTCTAATAAAAATAAGGATAAAAGAAAATTCGAGTACACAAGACAGTATTGATGTTTAGAACTTTAAGCGCGAATATCTCGAAAATAAAAACATGTGGCATGTTGTGTTTTGCCTTATAACCACAGATATATCCTCGTAGCAAAGACTCTAAGACTACAAAAACATGTACAAAGTGTAATAAATTTATTTGTTAGTCATTCAGTCGAGAAAAAAGTCTGCTTAGACTGTGAAGATTGAAAATTAGTGTCTTCCTGTATTTATAGACTGGGCTCTGTTGATTAGTGTGTAGTTTGATAAGAGTTTTGTTTTGTTTTTTATAAAATTTGTACTTTTGCCCATCTCATATCGTATTTATTTTTTTGAAAATGTTAGTTTTTAGGAAATTTTATAAATAGCTAAGGAATCCTTGTTTTTAGGCCCATAAAAATACGATTATTACAAAAAGTGCCATCGTACTTTAAAACTAATTTCATTTTTTTATCGTTAAAAGATAATCTTTTGTTTCATTTTTTCTACAAAATTATTTTAAAAAGTATTAAACCTACAAAAATACTATTCAATTTCCTTTGAGGTAGAAATCCACCCTACAAAGCCATTTGTGTTACCCAAAACTAAAGAATGTCTTTGAGGGTTAAATCACAGCCTAAATTGTAGTTGAAATCCTATTTTACTTTTTCATCTTATACTCTATTAAACGACTGATGCTTTGGAGAATAAAATTCTGTTATAATACTGATTCCAATAATCGAAGTTCTACTGTACTTGGATAGTAGTGGGTAGCAGTAATAGAATACAATGCAACGGAATAGTCTTTTGTTTCTTGAATATTTTTGCTGACCAAAAAACAAACCATGCGTAAATAATAATCAAATAAAATGTAGTAGGCTAGAATGAAATAAGGGTCATTCCATACGAAAACGGACACTTTTCGGAGTAACATCTCGGATTTGGTTCAAAGGATATGTTGCAGAATGTAGAGGCATATAGACTTATCTCAAAGGATTTTTCAAAATGTCAAAAAATGTCGGTTTTACAGCTCTTTAAAGTTGGCTATTTCTTCAAAAAATTGTATCTGTGACCTTCCTTCGAAAAATTATAACAGTTGAACTAATAAACCGATTAAAATGAGCTTTTTGGTGCTTATAGTAGAGACTTTGGAGTATCTATTAAAAATTATTTCAGTTGAGATAATAATTTTTTTAACCATTTATTTTGCAATTGTTTTAAACAATTGCAATTTGTAGCCGCAGGGGAATATTTAAAAATTTGAAAAAAAAAATGAGCGTATAGCCTTGTTCGTCCCCTTCATGGTAAACTTTTCAAAAATATGGTCATTTCATCAGTGGATCGATATGGAATAAAATATAGCAAATAAGTATCTTCAACCGTTGCAGACAGATATTCATTCTATATATGCACATTTGCACCAATAGTTTTCAGTGTTCAGTTGTTAACAGAATTAGTCGAATATCAACTGCGAGCTGTATGTGTTTCTAAAGATGGTTTGCACGATGTTGTAAAATAACAGTAGTTCGTCTAAGAGACTATTGTTGCCTAGTAATTAGCGTGACGTGTGGGAGTTCAAGACCGTTACGAAGGCCGAGATATTCTAATTGAATGTGGGAATGCAACTGTTAAATGTGTGGGAGTGTAACTTGCATTCATTGCTACTCACCATTTACCATTCACACTTTCACATGCAACTTCTAACGCATAGATCGCGGATTCATAAATCATAATCTGCAGCATGCAATTTACTTGTGAGAAAAATACGGAATGCTGTTTCGTTTCTCTTTGGACAACAATTTTGTTTCTACCGATTTCAATGGTAATTTACTTGGGACTCTTCTACTTGAGGGTTTCTACTTACCCTTTTATCTACAATTTGAAAAGAGAATTTCTCGTGACAAGTGTTCTTTGGTAACGATTTTGCATATTTTCGTCTTGAAGTTGTTGACGATCGTGCTTTTGAAACTGTCTCATTCTGTGGATTCTTCAAATGTAAATATACTGTCTGCAACGATCATTTTCTGCCATGCTTCTCTTTGCCTTTTTTCACGAAGATCTACCTCTGCGCCATTTTTAACGAGCTTTGAACCCTGTTATGGGTTGTCTGGTATCTTTTTCTCTTAAGAATCCATCTCTCATTCCTACGTTTGATCATTTTTGTTATTCCACTCGTGTCTGTAATTCAGAATGTAACTGTAATTCAATTACATAACTAGAACAAGGTTTTCTCGATGGTTTCGGTTTGCATTGAAAACGCAATGCCATGTGACTGTTTGTGCAAGACAAAGAAAATGTAATACTGCATCGAACGTTACTGAAACCTCCACTCAGCACGGTTTCCTGGGTGCAATAGTGAAATTCATAAACAGCGATACAAATGAAATGCGTAAACGATATTTAACAAATTTTAAAGGAACAGAGAAATTCGAAAAGCAGCAGGCAGAAATTACTTTAAATAAATTTTATTTAATTCCATATATCACAACTTTCACACTGAAACACGTCTAGAGAATTTTCAGCTTCGTGTTCCTTTTTACACTTTTTACTCTTTTTACACTTTACAAAAACTTTTCAGTTCTTAACATCCATGTAAATCTCTTCAGTGAAAACGTTCAGAATTCCTACTATCACAGCTAAAGCGAAGATAAGATATGTTCTACTTTTGTTACTCTGTAGCAACTTTCTAGAAGATCTTGCGTAAAGAGAAGTTCAACCGAACTGGTAGAATAAGTAGAGAAATTAACAATGAACAGCGCTCTACTGTTTCAAATTAATTCTATTCATTTGAATTAAAATTCTATTTTAATTCATTTAAATCATCGCTGAGTTTGTATGGTTTTAATAATTATTTTAAACCTTTTTGTTGCAGATCTTCTACGATCTGGTGCGACAAATCAACAAAAAATCACCAGAGAAGAAGATGAAGCAGAAAAAGAAATCGCTGTGCCTACTTCTGTAAGGTAGAGATATCTACTAGAAGCCCGTAACTCTCCTGCATGAACAAAAAGAAAAAAAAAATAAATAATCCAGGATATACCAGTGGAGGAACGCAAAAGTTCAAGCGACTAGGGAGCAAATACTAGTGACAAGGAGGGGGCTGACGGAATCGCAAGTTAAATATAGGCAACACAGTGGAATACACACGGTCGTAGAACACCGGAAGTAAGGTGACAATGAGACACTGGAGAAGAAAGGAAAGGAACGGAAGGGGACGGTGGAGAACCGAAAGAGATGGGTGGGAGAGAAACAGCGACGAAAAACTAATAATGTTGTATATACGTTGGTCCCGGGGTGGCTCGTGTGCACGCGCAAACACAGGCGCACAAAGAGTTTTTAGTGTTAACGAGACCCCGTGGCGTCGGTTATCATTGTAGGAGTTTTGCATTAAAGAAGAAAAACGATGAAGGAGAAGAAAAAAAAATATGATTAATAATAGTATATAAATATATAAATATATATATATATAAATATATAAATATATGTAGGAGAGAAGGATAATAAGGAAAGGAAAAAAAAAAATGTTTGGATGCGCGCGTGCGCAGTTCACTATCTTCCGTGCATCGTCCGCCGCGCATCTTTCTCTTATGTATATTATATATGTATATATAAATATAATAATTATACATAGACGATACACACCACACACAGACACACACACACACACGATGATTATTATTACTATTATTATTAATTATTAATTATTATCGAAGCATCAAAATATTCATAAGTTATATCAACCGTTTGTTTCTCGAACAATATATGTTTTTTCTATATCTCTCCGTATTAAAGCAAATAATAAAAAATCTCTCAGCGAATGTTAAAAAAAAAACGGAACGAAAGCCCAGGTTGTCTGGTTCTCCTCCTTGCTCTACCAAGGCGTCCCTTTATTCTCCTTCGTTGGCTAAATTCAAAGAATATTATGAATACTCGGAATCGCTTAGCGTAATCTCTATTTTCTGTTCAACATCTTTAATTTCTCTTTACTAAGCCACGTTTATTCAATTTTTTTTTTTTTTTATAAAATATGAATGATATCGATGCATTCACATACATTGTATTTGTTTAGACCGTTTTTGTGTTTGGGACATGGCCCATTTTGTGCAGTGTTCTAATGAAAAACAGTTGCCAAAGTGATTGAAACCGATTACAATATTAAATGATTTTTAAAGGAATCAGCACGTGACGTGTTTTGGAAATTCAGACATTCAGTGAAACTTCGAGGATCAAAATTTCACGTATTAGACATTTCACACAAAAAGGCCCATTCCTTCGTATACCAAAATATCTCGATCTGTCGTACGCTCAACAATATGAAACCAGAAAGGCCTCATTGAGCATATCGAAAGAGTCTTCAACATCGACTAAAATTGAAGGCACTTCATCGCCACAACCACCACTAGACTGCTCAGAACGACAGCCTGAGAAGCCTCCCTCCACGTGGTGGAGTGACTGGTCACGTTGCAACAATTATTCATCGATTCCTCAAGAACCATGGGATAGTATTCATTCCAGAAAGCGAGTGCCTTGTAATCAACAGCGTTAGCATCGCCCATATCAATGTTTCTGTCGATGATCAAGATCCCAGGCTCTCCCTCGGTGTAAGATTCCCACTTAACGTTGGGCAGGGAAGGGTTTCCAGATTTGGCGAAACTGGCCAGCATCATCATGATTACTTCGGCCATTTTCTTGTCAGCGGGATTCCATTGAACAGGACTGCCGATGGATAAGGGAAGTCCCCAGACGAATGGAAGCTCGAACATGTGCGGTACGCCAGCCCATTCCGGCACATCCTTCACGATGGATTGCGTCTTTGGCCGATAGTCGAATCTGTAGACGAAGGCCGTCTTCTCTTTGGACACCCTGCCGGCCAACAGAGTCAACCCCGCGGCAAAGTTCTTCTCCGTTTGCAAGTCCAGATACCTGTCTCGAAGAACCCCTTGATTCTTGCTCGGTGGATGCGGCTTGTAGAAGAACAACACCGCGTTAGCGACCATCTCTGGCTTCACTTCGCACGTGCTGTTCTCGCCAGGCGTCTGAACCGCCGAAACGAATTCGTCTGTGATGAGCATCTCGAATCTACTCGGCGACAGCTTGCCATCCGCGTTCCCGTTGCCGAGCGACTCCACGTAGGCCAACGCTTGCTCGTTGTTCGTGTATCCGACGAGCAGAGGAACGGCGTTCAAGTTGTCGCCGTTCAACGCGTCCCTAGGATGCGTGGGCAGGAACGGATCCGTCGAGTTGTTGGTCTCGGCGTCGACGATCGGTCCCCAGGTCTCTATGTCGGACGACTCGCGGACGAGGATGTTGACGTCGACGCGACGCAAACACTCCATCAGGGCCGATGTGGGACGTCGATAGCAACCGAACTTCTCGGCGATGGTGTCGACGACGGGTAGCTCGTCTTGCGGCGAGCGCACCGATGTCACCGCGTCGCCGCTCATCGCGATCGCCTTCGAGAATCTGCCTTTGCTCAGAGGACTGATCATGTGCAGACCAACGCTGATCGCGCCGGAACTGTGACCGTAGATCACCACGTTCGACGGGGAACCGTTGAAGTGGTGGATTTTGCTTTGCACCCAGTCCAGGGCCGCGATCTGATCGAACATGCCGTAGTTCCCTGGCGCTTCGGCGTCCGTTGTTGTGAAAAAGCCGAGGATGTTAAGGCGATAGGCCACTGTGACCACTATGACCTACGAGAAACAATTAAATAGTTGTTACTGAATGTACGTGAGACATTAATAGAGTTTTGTAAAAAAAAATTTTTCATGTTCTTCTTTGGGACGATAGGTCAACGGTAGGTGAATTGTTGTACATTTGTGGTCAAAAGAAAGTTCAGGAATTATGTCCTGGTTTTTTCTGTTGTTGCTAGCAAGGAGATTCCACGAAATAAACGTAGCAAATAGGCCAGTAATGCGTACACGATAAATAAAGTCTAATACGAAAGTTATTTACGAGCATTTTTAACGCTTCTTTTGACCACTACTGTATCTTTCTTTTGATAGGAGTTAGGGTTTTTTGATAAGGAGGATGAATTCGTTACCGTTGTTATATTGATGTTAAATATACAACCTATAATGGTCAGTAAGATCTCATAAAAGTCCCGAATTAACGTTCATTGCGATACCTGAGACACGCACCGCAGACGAAACTTGAATTTATCCTTGGGAAATGTTTACGCATGATCGAAAGTTTTCGTTTCATTCAATTTACTATCTAATAATAATAATCTGATCCGCGTGTTTCGCTGATTTGAAATTACCGATTCTTCTTGAAACGTATTACTAATGTTACAATATCGAAATTGTTTTCTTATCACTTATAGTGTCCCTTTAGCGTAAGAACTTGAGCGAAGACAGTACTCGAGATCTGAACGTTTGTAAGTTAGCGATGACTCGTATTTGTAGATCTCCAAGTTTTGTGGAATTTAACAAATTGTAATTTCAAAAGCTTTTTGACAATATATTTGATAATTTACCTTTTGCTTACTGACAAACATGGATGCATCCCAAATTGCTGGCGTGCCAGTATTGAAATCACCTCCATGAAACCACACCATCACTGGCCATCCATCGTCTGGTCTATTTCCTGGACATAAGTTTACGAATAAAGTAAATCATATGTTCGCATTATGTTACATAGTAATGGTTAACGGTTAAGGGGAGTCGGACATTCACTCATAATCAATGTTTTCATATTCAATGTTCCTTTTCCCGGGAACTATAAGAGATATTTTCAAAAAAAATTTTCGTTTCACTTCTCTTGTTTCCCTGAATACTTTAAACGGGAGAGTTTTTACAAATTTTTTTCATTGTATTTGTGTCAAATTTGTAAAGTTTGGTCCTCAGAAAAGTTTCGATTAGTTTTTCAAAGAAGTACTATTTCGAAAAACTCCTGTGTTAAAAGACGTAGAACAAAATGAGGAATCGAACAAAAAGAAGTTTTTAAAGATATCTCTTATAGTTCCTGAGACACGGTTCATTTTATGTGGAAAAAGAGAATTTTTGGATAACCGTATGCAAATTTAAGGAAAAACAGTGTAAGTTTTAAACCAAAATTGTAAATTTTTCATCAAAATGAATTTCTGACTCCCTTTCAAAGGAAGTTTAAAGAATCTATTCGTTACCCGTAGTGGTAAATTTAGTGATAGACTTTATTCGTTAGGTTGTTATGCTGGTCTATTCTGGAGGCAAGGGATATAATTCCTCTTCGACAAATCATTATATTTTTGTTATTATTCAACTTTTAAGCTCTTTTTTGACCATCGTAGGTTTAAGTCAGAGCTGTGAAGTGCTGGAGTACATTGATGCTGCAATACTTAAGTATCCACAACCTCGTACTTGTATTTGCATTGGAAAAACTCAAGTACACGATTCTTGGTAAAATGATCAAGTACAAGTACTTTTCCAAATACTCTGTTTCAAGTAAAATAACTGGGTACTGCAAGACTGCCTACTACTTTTTTTAGGTACTTTCCCAAGTACAAGTTTTTTCCAACCTTTTGAATCACCGATTAAATCGGTGCGGTTTCATCTAAATCTATTTTTTTTTTAATAAATTTGATCTTTTGGAGGGTAATGTAAAAAAAATAAGGAAAAGCACAAACATTTAGTACATACGGCTTTATTTTGTTAATATTCCAGTGTGTTTACAATAGAGAAATTAGTTTTTAATAAAACCAATTCAAAATGTTGGTCCCAGAGTGCGCTACGGTTTGGAGTATTAACGAGGCCCGCAAATCAAAATTGTGATGCATAGGTGCAGAAAACCACGGGAAGACATCTTTCCACCACGGCTCGAGCGATATTGTGTTTACCTTTGTGCGATAATGAACTTTACCTTTCAAGAAAAACTCTGCTTAATGAAATTCTAAAATTGAATCATTTTTGCAATAAGAGCATTTGAAGAGCTGGACATTATTTAAACGTTTACACAAAATTTGATAGGTGACTCAAAAACTTGGAAAAGACTTGTATAGAGTATAAAGAAATGTTTTGTCTTAGGTATCATAAATATTCTACACCTTTGGATCGGTGAAAATCTTTAAAGAAAATTAGCCGCAAGACCTTGACCTTTGACTTAAAGGTCAAATTTGTTTACTCTACTTGTCACGAGGATAAAAAGTGTCAAAGGAACCATAGGTTCTAAATCAGCTGTTTCGTTAGAAATTAGAGTTGAGGTTTTATCGTCCATAAGATGAATTTTGTTTATAAAAATGGAAGATCTTAAACTTAATTGTGACAGATTAATGTAATTTTAAACAAACAACTGTAGTATTGAAGATCATGTAAACACTTACAGAGCAAGTTAACAGGTAAAAAAAAAAAGAAATTGACTTTGAATTTAAAAGTAAAGGTCAATTTTCCGGCTGATTTGTTTCACAGATCTTTACCGATCCAAAGGTGTAGAATTCGTTTATCATAGATAAGACAAAACATTTCTTTACACCCTGTACTTGTGAAAGTACTTGAAAAAGTATTGGGCAGTCTTGCTGTGTCCAGTAATTGTACTTGAAACAGAGTATTTGGAAAAGTACTTGTACCTGATCATTTTCAAGTACCAAGGACCGTGTACTTGAGTTTTCCAAGTACAAGTAAAAGTACGAAGTACTGGATACTAGTACTGGTACTATGCTTGAAAATTAACAGGTCTGGTTTAAGTATATTCACAGCAGTAGTATTTTGTATCTTTAAAATATTTGACCACGTCTTAACTCAAGATTTTAAACCATGCCTGTTGAACTATAATACTTAACAGTATTGATCGGAATAGTAGTTTCATTGTTTGTTATCGTAGAACGAATGGTTAAAACGTAGCGGTTCGAAGGAATCAATTTACAACGATTGAATTTTTGGAATTTCTGAAATGTTTGACTACTTCCAACCTCGAGGATTTCGATTGTACCATTTGAATTACTTAACAGTACCAACTGAATATAACTGTTTCAGTATCTGTTATTTTAGGAGAATGAAGAAACCAATTGAAATACACTGTCGTACGATTTTTGTAAATTTATTCATGTCCTTTGATCCGTAGCGAGACTTGCCATCGAAGAAGTACCAGTAGGTGGAATCCACGGAATTAACGGACTCGCATTCAACCTAAATGAGACTGCGTGCTCGCGAGTATGCATCCCCGGTTCCGGTGAATCGATCGTGACAGAATTTGCATAGCGTTATCCCTCGCCGGCGATGAGCTCCCTAGACCATTGGAATCACTTAGCTTAGAGCCCATGACAGTCTCGAGTCGCTCCGAAAATTACTCCAGGCTAGACGCTTTTGAAGATCTCGTGGAAGCTTTTAGCGCTTGCCCGAACGGGGAAAGTTCGTGGCGGTCCCAACCACGGCTATTCGAATATTCAAATCTATTTACCGTGGTCAATATCGAATTAGCAATTTCCTCAGAACGGCGACGCACCGTTAGTAACGCTCATCGGTTCGGCAATCTCCGCCGTTTGGTAATCGTCCGTTATCTCTTATTCAAACACGAAGTGATCCAATTTGAGAAGGGTTAAACGGTTCCCTCGCTTCTCCCGGAAGTTGAAACTTTTATGAAGCAGGGCATGAAAGGTACGGAACCCCGGGGTTAACCCCCGGTTCAAGCTTGAATAATTAATTTCGGCGATCTCTTCGACGTCCTCCGAGCTAGTTTTTGAAGCGTGCCAAGGTCGAAGAAATTCAGGCCGTTGCACGGCGGGACGCTTTAGATGAACGCGATAACAAAAACACGGTAGGAACCGGTGAGCTAACAGGAAATTCGGCCTGGTCTTCGTTATCGGCCTCGATGGCGTCTGTAAACGTTCAGGGATAGCTGTCTGGGGGATACACCCCCGCCACGACAATTCATTAGACGGTTTATCGCGATTGCACCCGGCACGAATCTTCTCCGGTACGCTCATCGCGACCGACAAATAGTTTTACTTCATTTGGAGTTGCTTGCATAATGGACTTCGGCTGAATTTAGACCTAACGTCTGATTCACTTTTCTTATAGGTCTATGGCGTTCTTAAAGACGCAGTAGAAAATAATGGTAATTATACAGGGCATAACAAAAATGTTGCAGTTCCTTGAAAGGGGTAATTCCTGAGGCGATTTTAAACAACTTTTTCCTTTGCAAGAATGTTAACCGAAGCCTTGTTAACGAGTTATTAACGAAAAACAGCGACCAATAGAAGCACGAATACAGTGGATAAATTTCAGCGCGGGCTCCGGCTGTGAGTAGTATTGGTCCGCCATCGTCCGCGCCATCAATAATCTGCTGTACTCGCTCCCCGATTGGTCAGAGTTTTTCGTTAATAACTCGTTAACAAAGCCTCACCTAACATTTTCGCTAAGGAAAAAGTTGTTTAAAATCATCTCAGGAATTACCTCTTTCAAGGAACTGCAACATTTTTGTTACACCCTGTATGTATAGAAAAGGGTCCTCCTCACTGATTTTGATGACCTTGAAATCTGTTGTTTAAACCAGCGACATCTGCAGACCGGTGAAAATGGGAGAAATATTTCGCGGATTGGCTGTCAGTTGAGAGAAAAATAAAAACCGATGTAAATGGTGTTGTATTTATTAAATCCCATGTTATAAAATCACAGGTTTTGTCATAGAACAGCATAAATCGGGCGAAATTTTTCATGGACCGGGAGAAAAATTCTATGGACCACCAGTTGGAGAGCACTGGTTTAAACAACTGAACAACGTTTCTCTGTAGATTTACTAGACGGTTTCTTTGAGTTTTTGAGATATTCGCAAAAAAAAAATTTTAATATTATCTCTCTCATAGCAATTGACGAATTTCTACCTGATGTGGTCTACTAAAAACATCTAACAAGGTTTGTAAAATATAAATTCCTTTTTGTTAAGTAGTATTGGACTCAAATATACCACATAAAGTAGAAATTCACAATTCTCCCCTCCGCGTTAAGGAATTTAACGCAGATCTATTCCGATCACTATACTCAAAAACTTTCGGTAAAAATTACGTTTAGGGAAGCAGCTCCAATGATCTTGACTTGACATATTGTCAAGGTCATCCTCCTGATTGTCCTTCAGAAGGTTTTAACCGTCGCTCGTTTGTTGTTAATAAGTTATTAACAAAATAATTCTCATAAATATGCGACTTATGATAGAAATTTCTATAGATTTCCAATACTCGTTAAGTCTAAGTTAGGCTTGGATTATATATTTTGGAGGTCTGGGTTAGGTTTGAGTTAGATTGGTATTTGGGGGAGGGATCTGGGGATGAAGCCCTCTCGGTTACCCATGTGACCGAATAATTACTGATTACTCAGCGTATGTATGCGTCAGCGAGCGTTGTATACATAGCTTCAAATGAGCTATACCTTAGATAAATAAACCTAGTAGGAAACTCAGTATTCGAATGTGACTCATGTAAATTTGTACGTATAAGGAGATTACTCACTCCCAATTACCAATCTAACCTAGACCCAGACCTCCAAAATGTTTAATCCAAGCTTAACTTATAGGCATAACGAGTGTTGGAAATCGATACAGAAATTGCTATATTTATGAAAATTATTTTGTTAATAACTTTTTAATAGGCAATGAGCGACGGTTAAAACCTTCCGAAGGTCACTCAGAAGGGTGACCATATAGATATGTCAAGGTCAAGGTAAATCAGAGCTGCCTCCCCCAAACGTAACTTTTACCAAACTTTCAATATTTGAACAAATGATCGCAATAATAATGCCTTCTGGTGATAGGCATTTGAACATAAACTTCGAAACAATTCGAAAATTTTCAAGACCTCTTGAAAATCTTGAATGGTCTTCGTCTTGACAGTCTTGAAAGTCAAGCTAGATTAAAATGTCGTGAATCGTGAGGAGTTCTATCTGTACCACCAAGGACCCAATTCCTGATCAGTTCAGTATAGAGCTATCATACAATAAATTATCAGGCTAAAAATTGGTCCCAAACACTTACTGAATAGTTATCAACTCTTTTGAGTCACAAAAGTAAAATTTAGAAACTAATGATAGATATAAATTTGGTGATCAGAAATTGCTCCGTTTGCTTTTTTGACATTAAAACTTTAATTATAATTTAATTATTGTTATTTTTGCACTTTTTTTCAAATCAAAGATTAAACATGAATTTACTCCAATATCACACAAATTTTTTGAGATTAGGTTATGTTCACATTTGCATATAAAGGTGCGCCTTCACTGGCGTTTGCGAACTGTTCACGAACAATGTAACAGTTGAATTTAGTTGAAATCATCTGTTCGTGTACGTGTTCGCATACGGGTTTTCAATAGTTCGTGAGACATCTGTAAAAGGATGACGTAGTGTTTTTTTAGCGTTTATAGAAAGTTTATGAACCGCTTGCAAACATTGTATGCGAACAGTGCTCGCCAACTGCTCACCAGTGAGTATCTTTAATACCTTTAGAAAAACCATGATAGTTACTCTTAAGTGATCAGGAATTTGGTCTGTAATATCTTACATGCTTTTTGATTCCTTTTGTTCAAGCAGTGTTATAAACATAAAATACTTAAGAATGTCCGGTAAGTTGGATTCCTCATAAAGACTTTTAAGGCTGGGTATACACTTGAGCACAATCACGAGCAAGGCAGACCTGAGGCAACATAAAATTGGGAGTGGGGACAACGTTTCTTGGGATGCGGGGCAAATTCAGGGTGTGTTAGGGCTTGCCTCGGGTCTACCTCGGTCGTGTTTGTGCTCAAACGTATACCAACTCTAAGGGGGCACGCGTCGCACTTCGCAATAGGATCTGCTCCACGGGCCCTACTACGCATCCGGGCCTAACTCTAGCTGCCATACTTTCTTCCACTGTTTGTTTTAATTTTAGTGCTCGCTTCATATAAGGGTCCAGGTCTGGTCCATAAGATTTACTAATGTCATTTTGTTTCTGAAATTTTAGCATAAAAAATTCATGTATTATCGAAACCGCGTTCTTTGAAGGAGCACTGTATTCTTATTTCACAATAGAAAGTAGAAAATTGGAATGGAGATGGAAATCAATTCCAACACTTTGCACTGTAATCGTTCTTTTATTACATTCCAAGTTATCACTAACTATGCCTACATTAGTTGATCCTTAGCATATTTTGTAATTACGATCTTACATCTACCGATATTCTTAACGTTACCTTAAACCTACAATCTCACATCTATTTTCTTAGAAGTTCGTAATAGATTTCCCAAGTTTCACCACGTGGAGGTTGCTGCTAGTGAAGACCCAGGGGGAAATAGATGGAATCGAAGTTCCATCGATCTTCCTTTACAAAAATCATAAAACTAGAGAACCTCAAATCGATAATCTAGTCATCGATACATATCGATACTAAATATCGATACAATTCAGAACTGGATACCTATGGACATATATAAATTTTTGGTATAAAAGTCAATAAAATATCAATGATGCATCTAAAAAAAGTTACTAATATTAAAAGTTAGTCAACTAGCCCGGATCTTCCGTACAGTTCAAACTCTTCACAATCTATATTTTCAGAGAATAAAGTTTCATCAAAATTAGGCATTTCATTTCCAAGTTATTTCCTTACAGCTACTATACATAAGTACATATATCACCAATGAGTCTCAATATTTCTTTGTGTCGCAGACCATTCTTTCTTCTTCTGACTATCGGGACTGAAGAAATGATGGGGGTTGCAGGGTTGCACGGCAAGGGTAACGGAAAGAGAAAATTCGTTCCTTGTCTCACAATCAGAGCAGCACGACAGTAGCTCAAGACACGCGTTTCAAGTTGACCTGACCCCTTGGGGTCTCATTAATTTAGAACCTGCAACGAATCCATTTCAGGTGATTCCACTTCGATTTTGAATGGGGTTCTTTCTTTGACTCAGAATCAAAATGAATATTCAGTTTTAAAAACAAAATTCTATTTTTTTTTATCTTTCTTCTTACCCAATTTTCTTTAGTAAATGAGCAATAATAAACTTCCACTAGAAATTACCGTTGGCCATTTTATATTCGTAATTGCGAGGTAAAACTAATTAAATAAGTCACATTTTCAATGAATATCACTGAAAAGAACATTTTTTTTTAAAAATCCGGATATAATAAAATGTAAGTTGGGCACAACAAAGTCCATAATACTGTTTTCTCTACGATCAGCATAATTATTTTAACTAATATTTTTTAACATCTGTGAGTTAATTTATAGTTCCCTTTCATAAAATAGTAAAAACAAACTAGAACCTTCAAGAGAATATAGAACATTCTGATATTGTTTGAAAAAATAAAAAAAAACTCACGAAGCATTCATCACTTCAGAACAATTTGAGAACAAATTGTCAAGCAGGATATTTTAGAAAATTAAAATTGAATGATTTATACTCGCAGAAAAGTCTATTTTCAGAACATATTTCAACTCCACTTTGCCTCACCCAATAAAAGCTACATTTCTTCTAAATGTCTTGCGTGTCGCTTCGGGCGATTCGCGAGAACCCGCTGAAATATTCGAACAGCTGATTCCAACAAATTCGGCAGCTATGGGTGAAAGAAACGAAGGGGGTGCCATTGGGCAGAGAAAGGGGGTGGTTTCGTGACCAGCTCACCAGTATCTTAACATCTCGACCGACCCTAAAAGATCGCGTGCCACGACGTGCGCCAGTTACTGTTACTCTTATTCCTTGCCGCTTCTACAGGGTGCTTCGAAAAACTGGGACGAGCCACGGATCGCCTCCGTTTCAAATTAGGAAGAACAAACTGCGACGACGAGAAGTTTGCTTAGCTTAACGAGTTTCATTTTTCTGTTAACGTGTCGCAACGGGACGCATCAGCGCACCGACGCGACGAAACGGCCATCGACCGTCGCGTCGCCGGAGAATTCAGGTAAGAACGAGCAAAATATACATCACAGATTTCACGTGAATTGGACGTTTCATCATATATTTCGATCGCGTTCGTTTACAACCGCTCCTCAACGTAATTTTGTGGGGGGAAAAAAACAGGTGTTACCAAAGCAATTGCCACTAACCCATAATGAGCGACGTCCCTGACCCATATTATAGATTCATAAAAAATCGCTGTATGATAATCGCGTCGTTGAAGGTCATCGAGGATTTTCTTAAACCACCACAAATTATAACGTCAAACTTTTCAGTGTGATAGTCGTTCGCTCGATAATGTTATCAGTTACAACAGTGTTCCTGATAGTCGTTTATACTAAGAATGACGAAGTGTTAACAGGTAAGGGAGACTTACCGATTCGGAGAATCGAAAGAATTAAGAATGAACTTCAACAACAATCTTTGCCAAAAGTTAATTAATTTTCATGATATTAATAAGGCTTTTTATGATGAAAACCAGTAAACAATGTTGATCTGTTCCCACAAACTTGTTTGTTGAAATAGTATTGGGTATTGGGTTGAGTGGAAAGTTTGTGCCTCTGTTACAGTTTTTCATCTAGAAATCTGAGAAGTTCTACAAGGATAAAATTATATTATACGAAACATGATTAAAGATTATAAGACAAAGTAGAGAATACCTCAATTAATAAAAAGCTACATTGCAATTAAAGATTCTCTTTTAATCCGACCAAAAAAACGGTACGAACTTTCTATTTAACCCAATACTTGAAATGCAGCTTTCGAAATTTTTTTTTAAATTTAAGATTATAATATATTACTTAATATTGCGTTTCCCCATAAGAATACATGTTAAATTGATGGTTAAATAATTTAAAAACTATCGAATCAGTTTCTCTAAAGTTTTGCGTGGAGTTTTACTAATGCATAAAGATTCATTCCTTCAATTTTCAAAGGTTTTCGCTTATTTTTAATGTTACTGAAGTTCATTCTTAAGTTGCAGAAACGCGAGCATAAACCGATACAAAGATCTTAATAAACAGTATTTTGTCCACAGTCATCGTAATATCATTTCGTATTGATTATCGGGACGGTTGCCAATGCAGTTTTCACGATTCTGACTTTCTTCTGCGGGTTTACGATTAGCGAGGCGCATGAGACATCCAAAATTAGTTCCAAATGATACTTGTAATGCCGCTGTTAACCTAGTCCTTAACCGACATCCTTAAACAACGAGATTTACGTACTGTCGGCACGCAGAGGTCGCGTTTATTGTCAATCGAGAAATTGGGACAGGAAATTACAGCAAATATGAAATTATTATGTATCACAGTGGTCGACACGTAAAACTGCAGATTCTTAGTAAAATACACTAGATATGAGACCTGCATATTCCACAGAGTATCATGAAACAGGAATTTGTGGTACATTTTGAAGACAAAAAGTATTTTACAATGAAATCTCATTTGACTATTAAAAAATTCGTTCGATCTATGTAACACTGTAACAGCCAGTTCACGCGATACGGTTTTTAGACCGATTCGGTAAAAATCAGTTACAGTTGAAAGCGGTACACAGGGTAGATGTCCCAATTACTGCCACTTTATTTATTTTACTTAATAAAAACGTAACGGATACAAAATAGCATACAAACAAATTTTTATAATTAAATAAAAATTTTTATTTACATAAAACCAAAGAGATATATGTACTTTTTATGTATGCAGTATTTGAAAATTAATATTAAAGAATGAAAGTGCCATTTGAACGTCAGAAACGCGACCACGTAAGTAGAAAGTGGCGCTAGGAGCATGCTGTAGAAAGAGCCATATTTTTATTATTTAACCTATATTTGCTGTATAAAGTGAATTATTAAGGTATGTAAGAATTGCTTTAATGATACGACGAACAAAATAAGTGATATTCATTGCTATACAATAATAATTAACGGTGACAGCATTTGGGACAATATTTTTCGACTTGTCCCTATCTCTGTCGTCAGTATTCGGGACAAGAGAACGAGACTATCCATATGTCGCCATTCAAATACTGTCGAAGTCTAACCTCAAAAATGTATGTCTTGAACACGGTGTATCGTGGTCCTGAATCCTCAATGTATTTATAATTAAGTAAAATCAGTTGATTTATAATTATGTGTTTTAATTTGTAATATTTAGTTATCTATAATTGGTGCATATATTTTCTTTACAGTTATTCAGTTGTCTATTAATATTTTATTATTATAGATTTATTATATAGACTATAGGCAGTTATTGGGACTGACAGTTATTGGGTGGCAGTCATATGTACAAGACAATTTCTGAGGTGGCAGTTATAGGGACATTAGAATTAGTCGCAGATTTTAATTATTTATTAATTAATTGTTCATATTAAATGTATAAAAGTATTTTCTAAAAATTAATGAGATGTTAAATAATATTCTGTTCCAAACTGTGACGATTTTTAGGTTATGCAACACGTAAAATAATTAAATGAAGTTGCGTTATAACTTTAAGGTAGCAGTAATTAGGACATCTACCCTATTTTTACTGAATCATTTAGAAAACCCTATTGTGTAAACGAGCTATAAGACTGGGATGATTTAACCACATTGAGCACCCAGAGGCAGATTGATTAAATTGTAACAATATATTCGTCCCATTTTTATCGGTTAGCAGAGTACATTGTTTATTCAAATCGTTAACAATCTTAGATAATCAAGTTATAGATTTAAAAGAATTAAAAATTTTGAAGATTTGTTTGCAATTGTCCAATCAAACAATGTTTGTGTTGTTGTTAGCTGGTCTTCTAATGACTAGAATATTAAAAAATATTAATTTTCAATTCTGTTCAGTAAAAGAGTATAATAATTAGACAGCGGATCTTTATGCAAAATAAAATTTTTATAAGCACAAATAAAGAACTGGAATTTGAAAGACGGTATGTTTAATGCTCTAAACATTCTAATTTGGATAATAATGATATTTTGTATATTTTGGTATATGTCAACAATCTTATAGATTTTTTGCATACTCAACATTGCCATAAATGCATAAAATCCGCTGTCTAATAATAGTCATTCGAACTTATTGCTAGAAAGATGCAAACTGGCAAAAACAATTCCTGGAAAAAGAAATCTTCACGTATTTAAAACTGAGAGTGTCACATTTGATTGTTAAAGTTTATTCATATAGCAAAAAATCCAAAACTGTAACAACGATGAAAAAGAATCAACTAATTAGTCATTTATCTTTAATCTAATCCCATCTCATCATATCGTGTCCTATCTCGATGGAAGAATAATCATCACCTTTTCGTAGTTTCTATCGAACAGTGCCATTTATAATACATATTTCTAACAATGAGTGTCATTGACAAATGGCTGGGATTTTCCACCCCAAGTTTAGCCACTGTTTTATGCCCTTCAAGGTGAATTACCACCGATACAAAAAAAAACACGTGTCGAATATTTTTTCGAGTACTATGTACATTATATGAAAAGCGAATAAAAATCGACGTATTACAATTGAGTGATGTCCCTTGTAAATCCATTATTAATGAAAGAGCTATGCAATGTTTACCTGCTATAATCTTCTGATTACTGATAATGAGCTTATAAGAAAACAGCAGAATACTATCACTTTCTTATTATCATTTCATGGTTGTACCTATAATTTTTTAGTTTTCTTTTATGGAAAACTGAACTCATGTTATGTCATCTTCACTTTAGACAAAACAAAAGTGATCCTACGACACATAAATTGACATCAAAAGAAATGTAATTTTTGTGCTAGATAAACTTTCTACTGGCAACAAGTTCTGAACTAACGAAAGAAACGGTCATATTTTAAAATGGTAACAATATTAATGAGGATTTAACGAGGAAATACGTATTGAATGGCGAAATAAAGTAAGAAGTCCTGTCACGAAAAGAAATGTAATTAAAAAAATTTCCTCCAATTTTTAATAAATTCGTCTCTGAAAAAAGGTAATGTATATTTTATTATGGTCACAAACTCGTATGGTATTCACACAGATGGAGTATAAATTGTACATAATAAATATGAATAGACTATGGATGTTTATATATATTCATATTTTCATAGATAGAACAATTTGAACTTAAATAGAAATCTAGTTTAGCTTTATTCTGAATAATATATATATTTTTGTATCTAGAAACATTCTTGTATGTTTCACTATATTTGGAATTGCTATAAATGCATGAAAATTCAAAGTCTAGATATGAGTTTACTAACTAATCTCATAAACAGTATTTTTTTGTGCAGGAAAACAGGCCTAGTTAAAATTGTATTACGTTTCATAATGTTATAGGCATTGCAACTAGTTTATTGATATTTTAAATTGTGAATTCATGCACCAGATTCTCTGTGACTCTGAAAGAGTAAGAATTCTTAATCAATTCTTAATCAGCCCAAAAATAAACAAACTTAGGATAAAAACAGTATTTGATGGTACTCGTTAAGCAATTTTCAAAGACAAAATCCTTGTATTCAAAAATAGAATTTATTAGCTTAGTGTAATTGTTTGCAAAACAGATTTGTATATATGTGAATAGTCTGCTTTGAAAGGTTATAAAGTATAAAATATAATCAGATTGAAATTTTTGATTTTATATGAACTAAAGGGCAGGGTATCATTTCAACCGCAATTTCGCGATACGTTTAGTTCGCAGTTCATTCGAATTGTATTTTTGAGTGAATTCAACCAAAAAAAATTGTGTTACTTAATAAAAGTATATTAAAAATATATACAATGTTTGAGATTGATTAAGTTTATAGTTTTGTTTATTTAAAAAATACCAAAAAATCGATATTTTCGATTATTTCGTGTTGTAGATTACACAATTTCAAGTTGTAGATTTAGAAATTTTCGAAGCAAAAATTCAATCTTAAAATGCAATCGACTTAAAGATCTGAGATTGGAAATTTTAAGAGTTGAAGACAGAAATTGAAAGATTTTTAGAATTTCAGTTCAGAAATTTTGGACATTTAGATATTGTTAGAGTTAAAATTGAAGATTTGAAGATTTCAAGTTTAAGTTTAACAAGAGAAAAGAAATTTCCCCTCCCTGAACCGAAGAAATCATATGGTTCTTTAAAAATAAAAACGTTCTACATTTTTCAGAAACATGAAGTCGCAGTGAAAGAAACTATAAATTGTAAATTATTGATTAAATTTTAGAGTAGGAATTTCAATCGTGATCAAAGCGCATTTCAAACTCTTGCGTATAAATTTATTGTACAAGTCACGTCTCGTTTGTGCAGCCACGGTTGTTAATCCGTCGCGCAAGCCTTTCCCCTGATAAAAAACTCTGCTTCTCTCGAACTGACGACGTTATAATCACAGTCGTTTCGTTGCGACGAGATCGCGATCGCGTCGCGCCACGCAGCCCGTAAAATATTAAGGAAAATGAAAAAAAGAAAAAAACAGAAGCAAAGAAGTTGGTCTGTCGCGATCATCATCGCTCAGAGTTCGCGTGTTTTTTTTTTTTTTTTTTAAGTTAAAATATTAATAGTTAGAAGAAAAGTTGTGTCGTGAGGTGTATCGAAAATTTTCATCGGCTCGGCGGTATTATCGGCTGAAGACTAAAATTACAGCAACCTAAATAGTGATCGTTGTGTCAAACGAGCGACTTTGGCGGCGAACAAAATTCGAACATTTCCTAGCGTTTCCTAATAACGTAGCTACGCTAAGTGGTTAATGAAAGCCACGGAAACGACGTTTCATTTGGCAAAGTAACTTGCAATTGTTGTCATCGTAGTTGCAACTCTTTGAAATGATGTAAACAGCGTTGGCAAATTATTATAACATTACGTCTGGCTTGCGACATCAATTTACGAAACGTAGATACGTTTAATTTAGTTCTAGACACGACTGTGTTTCTTTTCTGATGCAACAGGCAAGATTCAGCGGGATGCTGTGCTTCAAATCTTAATCAGAAGCAGATTTTTTAGCAGTTCTTGCTGTATATTACAAGTTAGATTTCACAGATGACTTTTTAATTCGATTAATATCAAGTTTGAACGAAACATGTGCAAGCAATTAATTTGTCACACCAGGCTTTTTACAATTTCCTGGTGGTGGGTCGATGCGAAATTAAGGAACAAGAAACAAAAATATTAATATTAAGTCAATACATTTTTCATGAAATGGGAAAAATTGTTAGTAATAAAATTAAGTACAATGGGATGGGAAAAGACTGGAAGTACGGATGAGACTTGAAATGATATTGATAATTTCCGGCTATAAGTTGCAATAACGTATCTGTGACAGCAAAGAAAAAAGACGCAAGTTACATTTTTCAAAAAATTGTGCTTATACTCTAACAAACCTAGAAAGCAGAATTTGTATTTATCATCAAAGAGAAAGTGTACAAAACAAAAGTTTTTCTTTAGAAACGAAGATTTAATAAAATTCAAATCATACTGCAGTATTGCTAATAAATAGACAGCGGATTTTATGCATTTATGGCAATGACAAGTATATAAAAAATCTATGAGATTGTTATAAAATGCCAAAATGTACAAAATATCAACAATATTATTCAAATCAGAATGTTTAAAACATTAAACATACTGTTTTTCGAGTTCCAATTCTTTATTTATGCTTGTAAAAATTTTATTTTGCATAAAGATCCGCTGTCTACTAATAAATAATAAGCAATTTAAACGTGAATATTTAGTATGTGGCGGTTTGCCTTATAATCGGAAATATGTAATATATCACAAGTATGTAAACGAACCTTGAACTGTTAAAGCATTATGAAAAGAAATGATCAGTTTAGAGTTTAGAGACTTGTTCCATGGTCAAGTACTAACTAGTGTCAATTGGTACTCAACATTAATAAACATGGTAGAAGTATATAGGGAGACCGGGGCTAGTTGACTGATACGCGATCATTATAATAAAATACGTAGTAGTAAATATCACAAACTGAAAAAGAAATTAAATATTTTACATATATTAGTTTTAGGACCATGTTAATACAAGATAAAGGAAATCTGACAGAAATTTAAAATTGTGTACAGGCATTCATAACTATTCATAAAATTAAATTACATTAAAAGTTTATACTAAAATCATATAAGAATAAGACCAATTCCCGTTGAAAAAATGTTTTTCTAATTTTGACATTTAAGAGCTTTTTACAAGGACTCCTGAACTATTATTGTGAAAGTTGATGAAACATAAACCTACTGCAATTTAACACCGTTTTTATTGGTTTTCTCAAGAACGAAGCTGTATTATATAATCCTGCGTCGTGTTGTTTTGTACATCTTTATTTGTAAGGCTCGTGGCGAAGTAAAGAGTCGGCAAGTCAGTCTTTATTTAATTTTGAAAATTTGATTTATTTAAGTTTGTTTGTTTAACTTTATTTCTTGATAATCCTGTCTTTCTTTATTTAACTTAGTTTTGTTTATTCAACTTTATTTCTTGATAATCCAGTTTTTGTTTATTTAACTTAATTTCTTGTTAAATCCCCCATACATAAACTTCGCGTTAAACCATGTCTACCGGTGCTGGTTGACTAATGCGCTTAGTTGACCAATATCTTCTAATTGTTGTATTAGCGTAATTAACGCTATAATACAACAATTAATATTAATAACAACGAAAAATCTAATAACATCCGTGTTAAGTAAATATTTTTGCATCGACTATTTATAAATTTTGGTTCACTAAGTATTACTTGACATTTTTCATGAATATTTTGTGAAAGTGGAAAGTGTATTACGTTGACTATAATTTACGATACTGCATAATATCCAATGCGCGCAGGTTTCTTCGTACAGCACTTAACCATCGGGTACGCGCGCACGTGCACCGAGTGCACGCATGTCGATTTTTGGTGGAAATAGCCACATTACCCAAAAAATAGTGTCCCGATATTTCATGACATTCCTTCTGCATGTTCTAACCTTCGAGAAATATTATTGTGTACGTTTTATTGAAAGTCATTTATTGTATTTCTATATCTGAGCAATCGAGAGTGCTCTAGACCAAGATTCAGGGCTTATTGACTTAATGTTTTGTTTAATATAAATTTGATAAAAACTACAACTTAGGTTCAATTAAAACGATTTTAAAAATTAAGTCTGGTCACTTAAGGAAATGTGTAAACTTTTGGTATAAATAAGTCAACAAAATATCAATGATTTATTTAAAAGAAATGACTAAACTTAAAAGGTAGTCAATTAGCCCCGGTCTTCCTTATAATTTTTTGCATATTATAGTTATAGTGGTTGGTGGAAATAAAGTAAAAGCTCACGGCGTGACGTCTTGCTGGAGAATTTACATACCATGACGGTGCATTCACATGCTTTTATGCAACATATCGCAACACGTGTAATGTATTTATCTTCTAAGAGATGGTAACATACCTAGAAGTTCAAAAACAAAAATGGCCTAGTATTATTAATTTATATATTATAGTCTCAATTTTCATTTTATATTTTCTGTCGCATTCGAATTGGTATTTTCTTGCTTCGCCGTTAACTTCAACTTTGTCCACGTAATGTTGACAAACCCTTGAACGATTCTCTTGGAAAAATCTAACGAAAGTCCTTGTAAAGTCTATCACTGCTGTTCTTCAAGGTTACTCGCTACAACTACGTTCAAATCAATCGATTTGTAACAACGCGTCAATAACTAATCCGTCTAATCGAATTCGCTTGCCACTTTCTTTCTACTCAAAAATTAATCGTCTCCACTAATCAATATTAGTTACGTAGGAATGCATCTACAGTTAAGCTTGGGCATCGTTGGTCCATGAAAAGTTAACACAGTGACGACTATCTCACTTTTTCTATATTTTTCACGTTCTTTCCTTTTTACAAATGTATATCAATGAAGACATGTATATATTTTGAAATTCGATAATATTCTAGTTATTTTACAACGTTTGAAAATAATGAAGGATGAAATTAATGTTACCAAGATGTTTTCGAATGTTTAAATTTATTTATTGTGAACCTTTTAATTTAAGGTTTACGAATTTAAAGTTTCCATTACTAATGACCATCATAGAAGTAGACGTGTTAGAGGATTATGTTTTTCATATCAACTTAAGTTAAATTCCTTGGTCGCCATTCCTTGGTCAGACCGATTAATAGGGTAGGATGGGGATGAAAGTCCATTTTTTAATTCAAACCTGTGTAAATTTTAGTAATGACAATCTAGAGATAAACTGTTGCATTTTATATAAACTATAACTTTTACGCTTTACTTCTATAAAATTTATTTCATGATATTGTTATTATTTGTTAAGTTATATAAAAAAAAATGTTAGTCAATGCAAAATGGACTTTTTACCCTATGTACAGTGCAAAAAGTTTCTAATATTAGATGATTGCAAACGTTCGCGCCCGATTTTTAGTTGAGTTTCAATTAAAAATCGGGCACGAACGTTTGCAATCATCTAATATATTATAAACAACTTTTCGTGTAATATAAAGATAAATAAACAAAAAATTCTTTTCATATTACAAATATTTGATAAACCAAATTGTTTATAGCATACAGTATTAAAAGGAAAGGCGATGCATCATTTCCTATACAAAAGAATAAAAATGCAGAGCAGAGATGCAGCTCAAACAAAAAATTGCACTATAATCTTAACTCAACATAAAAATATAACTTTCTATTAAACACTCTGGCTTTATTTATTAGTGTAAAGTTATCTTAATACAAAAAAACGAACAATATACAATAAGTTCGAATAATAAGCAAATAATAAAAAAATAATTTCAGTAGGATCATGCGTAAACAAAAAGAAAAATGTGTTTTAATACATATTATATTCTTATTAACATCAGTAACGTTTTCTATTTTACATTTATTATTATATTGTAAGCATATTGTAAGTCGATGAATCTCCAAGTTCTATAAAAAAGAAATTAAATTAGACAATTTTTTATGCATAAATGGTAGGAAATTTTTGTATTGTACATTTTGTATGTCATTACTTTTTGTTTGAAGTCCCACCAATTCATCAATTTTGAATTTTCTCATAGTTTGTGAGGTTCATGGATAATGTAATTATATGATGAATAAGAAAATTGTAGTTTTTTGTGTTAGAGAAGAATTAAAGGCTCCAGAATATTAGGAGAAATACCTCAGCGACGTGGCCCTAGAGATTTAATTATGTAACTTTGTTTTTGCAGACAATTTTTTAATTGACGTTTGTTGCCTAAATATAAAATAACATACTTTGCGAATTTCTAAAAAGAAAATCCCAAAAATTAACTAATTTCTACCGTCCTAAACTGCGATCCCCTTTAAAGGAATAGTTTGATCAAGCTTATCGCGTTCCCTAAATCGTACTCTGGGGATTTATTAATCGTTTTGATATGCACATGCACCTAGTTCATTAGTTTCATTAGCATATCACATGTAGATTAGACGATATGCAAATTTTGATTAAAGTCCAATGTCAAATACTCGATCCTTCTTTCGATATGATATTAATAAAATTTGTATTATTATACGGTTTTTTCTTGAGCATACTTTTTACCAGTTTCATTTTTAAATTGACTACTTTCAAATTTAGAAAATAGGTTGCTTAGAGCAAACTTTTTTTGTCCTGTTAAAAAAGACGCAGCTCATTAATTCGTTCTTGGCGAAAGGTTAAACGTGCACAAATGGACAACATAAATACTAAGCTAAAATTTTCAATATTACCTTGAACCTTGAACACATATATTTTGTATGAGTATTCTAAGAAAAACATAGAAGGTATACATTAGACCATTTTCGCTTGTTTATAAGCTTTTCATTGATAACAAATAGTCAATTTGCAGCAAAATATAATTATAGATACAGAGAGAAGTAATAAACGTTTCGGATTATCAGACCTCAAAATAAGAATTAAATTTCAAAATGTTTAGTATAAATGATCGTAAACAAATTAGATATATTTCATAATTTTTTGTTTTGGTTACGAAGAACCATTGCAAATATTCGAAATAGTTTGTGTTACTAATTCCACATTATTGCTGAAAATAATCTTTTACGTTTCCAATGAATAGATTTCAAATTTGTATGTAAAATAAATTTTTTATTAACACAAATAAAGAATTGTGGTTTAAATGACAGGGTGTCTTATATTTTAAATATTATAATTTGTCCCGTACTTTTAATATTTTGTATCATTTCGATTTATGAATAGCTTTGTAAATTTTTTCGTGCCTGGAATTGTTATAAATGCATAAAAATCCACAGTCTAGTAATAATTAATGTCGATGAACAAAATGATTCCTTAATTAATAATAGTATAATAGACGAAAAATTACTTTGCCCACCACCACTAGTATTTTTGAATTACTATTTTTTTACACATATGTTGTGTCGTATTTTTATTTGTAGTATTCGAACCCACTGTTTAATATATTTATGTTACAGAATTAAATTGTTTAGACTTTTTGTAAATACTGTATAACTACTGTTACTACTTAAGTATAATACACATAAATACTGGTTCATTATATCGACCTGGAAATTCTTACAATGCATTGCAGTATTCTACGGGTCATTTTTTATAGCGAGTCCATAAATGATAATAAGCTGTGGACCTAAATTCCAGGTCGATAGAATGAATCACTTGCTAGACTGCAGTTAAATAGTAACAGTAGTTGCACAGTAGTTATATGTACTAATTCTATGTAATTCATCCATTCTAAAAAAATAAGCAAGTAACTGTTCAAATAGTATACAAAATATCTACAAGAAAATAACGATTAAAAAATATTACCAACTAAACAACATTGTTTCGCGCATAGTACTTATTAGGCAGATAAAAGAATATTCCTTATCAATAATATTTATTAGTAATACAAAAAAAAAGAATAATAAAAAGTTGTCGCACAACCTTTTTGAATAAAGTTATAACTAGACTGTTGGATTTTTGTGCAAAATCGAATGTTTACAAACGCAAATACAGAATTGAAGTTTGAATAGCAAAGTGTCTTATGTTTTAAATATTGTATAGTAGAACTTCAATTAACCGAAATGATATTTACAAAATAAAATGATAATAAGTAGTAGAATGTTATTAAATCATAGTTCAAAATATACTCGAAGTCCCACTGTACTCTTATACCTAGTACACTAATTAATTGAAATCCTAGATAATTAAAAATGGGGATAATTATGATTCGGATAGTCGAGGTTTTACCGTAACTTGCATCGGTTTTTATATTGTGTATATTTTAGCATCTCTTATTTGTCTCATAGATTTTTGAATATTTAGAATTGCCATAAATGCATAAAAATTCGTAGTATGGTTATAACTAGACTGCGGATTTTTATGCAAAATAAAATGTTTATAAGCACAAATAAAGGTTTTGATCCGTCGCGTCGCGTAGAAACTTGCGGTCAAAATCTGCGACGGATTAAACCTGCGAATGCCCAATAACGCGTGACGACAGTCCGTAGACAAAGTACATCAGACAAAACTGCACGTTAATGGACAAAATCTGCTGGTTCATCCACGGATTTCATCAAAACCGTGGACTTTCAGTTTTGATGAAAGTTTTATCCATTGCTTTTCAGCCTTGAACGGAGTTAGACAAAATGAATTATGTTTAAAAGAAATAGTAAAAAACACAGTTTGCGTTGTAGTAAACCATTATAAACAACTGTTCAAAGTGGGTGAAAAAATATTTACTGCAACATGTATTAACGTTTTGCAACGAAACTGAAGCAGCTCGAAACCTAATTCAACTGCTCAAAACAGTAAAGGAATCCAGAGCAATAAATTCTTTATTTAGATACCATCTAAATGTCGATGCGACGTGAATCTTCTAAATAGAAAAAAAGGGACTTTTCTTTAATGTCGGCTAATAACATATGACACACGACATTTCAAAGACGCGGATAAAACATTTGAACGGTAGGATCTCCTAGTTATTCCATAATTGTCACTCGAAGGTCCCGAAATATTGCCATGTATAGAGACTTTACTGTATAACCGAACATCTCTGCACTGAAAGCGTCAGCCCGTGACAAATTGATTCTACGACCTTGACGTTGGCGCTGTTAGATTGGTAAATGTTACTCTGACTTACCATCTGGAACGAAGATATTCAAATAAAGGCAATCCTCGCTGACCCCTGGGTCAGGCTGATCGGTTGGCAGCAACCTCTGAAAATGTTTCTCGTGGAGCTTCAATACGTTGGTCATTTGCTGGCAGGAGGGCGAAAATTGCGTTGCATTTCGTATTCCGCTCCAGGAAGGAAGGGTGTCGGTGACAGGGGCAGAGAAACGTAGTTTACCCAGCGGCGGTTGGGCGTAGGGTATCCCGAGGTACTGTGTCACCTTCTGGGTCGGACTCAAGAACACCTGCGAAGGAATAAACCATGTGACTAAGAAAATCAAGTTGATGTTGGCGAGCGAATTTAGTAAACATCCTGCCTTCAGTTATTCGAGAATTGCACCTGATAAAGATTATCAGAGGAAAAGAAATTTTTAAGAAAACGCATGTGAAAGAATTGTAAATAAAAATTGGTGATAAGTATTTTTTTGTCGAATTTCTGATGATTAGATTGCGGATGTTTATGCAAATTCATATTTTTAAGGGCATAGAAACAGAAAAGCAACTCAAATAAAAATGTATTCTGCATTCGAAATATTATAAAATGTATTTGATTTTCCATATTTCATGTATTTTTGCATCTATGCACATGTTTACACGATTTGGCACATTTAAAATCCCCATAAATGCATGAACATCCACAGTTTACTGATGATTATGCAACATGTTCAGATTGAAGGCATATTCTACTGAAAAGAACAGACAGTCTGCTCTTCGCTTCAGTAGTCAGGCAATTTATCAAATGGGTACATTGGTAACAAGGGATTTAAATAAGCAATCCGTTTTGAGATAAATTCACGAAGCTTTGTGAAGAACTAAAGCCATAATTAGTTAAAAAAAAATTAATTACAAATGATAAATGAAAATGTAGTTTGGTAATCTGAAAAATGTCGAAAACATTCTAAACCTGAAATTAGGTTTCTGTGAAAATTGGAAAATTTGATTTACTAATTTCTTCCTTGTACTTTTTCAATATTTCATTTCCAGTGTGAAAGAAGAACAATACGTTTCCTTGGAAGAAGTTTTAAATATTCCATTTTCAAGTTCGAGAAAGAATGATTAAAGTGAGCGACACAGACTATTCGAAAGAAATCTAAGAATATCAATAACAAAGAAGTTTTAAATCTTTAATTTTTAAACTTTGAAAGAAGTGGTGGAGCTTGTAATTTAAGAAAACTGAGAAAGATCGAAATAAAGTAGAAATATTTTATTCATAGCTAATATTGTGAATGTTTATGCAAATTCACACTTTTACAAACACAAATAAAAAAATAAGAACTATTGAAAATGTGTGTTATTTTTCTAGCTATAATAATATGTACTATGTTTCCAATATTTTGTATATTTTTGCATCTAAAAATATGCTTGCATTGTTGCATGTTCACAATTGTCATAAATACATATATATGCACAACCTAAAGAAGAAAAGTAACAATTACGAAAATCTAGCGAAATCTCTTAAAAGTTAGCAGTAAAGAAACTCGTAATACTTAATTTTCAACACTTTAAAGTTACTAATCGAAGTAAATAGCCTTTTCACATAAAGAAAAGTGAAACCACTTCTCAAATTACTTGCACAACAAAAAACCGAGACTTTGAAAAAGTTTCCACAGTGAAACGCAAGGCCTGATAAACGCCTCTGAGTGTGATTACAGGTAATCAACTAAAGTAACCCGCAATCATAGTTCTAAGATACTTATATTCAAACCCAGGTTCGAACAGTTCGCAGCAATCGTTAGTTCGCCTATTTTCTTAGACGCAATTAAAATAACATTACTCATACCCCACGTAATTTCGCGCGATTATTATCTAAATTACTTTCTCATCTGTTAGCGTGACAACGTTTGCAAAAGCAAAAAGTGAAGCACTGTCAGTCCAATTTCTTGCAGACGATCAATTCAACAATTCGTGTGCGCGATTATTTTGATAGCGGAGAAAAGAAACGGGAAACTATGAAAACGCTATATAAACTCGATGAGGACAGAATTTTCCTCGAAACGAAATTTTCTTTTGATTTTCTAGTAATGCGAGAACGCGCAAAGGTCGCGATTATACTTTAAAATGAAACGCAAACGCGTTGTAATGCTCGCAGAAATTTCTTTTTAACGCTGCTCGGATCGCAAATGCATCGATGAGTTTAGCTTCATAGTTGCGGAAGAAGAAAAAAATAATCTATAGTATTAAAATTCATAAATGCCCCTCCCCTTGTGCCCCGATTATGCATTCATTCTGCATATTATCTGCATGCATTTCATTCAAACAATTGAAACTTACAGTGCTTGCATGTCTCTGTTCGTGAGGTGGATAAAATGTCAAATACACTTTATTCCGCTCTGTAAGCTACGTTACAAAACCAGAATTATTATCAAGGAAATTTTCAGTTTGCTCTTCAGTTATGAATAGACAGCGGATCCTTATGCAAAATACAATTTTTTCAAGCATAAATAAAGAACTGGAAGTTTAAAAATAGTATTTTTAATGTTCTAAACAATTTAATTTCAATAATATTGTTGACATTTTCTGCATTCTGACATATGATCACAATCCCGTAGATTTTTTACATACTTAACATTGCCTATAAATGCATAAAATCCGCTGTCTAGTTATGAAAAAACGAATGTAAACAAAAGAGAAAATTCCAAATGTAAACCAGATTTGTAAAACAGTATTGCCGTGTAAATCGAAATCAACTGACACTTCTGCCGTGACATTAATCAAATCTCCGTCGCGTGTGTTCACTGCAAGTTTGACCACAAAACGAAGCGAATTTGACAGAATCGGTAATCAAACTCCGTCCAATAATTGCTTCGGTTGCTACTCTTTGACAAATCCGATGGATCCCTGATCCTCCACATTCACAATCCCAACGATCACTGGTGATTATGATTCAACTCTCAATGAAGCGACGCGGAATTCAGCGGCGGGATCGCAATCTCGAAAAGCGCGTCCGTTTGATCGCGTAGCAACCGACGTCCGCGACGGCACGCGGTGAAAGAAGGAGGAAGCGAGTGTGTTTGGGAATCGCGGTGGGTTCTCCGGGGAATTCGTCGCACCTCCTTGCCCCCGACCGAGCCCTGATCCTGGATCTTAACGACGGGCTGTTCACGGCTCAGACCCTGCCTCGCGTAGGTCCTCCTCTGCGACTCGGCGACCGGCGCACCGGCGAAAAAACGTAGGAACAGAGCGAAGAGCAACCACGTCGGACACCCCATTCTGCAGACTGACTGATTTGCTTCGGAAACAATCGGCGGTTCCCCGAGGCGGCCTCACCCGGGGCACTCGGTTCTCGCCGGTTGCGTGACTCGACCAGGTTCACCTCCTCGGCTTCGAAACGACGCCGGAGGTCGAGGCCTGCGCTCTTTCGACCAGCCTTTCTTCGCCCCCTTCTCGGACGGACCGCACTCCTGTTCACCCTTCTGTTCCTCGTGACTCGTACGCCGGTAAACTTGCCCTTACGGAAACGCGAGGAGGGTGGAGAAAACGCGTTGAGGTCGTGGACACGGTGGGAGGTGGCCGCGACGGCGGGCTGTGAAATCGGTGGCACGGGGGATGATTGTTTCGCGGTACACCCGGGCTCCGTGTAATCGTAGATCTGAATCGGCGGAGGCGTAGAGGTCGTCAAGTGTTCGACTCGGATTTTGATGAATCTTTGTAGGCTTGAAGAAGGGCCAAAAATAAGAAATACGTGTTTTTTTTTTTTTTTTTAGCTGCGGTAACTTAAGTAGGGTGACCTGTTCAGTGATTGAATAGCCCCCCGGTGAATGAACGTTGTTAATACAGGGTGCGGCAAAGAAACGGGAGATTGTAAAAGTTCAATAATTCGTTGACCTTCTTTATTTAAGTAATTACAAATATATTGCTTCAAAGTATAAAACAAAGTATAAAACATTCTACTGTTTGGAAACTACATCGTAAAGGTGACCTCCGTCTCTACTCAGGCACTCCTCCAGTCTTGAGCGTATTGTATTACTCATTACACTGAGAGAAATCTGAGTTGGGCAAACTGTAATCATTAATATGATTACTAACAGCTAATGATTAAATAAATATTTGAGTATGACTAATGACTAATAACTAAATTTTTATTAAACATGAATAATAAACATTGACTAGTGAGTAACTTTAATCGTAACTAATGGCTAAATGAGTAATCAAAATTTAAATGTGATGACTAATAACTAAAAATGATTAACTAAAAAAGCCACGAAATGATAACAAACAATATATTTCAATACTTTATAAACTTTTAATATAATATAGTAAATATTTAGACTCCGATTTTGATGATCTTGAAATATGTTGTCATATTTCTAATATGTAGAAAAACACACCAGTAACTAATGATTAATCGAATGTAATAACTAATGATTAATCATAACTAATAACGAATGACTAATGATTAAATAGAGTTGTAAGTAATTTATGCTATACAGGGTTAGGTGTAACAAAAATGTTGCAGTTCCTTAAAAGGAGTGATTCCTGAGGTGATTTTAAACAACTTTTTCCTTAGCGAAAATGTTAGGTGAGTCTTTGTTAACGAGTTATTAACGAAAAACACCGACTAATCAGGGAGCGAGTACAGTGGATGAATATCAGCGCGGGCTCCAACTGTGAGTAGTATTGGCCCGCCATCGTCCGCTAATCCATTAATCCGCTGTACACGCTCCCCGATTGGTCGGTGTTTTTCGTTAATAACTCGTTAACAAAGCCCCACCTAACATTTTCGCTGAGTCAAAAGTTGTTCAAAATCATCTCAGGAATCACCCCTTTCAAGGAACTGCAACATTTTTGTTACACCCTGTACAGTCATGATTAGACTGTGGATTTTTATACAAAATAAAATCTTCACAAGCACAAATAAAGAAGCACAACTTCAATAACAGTATATTTCATTTTCTAAACATTCTAACTTCAATTGTATTTTGGACATTTTATATATTTTGGCATATGTTAACAGTCTTGTAGATTTTTTGCATACCTCGTTTCGCTATAAACGCATAAAATCCGCAGTCTAGTCATGACTAATCAATAAAAAATGTTTAACTAATTAATTATGATTAACGATTACTCAGATGATTAGTCAATTTTAATTATCAGTTGATTTGTGCCCTACTCTGAGAGAAATAAAGTTCTAAATTTTACTAAACTGTAAGACTAAAGTAGCAGAGGATAAGTGCACTTGGGGTGAAAATTCCAATACAGTGCAATAAAAATCCCAACCAGTGTAGTAAATGTTTTTACAGAACGCTAAAATTCCAAATGCTCGGAACGGGATTCGAATTCACAACCACGACCCTTGCATCAGTAAACTACGTCTTAGGGTAGTTTTATGTTGGAGCTACGATAAACGATAAGAGCGACGATGTGAATAGGATAGTAAAAGAGAGAGAGAGAGAGAGAGAGAGAGAGAGATTTTCTCTTTTGTTTTCCTACTCTTTCGTCGCTCTTATCGTTTATCGTAACTCCAACATAAACCTACCCTTAACCAACTTCGCCAAAGTGCGCTCTAATTTGCTTCTCACTTGGAATATCTGTATATTCATATCTATTTATAATATTTTTATTCATTTGTTTTTCATAAATTTCATCATTCTGTTATACATACAGGGTGCGCCAAAAGTATGGACACGGTAAAATATTTCGAAAACGGAACATTTTTGAGAAAAATGTTTTAGAGCAATGTTTTAGAGTTTTAAAAATTCTATTCAATGGTCGTATCCATGTGACCTTCAGAGGAACGGTCAAGGTCATGTCAAGGTCGATATGATTTTTTTAATTGGAACACCCCATTTTTGATCATGCAGTGTTGAAGCTGACGATAAGATCTATTCAAAACACTGGTTGATTATTTCTGTTGAGAATTGCCTGAATTCTGAGCGTTGAGAATGAAGAAAGTCTACTGGACCAAATAGTCTGGAAACGGTCAAATATTTTGAAAACGAAACATTTTTGAGAAAACTGGTTTAGAACAATGTTTTAAGGTTTTAAAAATTCTATTGAATGGTCGATGATATTGTTAGCTTGTATCGCGAAAAAATAGTATTTTTCTAACCCCCTAAATTACCGTGGTTTTAAACGATAATAGGTAACGCGATACAAGGTAACAATATCATAATTACTGTACTCATTGAATTAACAAGATCGCAATCTTTATTTTAGCGATGAAATTGCTTACGAAAAACGTTCCTATCTTGAATTATAGGGGTTGGAAGCTTAAATGTTTATAACAGTTTTTTTTCAAAAATGGTTCAGTTTTTAACCCAAGTCATATAGAAGTTTTTTGTTTGTTTTCACGTGATTTATCACCCCTCCAAATCTTTGCAATACTATCCCAAACACCCTGTATAAATGAATGATGCTTCCCAATCATGTCATGGACAGTAAGATCATCCGATTTGACGGCATTTTGCTTAGAAAAATTGACAAATTCGTTGAATTTGGAAAAACAATCGGTTAATCAAGGAATTAGGAACCGATTAATCAAGATTCACCATAAAGTGGTTTTACCTCCTCTTAAAAGTTCCTTTAACTTTGGAAACGAAAAAAAATTCCGAAATTCCTAGATCTGGGTTGTAGGGAGGATGTAATAGTAGTTTCTACTTAAATTCGCGCAGAACAGCTCCAGAGTTTTAATTACTGCAGGAATTACACAATTTTTATTTTCTATTCTTTGAAGAAGGAACTGTAAAACAGAATTCTTTAAAGTTATTCAATAAAAATAATAAAATAACCTCTTTTACTCGATTTTGTAGTTAATGCGTACAGTTTTCGAATTAAACTAGCAGCGAATTTCCTTAACAAACTAATTAATACATCATCGTATATCTCATTTTACAAATATTATAAAATGTAAGCATCTTATTTGTGTATGTCTGCATATCTTTAATCATTTTAGTTTCTCTAAAGTTGCCATAAATGAATAAATATTCACAATCTAAACGTTAATATTAATGAAAATGGACGAATATTGTTCAAGAAATATCGAATAAGTGGAAGTCTTGAAAGTTTGTTGGATTTAATTAACAAATGAAAATGAATGAGTTATTAAAAATTCTCATAAATGAGAACGATCTAAGAGAATTCGCAAGGTATAAGGGAGTAGACATGTGGTTACTACATAGTGGAGTACTCTTATGGGAGAAGTAGTTAAAACTAGACTACAGTAGTAAGTACCTCGTTAGACAGACGTAATTCGAAATTGGTGACATCAACTAACGAGTCCAGGCCAACAGTTAACTCCCAAGAATCCCAGAATCAACGCTGCCTTTATCATTAAAGTACTAAAACATTAGAAGAAAATAGAAAATAGGGCTGTATGAAAGATAATGTTTTATTAATTTTTGTTTTACAGTTATGAGACAATTTTTAGGGAATTGGTGACTATTTGCTAGTAAAAATTGACTCCAAACGTGAACTTCTTTCTAGTGGAATTATTTTGAAAACAACTAAACAACGACAGTACAGAAACAACTTAAAATAATCTGATTTATTTCGTATTTAGACGTTTTATTTTCTTAAGATTTTTTTTATTACTATTAAATTTTTCAAATTTTCAATCGAATTAATTATTTTTGGAAAAATGTGTATTTTGTAATCCAAAAGTGTGTTGTTAACAAAAACTATATGAACTATTTTGAGATACATAGTTCGAAAAAAATTCGACATCATATATCTACTCCTTACAAGAAATTCTTCATGTTCTTACCAATAAAATTATAGAATTCATACTTAAAAGTAGAAAGGACAATGTAAGTACGTCTACTCGATTTAATTGTTTCAAGTGTTAGCTATCCTGACAGGATTGTTCACAAATTTTTTACTTAGAAGCACTGAAAAAAAAAATCGTTCTTTCAAATGTCCTAATTCTACATAAATTATAAATAAAATTTAAAGAAAGAATTAATTTCTAAGTGAACTCAATCTAAGAAATTTCAATTTTAGCTTTTGAATGATCGTAACAACCGATAAGAGTACCTTTGATATTTATTTAGCGTATCTGTTTTGATATGCCGACTTTCGTACATCTTAAAGTTAATTACGTGATCCCTTTCCATTCTTCAGTCTCCTATCCAATCAATGTCAATTTAATTTCCTGTTGTTTCAAAATAATCTTTCTTATGTCTTCTAGTCTTGAAAGGAAGTCGCTGGAAAATGAGATTAAACGGTATTTTTGGATCGCACTATGTTTGGTAATGAAAGAGTAGGACTGAAGAAACGGTGGAAGAATAAGTGATTGAAAAGGGTGGCAGGTAGCGTGACCGCAAAAATCGAAGGAACGAAGAGATAACGAGAGAGAAGCATTAAGTAATATACGTGTCGGACATAGGTGAAAGGTGGTGTTGTAGCTTGCGGTATGATTGAAGCCAATTGGGGCAATGAATTCAGAAATAGAGGAAGGTAAAAGTCAGAACTGAAAGGGTGTCAAACGTAATGTACAGTACATTGCAATTTACAATTCGTGATGTCAATTTTGAATGTCAGAAGTTGATATTTTATATCTCGATGTTTCTTTTCGTTACAAGAACAAAATTCAATAACAAAGAAATAGCAAATATTAATCTATTGATATGAATAATTAATTTACATAGATTACACATTTTGATTTGCAAATATGGTATCACAATAGATCATATCACAAACTTGTACATTGTATATATCTATTTCTTTTGTGAATCCAGTAATTCATGAAACAGTTTGCACTAAATAAATAAAACGGAGCATAAAACATATTACAATCATATATAATCATCATATCTTAGATCACATCTTGTGAATCACTCGATCGATTCAGTTCAAATGTGCACAAAATATTCTTGGAAACCTCGCGTCGTACTTGACAATCTTATACTTGAAAATTTCATTTTCAATTTTTAAATAATTGAAAGAAAGGAAGTTTTTCCATTGAATTCCGTACTTTAATTTCAAATGACTAACACTTGGTAATAAATGGAGCATTTAAATTGTTTTCAATGTGTTTGAATTCTTTTTTTTGAATGAATTCATTTAAGAAATTTCTGGAATACGGGGAATGTTCACCAGCTACGAATTTCTTTTTTCTTGATCGAAAACATATATTTTTTGGTATTTTTTTTTAAACAAAACTCCAAACTTAATCAATCTGAAATTTTCTATACATTCATTAAGTAATACGCAAGTAAACCGCAAACTAAACACATAGCAAAATTGCGATTGACATGTTATCTGCCCTTCAGTTCATATAAAATAAGAAATTCCAATCGATATTTTCGACGCAAAAAGAACAAATTCCGCCTTAAAAACATGATTCATACTGACGATGGCGTCTCCTTCAGTAAATAGAATTATTAAATGAAATTTTAGGCTAATACAGGGCCGGCTTTCAGGGTCAACATCGTCAAGGAAAAAAGATAAGATCTTTGATAATAGAATTAATTCAGGATCAGAAATCTGAAGCGTTGGTGATATAGGCAGTGACCTCTAAATTGCAGCGGTGTCGTTTTCAGTATTTTGTGTTTTCGCATCAAGCGAAGCAAAAATAAAAGTATCTGAATTACATTTTATGTAAGATTTTTGACTTTCTCGTATTCTAGGAATTTTCAAAAATTTTAAGGCAAATTCAAGGAATTTCAGGAAAATTTAAAGAAAATTTTAGGAATTTCAAGAAAATTTAACAAAAATTCATGGAATTTTACAGAAATTAAAGGAAACTTTAAAGAATTTCAAGAAAATCTAAGGCAAATTTAAAAAATTCAAAGATTTTCAACAAGAACCTTAGAAAGATTCAAGGAATTACAGAAAAATTAAAGGAACATTAAAAAAATTCGAGGAATTTCTAGAGAATTCGAAGACAATTAATAAATTTCAAGGAATTTTAAGGAAATTCAAGAAGTCTTGAGGAAATAATTCGAGAAATTTAAAGGAAAATCAAGAGAATTCCAGGAATTTCAACAAAATTGAATGAAACGTAATAAAATAGAAAAAAATCAATCATCCAAATCCAAAAAAATTTGAAGAAAAATTTCAGGAAAACAAAGAATGTTCATGGAATTTCAAGGAGGAAAATCAAGAAAATTCAAGGAAACTCAATACATTTCAACGAAATTCAACAAATTTCACAGAAAAAAACAAAATCAAGAATATTCCAGCAATTTTAAGAAATTTTAAGAGTATTGAAGAAAAATCAATTTTAGGAAAATCAAGGAAATTCAAGAAATTTCAAGAGAATGCAAGGAAAATGAATAAATTTCAAAGAAAATTAATAAATTTCAAGGAAATTGAAAGTATTTCTGAGAAATTCAACAAATTTTACGGAAATTTAAGGAAAATCAAGAAAATTCCAGGATTTTCAAGAAAATTGAGGGAAATATAAGGAAACGTCGGAAAGGTATTCATTCAAATCCATACAAAATTTCTGACGTATCAGGTTACCAGATATCTCGTTAAAAGCGTCCGTCTGCCACTAACGGCACACGAGATATCTCGTCCAGGGATACGAAGAGTTTATAATATGTACATTCTATTTCGACATGGCCTTTTTGTAATATTTATACAGTTTACAAATTTTAAATAAAAAACATAAGGCGCTGAAAATCAACTTGGCCTAAGGGCGTCGCATACCTTTGAGCCGGCCCTGAGTTAAAATATCTATACAGGATATATCTTTCAGTCGAAATAAGCATTATGACCACTTGCAATACATTTTTATTAAAAAACTGCCTGATATTATGTTTCTGCTAAGCTTTTAAATAAATATAACTATAATCCCTTGTACATGTGATGATGTCCTTTGATTAATCTTCTGACGACATAAAGGTCATTAGCACCGATGCTTTTATCATTAAATAATTGAGCGCGGTTGAGCAATTATGAAAGGAGAATGGCGGAATTGGAAGTAGATTATTTCCTGGGTTGGCCTAATCAGTAGCCACTACTGTAAAAAAACTGACAATACAGGTACCTATGACAATTTCGTGAGGATCTCAACTGTTGTCCTTGAAAATCGATATCAAGGGTCTTTCGCCTCAGTTGACATCTAGCACGCTATCAGTAAGATGCAATCTTCATGCGGCTCTCCCTAACTAGTACGGCCTTGAGTATATCGTGTCGTCGAAGAATATCTATAAAGTAAAGCGAATGATGGATCTGTTCAAAAGGAAGTACCTTAAGTTTATGAAGCTTGATTCTGATAAACCTCATGAATACGGTCATGTAAAGCTATGGAACAAAAATTCGTATGTACAGGATTATCGTAATACATAATGGGGGGTTTCAAGGCGATATTGTTCCTGGGGTAGCGACTGCTGTAGGTAGGGGAGACCGAGATCGAGACTAACAATTAAACTTTAGACTACAATTACACAAAAACTATTATATGTACAACAAAAATGTTTATGCCCAGATTGTACATAACTATATGAAATTATTGAGTTACAACAGTTTCATTTTATGACAAATAATGTTCAAGTTATTAATGTAAAATGGAGACGGGAGAATTCCCCGGGGCGGTTTTAATACGAGATGAGGTCGATAGTAACACAGTATATTTTTTTAAATCAAAACATTTATTACACTAAATTTGACAAATAAATCAAGTAAAATAAAATAATTCTGTTCTTATAAGAGTAAAACTGAATATAAATCAAATTTTTTAGAAAAGAATTATATTTTTTCTGATTAAGCTTTTGATTAAACTATATGAATTAAAGCGTACAAGACAGTAACATTTCTTATCTTCTTAATTATTGCATTTGTCATTCCCGTTCTTCCTTATTTGGTTTCTATAGATTTTTCTCTTCAAATTCGGATTACCTGCTGATGTTACAATCGTTCCTATCCATGCTTTTAAATTTAATTTATAAATTTTCGCAAACAAGACGCTTAAAGGTATTAAATAACAACCAGTATTAAATATAAAAGGGTAAAATTGAATTTTACAGCACAATTTTAAAGCAATTTTAGAGCACTAAAAAAGTTACTTTAAGGTGGCAAACTCATTTTAATCAATATATATACATATATCCAAAATTTGTAATAATAGCTATAATAGGTTTTGAGTTATTTGTAATGTTACTTTCGCCCTCTGTTACTTTTGACCTCGATTTCCCCTACTTTCTAATAGTACCGTAAAATGGGACTAATAGAAACAAAATTTTAGATAAAAATAAATAAGTCCTTAAGTATCATTGTTAAATATACATCATAAGTATTATCTTATTAGATTGCGGGTTTTATGCATTTATGGCAATGTTAAGTATACAAAAAATCTACGAAACTGTTAACATATGTCAAAATGTACAAAATATCAACTATATTATTTATGTTTGAATGTTGAGAATATTAAACATACTGTTATTCACGTTCCAATTCTTGATTTCTGCTTGTAAAAATTTTATTTAGCATGAAGATCCGCTGTTTATTTATATTTTTTTTGCCATGTTTCAGTGATTTTACAACAGAGTAATTGACGTTTACTAAACACTGTTTAGTAAAACCAGTTCTTCAAAATGTTGGCCCGAGAGCGCGCTACGTTTTCGCAAAAGAAAACACCCTTTGTGATGCGTGAACACCGGAGGTCGTGGGAAGGCATCCTTCCACCACGGCTCGAGCGATATTGCGTTTACCTTTGTGCGATAATGATGTTTACCTTTCAAGAAAAAGTTTACTTAATGAAATTCTACAATTTAATCATTTTCGCAATAAGAGTATTTAAAGAACTGGACATCTTTGAGCGTTTACACAAAATTTGATAGGTGACTCAAAAACCTTGAAAAGCACAAGAGTGCAAGCCTTTATACTTAGAAAAGTATGAGCCAGTCTTGCAGTACCCAATATTTGTACTTGAAACAGAGTATTTGGAAAAGTACTTGTACTCGATCATTTTCAAGTACCAACTACCATGTATTTGAGTTTTCCAAGTACAAGTACAAAGTACTGGATACTTGTACTGGTACTATATTTCAAAATTTATAGGTATGCATCCTGTAAAGCAGAACAAATCTGGGTGATTCGCGATAAATAACTGTAAGTAAAATGTGATAAAAAAAATGATTAACTTTCATTTTTAGCTTACGCAGAATTCTTCAGCTAGTAATTTATTATTTGACCCTTGTCGGATTTTGAATCAACCTCGCATTGTACAGAAAATCATACGTACTTACGCAAGGCACACACTATTTAGCATTTTAACACATTATAAGGTAGTTCTTGAGTTGATCGCTGTTCATGAATAGAGGACGCTGAATTCAGTCCTCCAATTGTGAATTATTATGTAATAGAATTTTATTTGAAATAGAAAACCCTATGAAATGTAGGGCTTAATACCTTTGTTGGGAATAGTATACAATACTGAAATCAATTGCAAGTACATTGCAATTTGATGGATCGTGGATCATGGATCATTTGCCATTGTGTTCTGCATTATCCTATGAACTCCTACATTTGCTGATGGTAAAAAGGTTTCTACACCATCGGTAACAGTATTTATAATCATTTGAAATACGTCTAAATAAGCTTCTCTTTATTAGAAAATATCTATTTATTTTTATGTTCAAAATCTAACTTAATATGATGATTTATTACTATTGATATATATGCTAAATTATTTTTGTTCAAATTATTTCCAGTGTGAGTATTTATATTTCTTTGATAGATAATGATGTAGAAGCAGATAGATGAGACATTTATTTTCTTATAGAAAAAGGGTGAAGGTTACTATTATTTATTTTGTGATGTATTTACAATTCATTAGAACTTGGATTATCAAATTTTTACGCGATACAGTTTAATTTAACAACGGGGAACACTTAAAAACTCAGTTTTATATTCGATATAAATATTAAATGATTTTTCCGAATATCATCATTAGAATTATTGATTCCTTTTATTGCCATGATTTGATTAAAAAAAAGAAGAAATCTAGCAATTTTCTTTATACAAAGCAGAATAGAATTTCTATGTTAGTTTCTCCCAAAAAAATTTTAATTTTTATAACAGAAAAGCAATTTCTTTATTTTTCTGTATATATAAGTAGAATATTCCATGCTTTAATTGATAATGAATTTAAAAATGACAAGTACTGTAAACGAATGGGTGATGATCTACTTCTGCTATCGGTTAAAATATTGTTAGCCCTAGAAAATAATCTATTATTATGTTATCTAAATATTATATTATAGTACCTAAATAGTAACAGAAAAAATTTAAAAAAAGAAAAACCAACTTTTGGCCTTCAGGGTAAAGAATCGATTCACAAAAAAATCGGAGAGCAGAGAATCGATTCAAAAGATTGATCTTCTAATCAAAAAAATCAATTTTTGAAAGAATCGAATATTCCTAACATGAAATCGCAGGATATCGAAACCAGCGCGCGAAATTCCCAAAGCATGGGAAAAATTCGGAAAAGTAATTTATATTAAAAATTATGATATTTTCAACGTTCTTTACGGCTACTCGATTAAAACAATATTAAAAATATATACATTTTTTAATATTGCAAATATTTAATATATTTTAGATATTTTTCAAGAAACTAAGGTGACTTTCGTTTTTTAAATAGAATACTACATATTTTTTTTTTGACGGAAAATTCTAGGGTGGAAAGTATGTAACATCCTAGGGCGGGAAAGTATGTAACATACTAGTGCGGAAAGTAACACCCTAGGGCGGGAAAGTAATACATCACCGCCCTAATAGAGAATACTGTGTATAAGAATTTTCGTGACGATTTTTGGTCTCGCTTTGCATTTCATGAATCGATTTTACTCCTTACGCGTGCTATGAAGTGTTCCACTTCAATAACCATCTTTGCACCCTCACTGCGTGCATATAGTCACGCACTTCCGGTCCAGGTAGGACAAAAAACATCGTGTGCAATTCGCGCGCAAGGCTATTGCTACTCGTGCTAGTTGTGTAACCCTCGCCTTCGGCTCGGGCTGCGAACTACATGTATTGCTTTCGTAGGCATAGCCTACTTTGCGCCCTTGATACATAATGTACTATTATGTCATATACTGCAAAACGAAGGCAGATCGGACACTATATCATAGGACATTTTGTGCTCCATTTAAGCTCCCCAACTACTCTTGAAAATATTTAAACGTATATAATTTACACCCTGCATAATTATGAATTAAATATTTTACCTATGTGTGATGTCACATTTTCGCTATTATCTTATCTTGAGTTTAGCTCATGTGGCTTTTGCACTGGTCGTTTCTATAAGTATACAGGGTGTCACAAAAATGTTGCAGTTCATTTTAAACAAGAGGTGATTTTAAACAACTTTTTCCTTAACGAAAATGTAAGATGAGGCTTTGTTAACGAGTTATTAACGAAAAACACCGACCAGTAAAAGCACGAATACAGTGGATGAGTTTCAGCGCGGGCTCCAGCTGCGAGTAGTACATATTGCCCCGCCATCGTCCGCGCCATCACTAATCCACTGTACTCGCTCCCCGATTGGTCGGTGTTTTTCGTTAGTAACTCGTTAACAAAGCTCCTCCTGACATTTTCGCTAAGGAAAAAAATGGTTTAAAATCACTTCAGAAATCACCCCTTTGAAATAACTGCATCATGTTTGTTACATTTTGTATACCCTAGTAGCATTTTTGGTTGGCGTTTTGTTAGGCTAACCGAGAATCTTGCAATTCTTGGTTGCGTTTTTGGTAAAATGCTACTAGGATATGATCTTTCTTAGATTGTCAATCCATTTTAATGCCTTTTTTTATCAACCTTTATTTCGTCTGAACATCAATCGTACCTTCAATATCGACTGCAGATTTTCAATAATGTTGTCACTTTTTGAGTATTTTGCACCACTGACTTTGCAACATGCGTGCCGCGCCTTGCGAAAAGAATAGATAAGAAATATTGGCGCGGCAATAGGGCAGTGATGGGCATTATCCATGAGCATTGAATAAAGTTAGAAATCGCGTTATTCCTATGTTCGAATAACGGATAAGGCTCGATACACACTATAGTAATTGAAGAAAGAAAGAAGGTCTTTTTTTTCGTTTCTCTCTTTCTTCAACCAATATGACCGGACCGTGACCGGACCTGGAGTTGCGGTGGCGCTCTCACAGTATTTACCAATAGAATTAGGTGATACACTCTATATGTGCAGGATATGCAACTTATATGCAGAATATGCAAGATATATGCAATATGCGAAATATGCAAAATAAAGAAATATATTTTCAAAATCCTCTAATAATGAAACATATTTCTGTCAAAGTCCCATTCCTTTAATCCATTTCCCTAAAATATGCATTTGCATAACCTTCCGCAGTCTACTCATCGCTAGATAAAAGTGAAGTATCTATTATTTGACTTTATGTAAATAACTTTTTGTGCGGTTTCAAAGGGGGGGGGGGATCCTTATCGCCCCCCGTCCTAAAAGTAATAAAATGAAAAAATATTAACTCACATTCTGAAAAACTTGTTACGTATTTAGATCAACTGTGACAGAAGCAAATACACATTACAATATACAGGTAAATAAAGACAGTGTTATAGATCGATTCGCGAAAATTCGCAAACGTAGAGCAGAATTTGTATTATGAAATACAATTTTTATAGTATCGTAATCTCATAAATTGTAATATTAATTGTAATTTTTAATCACAATTATATAACACGTAATTATTCTAATTGCTTATGAAGGTTAAAAAGACGGTTAAAAAATGTAGTTTTTTACTTTTATAAATTTCATCCCCCTCCCCAAGAAAAGTTCCTGGATCCGCCACTGCAGCAGTGTAAAAAATACGTATTTCCCCGATGGGATACGTACATATTCCTAATTCAATGACGACGGGGGGGCCCCGGAGCGCGTACGGCCGATTTACATGAACGGCGATCCCTGCCGGCTCGAGCGCGAGGGAGATCGCGAAGCGAGAAAGCCGTGTTCGTCGGAGAGGGAGGAAGGAAGGCGAGGAGGAGACAGTTGGTGCATTGAGTGAAGGAAAGCGCGCGCGAGCCGAGCGGAGAGCGCGGCGTGCTGCACGGGTTGCTGGCGGAGCCGTTTGCCGATTCGTTGACTCCGGGTCGTGGGGCTCTCGTTCTCCTCAGTCCGTCTCACGACCGCGTGCCAAGGGGATGGATGGTTAGCCGTGGCGTGTGTTTCGCCGGTGTCTCCGCTTCCTTCCGTGATCTCGATCGAAGATCGGTGCCGCGACACGTTTCGCCGAAATCGACGCGACCGACGAAAGAGCAGAATCGGTGGTGGCGCGCGATGTGACGCGTGTGCTTCTCGCCGCCGGAGCCACACGCTTCGAATAGCACGCAGCATCTTCTCGCCGCGTGAACGTTTGTGCCTGAATCCGGCGACGGGAAAGAGAGAAGAAGGTTCGGTTTCGTTCTCCTGGTTTGCAGGGAAACGCGACGAAGAGTGTTTTGATGCGACGAGATGGGCAGCGAGGCGGACGCGGAGACCACGGGTACCAACGCCGTGGATTCGGATGAATCCGATAGCTGGGAAAAGTTTTTCGGTGAGTTGTTTGTGACTTATCAACGCCGTGCATTTCGTATCTTCGGGGCGAATCCAGTTCGCACATGGGGCGATAGGTTATAATTGAGTGCGGTCTGTGTTTTAGGACAACAGTGTCATTTTTAATGCGTTAGATTAGATATTTTTAACAGCGTTAACCCTTCCCCGACGGAGATGTCTTCGTGGATTTTCCCTCCTTTCTTATCTGTTCGCGTGGTGCTTCCAGTAAGTGAATTCGTCCCGGACACCAGTCGCCGCAGCGTGTCTCTCCTGAAATAGAATGTGGAGATATTTAAAATTGTTTTGTTTTCATCGGGAGATACTATCGTTTCTTGAGGTTATTAAACGCAGTTTTCTGGCTTCCACGAGCATGGCGAATTATTGCGTGATTTGGGAGTTAGTTATGTGTCGCTTTATTGCGGATATGCGTATATTATCTTGTATATGTGCTTTCTAATGGATAATAATTTCAGAGTTTTGTAGGAAGAATTAATTAGAAGCGGCGGGAAACGAAACGTGGATTTTAGAAAGCGGTAGTAATTAGAAACGTGAATTATCTCAACTAATACGACGCACGCATTGAAATTGCACTCGACTACATAATCTTATACATAATACGTCATCTTCCCTTTCAATTTTGTGTCAAAGTTAACTGACAATGCATTTCCCTTCCCACCATAATCACGTATTACACAAATCACCGCTGAAAGCGATCAAAATGTTTTCAATGATTCTCCACGTTTCACTGAATTTTCGTTTAAAGTTTCTCGAGGGATTTATATGCATGTACACTCGAATACAAATATTTTTTGATCAGGACTCTGGTTAACGGTAATCAGCATTGGAATACAGAAACATTTCCGTGACGAGTATACGAATTTCTAGTGAAAGAGCTTGAGAAAGAATTTGACAAAGGGGGCGACCCTGTGCGTCGCCATTAGACAGAAACCGGAAATATGTATGTACATATACCGGTATTTCTGTATTTTGACACCGTTTAGCTCCGGAGTAGAAATTCGTTTTCTTTGAACGTAAAGTTCGCATTTCTTCCTGAATTAGTTTGCGTTTTTAGCGAGGAATAAATTATATTCGTGTAATAGGTGTAAATTAGTAGAAATTTGCGAATGGTGACGAAAAGAAAGCATCAATCATAACACTTTGTAAACTGTGGTCGCGTGTTTATTATACCTAATGTATTCGCGCGTCTTGTCGCTTAGTGGATAATTTGTCTTGTATTTGAGGGTCGTCCGAGAGGCAATTGACGTCATAACGAAAGGAAACGTATGCAGTACATAAAAATTAGTTCACGTGAAATTTCGGGTTATTATACACTTTTCGAAATGATTGCATAATTTTATCTTAATAAAACTAAAATAGATTTATAAATAGATAACTTCTACAATTTTTTAAATTCAAAATAGTTTATTTAAATTATTATTACAAGTGAATTCTAACTAAATCAGGGAATAGAACGAAAAATAGTCAATTTTCATATTTTAATTTATAAAGCTTTTGTGTATTTTAAAAACTAACGTTTTCATTCACGTAAATTATGAATTCCGCATTCTATGTGTTCATGAGCAATCTATTTGTCTATTTTCTTTACTTCTCTTTTAAATGCAACTAGCATATTTGTAGAAATGTTTACAATAATTTGTAACGCAGATCTTTTTATCGTTTGTTATGAATTTTCTTAGAAGATTATCGTCGATGACATTTTCTGACCTCTTTTTTGCTAACATTTCAATGAAAAATCATGAGTCTTGAATTGATCGAGCTAAAATTAAATTTTAGTGTTAAATAAACTGTACTTCGAATGATAAGATATTTTCGACAACTTTGTATATAACTTTTAAACGTCGCTTTGTGAAATTAATAATTTATGTGCAGAAATACTTGACAATCTAGTAATAAGTGTGTAAAAAGATATTTACTGTAAAAATGTATAAGTATCTTAGATTTGAATCTTATCACCCATCCCGATGTAAGACCCGATGCACTTATCGCTACAGTTCTTGGATTATCTGTAATTAAAGAAGACGTCCTTGTTCTGTGTCTTTCTAGGAATTTCATATCCCTTTATAGCGCGAACAAGAATAAACATAATGACGTAATTTGGTATTTGCTGTTTGACTACAAACGATAAATAGTTATTTCGACGCAATTTTCTTCCTTCATTCTGTAGTCTTTTTTTTCTTTTTGAGTTTATAGCAGAAAGAAATCTCTGCAATATATATGTGCAATCGATAACGATTATCGTGAGCATTGATACTGTTGAAGGAAATGAGTACACGGGCAAATATTGGTTTGATCAATTTATAGAAATAACGACTTTCAACTGCACGTGAATATTATCATTTGGAAACTTTTAGCTATGCATACTTTTTCATTCAGCCGGGAAATTCAAATATCGAGAATCTGAACATTAGGAGGTAGACTCGAAAAAATCGTAAATGTGACATTCTTTAATTAGATTCTTTTATTAGATTCTTTAATTAAGTCCAAAAGTCGGGAAAGTTGTTCTTATTTAGTCATTTGTATTTCGAACGATTGTATAAACTTCAGAATTAGAACTTTCAGAAATGAAAGTAGCCGATAAAATTTCAGCGTTGAACTTGCCGGCTAGACTTAGGTCGTGTTTCAAACGCAAACGTTTATAAATCCGTGTCACATGAAAAGATACTCGAGGGTACACGTGAGGGTCTAGAATGAAGATAAGTGAGAGATACACGAGGCGAAGTAACAGTACAATATTTCACAGAATTTCACGTGGAAGAGAAAACGTGCACTTCTTACGATTCGATTTGTCTGATTCACTCGCGAGTGTGTGCACACGTGAAAGAGCCGACACGCCCAGGTCTTCTTTATCTCACTATTATCTCGCAATTTTCTAAAATGTCCCGTTCGTTGCAGAAAACTGTCTATTGCCTGCTTTTTTGCGCTCGCGAAATCTGAAATGTTATCTTGAAAGTTTTTTAGATTAAAGTAATTACTGTATACAGTGTATACATACTTTGCAGTATTTTCCATTAACATACAATTGGAAATAATTTTCAACTTTCTTTGGGTGACTCATTTAAAAATTCATATTTTTTTAAATGTGAAAAACAACTGAGATTTGAATGTCTTTAAAGGTCTACATAATTTTAATTTTCTAAAAGTCTTCTTTAGGCAATACTGTATAAATACTGAAAATGTCTGAACTAGTAATGTGTAATAACTAGACTGGATGTTTATGCATTTATAGCAGTTTTAAATATGTAAAAACTTTCATAAATGTTCATAAATGCAAAGATGAATAAAATATCAAAAGTGAGATACAGTTTACAATATTTAAAATAGAAGACTTCTATTTAAGTTTAAATTGTCTTTTTATTTCAATGAAAATATGAATTTGATTTACATGAACATATCTGATAATTATTTCAAAAATTCTGAAAAATTGAGTAAAACATTTTACTGATAATGAGCCTTATTGTACTCAGGATTGTACATACATTATTTGTCCCATTGATTAAATACCGCCCAAAGTGCCATCCTTGTAACTCAGCATAGTACTTTTAGTTTTTTAAGTAATTTAAAAAAAATTATGCATGTAACCAATACATTCTTTTTACTGCTTCAAATGGAGAAATTTCGCTAAGTCCTGAAGGACCCAGTATCACTATTCAAGGGATAATGATTAATCCTATAATAGTGACTAGAGTAACTGTCCCTATTAGTGTGCCTTTGTATTTAAATAAGTTTCAGAGAAAAACGAGTGAAAATTAGTGGGTAAAGTATTTTTTTTATTAAAGTTAGGCTATGAATATATATTTGTACTAACTGATTCCCGCGACTTCGTCTGCGAGGTTTCGCATGCGCACCGCGTCGCTTGGACCTCTCCTCAGTAGCAAGAGAACATGCGTAGTTGAGGCCGTTGCGGCCGCCAAGGCCATCGTTGTCATCTACGTATAAAAACTTTAATAACTCGACATTAAATAGGAATATCGAAATAATTTTTTTTCTATATTAAGACCAAGAGTCTAAGGAATAAAAATAAAGAAGTTTGATAAAAATCTATGCAGCAGTTTTTGCGTGATGCGCGCACATCGACGAACCTAGCTATCATTTTATTTGTATAGATAACACACGTTTTGTATTTACAAATTATTGTAATACTATTAATATTTAAAAAAAATTTGTATCATGATTTCGGCAGTTTTATCGAATTTTCTTAATCAAAATGTTGAGGAATGGTCACTATTTGTAAGTAAATAAATGGACTATTAATACGATTTACGACAATTGAAACGTTAATTACAGAAGAAAAGGGTTCGATACTATGAAAAAGCAGTATTGGGGGCACTTTTAAAAGCTTTTTTTTTCCACAAATAGGGTCGAATTTGATGACTTGTCCGTATTTATGTAGATCTATTGATTGTTAAACTTGACCTCATTTAACCTAATTTCTGAAGCAAAAGTGCAGTAGGTTAGAGTACGGAGAATTTCAGAGTGGTTGTAAATACATTGATATTTCGAAAATATAAGATTTATAAAATACGTACAATGTTTAAAATTAGATGTTAATCAATACTTATAGGCAAGCACACGAATTGGGAGGCACACAAATTAGGGGCTCACAAATTAGGGGCTTACAAATTGGAACAGGCACACAAATTGGGGGCAGAGTAATATGTATGTTCAATGCCTATCGAAAAGGCACATAAATAGGGACAGTAACTAATTTTAATGAAAACTTAATGAAAACAAAACTTAAATGTCATTACAGTCAAATGTTACTAAAAAAAAGGATCAAAGAATCAATATAAATTTCGAACAAATGAATTTGAGACCAGATAAGTGAATATTTACTTCATAAAGAGAACGTGCTTGCTTAACAGCACACTAATAGGGACAGTTACCCTATAATTATTAACCGCAATTGTGACAAGACGTCCCATTCAAAGCGTCGGATAAACAGTGGTCGAGATATGTCTCAAGATATTTCCTCTATAACTTCTATTGCGAAATACATGATTAGTTCGCGAAATATCTTCATGAAAATTGTTAAAAAATCTATTTATCAAGTGTCCGAACTGTCTGTGACCCTATGACCTCTAACTCCTTAACACGGTGCAACATGTTGCAATGCATCCACTCTTGGCTTCAATAATGTAAATTTGAATCGATCTGAATCGATCTGGTGATGCGCGAGATGCAATGTCCACTGGCTTTGAAAATCATTCCTCGTGAAACGCACTTTCAAAGTTTTTCTGTTTTTCTCTCATCTTGCATCGCTCAAACCTGTGTAACTTTATTAATATTTGATATCATTATGAAATCTTGAGTATATATATTTTATATTACGTACAGTGACTCACAAATTTGTTCATGCAGTCATGCAGACTATATTAAATTTGTTTAAACTCTACACTATAAAAGCTATGGAAACATTACACTGAAAATTGCTGAAAACAATTAACTGTGGAAGCTAGAAATGACCCAAATTGAAAGAAAAAGTTAATTGTACTGTGAATTTTACTATAAGGTAATTAAGATTTGGAGTACCTACATGTTAACAAACTTGAGTAATTGCATATTTTGTAGTACTCTAAGCAAACCTAATCCTTCAATCGTTTGCACTGAAAAATAATCAGCCGCGGTCTGTGACGAAACTGCTAAAATAATTTCTAAAGCTAAAAGTGGACGTTATATTATTATGGTACGTCATTTGCAGTTCTGGTTTAGAAATTTTTTTATTATATTATTTATTATTATTCATTACTTTAGGTCTTGCATTTCTCGGGTTTGATCGACTTCCACAAAACTATAGAAACATACTAAACTTACCTATAACAGAACTCTTTACTACTATAATATAAGATTGCATCGTTGATATCTCTATCTTTGGGTATTTTTTGACCCAACCACGCATTATATTTCTTTAAATAATTGTCTCAACTTTAAGAAAAATATAAGAGTTAATGTTAACATTTATATTTGCTGTTCCTTGACATTCAAAAGAAATTTAATTTCCCCTTTTCAAGTGTTTGATCCTTGACTACAAACTAAATTATAACTATAATATGAATTCGTTTACTATGAACTAACAAAGACGAACAAACAATGAATTAAATTCTGATTAATTATAACAAAAGTTAGCAAAACAGAAATTAGCAACAACTTGTCAAAAATGAACACCAAAAAAAAAAACACAAATTTTCTGTTACTACTCTTTCTACTTACTGTCTTTTACAATTTTACTACATCTACAATCCTAAATACTAAAGTCAATTTCCTTTGGTCAGCTTAGATAATGATTGCGTCTCCATCTCCTCAGTTTCTTTCTTCTGCTTTTCTCTTTTTTCCATGATTTTGTTCATCACCAAATTATGTCTATTATAATTATGTCGTAGTACTAATGATAGTATAGTTTCGCTTCACAATCACAGACCCACCGTGTCTCCACCCTTTTCTTTTTTTCACCGTTATCTCTGACAAAAGTGCCGAATCCTGGTCTGAATATATATAGAGTGCGGAACGATTATTCCGACCGCGAGCGAGGAGGAGCAGCCCCTCGTGACCGGTTCGGGTGATCTATCACCGGCCGTGGAAATTTCTGATTTTCATTTGCATGCCGCGGCGTGCACGTACGTGTACGATCCGGCCGCGCGATAGTCACGAGAGAAAGAGAAAGAGGGAAGAGGGGCCCGGCGTAGAGACAAGTGGCGAACTTAAGGATGCGATACGACGCGCAAAAAACAGCCGCTCTACCGGATGCAGCTTAGGAGAGGAGCGTCGCTCGGCGTTTCGCCGCGCTGCGTTTTCCTCTCGGCTCGTCGCGACGAGGGCGATGCCTCCGCGTTTGCCTCTCGCGTGTTCGCGCTCGCTCGCTCGCTCGCTCTGCGGTGTCACGTGTATCCTTGTCGGCCCTGTGCGCGCCCAAAAATCGAGCAACCGGCCCTCACGTTCCGTCTGGACTTTTATAGGCCCGAGACGGAGACCCGGCCGAGCCCTGAAAATTTCAGGAAGTTCGGACGGACCAGGGCCGCCGCATCGCGTTCGGCGTTGCGATAATCGCTTCTGTTTTGGAAATAGTCTCGTTGCGTCATGACTCTCGAGCTATTCTTGGCCCGTGACATTGCCCTCCTGTCCGTTTTCCTGTGACACTTGCAATTATAGTTGAAGTACACGCTGGTACACAATGCGTACTGTCTTCTACAGTTCCTGTGTTGTGGCAAAACATTGGTGTTCTTGGGGACAATGGTAGAAATTGGCTAACTTGGAAGATGACTGCTAACAGAAATGCTTACACTTTATGTTTCTGTGGGTTAAAATGTATGGGCTAAAGAAGCTATTCAGCTTCTAGTAATCGACTACTTTTATTGGCTAGCTTAAAAAAGTAAATATTTGCCGAAACTTAAAAGTATTTCTCGAACAATAATTGTCTATTATATTTGAAATCTCTAAGTTTAAAATGCGAAAAAAGTGGTCTTCGAAAGTAAACAAAATAAATGCTTTAAAAATGATTTGGTATAAATACATAAAAATCTGCAATCTAATTATAAATATCACATCCTGTACAAATATAGTGAGTATAGTTTGTCCTAGTAATTATAGTAGAGTCAAGTTGAAACTACATATTGTCATTTTTATTATACTCATATCATTGATATGCAGGAGGCGATCGAATTATTAGAATCATATACGCTGATAATTCATTACTAAATGACGGCCTAATACATTGAATTCTTATTATCTTTGTAGGAAGCATTAATGGCTGCAAATTGAAAACATTAATTGGAAAACAGGATAAAGGAATATTTTTAAATAATTACAAGACACATACTTTTGTGCTGTGTCTCTAACAATTTGATCACCCACGCGATCAAATAAATATTTCGTTCATTCCCCAAATTTCCCATTCAACAAATATTTCATGTATATGTAAAGCCACATATTAAACATGAAAAACAAATTTGAAGGAATATTTTGAATTAATTGATAGCATAATTGAATGAATACCTACGGTTCTAAAGTACGAAGTAAAGTGAACGAAAGTAACGGAATCCTTAATTCGAATTCGTAAGTACTCCAATCCAAACTTAATTAAAAATTCGAACTGTAATTTTCCTTGAAGAATATCTACTATTTTGTACCAAAACAATAAATTCAGAAATTTACTTACGAAAAAAGGTACGATTTTCAACGACCTTCCTACTTAAATCATTTTCATTTCAGAGTTGGACAAATTTTGTGTCGAATGACGAATAAAATGTAACGAATAAACCCTCAAAATTTATTCATTGTCTACAACTACAAGTAAATCTGTGACATTATCCAAATTCATTCAAATAAATCTATTTGTTATTCGAGAGAATTTCGTAGCAAATAAGACCCGATACACACTATCGGCCCGCTCACAGTCCGGTCACAGTAGTTGAATGAAGAGAGAAACAAAAAAAAAAAAAAACATTCTCTCTTTCTTCAATTACTATGACCGGACTGTGACCGTGAGTGGACCGATAGTGTGTATCAGGTCTAAATGTGGTAAATAGATTTTTTTATTCTCGAATAACTTAATTTCAGTCGTTATTTTGATGCGAAATTTTATTTGAATAACTCTCAACTCTGAAGTTTAAAGTTCAAATTCAAAAGTCGTAGGTATCGGTTATTATGAGGCGTCCTGTATACTTTCACCAAAAGGTTGAAGACTGACTATTAAGAGTTTTATATCGAATTGATGAATTATAGTTTTCAAAGTGATGGTCAAAGACTCAAGAAGTGTTTCTTTTGTCTCCCTCTATACATTAACATTTTGATAGACAGGATTTTTCAATGAGACACCTGGCTCACAATGCCTACGGCCCTGATGATGTGGGCTCTGTAAAGCGTGGGTGTATCGCGCTTCTCTGGCTACATTTGTAACGCCAAATGCTTGCGCGGAGAATGCGTTTAATAAATGTACGTATCTACAGGCTGATTCAGATTGCTATACGATGTACATATTCATTGACCCTTCAGTTGCGACACATTCCGGATAAGGACCTAAAAGACTGCGCATAATCGTGAGGAATTGAAGCGCTAGGAGAGAGGAGAATCGATCTCTATTTGACTTTCAGCCATTTTGAGTGGATTAATTTTTGTACACTATGTACAGTAGAATTTACAGTAAAGCTTGAACATTTAATTGAACAATGAAACACTTCAGTTTCGACTCCAATATTAAGTCGGTTTTTTAAAGTAATCGTATGCATTTATTTATAAATACATTCATAAAAATACTAGTTTACATTGTAGAAAAATGTGACAAATTTTGCCTGAAAAATTTCAAGCAAGAAGATTTATATAGGAAAAATTATGGTAGTTATTTTTGTGCATAAGAGTAGAGTATTATTCAGAGCAATGCAGCTGGTACTTGAGACTGTACAAGCAGGAGAGGTTTTTTACTCCCATCTCGTTGACATATTTTTCATTTTGTAGTTGTGGTTGTTTTAATCAATAATATATCTATTAATAGTTTAATTAGTTACTCTAATTATCAGAATAAAATATCATTGAATATTAAAGATCTTTATTTAACACAGTAAAAATTTTTATTTATTCAATGTATTATATTTTTATTGGTTCTAAATAGAAATTAAAACTTTGTAACTTTGTTATAAAACGTTTAATACATATTAATAATTAATTTACAATGTAGATACGTTATTCAGTTTTGCAGTTTGAAATTTCGTCACAACATAAGAGAATTGTTTGAGCCGCTCAAGATGGCTGAAAGAGCATATCGCACTCTCCCTTCAGTGCTTCACTCTTCGCTTCCGTAATTCTACTTTATGCTTAGCCTTTTCAATCTGCGTTTTGGATGGAAATTCCACAGAAAATAACTCAAATAGAAAATCAGAAAATATCGTGGATAATCAGAAAATAACTAAAAATACAAATTTATTATTAACTTAAACTCGAAAGTTGTAGAAAATCAAATACAGCTTCGTGGAACTAGTTGTCAAAAAAAATAAAGAAGAAGAAAATGAAAAAAAATTGAGGACAATGCGAAAGATAAGAGAGTATCAAAACGGGGAAATCGATGATCATTTGTGAACAAAATTGCCGCAAATTATTGATAACGTTAGAATTGTTATACCGAATCTTCTTCATATCAATATACTTAACTTAGAATTTTTATCACCGATGCGACTGACATTTGATTAAGAAACAATTGTATCTATAGTTTATGGATCGATCACTTTCAGAGTTACGTTTTTCTCCAGTTTTTCATGGAAAATTGATAAATTTCCTAGAGTTACACCCACGATATTGCGTGCAAGTAATTCCCTGGTTGAATTGCAGTTGCGACGTAGCGATGGAAGAACGACCTTAATGAGACGAAAGAAAGTTCAAGAGAAACCACATGCTACAAACGCACTGTTCCGTCGTAATAAATTGTTAATGTTTACACAAAAATGCAGAGCCACTCATGATTGCACTGCGGATGTTTATACATTCACGACAAATGACCGTACAAACATGAATTCATATAAACATTATCTCAAATATTCTGCGTGCTAAAGTATGCGGATATGCGAGTATAGTGTTTAAACAATGAATCGGATGAAACACGAGGAAACGCATTAAGTAGAGTAAATATCTGGCAAAGCATTTACTTTTTCCGCATCATATACTTTTATACTTTTTTTTTTATTGAGAGTTTATAGTCCCATAAACTTCTCTGGTTATTAGCGACTACTTTTGTTACATTAGTTTACGTTTGTTTTACTCATATGAGATTTCTAAGATTTATGCCGTTGATGAAGGAAAGAACTGCATTTATGTGTTTCTTTTCAGTGAGAGCTTCTTCTAGATCCGCTGGTATTTTGTGGTTTGTTCTTGCATGGTTCATTAGTGGACAGTCTTGAAGAATATGGTTAACTGTGGTGTCGACGTTGCACTGATTACACTTAATTAGGATATCCTTCGTCATTAGATGTTTGTGTGTTAAAGTGTACTTTTATACTTTCATATGTATGCGCATATAATATTTTAACGATTCCATCTCTGCATGACAGAAAATATGGAGCTCCATTTCAGGAAATTAGTAGGTACTCCCTAGAATCATTACAAGTTACTCATAACAAATGTATAACACTTCAGAATTTTTTATTTGAATTTCACACAAGATAAAGCAACTTTTTTTTATGTCATTCCTGACATACAAATAAGAATGTTGAGCACATTTTATTTTAAATGAGATAACGAATTTGAAATGAGTTATTTCAAATGCTTCATCGTTCTTATTTTAGCAATAAGGTAAGAAAATATATCTTACTTTGTGTTCAATTCAAATAAATTATTTTCAAATACTTTTTATTTGAATAATTTATTCTTTCAATTACTTCACTGAAATATAATAATGGATAATTTGACATGAGAGGTTATTGAACTGAGTTAATTATTGAACTTGGAATATGAGAATCTTCATAATTCAACCGTATTTGCTTTCAAGATTGCTCTTTCTTCAAACTGTTCGTCAAAAAGACATCCATTGCATTTTATTAAATCCTCGTTGATTAAGGAACAATTAGTTTAATACACTCTTTGTGTAATAATATAAATTCTGCTTTCTAGACTAGAGTTAGCAGTTAGGACATAAGCTCAATTTTTTGGAAAGTGTGACTTGCATAATTTTTCTTTGTGGCCACAAATATGTCTCTTGAACTTGTATAAGACTATACCAACATCAGTGAAAAATTGTTTGAATAAATATTTGATCAAATAAAAAATACCATAAAATATCCTTTTATTTGAAATTCAAGCCATAAACTAATTCTAACAAAACTAATGAAAATTATTTTAAATAACAAAATAATTTATTATCTGAATGATTATTTTTCAGATCATTTATTTGAATAATACCCAAGGCTGAAAAATAACGAATTAGCTAAAATAATTCATTACTCCAAATGATTATTTCTCATTCAATTCCAAATAAAAGGCACCCAAGCATAAAGCAAAGCTTTTTCGGCACATTTAATTTTCCCTAGGTTGCACTTTAATTTATCCCTCCGTCTTTCAATTCACCCACATTATAAAGTTTCTCGTATTTCGTGTCCGCATGTTCAAAACGCAGGTCAGCCGAAGATCAAACACTCCCGTGTACTCGGTCTCCTCCTCCAAACCCATTCACATCGCTTCCCTTCGAATAATCCCTCCTACACAGTTCATAAACGTGGCTGGAGCGTACACAAACGAACGTAGCGTGTCTTTATCGCGGCTTTTATTTGCTCGAGGAACCTCCACAGGTTCCCCTTTATCGCGGGATGCGTCACGCGCACCCTCGAGGGCCCCTCGAGGAAAAATCGCGCCCCTTTTTTCGCTGCGAGTTCGCCTGTCTCGCCGCGGGGCCACGAGCCTGTATCGGACTAATTGGTGCGCGCAAACACCTCGGGTCCGAGCCACCGTGCTCGCACACGGAAGAAGAGACACACAACCTGTATCACGCGACGCGGTCGGGAACAAGTGGGCGAGATAGATGCGCGCAATCTCTCTCTTGGGCCAGTCGCTGCGTAGCCCACATGCCAGCGAGTATGCACCAAGAGGGCAGCGTGTAATAACATGCTGTTAGGCGAGCCGGTTGTCGGCGCAGATAGACTACGTCCGATATTGTCAGTGGTGAAGATGCTCGACCGCGGGGGGAGGTCGATTTTTCCTGGTGCGCGAACGCCCGATGTCAGTCCCTGCTGCCGTCGAACGATTGTCGATCAATCTGATTCGTCGGGCATCACGCGCCTGCCTCTGCAATCTTTCTCTCCGATGATTGCCTTTGCGGCCTGCGAGGGACTCACGTTTTCCTGCTGCAGTTCAGGCCGGAGTAAGGCGAAGCGTGTAGTTGCGATTTTCTGTCGTACGATTCTTTAGTCGCACAAATAGAGCACTCAGTTTTTAATAGAAATGCGCGTACATGCTACTATGCATATAGTGTTCGCTAAATCGTCGTACAATAGTCAAGAGTTTCCTTAAAAAAAGAAAAATAAAGGATACATTTTTTGCCTGAATTGTATATTGAGGAATACAAAATTAATGGTATTTTTTCATATAGATACATATATTCTAATAGTACTAGACGAACGAAAACTAAAAATGCAAGTTTTAAGTTTAGGAATCCACCGGTTGAAAGTTATGCGCATTTAAAGGTAAGCGTTTTTAGGGTATTCCGCTACAATTTTGCTAGTTATTTCGACGCCATATTGGCTTCTACATGCAGTGTAGCCAATGAGCGGGCCACTGGTTATGAGCAATTGCATTTGGTGGCTATCATTTAGGCGGGATCACGGACCTAACGGACTGTGCATGATTTTGAGGGGTTGAAGCAAAAGACGGAAGGCTTATCAACTGTCAGCCATCTTGTGTGGTTAAAACGGTGGTGCGCTCTATAGCCGACTTTAATTACTAGTGTAGCGCTGTAGGATACACGGACCTAACCTAAAAGACTGAACGTAAAGTAGATCTATGGTGTTATTGATCCTTCATTCCTTATAAAAACTTTGCAAAACGCATCCTTCATGATAACAAATACGTAGAAACAAAATTATTACACAAGTCACAATTGACTTAGAATGTACGCAATTCAAGTGTACAGTTTTAAATGTTGCCGCGACGTTATACATATAGATGGCAGCACTAGTTTAACCGCTCAAGATGGCTGCGAGTCAACTTTTCCCCCCGCTCACAGCAGCACCCCTCTTTCTCATAGATCAACTTTACGCTCAGTCCTTTAGGTCCATGGGTGGGATAAATCAAATTTCGATGTCCAAGTGTTTCACGAGTGATTTGGTTTTGTGCCAAACTTCATCCACGTGGTGGATACCACAGCTTTTCCCATATGTTTGAGGTGTTTTACGCTCGAGAAAGATCGGAGTTGGATTCGGGCTAGAATGTAAATTAAAAAAGGGAAATCATAACATTTGTATGTACATATGTACCACCTAAATGGCCGCCACCACGGGCAATGGCTCATAATTAGTGGCCCGTTCATTGGCTAAACTGCGTGTAGAAGCCAATATGCGTCGAAATAGCTAACGAAATACCTTAAACGCTAACCTTTAACTACGCATAACTTTTCAACCGGTGAATTCTTAAAATTTAAAACTTCCATTTTTAGATTTCGCTTGTCCAGTACTATTAGAATATACATAAAAACCCATTAACTTTTGTTTCCCCAAAGTAAAGTTTAATCTTAAGTCTTTGGCAAAAAAAACCATCTAAGTATTTGGAATTGTTTTCACTTCCACAGAAACTACAAAAGAAATAATGGGTATAGCGACCACTTTTACCCGAAATAGGAAACCTCTGCACTCTTCGAAGCATCACTGTATTGTTATTAAACTCACAGAACCAAATGTTAGACTCATTCTGAATATCAAATTATACTTTAACTTTTAGTAATTTGAAAGAAATTTTTTAAACAATAATTATAAATTGTATAAAGTAAAGGAATTCTAATTCTTATAAAACGGTCATTGAAAGATTGGTACTGTTGGTGTAGATGAGTTTCAATCTGGTAGGCAGAAAAGCAAGGGGATTCATGCCATCAGATTAGTATGTGTGACCATTTGAGCCAATAGTACGTTAGAACCGAAAATACATGAGACACTGGCCAATTAGACTCGCGTTGCTTTCAGGTTTAAACTCATCTGCTTCCAACGGAAGGTGACAAAAGGTTGTAGGAAATTAGAAAAAATATATAAAAAAATTAGACAGCAAATATATACAAAACAATAGTTTTAAGTATGTTTTTGTATTTCATCTTTCGAAAATGTGAAAAAATTCATATTACTTATAGGGTGACCTGATAGTTAAATAAGTCGAATACATATGCAATTAAATGATAAAGTAAAGGGTTAATAGTCTACATTTCTGCTCACTTTTACATCCGTCCGTATCTTCATCAGTTCTTGGAACTTGGTTTCATCTTCAAAGCGAGCCTCATGTCCAGATGTGTTTATTTTCACAACTTACTGACTTGAATCCACGTTTTTTCCCGCTAGATATCGGTATTTCACTCGCAACGTAGACACAGACGAGTATCCAGACGATGTCCAAACTGGTGTATCAGACTTTTATGAAATTGTGTACAGTATTAAGTAAGTTTTTTTTATAGTTTAACCCTTCAAAGCGATGCGATGTATACGCATACGTCGCTACGTCGAGTAAATTACTGTATTGAGGGGTTAAATTAGTTTCAGGGGTTCAAATTAATTCTTGAAAATTCGAGTATTGTTTGTTTTTTATTTTATAATTTATAAATTGTAAGAAATAGAAAAAAAGAGTATGTATGTCTTTCTGTCGAAGAATAAATATTTGGACTGGATCGTGTTACAAGTGAAAGAATATACATACCATAAATAACGATGTTAATGTTTGGAAGCCCTACGGTGAATATTGAATGAGCAAAGGTAGCTGAAGTAAGGTTTACCCTCTATCAACAAGGGTTACTTTAACCCTTTAACAAGGCACCTGTATTAAGTTACTTGGGGATGCTTTCATATACACGGTGTCTTGTTCGACAGCGTTTTTAGGAGTCACGCAAGTGTCTTACACGAAATACTTAAATATCTGAATAAATATTTTGTAAATTTCCGAGAACCGATCAAACTAGATTTAAGGCAAATGCCCCAGTATTGGACAATGCTCAACCAATGGACATTTTGAATTTGAAATGCTATAAAATAATATTCAAAGCCGTTGGAACTGTGCAGGGTTGCTAGAATAGTTCCAAAATCCGTACTATCCTGGACCCTACATGACGTCACCAGCGTCTGTGACATACTACACGAACGAAAGCGTGACGTCGCGTCCCTAACACAAATATACCGTCCAATCACGTAGCTCCCTACGCGGCCATGTTTTCCCTACTCTGGCAACCCTGGAACTGTGTGAAAATAACAGGGCATTTACTTGGTTACTTTCAGTTACTTTCAAGCAGTTCCAACGCCTTTGTTGTTATATTTTAGCATTTCGCATTCAAAGTGTCCACTACTGAAGAAGCATTGTCTACTATTGGGGAATCATCTTAGCTGAAACTTTGCAAATAGGTTCGTTTTGCATAAGAACAATGTTCGCGAGAAGGATTTTTACCGACTCAAACCCACACTTATCCGCCAACGTTCTTCTCCGTCTTACCAACTGCTACTGTCTGTCAACTCTGTCCGGTGTAACGCCTTCATATGCTACTAATGTAAGTGATTGACTGCGATAGCGGTAGGACCAATCATATGCGACAGATTGGTAAGCAGCAGTGATGATCAGAGTTGGGCATAATCAAATACAAATGTAATTGATTATGTAATCAATTACTTTTATTGCAATTAGAATGTAATTGTGATTAAAAAGTAAACATCTAAGACACATCTATCCTTCTGTTTATCTATATGTATTTCTTCAATGAATTCGCTTATAGAAAGTTTAAGGAGACCCTCCAGGCAAAGCGTTTAAAGAATACGATATTTTAATGAATTTTTTTTAAAAAAGAGTTCATAATATGTATATCGTAACAAATTTTGTCTCGTTTTATTAATACACTGTTTAGGATAATTAAAAAATTTTGTGTATTAATCTTGCGCTGTTGGTGCATTCCGTAGGTAGCTCTTAGTGCAATGCTGTCAGAAACAAATGCCTAAACGGTAGCTATAAAATTTAATCACAGAATATTCTGAAATGAAAAATCGAAAAGGTTCCTTAAAATTTATATGAATCTACATTCACGACAAAAGAACTAAAATTACGATGATTGGTGTATATTAAAACTTAATAGTGCAAAAAAAAAAAAATGGGTAATTTTACACATGAAAATGCAGATAAAACAAGAACGCGTGCTTCAAAAATTACATTTGTAGATGATACGACAGCAAGTTCAATTACGAATCAAATACCTCAAGGTTTTTTGAATCGGTTCATTATATTTTTGGAAATCGTGGTCACCGTTCAGAAAAATTGTCTTCCGAGAGAAACGCATTCAAAGTTTTTTTGTTGCATTGATACAGTTTTGACTCGAAATACGGTGGGGTATTGGGACCGGGAGCATCCTTATTTCGAGTCAGGTACTACGTTTCGGCCGATTTGATCTTCGCCGCGTAACTCAATACGGCTGGGGTAGCGGCGAGGGGACTGTCGAACTCGCGCTGTCGAACAAGCCATTTTCGCTCGGCTCGTCGCGATTTCTTTTGACGAAAGACGGAATACAAAAAAGACGCTTGTTCGGCGGCGCGAGTCCCCTCGCCGCTACCCCAACCGTATCGAATTACGCGGCGACAAAGCAAGTGGTGGGGATACGAAAATTCTTACTTCGAGTCAAGCCCAGGCACCCTATTTCGAGTCAAGACTGTATTTACTTTTAATCAGCTATTTCTATACTGTATAAAATCCCTTTTGCCTGTTTATATTCGCCTTCTAGCTCTGCTTTTTCATGTCTTTTTTATTGCGTGCCTCTTTTGACGCGCTGAAGGTACGGCGTTCAAGTCCTTATCAGCGTTCGGAGTTTGAATCGGTTATGTGCCTATAGTATTTATACTGTTACGAATTTTGAAGTGAAACTTTCACAGAATATTTTCAGGATGTTATATTACGAAGATATGCCAGAAAAAAATTGATTTTTTTGCAAAAATTTTAACCGGAGTGAAAAATTTTGACCTTCTTTAAGAAGAATCCACGCATTCCAAATCGTACCCCTGAGTAAACCGCTATCTGAACTTCGCGGCCACGATTAAAACCCGAGAAACACGTCATCGATCGGTTGCACGGGAGGACCATTTATTTCCACGAAATTACTTTCTGGAATTTCGTAAATTATAGGGTGCGAAACTGTTACATGAATCAGCTCGAGAACGCGAGGGAGTCTCGATCGTCGCGTGTACGAAACCGCGCTTCGATTCTTCGTCCAACCAGACGCCATTGAACTTGATTTCCCGACACAGTGGATCCTCTTGGCGATCGCACGTGCAGAAACTTTAAAGGCAAGTGGCGTTGCCCTTGCCTCGTCGTACCTCGGTGTATCCTAAGTTTCGAGAATTGCGTTGAGCCTTGCGATCGGATCGTGCGAAGGTTTCGCGAATTTTCAACGTTGTCTCTGCCTCTTCCCTTCTACTCTTTCTCTCACTCTTTCTCTGTCGCGCCTCTTCACCGTAAGCGTGTTGTTATTATTATTCATCGAATCCTCGGTGAATAACGAACTACCCTCGGTGCTTTCACCGCGGCACATCCGTTCGCGAGGACCTCTATTATGCAGGTTAGATGAGGCAGGATTGCGAGCTGCTAGCTGCTTAGGCTTTCGCTAACAAGGAGACACAGTTAGCTAATCACGGAGTCTGATGAGGTAGAGTGCGATGAATCTAGGTAGAAAATAAATCGACACTCGGTGTTTTATTGAATAGGCCACGGTATATAAAGTTTCACCTTTCGCAGTCACCTTTTTTGTCTGTTTCGTATGCAAATTAGGTTCGAGTCTGGTTTTTAGTGTTCTACCATTTTAGAAACTTTAAAATAATATATAAACATCTGACTAAAGTCAATTTACTTGGGTGTAGCAATGACAGATTGAATTGTTTTTGTTAGAATTGTAATAAAGCAAAGTTTTAATTTATTGTGCTGTGGAGAGGTAGCAAAGGCATATTGAATTATTTTTGTTTTTTGCTACAATTTGTAGGAGGGTCTGCATTTGTATTGTTTCTATCAAAATTTTGACATTTGTGTTGCATTTGTGTTGTGGAAATTTGCATTATTTAAGGTTCAGTAACATTTTAGAATTTTCAGATTATTAAATTACTGGGACAATAAGTCATTTTAATAAAAGGGTTTGAAAGAAAGATGTCGTACAAGACGTAGATAAAATTTGATTAAATTAGAATAATTAAAATAATTTCAAACTTTCGAGTTCTTGAATACCTAATTAGAACAATTAGGTATTGGACAGTTAAAGTGTTGTAATGTTCCATAAAATCAGGATTCCTCATTACTCACTCGAGTTCAGAAGCCAGTATCTTTCGTAATCAAATTCCTGATTCGAAGATAGATCATTGTATGCAAGGGTTCGAGCGCAGGCTACATACAATAGAGGAGTTATTAATTGCGTGGAAAGTTTCTTCTTCGTGCTCTTCGTTGCTCGTATTGTCTTTGTGGTTACTTACATCTCGTGTGTTCATTATTTTACGTAACCGAGTTTCTACACTGCAACTTAATACGTTGATTATAGTAGATCAAATCTCTACCTCCGGCGTGTCTATGATTCTACAGGTCGCTTCAACAGTCGTCCTCGTTTTTCTTCAATGTTTCCATAAAAGTCGTTTTCAGTTTTCTTCAACTACTTCAAAGCTTATGAAATTACTTATGAATTACCAGTTACTTATGAAATATGTGTATGTTCACGTTTTATAAATTATTGACACTTCTAGACACATATTTGTGAATAATTGTGTAGTATAATTCAAAAAGTTGAAAAATTGCTGAAAGACTATCGTAACTTTTACATTTCATCAACTTTTTAATTGCAATATGTACTTGCTGCAAGTAAGTAAAAGTAAAATTCTTTTTAAAGATGATAATATTAATCTTGCAAGGGAAGTTAAAGAACTATTCAGAAAATTGTAAAACTTTTTGTACAAATTCATCCCTAATCTCTAAATATTTTGTATGGTCTCCACGTGGTTTCGGAGGGTGAAATTACTCTTCAAAAAAAATCTACGGAATAGCTAAAAAAAACGGTCAAACATCTCAAAGAAAAATTCGACAGTGACATATTTTATTGTGCGTTTACAAAATATTTCCTACCCTTTTTTCCATGTATACAGATATGTATATAAACAATGTGTGTATTTCATTTTTTTTTAAACAAATGCAAAACAGTTTTGTTATTGAATATGAAGTGCATTATAGGGATTTTTGTTACGATTTCATTTGGTTAAAATAATTAATATTACTATTGTAAACCATGATTTATGGAACCATGAAATATTGTTACATCGACATAGAAAAGACCGAGAATTCTATTGTGAGAAAATTGAGTCCTGTCGATTAATGTGGTTCGTATAGTATCATGAACCTTCGATCAAAATTACTCATGTCAGGACTTCGACCTTTGTTCGCCAAGCTTTTTGTAATGTAATTGCCCTGATAGCTGTTATCTGGACGCAGTGGGGGTACATCCTTTCCCCTCTACTAGGAACTATCGAGAATGTGGCTCAAAGGATGTTTACGCTCTTTGTCTCCCTCGTCGCTGGTGTCTTTCTTGATTTTTTTATTCCGTTCGCCCACGCGTTGAATCATTCTCTCGCGCTACCATTTCGACGGGAAATTATCGCTCGCGTGACATCTTCGTACAAATTTTATGAACCAGTGTTCGTTGGTTAGTCGTGTGGACCCTTGAATCTTGGTTCCGTGCAGTGAGTGACTCCAGTTGTTCAGATTTAAGTGGAAAATACCTGGAAAAACAATATCTTCGATCTGCATTTGAATTTTGTATTCTGGAGGTGAGAATTAAGCAATTTGGAATTTCATTTGAATTTTAACCCTTTGGACTTATGGTTATTTCATGCTTTTTACTAACTGCGACATTTTAATTATACTGATGAATAGCTTAGATCAGAGTCTAGCTTGTTTTTTCAACTGAATGATCCAACCTTTAGCTGATGTAGTGCAATCGTAATCATTCATTCTTTTATTCATTCTTCATATTGTCATAAAATACTCAAATTAGAAGGAATGCTTCTACATAATAGTTTAAGTAAATAAGTAGTATTTATACAAAAGCTGAACTACTTTTCACTCTGGAGACTTCTAAAATGGAATTGTCTTTCAAAGCTGATTGCAGTAATTGAAATTAAAACACAAGTATATATTTGAGGTTTCAGAATCTTTTCTAATAATTAAGACTGCCAAACATTCAGTATTGTGCTCTTAAAGTTAAACTTCCTAATTTATCAAAATATAGTTAAAGCATTCCAACATCCAGTACTGGTGTTTTCCTTTAGAAGTAAAATAGTATCAAATAGTATCAATTGTAAGTTTGGCTCTTGAAGTTGGAATCACTCAAATACATTCAATGTAGATGCTGACCAATCACTTGTGCTGAGACCTTTAACCCTTAATTGGTATGCTATAATTACAATGCTGAAAATATTGGTGATACCGTCTAACAATGAATAAAAAAAGAGTATTACGAATCATTCATATATATTAAAACATTTCTATAAAAGCCTCACAGTAATCTTGTTAGGATACTATAAAATAATTAGTACTGATATTGAATCCCCAAAGGAAGTTTACTAATATTCCGTACTGTTGCTTTACTTATCAGAGTCACTCAAGTTGACAGATTTAGATGAAAATTAAAAACCTGTACTGAGATTTCTAAAATTCCTTTTAGCTCCTCAAAGTTATTAAAGTTTTCAAACATACAGAACTAATTACTAATTGAAAATGTTCAATCTATGTCTTCCATTCTTGATCTTCATGACTTTGAAATCCATTGTGTTACATATCAATGAATTGGTCTTGATACATACTTTCATGTGACATCAAAAGATCATCTTTATTTCTCTCAAAATATTACAAATGTAAAAAAAAATGCCATACACTATCTTCTTGTCAGTAAAATGTAGTATAACTTCTTACTCTTCCATTTTTTTTGGAGTACTTACTGTTTACGAGAAAAAAGTTAGTCCATATTACCGCGAACACCCTGTATAAGAAAAAACGCTTCAATATTTGGTCCTTGTAAAATGAGACATCTACTGTTCAGCGGTCAGGAGTTTTCACTGCAAGCAAAATAGCCTAAGTCGTTTCTTCTATTCATCATGCGTTGTTGCGTGATTCTATTGGTTCATAAATTCGTAGCGACCAACATTATTCTAACTACGAAGACAACGAGTCAGACTGCTGAGCAAACTTCTGAGCGCGCTCCACAGTACTTGTAACTTCAGCACCTGTTTTGAGACTTATAAAGTTAAACCCCTTGAATCCTCCAAGATCATGAAACTTAAAAGTACCCGATGGTGCTTTGGCTTTTGGAACTGGTACCGCCAGAGTTAAGGCGTTAACTAGTTTATCCCCCATTGAAATCCAAGTTCAGGCTGTGTCGGTTGACCCCGGGAGATCAGCCGAGCAAGAATCCCCTCTTGGTCAATTCCCTACTCAATTATCCGCATTTAATCGACCCATCAGCCGGGGCTCACGCTGGTAAACATCGTGGGTCGTCGACGATCAGCATTCAGCACTACAGTTAGACCGAATCATCAAAGTCGAAGGGTGGCAGGTACGGTGGAAGAAAAAGTGGCTGAATGTGTGTCCCGATCCGGCGACCCCGCAGCTTCTTAAGTCCACAATTGACTCTTGCGCATCCAATATGGCTGATAAAACCGGATCTCCGCGCGGTAAGGGGTTAAGCTGACTCCTGCCATGTACGCGATACCCGCCGATGCCTAATGTCGTTACTCGTTACGATTTCCTTATATGTAACAGAAGGGTCGAGCGCGTGGATTGAGATAAAGGTTCGTTTACACCACCGTCGTGGCTGGTTTTAAGCCCTACTTGGGTCTCTCCTTGCCCTGATCAAGCAAATGATCCCATTAATTAGAGAAAAATCAGCGGGTGTCATGGCTGGGGTCAGAACCAGGAAGGTTCGTCCCTCCGGGAGTCTTACCGAATGGTCTTTTGTCTGTCCACCTTTGGTTTCAACGTATTGTTACAGTAAACCATAGGGAATGGGATAAGTAGGTTCCAATTGTTATTACAATTGCAATCGTCATTGCTGTTACTTTGGGGATATTTATCTGACTGTTTTGTGATTTGTTGGTAGCATTTTCCCGGTGTCTTCACTTTGTCAAGTTTTTGCGAAGTATATTTTATTAATTTATAGAGACAAAGTAGTTACTACTTTACCATGTTTAATCGAATCTACTTTTCATGCTTTCTACACAAGTTGTGCTTCCCTATTAGTTCCAAGAACTTACAAACCATTAAAAAACCCATTATTGCAAATCCCAGTCTTCCTCATACGAATTCCAGTCATTTTACTAAGGATTTTACTGGCAAGTACCGCAAACTCACATCAAATACTATCTGCATCCACCTATTCTTCTGGCAGTCAAGAGTAAAGTCACTAGGCTTTCATTACGTCCCGAAGCATTCCTATCGGACCCATTAAAAGGCACGCTCGGTCTGCACCGAGAAGGATTTGTCATTCTCACCTAGCTCTTTATCTTTCTGGGTCTCGGTGCATATAACGCCGCGACACAAAGGTATGACTAACTCGACGAATATGTAGAACGACTCGTTATACAATGTACACACGACGTCCAGCGGGGCCCTCGTTACTTTTGCAACTTGTTATCGTCGTCGAAAGTGTCACGTCTTCCTGTGCACGGATTTCTGCCGTCTCTGCAAACTTTGCGTGACGCTATTTATAATACGCAGCACCGAAGACGATACAGTTGCACCAGCGTCGCGAAAACTGGGTTCCCGTTGTCCGGAAAGAATTCGAACGATTTCGGAGCAAGTGTCCCGTCGCGGAACAAAGAACGGTCCGTTCTAGTCGGTTCCTGTTCACGGTTCTGCGCGTTCGACGAGCCCGAATCTCTTCCGCGCGTAAATGAAAGTCTCGAGGAGGGTTGGGGTATAAATAGTCGCGGAGGAACGGTCGAAGCGCGTTCGCGGGTTAACGATATGGAACCGCGACCGGCAAACCACATTTTATCCCCGTGGAGAGATTATCGGACCGCAGATTGAACTTTGATTGTCCAACGAGATCCTCCATTGTATCTATGAGACGGAACGCCGCGTGGAAGCGGCGCGGCGGTTTGTCGGCATGTCGTGCTTAATATGCAACGCGAGTGTGAATGAACTCGTAAATCGTCAGCGGCGGGACACTTTTGTCCGCGCGCGCATTACAGCGGGGTACGCGCGTGTGGGGAACCGTGTGTAAGGCTCGGTACGCACTTGTGGAATGTAACGCGTAGGGGTTCAGTATTGTAGCGCATCCAGAAGTTTATACTCTAGATTTGTGCACATAAAATATCGCATTTGGTAGTAAAACTTCAAACGCACGTAATTTATTCAAGATATATTTCATTTCATTTGCAACACTCAAAACTTGAACGATATTTAACCCTGTTATGTTTCTCCTAAAAACCTGGTTTATTCGAAGCTTAATCAGCACATCGTCATAAATGTGAACAATGCAATTTGTATAGAATTTTAAATTTTTTAATTATTTTACATGGTCTCATCGTTTCTCGTAATCTGACGCCTTAAAGTTGCTTTAATATAAATATTGTCTGTGTATACATATAAATGGTTTCTAATAACTGAAAAACTTGGAACTGTGAGAGTGGCTTATATGCTGCCTAGAGTGCAATCTTCTCGTTTGATAGTGAGTGCAACACACTCAGTATTTTAGAGTTGTAAACACGTATATTGTGGAGTGGTTAGAAATAAAGAAAATAATTAATTGATAGGACAGGAAGTATACATTTTTTTTATATACATACATATACAGACTTATTATGTCCAAGGAAATTTTAACAATGAAGTTAATCAATTGTTTTAAAGCAGTAAAGTAAGAAGAGTTCTTATATATAAATGACAAAAGTATGTGATAAGAGGAACAAAAAATAAAAATTAGAGAAGTAAAACATAAGGTGAGGTAAAACTCATAGTGCAAGTGAATACAGGATGATTCTACGTGAAAAAGTAAGATAAATACTTGGTATAATATTTTTTATCCGAGGCTTCGTTTTACGAGAAAATCGAGTTTGAAGAATAATCTAAACAATACATATAAATTACTGTACTACGATTTCAGTAATTCTTCAATAATTTTTATAATATTACTTATATTATAAATACACAACAACCAAATCACATTTGAGCCCTTTAATTGACAAATGGCGTGAGTCCAAAATTACGAAAAATGAGTCTACCACAAAAATAAATAGTATTACGAGTACTTAAATCATCTATCAATTCAATTTGCACATATTTTCTTTTATTTTAATAAAAAACTAAAAGCTAGATTTGCATCATAAGTAAAATTATTACAGAAAAATGTGAAATAATAACTCCAGTTTATTATTAATAGTGTGAATTAGTTTACTATTGAAAGAAATGTAGTTTTTCTTTCAAACCACGTTATCATAAGTATGTATAATTCTTTCACTTAATTTTCTCACAGCAAAGTTCTGTTCTTCATTCTTATAAAGTATTACACAAAAGTCCAATTTTCTCAATATTAAGAAAAGGGATTTACTTCACTTGTCAATTAAGGGGCTCATTTAATCGTTTGCGAAATCATTCTTTAAAATCAATTTTCTTGTAAATAATGTTTATAACAAGAAAATAAACATTTTCACCATTTTTTTTTTTTTTCTATTATTTCTTCGTGTAAAATCCCGAGTAGTATCACAGTGCAAAAGATCGAGCAAACGAAAAGCAATACAATAATAAAATAAAAAAATCTGCTTAAAATTTATATTATGAAAATATTGTCACCACTCGAGGAATATGTGACACAAGTACTTCTTAAGATTTGTCAGTCATCAGGATCTTTTCACGATGGACGCGATACGATCCGCTTGTAAGTCGATACACGATGCTCCGACAGGTAAATTTGCCACCACCCGTAACGAGCGACTCTAAATCAAGAACGTGCGTGTCGCGATGCTCGATTTCTGCTGCGATCGTTTGAATTATTTGTCCTGCCTTGGTATTCAATTATCGAGCTGCCGTACAATTCGTCCGGGGCACAAACGAACGCGTCGAATTATTTCTGACTGTAACAGTGGTTAATCGTTGGCGAATCAACGCCACGCGTTTCTTCGGATCTTTTTTTTCTTTGCAGTATCGATCCGAGTGAAAAGCTGACCCTTCATTCCAAACGGTCAGCGTTTGACGACTTATGTTAGCTAGGCGGAAACTGACAAGAAAACTACTCCGAGTTCTGTTACAGTGACCTTTTAATAATCCTCGGTGCAATGATAATTAATCCGTTTTGTTTTTAGTTAGCTTGATTCAATAAAACAAGTGACAATGTAATTCAAATTAATGTGTGTGAGCCACTGTAAGAAAATCTGTATTCGTGTTGCAGTTAGAAATTATCTGAGAAATTGTTTCAAGAAATACTTATTTCAATGAAACAAGATAATGAAAAAAGAAATTATTTCTATCGTCCAATCATTTAAAAATAACTTTTACTCGAATAGAATTACATATTATTTAAATAATCATTCAGTAAATAGTTTATTTAAATAAATCTTGGCTTTCTCTATGTCCATATAAATAGAACGTACGTCACAAACGAATTTATAAAGCGAGCATTTTCTACATCGAATAAGTCGACGTCAGTCAAACGAAACCTTTAGATGCGGGAAGGAGAGATAACCCGGAATAATCCCGTTTCCTTTCTTTTCTGAAAGAAATGTCCGTCTGGTCGCGCGCGGCTTTCTAAATCACAGCGAAACGGGATGCTAATGACGTGACTCAAAGCGTGGAATAAATCGTACGTTTAACCGCGCGCAATCACAAATAGTGTCGCCACGGCTGAGATCTAGGGGCGAGAGTGATATTTAAAATGCAAATGAAGCGGTCCTAGTGTTTCACGGAGCCCAAGGAAAACGTAAGCAGCTTACGCACTCGTACGCATTAGATGGAACGCGTCCTACACGGTTTTGCTACATTGGATAGTGATAATTAGGTGGGACGCGATATCGCGGTCCACTTGGACGCTCGGACAAAGAATTTCTTATTGAAACTTAATGTACGAGCGTCGCGTTGGGCGATCACTAGAAAGTCCAATGGGGTACGGAGTCTTCCAGAGAACGCGTCGCGAGGATCGCGAGAATCGATTCTTTCTTAACCCCTTGAGTGCTTTTTTTCCCATTCCATCGTCGTCTTCATAATGCATTTCGCTGTACTGTGGCTCTTGTATTCCTCCAGTAATGCAGTTGCATGCGCGTGGTCTGGATTTTAAAAGTTGTTTTTTTAAATACTTTTTTTATTGTCTGATTTAAGCCCTTTGTTTATTCACTGATGCTTTTTATCTACTTATACCGTAAAGGACCTAATTTCTGTTCAAAATGCAATTCCTGATCACCTTAGTATACATGGTGTAACAAAAATATTGCAGTTCTTTGAAAAGTGTGATTCGGCAGAATTGAAAGAATTTTTTCTTTAATAAAATTGTACTTGGAGGCTTTGTTAATTAGACATTGACAGAAAACCCCAGCTAATGAGAACATGTGTACACTGAACGAATTATAGAACGTTATTATTTGAGATTTTTTTTATTATTTATATTTTTGTTATATCTAGATCCTATCTCCTCTTTGATTCTCTTATGTTTGTAACAAAGGGTAGATAAATAAATCCCGTAGATAAATAAATAAATATTATTATTATTATTATTAATTTTGCTCGTAATGTGCATTAGAAAAGCTTTTACTTACTCACTGCAAGCACTGATTAATTGAACAGCTTGCTCGCTGAAAGTGTAACGGGACTCGAATCTGCTTTGCCCAGACTCACTTTCCGCTTCACGGATTTTAACGTGGACCTCACACGGTCTATCGCGAGAAACGAAACTCCGCCTTTGACGTGATTTCATGGCCATTTTTGAACCCTCTTGCCTGGCCTCTATGCTGAAATTAACTAACTCGTTCAGGCATACCGTTAAGGAACTAGTTTTTAATCAGGCACTAGTTTTTGATCAAGTTTGTGAAATAAATCATTCTTTTAGGTTTATGCCAACAAGTAATTATTTAAAATAATTTCTGAAGTTAAGGTTGACTATTCACAAATATGTATAAGTATGGCATGTCAAAGCAGGTAGTATTGTGCGTTTTCGTGAAAATAAATGTGAAAGGTAGCACACTTGCAGAAAGTCCTTATTGAACGCCATGTCTTACTGAATGGCGTAAGAGAGTACCGAAAGTACCGTCAGTAATACAGTTGATCTGTTTATGCTGTAGCAACTGTTGAAGGTTATTTTCATACATTTTGCTTATTAAATAGTTTATTTACAATGTAGAGTAAGAATTTTAATAATTTATCTATAATTTTTATTCAAAATTAGTGATCAATTATTTAGTTCCAATGTTTTCACGAGTAACTAGTTTTTTGATCACTTAAATCGTAAATAGGTTAGGACATCATAAAATTATAAAAAAATGAGTTTTTCGTTATAATACTAAAAATAAGTTTATTTTTTATTAGTACAAGTTTGTTTTGTATATTTCTTTTTCTTTTTAATTAGTACTGGTGTTGGAATTGATCTAAAATGTCAAACAAATTTTTAATACGAAAAAGTTTGTGTGTCATTTTAATATTTTAAATATTTTAGTATTGTTATTTTATATTAATATTCATTTCATACTTATTAAATACTTAAATATACACCATTACAGTTGTATATACCATTAAAAATTACCTAGTTCCCATGTAATTATATGATCAAAAACTAGTTCCTTACATGAACAAAAATTAGTTTCCAAATAATTTAGATGATCAAAAACTAGTTCCCAGTTACCTTATTATTTAATAGCTTATAAATAATTAAATTATACTTATTTCCAATGTTCAAAAATTTTTGCTTAAACTTTAAAGATAGATTTATCTTTTCGTACCAAAAAAGTCTATGGTTTAGAATTTGATTAGGTTAAAAAATAATATTACATTGGAAAGTGCTCTAAAATTATCAAAAACTGGTTCCTTAACGGTAATTGTTTTTATTCGGGTTCTATTCTAGTGCCAAAAAAGTAGTAAAAGTTATCAAGATATTACGAGGTTCACACGTTCCTGGCTGATTGTGAGCGACTAGAAGTTTCGTCAAGTTACTGGGTGTACAAAAAGAAATGTGCACAGCTTCATAAGATAATCTAGATTTCTAAATCGCTGGACGTTTGCAAACGAAATTTGCCGCAAATATCCAGATAACAATAATATATTGTAAAATTTAAGAAATTCGGTTGTTCTCAATAAAAACGCAACAAAGGCTCAGGTAAGGGATGCAAAAATTACAGAAAAATTGATTAGAAGCTCAAATACAGTAGAACCTCGATTAACCAGTTTAAATTGTTTGAATATTCTGGATTTTCCATAAATTTTCTTGAAATTCCTTGAATTTCCATTAATTTTCTTGAAATGCCTTGAACTTACTTTGTTTTCCTTAAAGTTTTTATAATTTTATAATTTTTTATACATTTTGATGACTGATTTTTTTACGTTTTTTTTAAAATATTTCCTTCAATTTTCTTGAAACTCCTGAAATTGTTTTGATTTTCCTTGATATTTCTTGAATTTCGTTCAAATTCTCTGGAATGTACGGATTTTTCTTTAATTTTCTAAATATTCCTAGAATTTTCTTAATTTTCCTTAAACTTAAAATACCTTGAATCATCAAATTCTTATTGAATATCCTTGAATTTTCTTTAAATTATCTTTAAATTTATGGAAATTCTTAGAGTTTTCTTGAAATTTTTCTGAAATTCATGAATTTTCCTTAAAATTTCTTAAAATTCCTAGAACATATCACACGGGCCCAGCTATTTATAAATAAAATCAATTCTTGTATAAATTAAATTATTTTATTACTTTCACTTTAGGAGAAGAACTTTTACATTACGCAAATTAGCCAGACCACTCCGTATACTTGACCCGAGTCAACCTAATTCTGCGAACGCACGCGTTCCTGTTTGACCGAATACGTATTTCTCGGAACGCGTCGACTTGTTCAAAGCGTTCTGCCAAGCGGCCAGGTCGACGCGGAATTAAACGATTTCTCGCGACTCTTTTGTACCGTTTCGTGCGCCTTTTGTGTCCCACTGTTTCGAATCGCGTCGAATGCACTCGCGTGGGCGTTGTCACGCGCGTGACGAGCGCGTTGTCTAGCTTTGCGAACGTGCTGACTTGTCGCCGCGAGCTTCGCCTGTCAGGGCCGATCGCCTGGAAACCTTGAATTTTTGCTGAGCTGCCGCTTCCTCGGTCACACTTGATGCACCTTGCGGATGTCGTAAGAAACAAGAAACGCGCGCTTTTACTGCGCTGTGCTGGACTGAAAAGATGACACTCTGTGCGGAGTTCGAGAGTAATTTTTTTAGTTCGGTACAATACGAGTAAAAAATATTGATGATATCAAAGAATGTTAGGAAATGAAATCGGAGTCAGTTAGAGACACGAGACACGCTTTTTGATGAAAAGATTACACTTTTTTCTGCATCCTTTCGTTCTTTTCCGATTATTTATTGTTTTTTACGTATTTCACACTCACATTATTCAATGATCGATTAGAGTAATTTATTAGGATATTTCGATGACAACTTTTTCTTAACAAATTTTGGAGTCAGTCGTGTGCTTATTCTATTTCACTTGTGCGCTTAAATAAAAAATTCTGCAGCAAATGTTTTCAATTATATTCGGTTCTTACAATTCACAATATTCACATGTCCCATGCGATTTTTCAGCTATTTGCATAATCATTATTATTATTTATTTATTTATTTAAACTAGACGGGCGAACTTTTTACATATAGTGAATAATTATAATAATTGGGACTTGGTATTATATACATTATTATTCTTAATTGAAAACTTTACTGAAACAACGAAATGCTACCTGAAAAAAATCGATATTGTTGACATATATACTTGTTTCATAAATTATGCAATTAATCACGTCAAGTGTTCCATATTTCAACTTGTAGCTACGTGGTATAAAAAGTTGCCTACTTCTGATGTTTTTCACTGGTGCATATGAATCAATAAGTTCGTGTAATGCAGAACAATTAGTTCTTGCATTAATAATTTTAAAAAGAAAATACATATCAATTCTGCGAGCAATTAAGGTTTTCAAGTTCAGTTTTGCAAGTATAGAACTAAAATCAGGATTGGAAATAGGTCTATAGATATGTAATTTTTATTATTATACGAATCTTAGTAATCTGTGTTGAACTCTTTCTAATTGTTTAATTTTGTTGAAGTAGGAAACCAAATAACAGACTAACGATATGTACAGTAATTTTATAGTTTGTATATTAATAAAGTCCGCAGAGAAACGCTGTATGAACTCAAGAGTTTTTAATGCTGTATTAGTAAAATAATGTATCTTTGACAGAAAAACTGCATGCTCATTTTCCAATGTCTAATATAAAGATAAACGGGATGAATGGGACACGCTATACGTTAGATATATTATTATAACAAACGTTGGACAAATTACGAATTGGTATATCAAATGTCTAGTATGTCAAATACAGCAATAGCGTCATAAATATTAAGAGGAACCATTATTGATTCTTATTTATGATTTGTCGTCCTCCCACGCGCTAAAGGGCACAGCTTTCGTTCGCTCCTATTACCTTCCCACGCGAGCACCGACGCCCCGGCGTATCGAAACGATTTCTCGGTTTGCGAAAGCCTGCGAAGGCAGACATATTTCCGATTTCATATCGTCAATGTAAATCCGGGTTTCAATTGAGACGGAAAATGTCGAATGATCGATCGCACCTTATTGACGCTGACGAATACAAATTGACGTAGTGTTCGATCGAATTATAATAGCGTCATTCGAATCTGTTTTGATCGCATTTCTGCGTTTCTTTCTGCGTCCTTGGCGTCATTTTTAATTGTGTAATTGTAGCATAAAAACTGAGTAATTATCTTATATAGTTGAGGAAATTCTTGTGATTGTTATGATAAAAGTAGACATAGTAAATAAATTACAATGTGTAATTTATTACAATGTGTAATTTATTACACTTGAGATTAGAGTCCAAAGTATTTGCGGTTCGCAATGAATGTAATAGTGAATATTGGATGTGGAATAACTAAATTTAATTTATATAACGAATTTATTGTGTTGGACATAGAATAACAATAAAAGAGTTCCGTTTAATTTGTTTTATATTTTATTAGTAATATATGTGATTGAAAAACTTTCTCAAAAATCAAACATTCTGATATATTCTCATTACTTTTTAATACAAATGCTGACAAGATTTCTGGAGATTCATATGAGAAAAAGTTTTTAACGAAAAAATTAACTTTTGTTCTCTGAATATGAAGTAATATGTCCTGCAAATGTCGAAAATAGTTTTGTAAAAAGAAAATCCCAAAAATCAACTTATTTTTATTGCCTTCAACCGGATTCCACCCTTAAGATACAATAAGCAATCAATTTCAGGTACCAGTTTTTCGACTTTTTTCCATTGCTTGAAACACTGTGCGCCAGTGTGAAGTGTTCATTCGCGTCGTTTTCTTCATCCAATTTTCATGTCGAAGGGCTTTGTACTCCCAACAGAGCCTTCCTTGTTCCTCCTTTCCGTCATTAACACCGAAACGCGCAAACTGTCCCATAAATGGGAGCTTCGAAATCGTCGATTCTCCGCGCGACTGAATTTATAGCGGGTTTCATAAGTAGAAACGATCGAAACGCTGATGCCGGATTCAGGTTCGAAGGAAAAAACGTTATTTAATGCCGCGTGGGCAAGTTGTTGCATTTATCTCGCGGGGATTATATGGGTGGAAAGTAGGCACAACGAGAAAAAACTGTCATTTGACGGCCGGTCAATGGGCTTGGCAACCCGTGCACGTTGTTATATTTACAAACTTGATGAGGTAAGCTCGAATGGAACGGCTTCGTTGTCTGTTGCGCCCGAGTCTATCTCGACGGGTGCCCATGTGCCTTTGAATCGACGTTATCGTGCCAAACTTGAAGTCAGAATTAATCTCAAGTTATAATTAACTATGGAGTGGCACGATAGGCTTTCTTCATGACATCAGCAGAATTCGTTCGTTTATATTAATAAAACTGGGTTTGCTTAAAAAGGTCACCTCACATCTTTTTAATGTTTTAATTATAAAACGTTTACACTGTTTACCTGAAGTTCATTTTAATCGATTGCTTTTGAAGTCTTTAACCCGTCACGTATTTATATAAAAATTGTATACCATGCATATTCATGAAAATGTATCATGCACGTGTTTAAAAATGTTTTTTCTTTTAGTGTGGTTTGTGTAGAATAAGATACAGTCAAGATTTAGAGTGATTTGCAATATTAATTAACATTTTACTGTATTTATATTTATGACTAGGCTGAGGATGTTTAACGATGTAACAGTGCCAATCTTAGCCGAAAGTTAATCAATTTTCAAGGTATTAATTTTTTAATACCTTGGCTTTTTCTGTGATGAAACTCAGTCAGAAACATTGATCTTTTATCATAAACTTGTTTGTTGAAATGTACTTGAAATTTTAATATTTGGTTTTCTCATAAGAATTGAAAGTTAAATTATTTAAAAATTACTGAATGAATTTTTGTAAAACTTTACGTGGGGTTTTACTATTGCATAAAGATTCATTCCTCTAATTTTCACAGATTGTCGTTAATTTTTAATGCTATTGATAAATGAATCTATGCAGAAATATAAAAGGAACATAAATTAAAAAATATTTAAAGTAGGTATAGAAAACATTAGAACTACTTCTTTCAAGTTTTTATTTTGTATCTACTTCTTTAAATTTATCATATGAATCATTTATGTATGATAAAATTTCTTCCAGTTCAAAATGAATATAGAATGGTAATATTTGTAATGTTCTTTACTCCAATGTAACTGAAAAAGTAAATCAATTATTATAATTGCTATAATTATTATAATGTATGATATATGCTACTTAAAGTTTAGTTACTAAAATAGATTTGTTTATTTAACGCCGTAAGTCTCCAATTTCTTAACTTTAAAAATTCGTTAAAATAGAAAAATTTTGAAACTATGATTTCAATCATTTCAATTCAATAGTGATAGAAAAATTAGAAATTCCCTTAATACTTTTGTAGAAAACTTTGCAACCTTCTAATAATAATACTGGAGAAGTTTTAAGATAAGGTTAGGAAACGTGTAAAATGAATCAGGGAAATTCAATTAAGATTTGAGGCGGAAGTATGATGTTAATAAAGACACCAAAAAATGAAATATTATAATAAAGGTACAAGATTTTTATTTATTTTTATTTTTATTTAGATCTTTAAAGAAACGTGCAAAAAATAGAAATATTGCAAAAATCATCCGATAAAATTTGGACTTAACTTAAAAAAGTCTTATCTTAAAATATTATTCCAAACTTTTAGTTATACATATACGTTTAATTTTCAATTGTAGGTGCTATTAATCAAAGTGATAATTAGATTGTCCAACACGTTAATATTTCGGGATTGATATCAGATGTACCGTCAAGTGCTCGGTTTTCGACGAAGATCCACTGAACCACCGCTTGACTATTAATAGAGGAAAACCTATATAGAGTTAGAGTGGCCTAGTTATTTCGAAAATGCTCGTGCACATGGAGTAACAATGAAGTCCTACATTTTATTACAGCCGCATAGTTGTTTTTTTGTTCCTCCGAGGTTGCAAGAACAAAGTCAACGGCACGCCGCGCCGCGACGAGACGTAATTAGCGCCCCATTAGCAAATATGTATTCCTAGTGCAGCAATCTTGTGGGTTTCCACTTTTAGCTGGCAAATATTCCTAGTGCAGTAATTTCGTGGATTCTTTCTTTCAGTTACTCTCCTGCTCTTATCTTATTTTCTTATTTCTATATTTAGTGTTTTATTATTTTCTATTTATTAATAATATAGTGTATGAAACTGAATTGTATTATTATTTTATTGTGCGTTACGTTTTTGAAAAATTACTTCTTTGGATTTGATTTGGTAATGCATATTTTCTTTGTAATAAGTAATTATTCATGTATATGAAACAAGATTCATATCGTCAACATAATCATTTTCATGTACGTAAGTTACTTTCGCAAATTTTCGAGTTATAAATTCATCGTTATTTCTTTTATTTTTTAAAATAATTTTTCATTCTTTATCACTTTTGAATCACCTTGAATAATCCTATCGTTTGTGTAAATTGAGCACAGTTTACTATTGTGCAAATAGAATTAGTTAAAATATTATATTAACATTTAGTATATTTAAAATAGAATTAAAAATCTACAGTTATGATGATATAATGGAAAATTTATTCTTTTAAAAATATTCAGACTGTGTTACTTTGTTTTTTGGTCACTTTAAATATGCATTTTAAATTAATACCCTCGTTATATTCTCCAGTGTGAATTCGCATGAATTCATTCAGATGCAGATTTCAAGATGTCAGTCAATTTTGATGTATTTACTTGAGAATTAGTCGCCATTTGATGTAATTAGTATTTGTATCTGGAGGGAGGTAGGTGACAAACCTGCATCCTTTTTCTATGTGAAAATAGTTTTCAATACTTATTCAGTGTTAATCCAGGTTATGTTGAATTCACACCAATTAGTTAAAACCTCCACAATATCTTGATCAAGCATTTGTATTACAGTACATATTTCCATACATTTTACAAAACAAATATGCATACACATTTAGAATAGTCATTTACATATTTATTTAATACTCACAAAGAAGACTAAATTGAATAACAAAGTACAGTGTTGACTCGAAGAACGGCTGGGTCTCAAAACCGAGCGCAGCCCTTTTTCGAGTCGAGTTTGATCTCGGTCACGACGGAACGAGGAGACTCGCACCGGCGAATAAGTGGTGAGCATAGAGAAATCTTTTTTTCGAATCAAACTCAAGCGTCGTTCTTTGAGTCAACACTGTAAGATTGTCCTTATATCGAAACAGTACTGTAGAGTAAAATCTTGATTAACCGGTAGTCAATAATATTCTGTTTCTATTATCCTAGATTCAATATACTTGCAATAAAAAACCAGAGAAATTCTCAATAAAACTTAAGCTTTGATTCAATGATGGTACACTAATAATAAAAAAATTTACATTTAGGAAATGCTTTACGCCTAACATTGATATTGAGACGGTTAATCGAGATTCTATTGTAATGCATTTTCAAAAAAATGTAAATAAACTTTCGTATTTACTTGCATTTTATATTGCATTTCGGCTCAAATATTTATTTCTTATACAAGGTAAGATTTCACGAACTGAAGAGTACATATTTACTTTTTGATTTACGGATATCATTCATGGAGTGTGAAAGGCAGAAGCTCCGATCAAAAAGATCGATCCTGTTGAATATCACAAAATAATATCGTCTAGGATTCTCCGAACTTGAGAACCACTGATCGCCGCGTACTTCCTAAGAAAAATGACGGAACAAATAAACCCTGAAATAAAAGCTTTACGTAACGTCGTCGTCGGTTTCCTCCGCTTGCAAGGGCTGAATCGTTTCCTGTTGTTCCTTCTCGCCGCGCGACGGGTGCGAGAAATCAATCCGCGCGCATGTAAGGACATTTTTCGCGGGTTTTCCCAGGAAACCGCAGCGGAGCCCGCACGATTTCCCGCGATAACGCGCCGCGACGATTCGATGACCAAAGGTGAGAAGAGACTTCCTCGCGCCGAGGGGAAGATTTACTAGCCGTCGTCTAACGGTTCAACGAGGCTGGAGCCTCGTCTCCTCGGGTTTACCGACACGATGCAACACAATCGACCACTGTAACCTGTAACGTCCACCGCGGCCTTTCCATTCCTCGCTGCCTTCGTACGTAGCCGTTTGTTTCGGTTCTTCCCCGTTAGCTCCTTATCCTCTTCCACGCGACAGTTAACTTGCCTTGCGCTGGGTCAGTCGCCGCTGACCCTTTCGGGATGCTTGTCTTCGGCTCTAGATTTTTTATTTAGGCGGAGCATAGGCTCAGGGAACCCTCCGTGAAAATGTAAGATGTTGTATCGGCAAATTGTAAATTGTGGGCGATCCACAGTGAAGGAATTTGTATCTTATCTTTGGTAGAATGGTTTCGATTGATTTGAATGATGAATTCAGCGCTGAATTTTCTTTCCTGATCTATATGAGTGTCATGAGAATGTTTTTGCACTATTTTCTAAACTACGAAGCTGGATCAAATATAAACCGTACTTTTTTTTCAATCTACTGTCACAGTAAACAAAGTTTTGAACACATGCTATTTTTTTTACATAATCTCTACTTTTATGTATAGAGTCATTTGGGGTAAAAGCGCGCAGCGGGTAAAAGTACGAAGTGCCGTTTTCTCTGAGGGAGGTGAGAGGACGGGGATGCCGGCTCGTCGAGATTGAGTGCGCGTGGGCCGCCATGTTGTGTCAACACCTGTTGAGCGATGCGAGTCGCGCTTTGTGAATTACAAGTAAAAACTTAAAATTGACGTGTAATTTCGATTTTTTTTCGTACCAGGGAAAAGTTTGTGGAAGTATTATTTATGTATTCTTAGAGGTAAGTTGTTTTTCTTGATTTTATATAGTTATTGAACGATTTTTTCCAGAATAACATTTTAACCTAACTTTATTGGAATTCGAACTAGTACGAATTATTTTGGTTACCGCTCAAATGGGGTAAAAGGACGGGGGTAATAGTACGCACTGGTATTTAGGTTACTGTCTACTTGTTTTTGAATTCTTAATAATATTTGGAGTAAAAACATATCTACTCTGATAAAGGCTTGGGCATAATTTCGTTTTGTTGTATCTATGAAAAATTATAATTGTATGATAGTTTCCTAAATTTGAAGTTCCTATAATTTTTATTGTTTTTGTCATCTTTAGCTTCATTTATTAAAGATAATATAAAAATATGTTCCATCTGTGTATTATTTGTTCATTTTCTTTTACTACACCTGAATGCATACTTTTACTCTACATGCGAACTTTTACCCATACGACTGCATATTTTTACCCATATGTCGGGGTAAAGGTACGTAGTCTGACCAAGTCACTCTTTTGCTTAATTTAAAAAAAACCGTTTGGCCTATCGTCAAATACTCGTTACATTTTATAAGTCTATTAAAGATAGCGCAAAAGTGTTCCTAATATCATGGCAATTTCGGCTCAGTCAAGCAAAAACAGCAAAAGTGAAAATTTTTAGAATACTTGGAATTGTCATAAATGCATAAAATCCGCAGTTCACTAATAACCTTTAACAACTGTTTCGACTGTAAATATTAAGAAAGAGAGTCATATCATTAATATTGTAAGAAAAAGTAGTAAAAGGAATAAACTTATAATACTTTTCTTAAAACCGTTCAATACTGTTACCATTAAAAGTCATAGCATTAAAATAAAAAAATAAAAAACCGCAGAATCCAAATTTTCTATGTCGTTTGTCGGTGACCCACAGAGGACTTCGCTTTTAAATTCATCGGTTGTTAGCGGTTTCGGAGTGGAAAGATTACATTGTTCAATGTTCGGTGCGCGGCCGCAGAAGCCAGTTTGAACTCTATTTTCTCTAAATCGCGTTCAACCGCTTTCAAGGCAAACGGCTCAAATAAGAGCGACACAAATCCGGGAATAATCCATTGAATTTCTACCGGATATGAAATGGGTTAACAGTATTCCGTCGCTGTCAGAAGAGATTTGCGGCTTCTCGTGTTCCCTGTTTCACCCATAAACACACTTCGCCTACCTGTTCGCACGCTTCATTGTTGCTCATGATCTTTCCCTCGCGCTTCAATTATTCAAGAAGCTTTTATCAAAGTGGTGGCAGTTTCACTCCGCATTCCGCCACCCTTTCCGACTTCTAGTCACTCTCTTCATACCTTCACTTATTAACTCAGTGCATACATAATTTCATTTCTCATTGTAAAATTTGTTCGATACTACCCTCTTCCTGTATGTGGATGAGTTTCATTTACATGACTGTGAATAATGTCAATTTACATAATCATAAAGTAAAGTAACATAAGCTTTATGAAAAGAATAATCATTACGTACATACAAATATTCCTATTTTATATGTAGAGTAGATTTACTCGGTAAAAATTGCATAAAATGTCTTACGAGTAGAATACAGTGGTAATTCGTTTTGTGATGTTGGAAAAAAAGAATGGACAAGATTGTGAGAACTAGTATTACAGAAATGGTATTGATAACAGAATTTTTTTTAGTTTATACAATAACTTTTACTACTGTTACTACAAGGTTGCAGAAAATTATTGTTTCAAATATTGGAGTACATTTTTCGAATAACAATTAATAAATGTACAAAGTTTAGAATTTTAATATTCAGTATTTTTCGTTTAAGTTTTCCAAATGTTATCTTATTTAATCACCTTTGCTCATTCTTTTTTTCATAGAAAACGTTTTTTATTTTCATTATAGGTTTTGATCATTCTAATTGCTCTCTCGGAAATCTTTGACGGTGAAGAACGAATGCAATAATGTATTGTACTTACATACGCATTATCGAGCTCCATTTTCACAAGAATTAGATATTCGTTGTACTAACCAAGAAAACACTAGATTTTTCTACCTAGATAATTTTTATCGATCGGAAAAAGCGGAGTTTTTAAAACAGAACTAAAATTACTCACGGGTAATTTTATTGCGCTTTATCGCAGTCAGCCTAAAAATTTCTGCCGAAGTTCCCATTATGAGCATCAATTACGTAAAGTAGGTTTTTCAGATTGTTTTCAGGAAACAGCGGTGCCGTGTCGGCGGCGCGCAAACCTAACCGATTATGTAAATACGTATGACAGCAAGTATTCGAAAGGAACAGTTTGTTTCTAATTTACGCCGACAAGTTCAATCGAGTGTTTGTTTTATCATATTTCTTTCGGATGTCAACTTCAACTGCTTAAATATCTTACCTGGGGCTTTGTGGACTGGTTTTAACACTGATTATACATGAAAAATAGACTAATAGATCTCCAGTGCAAAAAATAGTGCACTTGAGGAATTAGCGGAACATATTGGGGATAACGCGAGCCATTTAAACTGGTTAAAATTCTGCAGATTGTTTGAAAAACGTGGTACCAAAATTTAGAGTTAAATAGTAATTATTAAATTGTAACAGTTACTAAATAATAAGTGCAGAAATGATTCGTAATAAGAGCAAAATCAATATTTTGCAAACATGAATAAAGAATTGGAATTTGGGTAACAGTATGTCTTATTTTCTAAATATTGTAACTTGAAATATGTGCTTGATATTTTGTATATTTTGGCACATGTTTACAGTTTCGTAGATTTTATTCGCACTTACAATTAGTATTGCCGTAAGTGCATAAAATCCGCAGTTTAGTAATAATAAGTAACCTATTATACATATATATAATTTAATTCTTTCTCCTACAAAGGGTGCAAATTTTGTAGGCTGCAAATATGTATATGAATTATTTTAAATACCAGATAAAAAAATCAAATATCTAACTATTAATTGCATGAGATCAAAAAGTAATTTTGTAGATTTGCAGTTAACGAAAATTTCTTCAACTTCTCACTTGCTTCACATGTAATAATTTAACTTGTAATAATTTTATTTAAGGCATAATTGTCATCACGAGTGTCATAAGTTATTATACGGCAAGGGGTTAATCCTTTCCCATGGACTAACGAAAAATGTTGATAGTGATGAATACTTTACGACGAAAAAATCACAGATGGGATGGATCAGCCTGAAAAATTTCGTGACGTATTTTAGAGTTGCAAAACTCGAAGCAGTTAAACTACTGTTCAGCTGTACTGTGCAGTTAAAACGTGAAAAGCAAACGTGTAAAGAATTCCGTCTTTCAGCTATCAGCAATGACCACTATGTCCCAGCGTTCACTTCCGCGAAAAAAAAAAACGCTTTTTGTTTCGTTTATCACGCTAAACACGATAACTGTAGAGCGGGAAACGCGTACTATTATTGGTTGGCCATCAATTAAACGAAACAAAGCAGCCGATAGCTTCGCGTGCTCTCTGAAACGAGCAGTCGCCTCCTCTCTTCCCCTGGGTCTGGCTCATAAAGTGATCGCTTTTAATAACCCGTTTCGCGTTTCGCCGATAACAAGTCAACCGAACAGGTTTATTCGTATGGTGTCCTTCTTTCCCGAGTTTGTTTACTGGTTACGCCATTGCGTTCGCGCGGCTAGAATCGTGCATTTAATTCGCCTCCCACGTATTTAGATGCGTGTGTGTGCTCGGGTCCAGCTTTGAAAAATCGATACTCACAGAGGAGGTACTTAATACTTATATTCGTGGGTGCTCAAAAAATAGTTGTTATAATTCTTAATTTTACTCATCGATGGCTCACGATATTTTGTGGGAGCTTCAACACACACAAATTTGAAAGGTTTAACACACTTAAACACACGCACATAGCAATGATTTCTTGACCGCCAACGTGTTCTAATATTAATGCCACGCGATCTCACTTCTGCAAGGAGAAATCATTGTCTCAATAGATTCAAGATTACGCGGTGCACGCGCCGATATAAATTATAAATCGATTTCCATTTTCGCTATCAGTAAGTTGAAAAAAGTCTTGTATCATATTTATGATTACTCTATTTTACAATTTCAATTTTGCAAAAGAAAAATCGGATTGCAGAATATTGAGCAAGTAGGACAAACACGCCAATAGATGGACAGATTTTAGATTAATCGATAATTATGAAAAAAACTAGTTTTTAATTTATATTGTTGCTTCGTCACTCTATAGAGAAATCGTTTGTTGTGTTAGATATCTAACATTTTCAATAAAAGTGAGTTTTGTATGCGAACAAATATTTCATAGTGCTGTCCATCTACTGGTGATACAGACTATGAATATAATTTTGATCATTGTATGATTGAATATTTTGATTCAACTGCATATAACCAATTTTTTCTTACAATTTCTAAATTTTTTGTGCGAAGCGTTTGAAGCAAACCCTAAGCAAACCCTAAACATAAATGTCAGAATCAGCTAAACCGTTGATTTACTGGCTTGATAACCGTATAGTACAAATTAGTTAAAAAATTTGAAGCATTACAAGTCACGCATTCAAAATAATGAAACAACTAAACCTAACAATAATTATTGAAAAATTTTGATTTCAAGGGATTTCAAAAAGCTGTATATCCTTCAATTGATACGAACTTAATCAGTATAACTCTTCAGCTTAAAATCACGAATGATAATCGATAAAAATGCGCGTTCTGTAAATAAAAGATTCACTTTCTCAAACGAAAAGAGAGCTCTTGTAATTGGATTCTCTTTTGTTCTGCGTTCGAACACCGGGTCCGTTGTTGAATGAATGAACAAACGACAAAAGCGGGGCGCGCGCGTTAATCGTGATCTGGCGCGTGCAAAGTAATTATTCTCGGTGAATTTGTTACAAAGGAGAACCGGTTTGGGGAATATGGATCGTTGATAACCGAAACGACCAATAATGCAACGAGCCGCCGATGCCGTATGAACGTTACTTGCGTCGCGTTCGCGCTTTTACGGGAGGAGAAACAATGGTCTCGCCCCGAGGGACCTATCACCGTTCGGAATTTATTATTTATTAAAATGCGATTGAACAATCGCCGCGGATGATTCATTGTCTTCAATTATTACTTCCTGTTCGAATGAAATATTTCGTTAAGAGTAATTGCGCTGGGACTCTAATTTCCCTTCTAAACTCATTGCTTTTTTCAACATTTTTTTGGAATTTATTCTAAGAAATGGACTTCGGTATCGTATTTTTTTTCAGTGGCTAGTTGAGTAGGAATAAATGGACCATTGAATTAATCTCAGAAACATATCGGCTTTTACTATTTGTATTAGATATTCGTCGATGACGTCGTCAATGAATAATTATTATAGAACTATGGTCTATTACTTCTTATGACACTGCAAAAGTGATTTAACTTCTTGAGAAACAAACTGAATAATTTTTTAAGATAAGGAAACTAAAAATGTTATAAATAGAAAGTAAAATTTTTCAGAGTCTCTATTGTATAGAGATTATTAATGATGAATCTTGTCTGCCTATCATTTCTATTAAAATGAAATTTGGTTAGCAATAACCGTGACTAAAATGACTTTTATGTTAGTAATTTTTTAAACTATTAACATAGTTTTTGAAAGTGATTTTCAAAAATATAAATAGTGCAGTGAAGATAATCAGATATACATGGTGAAGAGGAAATTGTAGTATAATCGATTAGGATATGATTATGCATAAAGAAGCAAGAAAATAATTTAGTAGTATAACATTTTTTCCTCCTAAACGTTGTTTTTAATAAAATCAATTTTGCAAGCGATTAAATACGACTTGGTTGTTATAATATATATGAATTACGATAAAATATCTACCGTAAATTTCCTATCGATTTGAAGATTTGAATTATTCGCATTAGAGATTTAAAGAATTGAAGATAAACATTTGAAAAGCCGCAATTCGAGATTTTGAGATTTCAAGTCAGACAGCTGGAGATTTTTAGTAGTGCAATTCGAGATATGATGGTTTGAATTTAGAGATCTAACAAATTTTTATTTGAAAATTTAAGAAGCTTTAAAAAAATGAAGTTTCTTTTAAAAAGAATTTTTGAAAAGCTTAAATTGAAGTTTTGAAGATTTTTTATTGGAGATTTGACAATTTCATACTGCAGATTTAAAGATTTTCAAAGTTAAAATATAAGATTTGATGGATTAAATTTAGAGATTTAAAGATGGAATTAGAAGTTTGATGATTATGTCTTTCTTTCTAATTTTTGATACGGTCTGAATCATTAGCTATATGTATATCCATACTGATATTATAAATTCGAAAGTGTGTTTGTCTGTTTGTTACGTCTTCACGACTAAACTACTAAACTGATTTCAATGAAATTTGGCAGGGAGGTAGCCTGAAGTCTGGAGAAGGACATAGGATAACTTTTTTCCTGAAAAATGCATCAGTTTTTCTAGGGGAAGTGAATTAATAAAAAATGAAAAACCGAGTGTGCTATGTTCTGGCTACCTGTGTGCCAAATTCAATTGAAATCGTTTTAGTAGTTAAGTCATGAAGTCATTATGTTCCTTACACACTTTCAGATTTGTACTGTATTGTATTTATTTATTGCTAACAAGAAAAAAGTAATAAGAATAAAAAAAAACGTAAGTGTCAAACATTAATAATTCAATCAAATTAATTAAATAGTCGATTAATAAAATAATATATTTAAAAATATTGAAAAAACGACAAAAGTAACGGAAATATAATGCTTTATAAGGTGAGAGTTTTATAAAGTTGTTCCTAGATAATGCTGAGAGTATTTTACAAGGCGATATGGTTTCATTAGCATTGGAATGTATCCATAAGCGGCGATATTATGCCGGCAAGACCTATAAAAAACTGTAGGTTACCATGACTTTTTACTTACGAAGCTACTATTCTATTTGACGATTTGTGCTTGATTCTTGATTCCTGATTTGCCTTTTTTTGATTTGATCTTTCTTAAATGTTTGATTTATAATTTGGAATCTTGGGTTAGTTTTTGTTTAATTTAGTTATATTCTTTAAATATAATTTTGTCTAAATTTTGTTTTAAGAAATTGGTATTGATATCGGGCCGTGAAAGCCTCAAATCCCCCAATCGGTGTAAATATAAAATCTCAGTTCAATCATATTCAACGGCTTAGAAATTAGGCAACTTTTAAAACGAAATCCACGCGGGCGAAGTCGCGGGCAAAAGCTAGTTCATTATACGTCTATGCTCACAGTTCATCATGCAATGACAGAGCAGCTGATCCACGATTTACGGACGGCTATCGATCCTGTATCGTACATATAGCCCGTTCCTCGAGAGTGACCCGTCGATCCTCAGACTCGTTGGTTCACGGAGACCGACCGGTTCTGCCCGTAACTGAGCGCCGACAGAAAAGTCTCTCCGCGGCGAAACAAGACCGCACCCCGGAGGCACCACGGTGTCACGGTGGTATTCCTGTCCCACGTGAATCTTATGCGACCAGAAGTGCACCGGCTAGATCTCTCCCGCGCCGCTGCATCATCCGACAGTGTTTACGGTGCCGTTTCACCGGCGACACGTCTCCTTTTCCTCGGCTCTTCGCGCGATCGCGCCTCGAAGTTCCGATTTTTTCCGCGTCTTTCCGAGACCCATGATCGAAGGAACCTCTGTGTTTAAAAAGAGTAGTGTACGTCTTCTCTGCGGAAGGAATATTGGGCTTTCTTCGCCTGTTGGCCGATTCCAGTGACACCAAAGGTAGAAACTATTTCGTTCTCAAAGAGAGATGCAAGGTTGGCGCGTTCATTTGGCACTAAGCGTTGGCACATGTTATGGAGTGCAACATTTTCTCGTTGGAAACTTGTCATCGTTTCTTTTCTTTAATTTTATTCAGCACGAAACACAGACAGGTCATTTACGCATAAATTGACGGTGGAGAAGTACCTTGTATTCTGTGGAGGGTTGTAGCTTTGGTCAGGTTACGGATTTATGGAGCGTAAATCACAGTAGCAACAATGTTCATGTGATATGAATACGTCATTATTATTATTAATAAAAGTAGTTTAATAAAACTAATGTTTCCGACTGCATGGTTAATTATATTGGTGATGCATTGAAGGGTACCATATGATATTTCTTAGCCGACTGTGTGTACAATAACGCAGTTGCATTGACATTGCCATCTGTTTTCTTTTGTGTGCGTAGGCGAACTACATACTAGGAAAGTCAATGCTGTCATACATGTCATACAATTAACCGCATATTTGTCAGATTTGTTGATGTTGGACACTTGGAGATAATAATTTTACAATTGGAGCATTGAGTTATTGTAGTGCCTTGATTCATGATATCGAAATTAAAGGAAGGATGAATTTTAAGTATGATAATGCTTCTGAAGTACTAGTAGTAGAAATTTAACAAGGAAACGGCAAGAACTGCGAAATCTCGAATGACTTAGCTGCATGTGCATTTAATACTTTAAGTTGACGAGAAAAGAGCCCCAAAAGGATTTGAGTACGGGGTCTTTTGTTTTCGAGAAATTAATAAAAAAAAGTGTGTAAAAATAATGGATTACCTTGTCATTTCTTATTTTCCTAGTTACATAATCAGTGTTCTCCACATCTCCTTCTTTCTTTATTAATTTCTTTAAAACAAAAGGTTATGCATTCAAATCCTCTTAGGGCTTTTCTCATCAAATTAAAGTATTTCGCAAAAGAGATTTCGCAGTTCTTGCCATCTCCTTGTAAGGTGTTGTTTGGTTTATAGAACGTTAAGTTATGCTAGTACTAATTATATAGTAATTGATGTAAAAAAATGGAAGAGATTGATCATTGTTATTTTAGTTATTGTGAGATTGTTCAACTTTATTTTCAGTACTTTATATGTAATTGTTTTCATTTTCCGTTTTATTAGGTTTCGTTGATCCAGAATTAAATTATATGGCTTTATCTTTAAAATTTTCTTTATTGTTTGTAACATTCAAATTTTATAAATACTAGAATTATTCTTTATTGTTCCAATGTTTTCTTCTAAGATTTAAATGATGCAACTGAGTATGTAGTAATAGTAGCGTAGTGAATTATTACCTTGAGTAACTAGCATTCTCAGTGCAGAGTATAGCAGAATTGTAAGTCACGTTTTCACGTGTGGAGTTTTTAACAACTTTTCAACATTGATTGAAAACCTCTACAATGTTTTGTGAAATATGTCTCATTTTATTTTATAATAATGAGATTCTAAATACTTCAAGTTTACCTGTCATAAATTAGTTGCCTAAAATATTCGCTGATATGATTGTATTAAATTTTAGTAAAATTTCGAATAAATAACTGCATGTTGCCTGATATAAAAATTCTACTCTCTGTATAATTTTCCTTATATTTAAATTTGAATAATAATTAATAATAGCAACGCTCTTTTAATAAATATGAAAAATTCTCAATTAATCTAAAATTTTAATCCTTGTGTTCCTTTTCTTCGAAATAATTGTATATCGTGCGAAATTTATTCGATCCACGACTAAATGTTAACAAAAAATAAACCCTGTTATTTAATTTTGTAGCAACCTTTGAAGAAGCATAATGAGAAAGAACATGCGTGCTTTTACAAGAAATCATCGGTGTGGCAATTAGCTTAGTCGCTTATCTTGAACAATTGAATTGCAACGCTCGCCCATCCCTGTTTTCCAGCAAAAACCTCTGTCGTTTTCTCGCGCGACGATATTTCATGCCTAAGGACGAAGCACAATGAGCTTTGTCAACGAAGGATAATTATCAGGCGCCGTCGTTCGATCAACTTAATTCCCCGTCATTGTTCCTGCACCTTGGCGTTTCCTCTCGCACTCCAATTATTCGTTCGAAAAGCAAACGTTTATCCTTTTTCTCTGAAGTTCACATTATTGTTTTCCGATTGAACTCTCTCGAAGGTACAGCGAACTTTCACTTAACCTTGCCCTCTTAAAATCCTAAATAACGAAACGTTTATCGTCATTGCGTTCTTATGAATAATGAAGTTTTAATAAATTGTTAGAAAACCAGAATTCTAAATATTAACACTAATCGTCTCAACAATTTTGTTTCAAAATCAAAATAGTTCATGGGGTCAACAAGGATCAAAAGATCATAAGAGGATGTCAATAGAACTGAGTATCAATAATTTGGAGAATCTCCAAATTTCCAGGGGAGATTCAATTTTTCTTTATTCATTAAGATCATACAGTCAATGAGTCAATGTATTCTGTATACAAAAATAAAATCAACACATCACGTAGCAAAAATTCTGTATATGATATCCAAAAGTATGGACGTACGTATTTATGGAATTTCATATTTCTGTGCAAAATTTTAATTGCAATTCCTTCACTCAATTTTCACTAGGAACGAAATAATTCTGATACTAACATTTTTAAACTTGAAGTAATTTCTTATCAGAACAGTTGAAGGTTATTTGCCACAAATCCAAATTTTCCTTTTCGTTCTCATTCACTGCTGTGTTCCCAAATCACTTTCACTCAAACTGCGCTCCTATAGTTTGTACTCTAACTGCTCCTTGCCTACGGTTAGGCAAGAAGAAATCATTTGAATAATGGTATCCCATTCTATAGTTGAATCGTCTCGGTTCTATTACTAATGGCCGACCTTAATTTCACGTGCAGTTCGAAAGCGTTCGTCAGAGCGCCATGGGGACCAGTTTCCAAGTAGCCAGAGGCCACATTCACGTTAATCATCCTCTCCCCGTCTTACGTACGTGCCTAAGAACAATGACGGCCAATTGTCCGTAATTAGAACGCCGAGTTTACCGTACCGAATCAAACGCAGCTGTTTGACCGTGCATATGTACTCTTTATGTTTGCGTTGTTCCCGCCGGCAGACATTTTCGAGGGAACGCGGTTTGCTATCAGACCACAGCATCGCGGAAACTGCATAGTCTTCCAAGTGGTGGACTATCATTGCCTTCGAGTGATTTCCGAAGCTGTCACGCAAACAAGTTCATAGATCTGTCGATAGCTATAGACTATTGAGAAATAGTTAACTCCTTTTGAAAGGGCCTTGGAAGCATCTTCAGTTGACTCTCTTGAGCTGCAATCCTTGTTGACGTACCTACAAATTACTGGAAGTCGGTTAATGCCTGTTTTTGGCAGTAGGCGTAGGTAGATAGCCATCACACTTTTTGGAATGTGGAACAAAAGGCTCGACAAATTTACGACGTGTTGAGAATTTTCGACTTCTGGGGGAACTCTCTCCTTGTTACGTAAGATTCAGAAAAGATTCTTAAAGGGAAAGATGTTGGATATTGCTAGTACTAATTGGGGTCCGCAATTTCTTTTACTGAGAAAAGGATTATAAAATGTACGTGACATACAGTGAGTAATGAAAGTATACAAACGACATGGTAGGAAATAATTCATCATAAAAAGTTGTACAATGGATTGCGATTTATTGAAACAAATTACATTTATAATAACATGTATAAATTCACTAAATGTACGTCAAATTCAAGCAAAACTCCATAGCATATAAACAAAGTACACAACATTTATTATAACTAGCTACACAAAATATATAACAAAAGTATCCAAACGCTGTTATATGGTCATTATTAGACTGCGGATGTTTATGCATTTATGGCGATTTTATATTTGCGAAAATGCACAAAGATAGACAGATGCAAAAATACGTGAAATATCGCAAATACAATACATTTTATGACAGTTAGAAGGTAAAAGACACTTTTATTTGAGTTGGTTTTCTTCTTCGATGCCCTTGAAAATATGCATAATATTGCATAAACATCCGCAGTCATTATATTGCATTTTGATACTTCGTTGAACAATATTTGACTTTAATAAGCGCTCAAAGCCGATTTTCCATACTTTTAACTAACTTTCTGGGAATATCGGATGTTATGGACCGCCATGCAATGAAGATGTTTTGCTTCAAGCTACCTTCCGATGTTGTATTAGTTGTTCTAAGTCTTCTAACGACTTCTTCCCATAAATATTCGATGGGGTTCAAATCTGGACTTTGTGACGGGCTTGGTAATGTATGGGGAATGATATACGAGATCTATTCTTATACTGTTGTGGCCATATGTTTAGAATCTCGGTATGCTAGAAGTAAGTCTATCGATACACCAAATTTCGCCGCACTATTTATTACATTTCAGTGATAGGGAATCTCCATGGAAAGGAACGATGAACCGTAACGAGCCCACGAATTCCAGATTCTGGTCGTTGATTTTGCCACCAGGACCGCGTCTGGTGTCTTTGGTTGCAGCACCGATTGCGAAACGTCACGTTGTGTTTACGGTACGGGTTTCGGGGCCGGTGTGTAATGTATGCGCACGTGAAAGTCGTCGTGTCTCAGGTGAAAAAAAAGTCGCACGCGTTTAGTAATGACCTAATACCGGTGCCGTGGCACTAAATTTGAACGACACCCATAGAGAGATCGTTGAACTGATATTCAACACCGTGGGCCACACGATATGCTCGCTATCAGGCAATGACGGGGACTCTCGCGCTGGATCAGTGAGCAATGTAAATACATATTCGGATCGCGGGGTATGCGATAAGCTTCCGAGAATTTTATCAAGGTGGAAAATCGATTATGCACGTAACTTAAATAGCAGCGATAGTAATGATTACGTACGATAGTTACGGTGACAGCCGAGAGACTTTCTGTCAGCTGCTGTGGATAATGAGAGGAAGACTGGGGCTGTCGTATGTTGATTTCAATGAAAACTTTAAAGTTGGAATCCCCTGGTATATTTTTTTTCTAAATTATTGTATTTGAACAATTTCATCACAAAACAAGAATATTTTTCATACCTCAAAGTGTCAAAGAAAAAGCTATATGATAGGCCTTCTTAGTGTGTTGGGTTAAAAACAGCGCAATTTTTGGGACACGAAAAAAAAAATAGAAATATTGCGGATATCTTTTTGCAAATTTGTAGCAAATTTCATCTTTTGACAACAGAATTTTGTTTTTGTTGATGACAAATATCGATTTGTATAAGAATTACAGCCTTGTGAATAGAGCGCCTCGACAAAATTTCAGTTCTCACGGTTGACACGATTTCTCTAGTTAGAGTTGTTTGAAACACATGATTCAAAAAGATTCTTAATCTAGAGACTTGCAGTTATCCTCCGTTCTAGAAGTTTGTAAATATCTTTAAAATTGGATTTTTGCAATAAAAAAAAGTATCACTCTTTTTGCGAAAATCGAAAAAATTTCGTTAAAACCTTGTATTATTCATTTCTTAATTTTTCCTCCCCTTTCCCTTCATTCACGAGTCTCTTATGAGTCCATTTTTTTTACAACAGATTTAACTGAAAAACGTGAATTGATATTAATACGTTTTTTCAGATATTTGATGTCTGGGTGTTCCTTTAGAGATTTTTATTACTTCTATCGGATAGGCATGTCTGCAATTAGTATTATTATAAAGGAAGTTTCACAAATTATATGGAACAACCTTCGCAGCGAATTTATACATTTTCCACAAACAGTTTATGAATGGGAAAAAATATACAGCGGATTTTGAAACAAAGCCAATTTCCCTTACTGTGTTGGTGCTATAGATGGCAAACACATAAGAATAAAAAAACCTTCAAGCAGCGGATCGATGTATTATAATTACAAGGACTATTTTTCAGTTATATTGTTGGGAGTTGTACTTGTAGATTCCGAATTTCATTTCTTACATGTGAATATTGGATCACGTGGAAAAGATTGTGATTCCTCAATTTAAAAAAAAAACTATATTGTGGAAAAAATTAACAGAAGACACTTTAAATTTACCGAATCCCAGACCTTTGGATGAAAATTCAGCAGTAAATGTTCCCTTCGTATTCATTGATGATGAAGGATTTGCTTTACATACGGATTTATTGAGACCTTATGGCGGAACACATTTGGACAGAAAAAAGCTAATATTTAGTTATCGTTTAACTCGAGCCAGAAGATATGTTGAGTGTGCTTTTGGAATTTTAGCCAATAAATGGAGGATTTTTCACCGTCCTATAGATGTTACTGAAGAAACAGCTATTTCTATAGTAAAAGCATGCAGCATGCACCATACCGCATAACTTCGTAAGAGAAAAAGACGGCCTTAATTTTGAAATTAATGATCTGGAAAGCAGTGGTTTTAATGATATACAACGTGTGCAAACAGCGCGAGGAGGATTAACTGCTAATACTACAAGAACAGTATTTGCTAATTATTTCATTTCTGAAGCTATATGCCAGTAATTTAAAACGTACTAAAACTAAATATGAAGGGAGGGAGGGAGGGAGGAGAGTCCACAGCTGCTTTGTTTGACGGGTCCGTACGAAATCCGCTATTGCGCCCCCTCCCGTCTTTCTTCTTCCACCCTGAGTTTCTCTTGTAATATCGTCAACTTTTGTATTCCTCCTCTACTGATCGGATCCGTCGTTACCTATTGTGCCCCCCCCCTCTGTCTTTTTAGTTTGAACGAAATTCAAACTTTACTACATTATGTAGTAAAATTTAGTACACGAGGTTGTAGTCTTTACTAATTCTTCACGACCAAAAATTACTACACTTGTGTAGTAATAACTAGAACATGGTCATCAATGATGCTACCTTTAGTCGACAGTGTAGTAAAATTTCCTCGATTATATACTATAAAGTATAAAGTAAGATCCGATTTTTCTCAGTGTATACAGGCCGTGTCTATTTCTTATATGATCTAAGGGTTATCCGACAGAAAACCGTATCGTCTGAACGGGCTGTAACCAACTTCATTCTGTCTATAATTGTTAAGTAGGGAAAGCTTCCGCTCCACGTATGTATTGCCGTTACAAATGTAGTGACCGTAATACTAACGTCGGTATCAAAAAACGAAAGAAGCTACCAGGAAGCCCTAAACACATTTCCGTGCAGCTATGTTCGTCAATTTGCAAACAATTACTTTTCCGCGAGAGTTTGCGCCACCTCGAAGTAGCACTTTCTCCTGTCGAAGCGTTCAAGACCTCAACTTTTTAATTTTCGATTCAACGCGACGTCGTTGACCGTAGAACGAGTTCGGTCGTTTCACGAAATTCATCGTTCGGCGTCGTTCTTTTTGTGAAAGCGGGAATATTGTATTTCACGGCACATGACATTAGAAGCGCATTGCTTTGTATCGAGTTTCATTTCGCTAGCACGTTACGTTACCGCGTTTCCTTGCCTCTTTCTTCCACCCCTTCGGGATCTTGGTCGAAGAATACGCACCGATCGCGTCGTAAATTCAACGATTTTATCGAGCGACGGATTAAAAATTGCCCCGTTTCTCGGTCCCGTTCTAACGTTACGATCCTCATTGCGTTTCCAAATGCGACGGCAGGATGAATGAAACATAAGACAACAACGATTACCATCATCGATGAACTTCAGCTCCGCTAACTATGAATATTCATCGAGGACGAACGTGGCGGTAATAATAACGATGCTTCCGAACGGAGTCGTAGAAAAGGGTGAAGTGAGTGCGGATAAACGAGTCTTCACCTTGAGAAATCGCCCACTTTGATCTTCGGTCGACGATCATTTGCAAGGTATATTAATCGATCAGCCTGATTTCATCGTCATAGCGTCGCGGCTTGATCTTCCCCATTGTAATGCATGCTAAATCAGCTGTCCATATATTTTGCGATGGAGACTACATAAGATGTCTTTTAAGGCGCCGTGTGATTGCATCGAGATTGAAACCGATTCTTGATCCGTTGTGAGTTTGGCATGTAGAAACGTAACTTTAGGTATACTTCATAATAAAGTTTTTGAGTGTGTGGATATGGCTTTAACGTAAATGAAGAAATTTATGGTTTTGATTAGTGATTGTCTACATTAATCTATGTTAGTAATATCTATTTCTTGGTCGTATCTATAATACTATGTTGATGGTCAAGTGAACACATTTTTACACGTGGAAATATTGCTGAAGGAGTATGTAGTCTTATAGCTAATATTGCGCATATGGAAACGTAGTTTTACGTTTTATTTCATATTATATATGTCAAAATATTGTAGTAGTAAATGATTTATTTTTGCCTTTCGGCCTTAAAATAGTTACATGTGTTTTGTGTGTGAGTGAGTGGCTAATTCTTTGGCTAATCCCCCAATAACTATTCTACATTCTTAAATAATATACTTTAATTTAATTATATTATTCCCCGTTTTCTTTGATCTTTGTTAATAGGCTCCTCATCCACTCCGTCCCTGTTTTTCGTCCTTTTAATATTTCTCTTATATCTGCATTTTGTCTCTCCATCTCCTTACATCTTTCTAACCAGTGCTCTATTGTCTCCTCTTCCACTCCACACAATCTACATCTCCTTTCTTGTTCCTCTTTCCAGAATTTGTTTGCCCGTTCTTCATTTCCGCATCTAAACCTTGCTATCATGCTTTGGTCCCTTCCTTCGTAACCTTTGCTTAGATATTCTTCTTTTTCATTATCTCTTATCTCCCTATATCTCTTATTATATCTGCCTTCCACTATTCTTTCGTATTGCCATTGTATCTGATCTGTTCTATCTGTACTCTCTAGTTCCTCTGCCAAAACCCTTCCTTCTGCTCTCAATCCTTCTAATTCATTCATATCCTGGAATTTCTGCGCGTAGTAAAAAGTCCTCATTTTTTCCCATTTTGATTTTTCCTCTTCTTTTTTCTCATCTATCTCTCTCCATATATGTCAAAATATTGTTTCATTTGTGTTTATTATTATAAATTCTACATGTAGTAAAGTGGCTTTATGCTTGGCTTTATCTTTCAAACATATTTTCGTGGAAATGTAGCTTTAAGATTCATATGCGTGAATTGATCAAATCATTAAACGAATTTCTTCATTTTGGATTTAAATAACGAAGGTAAATAAATTATGTTCATCAGTCAAAAACAAAATTATCATTAAGTTCAAAAATTTTTGATACGGTTTTACGTTAAAAAAATAACAGTACAAATTATTCTGTGATCGTCTTCATATTTCAACTACATAATTTTTATTATAGTTTTGGGTATCCATTTTTTTTTTTTTTTTTATCAATGAATTCTTCATGTCTTTCTCGTAGACATTAATCACAAAGCAGTTTAAACGAAATAATTACATAAAGAATTGCATAATTCCTTTTTTCAAGAAATGTATTTCTCTGTTTTATTGTTTCTTTTAATTAACGAAGCCGATCGTTGCAGCTGGAATTACGCGGCGAATGATCTTTCCCACAGGCGGTGATATGCAAAATTCGACATTAGCCGAAGCGTGATCTATCGACGTCCTTAATTAGTGGCTCGCCACATTTATCTCGCGTATTTAGCAATCCTAATCGATCCTATCTACGAAAATAACCTCTGTACAGGCCATTCTATACAGGGTGAGCTGCCGAAAATTGTAATATTTTGACATGATTACGAACTGACATAATACGGTTGATTCATGATCTTCACAATAAATTATTTTGTTTTTTAGTTGAAGTTTTTTCTAAAGGTTCTTAAGGTTCCTTACTTGAAGAGTATTATAGTTTTTACTTTACAAAGTTGGATTATCATGAATTTTGATAACTAATTAATTTTTTAGTTTTCTTTTATTAACCTTGCTACAGTCTTTGGATCTGTTTTGATGCATTAGGATATTTTATTTCTTGTAGAAGCTGTTTTTTTTTATTTATTGCTTGCCGCATCAACTTACATGCCATTAGTAGACTGCGGAAGTTTAAGCATTTATGGCAATTTTCAAATTACAAAAACCTATAAGGATGCTTACAGGTATAAAAATACAATAAAATATCAAGAATATAATACATTTTATAATATTTGGAAAATAAAACACACATTTATTTAAGATTCAGTCGCTATTGTATGTCTATAAAAATATAAATTTGCATAAACTTCCGCAGTCTAGCCATTAGCAACCACTGTTACATCTAATTGCAAGAGTGAATTCCTTAGTCTACATACAGTACATTATAACTTACTCTATTCTTACTTTTTTAAATATCCTTAATCATATTATTTAATTCTAAATACGATATTATTTCTTTGATAAATTCCTTTTCCTTTAAGTTTGTAGGGAGCTTTTCTTTTTCTCTTGAATTTTCGGTATAAGGACAGTTTTGCAATAAGCTATTTTATTTTTGGAAATATACGAGGTTTAATGTTAATATTTAGACTTTTTATTCTTTGAAGATATATTAAAAATTTATTATCTATATTGTTAATAACAAAATATATTATAAATATATAATATTGATAATAAAATAAATTGTTCCATTTAAGATTTTCAAAAGGAACATAGTAGGGTTAACACGATCATGGCGACGTTAAAACATTTTAATCCCTTTTCATAAATGAAGAAAGTCAGCTTTTAGATTTTTCTGTTTATGATTTCCTATAAAAATTTTACAAAATATTATTCTGGTGTTACTTAAAGTGTTCTGGTGAGATGACAAATAGTACCGCACCGTGATTACAAAATATGATAGTAAATATTAGTATTAATGGAATCAAAAAATATCATTTATGATATTAAAAAAAAAATATTCTTCGTCTATGATGTTTCTATTTAGCAGCCAACAAAAAAGGTGACAATCTTACTGTAATTCCAGATTTCGGACTAACGACTTCCGATAAAGACTCATACTTAACCATTTGCCACCTGTGAGAAATAAAACTGTGAATCCATTTCTATAAACCGCCGGTAATACCGAGAGCATCTAACTTGCGAATCGGTATCGTTTTAGTTTAAAAAAAGCAACAAGAGTACAATTTAGACGCAGCTAATACAAGTTTAGCCTACATGTCTATCAACTGTTCCTAAACAAATTGTGAGCATACTCAGAGTTCGCTGTATTTGTTCCATTAGCTAACCGAATCAACAAATATTGAAATGGATTATATTGAAACGACTCACCCCGTATATCTTAGCGAACACGACGAAAAGCGTGGCCTAGGTTCACGACGCAAACCTTAACGTGAGAAATCACTTTCATCGCTCCTCCTTCGCGAGGAATGAAAAAAACAGAAACAGAAAGAGAGAGTCTCATCACGTAACCGGCCGATCGAATTACTCCGAGTCAGAGCTTAGGCTAATTTCTTCCGGCCGATCAGTTTTTTTTTATTATCGCCTCTTCCTCGCGACAGTGCGTCGAACTGCAGGTTCCTCGATCTCTTTAGGATCCTCGAACGCTTATTGTTCAAAGAACGATGACGAAATTGATCAGAGCTCGAAAACGTGTTCCGGGTAGTTATTAAATATTCCGGTTAAAAGCTCGCTCGGTGTGTGCGAGCAATAAAAATTGCGTTCGCGTGAACGCGACCTTTCTAATTGTCAGGGCCAATGGAAACGGAGACACGTGGTTCGAAGCAAAGAAGCCAAAGAAACGCTAAATTACCCTGCAATTATTAACAAATTAATATTCTTTGGTTCTGATTCTGTTTCTTCTTGTCGTTCGAATACATGGTGTGGACTTCAAACGAGGCGAAAGTTACGTTCACTTGTTGATTTCTTTATTCTTATTCTAATAAGGCAATGAAAGACGCAAAAACTTCGAGTTTGATGACCATATTGGTTTTCAAAGTTTATGTTTAATAAGTGGTGATTGAAAGACGCAGGGGAAAAACTGATGGAATTTGAAGGCTATGAATATGAAATTATCATGAGAAATTGCTTTCGTTTCGTAGACAAAGTATTAATGATTTGAAATGCAGAGTGACTACAGATGGCTGTTTAATTAAATAGTTTGTGGTGCAAATAAATAAAAAACTGATGTTATTGTAGCTTCGAGAGAGAGAAAAAAAACAAGTGTTTCAAAAATGTTTTCCCTAAAAAAGGAACTGAAATGTGAATATAAACGATTTACAGTAGATTTTTCATGAGTCTGGTTCTTGGAATTTTTTTTTGTTTTTCCGCTGCATTCTTCAATTAGATTTAAGTAATTCCAAGAAAAGTATACATATTGTTATGTCGCCGGGAGTGCTCGTTACAATATAAATATTTTGTATAGGTTCACAGAATTAAAGGATTAAATCTTAAAGTTAAGACTGTTAAAATTAAATTAAAAAATTTTAATTAATAAGATCATTTTATTATATACAGGGTGTTCATGCTATTACTAGCCAGCGTTTTTCTTGCAAATAGTAAATATTAGGAACAAATGAAAGAGAAAAAAGTAATACTGTTTATTCGCAAGCAACATAAGGTCTATGTAATTTTTTTCTATTTGTATGTACCTACTACTTTCTGAAAAATGAAAGTGACTTCAAGCTTTTTAAATAGAACGCTTGTAGTTTTTTTTTATGTTATATGAAAACCTGTGTCAAGCCAAATTCATTCTAGTGCCATACAATTAGTTTCAAGGCCATACAAGGTCAGAGATGCAAGAAACATTTTCAATATTTCACAGATATTTCTTATTATACAATTTAAAATCAAATTATATTGGAAATTCTACAATTTAAATTCAAATTATACTGGAAATTATACAATTTAAATTCAAATTTTAACAAAATCATAAAATTTCACTCTTTGTGTTCGCTGTTCCTCTATTAATCTTTCCATAATTGCTCTCTTAATTGTTATTTTAATATTTTTTTTTTTATAAGATGTAAAAGAATTTAAAAAATTCATCTAAGAAAAGTTATTAAGACTTCAAACCCCTTCATGGCTTTTGACATAACCTGTGCTACATAAAATAAAAGAATCGAAGATATTCACATCGAATCCTTTCAAAGTACAATAATTCATTAAATGATTCGACGTTTTGTTTGTTCAATTTATGCTTGCAACAAAGAAATCATCTCACTTCGATCGCAAATCCCTTTGATTCCTTTGATTCCTTTGATGGCCACCCCCGAGGAACAAGAACGCCCCTCGGTTGGCTTAGTTCATTGCACCTGCAAGCAAAACGGTCTACTTGTCAGACGAGTATTCAGATCGAAAGAGGTGACCGGCTTTTAAAATTGTGGGTTAACGACAAGCGCGCTGTCTGGCGGCTTTGTGCCCTTTTTAGGGAACCGGCGCGTCGGACCGAACATCGGTGAAAAATCGATTCGAGTTATTTTCGGGGAACGAGTCCTCGTAGTCGATCCTCCTCAATGTCCCCTTTTCCCTTTCCCGTCTCTCTGTTGTCTGATTCGTGGGATGAATTATTTTCGATGTCGGAGAAAGTGACACCGTCGAGGGGACTTCGCTCAACGCGTCCTTCGCTTTGACGAATTTCACTTCGCGAAACATTGTGATTACGGGTGACCCTTTACCTCGCGATTTGTTTAGACTTTCCGCGACGGAGTGAAGAGAAAATTTGATTCGTCATGAGTTTCAGATTTGAAACTCGTGACAAGCTTATGGAATGTAAAATACGTGTTCGTGAGGTCAGTACAGGCTTTGGGTTTTTGTTAAAAATGAGAGTGAGAGAAAGTGAGATGATTCGAAAGAATTGTAGGAACATTAATACGCTTATATCGAGGAAGGGATGTAGTAATTCCATAGGTATAAAAGGATAAATTAATGGTGTAATCACCACCAATGAGTGCTTTTTTTTCTTTATTTGTTGTTTTGAGAAACGTAACAGTATTTGCTGTGATATAATTTTTCTCGTTGGAATTTTATTAGTAGAGTGCGGATTTTTATGCAAAATTAGATTTTTGCGAACACAAAAAATTGAAACTTAAATAACAGTTGTTTTGTTTTCTAAACACTGAACTGAAATTATATCTCAAATATTTTGTAAAATTTGACGTCTGCCAACAGTTTCAGCTGTATTTTTACGTATCTACAATTGTCATAAATGCATAAAATTCGCAATCTATTCATTGGTGTTTTTAATAGTGCAAACGATTAATCATTTCCCCTCGATTTTAGTTTGATTAAATAGAATATGAATTGAGTTCAACTGTTCGTATTTTATGTAGTAGAATCTTATTGATGGTGCTAGGTATGTTAAGGTATGATAATTAAAAACTATATTTGTATTAAAGACAATAAATCATTAGTTTTTCCTACAACTGTATAATATACAAAATGTTTTCACTTTCATTCTTTATTTTTTTCCGTTTTTTTTTGGTGTATTTTTTTATCGTTTAGGCACTTAAAAATTCTTCCTAAAATATTACGATAAATAATACATTTTACTTGACCTTTTACTTGAGCCTTTTTGTTTCTATAAGATAACTATTTTTTTTCGTGCACGAAACATAATTTTTTTAGTATGAATCAAAGTTTTTTTTTTTTAAACCCAGTCATTTCTGAATTTTCATTTTATATTACTCATTGAAAGTCGAATAATAAATACATTCATGAAGAATAAAACAAATAATGTTATTAATTTCTATTAAACGATTATTTATAATCATTCCTATCATTTTTAATCAAATGTTCTGTACGAATTTTTGTTATTAGTTTAAACATATATAAAAATACTTTGATAGATTTTGTGATTGTATTTTTTAATTGTATTTGTAAGAATCATATTGAGAACGGGTCCACATTAAAATATTCACTTGAGAAACAATTATTATGTCAAATTTAGTATAAGTGCTTTATAGTTTACAGATTCTGTTAAGTGTCTTTCATCTGGGGAAATAGGCGATTTCCTCCCATTCCATTACATTCGCTGTTTATAGACATGCATATGCTCTTGAAAATGTCAAGTTCTGATTAAACCACTCAAGTAGACTGAAAATTCCAGTCACGATTGGCTCATTCCACGCGAACTCAGCGCTGCGCGACGCGATCTGTGCTAGAACCGCGCTTCTATTCAATTAATTTTTAAACGGCCAATTTTAAAGTGTCCGTATTGTGAAAGTTGATCCATAAAGAGGATGAATAGGGCTACATTCTCAATTTTTTTCGAATTTTTTTAATTTATCCTTTTCGTTTGAAAGTGGCATTTGTTTAAAACAATTGCAAAGTAAGGGGTTAAAAAAATTATTTTCTCAACTGAAACAAATTTTTATAGACTCTACTTTATAGTAGCACCCCACAGCACATTTTTGTCACTTTGTCAGTTCAACATTTATAATTGGTTGAAAAAATGTCAACACTACATTGCAAACAACTGTAAAATCAACAATTTTGAAAATTTTGAGAAATCCTTCGAGATACGTTTATATGTCTATATATAAGAACCAAAGACTATAACATATCCAGTTTTCGATTAAATCCAAAGTGGTACTCCGAAAAGTATCCGGTTTCGCGTAGAATGACCCGATTTTGTATTCTATTGAATTTCGTTGAACATTTTCCCCTGACCTTTACGTGAAAATTATACAGAGTAATATACGGTAGAATCTCATTTAACCGTCGTCCAATTATTCCTAATTTGTATTATTTACAATTAATTGATTATTATACTCCGGATCAACTCAACTGGCCGTTTAAAGTTACTTCTTCTTGTAGTTTTCTGGTAACGAAACTTCTACGACGCACAGTGGACCGAAACGCCTATTTTCTTGGATATCAGCAAACATTTTTTATTTCAAAATTCTACACTATAGCCTTAGTGAATCGCTATTAAGTAGTCATAGCATATGAAAATGCAAAGAAAGTTATGTTAAATGTACAATAAGTTTGATTTAATTGTATGTGCATTTGACCATTACGAAGCATTGACGTTTTCATCTTTTAGTTGCTCCAGTCTAAAAAATTATAATTGCCTAAATTCTAATAGTTTATAAATTCTCTGTTTTATACATTATTGAGTACGTTATTATCAATGATTTTGTACAAAAAGTATTTAAGATACACTTTACTTTTATTATATGACGAATCTACAAAGTAAATGTCTGTAGCAATTACTGTTCCAATAATTCAATTAATAATTTACAATTTTGCTCAATGTTGCCCAAGGCTTTAAATATCTTTATTTAATCTTCTATAGGTAAGGTTTTACATAGTAAAAGAATTAGCTGCTCCTAATAAAGTAAATCGAACCTAAACATGTAGGTTTTTCACAACGAAGCAGAGGAAACTTTGATCATTATTGATTTTTAATTAACTTTTCATTCACATTTATTTTATATTATACTTTTTGCGTTTATAGAACTAATTAATTATATTTTTTAAATAAAAAGTATTCACATTTAGCAACATTTAATAGTAGATAATTATAATATTTATTGTATAAATAAATTTACGTACTAAATATTCTACGTAATATGATTAGTAAATATGCGATTTTTTATAATTAAACTCTAAATCTACTATGTCCGGTTATTTGACTCATTCGTTCCACTGTGCGACGGTATCTTCCATGAACACAATATTTTACACAGATACAGAAAGTAATGAACGAAAATAACGGCCTTGAATAGCCAATTGTTATACTAATAAAAGTACTGTATCACTTTGAGTAAACCTCCAATTGTCATTCACTAATAATTTGTTCAAAATTACAAAGTTCTTCACCGATAGAGTGCTTTCACTTCTCACTCCAATATCGACCAATTAATTGAATTTCCACTGTATACAATTTATCAAGAAAAATCGAAAGCACCCTGTATATCAGACAAAAACTCCCTACATCTTGCCTCTTGCAGACAAAAGGTCAACATCGTACAACATCCATCCCGAACGGAGGCTGTAAAGAGTTACAACTACAGAAACCCCTAATAGAGGGACTGTCATTGATGGATTGCGTCACTTCTGATAAATCTTGTTATCCGCGTCGGTTGAACTTGACTTTGATTAGGCAAGGCTGGCCCCGGAACACTTTCGGTGTCTTTCGCCGCAGAGGTTCCTCGAATTTATCTTATCTCATGGGCATTTAATTCTCTGCTTGAATATCATACGATGAACATTGCTGTTCCGTAAAATGGCTCTCTCTCTCTCTCTCTCTCTCTCTCTCTCTCTCTCTCTCTCTCTCTCTCTCTCTCTCTGTGCAACAGTCTCCGTCCTTCGTCTCTCGTTGCCCTTCCACTTGGTCTCAACCAAGTTTCCCCCCTTCTCTTCGGGGCACAGTTCTTCTCCGCCGCGACGCTCACAGGAAAGAGGGGCGTGGGAGGGGCCGAAGGGGGTCGAGGGGCGCCTGGTACTGGCGCCGTCCTGCTGCACGCATTTTTCCGCGTCGATCTGTGCCGCAACTTAGCCCGCTTTCTGGGAGAAGCTACGCGTTGGCACGTGACCGTACGCCCGATAGAATTCCGTTTGATCGAACGTGCTGGTGCGCTCGCCGGTTTCGCGAACGGGTCACTTCAAACTGTTCAAGTTTCTGGAAAATACGGCGAAGATTCGATCAATTTTTATTTAAAGCGATATACTATTTAGTTTACAGATTCCTTTTTAAAGCGTTTTTTTTTTTCGAAATTTTTAATGAAGAACCCATAAATTTGCTACAGCTATCAGGTGTTTTTGTACATATTAACATTTAGAGTGTTAAACAGTTTTTTAGTATAAAGAAATGAAAATTATCCAAAATGGTCCGCTTTGAAGTTACCAATATTTTTCGAACTGGTGACTATGATATCTTAAGATCGGCTTGACCAATTGGGCTCAATTTGTGCGTACATTTCAATACATGCGTAACTATCGCGCCTACCATAATCGTGCCAAAATATATTCTTTTTAAATTTTGACAACCCTTTAAAGATGTAAAAAATTGGGAAAAATCGAAACTTCTTTTTCAAAGCAATGCCACTTTTTAAATTTTCAATACTTTTCTTTCATTGTAGTACCGACTATAGCCACAAAATTCAATTTCAGTTTTTTGTTTTGGATCAATAGAACTAGCGGAATCATGATAATCGTAAGTGGCTCTTTTTTTACATTGATGATTTCAAAACGGACCATTTTGAATAATTTTCGTTTTTTTTTTATACTAAAAAAATGGTTTAACGCTCTCTAAATATTAATACATATGTACGGAAAAACGAGATAGCAATAACTTTTATAAATTCTTCATAAAAAATAACGATAAACACTTTAGAAAAAGATCCCTTACACTAAAATAGCCCCTTAATTTTTTCGCTTCTTTTTGTTGAATATACTGCGATTAAAAAGTATCGGCTATGGTCTAATGAAAAATAAACTATTGATGCATTTGTTCAAATTTGAAAAACTTTTTATAGTCAATTTGAAGCATAGCTTTCAGAAGTAACGATTTTCTCTTTACCTTTCATCTAGCGATTCAAAATTTTGTCCACGCAGTGGTAATTCTATCTTCTCAGGGAATAAAATGAAGTTTCAAAACGTTTTAAGTAGTTAACTTGCAAATCAACAAATAATTGTATCAATTAAGTATAACATAAAAAAGATTTTCAGACACAATGAAAGCGGTATATTTGAACACTTTAAGATTATCTTCAATGACATTAAAAATAATCGACAATCTTTGAAAATGGACTTCATGCAATAGTAAAACCCCAAGAAAAATTTTAGAAAAATTGATTTAGTAGTTTTTAAATTATTTAACCTCTTGTAAACTATAAGAATAAACGTTGTTGAATTATTGCAAGTGAAGGAGAAGAGAAGTTGAAAAAAGGTTTCGATAAGTCTGTGAAATAGTTTTTTTCATTTCATACAATTAATAGTTCGATATTTGATGTTTTATCTACTGTTTAAAATAATTCATATATTTGTAGACTGAAAAAAATTGTAAGACAACGGGAAGACGCAATATTTAGAAATATACATGAAATATATTACAAAATTAAGAATGAAGTTGCTAATAGTTGCATTTCAAGCACATTCCAAGAAATAAGTTTATGATCAAGATCAATATTTCTGACTGATTTTCACACTGACCATATAGATCAGTGGGTTTTCATCACAAGAAGAAGCCTTATTAATATCTTGGAAATTGATAACTTTTTGGCTAAAATTGTTACTAAATATTGATACGATGACTTAATTAAAGCATTCAGAAGTCTTCGATAAAAACCTGCGCAACTTCTGGACATGCCACAACGTCAACAAATTAACCCAGACACCCCATTGTCCCAATTAAAGGCCCCCAATAAAACACCCGAGACCCACGCTGCCTCCGCTTTACTCTCTCTCCTATTTAAATTCAGGTCCCCTATTAACATTATAAACACAAAAACAATTTTCGAAACAAGTTAATAGTCAGTTAATACCGTAATCATCCACGCAGTTAGAGATCACGTTAATTTTGTTAGCTGAACGTATTCAATTACCTATGCCCAACGTGTAATGGACCTCCAGAGAGCTTAATTTTACGTGATAAGCTGTTCCCCCAGCGGACGAAAGCCCCCATAAACGCCCCTCGAATATATTATAGGTTGTAACAGTTCCACCTTATTGTTTCGCGGACTGTGTAAACTATATCGCATCAACTCAATTTACGGCTATTTATGGACATTATTTAACACCGTGGAGAAAACTGGTACGTGACTGTAATTTCGCATCGTTTAATCGCGGCAATCTCAGCCGATACCCGCGAGCAGACATGCACGCATCGGCAAAAGGTCTGCATTGCACCTTTGGTCTGCAATTGGTCAGATTGGTGATGCATTTAAATTAGAGCTTCGAAGATACTTTTCGACTGACTGTACCGAACTGCTCTGATTCCGTTCGCGCGTGAAAAAACTCTACTGCTTTATTTATAACCGCGCCGTGAACGCTTTCGACGCAGGAGACCTATCGGAGACCCTTGAAACTCTCGCAATCACGCGCGGAGGCAAAGTGCGCCCTTTAAAGACGCGATGAACGCGTTCGATAGTGGTTCAAGTGAGTAATGAAGATTTTGGGGAAAATTATTATTAGAGTGTCCCGGGAAAGTTGACATGTGTCAGAATTTTCAGTTATTAAGGGGGGATTTCCATATAGCAGGTCAAAAAATTTTTTTGTGCTTGATCAATAGTAATGCACTTCAAGGATGTAATCCTAAAGCCCTAAGCCAGAATTCCAGGTATTTGTAGAAATACAGTTAATGGGGCAGCAGCGTGTCGACTGCGCGCGGTATTATAAAATAACAAAAGTTATGGTGAATGCGGTAGTTCTATCGGAGATAGACATTTGAATTTTTTGAGGAAGCTGAAGGGTTACTTTATTCAGCATGAACAGCAAATTAACATTGAACAACTGCAAGTTTTACAAGACTTTGCCACTTTTCGTTTTTCGCCGCTGAAATTTTAGATACGTTTTTCTCGAAACTAATTTCTTTCAGTTGGTGGGCACGATTAAACAAAAACTACTCAACCAATCTATCTATCCCGGTGTATACAACTATATTACAGCAAACTACAGTCGATGAACCTACATGTTTAATGAAAAAATTAATTTAAGCAACTTTATTTTACACAAATGCGTCCAGAAATTACCCCCCAAAAAAACACACTTTTGGTTTACAAGCCCTGCGATCTTTAAAAATTTATACTTTTCACTAATATTTTTGGTTCATCGACGATATAATTTCATAAATAATAAGGAACATTTTGAATTTCTTCATTCTAGAAAAAATTGAAGGAGCTAGAGTGCCCACCAATTTATACCTCCAGCGGCAAGGCTGCAACAACTTTCTTCAATAGCGACTTCTGCAGCCAATATTTATACTGCAAACAAATTTTTTTTGTAACTTTAAACAGTGTATATACAGTCCCGAAAGTTTCAAAATGATTTCCTTAATAGGTTTTTTGTAAAAAATTTGCAAAAATCGGCTTATTTTTAGCAGTCTATATGGAAATCCCCCCCTTAAGTCATAATCATAGGGTAGCAAGGAAATGATGAATATACTGATGTAATTCATAATATGTACTGCGAAACGGTTAAGGTTTGCTGATTTAGTTTTTGAAGTTCTGTGACCCTGTTGCCAGGACCTGCGCCTGTGCCAATCATATTGCTAACACTGTAGATTTTTGTTCAGGCTTCGTTAATGCATTTAAAGGATCTATTAAGTCCTTAGATCTTTAAAATGTGCTATTCTTACCATATTATTTATGGTATGACAGCATGTTTCTTGTAATTTTTGTAAAGGTTGTACATAATATTGACTGTAGTAGAAGATGTATCTTGATGATGAATAGCAACGGAAAAACAAGAATGGAAATGCATTGAGTTTTGACAGTTGTCACGTCCAGACTTTCAAATGAGATCAATTTCTTAAAATAAGGAACACTATTTATTTTCATCTTAAATTTTCTGTTTTATATTCAGCGTGTATTCTAGTTTTAAGTTCTTTATTTTCTGTCATTCCTTGATTGATTTTGATTTGTTCTTGGACAAGTACATAGCCAAGCTTCTTTTAAATAAAAAATAAATAAATAATTAGTATGACAGAGATGTTCTTATTAGATGAGGTAGACTTCAAATAATGCAAAGTTTTAATGGGACACCTTGCTTATTAAAATGCAAGTACGCATTACTTGTTATCTGCATTAATAAAACATTTACAGTTGCGAAGTTCAATTCGAAATTAGTTTCAGAAATGCATAAATGAGAAACACTTGTTTCTGGGACCATTTTAAGAACATAAATTCTCGTACAAAGTGGTAACTGTAGAATTATACACACATAGTGTAAAAAACGCTTACAGGCGTTAATTATTTCTCCCTAATACGTTGCATAGGTAGCACAGAACGCAGTCGCCACTTAGACGCATTCCTACTCACGGAGTCCGAGCGTTTTCATTCCGCCGCGAGAAAGTTATTGAACGAATTCAGAGCAGAGTGCATTCCGTTTTTTTATGGTTCTAAAGGAGAACAATGTTGAAAGGAAGTAGACCTCCGACGTTCCTATACTATTTAAAATTGATAAAATTATAGAGATATCAATCCTCAAAGGTACCATTAATTAAAATACGAGGGTGCATCAAATATAAACCGGAATTGTTTTGAGCGAAACTGGCTCATAGGCAAAAGAAGCGAGACATCGTTGCATTGACCTGGGAAAAATTTAACGTGAAGATGATCAAGGTGCAGAATTGTTCGTGCGCAATTCGTTAGAGACACGGCCAGTTCATTCTTCAATAACGGGATTAAAACACTTCCAATCCGATGGAAAAAATGTATGCATAAAAGTGGAGATTATGTAGAAAAATAACATGTATTCAAAACTTTGTTTACTGTGACAATAAGAAAAAAAGTCCGGTTTATATTTGATCCACCCTCGTATTACAAAAACACTGTAAAATATATTTAGAAGATTCCTGGTCAGTCATGTATGTAAAAAATAAGTCTAAAAATTGTTTAACTAAACTGCAGATATTCATGTCACATAAAATATGCAGAAAACGTATGCAAATGTGCACAAAAAATGTTTTACATAGATTTGCGCATTATCTAAACTATTTCAAGAGGAATAACTTGTTCATGGTTGTGACACTTAACTATTACTGTTTCTACTTTAATAAATATCATTGGGTATGCAAAATAATATTTGCATATTAAGATATGTATTTGTATAAATGTCTACGTTCTAGTAATTATCTAAATTCACATTTTCTATCTATACTCAATTTTTTCATCTTTTTTTAAAAATGTGCAATAAGCTTATGTCAAATAATACATGAGAATTATGAAATGATATTAATTACTAAGCTATCTTTTATAAAGATTGCTAATAAGAAGACTGAATTTCGAATTTAAATATGCGAAAACTTACCAGATTTTCAAATGCAAGAATATATAGAATATAAAAAATAATACATTTTATAATAATTAGAATATAAAACACACTTTATTTAAATTTTTCTTGTTTTTTCGTTCCTATGATAATATGAATTTGCATAAATATCCGCAGTCTATTAATAATATAAGTACCTAGGTATTAATGTCTTACAGTTTTTCCTTTAACTCATGGATCGCTGCAAGTTTGAATCTCGTTTAATCCAAACGGCATTCGTTCTGATGGCAATACTTTCATCTTATCACGATTCATCTGAAATAAAACGACGCTCAAATAGTTGGCATGCCGAAAAATTCGCATTTCGCGCGAGACAGGGTTTCTTCGGCATATCTTCGACGTCGTTCGGTTTCTTTTTTAACGGAGTCTCTCTCACTGGCGCACCGTGCCAATTATTCCTCGCACGGAAGTTCCACTGCTTGGCGTGAGAGATTGATGCAAGTCGATGCACTCCGCGCGTATGTTTTATTCATACCTTTCACCGGGTCCGATAAGAAAATTATATTTAAAGCCGGCGCCCCGGTGATGTCGCGGGAAAAGAGAAAACCGAGACAGATCTGATCCGATTTGTCTTCGGCCGGTGGAAAGTGATGTTCTACAATAATGCTTTCGAATGTTTCTTCCATTTGAGTTTTCCTGAATTGTCATTAGCCGGTTGCAGTGGAGCACTGATGTATAGAAATAAAATCAAACTTCATATGTATTCCAGAATTCGAGTCAATTTCAATTTCTACATTTCCTTTGACGAATTTTGAATAGTATTTGCTACAAATGATATTTCATTTACACTGAAGCTGTAAATTTTCGACTATTCGAAGTACTCGAATAATTTGAATAATTTCGAAGACGAATAATTTAATAATTAAAAGTATTCGAATATTCGAACATTATTCGAATAATTCGGAGTATTTAGATATTCTACTACTTCTAACTGTTCGAATAATGTTCAATGATTCGAATACTCTTAATTGTTCGAACATTTGAATGATTCGAATATCAAATTCGAATTCTGCTGCTATTGGAACATTCATTCAACAACAAATATTCTCGACAGCCTTAATTTACACTACCTAACGTACTTAATCTATACAAGTAGATTTCGAAACCTAAAGTGAGCAACCGCATGTTTTGAGAACGCAGAAGTACTCAGACATTTGAAAGAATCAAATCGTACTGCGTTTGGCATGTAATTTCGAAACAACTCAATTAGTAGCAGTATTACAAATATCTTACTGAAACTCATGAAGTAAAACTAATTATTTAATAATGAAATTACGTATAATGATTGTAGTACATTATTTTTGTTAGAATATTAATATTGTATCAACATAGAAATCACAGATATTGTAAAATTTGCATAATGACGTTTATAAAAATAAATCCCGTTTTGCTGAAGCCATGAATTCTAAGACTGGTTTTATAAGTTCTGCTTGATTTAATTATCAAAATCTGAAGAATCGTGAACTGTTCTTCTTCCGAGATTTAAAATTAAAAGCCTTCACTCTTCTATGGAACTGAGTTGATATGATTCTTTATGATTTCGACGAATCATTTTGTTCGTGGTTAACTTTGCACTTCTTGAAATCTTCTGGGTTCTGCTGTGGCAGCCATGTATAATTTGCCGCTTCCTAAAACAGTTTTCCCAGTAAGAGTATTAAGTGATTAACGGCACGTAATTTACGCCTTCAAGAGCAACAGTTCCATGATGGGAACATTCTGTGAATGCAAAGATTTAGGATCCTTGAAGCAATCCTACTCTCTTTTATGCCTCATAACTCACTTACTCTTGACCAGAGAGGATTATCACAATAACAAATTATTTCAGTGATTGCTCGAGTAAAAGATACTTCACTTTTATCCGTTATTCAAACATAATCGCAGCATCTTAGATTTTTTGCAAGAAATATTAGAAAATAAACTTATGGTTGTTACGGTTTTAGAAACTTTTTTTTTAACACAGTATCACTCAATTCGTTAATTATTTATTATCAGTAGTCTGGAGATTAGTATGCAGAATAAAATGTTTAATAACGCATGTAATGAATTCAAACTTCAATAACAATATGTTTTATTTTTTAAATATTGTAACACTTGAATTATATTTTTGATATTTTGTATATTTTAGCATATGTCAATAACCTCGAAGATTTTTGGAATACATACGTAGAATTGTCGTAAATGCATAAATTCCCCAGTCTAATTGTCAGATCATATTCTATAATATTGAAACTACATTCCAAGTTATTTTTAAACATAATATCGCTATTACTTTTTTACTAATCATTGTTTACAAACTAAACGGGGTCAAAATTGCCCAGCATCAGTTGTATGGCGCTGAATAAGTGTGTGTAAGTCTCCAAACAAGTCTCAGTCCCTCAGATATACAGACTCAAAACTAAATTCAATCGATTAGATCAGCACCTTAATTCCTGGTCTTCGTAAAACTCCCGAAACGGTAGAAGCTCAGAAATATTGCACAACTCATTTTCAGTACAATATCGTGCTTCGAGTCCACTATCAAACGATAAGGTTCAGTCGCCCAGAACACGATCTCGCCGGAGTTCAGCTTTGTTCCGCGCAAAATTCAACTAGAGAGCGAACTGAACCATTTGAAGCGCTAGAAATCCCGTTACCTCGAGTCCCCAAGTTCCCAGACGAAAGTGCATCGTACCTAGCAGCAAACCCCGCTGATTCACGAGCCGCGAGCACGTCGAGTGCTCTTCCAGGGCTCCAGGAGTCAGGAGACGTATTTCTCAGGCAGAGGACCCTGGTGCTCGTTTTTTCCCGCCTCGAATTCCTCGCGAGAGGAGGAGGGCAACGAGAGGAAAAAAGAATGCTTGACCGGGCTGCAACAGTTAGAGCAGCCCGTAGTGAGTCACTCTCGGTGACTGGCTCGTTGTAATTCATTGCGATGATTGAACCCCCACCGAGCTCCCGATGGCGCGTACGGCTTCATTCACATCAGAGAAGCCGTGCCTGTGATACGATGGCCTTGAGTATGGAATTTTTGGAATTGCGAATCAGTTTCTTGCGTCTTTGAACTGAGGAAAATAACTTTGAAGTAATGTTTAGGAACGAAAATGGATTCGATTTAGGAATCGAAAGGCAGATAAAATTTGATTGAAAGTACATAAAGTGTTCTCAGTTGTAGCTAGAATGAAGGTCACTGTAGTCGAATTCCTACTATGTGTACTTTATTTGATTACGTCAAAGATAAGTCAGTCTATCGAACTTCAAATTTGTATTCTTGAAGCAAAGGAATTATAGCACGGCAGTAAATCTGCTTAATAATTTATCTTTACCATGTGGTATTGTACTTCTAATTGCTTAAAACTATTTAACAGAAGAGATTGGACAAAGAAATGTGAAAGAAAAATTGTGAGTAGTAAGAATATGCAGCGACCTTGAGCAGAGGTTTTTTTTTTTTTTATTTAAAAACAGTTCTTTTATTTAGGAACAGGATTTCCGTTTGTGAAAGTCAAAATGATTACGTAATGATACGCGTTTCTTAACACCCGACGCGCACTTACAACAAAGTTTCGTTGTTCATAAACAAGCATTGATTTATATGGAGATGCACGCGCTTGGCGATAGCGATTTTTTTGTTTCTTTCCTTTTGCAATACAACGAAAAATCGTTTTGTCCTTTTCAGCAACGATTTTTTCACGAGTGCGCGCCGAATCTAATTACATATTAAACAGTTAAACTCGGAAAAATTTGCGCATTCAATATCTTCATCTTTCATTACGGTGTAGAGTTCGTCTATTGCGTTCTACAAGGAAGCAATTCTTCATCATGTTATGCGCGAGTTGTCAGAATTTTTTAACCGCATTTTGGAAGTGCAATTTCCTTCTGGCAAACTCGTTACATTGCCCATATCTTGGATTTATTTAGAGCAAAGGAATTTTACTTTCATGCACTTTCACTCACAAGTTTAATAAGACAAAAGTGAGTTTCCTGTACTTATATGAGTTAATCTTAGAAACATATCTTGTATGAACTCGTCAATGAGCGGTCGAGTTTATAACGAGGCAGAACATAATCTTGATGAGGTATAAACTTATAGAGAACTGTCATTAACGTACGTGTCAATGATTCGGATTTATCTTGCTATAAATAAAACTATAAGAAAATGTCAATAATCTCGAGGAAGAAAACACAAAGATACGAATATCATGAAGCTTACGACGAATAAATACTACATCTCGATTTCGAAGATTTGTAATTTACAATTTGCTATACCTAGTACCATTAGGTGTTTGATAATTAGGCTTCGGATACTTACACATTTATAGCAATTTATTAATTACAAAAACTTATAAAATTGCGCAGAGATATAAAAGTATATAAAGTATCAAAAGTAAAATACATTTAGGGTCATTCGGGGTAAAAGGACGCAGCGGGTAAAAGTACGCAGTGCCGTTTTCTCTGAGGGGGGTGAGAGGACAGGGACGCTGGCTCGTCAGGATTGAGTGCGCGTGGGCCGCCATTTTGAGTCAACGCCTGTTGAGCGGTGTGAGTCGCGCTTTCTGAATTAAAAATAAAAATTTAAAATTGTGTTATTTCGATCTTTTTCGTACCAGCGAAAAGTTTTTGGACGTATTATTTATGTATTTTTAGAGGTAAGTTGTTTTTGTTGATTTTATATAGTTACTGAACGATTTTTTCCAGAATAACATTTTAACCTAATTTTATTGGAATTCGAACTAGCACGAATTGTTTTGGTTATCGGTCAAATGGGGTAAAAGGACGGGGGTAATAGTACACATTGGTCTTTAGGTTACTGTCTACTTGTTTTCGAACTCTTAATAATATTTGGAGTAAAAACATATCTGCTCTAATAAAGGCTCGAGCATAATTTCGTTTTGTTGAATCTATGAAAAATTATAATTTTACGATAGTTTCCTAAATTTGAAGTTCCTAATTTCTAGTGTTTTTGTCATCTTTAGCTTCATTTATTAAAAATAATATAAAAATATGTTCCATCTGTGTATTATTTGTTCATTTTCTTTTACTACACCTGAATGCATACTTTTACTCTACATGCGAACTTTTACCCACACGACTGCGTATTTTTACCCATATGTCGGGGTAAAGGTATGCAGTCTGACCAAGTCACTCTTTTGCTTAATTTAAAAAAAAACCGTTTGGCCTATCATCAAATACTCGTTACATTTTATGAGTCTATTAAATATGCTACCGATACCGCAAAAAAGTGCTCCTAATACCATGGTAGTTTCGGCTCAGTGCAGCAAAAACAGCAAAAGTGCGTTCTTTTACCCCGAATGACCCTAATAATATTCAGGAAATAAATCATAAATTTATTTGAAATTCAGTTGTTTTTGTATGTCTATAAAAACATGAATTTGCATAAACTAATTAGTGAGCGAGTCTAGTGATAATAGTGGAAATTACTTTCTAGATGATTTTACAGTATAAAATCTGCATAACATTGTCAAGACGTCCATGAAAATCCTTACTCCCGATAATAATTGACGCACGTGTGCGCTATAGTTACATAATTTTTTAATGAGACCTGACAAATCAATATATTTAACATGCGACGGTTTGTAACTCGAACCGATCCGATAGACAACATTCTCAGTCACAATTTGTTAACCTTTTTGTTACGCGCAATCGTACGCGACGCGTTGTTTCCATTTTATGCAACTACGCGTTACGCTCAGTGAATGATTAATAAGGCCGATAAGAAGCACGCGTTGCGCCGAGGCAGCTGGCGAGATAACTTCTCTCCGATTTCGTAAATGTATTACAACGAACTCAGGAATTCTGTGTTTCCTTGGGTACAGAACTGAAAATGTAATCAAAGAAACGGGTCTTGCCTTTAGAATTTGTTTCAACTGAGAAGTAAAAAAAGCTTTACAGAGAATTTCACTTGTTGGATTAAAATTAAATTAAAACCAATTCGTTTTCTTTTTTTAGAAAGAAATACCTTTTGTATACTTTTCGAAATGATTGAGGATTTTATTTATGTTAATGTGAGTTTATCAAATTTTAAATGGTGTTGCCTTTTTAACTGAGGGATTTATAATGTCGATAAAGTTTGTTTTTCCTTAGTTCTTTTCATACTGCAAATTTTTTAAACTTTTAAACTTTTTACTGGTTAACAATATGGAAGAAGAATAGCATCTACATTTTACGAAAAGCTTGATTCAACTCCTCATAACTCAAGAATTATATTCTATTCATTTTTCCATATTACTTTTGGAAATTGCCTTAAAAAACATGTGGAGATCTACAAAATCTCTTCAATGTAGCGTGTCATACATGAAACTGAAGTATTTATTCAGCTATTAAATTTCTTAAATCATCACATAAAGTTGTTAACTCATACATAAAAATTCGTTCACATTAGGCAAAGTAAATTCATTTTAATTCCTCTTGAAAATATAGTTCTACTTAAAGTAAAATTATATTTTTAAATAATATCATTTAAAATAGTCAAAAAATGTTGTTTTATTTTTTAAATATTAGGGTAGATGCACCGTTGTATGTTAAATAATTTAAAAGTTACGGAATCAATTTTTCTAAAATTTTTCATAGGGTTTTACTAATGCATAAAGATTCAGTCCTTCCATTTTCAAAGATTTTCGCTTATTTGTAATGTTACCGAAGTTCTACTGTAGTATGCATTTGAAAGTTAATTAACATTTGGAATACATGTGAACAAACTTGAAGTCACTGTATAATAGTTAACCATTAAAACTCAAATGGAAAAAAAAAAAAAAAAAAAAAAAAAAAAAAAAAAAAAGAGTAGAAATGTACCGACTAGTCGGTCACTTTTGTAGTCGGCGACTAATCGGCAAAAAAAGGCTTTCAATTTTTACTACTAATAATACCATAATAAGTCATAGAAATAGAAACAATATTTTCCGTTACTATCATTAATATACTTTTAAGCTTTGTAATATACAGTGACTCATAGGTTTGTTCACATGTATTCTAAAGCGTAAATAACTATTAGATTCTTAGTTATACTCGTTGCTTTCAATTTGGATCGTTTCTAGCTTCAAAGTTTACTTGTGACTCCATTTTCATGACTTTTATTATGCAAAGGTAAATATCTTTCTTAGAATATAAACAAATTCAATGCATTGTCTATCACTGTAATTATTATATAAAAGATTAAAAATAATTATTATTTATTTCAGCCAACTAAATAAGTACCAATTAAATAGAAACTTTGGTCATTATTTAACAAAACAAAAAACTCTTTAAAACGAGAAACAGAATGTAGTAAAATAAATGTAATAAGTAGACTGCGGATTTTTATGCGTAATAAAATGTTTAGAAATGCATATAATGGATTGAAACTTGAATAACATTATGTCTTCTTATCTAAATATTGTACCTCAAACTATATTTTTGATATTTTGTATATTTTAGCGTTTATCTACAACCTCAAAGATTTTTAGAATATTTGGAATTGTTATGAGCAATGTAAAACAATTTCATCTTTCAGTTCGTAATACAGTTATAAGTTTAAAACATTTGTTTCTAATTCAGGTGACTCGAATTATAACAATTGAACTTTTTTATTTATTAGAGGCGAATTGTGTCGAAGGAACGTCAAATTTTTTGCTCGGTCAGGAAGGAAGCGGTTTTTTTGTTTGGTAAATATGCATTGCCAGTTTCAGAAAAACCAATTTAATCCTTAGATTCATTTTGCAGAGGTGTTCGAAAATTATTTTGCAGTGCCGACTAATCGGCCAAATCCCTAGTCGGTACATGTCTAAAAAAAAAGTGATTGCCATTGCAAGATCATTTCGAATAAAGTCTAATCCCGATCTCCGCTCGAAACGAAGAACGCGCGTATCCATTGTGAAGGACGCTTTACGTTCAGTCCCGCTCGTCGGCATTCGGATCCGTCTATCCGAGTGGCACACTCGCTCCATTCCCATCTTCGCCTCTCTCCACAGTGTCTACCTGTTGCTCGAGCAGCGAAGGCTACGCTCTACCTGCTCCTCGGCCCGCGCTCGTCGAAACACGTCGCGTCCGCGCGCTTGACACCGTCTCCGCTTCGTTTCCTTGACTGCGGCTGAAAGTGCAGGCTCTGCGACGCCCGATCCGAATCGTTGCCCAACGAGTGTATCGATATTACAGTGATAGAACGGATCGTTCCCTCGCGAACCGGCGCTGCGGTCCGCTTTCCGCGAAATGTTGATCATGGGGTGTAGTGATCGTGACCGACGTGATTGAGCTTTCCTGCCTCGGATCAATTGCTTCCGTCCTGAGCAGTAGCGATGTGTAGATCGATTAGAACGGTTGTGTTCTGAACGCGATGTTCTTTGAAGTGCTAGTGAACTTTTTGGACGGCTGCTGAGGAACCACTTCGGTAAGTAGTTTTCGAGATGGCAGCGGCTGCTAGACTGTCTGTGTTGATGTGTAGTCGTGGGGCGATTAAGTCGTTCAAGTTGAAACGGAGATTTAGTGCATAGAAATAGTATTAAATCATCCCATAAATAAATAATGAAGAATGTTTGGTTGCTAAAAAGTTTGAGTTCGTGTTTATACCGAATCAATCTTGTCTAGGTTATTACTGCCTTCGATTATCTATGTTTCGAATAATTTTGGAGTTGTTCATTAAATTCTTAGTCTTGTAAGTTGAAAAATAAAAGAAGAAACCTAATTGTTTAGCATTCTGAGAAGCGGAGTTCGTGTGGCGTTGCGATAATAAGTGATTGACGTCGGGAGTTCAGTTTTGGGGAGATTTGTTACCGAGGTGTTAATAATTCTGTGTATGCTTGTGTTGGTGCACGGTCCTCAATTTGGGAGACTTAGTAGCTAAGTTATTTGCAGCAGAATATTGTCTTGGAAGAATTAGCAGGCTAATGACTGACGTTTCACTGTAGCTAGGATTCGACAAAACGTCTGTAATACGGATTGTTAATGTTGATGGTAATATTAATCCTCTGTCAGGTTTTACAGAAAGTCTTTCTCTCGGAATGTCGTAGCACTGCATTTATCGAGAAATTTCCATAAAACGAGTACAAAGAAAAACCGTTATCGCGATGAGACCTTGCGTTCATTCTGTGATTCTGTGTCCACTCATCCGATGAAATGATTCATTGAAACAGTCATTGATTCAATCCCCGCTTTTGTGGACAGTCACGATGCAATTTCTTCAATTAACGGAATTATTAGTATCCTCGCGTATTCAATATTCATTGTATAATCTTGCAAAGTAAAAACACAACGAAATAGAATAAATATAAAGTTCACAGATTACTGAAATTATACAAATATATTTCTGTAGATGTGTGCGGATGAAACTCATAATTGTTAATAAAATTTCAACATTACACGATTTTTCGTTTCTCTTTTCTCGATATAACGATCGAATGTTGTCATAAAAGAAGCGTAGAAATTAAAATTCTGGGAAGATTATCTAAGATAACGCTTATCGCTCATCGTCATCGTTGATTTTTATTTGATAACTCGGGCGCCAATGAAATGGGTTATCGTTGTTCAAACGTTGGTTGCGAATGTACTTTGCGTAAGTCTTGCGGATACAAGATTCACTTGTTTATGTGACAATCGTACCTACAATGATCTTCCATGACGATGCTGATTCTTAAAAATTACTGTCTGCCACAATCGTGTTCTGTGCCACGTGATTTTATAACTGTCCTTCCTTGCAAGAAGTTTTATAGCAACGTGGGTTAGTTAAAAAAGGATTCAAACATAATAATCGTCAATGACAAAGCCATCGAATTTTAAAAGATTATCTATTTTCTTCCGTCTGGCGTCCAAATAATAGTCATTATATTGCACTTTACGCTAATTCTTCAACAAACTGTTGTGAGTCATTCCGACGAATTCTATTCAGCTGTTCGATATTTTGATAACACTCGTTCGCTCGAATCGTTCAGGTGTTCGTTAGAACCAGCTGCGAAGGTTTCTACAAACTTTTTTGTATCGAAGGAAATGATTCCTGAATTCCGCTGGCCAAGTTCTATCATAACATTCTTCAGACTAACATAATATCGTCACCTCCAGTCAGTTAGATTATGCCAGCAATCAAGATTAATCCTTGAGATACCACGCGGCCATAATTGACTGCACTGTAGCCTGTAGGGCGTGCAATTAGCGCGAACGTTGCTGTCTTTAATATAAAACGATCTAATTGCTTGGCAATCGCATTTCTCGCGTTCTTGGAAGAAGATCCTTAGATAATAATTTATGATAAATCGTTGCAGGCTGTCATGGGTAACAAATGAGCTCTATATTTTATCTGAAAGCGATGCTTTGCGCATTGATCTTCGATAAGACGCTCATTTAGCCTTCTTCACTGTGTTGCGCAATATCTTAAGCAATAGTTAACTAATTACTTTAGGGTCAATACAGCCCTTATTAACTAAAATGTTCTGTTTAACCATTTTGTATTTTGTGAGACATTTAGAAGCGATTGGAGCTTCGCGTGATGAGCTTTTGAGGATTTACAGGTTTTTCTGAGTCTCTGGGAATACAGTGGATTCTGTTTATCTGATCCTTTGACCCCATTAAGCGGTTCGCCCAATTAAGATAGATGTACCATTCGTGGTCACTTTAAGGATTTCGATACCGTTAACTAATGCTTAAGTTAAGAAAAAAATGCACATATCAACATGGACAATATATTAATATAGTCTAAAATACACAAAAAATTAAAACACTATGAATTAACTTATATTTTACCTTGCTGTGCTTTTCGAGTCTATTTGGCTCAATGTCGATGCATTCATTGTATTATTTTAAATAACTGCTCCAATTTTAAGAAAAATATAAGAATGTTCCTGTTAATATCTACGTTTGTTGTTCCTTGACATTCTGTAAAAATTTCATTTATAATGAAATTGCTAATAATTCAAGATGTAGTGAATTAGGTTGAGACCATTTTTCCTCATTTCTAATCACAAAAGTACTATTTTTGGCCAGCTGATTTTTCATTTATGGCAACTTATGAAATTAGTAATACAAAAGACCCAGAGTCAGAATTATAACTTTTAATTACTTATATATTTATTATTTAATTATATACATATATTTATTACTGCACAAATAATAATACAATTTTTGCTGCATAAAAGTAGTAATAACTGTTAGTGTTTTTTTATCAACTTTTATAGGTACTAATTATCTTTTTGTACTTCCTTCTTTTTTCTATAGTTTAATCCACTACCCATATAGAAATCTATAAAAAATGTGGAAAATTATGGTCATTGACAGTGGTCTTCTGTTTTTGCTAGTATTCTTCCGTATTTTTTTTTGTTGCAATTAGAATTCCATTTTTAATGGTTTGTAATTTGTAATGCATTTTTGACATCGATTATGGAATAATTACCAAAAAGTTTTCCTTTTATAATTACCTCTACGTTTGGATATTTTGTGTTGTTAAAATTACTTTTTACAGTATTTTCATTCCTACCTCGAATTATTATCCATGAACATTAAGAATAGTCGCTTTTATACGACATAATATTTGTTACATGCGCACTAATGTTCAGAAGATTTTAAACAATAAAATCACTTCATTTAAAGAAAAATCTACAATCATTTAAAAAAATGGTCTAAACACAAAAGGACGCTTTAAAGTGACTGAAACTATTGGTGTTATGCAGAATTAAACTGATTATGTTATTTTGAACGTGAATTTTCAACATGGAAGCATAACAATGCGAAATAAATTCTATCATTAACATTTAATTATCAGTTCAATGTCTATCATTAACATTTTATTCTCATACGCCTTGTTCATTGCTTCTCTCTTCATCAAAATCACTATTAAGCCGGGAATCCACCAGAAAGCTAAGCTAAGCTATGCTATGTTTAAAAAAAAATTAGCTTCAACACATTTTTATGGATCCATTTCCACCAAGAGCTAAGCTAAGTTAATGAAAATGTATTGTTTAAACACAGCATAGCATGGCATAGCTTAGCTTAGCTTTCTGGTGGATTCCCGGCTTTAGTATCAGTTAGAATCCACTATGGTGCGCGGTCCAGTTCGCTTCCAATCTGAATGAACTTCTCCCTCGTTGGGACATCTCACAGCTACCTTCGTTGAAGGGCCCAGACACTTCTACGAGTCACGTCGCCTTATCCCCAGGAATGCGTGCCTCGGAATGCGCCTCGGTGGCCAGCACGGTTTCCGGGTGCATCTCCAGGAACAGATAAGAGCAGAGGCACAAAAGACAGTCTGGAATTCCGGGGCAGAGGAGTCTCACGTTGGCGCAACGTGATCCTCGTACTTGTCGCCGCGAATGCGTGAGTCGAATGCGATCTTCCCTTTTCTGGTTCGTCGCCGGTTTTCTGCTTTTCCGGCATTCCCTGGCCGGCCCCCGAGACGAAGCTCTCCTACGTGACGTGGTTCGCGACCGATGGATTTGCCGGGGCCATTAGCTCCCCTCGCCGACGCTCGAACCTCGGCCACGGATTATTTGGAGCCCGGCCAAACGAGCCACCGAACAATTTTTCGCGATGCGTGATAAGATTGATAGGGCGATGTCCCCGGTGTCGGGGAATCTCGGTCGTTAACGAATTTTCGCGAAAATCAGGGTGTTCTGGGAGGCGAAATCCGGGACAGTAATTGGGACGTTTCGTATGCATCGCTTGGTGGGTTTTGATATTTGAAACGTGTAAGCTATTAGTTTTAGAATAAATGACGTCCGTCGTGGCGACGGACGATTGACGGACGTCATTTTGACGCTTGCGTGACTCTAGGCTTACAAGGAATGGCTCATACAACACTAAAAATAGCCTAGAAATATTTTATGGTAAATACTATCGTACCTTTACAAAATTTCTAAATCTGGAATTCGAAGTCTTTAGAAATTGTTGGAAAATCGAAATGCAATGCAATCTGAGTAAATTTGATCGTTTGAAGAAGCATAGAAAATGTGGAAGAAGAAATTTAAAAACTGTTCAATGAGGATTCCGTTACGTTTCATTTAAGCACATCTGGGTAACAGATTTAGGATTGCTTTGGAAAACATTTCTTTTGAAAACCGTTGCGTCGTCCGAGTCACAATATAATTTCTTTCCGCTATTCAATTCAGTTTTGTATCCTGTTCGACATCGCGATTTTATATTTATCCTTCCAGGGAGAATGGGATATTGTTTTACGATGGTCATTAGCCAGGTAGGGAAGCTTTGTCGCCGCTCGAGCGGACGTACCGACCACCGCGCCGACTGCTTACCTTTCCCGCGTTCGGTCACTTTTTCGGAAACTTATAACTGTCCACTGTCTCTTAGCAGGTATTTTCGCGCCTATTTTTCCACCAATTACAACCTTCGCTTGCACCCCCGATAAAACTCGGGAAGCTTCGACGAAGCGAAGTTCAGAACGGCGCGTCAGAAGGCAGAAACAACTCATCCGCGGATCATTGAACACTAAACATTTCTTGTACACTTATTAATATTTAAAATATACATTATAATTTACTGTTTTCCGAAATCAAACGTTTCATTTAATTCAATATAATCTTATTATCCTAAAAAAATAGTAGGATCCCGCAAGTTACCGATAACAAAAGGCATCACTTTTTATCGTGAACTCACGTGTCAACAAAAATTAATTATACTTTAAATCTTTAACTCAAACTTTTCAACTGTCCAACTTGAAATTTTCGTATTTTCAACTTGAAATCTTCAAAATCTTCAATTCTGACTCTGAAAAATCTTGAAATCTACAAATTAACTAGCTACAAATTCTCAAATTTCAAATTTTAAATCTTAAACTTCTAATGTTATCTTTGAAAAGTCTCTAAAACTTGAAATTTTTAAATCTCGAACTTTAAACCTTCAAATTTCAAACTATAAACTTTCAAATCTTCAATTTTAACTTTGAAAATCCCTAAAATGATAGCAAACAACATGTAAAGATGACTGTATAAAAAAAATTCCTAAAACTGTAACTTGATGTCTTGAAATAACATAAAATCTTAAAATCGTCAATTTCAACTTTGAAAATCTTAAAATTAAAATCTTCAATTTTAACAATGAAAAATCTTGAAATCTCCAAATTAACTAGCTACAAACTCTCAAATTTCTCAACTCTCGAAGTCTTCTAATTTTATCTTTGAAAAGTTTTTAAAACTAAAAATTTTCAGATCTAAAAATATAAATCTTCAAATCTTCAATTTTAACATTGAAAATTTCTAAAACTGTAACTTGATGTCTTGAAATTTATAAAAAGTCTTAAAATCGTCAATTTCATCTCTGAAAATCTCTAAATCTGCCTTGAAATCTTTGAATCTCCTACTTTTTAGCTTAAAAAGGTAGTAGAGATTTTAATCTTGCGCAGTAATCAGAATCCTATTAGCCTATTCTCTTGTATTGTACAAGCTATTAGCAGCTAATGTTTTACAGATCATTTCGACAGTGTTTAAGGATTCTAACGGTATCAATACCTACTTGATATCGCGACCGACTCGGAATTTTTCCTTATTAGTTGATTACGATGATCCACGTTGTAGAATAACTTGTTCAATGATTTGCAGGTAAAGAAATTTCAGTAATATTTGTCTAGGGATCTTGGACAGGAGTCTTATAGTTTAGTATCTTTTGATTGAGATTGGTAAACGCGTGGCTGGAATGTATGAGGTGTATGAGACTGCCACGGGAAGGAAGAATACGAAGGAATTTGGATGACTCATGGATAAAGATCGAACGTGTTCGAGGAAGCTTCACCGTCACGTCTGACGTGGTGCACTGGCATCTTTGCAGTCTTCTGCTGAGAAGAAGGCGAGAAACTAGTTTGCTGTGATGCTATTTGCGATGACAAGAGAAACTGCAGTGTCGTGATTTCTGTGACGGTTAATTTGCACTGGAAATCCTACGGTCGATCAGAGACCAGTCCTTAATTTCATTTCATTCAGGTTTCAGACTCTTTAATAGGGCTCCAATAATTTAATTCATCGTATTCTTGTTTGCTATCATTAAAGCGATAATTGTAATTACGAAAGCAACTTACATTGCAGATCGGAATTTCAAATTGTTGTAGTTGACAAAGGAATGCCGTTTGCTAAGAAAAATTCTACTATTTAAACAAATTTAAACATTTTTCATTATTTACAAGTTTCAAAAAAGGAGTTGACATGGTGCATGGAATGAAAAGAAGTAGGTAGTTTAGTTTGTTTTCAATAGTGCAGAATAAATAGAAACTTAAAACTCTATCCTCTAGAGACAAAAAACAAAGAGTAAGGAGCATCGGAGCTCCAAGTTTTGAAGTAAATCGAATCGCCTTGAAGTATCTGAAGAAAACTTCCAAAATAAAATCTCTGGAACCTATTTAATGAAAATATGATTGAATGATAATGGGGTTAACTGACAGTGCTTGGCACATTGATCACGAGTATATTATTCTATATCGCCGCTTTTATCAGCACAATTTTCGTGGCACCATTCTTCACAGACATTACACAGATGTGTGCTGACATTAAAGAGTGACTTAAAATAATTGAATTGGCTATTGGAATAAGTACAGGAAAGAGTAATATGAATGATCGGAATGCTCGTTCTACCGCGATGTAAAAAAATATGAACTGAATTCTTATTTTAATACACTTTGCCTTGGTTTACCCTGTAGATACCGGAAAGTGACACAAATTGTATACATGTAGTATGTAGTATACCATACGGGAAAAAAATTTATTTTGCCAAGGTCAACCTTTGTCAATAAACATAGGTTGTTTAACGTTTTATTATACGGAATTTATAAGGAAAAATTAAGCGATATTTACATGTATTTGCTACCTGTAATCATTAAATGAATAACAATTTTCCTTTAATACTAATTATTACTACAAATCACTTGTTACTACTGATATTGAATTTAGTACAAAGTTCATTTGTATTTTGTTTCATCTCAGTAAATGTGTTATTAATTCTTTATATCATTTCATTATGCATATTTATTCTTGCCTTATGAACATGTAAATATCGCTTGACTATTTCTTTTGAATTCCGTATTTTTGTTTATAACTTTGTCATAAAGCGTTAAGCAACCTATGTTTACATAACATTTCTTTCTCGTTTGAACCCATTGGATATACTGACAAAGTTTAGCAATTAAAACCTGGAACATTCTGTATAAATAGAATATGTATATTGAAATTTATTTCAAGTGGTTCTCATTTTATATTCAATTGCAAAAAAAAAATTGTTCTGGTTTGAAAAAAAAATTCTGACGAAGTATCAATTTTAGATAAAAATGAAAAATCTTTACTTCTGAAACTGTTTTTTGTTAAAAATGCCTTTTCTGTACAGGTAAATACCGAATTTTTATGCATTTATGGTAATTCTAAATGCACAAAAATCTACTAGGTTCTTGACAGATGTTAAAATGTACAAAATATAAAAAACATTCCAAATCACAGTGCTTACAAAATTAAAAATACTCATATTCAAGTTCCAATTCTTTAATTGTGTCACAAATTCTACTTTGTATAAAAATCTGCAATTTAGTTATAAAATATACTACGAAAACAGAAAAAGCTCTAATTAATGGAAAATTCAATAGAATAATATAAAATTTCATACTGAAGAAAAATAAATTTTAACAGCACGTGAACTGAACTAGAAAATCGCAGAGTAAAGCTTAAAGCAAAAAGAAAAAGTTGCTAGATCTTAGGGATCTATCGACGCATTGCGAGGAGGTTAGAACAACTGCCGCAACGCGTCGAGAGTGCAAGAAATCGCTGCGAGTTTCCGGGTACATCGCGGTCGCGATAAGAGGACCGAAACGTCGAGGCAGCGTCGAGGGAAAGTCACGGATCGGCTTGAGTTTCCTCCGGGGGCGAAATAATCGGGCGAATCGCGTATGGAGCTCGGTCGATAGCGGGGACGCGAGCGCGAAATAGCGGCCGCGGGACCGACGATAGCGAGCGATGGTAACGAGACGGTTTATAACAGTTTCAGTCACGATCAGACGGTCGCCGCCGGTTCGAACGTGCGTGAGGAGGGAGCATTTAGTCGACCGAGGCTGGCACGTTAACCCATTTGCATCCGAATCGAGCAATTACCTACTACTAGGTCCCCCAAATCGCTAGGATTTACTATATTTCCTAGGACTCGTTCGTTAGCACGCTTTCGTGCTCGCCTACTTAACGCCTCGCAGATCGACCACCCATTCTGCTGCCGTTGCATAGATTCACGATTTCAGGGTGGGTAATTCGTGATTTCCTCGCGCCTGATACGGGGGGAATAGATGTTTTGTTTATTGGATGATCGCTCTGCCGGTTGAGCTATCTGGACCGTAGACATTGTCTTCTTAATGCGTCTTATTTGTACTTGCGGCTGCTGAGCATGGTAATTTTGATAGTGGCTGTTGATTGATTTAACACGCTCAATCTCTGTAACGAGTTTGACTTATCTGTGGAATTTGGAAAATTTCATTTCTCGAAGTGGCGAAGTGTTGCGAGTGAAATAATAAATGCTTAACGCTTTCGTTGCTACAGAAATGTAAATACCGTGCTACATAATGTGCCTTCGCTTTCAGTTTTTTTTATTGTTAATGAGAGGCAACAAGACATTAAGGCATGTTAAAAAACCAGGAGCGTAGATAATAATATTTACTTTATTGCATTTTTCTTGAAATTGTAACGTTGTTTATTGAAATAAAAGGATCAGATACAAAATTATACGAAGACCGTAACAGGATTAAATTGTAATCTGTTATCAAAAGCCTTTGGGTCTTTCTTTGATCCAATCATACTTTTTGTTTTCTTTAATAGTTTTTTCAATTTCGAATAAAATCTGAAGTATTAGAAATGGAGTAAATAAATAATATTACACTGAATTCTTTTAATGATTATTTATTTTACGGACTCGGAAGGACGTCTGTTCACATTAAAATCGTGCTCGAAGTGCAGCTGCATCAAAGCCAACCGCGGAGTTTCGATGTTACATTATTTTAGACAAAAACCGACTCATAATGTCTGCGCCATATTTAATTCTTAATCCTCGAGGGAACAAAAGTTTCATTTATCGATTTTATTATCGATATTAAGGACAGTGTTTCTCAACACGAGATTCATTTTGCTTATTTATTAATATCAGAAATAATTCAACATAAAGAAATTATTATTATTCATATTTGTGTTTCTTGATATTAGTTCGACAATTACTAGGTTGTTGAAGATGAAATGGACATTTTTCACAGGTCGAACGCCTGTCCTTTGTAGCTTTTTTTTTTTTTTATTTAGTTATTTAAGGTCGCATCAACCGTTTTATGGTCATTAGCGACCGCAGTTTACAATTACATTATATACATACAAAGTAACAAATAGAGTGCATATAGCTATACTTAAGATATGAACTAATTTCACATAATATTTACTATTAGAGGTACAGAATAGATTACATGAGTTTGGTAATACAGAAACTTGGATTGGATTCGATGTGTTACAACAAATGTCGGTGATAGGTATAGTTTAACTGTTATAATTTGTTATATACATTGGTATCTTTGAGGAAGAGGAGGAGATTCCTTTGTAGCTTATTGTTAGATTTTTCTTAACAAATGCTAATTTAAATTTATCGTACGACAAATGCATACAAGTTGATCCACTTTTATCGTTTTTCATTTCCAAATATGATTTCGTATTCATTATGGATAAAAAGGATGTTTTGAAACCCAAAATATTGTTTATGGAGAAACGATCTACTCTAATCGATTGAATCACTAAGCGTTGTTTTGAAAAATTTCAGCCCGGTAATAGAAATTGCAAAATAGAGAAATGAGATTTTCATATGCATAAATAATTTCTTTCTGGAAAAGGAGTTGAGCTGTTTCTTTCAACTTTTGTAGAAACTTTTACATGCTTTGGGTTAGAATCTTTGTAAAATTTTTAAGTTTGAATACTGGCGGCTCTAAGATAATCACATTTACTTCAACTTCTTCAGCGAGTAGCGACTCTTAAGCGTAACAACCTCATGATATCGAAAGTTTGTTTAAAGATAGAAACGTAACGGTTGCGTCAGGAGTACAAATAGTACAAATAAGTAATCTATTCTTATCCTGAACATTGCTTATGGATTTCCGGGGTCGATGGCTTTGAAAAGTTCGGCGTTCTTATTTATAAATAAACGCTGCCCCAAAATACGCGATGCACCTGTCAAAAGTCGATCATGCTCGACGTGTCGTTGTCTTGTACGAAAGAAAATTGATTCACTTGACTGAACTTTTAGTTCATCAAGAGATTTTTTTTTATTATTATTTCTTTCATTTCTGCTGCTCATCTGCCACATAAAATTTTCAAGATTAATTGTGCATCCGTTCGACTTCTGCTCGGTTATATTCTTATTTCTGCAGAAACTACAAATTCTATTCTTTAAATCACAAAATTAACTCCTATGTCCCTTTGTTTTATTATTGTTTGTTTACCTTGTTATATTTGATATTATCTTCTAAAGATTAATAGCACAATTTGTTTGTTTACCCCTGCCACGTTCTTCTTGAAAATCCAAATTTGAACGACTCTTATTATTATCATGTTGTTAAGAATATAGATAATGAATTTTTTGTATAATGTTAAGGAATGAGAAACGTAAATATATATTAACAATAAATGCATCATATTTTTCGCATAAAGAAAACAGTTTTTAAATGAAGTAAAATACTCCAATGGATCAAAAAAGATCCAAAGATCATAGCGGGTTAAGTTCTGCTTTGATATTATGGAAAACTAAGCTATGCATTTTATTGATAAAAAAAATAAGGGATCTCTAAATTTGTCTGCCAACTTTCAATAATTGCAGCAACAGCAATAATAAATAATAATATGTATAAACAATTCGGTGACACGCATGTTTAACCAATAGTAATTCAATCGATAATTTCCAATGACGTTCCTATTAGGTTTCTTGTTGCATTTATATGAAGAAAATTCTGCAAATCATGCTGATCATATATTTTCTGTTTCATTTGATATTTTCAATAACTATATGAAGCACGTATTGCTTTTTCTGCATCGTTCGTTTATTAGTAAATTAATACGTTTTCAGCTGACCATGAACATGTTAATCAGCCCATTTTCACTTCACCAATGACTCAGTTAAAGGGGAAAACACTATCTCCGTTCTAAACATAGCAGCGAAGATGTATCACTGTCAACTGATCTGTGGTTTTTAGTTTCGATCCCTAGGGAGAGATTTATTATTCCATTTTAAAGTCCAAGAGATTTTCATTTCCACATTAAATTTCCCACTTTTTCTAGATTGCATTCACGTCAAATATCCTTGACATTTTGTTTTGTTCGCCAGTCTAGGATTGATTCAATCGTGATGCAAGCGAGTGCAATGGTCTGCGACTGTGCCTCGCACCTGGTCACCGTAAAACAAACTCTACACACGTCGGTCGTCGACTCATTTGCTCAGCCAACAAATGGAAATACGTAGTACGGTCTTTTCAACACTATGTATGTGTACAAGGAAAACTTGAAGTTTCGTAACACTGGACTGATCGAGCACCTTTCCGCGCATTCTTCTCCTTCATTCTGTACTTATCACTCTCGAAAAGCTCGATCTAGTTTCGAGAAAACTCGTCCAGGTGTAGATTAGATTTGAATCAAGACCTGATTTCCATTCTGAGAATAATTGTTCAACTTCAGATTAGATTCAGCTGGAATGTGATACAGGATACAGATATGAATTAGATATCATTCAAAAGAAGATGACGGCTGTTAGTGTTTTTAATTTTTAAATGGTCATAGTAAATCCATTTGTTTTGACGCAAAGGAAGAACATTTTGCGTTTTAATATGAATGTAATGTTAATAGAATAACTTGTCCCTCATTCTATGTATGCATTTAACCATTTTAACACTTTCGTGTTCCTTTTAAAAATTCTTCATGCGTAATCATTTTTATTGTCTGCATTTGATTGCGAATATAAAGAACTAATTGTTGAATTAATCTTAGAAAACAAGAAACATAAATACAAATATTAATTTCTATAGATTTTCTTAAAAATTGAGAAAACTATTAAAAAAAAAAAAAAAAAAAAAAAAAAAAAAAAAAAAAAAAAAAAAAAAAAAAAAAAAAAAAAAAAAAAAAAAAAAAAAAAAAACAGTATGATTAGGTTCAAAAATACCCAAAGATCTCTTGAGGATTGTCATTTTTGTTGGAGGAAAATATTCTTCGGTCAAACAGAAGTTTAGCATTCTCAAACGTCCCAATAGACGCAAAACTTTCAATTATTTTTGAAGGCAATTAGAAAATTCTGTTAACCGATGTTGTTTTGTTAATCAAAATGCCTGTTTATACATTTTCTCAGAACTCGGTCGACTAAAATGCTTGAGGAATATCAAGATCTCTCTGTCATGAAAATTATGCACAATTCAAAACAGGTTGAATAACGTTGCTTCAATCATCCTCAGTTTCAGAATTCTGTTGATCGCAATCGCCATTCTAATAAATTCGCCAAGCTCCAAACGCAACGCGGCGCGATTCTAGTCCTAGAAGATTGACGTTCGCCTACGAGCTAGAATTTTAACTAACGCAAACGAGGAGCAGCATGCATATTCATATCGACGACGCGAGTTTCTCACCGGTCGTGCATTTTCACTGGCCTTTCTGGTCAGCTTGAATGCCCGCTTGTTAGTCATCGGTCTCTTGTCCACGATGTGCTGTTCGCGTTCCCGTGAGTCAGAGCAACGTGGCCGGCATGCAGACGTCTCGGGGCAGCAAGCAGCAACAGCCACTTGAGACTTTTCAGTGGCGACTCTCGCCGCGTTGCTTTTCGTCAATGAACGGACGTTTCCCTTTCTTTCAGAGGCCCCCGTGGAAGCTATTTTTGCCGTCTGTCGGGCGGCGCGGCGCGGCTCCGCGTGGCGCCACGCTGCTCGCCGTCGCGCCGTTTTTCTGCCGCGATCGGGCAGTATCGATACAGAACAACGATCGGGTACGAGCAGCTTTCACAGGACTTGGTGGAAAACGATTATATTTTGCGCGGAAACTGTTCGATTTACTGTTTGATTTTATGTTCTACACCGAGGCTACACTTTTCACCGACAAGTGTTAGGCATTGAAAAATATAAGAAAGAATCTTTTTCTTCGCGTCGCAACTGTGGAGATTTCCCTTTGGGTGCAAATTTTCATGTTTCATTCTTAGAATATGTAGACCAAAGCTTTGTAAGAGAAAAGGGATATTGAGTAGCAGATTTGGGCATTATTCAAATAACATTTTGAATAAAAATAACGAATAAATTGATGTTAGTCGAGAATAATGAATAAAAATGTATGCAAATAAATTTGTAGCCAATTGCATTCGAATAAACGTTTATTTGTTATTCGAATAAAATTCGCCCATCTCTCCTAAGCAGCGGTGGCGAACCTATGAAAAGCGCGTACGAAAATTTTGCTGGCACGTCAACGATTTACAGGCATTTTATATTTTTATAAACATAGGATGTCTGGGATCAGGTGTAATTAAAATAAATACAGGAGAGGAAATGATTAAAACTTGAAATGCCATTTCTGAAACCTTTAGTTGTTTAAAGAAACTAACAATATTCTCCTCTAAATATACTTGTGAATCACTATTTTCAAAACGAATTTTATAAAAGTAGTTCGCATCCAATATGCAACAGCAAAAATCTTATTAATAAGTTAGTGGTATTGATTTATATGCAACAATATGTATATCATTAATCAGTTTTGATGAAACTTTATATAATTTTTAATTTTGTCTTAATAAAATTCTGCAATAATTAATTTGATATCAGTTTTTTCTCCCGGTAAAAATTGCCTGACGCAATAAAAACGCGATAAATAAAATTGTTTGTAAATTTTTGGTACGAGCACAAAAAAAGGTTCGCCACCGCTGTCATATAGAATTATGATACTTGTCCACCTGAGAGTAAAACTGTCGCCAGATGCTCTCGAGAGTCTAGTTTCTCAAAATTTTCACTCTCAAAACCGTATACATTAATAAATTTGACTCCGGACAGCAATTCGCGAGTGCTGCTGTCATTGTCAGGTGAACAATTACCTTTGGGAAAGCATTGTTATATAACGGTTCATATACCGCAATGAGAGCAGTATGATGACAGGGTGGCAGACAATTATGACAAACGTAATAGTCTTCCGCGACCGATAACCTGGATTAATGACCCACTGACAGACTTATAAAAGCCAGGTGCATTCACAGAACGCGCGCAACACTTGGGCAGTCAGATTTCTGTAATCATTACCTTTCATTTCCGTGTCCACGAGAGCGCCTAGACCCGGAACTGAAGTCGAGAAAACTATAGTTTTTAGTAAGCTGGATATCGTTTCTAATGTGACAGTCGAGAAAACGCGATATTCGAGTTACATGCCTGAGGGTAAACCCCGATGCACACGAGCAAGACGAAGACGCTGTGATCATCTGCGATCATTGCGATTTCATGTCAGTAAAGTTGCTCGATTTATTTGATTTGTGAAAAACAGTCTTCTCTCGCTATAAGCTCGCCGTTTTCATCGCTTCATCGAGCCACTCTTCAATTTCACTGTAATCATTGACGACGTATGTACAAAAAAAGCTATCGATTCCATTATTCCATTACCTTCACGAACATGTGCCTTATATGTTCTACAACGTAAAATTCGTTGCTAACTCACGAGCCTGTAACGAGAGAACACTGTAGTATGCAGAATTTTTTGTCGCTCGTATGTGCATCGGGGCTAAATCAGATCGTTGGTTTCGCGATTACATTGATTAGATCTATTCTGAAAAATCTCTGGATACCTTATTCCGAAATGTGACTAAAATGTGACTACAGACTTGTTTAGCTGAATCACATTAAAATCTATTTAGTCAAATTTGAATAATCAATTTCTATGATCGTTTTGTTATTTTTTTGTATAATTATATTGATTTTCGAAAGGTTGCTGAGCAAAGGTAACAAATTGAGCGAGAGTATGATTATGTAGTTACACTACACGATTCGTTGATCTAGGTTGAATGTTAAATCTAGGTTCATAAGGATCTGTGAATTTGTTAACCAATTGAATCCCAGAACCATCTCCTATTTATAATTCAATACATCCTAGTGGTACTAAAATAGGAGTAAAAATAATAATGAAAACGTCACCAATCAAAGGGTTAGATTTTCAATAAAAATGAGCCTAAACACGACACTAATTACAATAATGTGGGTAATGATTTAAATTCGCGTCGGTAAAAGATATTTATTGCATCACGTCGTCTCGTTACAATGGTTTAATCGATTCTGTTCTCTGTCTCTGATCCGCGAGCCTACTACCATAACAACCTGACAATCAAAATCTATCCGAACTGTCAACACCGAAGGCCTCGTATTAGGCTACGATCATACTTTTCTATCACGTATCTCTCACATCCCACAATAATGTAACTGTTATTAACTGGAATACATTACGCTGGGTAATCATTAAACTGACAATGAGTGCTAGTTACTAGTCCATCAAGACTGATTTATTCTGTCTTCAAATTCATTTCATACTGAATGAAATTGTCGAGTCCTTAATTAAAAATCGTGTCCCGAATCGAAAATCAGGTCCCGAATTGAAAATCGGGTTCCAAAATGACGGGTACCCGAATATATTCATGTGTCGACAAACTTTCGGGATCCCGAACCGACCCGACAATCGGGTACCCGTATTTTCGGGTACCCGCAGACCCCTAAAAATAAAATATTTCACACAATATATCATATAATATTTTTCTCCCTCGTAAACTTTTACATTTGATTACAATAAAAAAATTAGAAAATCATTCTCGACCTGAAAGTTAAAGTACAAAATCCGTTTGAAAAATCATGAAAGAAGCAGCATACTTATGCGATTAAAAACTTACGGAATACAAACCACATGAAACCCGAATTCAGCTTCGGGTACCCGAACATTACACATTTTCGGGATTCCGGCCCGACTTGGCCCGACTACAAACTTCGGATAACCGAACATTACAAACTTTCGGGATCCCGATCCGATCCCGAGTAAAATTCCTGACCCTGCTGAACCAAGAATATCGGGTACAATTACTAATAGAAATAGAAATGACTTAGGCGTTCGAATTTCTGAACTCACTTTCACTGACAGAATTCATTCACAGTTCTCTGGCTCTGGCGGCATACTTAACAATCAATCTCCCATTAATTACTCATACTGTATTTCCAAGTAGTTCACAGTCTCTAATCAATAATCCTCTACAAAGTGGCGTAAAAGACTCATAAAAAAGCCTCGAAGAGGTCCATTCATCCGCGTCTAGCTTGAGAACCTCAATTCACAGAAAATCACAGGCTACAAACGACCAATGAGCAACCAGGCGTCCACAAAAGCGTGCTACCGATAAACGATCCACTGACCCGCGTTTTTTCGCCTCTTTCCGAGGCTTTCGCTCGGAATAATCGTGTCGTAACCATTTTGTAACGTCGCGAATTGCTGTGATAAACAACTCGGTGCCCCGTCATCTTCCGCAGGCCCACGCGAAATCTGTCTTCGCGACATTTTTGTCCAGCATCCTCTGAAGACTTCGGGTCTCCGATGTGAAGGAATGCGGCTACGAGGACGAAGTTCTGTGGGAAATGGACTATTGTGGGATAATTACGCGACTGACGTGCATGATGAGGCATTAAGTGGTTCAGTAATCGCGATGAGATATTGTTCTGGCTTGATGAATGGATGAGCAATTACGAGTCATGTTTAGCGAGACGATTAGATTTGAAGGATTCAAAGGTTTGAATGGAAGTCGAAAGAATAATGGTAAATTTAATTTTTTGGGGTTTAGTGTGATCAAGGAACTATTTTATTTTTTATGCACATGATCTGAAATAAAATTATATATAGAAATTTCTCATTTTCATTCTATTATAATCAGATTTTTTTTCCAAATTTTATTACTCGCTTTATTATTAATGTCCTCAGTTTCTTCTTCAAAATTATGCATATACTTCGTCGTGATTGATTCCAAACAGTGTTTACTCTCTTCCACCCAAAAATTATTAAATATGTAGTATCCAATTTTCCAGTATCAATTTCATTTCATTTCATCTTATATTTTGTTTAAACTTGAAGTGATAAAATTCGTGTATTCATTCGATGAAGGTTTCACTTTATTAAAATATCGGTCCAGTGACAGTATTTGAAGAAAGAGAGGTCTTTTTTTTTTTGTTTCTCTCTGTGTTCAACCGGGAGCGAACCGATAGTGTGTATCGGGCCTAAAGGGTTAAAAAAGCATAATTAAATAAATAAATAAAAATCTATATGTAATAAAATGAACATTTCCACAAAATAATTCAAGTCTTATAAAAGTAAAAGAAAGATTTTTAATAAATCGCTAGACAAATATATTGCAAATTCTAATTATAATGATTTTGCACGCGACTATAAAAGCAACAAAAAGAGGTCAGATAATTCGAGGTACAAAAGAAATATAATTCTACGCTCGTAGTTAAAGTTTCATGGAAAGTCGCATTACACTTATCGCAAACGTATCAGGTAATTGAAACTCCGAGCAACAAAAACCAATGATAATTAAGAGCAGGATAATCGACATCCTATTGTACGCGGCCACCGTTTCTAGCTCCCCCCAGAGTTGTTCAAGGATCAGCCGTAATTGAAACTCGAGGTCTGATAATGGAGATCCTACTGTTCCCCAACTTTAATCGCTCTCGCATGCCACCCGCCTTTGCACCTATTCGTGCTCCCCTGTGCCCATTCCATTCACGCTCGTTCGTGCTCGATTGTGTACATTCTAAGCCGCGCTGTTCAACGCTCGATGCTCGATCGTGCTCGTTCGCCTAGGCGTAGGGCCGTAGGACAAGGCTGGACAGAAAGACAACCCAACGAGAGGCGCAGAGCGAAAGGTCGAAACGTGTCATCGGTTTCCAACGTGACAGCCCGCGAGGAAGCCGGTGCACGCGAGGTCAAGACGAAAGTTGGTCCCGGTTCTATTATTAGCCGGGTTCCAGCCAAGTGCAACATTGCGATCGAGGAGGAACGCATGTGGCCGGCAACGGGGCGAGGAGAGCAGAAGGGAGCGCAGACTATCTAGCGAGAGGAATGGTCTTTGCCTCCTGTAACTCTTCCTGCACCGCAGACCTTCTGGCGATTCTTGTTCCTCTGAAATCTGATTCTGCTCATTCGGAACAGTTTAGGATTGTGTTCGAAATTATTGTGGGATGCTGAATAGATAGAAAAATGTTTAAGGGATCTTATCGCTTTGAAGCTCTGCAAAAAATTGTCATTCTTTGGTAATTATTTTTTAGAGAAGAAAATGTTCAACACAAATAAAGTTTTGTCTACTTATTAATACGTTTATTGGAAGTGTAAAAAATATTTTTTGTAATTTGTAATAGCTTATTTTAAAGAAGGCGGTGGCGTAGATGATTGCAAAAAAAACTATTGGATCAATCAGTCTGAAATTTTTACACGTTATTAAGCACATTTATGACTATCGTAGGGACCACGGAAACCTTCTTTCATTAACAATTTCCTCTTTTTACAACGTAGACAAAGTAAAGATTAATCGTATTTCGAAATTAAAAAATTCAAACCTGTTCCAGTTCCCACAATAACAACATCTATAACGATTAAAATTCATTTTTTATTTTTCATTTTAGATGCTTCGCTCTTCTAAAATCACCAACTTCAGCACTCATCGTTTCTTCAAGGCGATCATTTTAGTCCGATATTTAATATTTGAACTAAACTATTACAAATTACAAAAGCAATTTTTTTTAGACTTGTAATAAGTGTATTACCAAGTAGAACAAATTTTATTTATGTTGGACATTTCGTTCACTAAAAAAAACTCAAAAAATGATAATTTTTAAGAGTTTTACAGTGGTAAGATCACTTAAAAAATATGTATGACTTGGTATACAAAATGATTGTCTAATAATACGGAAATCAAGCGTGGAAATTATGATTCTAATTAATAATACACAAACTAATTAATTCCGTCTTCGTAAGAGACATTAGTATCAGGCGTAGCTAATAATAGCTATAATAAGGGAGGAATACGTCGATTATTATTTAAATTGTTTTCAGATTAAAATGACAAACTCCATTTTTTAAGTTTCATTCAAAATCAACGCCCGTAGTTCAGGATTTTAGTAATAAAATTTGTAAAACTTTAAAATGTGGAGTTAATCACTTTGACTTCTGAACGATTCATTTTATAGATGATATAAAAAAGAAGAATAAGATAATATATTAAATAGAAAATAAAATTTTATCACATAAAATATTTTTAGGATATTTTAACCCTATTTTAATATTTTATCTTTATGGACTTGAGATGATATCCTAAAATTGTATGATTGATGTAGTCTCTAGAAGTATAATTAGTATTTTGAAAATAGTAAAGAAATTAAGAGAATTATCTTCAGGTATCTAGTTTAGTGCTACATAATTAAAGAAAGAATTAATCTGTTCAACTAATCTCCTTTTTACTCGCTCATACTTACGTTAGTGCGTTTCTTTTGAAATATGAACAGGCAAATATGAAATAGACTAGAACGATGAACAAAAATTGTTGAAAGAAATAGAAAGAATGAAAATGAAAATTAAATGGCGTAATTTCTATAAAAGTTATAAAAAAAGAAAAAACCAGTGTGCCCTTCTACAGTTATAGTAACCTGACTCAAAATATAAAGTATTTTTTAACATTTTATTTCATTCAGATACATATTTTGAATATAGCTCGAAATGAATTTGCTATTGTATAGTAAAACTGTTTACATTTTTTAATTTAAGTAAAATAGTGCATCTTGTGCATAAAAAACGAATTACAGTACAGTGATATTATTAAATTTCATAAACAATGTTCTATATAAAGATTATTTGATTTACAAAAAAGAAAATGAACGTTCACCGTTACGTTGATTGCTGCCTAGAACTATGCTTCATATTTTAAACCATTTTTTAGCTTCATCACTCTTTTGCATCAAACTATAAAATTACTTCCTACATTATCTGATAAATGGTTCTATTGTGGTAGATGTTTTGCAAAATTAAATAGTTAAAGTAATTGCAGCAATTATGCTCCACTGATTGCTGATGCATCCTCGTGTATCGATTTCCATCTTTCTGGATTATAATACTTCTGTGGAAATAAAAATGTAATAACAATATTAAGACAATAAGATTATAATGAAAAGATACACCGTACTTCTTAGAGCAAATATAATTTTGCAGCCTTTGGAACAAGTTTCTTTACTCAAACACATTAAATTAAAACGAGACGATTTTTCTATTCGATACATGTACATACGTATAAATAACTGATGAGCTAAATTTCCGTCGTGCAAAAATATACATACTTTGCTTTCTTTGCATGCGTTCTTTAAGAGAGATGTTTGCACTCGACAGCTGCGAATCTTGAAAGAATAACTTCCTTCGCTGCTCACGGAGATTTTGGTCCGAAGACTCTGCAGACAATGCAGCACTGTTTCCCTATTTAGGTTCTGTAGACCTGGTTTTAATTACAAATCTTGAAATTTTTAATGAAATAAAGATATTACATTTCTAATCTTTAAAAATAGTATTATATATACAATACTTGAGTAATGAATGAAGAATAATTAAATAGATTTCAATTCCTCAAAACACTTATAGGAATTTATATATATGAACATATATAATAATATAAAAAATATAAAAATATAATCGAGTTTTTACCTTTTTAAAATGTTCCTATTGATTAGTAAACAATTTCACAGTTATACCTCATTCAAAATTGTTGTATTCCTTAAGCGTAAGTATATTTTTATAATCTGCTCAATATATTTATTTAGAGAAACAAAATTTTGTGCAGTTCAATACATTGATGACAGCTACATACATATAAATTTAAAGTTGCTGTACTGTCCTGATTTTCTAATTATTTCCTTGCAAACTAATTTCGCAAAGATCATTCGTTCTCCAAAAAATTCCTAACTGTGATTCTGACATAATTTGATATCTACACCATTGTTTAATGTTACATTTTTATTCTAAATACCTTTTTATAGTTCGTAGACAATTTTGGATTAACATCTATAATTACAATTACAGATGATTTATTAGACCATTTTTAATTTCAATCTCCAATCTATTTAATTAAATTTTGAGGTTCTAAATTCCTCGCTTCTCAAGTAGACTGAAAATAAATCGCAGCAACATCTTCCTCGGATCAGTTTGCACAGTTTCGGGGCCGTGAGATGCAAAAAGTCTAAAATCCACAGATGCATACGTGTTGGTGCAGACAAGTTCATTGCACGTTGATTCACGTCTGCTTCGGAGGGAATTGGGAACCATCAAACTGTTCGTTTGTTTATGGAATATTGTTATGTTTCGGTGGGGTTTGCGTTTAAAATCGTGCGCTGCTTTCTAGCCAAAGCAGCATTGGTATCTGAAACACGATATTGGCAATAAACGAAATTCTCAAGAAGACGAACCTGAACAAATGCACTATTAATATAATTTTTATTTCAAACTATGCAGCCAATTTTTATTGCAAAATAAGCTAAAGTATAACTGAAATTTCAATTTGAATTTCAACAATTTTAGTTTATGCATGTTTGCGAAGGGGATCATATCTTAATTTATTTAAAGTTGCTTTTCCCAGCACCTATCGATATGACGAACTATACAGCAGAAATTTTTTTTTTTCAAATTTTTCAAATTGGCCCCTCGGTGTGAAAATTGCATTTGTTTAAAACAATTGCAAAAATGGTTAAAAAAATTATTTTCTGAACTGAAACAATTTTTATTATATACTCCTATGCCTTTACTCTATAAGTACACAAAAATATATTTTTATCGGTTTGCTATTTTGAGAGCTAAAATTGATAGTAAAAAAGTGAACACTAAACTTCAAAGAGCTGTAAAATCCACAATTTAAAAAATTTTCAAAAGTCCTTTCGCACACGTTTATATACCCCCAAAAACTAAAACATATCCAAAATTCAGTAAAATCCGAGATGTTATTCCAAAAAGTGTCCGAGTTCGCGTGGAATGACCTTTTTACTAAATTACTTGACCCAGTTTTAATGTCCGTGCGTAATAAATTACTAAAATACTTGCCAGTGCACTAAATTACTAAACGTGTCTGTTTCAGACTTTAGCAACAGAAGAAAAGTCATCCAACCCTGACGATCGTTTCCATTTCTTGTTTCAGGATCCAGTACAGACCTGGTGCCCCAGGTGTTGGGGATGTTCGACGAGTTGGCCCGCCGCGGCAATGGCTACACCGATCATGTAGTCCTCCCAACGGTGCTGCAAAAGCGACTGAGCCTGGTGTCCCATCGGGGCTCTATATTCGGCCAATTCTGTTCGGAAACGTCGAAACCCCAGCAGGAGGACGCGATGACCGATCAACCGGGGGTGGACAGCATCGTGGAGGTGGTCGTGGCCGAGGAGATCGCGCGGGAAAAGGAGAGCAACGGTTACGAGACGCTAGAAAGCGGGCAGCGGGAAGATCGAACCGATTGCACGATCGAGGAGAAGCCTTATCGTCGGGAGAGCAACGGACTGACGCCCCTCAGGTACAATAGACGATGCAGGAACGCTGATAGGCCGCTTTCTGGGAGCTCCGTAGCCTCCAGCACCTCGTCCAGCGGTTGCAGCAACCAAGGGAATACGTGCAATGTTAATCCTTATTTGGCGTCCGTCGAGTCCCTGGCCGATACTTGCGCCAGCTCTCAAGGTAAGGGCTGCGGGCTGGAATTTCAATTGAAAATCCTGACTTAAGTGTTCAAGGGTGATCTTGATTGCGAGGGGGCTATAGGGAAGTGCCGTTCGCGGGTAGAGCACAGATTTGCGTTTTATCTGCGCGGAGAAATCGCTCCAGTTATACGGCATGTTCGGTAAAACCGTAGCAGAATCGAGGTGGCGATTATTTGCATAAAGAGCTATGGGAAATGTGCTGCGCGCAGTTATCGGAGAAATAACGTTGACCGTGAAATTACTGTGCTGCTGATTTATATTTATATTGAATGAATTCCGTAGAATCCTTAAAGGGCTACACGTAGTCAGGAGGCTGAAATAAAGCGAATATTGGAGAATTTCTTTTGAACATAAGCAGACATTGGTACAATACTTTCCGTATTTAAAAGAGTAATCTTTTGAAGAATGTTTGCTCATTTTTTTATGTAAACATATTAATTTATATGGAAGCTATTAGCAGTATTCGACATCAGAACGACACTCTCGTTCGAAATCAGATTATGTGTGTAAAATAAAGAAAACCAAACAGATTTCGTTAATTTATTAGTTTATCATCTGAATGATCGAAGGAATTTTCGAAGTATTAAGTTGAAACGAGATGGTGAGTGTTTAAAGTAAAAACTTTGATTTTCGGGATAAAAAACTGCCATTTTTTTGTTCATAAAATGGAACATACCTATTGAAGTAAAAGATCCTCCGATCAACCGCTAGATTTTTATATTTTAAATAGGCGCACCAAATTTGAGAAAGATTGTTGAAAACATTGTTTGCAGAAAAACGCGTCTTAAGTATCAAGAGCTAATTACTAGACCGCAAATTTTTATGCAAAATCAAATTTTTACAAGCATAAATGAATAATTGAAACTTGAAACATGAATAATGGTATTTCTTATTTTCTAAACATAACGAACTATATTTTTTATATTTTGCATTTTATATTTTTTTTATGTTCACAGATTTTATGCATTATTAGTATTGCCGTAAATGCATAAAATCTACAGTCTGTTGATTACATATCATATAATGAAGAAATTAATTGTGTCTATATACCTAAACAATTTAGTCAGATAAATTTGAAACTTTCAAAGAATATTTCTAAGATGTCATACTTTCCGAAACTGTCATTTTTTTAAAATTCGATTTTTTTCAACCTCCTGATTGCTTGAAACCTCTTAATAACATGCACAGTGTCTACAAATTTCTACTGTTTGAAACGCAGTAGCAGACAAAAAAGTTACCACATTTTGCTATTGGTTTTAATTCTATTATTTTTAAACATCAATAAAAAGCTTTAGTATGTGTTGAATTTATTTTCTCTATCATAAAATTAAAAACTATAAAATGCAGTTAAGATTGAATTTATTTATATAATATATAACAATTTTATTTAAAATTCAAACGGAACAACACATTTTGAATGTCGGCACGAAAAAGTTACTATTTTTGAAAAGTAATGCAAGATTAATATTTATAGGGAGGCACTTCTTGCTTTTGGAGGGTAGCGTTGTATCTTTTTCGCATTAAGTGAATCAATTCCTCAAAAATTATTTAATTCCTCCCCAAAAATTAATTTTTTAAATTTCTTCTCATTTCTTCTCACCGGTTTTTTTTTTTTTTTTTTTTTTAAATTTCTTATTCCGGTGTCACAACAGCAAACTCCTTATTGACTTTAGGTTTCATATTCTTATTATAACCTTTTTATAAAGCGTTTGCAGACCTGTTTATGTAACATTTTTTTCTTATGCTTACTCATAGAATACACTGGTTAATACCAGTTTGATCGTTTAATCCTACGACACCTTATATAACTCAGTTTAAAAAAAAAAGTGTGTTTGGGCTAAGCTAGCTCTCAGGTGCAGATTTATCAGTTTGATGTATATGAAATATTGTATTGTTAGTTGTATTGTTAGGTTTAAATTCTTGATGAGGTAAAAGAATTCAAACACGTCATTTCTTCAAAATACCTTTTATATGATTTTATGCAACCTTCCCAATAATTAATTAATTTCATTATTCTTACAAGTCGCATGCGGTTTGAAGCAATAAGCAATAAATAAATAAATTTCATTATTCTAAATTTACGTGAATCAGAAAATTCAACAATTTTTTAAATGTTGCTTTCTTAATTACTTTTCTTTGAAACAATTGATTAACTAAAAATTGTTTACTCGTTAAAAAAAATAATAGCAGATGTACAATAGTATTACAAGAATAGAAGAGAAGTTGCAAAATTTCATATTTTGTTCTGTGAAGACTTTGTACGGTCATTTCTAAGATTGCTGTTCGTATTCAACGTAAGTTTTGCTTGCATACAATATCATTTGGCTTATGCGGAACCCATTTATCCATTTTCTTCACTTTTCTATTTGGTCGAAGTGATGAAGTGGTTCACTATCACTTGACATACAGTCCTTATTGCTACTGTCATGAAGATAATTTTCTATCATTTCTCTGAAATATGACGCTAATGTCATAATATTTTCTGATTTGTCTTTTGATTCATTTTCCAATTCAAAATGATCTGCTTTAAGTTTATTAAACCAAGAAGAATTAGAATAGATATAGAATTGTTTGATTTAATGAAAGAAACTTCGTAGAATATTGCCATTTTTGTTTAATTATTTTTTACAGAGATTTTACTATTAATGTTATATTTATTATTACCAATTTATTGTGCATTTCAAATTTCAACATACGTTGAATAATATGTATAAAATATACATTTGAATAATACATTACTATATTTATGTATGTATTTTTGTTTATTCGCATGGTTGCATGTAATTGTAATCTCGTAGAGATTTAGAAGTATAAAAAATTACCTTATTATATTAATTTTCGAAGTAAAATATAATACATAATTAAAGAAAAAGTGAAGATTGTACTGCAATTTATGTAAAACAATGTAAAACAAAATATAAAACAGCATGTTGATGTAGCATAAAAATTCCATTATCTGTTTGTCTCGCTGATCATAATATGATTCCGAATGCACTGATTTATAAATTAATATCAATATTCATAAAAATATCCGATAAATTGTTATTCGAACTTATATACATCGTCAAACGTTTGTTGAAATACACAGTAAAACTGACAATATTAAAAAATATATACAATTAACTTTTTTAAACAACACTGTATTTTTGTCATTAAAATCTCTGTAAATAATAACGTAAAAAAGATCTAATGTTCTATTAAGGTTTTCCTATCAAATCAGAAAAGTTTCACATAAAAAAGTGTATTACTTTTTTAACAGTTAAACTAATAATAGCATGACTGTTGACAATTCACTAAAACTTAATGCTCGATATCAGTACATATAAATTTCAAACATGAAACATAAAATATTTCGTTTGCGTCAACATTAAACATTAATCTTACAATATTACAATGAATAATTTTCGTCGACAATATAAAATGCAGAAGGGAGCACAAAAACTTTAAAAAATTTCTTGGAATATAGTGGAAGACGAGTCTTTATCTCCTTGTATTTTTATTATTCAATATACATAATTTTTAACGTCAACACGTTGGCGTTTACGAAATATTCTCCAACTGAGTCTTTAATGTCCAACGAACGACTTCCCTTTACTTCTCTCGAGCCATAAAAAATCGTATGGAAATAAAATAGCTGGTTCCATATACGTACTTTATCCTCGTGAAACGAAAGCGAAGCTACTCGTTCGAGGAGTAATTCTTGGGCAATCGAAGCGCACGCATTTTCTCGTACGCGGTAGCAAACGTTTTTCCCGATGATCACGGAACGCCGCGACAGGAGAACTTTATTGCCACCGCGGCTATCATTACTGTCATTGCTGGTTATTACGCTACGGCAGAGAGAAAGTCAGAGTCCTTGGAATTTCCTCCGACCGATACATTGGGAAACTTGGGTTTCTATACATATAAAATGTTTCGAGCTTTGCAATGCAATCATCCCTTACCCCCACTTCATATCGTGGGATAATAAAAAAGAACTATGTTCGTTTGTTTAGAGTAAAATTGACAGATAACCGTATTCTCCTTCACTCCGAACTGCGTCACAAAAACGCGTTAAGGTTGTTTATAATGATACAAAAGTTCAAAGCTTCCCGCAGATCAAGTTAGATCAGTATTTCTTACCTTTCGGTAATTAATTGGTGGATTATTAATTAATGTTCAATTGATTGAATAGGTTCGGGAGACAGCGGAGTGGTGGTGACGGTTTCAGAGTCAAGTTGTCGAATCGGGAACGATGACAATGATCAAAGGAGAAACAGCGCCGGAGACGATCCACTGTCCTACAGACCACGATACTGCGATCCCCATCGAAATCCCATGGAAAGGGTGCTCCTCGAAATTGTCGATACCGAAGCGATATATGTGGAACATCTACGACAAATTATTCAGGTAAACTATACTTTCCTTTCTTCCCAAATCGCATAACACTGTCCGACAAAAAGAAATTTTTCTGTTTTGTAACATACATTGGCTGATCTATAGAGTTCCTCGCCCTTAACACGAATCCGAAAGCAAAATAATTCCATCATGCTCAGTTTTTGAAAAACTTGATTTTCGAAAAATTACACGTTTTTCAACTTTGAATAAATTTTGTGATATAACTATAAACGATACTTGATTTTTGTTTGCACTAAATGATTCTGTAGATTTTCCTGAGACACTGACATCCATTTTTAACACAATGTAAATGGTTGTATATGTGTAAATAATTATTCTAAATAAGTTATTCCCATTTTACACCTATTTCTTGGTCCAGCGTAAAGTCCAAAGATACCACGCGATAGAGCAGATCTTTATCTCAAAGAACAGTTTTCGAAAAATTTCAAAACGAACATTTTTTTTCACACCGGGACTGTATTATGTCATGCGGTCGTTGGCGTTGAGTATCACTGGCGATACCTTACTGCCCATGGAGCTATTTTATCTCCCAGTTGAAAATAAAATGTTTGTTTTGAAATTTTTCGAAAAATATTTTTTAAGATAAAGGTCTGTTCTATCGCGTGATATCGTTGGATTTTACGCTAAACACTTACAGTGGCTCCAAAAAGTATTGGCACACTAAATTTTTTTATAATAACAAACTGAAGCGTTCAGAATTTGCAAAAAAAAATATATTTAAAAACCAATAGAGTTTTGGTCGCATTTTCGAGTGAATCTAAATATAATATTTGTGGATCCGATGGGCGAAGATTTGTATGGAAAAAAGCCAATACAGAGCTTGATCCAAAAAATTTGCGACCAACGTTTAAACATGGTAATGGTAATGCATATAGGGCATCCACGTATCTCGGAACCCAAGCCCATTTATAATCATGTGTACGAGTTCCGAGATACGTAGATGACCCTATATAGTGCTGTGGATGTGTATGGCGTATAATGGAGTAGTTTTAACGCAACGTGTTGCGTGGTAAAGTGTATAAAAACTCAGGCTGAATGAAACTTTATTTTCTACAAGATAATGAACCGAAGCATTCCGTGAAAAAAACAAAAGAATAGTTATTATATAATGTGCCAAAACAACTTCAAACACCACCAGTCACCGAATATTAATCCAAGTAAAAATTTGTACCACGTACTAAGGAAAGGGAAAAAAAAAATTAATGAACAAATACTTCCAAAACAATGGTAAAAAGTGTTAGCAGAAACGACTAAACCATTCATAACATTCATACCCAAAAGACTGCAAGCTATAATTGTCGCAAAAGCACTGCATATGAAATATTAAACATATATTTTATAATATAATTGAAAGCCTTTTATCGCAATTAGAATTGTGCCAATACTTATTTGGCCATCAAATTTTTGTTTTTCTTTTATAATTTCTTTATAACATATTGAGTCTTTGAAAAAAATAAACTCCTTTTATATTTAGTAAAATAACGACGGATACACTTTGTAACAAAATATCATTCGTCAAAATAAAGTTATTACAAAAAAAACTAGGGATGCCAATACTTTCTGGAGCCACTGTATTTTCTAAAATATGTATATTGAAAAGTATCCCAAGAAGTTCTTACAGAATCAGTATTACTTTACCTTTAATGACTGTTTAGGCATATGCAATCATTCACAAAGTGTTAAAAATGAATGCTAGTGTATTCAGGAAAGTTTACAGAATCATTTTATGCAAACAAAATTTATGTATCTTTTATAATTAGACTGCCGAAGTTTATGCAAATTCATATTTTTATAGACATACAACAGCAACTGAATCTCAAATAAATGTGTGTTTTGTTTTTTAAATATCATAAAATGTATTGTATTTTTGATATTTTACTGTATTTATATCTGTAGGCATCTTTATAGATTTTGTAATTTTAAAATTGCCATAAATGCATAAACTTCCGCGGTCTATTTATAATTACGTCGCAAAAATCGTTCAAAGTTGAAAAATGTATAATTTTTCGAAAATCAAATTTCTCACAAACTGAGAGTAATGGGAAAAAATGGATTGCAGATTCGTAATCAGCGCACAAAACTGTAAATGCAGCTTACTGACTATTGAAAAACAAATTGAGTGTTGAGCAGTGTAATTGTTCAAGTCGTAAAATTTGGATTCGTTAATGTTTCAGGGTTATCTGATATTTTGGAGAAACGATCCGACATCGTTTGCGCATCAAATGCAATTAAGCGACTTATTTAGTAATATTGAAGATATTTTTGAATTCAATAGGTAAAGTACTCCCTGATTATGAAGAGATAAATATTCATAGTGAAATACAATAGCACCACTTTTCATTGCGAATAACATTTATTTGCAGAGAGTTCCTTAAAGAAATAGAAAAATGTGGCTTGGATCCTGTTTGCATGGCAAACACATTTATAAAGCACAACTCAGGATTCAAAGTGTATACCGAGTATTGTACTAATTACCCAAGGTAAATTTCTATATCCTCGTTTCGTAATTACTAAATTCTTCGCATATAATTAAAATTATTATTATGATAAACGTTTCCATCATATAATAGTTGGGAGATTATAAACTCCGTTTGAAAGTTTTACGCGCTTCCAAGCTCTCGAATGTTACCTTGAAATTAATGCAATTCCTTTCAGGACAGTTTCCGTCTTGACTGATCTGATGGGTCAAGAAGAAACTGCGAACGCGTTTCGAGAGAGACAAGCAGCTTTAGGACATGCGTTACCTCTTGGATCGTTTCTTTTGAAACCGGTTCAAAGGATTCTCAAGTACCATTTACTTCTAGAGGCAAGTTTTCCTTCGTATATTCAGAATTAAAAGTAAAGTACGACGAACGTAAATATCGAATAAATTTGTAGAACTTGTCGAAGGAATATGGGGCAGACTGTGACCTGAGAGAAAATGAGGATAAAGGGAGAAAGGCGATCGAAGAAGCGTTAGCTGCAATGACTGGCATCGCTAAACACATTAACGCAATGAAAAGGAGACACGAGCACGCCGTGCGTGTTCAAGAGATACAGTCGCTTCTTTATGGCTGGCCTGGTCCAGATTTAACTACCAGCGGGGAATTAGTCGCAGAGGGTCGATTCAGAATGCGAGGAGCAAAAGCTCCTAGACACGCTTTCTTGTTCGACCGTATGCTTCTTCTTACTAAAAAGAAGGAGGACGGACTTTTAGTTTACAAAGCTCACATTATGGTACGAAACCTCGATCTTCAATTCTTCGTTACTTCTCTGATTTCTTATCATTAGACTGCGGATTTTTATGGGGTTAAAACGTATCTAAATATACAACAAACGTGCAAATAATATGCAAGAAATATGCAGAAACTATTCAAACAATGTGCTAACATTATGCAGGATTTATACACATATTAGATTTAAATTTATAAATTATGGGAGACCGGGGGTAAGTTATTCCGATGATTATATTTTCGAAACAGAAAGGAATAACGCGGTGCTATCAATTCTTTTCGACGCGTGAATCAATCGTCAAATCTTGTCATCCCATTTAGTAGCGTCCTGACAGCGAATTGTGTAGTTATGAGCAACACCCTTGTCATCTAGTAAATGTTCTTCAATAGTTAGTTTTTGGTCCACTTGGTCTGTTTTACGTCAATATTATTCACTGTTTTATTCTTTTGGATCAAATAACATTTAAAAGTGTTTATTTGGATGATTTCCAAATATAAGCAGAATATTTTCATAAATTGTCACATGTGTCAATAGGGGTTAGTTGTTACCTTGATTTGGAGTAAGTTGTTACCGTAACAACTTACGCCATCGTAACTATGTAAATAGCTCTGGCTGAGTTTTAGGATGATTTAGCTGAAATGTAGTCAAATAACAAAAGGAAATAAAGAAGAAATTAATTTAAAGGCTAAAAACAAAGAAAATGGAAATGGGAAAAGGAAGCGTAAAGATTAAGTTAACCAGAAGATTCACCAAGAAAAAATTAAGTAAATGAAGTTAAAGATTGTTACTAACTTATTATTATAAATATCTAAATTGGTTTTTCCACAAATTAATACGTTTAAGAAATATATTATAAATTATCGTATTGAGAAAAGTTTCTTAGGTGAAATGTTCATATATTTTGATGAACTTTTGTATATTTATAAACAAGTTCATGAAAATAAATTAACATTTTATCAAAAAAATCACGTTTGAGAAAGCAATTACATATTTAGGCTCAGCATTAAAAAAATAAGTAAACCATTCAATTAAAACTTTTTGGCTAGGAATGAGATATACATGCGAAATAGATTTTGTGGTCCCAACTTTAAGGGCTGTTTCAACACTTCAGACTAAATTACGGCCGACATAAAAAAAATACGTATCAAATTCGCTGATGTTTCTTGTTAATAACAACTTACACCAATGCAGTAACATCTAGCCCCACGAAGGGGTGAGAAGTTTCGCGTCAATCAGTCACAGATAAATGATTTTGTATAAAAAAATGAATTTAACTACAATAATGATTTTGTATAAATAATAAATTTAACAACAGTCAATAGTAAAGAGAATAACTTATATTTTTTAAAAATCGGAACTTTTGGTCCCGGTCTCCCTTGCAATTACTAATTCTATTGTAGATTTACTTTTCGTAATTTACGTTACAATATATAATAATCATTTCTCCAAGATTTTCTACTGTAAAATGGTATCGCTTGTTCAAAAAAATTGATTTGTAAGCAGAAAATGATCTTTTCATATCACAAGATATGATTGGAACATATTTAAATTTATTCCAGTATCGTACTGAAACATCCTCTGGTCCTTAAGTAGTACAATTTTTTTTGTATAGAGTTCGCAGATAATTTTACCAGTATATTTTTCAAAGAAATTTTATAGGTATTGTATAAACATCGCCAAGGAATTTTTGCGGCTGTCATCGGTTGACATAAATCGCTATAAAATTGATTCTTATTTGACATTTGATTATTTGGACTTGCTATTGAATTGCTATTACACCATTGTATATTTCTTCTATAAACGGCGGTACTTATATGTTGAAATAACTGCGATTTTCTATCACAGTTAATCTGCTTATTACATGTCTCGCAGATAACAATATCTCCTTCGAGGATAAAACTTGTATCAGTTACTTCACTTATCCATTTGTTAAACAGGAATTGTTTGGCACTTTTCGCTTTAGGCATTTTACGAAATTACACGCTTCTGGCAATTAGCATTCCGAAAATGATGAAATTAAACTAACATCCTAATATATTTGGGTTGCTCTATAATGAACGTCACCATTGATATTTTTTTTTTTTTTATATTATTGATAACGAATTCATATTATACTGAACAGGCTTATTATAAATTGATGATACGACGGTTACGTCGGAATATTATAAAATATGTGACATATTCAGTCATCTACCACTTTTGTAAAATATGCAAAACATATGTAATATGAAAAATATGTATTTGCATAGAAATCCGCAGTCTAGCTTATTATTGACATATTAAAAAATCGATTATTTCACATCCGCAGTGTTCAAATTTAATGCTCATCGAAAGTATACCAGGGGAACCACTTAGTTTTCATGTAATTCCTTTCGACAATCCCCGATTGCAATACACTTTGCAGGTAAGATATACACAATTTATATTATTATCCATGAGACTAAATAATTTATTCTCATCAGGCACGAAACTTGGAACAAAAAAGAGAATGGACTCTTCAAATAAAAAGGGTAATTCTAGAGAATTACAATGCAGTCATACCTTCCCACGCAAGACAATTAGTTTTACAACTTGGCCAGACGCAACCAGAAGGTACATTTCATACCGTAAATTAAAATTTATCGCTTAACGCTAGATATATTGTACCAATGCAACTGTTCCAGATGACGCTTTGGCAGATAAAGGATCGGCGAAGAAGCAATATTCCGCGCCACCAGAGTACTTAGAGAAACGTAAGCAGGAGAGAGAAAGAAGGAGATCTGAGACTGGGCTTAGGCAGAAGTTCAAAAAAAGTGGTAGAAAGTCTGAGACTACAATTGAGGTAAAATTTTGTACGCTTTTAATTTTATTGTCACCGATTTTCTTCAATCTAATATCCACTCGTCCTACAGGATTCTCCAGCATCGCCAAGGAAAAACCAGAACGAGAATTCCTGCAATGACTCCAGAGATCATGGTCTCAGAGCTTCAGATGGACGCGGATCGAAAGTTAAGGTACCAGAGAAGAGAATCGATTTACAGCCGCACAACACGTATAAAATTGAGCCAAGTTTTACACGTTACGTTATTATTTCCTTAGGATCGCTTCACCGGATGGAGGAGAAAATCTGAACCAGGTTTCCAATCTTACGTATGCCTCAATCAGTCTGACGAAGAGCAGAAGGAGGACGCGGGCGACACTGGGTCGGCTACCGTGGAAACTGAGTGCGCCATAGTCGAGAATAACAAGAATCCGTCTAATTCTCCACCACCTGAAACCAAAGAGAGCACGGAGCAACAGTCTCAAGCGCAGACAGTTGAAGAAATAGTGGGTCACATTCTCATGCAAAACCAGGAATTCCAGAAGCTTCTCGAGAAACAACGAACGAACAGCATCCTCAACGTCAGGCAGCAGCAACGTTTTAACAAGCGCATCTCTGCTGACACTTCCGACGACAGCGACTCCGAGAACGCCAATTATATCACTATGAACTCGAACAACAACAAAATGTCGTCGCGTGTTCGTATAACGCAGCGAGATCGTTTGGTCACGACGAATAACACATGGAACTCGTTGTCCTCTTCCAGAGACCGTCAACCCACGATACAACTGCTCTACGACAATCTGAACAAACCAGAGAACAATAAAATCACCGAAAGCAGCCTAAAAAACAAACTGAATCGCGTGCAGGAGAAAAAGGCGCTGTTCGAGGCGTTCAAAAGGCAAAGCATCGTTACGGAAAGCAAGATTATTAAGACCGCGCTTAGAATAAGGGAAAACTCGACGTCCAGGAGTGAAGAACCAGCGCTTATATCTCCTCCGAAAGAATTAAATACACAGACCAGGAAGAACGACAAAGATGTAGTTGCGAACGGCGGTTGTGCGCATCCAGAAAATACTCAGGAGGTTGCGGAGTCGGACAAAGGTTTCGGGAACTATGACAACCTTCAGCACATCTGGGAAGGTCTGCAGGAGGAGAAGGATATGGTGGGGACCGACAGTCCAACCCAGCCAGCGGTTTGGCTCACCAAACGTTGCGAAGGATTACCCACTTCTCCTCAAAAGTGCGGCTCCCTTCCGCGCAGTTTTCAAATTAATCCCAACTCGAATCAGACTGTGACCAAAACACGATTCTTACAGAGGGACGGGAAGCCGATGAGCGAGAGGCCTTTCACGATAGCCTCGGACAAGCCTGCCGAGATCAATCTGGAGGACATGGAAAGGTACGCCTCGACCTGTCAGCCTCAGGGTAGGATCGCCAAATTCCCCACGTCTGTCTCCACTTCCACTTCGACGTTCTTCTGTTCCTTGGACGACACATTAACGGACGCCTACTCCGAGATCCACATGTCCTCTACGAACACCAACATCCATCCAGACCACAAGATTTACAGGGCGAACGCGAGCGGCAGCACCATATTCAAGAACGTCCTTTCGAAAGCCGGGAACCGTCTGCAAGGCCTGAGGAACACGATGAGCACGGAGACTCTCGAGTGTAGCGAAGAGCTTGAACGAACCAAGTATTTTCGTTCCCTCAGTACAGGTAAGTTAAAAAAGAAAGGCAAGTTAAAGCACTCCAGAGAGGCTTCGTCAGACGTTGAAGAGCTTGTAGGCTGCGCCGCCAGAGGAACGTCAGACCAGAGGCTCCCTTCGGTCTATTATAAACAAGGGAGCTCCGGTCTGGGTGCTCGAATCGCTCAGTCCGACTACGCAGACCCTTCGATACTATTCTCCGAGAGCAAGAGACTTGGTCAGACGATAAATAGCTCGGTGCCAGGCAAAGAGGAGAAGAAGGAGAGCGAAGAGAGCGCGGAGAACAGAGAGAGCGAGACGGACAGCTTTTACGAGAAGTCGTTCGAGACGATCGAGAACTACGTGGACGCGGATGACGACGCGTTTCGGGATAGTGCAATATTTAGCGACATAGAGGAAGTGCTGGTGGCGATGCCGTCTTCTAATCATAACTCAGAGGAGTGCACGTCTTTCAAAAGCAAAATTGCCCCGCCAGTACCCGCGAAAAAGAAAACAGACTCGACTTTAGTGAATTCTCAGGCGTACAGTGCAACGGTAAAGTGCAAACCGAGTGTTGCTCAGAAGCCTGACTACTTAAAGACGAAACCGACGTTCCGTAAGCAAGAATTGGAATGTAGAGTTTCGTTGAAATCGCTCGTGCCTGAAAGTACTACGTGTCCATATCCCAAGAGTAGTGCGCATAATTGTATGAAGAATAATAGTGAGGAGAGGGACGATGTGTCAGCTGGACAAAGCCAGGCTGGTTGGGTGCGAAAAATTGTAGGTCAGCTGCAGGGTCACATCGAAACGTAATTTATACCAATGAAAGTGTACAAATATGATTGGGATTGAATGCTCGTGACTAAATCCTTTGAAACGCGGTAATTTCACGTTTGTTATCATTCTTGACCTTTTCAAATATAAACAATTATAAAAAGTTGAAGTAAAAATATGGTGCAGTGATACGTATAACAAGAAACGTAGTAGCAGAATAAATTTAAAATGTTGCACAATGTTTAGAAATGTTAGGTGTTCTCGTAAAAAATAACATATTGAAAGGGTTAAGAAGTCAATGTCCAGATCAATAATACTCGCTGCAGGATTCGGAGACTCCAATATTTGTCATTCAGTAATCCCTTAAGTACAATCTTTGAGATTATATTTTATTAAAGTAATAGAACGTGAATACAGTGATTAAAAGACTGTGATTTTCCATTTGAAACACCGTAAAAAGGAACAAGCAGGATATTAAAAAGAGTAAAATTGATCTAGCTGACATTTAGATATTGTAACGGCGAACATAATATGTACATAATCAACTTTCCTGTATGCAAGTAAGTATTCGTTTTTATGTTACATCATTTTTTCCGTACACGTTGAAGATCTCATTTTTATTTTTATTCATTAAAATTATTGTTGAAATATTTAAAGTGTTTTAAAAAAATACGAAGAATCGTTATGTACACATTACGTTTCCCTTTATACTATTGTATAAACTATTTTCTATACAAACATGAAGTTCTAATGTCAAGAAGTACACGTACTTTGTACAATGTTGAAACAAATACTGCCGTACGATTTGTCATATCCTGTGAACTAGTGGTAAATAGAGAAACGTTATACGTGATAATTTCAACTAACGTACATCATATTTAATCCGTGTCATACATCAGTTTTATGCCAATAATACAGGGTAATTAGGAACAAATTTTACTACACTGCGACCGGTTAAAGGCTTGTAGAATAATTGAATTTAATTAAATACAAGAACAAAGTTGATCTAATCTTGAACTGAAAATGAGCATGAAAATTTTTAATATTATGTACATACAAAAAGTTCGCACATAATTCCAAATTTGCGAGTCTTTAATCGAGATAACTATACGCGTTTAGGAAACAAATTCAACTCTATTTTTCTACTGAATATATGAAAGTTTAATAAAATTGATATCGAAAATAATCACCCTGTATTATTACAAAGTTTTCTGGAGAAAATTTTCTTGTTTTATCGTTGTTGATCGAACTATAGTTTACAGTATGCGTGTCGACTGAATATTTTTAAGTGTCGATGTACTGACAGTAACCCGTTAGGGTCCATTTATTATTTTATTTGCGAATGTTAAACAAATCTAAACAAGAGAAAAAGCAGATTATTTTTTTTTTTATTTATTCAAAGAACCTAACGGGTTAACTATTATATAACTATCATACAAAAAGAATCAACACATGGCATATTTAACACTACATAGAAAATAATGAACTCATAATATAAATGAGTGTACGATTTACTTGCAACTACACTACGCGAGGAGTTAGTTTTTTTGCAATAAATCAGTTTAATTATTGTCAGTACTCATTTTCGTTTTCTTTGTAATTTCCATTTACTTCCTATCATGAATATAATATAGGAATTCGATCATTCCGGAGAAAGATGCAAAGGTAAATCGGGAGGCAAGCAGTATTATTTCAGGTAAGGTTTTATTACGAGATACTATTTACAGAGGTTTGGCTAGTCGTGTACTTATAAATAGAAGTAAACGATACATAATGTTCATAAATTAGCTTCGCAATACTGTATTTATATATATATATATATTTATAAAAAAAAAAGTAGAATGATTAAACGGGTGAGAAGCTCAGTGAACTGAAAGAGCGATCAGCGATTTTACACATTATATACAAATGTAACTACTATAATACACATTGTATTATTTTGGATCAGAGAAGTCTGTCCCCTATTTTCAGACAAATCGTTTAATCTCCGTTCCAGTTATTACGAATATAAATACAGTAGTGCCCGACTAACTGCAACGACTTCTGCCTGATTTGCTCAAACTCCACATGCTCATCAGTTCCAGAAACTGGATTACACTTCGATCCCCTCATTCAGACCCACTGCATTGCGACTAAAGTATTTTTACTTTAGTATTTACACAAACCGAACCTAGGATCCATTATCAACTACTAATTTTAGGATCTCGCTCTAACAGTAGTGAGGTCAAGTTAACCGAGGGAAGAAATTCATACGACGTGTCTTCCCAGATAGCTGCAACGATATGATCCCCGCGATGTTGCAGCTAAACGAGAACTACTGTATTAAGAATAAATTAGACGTCCCTTTCGATACAAAGAATGATGGTCCATTTGTATGCGTAGCATCTCACAAATTCATTCTCTTCAGTCGTTCTCTCTGTGTCAGTGTTTAATTACAAGGTTATCACACATCTAATCTCTTAATCTCGTAACAATGACTTTTATCACACAGCTTTGTCGTACCGAAAGGGCGAAACCAGCCTTTTCCAACCGATATTTAAACGAAAACGAAAGTTGGAAAATACTGGTTCGAATAAGATAAAATAAAACGAGTGGTTCCGCTCGTTTCTCTATACATCGTTTCCTTACATCTAGAATTCATTTATGCGATAACGACGCGCTCCTTCTACGATTCCACATTGTAAGAATAATTTCATTAATCGTCGCTTCTATTCGCAGCTAAAGCTTTGGTTAATAACGCGCTATCGACATATTGACAATTTTGCATAGTTCTCCCTCTCGAAACGGCGCAAAACTAACAAAATTCTTGCTAATTTTATAATTCTTTGTTTGAACTTACATTTCGTCATCAAGTTTTATTATATTTATATTTGTATTTATATATATTTGTGTGTATATATATATATATTTATCTCTCTCCCTCTTTCATTTATTTCCTTCGCGTATGCCTCATTTGTTTCATTCTTTCTACGTCGTTTTGTCGTTCTTACTATACGAACTTGCCTCTTAAAATATTGCGTCTGTTTGCACGTTCATAGAAACCATAATACATAGCTGACAAATATTGAATAGAGTTTAATAATTGAAACTTAATGATAACGAAACAGCACCTGTAATAATATATTCGTTGAATAAAACTCTGAAAGCGACAATAGGTTTTAAAAATAATAGAGTTTCATCATTTCGTTCGGAGTACAATAATCATGTCGGTTACAATAAGCAATTTCTTTCTGTTCTCACTAAATATACAAATTCTGTTTCATCAGGAAATACATATAACAATTATTTTTAAGTACAATATTTATGTTACTGTCGCTTTCAGGATTAATTAAGAGTGTAATGATGTTATCTTGTTTCGTGTAAAGTAAAGAAAAAACGTTACTGATGTGAGGTTTGTAAGTAGAGGCAAAGACACTGATCTGGTCAATACGGACAGGTACATGTTATCGCTGTACTATTTGTCCTACTGCTATAGAATCTACGTTATGCGTGTTAATTGATCAAGAACATGTAAAACAACTCGTCTTTCGATAATTCCTTAAGGTGTTTCTACTAAACCTAAATCCTTTTCAATTTCATTTATGGAATCATCATCGTTTCGACTTCTACATGTTGATGTCCAATTTTCACGTAATATACAAAGTGACTTGAAATAATGGAGCGAGTCAAAACATGCGAATTCCTCATATTAAAAAATATAGAGAAATATATGCGCTCGGTCACTTTCTCAGAAAGAAAGTCTCAAATTGCAAAGTGGTAAGCTGTTTCACTTATTTCGTCGCATGGAATTCGCATATTTTAATTTGTCCCATTATTTTAAAAACACTTACATACAGAAGTGCACGCGTAATTACTTTTTTCCTGAACGCTCAATCGCTTCTTGACTCTTAAGAAGTTAGACGAACGAAGGTTAACGGTGGTATGATAAAAAAAAAAATCTCGGAGCTGATCCCAAAATTTTTCCGATTTTCTTGGTTCAGTCCTTTTTTTTCATCTTCCTTTACTCGCACACTGAGCAAATCAAAGGTCGGCGTCAACAATTATGCGTGCGCTTCTGTATGTATGTTGAGATTCGATAAAAATTAAATATTTCAGCTATGCACTATATTCAACGAAACTCTATCGAGGGTTGTTTTCATTAAAATGTTGTGGTCGTAAGTAGAACACGGGATATGTAAAATTTGCATGTCGAATGTTTCCTGTGTTATTTCTCTTAACGCTTCGAGTCCTAATACTTGGTCTGCCAAGAAGTACGTAAAATTACGTTCTCTTTTCTTTTAGTTTTCTTAGTAGCATACTTGTCTTCCTTTCGCATTTAGCCAATATATATTTGGATATTTTTTAAAATGCATATTCGACACTGAATGAAATTATTGTCCTTATGATAATACAAAAATTTGCCAGGTAACATTGCATATTTTACTACTTTATCGAGATAGATAATCGATGCTGGTATACAGACACTTTGCGAAATAATAACTAATTGAAGTTTCGATACATTAAAGAAATCGCAAGAATATATGTACGTTAAAGATATAATTTTTCGTTACAAAATATGGGAACTTCAATATTTCCTAATTCAAATGCCTTATAAAATAAAATTGATTTGAGAAATCTTTTTTTTTTCTGTTTATATTATCCGTGACAATGCATCTTTAGATACATGTATTCAGTTGAAATGCTTAAAAATCATGTTACGTATATAGAATTTTCACATCTTTCATTGGTTCTAGTAATCTATATCACAACATTACACGTTCTTCCTGAAAAAATTATTCTTAAAAGTCTTAAAAGCATAAGCTTCTACTAGGTTCAAAATTTAGAGATACACTGGCAATCCTTTTCTAACAATTGCAACATGAAACACAGAAAACAAAATGCGTCGTACAATTTCCGTGCGTTAATTATCATATTACGCAAAACGCTTGTTTTTCGGATACTTCTAAGACTATGCAGAGGCATCACACTTTACGAATCTTTATACACCGTATAATAACAAATCTACGAACGAGCCTGACAGATTTACGAACATCAGTAACTCAAATTAAGCAACGAGAGAAGTTCTAAACGATAATCGTGACAAAATAAATTGTTCATTTTTAAATGCCACTATTGTGAGCACTTAATATCTCCTAACGGTACATGCTTCTTAACTGCGAATACAGGGAAGACATCGCTTTACACACTTTTCCTTTACAAGATCTATTGATGTATATAAATAACGCTTTCGTAGACACTTTAATCAAGTTGTTGTTGACAATTTGATTAAACATTTCGTTCTGTGTTTGATTGCTTAAGCACTGATTGTAATTTTATACTAAATAGTTTGTTTAAACATTGACACGAACACGTGCACGTATATTGCAATATGGACCTGCTTAATTTATATTCCCTGAAACATCTCTCTTGTCTTTAATGCCACACCAAACGTGTAATTATTGGGTAAGAGATATTCAATATTAAAACTTATGCCGAACTTTTATATTTTGTGCGCGCCTATGCAAACATTATATTCGACGAGTGGGTTTATATTACGCAAACTTTATCGTAGTAGGAATGAGCTATGCAAGAAATAAAACGTAATCCTAATGAAGACAAGAGCGACATTTAAGATGGTAAAGTGAACTATCTTGGATGTATCTGATGAACACATAAATCAGTTCGATCCTTCCATAAATAAACAATTAACTTCGATTATTCTTTACTTGAACGCAATTTCCCTACATCTCGTATTAACAAATTATGTTAAGCAACGTCGCAACATAAGTGGTACAGAAACATTATTTAGAATAATTAGAAGGCAGCATTTCGATAATACTATTAGACATATTCTCAAATCCATTTAAAAGTATGACTTTAAACATTAATTTATTAAATGCTACGAACACTGTTTCGTAAATCTACTTAACCAATGAATATCCCTGGAATGTGAAGAACCCAACTCGTTCGTACGTTACGAATTTACGTTACACCACTTATGCTTCGACAATAGATACAGCAATTAACATAACATAATTTACCACAATAAGCAGTCAGATACTATTATAGTATATCTTTAATAGTGTAATACTTTCTTTAGTAATCTACTTTCTATTTACAGAGCAAATCTTCATATAAAATACCAAAATATGTTAACATTTCCAAGATAATCTTTACTCTGTCGATTCTCCCCTAATTCAATTTACATTTTTATTTTTACTGCTGCAAATCAATGACTTTGGTTTGCAATATAATAATGTATCGACAATGGATGGAAAAGTGCCAGATACGATATTCGTGAAATCAGCCGTTTATCGTAATTAATAGTAGCTATTTCAATATTTCCCCCTAATTATTCATGTATTAGGCTAATATCTAATTTTTGAAAGGTCTGATAAGAAGATTACATTGAATTCCAATGGTCTTATTCGACACTAATGCTAAAATATAGATTTCCATTGATCTAACAAAATTTAAACTACATTTTTCATTTTTTTTTTTTTTTCGTTAACTACGTAAAATTTCAACGTGAAACGTCTTCTTTTAGATATAAGCAAAATGTGATTTTAGATTAATTTAATTAGTTTAGTATTATGTAGGTTCAATATACTAAAAAATACTAAAGACCTAAAAGTTCTATAGTAGCTTATTACTTACTTATAAACTCAATTGAATGTGTAGGTGTAAAATTGTCTTTTATGTTATGCTCATTAATCGTGAGTCAATGCGTGTAAAAAAGAAAAAAACTACTGGAAAAAGTTGTGTTCAAATTGATTAGTTACAATCTTTAACGAGTATTATTAAATTACACAAATAGTATGCACATTTTTTACACAAAGAAATCTACTTGCAGTGTGTATTTTTCTAATATAAATAAACAACAAAAATATTATTTTTATATTATAGTTATAATAGTTATATACCAGCAAAAAACTTTTTTTTTGCATTAACTACGAAAAGAAATTATAGATATATCACATAATATTGATTAATACTAATTGCAATTACATTATAGATACTACGCCGATTTCTGTAACACAAATTGTAAAAAATTTCGACTACAAAGAATCAATTTTAAGGCGAAACGTGAATTATTAAACTTAATGTGGACTTCGCATTTATTATATATTTCATCCAGCACTCTTCCTCCCAAATATACAATTCGGGTGTTAAGGAAGTCTTTCGCAAACGAGAAATTTCTATTCTCCCAGTCTTAACCAATCTCGTAAAATGCATTTAAGTTTATTACTTTAAAACACATTAATTATGAAAATACACTTTTTTTTTTAAATTAAATAAATGTAATGTATTCAGAAACTTCGAATCAATGTAGACTAAATATTTGAGGCTACTGTGGCTTGCGTTCATAGAGTTGCTATTGTTTGAAGCTTACACTGTTGAAGCTTGAAACAGCAACAACCAGAATAATGTTTTAGAAACGAAAAATTTTAGTAGCAACTAAATATGCAATGCATACTTATAAGAAACTTACACTTTCGGAAAATAGAAGTCGGGCTTTTCAATTAAAAAGAGCATTATTTCGACTCTGATCTCTTCAAGAAATGTTTATCAATATTGAACTTGATAACTAATTCGCATAATATAAAATTGTTTGCAATGTACAGGTTTAAAACAGTGTGTGCACTGAATAAAATTATCATTTTGAATTCGTTCGAGTGAAGTAACTGCTAAACATTTTTCGTATATACTTCTTAAAATAAATAATTTATGATTGCCATCATAAACTACTCTGCAATTTATACTGTATCTCTCATAGTACAATCGTCCAAAATTAGAGACACTGATGAACGCAATGTCTTATTAAAATAACTTTGATGCAACAGCCCAATGCCTACCAAAGCAAAACTTATACAAGAAATTGGATATATTGGTACTGAATATTTGCAATATCACTTCGTATTTCTGCAAGAAAAATATATTTAATAAGTATGACGACTTTCTATATTTGGTAATTAATTTGCATTTAAATCGTTGTATTTGTTACTGTTGAAATATATTAATCTCCTTAATTACTATGGCCATGCTCATGTTCGATTTGATGAGAAGCTCATAACCATAATGTAGGGATTTTCCGTATCAAGATATAATCTAAAAATATAAATATTCATATATCTACAAGGAAATGTACATTAAAAATTTGGAAGTTTGAAGACTTGATACCATAAAATAAATCGAAGAACGAAAAGAAATTTAAAAATGAACCTTTGAATTTGTAATGTATTACACTATAGCATCGTAGTAAAATGAAATGACATGAACTTGATGATAGCGCCGTATATCATTTCGGAGAGAACGCGACTGGTATAAGCTTTATTTTGTCAGGCATAGGGGCAAATGTACACATTACTTTAAATATATTCGTGCTTCTTCTCAATGTTCTGTCCCGCCATGATTTTCTCTTATATCTCGATCACTAATTCTAAATATGATCTCATTAAAAAGTTTCTCTCGGTAAATAACCAGTCTATGCAGCATTAACTATAATCGAGAAGAGTGACAAATGATGTGTGTATCTGTGTGTTTTCGTGCACGCAGCATCAGCACGCGCGTGTGTGTGTACACTGGCGATACATTGGTTAATCAATTTTTTTTCGTATTTACTTTGAACAGGATAATTAACAATTTTTCTTACCAACATCAACCACTGCTTCTCAGTATAGTCATTATATTAGTTTACGCGCAGTCCGTGGGTATTCATCACAATTCACTTGTGACACATTCTCAGAAGGTGTAACTTAGTAACTGGCCTCGTGTCCAGCAAGTATATACAAGTCTGCTCCTTCGGATTCGGTAAGTGTACCTGATTGAACCAAATGGCTTTCCAGCATCACAACTCTGTCGAATGTTATAAGCAAATATTACTCAAGTTACATTCAAGCTGTCATTGTATTAATGTAGAATAATATCAAAGAGTAGAAATACTATGATACCGAATCGTTTGAATGTCATTAACAGTTATGGGTAAATTTCAAATAGGAAGTATTGAAAATAGTAATAGAAATACTTTCATTTAAATAAGATAATATTTGAAACTTTATTTTACTTCTCAGTTTTACGTAGAAGGATATTTAAAAATACTTATTTAAATTAAAGTATTTTTATTACTATTTTTAATAGTTCCTATTTGAAATTTACTTTCCTATTTGAGAATTTTTTTTTATGAAACTGCTGAGTGAATTTTGGAGCTTTTAATTCTTTCTTAAAACAGAAAAAAAGGTATCTTATATTCCTCATATAATTACATAGTTGAACTGGTAAATTGGTAGGACTTTAAAAGAAAAGTTATGATTTTACCTACAAATTTTCGTACTATTTATGTACAAGAAACTGTCTAATTTTATTTTTTTTAAATAGAAGTTGAAGGTTCATCGACAATGAACAATATCAAAATCGACAATAATCATACGAAGAACAAGAAAATCCTTGTTTTTTTTTTTTTTTTTTTTTTTTGTTTTGTTTTGTTTTAGAGAAGAATTAAAGACTCCAGAATTCCCGCAAATTTGACAGGACGGCGATACGAGCTTATTTATGTACATCCGTTCCTACGGACAATTTCTTAACCGAAACAAATTAGCTTTTATTGTTTAAATATGGAATAACACAACTTACAAATTTCGAAATGATTCGCTTCGTAATTTCGTAAAAAAAATCCCAAAAGATCAGTTTATTTTGGGAAGTCCTAAACGAGGCTCCCCCTTTAAGTAGAAACGGTGGAATATCTCACAAGGGCTTAACATTATCAAAAAATGGTCTCATAAAAGTAATTTTACACGAAGGTGCATTATATTATATGAATAAATGTTCTGTAAATACAGTAATGGGTATATTAAAGCAAAGTCAATTGTTTAAAATGGAATCCCGTGGTTTTTTATTCATAATTTGAAAAGAATTATTAAGATGAATACAATAATATACAGGGTAGTCCACGCAACTTGTGCACCTCTATAACTTTCAAAATATACGTTGCACGAAAAAATGTTGTATACAAAAGTTGAATGGTTTAAAGGGGTACATTATGTAGTGCATTTATTTTTTTTTATAAGTGAAGGCGTTTCGGAGATTCGATGGTCAACTTTGTTTTTTTAAATAGAATACTATATTTTTTATATCAAAATATGGAAGAATATCGAATTCTGAGTAAAAAAGTATTGACCTTTATTAGCCCTAAACCTTATAGCTAACGAGTAATTTCACTTTAATTTCACCTTATGTCCGGCGGAAATCTGTGATAAGGTTGAACCTCCAACTTGATATTACGTGAAGAAAATTTTCATGAAATAAAGTGAAATTACTCGTTACCTATTAGGTTTAGGGCTAATAAAGGTCAATACTTTTTTACTCAGAATTCGATATTCTTCCATATTTTTATATAAAAAGTATAGTATTCTATTTAAAAAAACAAAGTTGACCTTCAAATCTTCGAAATGCCTCCACCTATAAAAAAAATAAATGCACTAAATAATGCACTCCTTTAAACCATGCAACTTTTGTATGTAACATTTTTTCGTGCAACGCATATTTTGGAAGGTATAGAGGTGCACAAGTTGCGTAGACCACTCTGTATACCACATGACAACACTTTGTATAGTAGTCATAAAATTAGATTAGAAAATGTTGATGACTTACGAAGAAGTATTCCAGTGTCGTGTGGACAAATGACGGTCAAAAAGGTTGACCATGGAAGCGTAAAAAAATTACTAATAACCTTTACTTCGTACAAGTTACATAGTGGTAAGTAAAAACTAGAATCCATTATTTATGCTCAGCTTTTGCTGTAATATTGGCACTCCTTTCATATCAGAAACATTTGATCAAAGACGGAAATAATCAGTTTGACACAAGTGAATAGCATAATGACACAAAGTTTAGATGATCAACGATACTTCGTATTTAACTCCTTCGGATCTAATTTTATGATACTCTATTCTACGAAATATCATACGGCACACCATTGTATTCGCTTTAACAATCGCTATCAAATTATAAATAAAAAAATATAGAGTTTCATTTAAAAAACACTAACTACCTCAATATCTCCCCCATGATTCCATTTACAGAAAATTTATTCATACCACATAATGTACCCCTTTATGTCGAATAACTTTTGTAAGAACATCTTTTTCATAATGTTAATGCCTCGCGAGATATTCCACAATTTCCAGTTAAACGAAACACCCTGTATATTAACGTCGGTTCGATTACTAATTATTAGAAAGATACATACTTGTCTGATCCAAGTAATCTGTACGTCCTGCTCGGATCGCTGATTTCTTGCGTAACTTCACCGTTTTTAAAACTTCTACCTTGCATACCGTGTTTATGGAATGCTAATACGCTATCTGGTAAACATACTAAACACAAACACGTACATTATTAACTAGTAACAGTAAACATCAGGCTTAGTCAAACATTAGGTTTAATCAAACTTACTGATAGATTCGATTTGAAAATTAAAATGTAATTCTGACATATGTTTTCTGTGCGACCTAAGTTTCCCTTGCAGAGTCACCACTTTTACTACATCTGGAAAATAAATGTGTATGTAAATCGCACGTTCGAACGATACTAATTTCCATAGATCATTTTCACAATGTACTCACTGTCGTAACATACTAATATTGCATTCTTTTCTAGTTGCGTTACGTTGATTACATGAAGGTTCTCCCTTCGTGGTATCACAGTGGCTAGAAAAACGTTTTGATTCGATTTATAAATCATGATTCTGCAATTTAACGAAATTCGAAACCTTTAGAAATATTTGAAATACCTGAACCATCCATGTCTTCCAATTCATCACTATGAAACCAACTCGCTCCCGAATTCATATTAATCAGGTCCAATTTCAATTTGTTTTGCTGATATGGTTGTTTGACGGACACACACACCATCGGATACTCCATTTCAGGCGTAATAATAATTTCAAATACATTTAACGGCGACGGTAGAGTACAATCGAAATGCTTCAAAAGCATAAACTTATTAAGAGGGTCGTACCATTGCATTAAAAATATTCCCGTCGGCATTGCGCCGCAGAGATATTTATACCTGCGTCATAAATCGTCGTCAATGGTACATTTCACGTAGAGTTTATAACGACGCACAGTGATCCAGAAACCGATTTTTCGTGACCAAAAGTCAATTTTTCTACATCAACATTTCGGAAAAATTTTTATTCCTTTGAATTAAAAACATCTTGAAGCTTTAAAATCCAAACATATAAATCGTTTCAGATAATCCTGTCACCAGATATAATATTGTAAAGTCAAAACTATGAAATTTTAAGTAAACCTTAAACGTTGAATTATTCGTTACAGAATCTCAAAATATAAATTTGTAGTATACTGTTACGTAAATAAGTAGATATATTTTAATTATATATATGTGCTGTAAGCATTGTTTAATCCACATATAAACAGTACAACATTTACAACACTTAAAACTTTGAGGACGATTATAAAAAAATGATGAAAAGTTATAAACATCAGACTTTTTTTATATGAAAGCTTGTACAATTGTTTGCAAGATCATGCAAATTTCAAGTGCAACCTCCTGCAACCTTCAGTTATACACATATGCAATCGAATTCCACCATAGAAAAAATAAGTTTTATTTAAAAAAGTAAACAGAAAGATGTTTTAACTTTTAGCAATAGTATTTCGTTCTTTTGTACACAACAATTACTATTTCTATTTAAATAATGTATTTTAATAATGTAAATAGTCGTATTATACCATAGAAAACAAATGTATGTTGAAAGTAATCGAAATAATGACGATATGAATTTTGGCCACAAAATGCCGCTCTCTGGACCACTGTGCAACGTTGCGTTACGAAAAGTAACATGCTTCGAGTTTCTTACGAAAAACAACACGTTTCTCTTCGTTATTAAAATAGTACTTTGGTTGCTTTGCTACGAAAAGTAGCACGTTTCGTTTGTAGACATAATAAAGCACATTTCAATACTTAACTACGGAAAATATGTAGCATGTTTCGTCTTTCGTTACGAAAACTAACACGCAAGAGAGAGATTTTCTACTAGATTCTCTCTCTAGTAGACACAAAGCAATTGACGCCGTTGCAGCAATAACCTTGTTACTGAAAAGGATTAAATCCTTGGTTTGCGACTTAATGGCCCATTTCAGCTTAAAACATAATTGTATAGTTACCTAGGAAAAACATATTCTTAGTTTTATAGTTACCGCAATAATCAACACAAGACAAACTTTTTCTTTGCACGGTATATTCTAATCTCCATAAATATTTCGACACTTCATGTATTCCAACTGAAGAGTCGATATCTTTGTTCCAATCGACAGATTTCTAAGTTAATTACCATTAATTGATATTATTGATGTATATTCCTAGCAGGACGATGAAATAAGACGCGATGAAATGTTTTTTTGCAGCAAACCGAAACGTGCTTTTCTCCGCAACAGAATCGAATCGTTCTACTTTTCGTAACGCACGTCGATAAGTTTTATTTACTCACCCGTTGTACGGATTTCTTCCAACGCAACATTTGGTGCAACCTTTCGTATCCGGTACTTTAGTGGTAAGAGCAAACTTTCTGGGTACTAATCTCTCGGGTATTTTGTTCATGTGCAATGAAAATCTATGGCTTTGTTTGCTTTGCATCGCTAATAAATCGTGTCTATATAATTGGGGAGTTTTCCCTGAAATTTAGTTCGATTTTGTACTTATAAGGTCAGTAATATGCATTTCATTGCTATCGATTAATTGTAGAGTAATTTTTTACCAGACAAAGACATCAGAACATCCTTAATGACGTACATCCAAATCGTGCGTCTCGGATACAATTGATCTATTGCGGTTTCGTGGAGTTCATTCAGATTCAAATTATAAATTCCTTCCTCCGCTGCGATCAGTAAGTGCTGATCTCTCGTGTCGGGGTGAATCCAGCTCGCAGTGCAATGGATTCGCAGTGGACAACCGTTAAATACTTTTGAGAAGCATGCTCCCATATGAACTTTAGGTGTTGGCGGTAGTCCGTTGCTGATAGGTCTAGGCGGAGTATGACGCTTTCTGTCCCTTCTCCTGGGTGGAACAGGTGGAGTATCAGACAACAAATCGGGACTCATACTTTCTCTATCTCCGTCAGTTGTTACTTCGCTTTGACCTACAAAAATACTTTCCTATTAATGGAGTGCTTCTTCTTTATCATCGCCAATAAATTATTAATTAGTCATTAGTAAATTAAGCATATAACTAAGTATAAATGTTTGCCATCCATACACAATCGATTTGTGCAAAGAATCAAAGGGAACAAACGTGTTTGCAATTACAGATCTGTCGCGATTCAATATTTTCGAGAAAAATTCCAACTGATTTTATGCGGTAAACGAAATTGATAGTTGCCCTATGCAATTTAAAGTTTCTTCAAATCGTTTCCTTAAATTTTAAAAAATATGAGTGCACAATTTGCGTTGTAGTTTAAACTGAAAACCTGTTTCCGATCTCAGGATGTTAAATATGCATCGAATAAGGCAAACGGTTATAATAATCTAAAAGTATGGAGCTTTATAAGCATGCCTCGGATTAGTGCAGCACAATCGTCGACTTCCAATTATATCTATGTGAACAGGATTGTGCAACACAAATTTAACAAGATTAACGTGCCCCTACCATTCGACTGTGGGGATTCGTCTCTAGGACCACTGTCAGAGAGAGATCGTTGACGTTGTCCATTGACAGTAGCTAAACACTGGGAACCGCTCACCAGACCATACAACTCGTCCACAGAGCTGTGACGCCTGGGGCTTGCTTGAGATCCTAAGCACCGAATCTAATTTATATACTACAGTCTTGATATTTGTTCAAACCTTTCAGAACCTCCACATCAGTCACGCCGTTCATCTATTTTATTTTCTACTTGAGAACGCTAATGTGCCACTATCGTTATACAATATTTTACATAGTCGATTGATGCACAGTTTGAAAGATTTTACTGAGAGAATAATATCAAATACTCAACTACTAGTTTGATATGGAAGTCTTGAAGAAAGTGTGTTATTCATACACATTCTAATGCAGTGAATATGAATGTTGATAATGCAAATCTTCCTTACCTGACATGTTGTAGTATGGACAATGCACTTCGCAATCACTTGACGATTCTCCAAGAGGAAGCGTGGCTCTGGAAAGGAACATACCAGTATGAGTTAGTAAGTAATATATTATGAGGAAAATAATTATTCCTCCAACACATAAGTGTTACTACTGTTAGTAAATTATAAGTAATACATAAATAATGAACTAAATAATATAAGTTAAAAGCTCAAGTATAATATTGTGTACGAAATACTTTAAATATACTGTAATGAACATAAAAACAGAAGAATGTAAAGAATGTGTTAGAACACACAGCATAAACCTTAAAAAAATGTGTATACACCCAAAAATTAGATAAATGAAGTTTAAAAGTAACGTATTATCTATTAAGCACTTGAAAAAGCATTAAAAATTAGTGTAGAGTGTTTCATAAGAGGTGCTATATCGTAAAAATTAAAATGCCTTGGCAAAGAACTTAGAAGATAAGAAAAATTATTGTTTAAATGTACAGGATATTTACTAATAAGCAGTATTCGCGAGAACACTAGAATATAAATATAGACTGTTGAGTACGTTAATTTATACGTATTATACATTGCACTACGAAATTGTTAACAATTAATATTGCTTGTATTATTCGAAGATTTGTTTAATGTTGAAACCAGTTATTGTTATTTTTAAACGAAAGTAACAAATATAACTGAAGTCTATCTACAACCAAAGAAAAAACAATCTACTATTACATTTTATCATTTACTTACTGCAGGGAATATAGCTGGTCGCAATGCCCATCAACCATCGACATTGCATTCCCCCTGCACACATGAAACTATAATCATATACTATAAAACAATTGATATATCTTTGTTATTATGCCCGCTGAACTTTTCGTCGTATTCATTTTACATGTAAACTCCTGTACACTTTTATGTACAAAGAAAATAGTTTCGTTTATATCTTTTTACATTTGATATGTATTGTCACTAATTGGAGTACGAGAATCTTGATTACAGTTTAAATATGATATTTGAAATTTGTAATTTCTGTAATCCACCACCAATATGGTTAACAAGTTGGAACAATACTTTTAACAAAAACTAGCATGCAACTAACAACATTAATAATGTCTGCAAAAAGAAGGGAGACAGTAAAGATATGAATTCTTAATGTAATACTATTAACATACGTTTTTCAAATGAAAATTGTTATGGTAATTTTAAGAAATAAATAAAAACTAAATATAACAATGACCTCGCAGCTCGAATTTAGAAGAAAGTTGTTAGGAAAACCGATTTCTTGAAAACATAGTAATAACAATTTGAGCACTTAAGTCATTACTATAAGAGAAATGAGTAAAGGAATTCACAATGCGAAATAGTCGGATAAATTGAAATGTGTTTAGTGTAATACAATGAGAGAAATAAACGTTAAGGGAGATTGGGAGATCAATAAACGAATTAATGTAAAAGCAGCAGTTGAAAAGGTAAGTAATTAATTGCATTGTATTAGGAAACACAAATGCAAGGTGCTAGGTGCAAGGTGCTAGGTGCAAGGTGCAAGGGAAAAGGGTTACCTGCCAATACCTTAGCAACAACTCCTCATCAATGTACTGCAATAGACTCCTGTTGGGAGAAATTATTGAAATTACAAACTGATCAGAGAAATTAAAGCTACAAAGATTTAAAGAACAAGTCAGTCGTGAAATTAGGATTAGAAATGTAATTGTAAGAATCGGGTAACAACTATTTTAAAATGCTATGCCGTTTCAAAACCACAATCAAGTAACACCTGGAAAGAATATTTGAATTTTTATACGAGTTTTTTTACTCCAACAGAACACATTTTGTACGATGTGCCACATCCGGTATGTACAATACTCTTTAAAATGACAAATAGCTTTTGTTGATTTTAAACTCTATTTCACTTTAAAAAGTTGTTGTAGCAAACATTCTGTATTTACCAGATATGTAACATCTTAATAAAATACAATTTGCAAAATATATCGAAAATCAACGATATTTCAATACAAAATTATTGTAAACTTGTGGAAACAAAAAGATCTTTATGTGAGAAGCATAACCGAATGTATCAAACATACTATAGTAACATAATACTTACAGAATAGACGTAGCAAACACATCAAGACCTTTTTGAACTTTTATTTTTAACGTGCATATTCAGTATAATTTACACTATCATGCAGCATTTGCTTCAATGATTTTATGATTATACATTAACACTTTAACAAAAGAAGAATGGACTCTTGCGATAAAGAAATCTATTCTCATGGCATTCCTTTATAGACATAAGAAAGCATATATCATTTCGAAATAACTTTCCTCACAATTTGGTAGAAATATTTTTTATTGCAATTGTACTAATTGATGACGTGAATGTCTCTAAACAGTAATAAAGAAAGAACTGCACAGTATATGTTTATCTTGCAAATTGTTAAAGTGTCTACGAACATTATTGAAAATAAAGAAAAAAATCACGTTTTGGGCATGTCATTGATACTTAATCCATGCATGTCTAAAATAACAAACAAAACCAAATTTTATCTAATTATTCATCAACGTTACCTAATTCGTGCTAATACATAGTGCTATATAATGTTAGTCATATTTGAAATTAATAATTAAAACATGCGTCACATACACATTTATCAAAACAACTGAAAAATATATTATTGTGTCGTAAATTAAACATTATTTAAAAAATTGGAAAAAAGATTATTTCATCCCACTTATGGTTTCATAAGAACATCTATGAATGTTAAGAAAATCATATGTTCACACCAGTCTACCTGCATCGTAGGCATTACCTTAAACTCATATGTAATATTTCTGTGCCTGTTTTGCTTCGACGCAACTCTCTACTATCTGTTGTAACGTTAGCGCCGACAGCACTAATACACAAAATAAATCATATCATGTCTAGGAAAAATATGATTTCCACAGTAATGTAAAATATTCCCAATAAAGCCCGTAGATTGTTAAATTATTTTGAGAGTAATCATTTACAAAGATTCCTATTAAATTAATTAAATATTTGCATTCTTAAGGGGTCATATATACGTTTCTCGGGGCTAAATCGTAGTCCAATGTTTAAGTGTTAGTTACTGACAAATTATTAAACCGATTGGACTAATTCTTTTTGTATTATAAAGGTACTTGTTTGTAGAGTATAAAACAGATATGGCAGTTGTGAAATTATTATAAATATAGCGTCTGCGTGCAAAGTCGTAAAACTGTTTTTTTTTTTTTTAACAGTGGTCATGATTCAGCTCGTACCAGTGATTTGAAACAAAAAGTGTTGATATTTTATTGTTGGGATCGTAGTTATCGCTTTTTTGAATAAATTGAACCATTTTTAAATAACAAAAAATGTAGGATTTTTCAAGTGAAAATCACGACACCCTAATTTAAATTGCTGCCACTGCCGTAATTTTTTATTTTCAAAAAACCCCCTCGTAGCACGATAACTACGATCCCAAAAAGTAATAAAATATCAACACTTTTTGTTTCAGATCACTGGTACGAGCTGAATCATGCCCACGGTTTATATTTATAATAATTTCACAACTGCCATACCTGTTTTCTACTCTACAAACAAGTACCTTTATAATACAAAAAGAATCAGTCCAATCGGTCTAATAGTTTGTCAGTAACTAACACTTAAACATTGCCTACGATTTAGCCCCGAAAAACGTATGTGACCCCTTGAAGATTTAAACTTCGTAGTATCAGATTTCGTTACTTTATAGTCTCACTGTAAAGCTTAATTAAAAAAAAAAAAAAAAAAAAAAATAGTAAATAATTAACAGGAAGACTTTCTTATTAGTGACTGATGCAATGTATGCAAAGCAGAAGCAGACGTGCCATATGCAACTTAACGGTAGCGTTAAATTGCTGTTTCACTCGACATTAATTGAAAGTGAGATGAAAGAAATAGTTTATGGGTGAAACAGCAATTACCATATTAGTGGAAGGACCTTGAAGTGCCAACCCTCCCCACATTTTAGAATATATAGAATTATTTAATGAAATATAATTCACTGAAAAGCACTTACTTCTCTTGAACGTCCTCAAAGGCAGTGCCAATACCACAGTCTGGATGTACATCACAGTTGTGAACAGCCTAAACGTATCATAGGGTCATTGAATCAATGAAATCGCGCATTCAATTATGACTAATAAAAGCACGAATTACCTTGACATTATTCATAATGTCCATAATATCCCATGCTGGATGGCTGAGATCCACCGATGGCGATACCGAATCCCTTTGTAATGTTCCATCAAGATTAATTTGATCTACAATACGCATAGAATTTCAATTTATCCAGAGAACAATGTTAATAATTAAATGTCTATTGTTGTTTACCATCGCTATCTAATTGTGGTATGGGGCTTTTTGGTCTAGGTCTTGCAGTGTGACGAGAAGCGATTCTTTGCGGAACGTTCGGCACAGCTCCATCTTCGTCAGCTTCTAAATCGGTAAACATATGACTAGGATTCGATACCTTTTGCAATAATTCCAAAGCTAAACGTTTGTTCATTTCGCCTTGAAAAAATGCGTGCTGAAACAACGAATTCTGTGTAAACGTTCGTTCATAAGCTTGATAACGATTCCTTTTTTTAAAAAAAAAAAGAAGAATTTAAAAAGTCACCTGTAGTAACTTTTCGGCGGTCGGTCGCTTTTTAGGATTTTTAGTAAGGGCAACTTTAACAAAATTGTGGAATGTTGGACTCCATTTATCCCGATCCTTTAATGTCGGAGGCTTGAAACCAGATTTAGACATAAGAAAAAGTGCTCGCATCGGATGAAGATCGAACATCGGTGGTTGCAATTCTGCCAATTCTATTGCAGTGATCCCGCATGCCCATATATCACAAAGCTGATTGTAGCCACCCTTTCTCTCTACAGCTGCGACCTGGCAAACAGAGATGAAAACTTTCTCGCTCGCTGCTTTTGTAGACGATCGTTCAGAAAACCGAAAAGTACCTCAGGCGCCATCCAATAAGGAGTGCCGATAAAGCTTTTTCTTTTATTAATGGTTGCAGTAATTTGCGCCGACACTCCGAAATCTGCTAATTTGACGTCACCAGCTTCGGTCAATAATATATTGGCACCTTTAATATCACGATGCATTTTTCCCATGCTATGTAAGTAAGCGAGTCCGAGAAGAGTTTCTCGACACATGTACGCTATCTGTATTTCTGTTAATGGTCCAGTTACTGTAACATCATCAAAGCTTAATATTACGCAAAACCTAATAGTAATAATAAACATTTACATAATTATTGTTCGACGACAAATAAGCTGATAATATTAAGAACGTACTATGATATATGTCCTGCAGAGAACCGCCACCGCAATATTCCATGCAAATCCACAATTTATCTCTTCTCAAGTAACTTCCATAATATGCAATTATATTGGGATGTCTGCAATCTTTCATCATTAAAATTTCTTGCTGAATGATCGCGAAATCGTCACCTATGACAACGAAATACGTAACCGATTAATCGCATGGAAATCGTAAAAATATTATTGAAATGATAACATTCGGTGTAATAGAGCGCAAACGTTGAAAAAAGTTACCTGGTTCCAGTTTGATAACCTTAATAGCGGCGAGATCGTTCATGGAAAGTCTTTTGGCCTACGGAAACAAATAAAATAATGGACGCATAAGACGCATCGCAATTATGAACAGAAAAATCATCAGGCAATTACGAACCTTGTAAACATCGCCGTACGTTCCGCTGCCTATCCTCTGGATGAGTTCGTACTCATCTTGTGGATTTCTTCGACTTATGTCACTCGACAGCGCGTTAGCGTTCAAAGCCATCGTAAAACGTGGACTCGCCTTTGCTAACACCTAACAGGAGCAATTAACATCTACGAAAGAAGATTAACGTTAAAGCGTAAAAACACATTTGTTCGTTATAATGTCACTTTCGTCGGAACGTCGCCATTGTTCACAACAGCTCTGAGGTTAGTTGCGATGGTGCGATTTGGTGCGATTTTAACAAAGCGGTTCTGCGATACATCGACTGACGCGGAGATCGATTCTTGCAATTCGAGATCACTGGAGAAATATACGAATTTAAAAATCGCGCGAACAGATATCACTTTGAAACTGCAATATAATTTATGAAAATATATTGAAATGCTTGAGTCGTTCCACTTACTTCGGAATTCACGAAAATTTTGCGATAAAAAGTATGAGAAAATGAAGATATACTTATAAATTATCAGTATTCTGAACGATGCAGATTAGATTAGAAATGATGATTGTCTTTAGACTTGGATGATTCATATATTAATGTATGGGATTTGTTGTGATAACGATAGACATTGTTGTCATTTGATAACAAAGGCTAATTTTGATTATAATTAATTGAGTACGGATTATATGACAAACTTTATTATACAATAGTTGCATGATGCAAAGAATCGTCTTCTTTCGGACTGCAAAATAATAAATATATTTTACATTTTATAAAAAACATAACATATTATATAATTTTATAAAAAAAAAATTATTTATTTTATATTACTTGTCTCCAAGTAATGATTTTCCATAAATCCTATCAAAATTCTAAGAAAAATTAAAACTTAATTTTATATTATTTATATCATCAAAAAAAGCAAATTTCTATTGTCTACAAGTAATTATGATTTTCCATAAATCCTATCAAAATAAACCTCAAATCAATAATATATATCTATATATATGTATAATTAAATATTTTATATTTAATATTATATTTTATATTTAATTAAATAAATACATTAAATAATATAATTACATATACTGGTTACCTAATAGATTTAAATAAATAATTAACTAGCTAGTCCGTGTTGCTCGCTCGCTTCGCGAGCTCGCGGGTGGAGTCCGTGTTGCTCGCTCGCTTCGCGAGCTCGCGAGTGGAGTTATTGTAGCTCGCTCGCTACACTCGCTCACGAGTAGTGATGCCTGTAGCTATTCATGTTTATTTTGTGTGTGACCCTTTACGGGCCACGCAAAGAACTTCCCGATTTGCGAGTTGTAATTTATTATTACCATTATTAATTGTCACTAATTAGAAAATTATTCGTATTCGGAGAAATTTAATAGTTTTCTACTTATCAACATTGTTGCTATATGACGTCGCATTAAACGAACATCTATATATATAGGGAGAGTGTCCCATTTTAATCCACCACTACGGACAACTTAAGAAATATGCATTGGATCAAAAAACATCCTGAATAAAAGTTTGATGGTTTGGAGGGGGACATCTGACCCTGTTAAAAAATTTCATCCCAACCCCCCTGGGGTATATATGTATGTATGTGTGTGCTGTGTATATGGATATTATGTATATTCATTTGTTTTCAATATGTAGTTATTAAGTATATATATATTTATACGTGTATAAATATACTCATATATATGTATTTATCACAATTATATCATTATAATTATATATTGTAATATATATATAGGCGAAAAATCGAGATAGGCGAAAAATCGAAATTTCGCGATTACAGCGCCACCTATCGCGAATGAAAAAAAATGTTTGAAATAAAACCTACATATTTTGTGGCCTGGAATCCGAATCTGCAATAAAAAGTAGGTGGTCCTATTTAAAATTTTAAAGTATCCCCCCCTCCCCCCAGGGGGGTAGGGGTGAAATTTTTTTGACAGGATCAGATGTCCCCCTCCAAACCATCAAACTTTTGTTCGGGATGTTTTTTGATCCGATGCATATTTCTTAAGTTAGCCATGGTGGCGGATTAAAATGGGACACCCTGTATATATACATATATATATATATATGTGTTTGTGTGTGTGTGTGTTATATAAATATAATAATAGTAATAATATATGTATATATATTATTTCAGTTTAGTTATTCTCTCATAAATTTATATTCTCCCATTTAGATTGCGTTATTCTGTTAAGTTTTCTTAAAAAAACTAAAAAACTACTGGACCGAATTAGAAAAAAATCTATTCAGCTCTAAGTTACATTGATACACATCGATTGCATCATCAACCATTTTGATCTGACTATTAGTTTTTTAGAAAACGTTAACGAAAAATTTGATCACATACGTACGTACGTACGTACGTACGTACGTACGTACGTACGTACGCACACACACACACACACACACACGAACAATTTGTTAAAAATAGTCTAAAATTACTCCAATGACCTTGAAACATGGAGATCTGTTAAAAAATCGATTTTTCATTTTAGGGGCAAATACAATAACTTCCCTATAAATCGGGAAGTTAATAATATAGAAATAGATAATAATTAATTTAAAAATATAAAATATAAAAGTATATAATTATTCTTTCTTTATTATAATTCTTTAATATAAAAATATAATTTTATAAAAATATAAAATATAAAAAATATTTAAAATAAAATATTTTCTTATAATAAAAGCTAGATATAATATAAAAAAATATATGTTTACAGTTTAATATAGTTACAAAATATAACAAAGAAAATATAAAAACTGAAAATACAAATCTTAATAACACGCACATACATACACACATAGGAAGATTATAATATTGACACACTAACTATAATCTATACTCCATGCAGTCATATATTTTTCAGTTAACATTATCACTATCGATTCCCTCCATTTCATCCTTTAATATGATTTTGCTAAGTTCTTCCGGAACAGTTTCTTCTTCATACATATCGCTATTATATAAACTTAACATTTTGTCTGTGATTTCGTAATTGATAGAGTTTACATTTTTATTTTGTAAGTCTAACTTAAATCTGCAAATCGCAGCTAATGTTTCGGGTTGTAAAATATTTTCTAGGATACTTGATTCGGGTAAGGTAGAAAAAAATCTATGAATATCAGCGTTAGAAAGCGGCAATGACAAACACAGCTCGGCAACTTTCGTTACGTTTTCGAATACAGGTTTTTCAGAAATGTCTTTTACATTGCTAAGTTTGTTCCAAAATTCTAATATATTCAATGTTTCTAAATCTCGTTTTTCTTTTTCTGAAAAATAAAATGATAACAAATGCCATTCATTGCACACATTCGCACAATTAAATTTGGATTTAAATTTATTCACAATACTGTTCAATTGGTCTCTGGGGCGTGTAACGCTAAGAGCTACTTGTGGACTTAAGAAGTTTAATGAATTCAAAAATTCTTCATTGAAGGGCAGTCTCGCAACAGAGTTTTTGAAGGCACTCTGATAAAACGCTTTTACAGCTTTATAGAATTGTACTATTCGTTCATCACTTTTTATTTCACTGTTTCTAATCTCTTTGATTGTTGTCGCAGCTCCTGAACCAATATAAATTGTTTGTAGTGGCAATAAATTCTCTTCGTTGTATACGTTTACTTTGTGTAACTTAGGTGTATGAATAATTTGAACTTTTATAAAATTGCCTCCCAATAATCTTAAAAACCTGAAACATGCGGGAAGCAGACGATGAAGTAAAACTTTCGAGCTTTGAAATAGTGTGTCAAAAGTTTTAACTATGTTCAACACATAGTCTAAAAACTGCAAGTAAGCCTTAGTGTAAGGACAATTCAAACTTTTGAGTATTTCCTGTACAGATTCACTGTTTTTTTCCGTTATTGTTTCCTCAAAGATAGCTAACAAGACTGCCCATTGGTCTAAAACTTTTCTTATAATTTGGGGGAAGGCGAGCCATGTGATTTCATAATGCTGCGGAACGTTTCTCGTTTCAGCGTCCATAATATCTTGTATCTCTTCTATTATATGCCGTTGTTTGGCATTGTATGAATTGTATGAAAAAAATATATCCAAAAAATTACCTTTGTTCAATGGCAAACATTCGCATGCACCGGATACAACAAAATGCATTGAATAGTAAATGCATGGAAATATTGAAATTTCTGGATTGTCACTTAATAATCGTGAAATTACTGATTTTTTTTGTGACAACATGATATTCGCATTGTCGACGCATACACCGACAATATTATACAGAGACAAATCATATTTTTGTAAAGAATATAAAAGACATTTATACGTGTTTTCTGAAGTAAGTTTTGTAACGCTAAATAAATCTAATAGATGTGTATACATTTTTTTCTTGTGAATGTATCTGATTAAAAAATATACAATATTAGTACCATATGTGTCTGTCCATTCATTTATTATAACAGAATAGAATTTGTTTTGTAATATTCCCGCCGTTTCTAAAATAATAGATTTATTTATGACATTTTTAATGATTGCAGAAAACTTTTTTCCTGTTAAAGATACTTTTTCTGCAATCTTCGAATTTAGTGCTGTCACTTGTAGTATTATGTTGTCGTTCAATTCTTTATTCTGTTCGACAATGTCCATACAAAACCTTATTTCTTCTTCTGCTTCTTGTTTTTTATTTTGCATGTTTGCATTATGCATTATACCTTCTGCGTGTTCCAATAGTTTGCTTAATCCTTAACTCTGAAGCAAAACTTTTGTTACAAACTACGAATTTTACTCTGTATGGGTCCTCGTATTTCTGAACCCAGGATTTAAATCCTGGCTCTTGTGGACAAGATTGGAACAATTTTTGCTTCCTACTGAATTTTCTTGTAGGAGAGGAGCTGCTATCTCTGCCTATTCACAGAACATTAACTTTTGTTTTAACATATTTTTAAAAATTTCAAGAAAACAATCACTAACCCCTTGTACTACAATTTTTTGCAGGCCACAAATATATTAATTATTTTAAACAGTAGATATAGAAATAAAAGAAATAAGAAAAATAATGTGATAGATTTGCAATTATCGAAAACTGTTTTAACTTTTCTTTTTCTTCGCTTTCAATAATTTGTATAATATGAGTGTTACACATTATTATAGAACAAGGAGTTACAAAAGGAATTATATAGAGCTTATAATTCTCTTCAAGATACTGAAATTAAAGGTATATCTTACTTGTATAACTCTCCTCATGTGAGTTTCCAATACATTTGCTAGGTTCAGCAATGTTGCTGTTAGTGCCTACATATAAAACATTCATTATTAGTAAATTCCTAATACTATACTAAATTTCTAGAATTATCTAATAAATCTAATACATACGGAAAATTCAAAGGAATAAATATTAAAAGAAAAAACTAACAAATATACAGGGTGTTTGCGAAATCGTGGTACAACCGGAAAAAGGATAATTCCTCACATAAAATCGAGTCGAAAATATAGAATAAAGTTTTTTCATACAGGGGTTCATTTTCAAGAAAATAGAGTTTGAAAAATCGTTAGGTACGCGTACACTTAGACAGAGTCTGGTTTGTTCACCCGGTCTAGCCCGCAATTCCTATTGCTACTTGCATCTGTAAACAATATCGCTTAGGATATGGTATGACTCTAATTAATAATTAGTAGTGATGCATCGACTAGGATTTTGCTGACTAGCCTATCAGCTCTGTCGATCATTTTCGTACGCCGCGCCGCTACAAATTGAGGCAAATCACTTCATTCATTATCGTTATCTTTCGTTCGTTTAAAAAAAAAATTTAATTATCATACTTTACTCACCTTTATTACAAAACAGATTCAAAATTTGTAATTGTTTAATATTATTCAAAAAAGAAACTGTTACATTTATTGTATTATTTTATTGCATTTTGGTTTTTGTTTTAGAGTTCTTTATTTTGATAAAATAAAAAAAAAATAATGACCAAAGTTCCTAATAGTTAATTGGTATATTTTTAGTTGATTTAGATAAATAATAATTATTATTTTTAATGTTTTATATAATAATTATTAGACTGCGGATTTTATGCATTTATGGCAGTGCTAAGCATGCAAAAAATCGAATAGATTGTAAATATATGCTAAAATATATAAAATATCAAAAATATAATTCAAGTTAAAATATTTAAAAGATTAAAAATACTATTACGCAAGTTCCGATTCTTTATTTGTGCTTGTAAAAATTTTATTTTGCATAAAAATCCGCAGTCTAATAATTATAATTATATGTTACATACAGATATGTATAAATATGTTAAATAAGTAAATACAAATGCACTAGACAAAAAACATTTTTTTATTATTACTAGTACTAAAATTCAAGGCCGAGCAATCGGTATCTTTGCCGACTAGTCGCCCGCTAGTCGCTACATCTCTAATAATTGGCCATAAATTTTAATAATTGATTTATTCTAGTAGTAATTTACAAATGTTGAAAATGTCTTCTTTGCTGTTGTAGACACATTTCTGCTTGACAAATTAATGATGCGTAAACCGAAACTAATGTGTTCGATCTTTTAACTTCTTCGAATGCCTGAACGATAAGGAGTCTCTACACCCTACATTGTTTATAAACACAAGCGGCAATAAGAATTGCGGGCTAGACCGGGCGAACAAAACAGACTTTCTAAGTGCGCGCGTATCTAACGAATTTTCCCGGACAGCAAGAAATATTGCAGGAACATTGCATGAATATTTAAGGTTGCCCAATGTTCCCAATGTTACAGGAATATTGCTGCAATATGCCTATGTCCACTTTTTTGTAAGGAATATTCCTTGCTGTCCGGGCTCAAACTCTACATTTTCTCGAAAATGAATCCCTGTATGAAAAAACTTTATTCTATATTTTCAACTCGATTTTAAGTGAGGAATCATCCCCTTGCCGGTTATACCACGATTTCGCAAACACTCTGTATTGTTTAGCGTAACGTTGTTGCAAAAGATATTTCAGTTTTTTAAAGAACGATCACTTCTAAACTTATTCTGCTGCAAACGCATTAAATATTTGTCGTACCTGATTTCTTCCTTATATTGGAAGCAACAACTAAAACAAATAACAGGAAAATTATCAAAATTTTCACAATTCACAAGCGTTTCACGTGGCGTCTACTGCAGTGTTGTTGTTGCCGTACGATTTGAAATGATTCGAAAGCATGACGTCGCGGCGCACAAGTCGCTCGGCGCCACGCATATTATCGTTCCGTTCCAAACTTGTTTTTACTGAACTCATCTATCAAAATGTTTAGAAAAAAATTCTACAGTTAGAGTTAGAGCATTGATTTTACTATTATCATACCAAATGTCAAGTAAGAATATTGATAATTATAGTACAAATGATTTTTCTCAGCTTCTATTGGTCATATCGTAATGCTTTTTTTTTTTTACCACATTTTAATGCACCTGGTTGCGATATTTAAAATTGAAAAATCACGGAGATAGCACTCCCTATAGCAACGTATATTTGTTTTAAAAAGTTGACTAATACACACATAACACACATCATGAGCTTTCGATTTCAATAAGTTTCATCAATATATTTGCCCTGGGCAGGAATTGACAGCTGGTTAAAGTATTCGCACTAATAATTTTGCAATAGGTCACCATTTTTAAATTCGGGGTGTGGTTTAGACTTTAGACACATCCTTAGCACATCAAGGAACATCATTATGTGCAATTCTGTTAAAATTGAACAATGTTTTATCTTTTTTCGATATTAAAAGATTTTCGTTCTCTTCAATGTTTCTTCTTGTAATTTTGCAAAATAAAGAATAATTTGTTTTTTTTTAAAGCAGCCAGTATATACTAAATTTAATTGCGAACAACTTTTGTTTGAAACTTTTTTTTATAAAATAAATAGTAAACGAATTATTTAGGGAAAACTGAAGAAAGGCTTGTTTCTTACTTTATTTTGCAATAAAAATGGACAAGTTGTCGCGCCAAGATTCGAATTCTAATTTTAAGAGATTCGATTCTTTCAAATGTCAAAATACTTATAACTTATAAGTACAATCAGTGACATTGGTTCTTGCCCCTAGGGAAAAAATGGGATGAGGGAAAGTGTCCATTCCTACTAAACAAACTCCCACTACAAGCACGTCACAATATATATAAAAAATATATATACAATACATACTGTGTATATTGAATTTTATGTATTTCATTACTCATTACTTTTTTCCCTATGGGCAAGAATCAGTTTCACTAATTGTACAATTTGTACCTGTAAAAATAAATAAAAAATTTGTTTCCAATGGAAATAATTTTTATTACATACTCCTACATCTATTGTATAAGTACTCAGAGATTTCAAAAGCGAGTTTTGTCGATGAATCAAGCGAGAAAGCACCTATACCTAAATATAGTAAACCTATTAAGGGCTCATTAAGAAAGAATAACTTGCTTTAACGATTTGATGACTCATTGCTTACGCACTTCTAAATCGAAGTGTATGCACTTGGTAAAATTGTTCTACAGCAATGATTTAACCTGGTATTTTTTATTATTACTATTTTATTGTTTATTTCTTTATGATGTAATTTTTTAAATCTTCTTCTTCTTTCTTACTTTACTAGTTTACAATTAATTACTCGAAAAACAAATTGAACAGTATTATAAATTAAAGAATCTATGAAAAGGTAAGTGTGTTTGTAAATGTCTTCAAATTCGCTAGCATACATTTTTTATTCAGTTTGGTTTGTTTCAAAAGTAAAAAATGGTGTTTTCTGACACTGTACACTAAAATTGCGAACCTTTTTGAACTATAAATATTTTTATAATAAACAGGAAAGATTCTCATAAGAGAATATTTTACCCCTTGAAAACGATTCTGAAAAAAAGTAATAAAATTGAGATCAAAATTAGAAGGTTTAAACTTTAATTTGCCTTTTATTTAAATAAATATTGAGAAATATTAATAATGAGATAGAATGTTTAAGTTTGACAATTTTTCACTAGTCTACAAGCGAATGATAAAATTTATATTAGAATCATCTAGATACATTATGAATTTATTATTCGATGAAGGTCTAATTATTAGATAAATTCAATAAAGTGACATAATAAAAGAAAACAATGGTAGAAAATTGTATCAATATCCCAATAATCAAATATAAATTTCTAATCTAATCTAAATGTCAAACTAATAATAGCAATAAAGTGTCTCATGATCTATCGATTGAAGTGCATCAAGAGTAAAAAAGAAAATTTGTCCCGAAGCCAACAATTGCAAATAACTGAAAAGACAAAAAGACACATCGAAATTCCCAAAATTAAAAGGAAAAAAGGTGTGTTCAATTTTGCTGAGTTTTCTGGATTTTTTTCCAAAACCGTTTCTCGCACGAAAAAAGTTAACAGAAGATGAAATATGGGTTTTGTTTAGATCTACAACTTTTGTTTGACATGTTTTTCCATATAATCAAAATCTTAGCAATTATCTAAAAAAACCGACTTTGGATATATTAAAATAATTATTTTAACCTTCACGGGCCCAGAGGCACGTTTTCTCCTTACCCAGTCGGACCCAAACTTTACGCAAAATTATTTTTTATTTATTGAAACTATTTTAGAGGGTGTCGCGGAAAAAATTTCGAAAATGAGAGCCACCCTAGATACGCAGATGGTCATTATACATAGTCAAGAGACACGTGCGTCTCTCGTGCGTGTTTCCCATTTATCGAGCGCATCTGCCAGTGGTGGAACGCGTCACCGTTTCATGGGCCCCGCAAGAACTTAGCCTTCTCGTCAAGCTCGCATCAATGAAGAAGAAGGGAGGTGGGTGAACCCCTTGGGAGGGCGCGGCGACGTTCTCGCTGGCTAAACGCGAACTAAAGTGTATATAGAACAAATTGGCGGCTAAGCTCGTCGTGGCACGGTATAATGATAACACGCTCGAATAATAAGGATAGCAGCAGAGGAGACAGGGTTGGATACGCACGCGTGGGCCCGCGTTCGGGGCCCGTCTTCCGCTTCCACTCCGGTGAACGTTCTGGCTTTAAACTCTCCTGCCTCAGTTCCACTACGTGCCTCCAGCATTGTGCTCTAACCGTCCTAGATACTCTTCGCTCACTGCCCAGTTTTCTTTCCTTCCAGTCCTTTCGTATCCTTCGTCTGTATCTCGTTTTGGGACCAGTTCAGCCCCTGTCGTACGTCTATCATGATTGGAGCATCGTGACGAGTATTTTGGAAGGAAAAAAATTGCGAAGAGCCGGAAACAAACTTGACGATTTTTTAGTGGACAATTTTGTCGGTCACGTTCAAAGCATCCGTCTGATTTGACGGTTTTCGATGGAGAGCCGGAAGTAGAATTTGAAATAGGAGAAACCGTGGGGGAGTAAGTGTTGCGTGAAGTGTTTACGTCTATGTGGATCACAGTGACGATGATTAGCGTTAATGGTAATTAGTATTTGTTTGTGGAACATAATTTGAATGTAATTGAAGCTTTTTGGGTCTTTTATCGTGTTTGATAAGGGAAACCGTCTCCTCTCATTTTGCACTGATAAAATATGCTATGAAACTGAATCTGTTTGTAAGTTTTTAATATCTCAATGTATCGTGTATTTGGAAGGCATTGTGATTCGTCGATTGTTTCGTTTTGAAAAGTAATAACTTATTTTTTGAAGTCTAAGTTGAGAAACGAAGAAGATGCGCGCAGAGTTTTGAATACGTAAGGGCTGTGAAAACGTTTTCATAGATCGCCGTTGGTGGCGCTGCGAGTTCTACCACCTCGCGCAGTCTTTCGAATTTCACAACAGCTCACTTCGTCTACTGTTCTCCGAACGAGAACAGTCCGGAACAGGTAAATGCAGTGGCTTTACGTTTTAAGTAATAAAGTAAAGTGTATTCGTTATCGTGAATTCAACGCGATAGTTTATGCCTGCGAACCTTCGAAAAATGCTTCAAATATTTAATTGCGTGTGTAGATCGTTTGAGGAAGCGCGCGTAAAGTGTTTATAGCGAGAAACTTGGACAAGAGGACAGAAATTTTAGTGACAAAGGATTAGTGACTTCGATGTGATAAAACTTGACATTCTACGATTTGAAACTGGTTGCTATGTGTATTTGCCGCTGAATAGTTGAAGTTTTGAATTCATTTAATACTTTTTATTCTATTATATTGCAAGTAGAAACTAATTGAAGTGGAACGAATGTTTTTGAAATAGTTCTCCAGAACTTCAATTTTAAAGGAATATGGTCATGACTTTGTAATATTTTTTATATAAAAACGAATTATCCATTGATCACGATTAACTACAGAATAACTAATATTAATCATGAGCATTCAGAACGATCGAAATAAAAATCTCCTATTTGATTTCTAATAAATACAAGAATCTTGAAGTGTAATATTGTTCAAAATATTTCCTGTAATTGAATTCAGATGAAAAATTAAAGTCATTAACAATGATAATTCGAAACAATCGATGTAAAAAATATATATAAATATCTGAAGTAAAAAAGAAATCGGAAAGAATTTAAATACATTCCAACGAAGAGATTAACATTAATAATAAAAACGATGGCTGTCGAATTGAAGTTCACTTATCTTCGAGGTGTTGTTTTAATTTTGGTGATTATAAATTGCATCGATGGCGAGCAACGATTTTCGGAAATGCCTGAACTATACCAGGAGGTCTCTTCTGGGGACGATGTGCAACTGCGGTGCAGGGTGCAGGACAAAAGGGGTCAGTGCATCTGGCAGAAAGACCGGAAACCAGTGGGCATGCACCCGGATAAATACGAGTGGGCGAGTGGTCGCGGCACCGACTGCACCCTTCTTATCAGACGGGCCTCCCTCGATTTCGATGACGGTTATTGGGAGTGTCAAGTCACTTCTGGTGATTTTACGCGGCAGGACGCGCTTACCTCGTTGCCCTCGCGTCTGTTAGTAAGAGGTAAGACAATTCTTCTTCTTTTTAACCCTTGTCATACCAAGTGGGGTATTTCAGGGACCCCAATATATGTTTTTTTGCTGTAATTTTTTAACTATTGGAAATATGTTGCCAGATTTTTTTTTATGTGTCTTATTATTAATTTCGAGTGGTATGGATAAGGAGAGAAACAAATCGACTAAGATCGAACGTACAAAAAAAAAAAATAAGAGTGATGAGGACAATCAGTATAGTCTTGGTATATCAGATTCCTGCATATAATTTTCTTCCTTTTTACTTATTTCAATAACTATTGAGTTGATAGTATATCGAAATAGACTAACAGCACTGTGTGCACCATGAAAAATTCGTGCCTGGATGAATATGTGTAACTTGATACTGTGACCGCGTGTATACCTTGGGTTCGACAAACATTTTTTCAATAAAAAGAATAATTATAATGATATTCCAGTTATATTTAATAAAGTTTGTGTTGAAATAAAAATACTATAATAAATAATAACCAATATAACAATAAATTCCCTTGGGGTCCCTTGAGTACCCCCCTTGGTAAAGAACGTTGATCATAAAAGCTTGGTATGACAAGGGTTAAGGAAGGTTTCAACTGAATATTGCTAAAAAAATCATTTCTTTTATTATGTTTACAGTCTAAATACAGGGTGTCATGTAACATTGGTGGTACAATCGGGTAGGGTGTGATTCTGCGTGAAAAAAAATAAGTCGAAAATATGGAATAAAATGTTTTCATGCAAGGCTTTGTTTTCAAGAAAATTTACTTTGAAAGTATATTGAACACTCGATCAAAGATCGATTCGAATTTCGCTGTCACATCATTTCCAACAAGTTTTGTCAATTTCTGGAAAGTAAACACTTCATTACAAACATTGAGAATATTTGTGAACGTTAGTAGAGATAATCTGTACGCAATCTGTTGAGTTGAGCCTCGATCAAGTGCACGCGTATTCGATAAACTTTGAAAGTCAATTTTCTTAGAAACACAGCCTTGTATGAAAATATTTTATTCCATGTTTTCGACTTATTTTTTCACGCCAAATCATCTCTCGTCCAGTTGTACCACCAGCTACATGACACCCTGTATATGTATACATATTTCTGGAAGTTATCAGAAGTTATTAAATTTTTCAACGATTTATTAGAAATCATACAAGTTTTATTTAAGGACGAACCTGGTGTAATCGGATGAAATCCAGGTTCATCTTTTAGAATTTTTTCTGAAGAGACTAACGACGCAATCTCTTTCAAACTTCACGGCTATAATATTACATGCTCAAAGAAGTAAACAAATATTTTTTGATGCAAAAATAATTGGAGTAGCTCTGTAACTTCTGAAGTAACTGTTCTGCAATTTGAAAACTAAATAATTTTGTATTTGTAATAAGATTACCATGTGGTAGAACCTAAATTCGAAATTATATTAAATTTAACTGTATTTAGTGCACAATTAACCTGAAGTTTTTTTTACTGAAAATCTAAACTATTATTTCAAAAACTCATTATCGTAATTTTGCATTTTTGAACGCGTATTGAGGTTCGTTCACAGCGTAATCTTATTATAAATACAGAACTATCTAGTTTTTGGGTTTCAAAACACTATAATTGACCCTAAAATATTAAATTCGGAACAATATCTGGGCGATTGAAATATAAGTATATGATATTGTGTAAGGAAAGCATTACGTTACAATTTCTACTTTTCTTCAACATCTATACATCTGCATGAATTACATTATATTGATTTCACATTTTCCTTTTTTAAACTCTATGTGTAAAACTTACGTATCCACAAAATTAAAAAGTAGCACAAGGTTTGACTGTATTTCATTCGAATAATGCATTAGAAATTGAAAAGTATCGACGGCGCCCTAATATGCCAGTAGTTAATAATTTTTTCTATAAATAGAATTTTCGATTCTGAATACAGTTTCTAACTGTTTTAATACTTAGACGTTCCTCTAAAAAATCCCTGATCTGCAATAATTTTTATTATCAGCATATCATTATTGTATAATTAATTGCCAAGAAACAAGAAACGTAAATAATACTAACAATTTCTTTAGATTTTCTTCGAAATTGGGAAAACTAATAGAGGAAACAGAAAGTATGATTAGATTAAAAAAGATCCAAAGAACACCTGAGGGTTAAAATCACTTTCATTTTTGTTCAATTGTATGTTACACTTTTTTTATTTCCAGTTAAACTAAAACATTACTGCATAAATCGCTCTTTCATATCTCAAATAGCTACGAAAATACAAGATACAAATTTATAAGAACAGAACAAAATACAAATTTATAAGAACAGAAAAAAAATACAAATTTATAATAATAGAGGTTAAAATGATTTATATTGCATATAATGAAGTAAAAAAAAAAAAAATATGAAAAAACCTTTTACTAACCGACACACACCTTTTCACATAAAAAAAAAATCTGGAACCCCTCTGAAGTTCTTCAAAAAGCATACGAGAACCCTCTTAGCAAGTTTCCCCACGAATACTGAGACATTTTCCAGATTCAATAGTGCCGCCTAGAAAGGGACACGAATCCGCCCCTCGGTATCCGTGTCATTTTCACGGAAAAAAAGAACTTCTGCTCGTAGTTTGAATGCTTCTAATTTAACAAGTAGGCAGCTGACTAGATTTCTTAGAGCAATGCCAGAACAGGCGTTTTATTTCATCCACTTCGGAGCGATCCTTTGATGCATGTTGCGTCTGCACATGATCTTATCGACTCGACATATTTCGAAGAAAAGGAAAAAAGCTGGGTTACTGGATCTACCGATTTTAATTGGCTCCTCGATGAACATTTATCAGTGCAATTTGCAAACGAGCAATTAAGACGGTGTTTCCGTAACAGTTTCTACAGCGTTTCACGAAACGTTAAAGCGTTAAGCGGTGTGCCTAGTTTCAACGGAACGTTGAGTTTTTACATCACCGGAGCAAAGATTCACTTTCCGCGTAGAGGTATAATCGTTGAATCGTCGAGCATAATCAGATCTTGAAGCTTCGTCAATGGAACAATGCAGATTTTTCAGAGGCTTAACTTGAAATTCGTTAAATGCAGGTGCGATGTAATGCAACAATTACAAGTATTACTTGTTGCATCTTATTTCTTCTTTTAAAGGAGAATTTTCGTATTTGCCTCCCGCGAAACAAATTTTTTTTTTTAATTTTACTTTTGCTTCCTTTAAAAATTGTAAGAAAAACGTAGGAATAATCATCTGATGAACTTAATAAATGAATAGTTTGGTAATTATTTAGTGAAATTTGATTATTAGAATTTCTTTTGCATTACGACTTTCAGTGAAACCTCGGATACCACGACTGGAATATGGAGGGACGATTTTAAACACCGCCCTAACTCTAAGGGAGGGTCAGGAAGTGACCATTTCCTGCGTATCGAGATATGGAAATCCACCAGCGCTCATAAAGTGGTACGTCCGGCTAATTAACTCGGAAACAGAGGGTAAACTTCACCCTAACTTGGATCTTTTTACATGATTTTCACGCATAAACTCGGTGAATTAACACAAAGCACTATGAGAGATAAAGAGTTAAAAATAGAAGTTGAAAGGTACCTTATTTGCTATAAACTCGCTACTACCTTTAGTAGATTTTGAAATTATTTGAAGCGAATAATAAAAATAAAAACTTTTCTGTATTTTTATCAATAATTTTTAATTAAGTGAAACTGTTCGAACTTTGCAAAGTCTCTGAAAAGTATGTTAAAATAATTGATTTTGTCTATATTATATTTTTACGTCATATTTTCTAATTCAGTTTAATACAGAATCTAATACAGATTTAATATTTATTAATAGACTGCGGATGTTTCTGCAAATTCATGATTTCACAGAAATAAAAGCACAATAGAATTTTAAATAGAGTGTGTTTTCCATTTTTAATATTATAAAATTTATATTATTTTCTATATTTTGTATATTTTTGCATTTATGTACATTATTACAAGTTTTCACATACTTAAAATTGCTATGAATTCATAAACATCCGCCGTTTATTTATTAAATAAGATGTTAATAATTGGTAGAACGTTAGTAAATCATAGTTCAAGTTTTGATCGTAATACCACTGTACTTTTGTGTCTAGTGTTTGAATTAATTGAAATCCTAGGTAATTAAAAATGGGGATAATTGTGTTTCGGATAATTGAAATCCTACTGTATTTCAAATAACTGAAAACATAGCAATCTCAAGAGAATTTGAATACAGAGGTGAACGTTTGCCATTTTCAATTTGCATAGCGTTTCTTGTGCAACGGTACCAGTCATATTCCGTTTCCATTGTTTTTTGCAACAACTTTCCTTCAAAGGAATGCTGACCGCAACTAAAATCATATTACTGCTTTTCACTGTTCATTGGACGCTAGCGATCGGTTCGATACGACTGACCAGCGTTTTCGTGGTGAAAGCATGACGAATGATTGATTAAGAAATGCATTAACGTGATAGTGATAACAGATAGCTATGTAAGTCCTTTCACGTTCTTGCTTCTGTTTTTCAATATACATTATTGTTAAAGTTAAACTGTAAATGTGATAACAAAGATAAAGTTAATTTATAAGTTCAATTTTTTTTTTTTTAATTTAATTACAATTCTTTCTACAAAAATTATGTACAAAAGGAAACCTCACAATTAACACCTTATCCTCTGTGTCAACGTATGATACTCGTGATACGAATTATGTCTCAAGTATTGGGATAGATATTCAATTATTAAGGTGAATGTCCCAATTTCTACTCATTTAAGCGTTCACTCGTTATGAAAAGGATATAAAAAATTTGTTTGCAGTAAAAATGTGCAAAGTAATTGATTAATACCTCGATAATGAATCAATTAATTCAAAAATATTTTGAAAAGATGTTATATGACGTTTAATTATTAATAATGGCTAATTCAACGTAGTACTCTAAATGTCCGTATTTCTGCTCACGGCAAATAACTCACAAAAAATCCAGTAAACATCCAGAGTAAAATACAGTAAAAGTTTTTAGTATTAAATACGATTTATTTCTGCACAAGCTACATTCGGATCACAATGAAATTACGTGCGTGAAGTTAGCCCCCTTTTGCGAAAAATTAAAAAATTATTGTTGTACTAATTTGTACTAGACTTGTACCGCGTTGTACCGTTGAGAGTTTTTAAAAATTCAAAACCGTTTTCGAGAAAACCACAAAAACCAAATTCGAAGTTAGCCTCCCCTTTTGCGAATGATCAAAGAACCTATAATTATTTTTTTTACAATTATAGTACAAACGTAATATTAATAATAATAAGAAAAATACGAAGTGATTAGAAATCGGGACATAAGCAGAAATTGGGATATTCACCTTACAAATTAAGAAAAGAAGAAGTTGAAAAAGTTTTCGATGACTGCAAATCTACCACATTATTCTTTTGATTTTAAGCAATTAATACATGTTTGATGTTTTTATCCATACTGTTTAAAATAATTCACATATTTGTAGCCTAGAGAAAATTGTAGGGCAAGGGGTTAATATTGCAAGCATAATTTAAATAAACACGAAAGGGTTAAAAGTGTTACAGAAATAAAACTTCTGTTACTTATAAAAATATTCAAAGTTCTACATAGTAAACGATAAGCCGATAAGTCAACACGAATAATTGCACATCTATATCATTTGTTAAGAACAATACTTTCACATAGTGATTACTTAAAACTGACATAAGGTTGAAAATATGTAGAGAATTATAAATAGTTCAGCTATCGCAGACATTTCTCACGCATATCTTTACGCTTGTAAATTCCCTAGTCTCATTGAGATGCACTTGCACGGCATAAAAACGAGAAAACCATGGTTCACATTCTATGGTCGAGGCAAGAACCCATAACGTGGTGTTTATGCAGCCGAGAAGATTCGCGAGCAGCGTTTTTTTTTTCGTTTCCATGGTCTAGTGACCAGTGGTCAGCCACGCCTCATCTAAATTCTTCTAACATAAAATTCGCTACCTTCCGATCATCACCTTCGCATGAACGGTGTTACAATTTTCATGAACACCGTTGTTCGTGAATCAACATGTTACGGTGTGTAAACACGATTTATCTAACTTCTAATCGGATTTTCAAATTCGAAATTACCGATGCAGGCCATTACCGCTCGTTTGTTTCTTTTTAAAGCATTGAATTTCATATTTGTGAAATTAGAAAAAAAAAAGGTACGTGTTCCACAAATTTTTAAACGACCATCAAAACGTTCAGAAGAAATTAAAAAAATTTTAAACACGGAACCTTGAAGTAATTAAAAACTAGTCCCATAGAATTTTCTTTACCGCTAATTGAACTTTTTTGAATGTGGTAATTTTTACCATTTTTTTCGTAACTTTCTATTTTCTTTGAAACTCTGGCGACTTCAACGATCGCACAGAAATGATACACGTTTAGATATTATTTAAGTAACAATATCCAATTCCGTTTCTTTAATTCAACGGAATGTTATGCTCCAAAAACAAAAAAAATGAAATAGTCATGAAATACAAAAGAGAATAGCTCCTAATTTCACACTTTGTCTCGCGCTCGCAGAAATTACGGAGGATATTATTCACTATAACGGAAGAAAGTTCTACTGACTCTTTTTACGGCCTTTAATAAGCACGCTGTCTAAATAGTTTGTCGTTCGTGCTTTTTTCTTTTACCTCCGTTGCTTCGAAGATGCAGTGCCAAGCATAATTATGCAGATTGCAGTCGTAGAAGCGGAGAAACTGGCGGGCATAGTCTCATCGTGAATCATGCTAGAAAGGGTACGAACCTTGAATATATATATCGGTGTAGTATTTGTTGGGAAGTTGCTAAACCGCCTTCCGGGCGTTTGCGAGCCCAATGGTTTGGCCAGCAAACGATCGACGTTAAATCAAAACGGAGAACATATTTTTCAAAGGAATAAGTTGCGCCTGTCGCTATTTATTAGCATCTTACGCTGTACGAAGGAAACTTCTACTTAAGGGGACATTCTACACTTGCGGTTGAAAATTTTGCCAATTTTCAATTGGAGCTTTTAATAATAAAATAAACATTTAGCGTTCACAAACTTTTAAAAATATTTTCTACTACGCTTGAGATACAAGAAAAAAATTGTTTTACTGTTTAATTTATTTGTTTATTTAATTATTTTATTTTACGGCCTGTCGGCGGTCGTAATTTTAGGCTACTGAATAATTTAAAATAACAAAAAAACAAAAATATTTTTAATTTGCATGGGTATCGGCCAAACCACAGAAGAAAAGTTTTAGTTAATAATTTTCAAAATGGTGCACGTTCAAAATTAACGATACGAAAAATTACATACTTATTGTACTTAATCGATATAAAATAGTGAGGAATTAAAGTGACATTAAAATTTTGAATCATTTGATCAACTAGTTTCTTTTCAATTACACGACCGCCTACAGACACAGCGACATGCGAAAAGCCGAGTTGACGATGATGTTACAAATGCTTATAAAATGCATTGAATTTCACACTTAACACTTAGGAAAATATTTAGGAAGTGTACGTTCAGTGCAGTTGATTCTTGACTGTCGGGAATAATGGGATGAGGAAAAATGCCCATTTCCCACTAAAATATATATAAAATACAATATACATACAGTATGCAGGGTGTCCCAAACTCAACGTGGGAATCGGAAATGGGAGATTTCTGGAGTGATTTTAAACAACTTTTTCCTTTGCAAAAATGTCCTCCGAAGCTTTGTTAACGAGCTATTACCGAAAAACATCGGCCAATCAGAGGGCGAGTACAGCGGATTAATGATGGCGCGGACGACGGCGGGCCAATACTACTCAAAGCTGGGGCGCGCGCTGAAATTCATCCACTGTATTCGTGCTTCTATTGGTCGGTGTTTTTTTTGTTAATAACTCATTAACAAAGTTTCGGAGGACATTTTTGCAAAGGAAAAAGTTGTTTAGAATCGCCCCAGGAATCTCCCATTTTCGGCTCCCGCGTCTAGTTTGGAACACCCTGTATACTATGTAGTGTACCTAAAGTATATGTATGTACCTATAATATTTTTTCTGTATAATTAGCGGTAATGGGCACTTCTCCTCATGGTGGTGTTTTAGTATCTGTCAAGAATTATTTGGACTGTTTGTATTCTTTCGAATTAAGTAAAAAGAAAACAAAAAAAAAAAGAAATCGATTTTTTGAGATCGCAAGTGTAGAATGTTCCTTTAAGGTCCTAAAAATTAGAACTGAAGAAAGTAGAATCGTTTACATAAAATTTCTGTATTGTTTCATGGGATTTCGTTACCAATTTTGATGAGTTAAAGCGACGCAAAGTACGCCATTGTAGGTATCCCTTTAAGGCTTAAGGTCTTTCTTATACGTGCGTTGATGTCACTCCAACTTGGGAGAAAACAGAATCGCATACTGGGGTGAATAATTGTCTAACGTGAAAGTTCAGACGAAGAAGGAATTTTTAATGAATAAATTCGTATTCTATTATTCAACGTATCATAAGACTGGCACCGCATTTGACCTGTATATGAGGGGGTAGCCCGATTCATTCAGACGGTTCGACAAATTCGGGTTGATTCGGGCTGGTTCAGGCAGCTTGACGCTTCAACTCGGATCGAGAGAAGTCTGGTGGTATAGTGGTATCAAGTACGCTCATGAAGCATATGTACATACAGGGAGTAACAAAAATGTTGCACGTCCTTGAAAGGGGTGATTCCTAAGGTGATTTGAAACAATTTTTTCCTTAATGAAAATGTTAGGTGGGGCTTCGTTAATGAGTTATTAACAAAAAACACCGACCAATCAAAGAGTTAATACAGTATACGAATTTCGGCGCGAACTACTACTATACATATATACGTACCATTGGTCCGCCATCGACCGCGTTAAGGTCCGCCTACTATTTCGCTGTCTGATTGGTTGGTGTTTTTCGTTAATAACTCGTTAAGTTGTTCAAAATCACCTCAGGAATTACGCTTTTCATGGACGTGCAACATTTTTGTTACACCCTGCATACGTATGTATGTATAGGGTGGTCCACGCAACTTGTGCACCTCTATAACTTCCAAAATATGTGTTGCACGAAAAAATTTTGTATACAAAAGTTGCATGGTTTAAAGGGATACATTATGTAGTCCATTAATTTTTTTTATAGGTGGAAGCGTTTCGAAGATTTGAAGGTCAACTTTGTTTTTTTAAATAGAATACTATATTTTTTATATCAAAATATGGAAGAATATCGAATTATGAGTAAAAAAGTATTGATCTTTATTAGCCCTAAACCTAATAGCTAACGAGTAATTTCGCTTCTTGAAAATTTTTTCGTGCAACGCATATTTTGGAAGTTATACAGGGTGTAACAAAAATGTTGCAGTTCCTTGAAAGGGGTGATACCTGAGGTGATTCTAAACAACTTTTTCCTTAGCGAAAATGTTAGGCGGGGCTTTGTTAACGAGTTATTAACGAAAAACACCGACCAATCGGGGAGCGAGTACTGCGGATTAATGATGGCGCGGACGACAGCGGACCAATACTACTCGCAGCTGGAGCCCGCGCTGAAATTCATCCGCTGTACTCGCCCCCCGATTGGTCGGTGTTTTTCGTTAATAACTCGTTAACAAACCTCTGCCTAACATTTTCGTTAAGGAAAAAGTTGTTGCAAATCACCTCAGGAATCACTCCTTTCAAGGAACTGCGACATTTTTATTACACCCTGTAGAGGTGCACAAGTTGCGTGGACCACCCTGTATATCATTGTTTGACAACGGTGTCTGGCATTTTATTACAAATGAAGTATGATATCGTCCACGAGTACTGTTCTCGAATACATTTAAAAACTACGGGCGGCAAATTTTGCCTATTTTCGTACAACCATGGTGTACTTTTGAATTTTCATCTCTGAAACTATTTATCGTATTGAGTAAGCGAGTAAAGCCAAAGCATGCAACATTGTATCGCATTTCAGATTAGAATCCCCTCGACCCTACATCACATTGAATCGAAGCCTTCAATAGTTTAAACTTGTCATAAAAATCGGAACTCTTGCTTCTTCTTGTTAAAAAATGTAAAGATTGTTTAGACAATTACAATTGTTCATTAAGATATTTTTTTGAATCTGTATACATACATATTTCATGCACGCAACATATTTTCAAAACATCAAATCATTTCATAGAGAAACTGTTGTGACAGATAATATAAATCTATGTGATTAAGAATGCTGTATTTTTAGAATGCATTTGTAAGCTGTATTTTATTTTTAAACATTGTTTAATTTTTTTTTTTAATTGGTTAATTTTGGACTAGGTACATAGGGGGAGACGAAGTGGAATCTTTAAGGGAACAGACAAACGTGACAGAAGTGGACAGCCCTAAAACTTGGGCAGCCCATAGTCTCCTACGAGTTCGCGGACAAAGGGAAAACCATGGTCTGCCGATTCGGTGCATCACGATGCATCCGTCCAGTATCGTTCCAGCTACTGCGGAAACACGACTGGACGTTCATTGTATGTATATTTTATAGGTCCTTTTTGTAATACAACAGAGGAAGAATGAATTTCCAATACATACATACCGTTAAGGAACTAGTTTTCGATTATTTTATTATGTATATAATATTATTTTTTAACAATATCGGATTATAAATCATTGACTTTGTTGCTATTGAAAGATAAATTTATGTTTCATTTTCAAGAAAAGATTTTAAAATGTTAGGAATAAGTATAATTGAATTATTTACAAGCTATATGGGATAATAAAATAACTGCGAATAGGTTTTTCAGCATCTAAAATACATGGGAACTAAGTTTTATCAGATACTTTTTGCATTAATTACAAAAAAAAAAAAAAAGAATCATCAAATATATTCCAAACTTTAAGGCATTTAAATTTTGAGCAAATCCTCGTCTTCAATAATTAAAATTGTCTACAAACTGAGTCTTTTAATGAGTCTTTTCTTTGTATTTTTGTACTAAAGTGGAGAAAGGTCTACTACATATGTATATCATTATTAACAGCACTCATAACTGATTATAATTTATATTTTCTACAACTTCTTTCAAATTTTGTCCACTATACTTTTTATAACAGCTTCTCTTTCTCTTCACTACTTCGCGTACCTCTAACGCTTGCACCAAGAAATAAAAATAAACAAAAGTAGCTCGTAGTAATAAAAAGTAACCTTATTTTATTTATGTCTTAGTCTTTTTATTATTCAGGTGATCAAAAAATTAGTTACACTAGAAAAAATTGGAACTAAATAATTGATCACTGATTTTTAAATGAAAAATACATATACAGGGTGTTTCGTTTAAAAACATTAAAAAATGGCACTTATAAAGAAATAATTTTACGGTGGAATCCTCAAATCATTTGATTTACATTGCAAACATTTTTTGGATTTGACTTGATAGAAAAATGTGTAGGAGGCCTGTTTTATGTGAAACACCCTGTATATTATTAAAATTCACGCACCACGTTGTAAATAAACTATTTAATAAACGAAATATATGATAATAAGATTTAATAGTTGCTATTAATAGTTGCTATCATTGATCTTAAACTAATAAGCAAGGAACGACGTTCGATAAAGGCTTTCTGCAACTACGCTACATTACTGATTTATTTGCACGAAAATCTACAATGTTATTTGCTGTGACATGTCATTCTTACATTTCTAAATTGTCACTCTTCACTATTTTTCTATTTGTTGATATAATATTAAAAGAACGATTTATTTCATGAACTGACCAAAAACTAGTTTCGTAACGGTAATACTATTCAGTTTTTCTGTACAGTAGAACCTCAATTATCCAAATCATAATTATCTCAATTTATAATTATCCAGGGTCTCAATTAAATATTACTTTCGGTATAGAGGTACAGTAGAAATTCGAGTAAAACTTGAACTATGATTTAATAAGGTTCTACTAATTATTAGCATTTTATTTAATAAATATCAAGTCAGATAATCAAGGTTCTACTGTATTTAATTTGCATGATAAATGCATTATCACGTTAATAAATACAATATTGAATGTTGCTACAAGAGAAGAAACGCAGTTAAAAACAACAAATTGAAAACATCTACTGATTCAATTATATTCGAAATTAATTGCCAGCTATTAGATTCCATTTCTGAAGTACATTGAATCACAAAATTCTGAAAATAAAGACTACTTTGGTCAATATTGTTAATTAGTTTAATAAGCGTATTTTAGCCCACGTTTAACGATGGTTTTAAATTTCAGATGCGCCAGAAGTACGGCTAGAAACGAAACCCAGGCTGTTGGTGGCAGCACTGGAGGATTCGGCGAGCTTCGTCAGCCTGCAATGCCTCGCGGACGGGAATCCCGGCGGAACGATCAAATGGTTCAAGGATTCGGTTCCCCTTGGTGTTACCAGCAACGTGGTAACGTTGATGTTAAACAGAACGCAGCCAAATGGCACTGCGACGGGCTCCGAGCTGAGATTCGAGCCGGTCAAGAGAAACGACGCAGGTCTCTATTCTTGCAAGGCGGTCAACGTTATCGGTGAAAGCGCCCCCGCTAACTACAGACTGGACGTGCAATGTTCGTAGCGAATTGACTCTCGACTTTTACATAGTTTTCAGAATGGAACAGCCCGAGCGGAAGTAACGCTGGTGCTCATTGACAGAGACATCAACTTCTACTTACGCGAAATGTCCCTCGATGGTTTGAATGAAACTTTCCAGGTTTGTGGAGCAGCTCAGCGGAAAGAACGTGTTCTTTAGTCATTGCTTCAGTTACTTTCTATTTCTCAATGACAACTGTAAAACAATTGCTCCGAAGATCTTCTCTACTCTCAGTAGTCTTTGAGACATTTGTATCTTTGAAGTTTTCATACCAATAGCAATAAATAGGTGTTTCTTCGAACAGCTCCATACCCTAATTAAGTTTCATCAAAATCTGTGGATAATCCTTGGTAGATATAGAGTTAGGCATAGTCGTCTAAAATTCTTAGTTTGATTGATTAATATTTACGATTAAAAAAATTAATTACTGAGAAATCGGTGATTGGTTTAATCAATTGATGAATATAATCGTCAATCACTGATTAAAGAAAATTAATCGTCGAAAAATTGACAATTGTCAGTTAAAAATTGACAGTTGTCAATCGTTGGTTTTCAAACTGAATATGATTAAAATTTGAATTAAATTAAATATTCCGGTTAAAATTATTTTTACTATGGTTTGTCAAATTGCTTACTTCACTTTGGCAAACAGTGTAATTATAGAGTGTAAAGAAATTAAAAATAACATACACAGCCGGAGATATTTAGAGTTTGGACCAAAGTCAAAAAATACTAATTTCAAAAAGAATGTTAGTAGTTAATCGTTAATCGATTATTGAATTTACTACTGAAATTTAATGGTCAATGGCAATGAATGACTAAAGTAGAAATTAAATCATTAATCGAACTTAAAGGAGGAATTTAATTGTTAATCACTCATTAGATTTTTTCCCAAGTCTGCAATAACTTCAAACATTGTAGATCAACTGACAAAACAGCTAAACTCAGTTTACACTTCCTTTAATATTCCTGGAGTTTTGATTCCATATTTTATTTCAAAATTTCAGCAATCAATCAGGTATTTAATTGATAATTATTATTGAAAGGAATTTAATAGTTAATTACAATTAACGATTAAAATAGAAAAACCACTAATCACAATTAACGATTATTAGGTATTTAATTGTTAATCGCACTTAACGACTAAAGTATGAATTGAATTGTTAATTGCAATTAATGACTAAAGTAGAAACTTAATCGTCAATCGTTGATTAAATTTTTGCCCAACTCTGGGTAGATGTTTCTTATCCAAAACTGCATATATTTTTTACAGAGAATTTGAAATTTAATTTTTAATAATGAATGTAACTTATTAAGTGTAGATTATATGTTTAAGATTCTAAAAATAAAAAAATTAAAAATTCATTATCTTATGAAACTACCAAGATACATTATTATAAAGTGGTTCATAAAAATTCTACGAGACTGTTATCATATTCCAAAACATACAAAATATCAGGAATATTATTCAAGTTAGAATGTTTAGAACATTAAAGAAACTATTTTTTAAATTCCAATTCCTTATTTGTGCTTGTAAAAATTTAATTTTGGATAAAGATACGCTGTCTACTCCTTACAGAACATTCTACTCACAAGTTTCTTTCATAGAATACATTCATTCGAATATAAATAATATTGTTCACATTATCAATTCACAAGTAAAAACACTTGCTTCGTAATTCTCTAAGTTTCAAAATCTATCTTCTTTTTTCAGATGGCCCCAAGCTCAAGCAAAAAGAATCCGGCAATGAGACATTGCAGAAATTTGAGGACACCACTCTTCTTGGATCCAGTTTAGAACCCTTTGAGTGTGACGACTTTGAAGCAAATCCACCAGCTCAATACAGATGGCTTCATGTTCGGGGCGAAGTGAGAGAAACTATAGAGAATCCCCTTCACAACAAGGACGGCGGAAAACGTTTGCGTTTGGAGAGCGTGATATGGTCGGACGAGGGGGAGTATCAATGCGTGGCGTTCAATGTAATCAATGGAGTGAGAAGAGAGATGTCGAGTGAAACTCGTTACATGCTCCATGTAACAGGACCTCCTGAAATACAGGCGAGACCTTCGTCTGGCGAGAAAGGTTTCTACGAGTCGTTGGGATGGACTGGAGAAGCTGAACACACTCTTAAATCCCGATTCTGTTCAAGGCCACCACCAAAATTAGTAGCTTGGCAATGGGGAAGCTCCCATATCAGATCAGGTATGAATTATCTATTAAAGGGTTTAAAGGGAATTAATTAAACCATCCTTTAAATCATTACATCGTTATTTTCTTTATCATTAATAGCTTACTTTTTGTGTAGGCGAGAGTATTCATCCTAAATATGAAGCTTTACCCCTGGAGCATATAAAAGAAAACGAAATGGTGACAAACTGCTACTGGGCAAAATTACTGATAAAGGATCTGCAAAGAGAAGATGCTCGAATGTACACTCTTTTAGTGAAAAGTGAACAAGGCAGAGACTCAACGAATATCAAGCTTCTTATCCGTGACCCAACTGAGATGCGAGTGATTGCAGCAGCCGTTGCCGTCGGGCTGTTGTTTCTTCTGCTTTTGATATCGATAGCTGTGTATTCAATATTGAGATTAAAGAATCGGCGGTATCGTCGAGAAGAAGAAGAGGGCAGCATAGCGGCGGATGCATTTTATAGTAACACAGCAACCACCGAGAGACAAAAGAACATAAACTCTTCTCATACCAAAGACTTCAATAGGAAGGCAAACTCCGAGGGCGGACTTGCAGTGACGTATGATTACGATCAAATCACCAAGCAGGTGCACGCCATGAGTCCAGAAGCTTTAAAGATCAGACGCGCGCCAGCTGTTCTTCAACCGCCGACGATCGTGTGACTGTTAACGTGCTCAGTGCCATGACGGTTGTCTGGGAAAGACACTTGAACTATTCGTTTCCATCCTGTATGCCACTGACGCCATTTTTAACGATCAGTTTGGTCACTCCGACGAAGAAGTACGTACCTTTTCACTGCCTGAAATTTAACCAAAGCATAGCAAAATGTTCACGGTAGGATTAGAATTTTAATCAACAGGCTTGTTTTACAAAAGAAGCTTCTAAACTGTCTTCGCTAGTATCTTCTTTGGCAAAATTTTTTGTGTATCATTTCTTTTATATTTAGTAACTTCGATTTAACTTTCTGAAGAACTGAACTATGTGATATATTGTTACTTTGCAGCGAATAGTTGACCATTGGTATTTACGAATTTTGTTTCATTTTTTTTTGTGGAAGTTGAATTATTTGTTGTTTCTATTATTGTTCTGTTTAACTTTTAAGTGTTACGATAATTTATTTATAAGTGAAGGAATCTATAATTTTAATGTTTTAATAGATAAAAATATTAGAGTAATAGGCTGTAATAATGCTTTTGAAGTTATATATAATCGTATATTAGAAACTATAATATTTGTAAAAACTGTATTGTATGTAAAATGAAAACATGAAAAGGTAGACGTATTTTGTAATATTTGCTTCCTGATCTCGTTGCGTAAATATGCTTACAATATTTATTTTTGTAAGATATTAACTTTCCGTATAGCAATACATTTGATATCATTTAAAAGGTAACACTAGATAATTAGACTGCGAATGTTTATGCATTTATGAGAAATTTATGTATATTTGGAAATGCATGAGAATGCATACATGGATGCAGAAATGCATAAAATGTAATCTAATCTGAGCCTGTTAAAATTTTAGAATGCACAAACATCCGCATAGACTAGTAATAATAATTATCACGCTCATATACTTACACAATAATGTACAGAAGTACTGAAAAATAAAAATATCAGTCAATAAAGGTATCATCAATCTACGATCTCGTATTTCTCTTTCATTTATTTAATATTTCTGTATAGCTCTCAGGTGGTCACTCCTTAGCGCATAAAGAAGCTACTTTATGTAATTATGTAGGAGCACTGATAGGTCTACATAATAATTATACTTTATGTAGTATTAAATACACTTTACACATTGTAATAATATTTCATCATGAAAAAAAAAAAAAGAAAAATTGTTAGACATCAAGAATATATAATCTGCGTTTCTCTGTGACAAAATATGATATGTGTACATCTCTGGTACTTTAATACATTAAGATCATTGGTCCCGAACAGGCATTTTGAAATATATAATATTTGCATCATATATTATGACATCTACAACTTAAACCTTACATTACACACGCACTTGCACGTTCTTCTTCATGCATTTCAACGTTCTTCTTACAGTCAGGTACATACTTTAAATAAATTCAGTAACGATAGTCCCGTGTAAGGTGTAATTCTTCTAACATACAATACTCATGATGCGTCCAAAGAAATTTATGAAACAATTTAACAATCATAATAACGCTAAATCAACAATTTTCTTCTTAAATCCGTATGTTATATAACAGATTCTTTCGAACTGGTGAATTAAACTTTACATAACAATGATTCCCTAAACACTATAGGTTGAACTTTCTTATAACGTTTTTCCTTTATTTCTATGTCTAGATAAATCTGTATCTATATACTTTCATCGATTTGCAACTCTGCGTATTCAATTCAATATTCGAGTTCAATGTATTATAAAACTTCTTAGAAGTTATTACTGTGTAGTGAAAACATTATTTAATATCAAAGATTAATCAAAATAAATGATATTAACTCAGATTTTGTAATACAGAACTGGAGAAGCATATCAAACTATAGTTTAACAAGAGTTATCAAACTCTTTCATCGTAGTTTCTTAAATTATTTGAATCAAGTACTTCTTTAAAGATCATCGTTCATAGTCCTCTTCTACATGATTAAGTCAACAGCTTTTACGCTAGCAAATAATGTAAACAATGAAGTATATTTATACTTCCGGTAAAATTTGTATAGTACATAAAAATAATTTACAGGGGGATGTTAATATACTCTGTAGCAAAGATAACATATACACATGTCCTTAACGCTTTCAAAGGAACTTATCATTTGCTACATTGTTTCATAAAAACTTATACGTTTCTCATACTTCTATCTTGTGTAAGCAAGCGTAAGCGATTTTGTTGTCTAGAAAATTACGATTGGGGTTTCTTACGTCTACCAAAGAGGTGGCTCAAAACAGAACTCCTCTTATAATCTCGATCCTTGCGATTATTACCCATGCTGTGTTCACTTTCTGATCCACTCTCACTTGGTCTTCTTCCGCCATCCACAACTGTAACGTTTTGGGCGTTCTGCGGAACGGCTGGAGGAGCTACGTACGGAGGCAGGGAAACTGGTCTACCGGTGAAAGAATTATTCTGCTGTTGCATACCCTGTAACAAATATATCACGAATCATTGGAAACGTAATATATTTGATTTTCATTATTCTATTGCATAATAACAGTTGTAACATTCCTAATAGCCATTTGTCGCCAAATTGGCGGCTTTTTGTATCTGTCCGTGTTCGATATTCAAGATCAAACGTAAGAAATTTGAGAAATAAGTCATTTTCGTGGTTTGTATTTACTCTCTACCGCTGTGAGTAAAATAATTGTAATCGTGTAAAAGTTTTGAATAGTTTCATTAACTGTTAATTTCAAAAAGTCAATGATTTCTTCAACGATAAAAAACAATGGTAATTACCTGTCTGGTATTTATGGGGACATTTCCGTAAGCTGTAACAGAAAACAGTATTCATTGTCATTTTTATTCACTCTTAGTTTTGTATGCATTAGTGCTACTAAAAAAGATTCCTCGTATTAATTAGCAGTGCGATTCAAGATAACTAAAGAAGTAAAAATGAAGATGCGTTCGAAGGTTGAATGCAGCATGCAAGAATGTTTAACGTGTTTCACGAAAGACATCACAAACGGTAGACAATGACTAACCAGGGTCATGAGGAGCACTCCACTGAGCCATTCTGGTTGGTGGAGGAGCACTCGATGGCAAAGGAGGTGCTAATTCTATAAAACAATGATGTATGTTTATACTCGAACGCAACGGAGAAAGGATGATCTGCACGTACACAGTGACACATATGAGTTGGAAGCATTTCGTGAAATGTATTTTTAATACCTTGATGTGAGGTGAGGTCTACACTGCTTTGCCTATGCCAGGTTGTATTTGATTGGTACTGACCAGATCCATTATGATTTACTATGGCGCTAGGGTGTTGGTAATAATTAGGCATTGTACATATTCCCGGTGAATATTCTGCATCTGCAAGCAAAACACAATTACTATAAAACACCTTCTTAAAAAAAAAAATGCGCTAAAGTTTCAATATGTTCACGTACCGTCACGCCTGTATTGCGGTATAGCTTCTGAACTTGGTGATCTGATCGGAACAGGTGGTGGTGCTCCTCTTGGTGGAATGGGTGGTTTGTCTCCAGAACTTGGTTGATATTGTTCCCTCTGATTTGACACTTGTTCGTGTTGTATCAGTTGTTGCTGATGCTGCTGCGCCAGCAGTTGTTGTTGCCTATGCATTTGCAAAAATTCCGTTTGTGTCTGAGGTGCTTCCGTTCTTTGAGATACCAAGAACTCGGTATTATTCTGAGGATCGCGTCTCTGTTGATTTTGTCTGTGCATTTGAAGATATTCTATTTGCACGCCGCTTGGAGAGTGTTGATTCGATACGTCACGTCTGATTACAGAATTTTTTCTTTCCAGTTCAGGAGTCGAAGCATGGCTACTGCCAGTTGACATAGTATCGTCTACATGATCGACACCCACATTTTGCAATCTCTCCAGGCCTTCTTTCTGAGACTCGTCGTAGCTCAGAAGTTGTAAACTGGGAGGCAGTTTAGCGTGGAACGATATTTTGTTCACCCAGTCTTCCATCTCCTGTTGACTTGGAGCAAGGAACAGAAATTCTGATCCATCTGTACATTTTAATCGGAACACGTTCTTCTTCTTCGTGTAATCATCTGCTTTCTCGCATATGGCATTAAAAATAGTAATTGGAGCAGTAGCCGCTTTACTCAATGAGAAATCTTCCATATCCTTGAAGAAACACAATAATTGCCCGCATAACACAGTATAGTATTGTTTCCATGAACGGACAGCTGCTTTTTTGCCAGCACTTTGCAATTCATGCTTTCTTTCAAGTGACCCTTGAATCGCTACTGGAGGCAACGCATCCATATTTTCCATGCGCTGAAGTTTCCTGAAACTCTGAGTTCTTCGTCTGGTTGTAAAGCTAGGCGTCCTCTTCGGTTTCTTTGTGTCTACTTTCATGCTTTCTGCTCTCTTAATATCTGGAGTTCTCAATTTCTCGCCAAACACGTGAGACACGAAGCTATGCGACTTCTGAGTCGGCATTAAGTCTGAATTGTCAGACACAGTTGGCATTTTCAGGGGTGATAATTTATTCATCGACTCGTGTTCTTCAGCTGTACCGTTAACCTCGTCATGCGCTGTGCGATGAGGACTATCCAACAAACGTCTTCGTTCTTCCTCGCGTTTCCTCTCTTCGGTTATCCTTTGCACTTCTTTCCGCTTCCTTTCTTCAAGTCGAGCACGTTCGATCCTTTCTTTCTCCGCTTGCCTGGCAGCTATTTCTGCCTCCTGCTGTTTCTGGAATGCTTGTTCTAACATGGTAATACGATGCAGAGCGTTGAATCTTTCTTCCTGAGCTTCAATAGTCTTTTCGAAGTCTTCGTGTTTCCTTATCAACTCTTCCACCTGCGAGATACTGTCACCCAATTTCCCATCGCTCAGCATGGGTTCCCTGCTCACGATCCAATTCTCCAACGTTTCAGCCTCCCGTTTGAATAGCTGTGTGTCCAAGTTTTGTTCGTATATGTGTCTTCTTTTCTCCCAAGTGTCTTTCAGGAATTGTTGTCTATGCTGCAATATGGATATCTTGTCCTCAACCTCTTTTGCTAAAAAGTGGCCTTGTTCGATTAACTCCTTGCCGATTTTATAAAACTTCTCAAACGCTTCATTGCGCGTATCAATCTCTGCTTTATATTCATTGTGCCTGAATATCAACGCTTCAGCACCAGGAACGTCGCGAGCTAGTTCTGGAGCAGTGACTTTGGCTACCATCTCATTTATCCAGGACATTAGATCTCTGTACTCGCCTAAGTACGATTGCAACTGTTCTGCTTGAGCTAGCTTGCTTCTCCTCTGAGCAGCCTTTTCTAACAACTCGTTCCAAGCTGCTTCAGCCTCTTGATGCTTCACATCTATGTGTATACGAGCGTCTGGAAATAGTTCGATCAACCTGGCGGCTTCCTCCATTAACAATTCCACTTGTTCTTTCACAGCACCTAAGTCGGTTTCAAATCCTTGGTGTTTCCTTACTAAAGCTTGAATTGTTTCCAAATCGTGACCATAGCCGTCAGAACTGAGGGCAGTTTCCTTCTCTTGAATCCACGCGATAGTTTCATCCGCGTTTCTATCGAACATGTGTACCTGTTTAGCTCCTGCCAATGCATCTTGTCGCGCGTGCGCCAATTCCTTCAAATCCTCCCATTGTTGCTTCGTTTCCTCAATTTTCATGTGAATTTTGTTCTTTTCTGGATTATTCTCTTCCATTAGTTTCTGTCCTTTGTCCAACACAGTCGATACCCGACCTTCACTCGTCGTCAAGCCAGCTAAGAAGTTATCGAATATTTGAATGAGAAGTTCAACGTGCTCCACATCACGGCCATAATCTTCTGAAGCGGCGACTGTCGTTTGATCTCCAATCCACTCGATAACCTCGTCCGCTTGTCTAATAAATTTGAAGAACTTCTCGCTTTCCCGTAATCGTTGGAATCGATAATCCTTCAGCTTTTGTAATTCCTTAAATTTTTGTTCGATTTCTGTCTGTTTCTGAGTGATGTTTTTGCTATCAAAGTGATGCCTTTCTATCAGACCCTGAGAAAGTTTCCTCAAATTTCCAACAGTGTTCTCGAAACCAAGCAGATCTCGTTCAATCGCTTCTAACTTCTTCATTAACGATTGAACAGAATCTTCGTCTTTTCCATAGTCTATGGAAGTCAACTGTGGATGTTTTTCCTTTATCCATTGCTCAGCCTCTGCAGCCTCGGCATAGAACATTTGTGATTCAACTGCGTCGAGTAATCGCAGTTTCCTGACACTGGCTAGATCTATGAGATGCGACAGCTTCGATTGCAATTCTTGGAATAATTTCTCGATTTTCTCTGACGCGAAATGTCCGCTTCTTATCATTATTGTGGCTCTACTGACCAAAGAAGCTACTACAGGTTCATTCGATATTAGTTCCGCCTCTAAAGCATGATGCTTTTTCTGCAATCGCTGCACAGTGGTCAAAGAACTACCTAAATCATTGCTGGCAGCTAAAGGTTCTTTCTCTGATAACCAATGTAGTTCATCTTCAACGTCTCTTGCAAACTGGTGTAATAATTTCGCATCCTCTAGATTATCTCTTCGTATTTGCATCGGTTCTTGTAAACTGTGGTATCTATTTATTGTAACCATTGCTCTCTCCTGTATCTCATCGCACATGAAATGGTTTGACTTTTGGAAATTAGTTGCTGTCTCCTTGATTGATTCGCAAGCTTCATTATGGCCTAAAACATCGTTTTCTAAATTGGTATGTCTCTTTAGCAAGTTAGCCACGCTGGACAGATCTTTTCCGTGGTCTTCTGACTGTAATTGAGTCTCCACTTCATCCATCCATGCTTCAAATTCATCTAAAGTACGTCCAAACAACAAAGCTTGATAAGCATCATTCAATCTATTCTTCTTCAATTCACTGGTTCCTTGAAGTAAACGCCACTCCGCTTCCAGTTCATCTAAGCGTTCTTGTATAATGTCCGAAGCATAATGATTTTCTTCAATTAGTGCTTCTCCTGGTAAGAAAAAACAGAACAGTTTAAACTCAACATTTCATATCCAGTTTGAGATAATTACACAATAAGCAATATAATTACCTTCGCCAAGCACTGCAGCTATTCTTCCTTTGTTCGCCATTAATTCACTCTCAAAGGCAACATGTTTCTGAATTTTGCTCTGTAAGTTTGACGAGTCTCTGTAGTTCTCATCGCTGGCTACCTGTTGCTTCTGATGTAGCCAACCTTCCACCTCATATATGTTACGAAGGAATTGATGTAAATGATGGCTCTCCAAGAGCTTTTTCCTTCTTGCTCTTGCACTATTCTGTAGCTTATCCCTTCGAGCACAGACAGACGTTAACCTTTGCTTGATAATATTTGCATCCGCATGCTTCTCTGATACGATGTCATTTGCGAATTTTTCCAATTCTTCAATGCGACCCAACTGCGATACCAACATTTTTTCGAACTCTTCGTGTTTACGTAACAGCGCCTCGACACCAGATAAAGATTCACCAAGATCGTCGTTGTTGAGAAATGCTTCTTTGGTTGCTAGCCAACTGTCAGCTTGATCAGCCTAAAACATACGAACAAGAGAGTAAGCAAATATATCAATTAAATTTACAATGTCTTCTTATTAAAGACTAATACAAAAAAAATTACCTGTTCTTTGAATAATTGCAACTGATGTGCCTGCGTCAACTTTTGTCTTCGACTTTCCCAAGCGTTAACTAATCCTCGACGAAGCTCTTCCAAATGTTCAAGGTTACTCTTCACATCTTCGTTAATAGAAAGAAGCTTCTGACCGTGCTCTTTCAAAGCTTTGAATGTGTCTTGTCTACCATCGATTTCTGCTTTTCGTTCTTGATGAAGCTCCAGTAAAGCTTCAGCTTCCGATATTGTGGTTGGAGGCTCAGACTCATCCATACGTTTGATCGTATCTGCTACCCACAGTTCCAATTCGTGTAAATCAGCCTGGAATTTATGCAGAGTATACGCTTGATTCAAGGCTTCTCGACGATGTTGAGTCAGACGATGAAGATCATCCCAATTGGATTGCAATTCCGACAATATTGCATTGATTTGAGGAGCCTTGTCTGGATATTTCGAGGATAATTTCTTTGCTTCTGCTTTGTGCTCTTTCAACTTTCCTTCAATCGCAGTCATGTCTCGTTCCATTGCCTCCTGTTTTCTCTGCAAATGTTCGACAGCAGGTAAGTCTTTACCAATGTCAGTCGTGTTCATGGCTACAGACTTCTCAACAACTCTTTGACTCGTATCGTCTATATCTCTGTTGAACAAGTGGATTTCAAGCGCGCCTGCTAACATTTCTCTATATGAACTTAATGCTCCTTGCAGACCTTTCCACTTATTGTTAAAGTTGTCACGCCGCTGCTGAATAGATTTAGACTCATTGTCTCTTCCCTGCTTAATAAGTTTATCCGCCAGAGAGTTAATCGTCTTTATTCTCGAATCGTCTACTCTCATATCGCTGTCAACATCGTCTAGCTTTCTTTGCAAACTTAGACAGTGCTCGTAATCCTTTCCAGTGTCACCAGCTTGAACCATCATTTCTTTATCTCGTATCCATGCTTCAATTTTCTCTACTTGATTGTTGAATTCAAGAATATCTTGAGCTTCTTCGAGGCCTCTGCCACGATTTCTAGATTCTAGTAGCAGTTTCTTCCAAGAGGCGTGCAAACTTTCCAATTGCTGCCTAATTTCTGCACTCGCCGGATGTTTCTGACCGAGTAGAGTTTCTCCTTTGGTTTTGATTTCTTCAATTCTGCTCTGATTTGCCGACAATTCTGCTTGGAATGCTTGATGTTTTTGCAATTTTTTAATCTTGTCCTCCAAGCTAGACACTTCGCCCTTCGACGCTTCAGCTTCAAGCTTCTTTTGTTTCTCGCCAATCCAAGATTCTGCTTCCGCGACATCTCTAACGAACTGTGCGTGTAACAAGCCCCCTTCTAGTCTTCTTCGTCGCGCGTCACACAGATTTCGAATTCTCGCTCTTCTTTGGACAACTTCGTTCAATCTTCTTGCAATCGTGGGTGAATCGAAGTGATTCTGCGCGAGAAGTTTGTCACCATGTTCTTGCAATGCTGTTACTTTCTCTTCCTGTGTTGCGAGCAACTTGTCAAACTCGTTGTGTTTCTTCACTTGTGCATCTACTTCTTCGACAGAATCTCCGAAGTTATCACCGCTCAATGCAGCTTCTTGAGTTGATGATAGATTGTCTAGTTGCTTGGCATCTCGCAGGAAGAAGTGTAAATCAATCAATTGATCAAGATGAATCTTCTTCTTTTGCCAAGCAGTATGTAACTTTTGCCTTTCATCGAGCAACTGATTACACTTTTCCTCCACTTCCTGTAGAAAATAAGTAGGTTATCAATTCGTACTATTCTTAATAATAAGTTATAAATAAAGGAACATATTTCATTTACCGAGGCTGCGTAATGCCCAGTTTGCACCATAGCTTCACCGAGATCAAGAACTGAACTGAAACTGTCTTCTCTAGCTTCGATTTCTCCCTTCAAAGCTTCGTGCTCAGCTTTTAAAATCTGCGCGCTCGCTGCATCTCGCACTTTGTCTTCGGTTGACATTGCAGCACGGAGTCCAGCTGCCCAATTCATCAAATCTCTTACCTACAAATACATTTCTTAATAAACTCACATTTCTAAATTTATTTATGTTATTAAATATCATAAACATCGTTAATACCTGAGTTAAAAATCGTTGCAAATCGCAACTAGCTTGTAACTGATCTCTTCTATGAGCCGATCTCTCCTTTAGTTCCTCCCAATGAGCAACAACAATTTGTTGCTGTTGATCAATATGTACAGCATTGTTTCCTGGATAATGAGCTTGTAATCGCGAAGCATCTTCGACCAGGACTTGGAGTTGTGCTTCTAAAGCGACTAGATCATTTTCAAAACCTTCGTGACGTCTGATCAATGCCAGAACAGAATTTAGATCGCGTCCTAAGTCTTCCGGAAGAGCTGCTTCTTTTTCTTGGATTCGCGACAGAGCTTCGGCAACATCACGATGGAATCTGTGAATTTCTCCTGCTGCTTGTAATCTTTGCTCGCGATTTCGAATGAGGCCAAGAAGGTGTTGCCATGATTCCCTAATAAATAATGAATTGTTGCATCATCACATTTGTTTCGATTAACTAGTAACATTTTTATAATATTTCATAAACTACAAAAATGCATAATACAGCTAAATAACACAAAGCAGAAAAGTTACGTGCACCAAATTCTTTCAATGTGTACTTACTGCATCGCGGCGTGTTGTTTCTGCACTTGTCTTACAGGGTCATCCTCCTCATGTCTGCGTTAAATATTTGTACAGAAAGACAGTTAGTAACCCCACACCAAGATATTTTATCTTTATAGGAATATCTTTCACCAACTTGTTCTTTCAAACACTTAATTTCTATTACCCGTTTACCATTATCCCTTATATAAAATCATATCAGCAACTAAAGTAGCAATCTATTGCTTAATAAAAAAATGCAAATACCTAAGTACCAAAATAAGTCCAAAAGATTGAACATGCATTGAAAAGTCTAACAAGGAGAGGTCACAGTCAGTGGGTCATCGATTTTGACGAAACTTTTTCTGGTGAATCTAGAGCAAAAATAAGCCGACACGGTCCGGCAGTTTTTGTTAAAATTCATTATTTAAAAAGATATAATTTTTTTTGTTTTTTTAATTTAGTATTTAATTCTCTCGAGTTATTTAAATAACGAATTTTTTTTCTGTTTTGATTTTTTTTATGAACATATTTAAATAGTTTTACACGTTGTTTCTTGTTAAAATTTTTTAAAATTATTTTATTAATTTTTATTTTATTTTTTTTCATTCTTCAGAAAATTTTTTTTTTTTTATTTTTACTAAAATAATTTCAAAAAATTTTAAGATGAAACAACGTGTAAAATTACTTGAATATATTCATAAAAAAAATCAAAACCGAAAAAATTCGTTATTTAAGTAGTAACTCGACAGAATTAAATACTAAATTTAAAAAAAAAAGTTATATCTTTTTAAATAATGAGTTTTGATAAAAACGGCCGGACCGTGTCGACTTATTTTTGCTCTAGATTCACCAGAAAAAGTTTCGTCAAAATCGATGACCCACTGACTACGACCTTTCCTTGTAAGTTTAAAAATTCCAAAGTAAAATTTTGTTTACCTAGACCTCGATTATGTGCGAGATAAAAATAAAATAACTACGGATTTGATTTATCATTTAACTAAATCTTACCCTAATTGTTCTTGTCGTTTTTCAATATCTTGAATGTATGGGCTTTCGTTGGCTATTAGCTTCGTGGCTAATTCCTCACATTGATTAAATCGTTCCGATCCAGCTTCAATTCTATGTTTAAAATCATTAAACTTGGCTTGTAAAATTAACAGGTGCTCATAATCCTGACCGTAGTCTTCAGATGCAGCCGCTTGTTCCTGTTCTTTGATCCATTGTTCTAGCTCTCGACTCTCTAAGAAGTATTCGTGACGATACATACTCTCCATCAGACGTTGCTGCCTCACTGTGGCTAGTCTCTGCAATGCTCGCATTTGTTGAGCAATTGCTTGTTGTTTGTTTGCTATAGCCTTGCTATCAGGGTGTTTTGCGTTGATCATGGTAGTAGCCGTGTGTCCCATTTCTGTTACTATACCGTTATAAGTGTCTAATTCTAATTCAACAGCCTGAAACGATAAATAACTTTAAATAGAATCGAACTTCTGTACAATTTCAATTAACCCTCGCTGCTAAGTTATTTTTTCACAGACGTAGAAGTTAATTAATTGCGAAAATAGATCAACATACCTTATGCTTCGTTAACAGTTTTGTAGCGGCATCGCGGTCTCTACCATAATCAGTAGAGCTGAGAACATCGTTCTTTTCGTTTAACCAGCTTTCAACTTCTCCTGCTTCGAAGAAGAACTCTTGCGCCTTCAATGACAAGTCCAACGCTTTGCTTCGTTTTTCAGCCTTCTCTTGCAAATCTTTCCATGCATCATCTAGTACATCGCACAGTTCTCGGATCTATATAGAAACAAATCTTTATAATGTAATTATGTTAACGAGAGAAAAAATATTGAAGGTATTTACAAAATTCTACAGCTAATAAAATAAAAATATATTAATATTCCTGAAATGTATTCTGTAAGTCAAGCACATGCACGCATCACGAAATTTCAGTAACAAAAAATTCTTCGTCATTTGGAAGAACTCTTGTAATTCAACAATATTTAAAGCAATCTGTGTCGAATAATTTCAATTAATTGGACATTTATTTAATATTTGCATTAGGCTGATTTATACATTCATACGATTTGTGCAAACTTCAATACACAAACCAGTTTGTATACTTTGTATGAATGTCTAAACTGAAAATCAATAAGCGGAATTCGGTTACTCAAATTGGCATGTATAAACTTGTTCATACAAACGGTATGAACGTGTGAATTCGACCTTGAACATTATTAATTATAACCATTGATTTAAAAAAAAAAAAAATATAACATCAGTCATGCATTTGTGCTAACGTTACCTTCGCAGACCCAATAGTCTTGTAACAGTCTCAACTGTGCAAAAATGACAATACGAAGGATAATTTATATATGTCGCTCATTTTCTTAAATCATTTGCTTATAAATCTGTTTAAGAAATATATTATTACCTTTTTCTTCTCTGGATGAGCTTGATCGATCAAAGCTTGTCCGGAAGCCAAAGTTTTATCTATCATAGATTGATGTCCAGCAATTTCTGCCTCTAATTTTTTATGCTTTTTGTGTAAGGTCTGAGCTTGATGAAGATTTTGCCCAAGGGTTGTGGAAGACGCTTGAGGAAGATGATCTTTTATCCATTGTAATTCGGCATCCAGTTCGAAACCAAATTTGTGGAAGCGTAAGCTTTCCTCCAATGCCTCTCGCCTTTTTGTGGCTGGTTCTTTTAAGCTACGGAATCTGTTAAAGGATGAAGTAGAAAAGCGGATATTAAAAATGGAATTCAGTATTAGTTTTAATATTGTTAACAAAATAGTACATACTTCTTTTGTGTGGCTTGGCTAGCTTTTAATATATTAATAGCATCAAAATGCCCTTCATGAGCCATTTCTTCACCCATTGTCACAAGATCATCTACTTTTTGTTCCCACTGACACATGTCACTTTCAACCGTTTGATGTTTCTTCAACAACTCCTTACAACTCCGAAGATCTACTCCAACCTGTTTACTCTGCAAACAGTTCTCTATTTCTTCCAATTTCAATCGAGCATCTTCCATCGTGCGGTTGTAGCCATGCTGACAAGCAGCTTGCCTCAGTCTACGACCTTTTTCTAAAGACAAAGCTACCAATCTGTCCCACTGATCGTTTAGTTCCTTTAACGTCTCGCCCACATCATCTGATCTATAATTTTCTTCGGATATTAAAGCTTTACCAGCTTTATTCACCGCTCTCAGTTGTCCTTCGTTAGCTCTTAACTCTCTTTCGAACGCTTCGTGTTTCTGAAGTTTCCGCTCCAAATTGTTCAGGTCACGATAACTCTCATCAGAAGCAGTTTTCATTTTGTCGCCCAACCAATCCCTCAAATCATCCACCTCCGCTGAAAATTGTTGATAATGTTCTGACGCTTTCAGAGCTGCTCGCCGACGCTGCGCGGCATTTTTAACTGCTCTTCGTCGCGCCAAAACTTGATTCCTTCTGTCATTGATATAGTCTTTGTCGTAATGATTCTGAGCGATTAGTTTGTCTGCAGTGTCGCTGAACGCTTTCAATCGGTCATCCTGAGCGTGTAAAGTGTTTTCAAACTTTTCGTGCTGCTTCAACAAAGCTTCAACGTCGTCTAACGATTCCCCTAAATCAGTAAACTCCAGGAATGCTTCGTGAGAGCTAGTAGCAGCTTCAATTTGATCAGCTTCGCGATTAAGTTGTTGCAACTCTAGGCATTGTTGAAGCCGATCCTTTTTCGCCATCCAGTCTGACGTTACAGCTTGATATAAGCCACGTAATTTGTCTAACCGTTCACTAACATCCAGTAGAGCTGGATTTCGGTGTAATAGTTGACTTCCAAGTTCTTCGACTTCTCGGAACCTAGAAAAACACGAGAAAGATATTGAAGAACACTGTTAGCTGTAAATAGAAGAAATGGGGAAAAAGGGTTTAATAATTACTCGTCTTCTCTAGTTTTGATTTCTTCGCCCAGTTCCATGTGCTGCTTCATAAGTTGCTCAGCGGTAGCAACATCTCTAACGGGTTCCTCAGTTTTCATTGTATCTTGAATGTCCGCGGCCCAATTGATTAAATTCTTTGAGCTGTTCATGAAGATCTGTTGACCTACCGCATCCTCTAATCTAGATCTGCGTTCTTTGGCCTTTGTTTGAACTTGATTCCATAAGTCTTTAATTTCGTTTTGCCTAGCATTAACATTGTTAAGCTCGTGGGGATAAGAACTCTTCACGCTGTTCGCTAATAAATTCACTTTCCTCACTTTCTCTTCTACCGGTGCTAATTCCCTTTCCAAATGCTGATGTCGTCTCTGCAACGCTTGCACTGTTTTCAAATCAGGACCTAGTTCCGCGGTATCCAACTGATTGATTTTCTCCAACATCCAGTCATGAGCCTCGTCGCAAGTTCTGTTGAACAGCTCTACACTAGATGCGCCCTCTAGACTTTTTTCCTTTTGTGCTTTCAGCCAGTTCAAATGGTCCCACAGCTGATGAATATGCCTCTGTCTGGCTTTCACTTTGTCCAGTTGACTATGACCCTGTCTAACGAATTCATCCACGGCAGCATCTATAGCTTCAACGCGTTTCCCAGAGGCTGAAAGATCAGTGAGGAATTTCTCGTACTTTCTTTTCGCTGTTTCAACGTTGTCACGAGAATCATCCGCTCTCAGCATTTTCTCCTTGTCCTTAATCCACTTTTCAAAGTCGTCGCACTCGCGATAGAAACCATATAGACGTATAGCATCCTCCAGCAACGCGTGACGCTTCACCGCCAACTCTTGCAAATCGTTGTAAGTGTCGTTGATCTTTTTTTGTCGCTTCTCAACGCTATCACCGTCACTAGCGGTTTTTCGCTTAATCGGCTTCACTGTAGATTTGATAGATTTCACTCTCCTGACTGGGATCAGCTGCTTCACCATCTTCGTTTTCTTCACTCTTTGCGTTACCCTAACCTTCTCCGGTCTCCTTACCTGAACCTGAATCACTTTCGGTTCAGTTTCATGAACATACTTAGCTGGTACAAAGCCATCGGTTCCATCTGCCTTCCTGACACTCCACCAATCGGAGTTGGTTTTATCTAACAGGAACATTACTTCACCTTTTACCATGTGCATACCTTGGCCGCTGAATGGATACCGGCTTTTCACTTGGGGTACCAATCTATCCTCCAAAACAGTTTTTGGCTCCATACGTTCCACGATTTCGTCCACCCACTCGTCTTGAGGAACTAGCCTGATTTCCTTGCTCCATTCTTCTTGTTCCAGCTCGGCGACAGGCTCAGGGTCGGCGGATAACTCGAGGGTCGATATTCCGGACTTGATAAGTTTTTCAGCCTGCATGTTCAACGACTGTACGTCACCCTTGTAAGCGTTCAACTCTCCTTCAAGGTCTTTGTGTCTCTGTAACAGTGCTTGAGCGCTGGGTTCGTCGACACCATAGTCCTCAGATGTTACAAGAGCCATTTTCTCGTTCATCCAGGAATCCGCTTCGTTCGCGTCCGCGTAAAACTGGAAAGCTTCAGCGGCGTCGTCCAGTTGCTTCTTCCTCAAGGCTGCTAACTCTTCTAAGACCTTCCAGTGCTCCTGTAGGGAATCGATACGATTCTGGATTTCCAAGGAGGACGAATGATTATCCGCGATCAGTTTCTTCCCGGCATCGCAGAGCTGATCGGACTTTGGTCTTCGCACTTTCATTTCGTCCTGCAAAGCTTTGTGCTTTTGCTGCAAGGAGATCACAGCACGTAAGTCTTTCGCTGATATTCCAGCCTTGCAAATCCTTTGTTTCTCTATAAGCCAAGACTCCTCGTCTTCATGATCCTGGAGGAAATGGAAGAAATTCCTGGCATCTTCTAAACGGGCTTTACGTTCCTTGCTGTACTCCACCAATTCATCGTAGGCGCGATTCAACATTCCCAATTTCTGCTGCAGTAGCGGTACTTCTTTACTCTGAGGCTGTGCTAGATGTTGTGCCGCCTGTCTACCAAGTCTTCTTTGAGTTTCTCCCAAAGCTGTGACTTGTAGCTCCTGCAAACTGTGTTTTTGCAACAAATCCTCAACTCCTAATAGATGTGGACCAACATCGGTACTTTGAAAGTTCAATTGAAGCTCTTGAATTGATGCTAAAGTCGTGTCAATCTCTCTCATTAGGCTCATGAGAGAACTCAAAGCAACCAGATTAGACTTGTGATGATCCAAGAGAGCTAAGAGTTCCTTCCATCTTTGCAGCACTTCTTGTTCCCTAACGCGAACCCTCTCAAGACCGTGATAATTTTCTCTTACGAGTTCTTCGGACATATTCGTCAAATCGTGGAAGCGTTCCTCGCGTGCTAAAATATCTGCACTAATAGCTTCATGTTTCTTCACCGTGGCGTCCACTTGAGCTAAATTGCTACCGTACCTTGGATCCGTTAGAACCTGAATCATCTCCTTAAGGTATCCTTCCCTCAAGACGCTCTTCCTTTCGAATTTGTAGTTCAACTGCTCGAGTCTCTCCTGGCGCAATAGCTCAGTCCTAAGGGCCACTTCTCGACGATGCTCGGCTCGTTCTAGTTCCACCCAGTTCCTTTCAATATCGTGCACCAATTGGCCTTCTTGAGGTGTGAACGCAGGCTGATTCAAAGACTTCAGTTGCGTGTTTATGTGGAAATACAAAGCTTCTATTTCCGATCGTTCTTTGTATTTCGGCGGCTTCTCCACTGTCCTGTATTGCTTAAAAGCCAACAGTTCTCTTTGAATGCCTTCCAAGGAGTTGGGAAAGCTTCTGTTCTCTAACACCTCTATCTTCATTTTGATCCATTCTAACAGGTCAGTCGTCAATTTCTCGTAATGGACTTTCATCTTGTCAGCGTCCATCATTTGTCCCACAATATTCGCGATTCTCTTACCGCTTTTGATTTCGTTTTTCATCCTGGCGAATGTATGGTAGTAGGAAGCAACGTAGGTAATGATTGATTTTTCGTCAGGTCGAGCCGTGTCAACGTCTTCCGCGTCCAATAATCTGGGGATTCCGAGTTCAGAATTGGCAACGTCAAAAGCATAATTAAGATTGTCAATGTTCTTGTTCTGTTGCAGCTCCGACCAAGTGACCAGGTCCGGTCTGTGAGCGTGGATGAGGGCGTTGAAACCGAGACCGCTTCTCCAGGATCCAGTGAAGTCTTGAATGTTGACTCCAGGATACCCATTGGTCTTCCTCTGGCACCATAGCAACAGAGCGTCTTTGGCGGATTTCTTTTCGCTGCTATCATTCTCTTCATCGACGTCTATCTCGATTTCTTGAATTTGGAACCTGAGAATGATGGTCCAGATCAAACCCAATATCAGCCTCGGGTTCCCGTCAACGATATCCTCTGCTCCGATACTTTCTAAGCGAACCTAGAAAGAAAAGCGAAAAATTCTTTGTTACTTTCACCGACGTATGTTTAACGCAAAAGTGTTAATTACTCAGCAAACGCGGCAGCAAAAGCGTCGAGCTCTAACAAAGAGTCAGATGCCAGACGTTGTTGGTGTTCTAGCATTCTGTGCGGTATCATGACAAATGAGGGTAAAGAGTAATTTTCAATGAAATATTCATTGATCCTTCCTACGTTTCATTAAACTTTCCCATCCGTGCAGCGCAAGATCTCCCGGCAGTCGGATCAGGTGAATGCAACCGGATAATGCACTTGCGGAGTTTATTACGAGAGGAGGGGAGGAATCGGCGGACTTCTGGTACAATGATATTCGCATTCCATCGTGTGCACGTGTGTGCACGCGCGCGCGCGCGCGCAAGGGAATAAGTAAAAGCGTGGAATGCGCGGTCGAGCTATTGGGTATCGTTGCGTAAACAGCGGGTCTTAATAGGCGTCCGCGTGGATGAGTATCCTTTGCCGCGATAAAATGGACGGAGTGCTGCCGTGTTGCGTCATTTGAAAAGTAAGAAGCGCGAGGTGGCCTTGAGTGTAACACGTTATGATAATGCGGTTATTGGAAATGGGAAACCAGCCGCGTTGTGTCAGGTCATGTAGTTATGCTTGTCATAATAGAATGTAGCAAGACAAAATATTGGGATAGCGGGTTGCGTTCGATGCACCTTTTACGAATGTCGATCATAATGTAAACGCAAATAGTTGTGTGGGGCTGCGGTAGGTTGTTACCTCGAGTTAAGTAGGATACACTGAAGGAATGCAACGAACGAAATTAAACTTGATTAGAAGACTATGGAGATATCAAATCTGTCGAACAGATTTTGACAGAATCTGCCATTACAGCATTCCTTGTTAGATTGACAGCAAATTTGATGCAGGATCTGTAATGTACAGCACTGTTGGCAGATTGGCGACAGAAACCCTGTTGACAGAACCTGTTCGTAGGCCTGCTGCCGGCCTGGCAGCAGATTGGCAGCAGAATTCAAACAGATAGTGCTGCCAATTTCGCAACAAGTTCTGTTAACAGGAGTTGCTCGGTTTCTGACGCCAATCTGCTCCCCTATCTGATAATACATACAGGCCCTGTTCGCAAAATGGCAGCCTAATGTAGAAACAGATGGCTATGGTTTTGGTGACAAGGTCTGTTAAATCTGTTGCCAATTTGCCGACAATTTTACATTTTTTGCATAATGCATATACTTAGCATATTTGTGTTTAGCAGCATATGCAAGAATATATTGTACATGCATTTATTGTGCTTATGCGGAGTATCTATCTTTTCAATTTATTTCGTCCATCAGTAAATTTTTATATTATAATTTTATGAATCATAAAGAAGAAATTATGTTTTTGTAATTGAGTAATCTTCTAATTGAGCGGTAGTTGTGACAGTTTGTGTTAAGAAATCAAACAGTTTAGTTCCTTCACCGCAGTAAACAGGATTGGAGTGAAATAGTGAAAAGTGACTAACAATAAGTGTATTTTTCAATAATACACATATGTATTACAACAGTACAGAATCCTATACAGGGTGTAATAAAAATGTTGCTGTTCCTGTTACAAAAAGGAGTAATTTCTGAGGTGACTTTAAACAACTCTTTCCTTAGCGAAAATGTTGGGTGGGGCTTTGTTAATGAGTTATTAACGAAAAAGCACGAATACAGTGGATGAATTTCAACGCGGGCTCCAGCTGTGAGTAGTATTGGCCCGCCATCGTTTCTTGTTAATAACTCATTAACAAAGCCCCACCTAACATTTTCGCTAAGGAAAAAGTTCTTTAAAATTCATCTCGGAAATTACCCCTTTCAAAGAATTGCAACATTTTCGTTACACCATGTATAATAATATAGTATAATAATATGTATAGTATAGTGAAATAGTATAATAGTATAGTATAATAATATAATCATATAGTATTAATATAGTGCAATAATGGTATAATAATATAGTATTATAATATAGTGCAATAGTATAATAGTATAGTACGTACATAATATAACAAAAAATGCGAAACCTACACTGTTATTAAAGTAAATTTGGGTTGGAAATTTTGAATTGAAGCATTTGTTGTTAAGACTGGCACAAGATTTGATGCAGGATCTGTAATGTACAGGACTATTGGCAAATTGGTAACAAAAACCGAGCAGGTCCTGCTGACATAACCTGTTCGACTCATCAAGTTCTTCTGACACGATCTGCTCACTTTCTGACGCCAATCTGCTTTCCGATCTGCTAATACAGACCCTGTTTATAAAATGGCAGTCTAATGTGGAAGCAGATGGCTATGAATTTGTAAACAGATTTGCTGCCAATTCGCTGCCAATCTGCACGTAGATAGTTTATAGTTTGTAGAGTTGTTATTGACGAAGACGAAGACGATGACGAAAGCATTTATTACCGAATTTTTGTAAGAATTTGAAATGTGATAAAAAGTAGCAATTCGAAAAAATAGGAATGTGCCAGAATGGTGTTAGTGTAAGTTTAAGTACGCGCCAATTACATCGTGTGATGTAGACCGGAAATTCTCTGTATTTAAATTAATTGTGACAGACAAACACCATCAGTCAACAAAATGCTTATCATTTTGTTTAGCACGAATTACAATATGCAAGCATAATTCGAAAAAGTATTGTTAAGTATATGTATACATACATATATGTATATCGTACATATTGTATAATATATTATGTACAATATATGTACGATATGTGCATACGTACAATAAATTATTACACGATATTATATGTATATATTTTATATACAAATATTTGCATATTTTTAGTACACATTTGCTAATTTTATATGCGTATTTGCATATTTTTAGTGCTTATTTGCTTATTATACATATACGCATTTTTGCATATTTTTTGTGCACAAATGACATGTGCCTTTTGCATATTTATTGTGCATAAAGATCCGCTGTTTAATCCTTAGAATAGAAGTAGTATCCGGTAGTGAGAGTACAATTTATTTTAGAAGTGAAAGATATATTGCCTTACAATAATGCTATCATTGGAAAGTAGATATAACAGAATAGTATAGAATAAATAAACGTTCAAATTTATTTGCTTCAGCTTAAAATATGGAACACCGTTTTTCTTAAATACTAGGAAACGCTAGATGTGACGAGTATGGGGAGGAGAGTAGAGAGGGTAAAATTTCCTGTGCTGGAATTGTACGTTGACGTCGGTTTCATCGATTTTTCCAGCGTCGAATCAGGATGTAAAAAAATGGTTGTGGGCCAACGAACGTGTTCGCGGTCTTGACTACTTAACTATACCCAATCGCATTGCGTGCCTGAAGTGCGACGTTCCCGCGACTCCTGGAATGCTGTCCGATCACTTGTGCCGATCAAGGCCGCCACGAAATGAAAATTATTGTTCCCTTGAGGATACCTGACATCTCGCGGAATGTAAAAGAAACATCATCGACAGTCGATAAACAGGAACGCATCCTGAAATTATAAACTGACCTACAAACGAAGAGACATCGTTCAATGAAACAACATTGAATTACTAAACAATCATAACACGGTTCTAAAAGTGATAAATTTACGAGTTTAAATTTTGTACAAATTTAATAAATCAGAGATTTGTTACTTCATCGATCGGTAATTTACCTACAATGTGTAATTTTGCCTTCGTTTAAACAGCGGGAAATTCAAATCCAAATGACAACTCTTGTCAGAGAAACGCGTTTTTAATTAAACGTATATTCAAGTCTGTGATTATAAATGACGAAGAGGGTTTACAAGCACAAAAAGACGAAAAGGAAAACTGAGAAAATTGAAAACCTTCATAATCTAAAAAAGCTAAAAGAAATTACACACTTCAGACACCTCGGCCAGAGAAACCTAACGATGGCTTCTAAGTGTTTGCTTCTGAGAAACCAGCGTGCTCCACCTAATTATCAACCCTGTACCTATAAGACACGGAGCGTCATGGAAAACGGTATAAACCGTGCGTTGAAATCAATATTCGCATCCGCAACCCGCTGATTAACCCGCGGTGGGTAAACAAATGCTCTTATCACGCATATTACGCGAAGGCAAATATGTTCTTCCTGTCGTGCATAATTTGTAGCCGCGGTACACGTCGTACGTGTAACAGCGGCAATCTACGGGAACACATCAGAGGTGATCACTCGATAATAACAGATCTTCAATCTGCATAATGGGCTACGAACCAGGCGTTAGCTGTACGATCGTCCTTATTTATCATTTTTACTCCCTAATGTATCATTAAAACATAAAGAGCAACCGTCGTTAACATTTATCGCGGCGAGGATTGATGAACGGATAACTGAATGACGTATCGCGATCGGTAACAGTTATGGTTCTGTCGCATAAACTGCCGGTGAACTTTCTTTGCTGACAGATATGGGTAAGATTTTGAGGAACACCTTATTCCTGACTGTCAGTACATTAGTACGTTTAACCATACTCTTGTATGGGTCGTTTATCAACCGGTCTTTTATTTAAATGAGCACTCATTCATTCCCCCAAAATATTCTACTCATAACGTAAGCTAAACAGACTAGCAGAACTACTTAGAACTAGACTTAAGATTAAAGACCCTACGCTCAACTTGCTTTTGTAGGACGACCTACTTCAGAACTTACATGGGTTGGGGTCACAGACCAGTCTGGCCTAAGGACTCGTGTATATCGGAGCCCCAAGTCGAAGGGAGCATGGATTAAGTACTAGTAATACCACATTTCCATATGTGAAAGGCTAATTTTTATTGACTTTCGTTAAGACAAGGTTCTACGGCTTTCTACAATTAAAAGCCAGCTGTTTTAAGTTTTATTTCAGACTTTGTAGGCTACTCGAAGTAGAATGCTTGAGGATTACCAAAGATCCGACAAGGATTACCTTAATACTTATAAAAGACATTCTTCATGTCAACCTTTCGTAAGCGATGGGCAAGCAATTGGTTGAATGCGGATAGATAACTTACAATATCTTTAGGCTCTATAAGTCTCAAGATTAGATACAGATGTCGGAAACCAGCATTAGTCGTACTCGATTCGGTACTCTGAAATAGGCAACAACAATAACAATTCCTCTTGGAAGCAATATTTCCTCCGTTTGTTCAACTGTATTACTTTAGAGTAAAATAAACCGAGTGTCAGCCAGAAGAGTCAACAAAATTGAGAAAGTTACTTAAACAGAAATTTTCTCTTAAGTCTACTTTGAATGCACCAAACGAATGTTAGTCGAAAGTCCGAGATTCCTATGCATACACCGGCATCAATCATCACGGTAACCTTAAATCAACTTTAGCCGAATTGATATAACACTTTCATTACGATTTTCGAATTTAACACTAAAGAATATTTTAAGGCTCCTAAAATATTGAAAGCGGCATTTTTATCAGTAAAACGTGACACCTTTATGGCCATACATTTACACGGAACTCTGTTTTGGACAGCGTACACACACCAGAACAATCCGTTAGCCCGTAAAGGGATCAACCTTCGAATTTTCATCCGACCGAACTGCATACATTCACGTTATAAGCCGGGTATCAGCCGCGTATGAATAATGAATGAGCCATGGACTGCATAGTAAGACGGGAATACGGTACTGTTACATCGACTGGGAAGGTGGGGTACAGTTAAAACTCGTGCAACCAGACGACCAAGCAATAAGTGGCATAAAGGCAACGGCGTTAAATAACCGGTATACTCATTCCTCGCGAATTGCTTTTTGTTGTAGACCAGGACACATCGACTCGAGTGCCTCTCAGCGAACGTTAGAGAGTGTTCCTTTTTCACCGTGATCGAATTAACGAGGACGACGTTTGATGGACGTTCTTGGTGACGAGGGATTCCATTATATTAAGGACTCTCTGAGGAGATATTTGTAGTATCCCTGGAGAAGCAGCTCGAGTGTTAAAGTCCTTGGGGCATGATAAAGTAGTTTTATAAGAATATCCTTAGTATACCTGAGAGTGGCTGTTTGTAAAGGTATCCCTTGAATACGAAGGCTTCACATTGATCAGGTATCGTTAGGATATGATAACTGGTCTTGGGAGTATATTCTTGGCATGAATAGGAGTAAACTCAGAAAAGTATTCCTAGGCTGTGGTTAGTCATAAGCGGAGTATTCCTAGACTAGAGTGCTAAAGCTATTAGCCTACTCTCATCACTTATCACAACCTGGATTGATCTATTCACCAAAGAAACTGATAAAATTTTTTCCTTTATCATATTGATTGTCCTGATTCGACTATTCACATTGACATTTTGAATCGCTCACAATATTTATACGTGAGAGGGTCTCAACTAAAGTGTAATGATTAGCTCTACACAAAATAAATTCGAAACCTGACATTAATACAGTTATTTCACTATAAATAGTCAAATATAAGGCAATTACAACCTTCGAGAAAATTTTGGAAATTGTAAAACTTTAACCTTTATGCATCTCAATATTTTGAATAAGCATTTTGTATAAAATTATACAGGGTGTCACATTGTAGTCTACGTCCCTGAAATAAAAGGTCTCGCTTGATAAATTCGAAGACACACACGTCGATTAATTAGTCTGTAATCCTCTAACAACTTCACGCGCCATTTTCTCGTTAAACAGGTTGTTCCCGGTATTCTAACGTAAGTAAGCCGATGTCTCTAAAGATATCACGCCGTAATACCTATGCGGATCATCCATTCAGTCATTTCCCTTAATTGCGTGCACCGTTATCGCCTTATAGATGGCCGAGCTACTCACGAGAGGACTGGTCTCGTACGCAACGTGTCTTATTTAACTACGCAAATAAATGTATCTTCCGAGAAGCTAGGCGCGTGATGCCCAGAGGATATTACAGTACGAAGAGCTACCGGACTTGGGCTAATGGAAACGTTCACGGAAATTAATTCCGCTGGGGTTGCAATGACGCCAGGGGTCTATGGTCCGCGAAGCCAGTAGAATGGGAATAGTGTTCTTAATGCATTTAGCGTGGAATGCAACTCCTACGTTCAACATTCACTGGATCGACTGAGACCGCGAGCTACGCCCGACCTAGCATGCTTTTCCTGCAGCATTGGTAGCCGGACTACAATGTAATTTACAAGTACACAAAAATGAATAGGTAAACTCCACTGACGTTCTGTTCGCTTGCCGTTGGTTGTTCAAGTATTTCCTAGATACCTAACAACGCATGGCGTTGGCCAATGCCCAAAATCTGCAAATTGACCGACAATTGGCGCAGTGGAAGAAGAAAATAAAATGGCAATTTAATTCGCGGTTGTACTCTTATTTGGAACGGAGTTTAGACTAGGATTCAGGACAGTAATCTACTATCTATCAGGCGGAGAGTGTGAAAACTCCTCTATAGTCACGAAATATATATAATATATATAGTCATGAAATATATAGTCATGGGTTCAAGCATTGCTGCAGGAAGTTTTCTTCCTGTAGCTTTTCTGAGACGACTCATATTTTCCTCCTCTGAATACTCAAGGACTTTGAGTATTCAAAGTAACGTCGGCGTAGTTTTTTAGAAAGCTAGCTAGTCAGAAGCTTTTAACATTCCATAGTTTTTTAAGATCCCATACAGCTCGAGTTCACGCTGTCAAAAGGCATTCGTGCAGATCCTGACCTTCCCCTTGTTACAAGTAGTATCCTCTTAAGCGGACCGCCGTGTGTCTGCTTACGTTGCGTGCGAATCATCCCTACCAATAACTTTTTTTATTCATATCGTGGGACTTTTCGGGATCGGACACTCGGCATCCGAGATCAAAAGAAATCGCGAAGGTAAGGACAGCACCAGTCATTAAGGAGTGCTCAATGCTATACGCGATCTTATTACTCATTGCAGCATTATGCAAATAGCACGACTGGGTTTCTTATATTCCCACGATAAAAATAACGCCAAATTTCAAACAAACCGATCTATTTTTTAAGAAAGTCAGCAGTTTTTTCATTATTTCGTTAACTATAACCGGAATCATACTGTATTTGGTGTCTATTTCTTCAGGAAACACACGGAATCGATTGCTGTCACATTCGTACAGATTCGCTGGAAATGTAACCTTTACCATCGATCACTCCTTAATGGCTAGTGCTGTCCTTGTCTTTACGGTTTCCACTGATATCCAGCATCGAGCTCATAAAAATCTATCAAGCGTAAAATTAGATGTCTGAGATTTGCCACCAATCCCAGATAAACTTCTTGATACAGACCTAGGAACATAGTGGACGCGATTTCGCGCGAAAACGAGCATTGCACAAAAAATCGCGATGTCACACGCAAACAAAATAATATAGATACACATAATGGGTGTACAAATTAATTCGCGGCCTATCTTAAATGACAATTAATATTTATCTTAATCCAGTATATGCAATCAAGTAGAAACAGTTTGCAGAGTAACTCCGAACGTTGCAGCAAATTCTAATTGGGTTTGGAATGGATTTTCGGTCAACAACTACTTCAATTCATTGTCTTCCAATTTTTTGGCTTGTTCTGAACGTTTCTTATCCTCGAGGTCAAAATTTCCATTTCAGAACTCTTATTTCCTTTATTCGTGCACTAGTCTTACTATTTGTAGCTTTTTACACTAGTTTTTTTACATGTCCTTTAAGATACATCATCTTCCTAAGAGAACCTAAGCCAAATATGGATTGACTAACTAATAAAATATTTGTAAACGCAATCCGGTTTCTTTTTGATCGCACCACGTGTATGTACATTGGTACTCCACGTACTAATTTTCGAATGCGCATTTTAACAAAACTAAAGACGCTTTATTTGAGTATACTATAGACTGTAAAAAACTGTTACGAAAGTTAAAAAATTCTTATTGAAAACGTCGTGAGTGCCAATGATTCATTGTTGCAGAGGTGTAAACGGTGTACCAGAAAATTCAGATTAACGGACGATTTTATGCAAATTCATATTCTTGTGGAATCTATAAGGGAAGTACTACCAAATTTTTAGCGAAAATCTCCACCTATTTCTTCAAAATTTTGTTATTTCGTGAATTTCATAGATACTAAAAAATGGCTTCGTTAATGCCTAAGCATTGAGGTATATTTAATAAAAAAATTTTGTTTTCTGGTTTTAGATAATCCAAAATAGAGATTTTAGATACACCGTTTGGATTTCGGCAAAAATGGACCATCACCTTGGTGACCTCTCACGATCTTTAGTATAATCATTTTTTAAATTTTTATAACTGTTATTCAAAGTTCATGAAGTGCAAAACCGCAAATAAGTCGAATGTTTAATTTTATTACAGTGTGCCTTTAGAAAGTAAATACTTTTTCATGCCATCACAGTGGTTTAACCCCTTAACCTTTAGAGGGCCTGAAAACCATTTTAATGGCTTTAGCTAATACTAACTTTCTATTTTTTAAATGTATACTATAAACTTGTATATCTGTGTATTTGAATATCCATGTACAATGACTGTCGACTGACAAGACGTCATTTTCCTAAACCTCGTCATTGAAATTCATCGTGAGCTCTGTGCTCTATGACAGCACTTCGTAATGTGTGTAATGACTAGACTGCGGATGTTTATGCAAATTCATATTTTTAAAGACGTAGAAACCGATAATCAACAGAAATAAAAGTGTCTTTTACCTTCTAAATATCATAAAATATATTTTGTTTTCGATATTTTATGTATTTTTGTATTTATGCGCGTCTTTATGCATTTTAGGAGATTCAAAATTGCTATACTATAAATGCATAAACACCCGCAGTCTAGTAATGAGTAAAAGAAAATGTCGAACTCGCTATGTTTCCACTATTTGCAATATTTCATTGTGCATAACACCATATTTTGAGGTTTACCAAAACAATATTACCATAAGTAATAGTTTGTAAAACAAAAAATAATAGAAAAATGAAAATAACTCTAAAATAGTTAGAAACTAAAATGAGATAAACAAACAAAGAACAGAAATAAAAATTGAATATAAAAATAAAAAAGAGATACAAAAACTTTCTACGTCAGCATTGACAGCTTTATGATAACGCTAAAGTAGCTTCCTATATGCTAATAAGAATTCGCCTAAAAGTCCGTAATGTTGGTTGAATCGTAGGAAATTTTCCGAATCTGACTTCATAATTGCAATCAGTATCCTCAAAAACAATTATAAGCACTACAATTTAAAAATTAGAAAATTTACAATTATCCTTCCAGGACCGCAAAGCCACTACAGTGGCTAGGAATAAATGCGGGGACTCTGCGGAACATGTAGGTTGCATATATGCCCAAATTTTTTGGAAAAAAGGTTCAAAATTTTAATGGAAAAATGACGGCCCTCTAAAGGTTAAATGTGGTCCAAAATAAGAATGAGGAAAAAAGTATCTGCTCAGTCTAGGCTAATCGATGATCTCCGGAGACACAGTCGTCTCGTTCAAGCGGTACAGGCTTAACGGTAAAGTGGATAAGGCAAGAATTGCAGAAACTGGCGGCTCGTATGATTCCTTAAGTGATGACGAAACGCCGGGAATCTTAGCGGCGTGTTTTCCCGCCTCTGTGCACGGTGCACGGTCACGATCAGAAACGTCCTTTTGGAGTTGTCATTCGCGTGCCTGCGATCCACATTCCGCAGTCCTGCCAAGAATGCGCGTTCCTAGTTGTAAACGATGCCATAGGAAAACCGCTACGCGGCCCGGAGTCGAAGAGGGACCAGACGGAGAGAGGAAGAAGGCGAGGAACCTCGTGGACGAAAATTACTAACAGTTCGCGGATCCGCGAGCCTTTCGAGACGCTTGTCGTCGATCTTTCAGTGGATCGTGCTTGTTTTCACTTGGATTCGGCGCGCATAATTTCTGCGTGACGCCTCGGTTCAGAAGCGCTGTCGCAAAATATGCCAGCGTCGCGTACGTAGATTAATCATCGAGAATTACGGTGGTCTTGTTAATAAAGGGATTGTGCTTCTACCGTGAAATACATTACGAGGAAACGAGAATGTTTCTTTTATCAATTTCAACGGCACGGAGGTCATAAATACATGGGGATAAACCGAGCGGCCTGTGTATGTGACTCAATATCGCGGCACCGAAACGTCAATAAAAGAATTTTATTGCGTGCGACGCGTAAGATATGAGAGATTCGGGTGTCGGGAGAGTTAGCAAGCTACTAACTGTGAAATTTATCTTGAGAACGTAATTAACTTCAGTCGATTTATTTCTTCATTTTCTTTCCGTCGCGAGGACGACGGTCATATTTTGAGAATTTTGTGGGTTGCGAAGGTGAGAACTCCATAAAACTGTATTCGGGCTGAGTTTTAGCGTGTTCTTACGATTTCTCGTGTTAGCGCTGATTTGTAGTTAGCCTAATTAAGTAGCTTTCACGTGAATTTTACAATGTAATAGCTAATACAGTAGTAGTAACTATACACATATTGATTGTACAGGTGTTCTGCAATTTAGTGTATAAGTTTTCTCTAAAAAGTTTGTCTATGTTTCATTAATAAATTGTAATAAAACTTTCCTCTGCAAAATTGAAGGTACGAACGTACGAAGAATCGAAACTTGAGAAAGACAAGATGACAGTTTTCTTGGCGGATTATTGGCATACTGAAATAGTACCTTTGTACTGTTTATTCTCTAACCAATTCTCTAGCTTGGAATTCGCGTTTGAAACGCTTGATGCAAGAAGTGGAATGTGTAGAGTGTAGAGCAATGTTCATAGTATTGTTCCCATTGAACTAGTCTATACTTCAAATTGCAAAGAGAAGATCCATCGACTATTTAGACTACTGTTTGGTTCATCATTATTAAATCATAAAGCAGTGACATAATATTTTTTAAATGCGTAAATCGAAACGATTTTCTTCGATTCTTAGTCTAGAATTTAAATAAGTATATAGGATATCACCAAATTTTCACTAAATTTAACGCAGTCCTTTTTACTAGTCTGTCCTTCTTCATTATAATAAGCTAAAAAATTACTTTCTGAGATCAAATAGTGTGACCAGAAATAAAAGTATACCATTGACTTAAATTAACAAAACTATTAGTACCAAAAATAGCAATATTTGTGAAATAAAAGTGTTCAACGATTTGCCGAACGAATTAAAAACTCTAACACTTAGCAAAATCAACATTAAGAAAAAAATAAAAAATTGGATACAAGCAAACAGGTCCTAACTAAACTCTCTACATAAACATGCAGTATTATTGTTTTATAATTGTTAATGCCAATGTAGTTTGCATAACACAGATTTGGGGCGTACTCTCACTTGTGTCACTTATACTGTTATATATTTTTAATTTTATAATTGTTATACATGTTATTTTTGTTATTAGTATTGTTGTAATTTTTACATTGTACATCAGACCTATGTATGTACAGTTAATGAATTTAACTCTGTAGGATGTACATTGCGATTATCGATGTACTTTATCTGGTTCAATAAATATAAATAAAATATAGAAAATATAAAGAAAATTGTAAAATATTCGGGTACGTTGTAAAGAGAAACACTAACTTTAAGAATCTCTAAACTTATCTAAGATTAGCATACTAACATTCGCTAAAAATATATTAAAATCAGAGTAACATAGACATTCTTCGTGAACTTAACAATTTAAAATATGTTAAACGTATTCAACGATTCACAGCTTCATAAACAATTTACCCACTTAAACTCGCATGGTTTATGCCTACTTTCGAACACACCGCATTCCAGTAAGTGCAACTTAGGACAATTCCACGTAAGGTAACAATGAAACGTTTGAACAAGATACGCCGTGTACGGTTATAAACCATGAGGCTGATCCAGAATTCATCCACAACGGCCGAAGTATGCACAATGACAGCACGAATAAATCAACTTTCATAGTTGAACGAGTTCAAGAATGTTGTTCCAGTCTTTAGCCAGGAATCTACCCTGAACTAGTGTTCACCGATAGCAACATTGAATGTGATAATTTCAGCGTTGCGATCGTAAACTCGCGAAACGATTTATCTCCGTGAACGCTTAAATCGTACTAAAAAATTTTACGTTCCACGCGGCTCCGGGGTTTCTGCTTAAATCCGTTAAGCGTGGACCATTATTGCTGTCGAACATAAACTGCATTGAAGTGAGACGGTGCACACGTGCTGACGGTTGCAACATCTTGCAAGAAAGCAATATCTATGGGAGTAACGGGTTTCCGTGTTACGGAATCGATTGAACCTACGAAAAACAGGAATTTATTTATATTTTTCAGACGTGGAAAACCAAGATCCGGCGACTTGAAGGATCCGAACAAAAAGTTTCGGTGAAAGTGCACGTTGGAACGTGTGACTTGCATTTTGTAGTAATTATCGTGAAAGGAGCGTCCAAAGCGAGGAATTAGGGCAACGATACTGTCGAATAAACGTTTAGGTTTTCGATAACCCCCGAGCCTCCGTTATCACGGAAAGACGGTGACGATCCAAGAATTTTTTTGGTAAAGAAATATAATTGGAACAGGCATAAGCTCTTTATCAATTCGCAAAATAATGTCGCGTTACGTCTGTGAATGATTGCGATAAAACGGGGCGGCGGTGCAAAGATCAGAACAGAATATTTCGAAATTCATATTTTTTTAATGATGTCTCCTTGCGGAATTTATTTGGAAGAACTAAATATTACCACTTAATTTAGAGAATGTTTTAATAGCCATGAACAAATATTTATTAACGTTCATTAATGATTGATTAGGATATTGGTAATGATCGAATGAAGTCACGTTCTCAAGAGATGCATAGCTGATGTAAGGAAAAAAGGTCGATTATCAACGTCAGTCAACGTCAAACCTCATAACTGTCCCCTACTTTCGTATAAGCAATCAATATTAATATTCAAGGGATCAATAAATACTTGGTTTTTCAAGTTAGCTTCAATTTTATGTATGTACAGTGACCTCATATGCATTTCCCAGATTTCTCTTTTTAGCACTGGTCAGAGAAAGCAATACAGGACCTTTCAGAAGTGAAGGTATCAACTTGTCGCATCAATGAACTTCGAACTCAAACGTGACCGTAGATATACAGGATGTTTCAGCATTATTTCAACTGATTGTTAACAGAGCTGTACAAAAGATTTCAAAATTAGAAGAACAAGTTCACGAAATCATACACAATTATCAAAATAAAGATGTTCGGAGTTGTACAGAGTACTTCAAAGTTGTAGCTTATGAAATTAAATTTATTAAAGGTGTTTCGGTGTTACGCATAGAAACTTTTGATATTTTGGAAATATTGGATACAGTTGGAAATTTCTGATACGTTTGAACTAGTCCGAAACTGCATGTATTCTGTTAATTATTAATGTCATATTCAAACATGTCAATCATCGTTTAAATGAACTTTAAAAAATACAAATTTGATATTAATATAGTTATTTCAGAATAAATAATTAAGTACAAGCCAATTACAACCTTTGAAGAAATTTTGAAGATCGTAGGACTGTAAATTTTATGCACCTCAATTCTTTGGCCAAGGATTTTGTATAAAACTGTACTGGGAGTCTCCCCTTATTTTGACATCTTGATTTTTTCTCTAGTCTTGCTCATAATAAAAAATATTTCATATAAAATAGCAAATTTCGGACTGCATCGACTGATGTATAAACTACATCATTTCATTAAAAAGAAAACAATGTTGACCTGCATATGACCTTTACGAATTCATGTATGAAAAAACTAGTAAATGTTAGAATTAAAAAATGTTACCTGAGCATAATAGAATTTTTAATCTCTACATACATAAATAAACAAATGAATTCTGATTTAATGTAAAAAACTAAATGGGATTCTTTGTGTTCCACGTTAGACTTTCAGTCGAGATACGTTATCAGTAATATAAAGTAACACATCAAATTGATAAACCAAATAATGTATCACTATTTTTCACAAATTCGAAGCAAATTGTTTTTGTCGTTTCAACTGAAACATCTTGTATGTATATTCTTTCTAAAACATTTCTTTCCACTATGTGAAAGCGATTCCATGAGCCACTTTGAATTTCAAATAGTATATTCTACGTCTCTGCTTTCATTATTTATTGCAGCAGAATATTGCGGATTTTTTCTTTTGCGAATATCATGTGTCTTATTTTCTAAATATTACAACTAATATTTTATTTTTCATATTTCTTATACTTTGGCAGTTGTCAACAATTTTCCAGATTTGCGGACATTTAGAATTGTCATAAATGCATAAAAATTCGCAGTCTATTTATCAGCAATGAATCAATTAATATTAAAGAAAAATTAGTATAATTCTAAGCTTAGAATATTTCGAAGTAGAAGAAACCGATTTAAAAATAATAAGAAACGTTTTAAATAATAAGAAAATCCAAAATCTAAACCTAGCAGCCACTATTTGCCAAATGGGTCAAGTCAAGAGTACGAAATCATTTTTGAAACGCGATACGAATTTTTGCAGCGGGTTCGCTAAAAAAATCTTTATGTCCAGTCGTAAGTTTCCTCAAACAGGAATACAATCGCATTATGGTAAACAGTATAAGTTGAAGAACGGCGTCGGTAATAAGTAAAAGAGAAGCTTCACGATGGAATGGATATCGAGCCCCGTTAGAAGGAGGTTGAGGCCGCGTCCTTTGGTTTTACAGTCGTTTCGCGATGTTCATGGCCCATGGAACGTCTCGCGACTAGCAGCCTCGCGATTTCTAGTGAACATCTCTGGCGATGCGTAAGGAATCGTAAAATTGAGGGGACTAGAAGAGGAAAGGACAGGTTATGGAGAAGAAAGGTGTCGTATGTACAGGATGTTTCAGAATTTAACCAATTCTGCTACACTGAGAAAAATAATATTCCAAATTTCATTACATTTTGTACGAAAGTCACAGAATAGGTGCACGCGTAGTAAAAATTCTAACACAGTGTAGTAAAAATTGCAACCCAGTAGTATAGTAAAGGTATCTAGAATTTGAGTCTTTCTTTCAAATATTTACTACACTCGATTGGGATTTTTATTGCACTGTGTTAAGATTTTCACCACAGGATAATAATCTTGTTACTTTAGTACAAAATGTAGTAAAATTTAGAACTTTATTTTTCTTAGTGTAGTTACTGCTAAATTAGCTTAATTAAATTACAATTTATAATATTTTGATATTCTAAATCAATAATCCTACTGCTTTGAAACAAACTATGCAGAGTGATTTTTTTTTGACTATTGCTCATAGCAAAGACTGTTTCATTTTTTGGTTTGAGACATAATAGAGAGAAAATGAAGATGTCAAAATAAGGTGAAGTACTTTGTATAAGAAACATGAAACGGAGTATAGTTTGAAAAGGAATTAACTGATAGTGGTAACCATCTTTCTGTTCAACTAATCTTATCGGCTAGAATAGAATTAGAACTGATTGGAACCGACTGTGACTAGTCAAACATGTGAGAAATATTTGTACTCAGATTTGAAATTATTGAAAAGTTGTCATGAATTCACTGTGTACATCGTAGAAATAGTTATGCTACTCTCTTTAACCATCCCGAACGAAGAAAGCTTGAAACACTCCATCATGTGAACAGTACAGAATCAGTGGCTCTCCCAAAGCATTTTCAAATATCACGGTCATTTCAGATCACTTAAGGTCATGAATGTAAAAGATATTGAAAAATGAAAATTTATTGTAAATACTTCTGAAACAAAATATTATTATCCTTATCAACAGAATTAATCCGAATCAATTCGAAATGTCAACAAATGACAACAACTTCCATAAACGTTAGGAATATCCTGCTACATGCAACAGACATTCGAAATTATAACCAGCTACGAAAAACAACCTCTGCAGTCTGCAGCGTTCAACCACAAACTGCATTACGCAATGAAACGTGTGGCAGTTGATTGCAGCACAAACTCTGCATACACACATTCACAAATGCCTTCTTCAGTAGTGGTTATTTTACAGTAAACGTTTCTTTCCAAAACAATAATTTAAATGAAGGTCATGCCACCTTTTTCATCGTTTGAGCAATCAGGCATTATGAAAAGCAAACTGATGTTGATCTGTATTACAAGTAATACGAATAAAGATATTCTTCATCTAAATCTAAAGTGTAGTATCTGCCATTCACGTCATTATGTGTGGATGGTAAAGCAAAAAAATGTGACTACCAAGAAGATTCTATTCCCAAAATGTTGATAAGCAATTTTTCATTCTTCATCCTCTCGTATGTTCACCTTATTGAAATCACCTTGAGATGAGTTACAACCTTAGGTGTTCAAAAATAAATTATTTCATCACAAAACCCGGAGGTGTCCTTCAAATATTGTAAGCACCTTTCTGGCCATCGCGTCATTCAGGAACGAAACAATACCTCTTGCCAATACCTTTCCTCGTTATCAAAACTGTGGCAGTTATTCAACTGACTTAACCGATTCAACTGACTTCTATAAAGTAAAATTTTATTCCAGGCATTAATGAAAATTGGTGCCGTTTCCTGCGTCACAGTGATGCGTAGACTGGATTGAAGGATCGCATCGGTTCTTTGGGCAAGATCGACCGAATAGCGGCATCTAACGTGAAATGATCTGCACATGAGGAGCGTATGTGCCGTCTGGTTTCATTTCACATCTGCGGGATTCACGGTCTAGCAAGTTTCGCCTCGGTCGCTGACCTTCCTCTCTCTCTTTTTTTCAAACCTTTTTGCTCTAGCTGCATCTCTTTGATTCTGCACCTCCATTCTGGCCCGGCTACAGAGATTCACCGTGCTTACTCGTTATAAGCTCGCCGAGGTCGTAGGAAGAGTTTGTGGCACGTCAGGGAGACAACTGATTCACGACTGATTCACTGAAGGCGTGAATGAGGAAGCGTGAAATCCAACTCATTTGTTTCGTACGATTCAAGGAAATAGAGAAAATGTCAAGGAAACTGTAATGAGACAATGCTATTCCTTGTATCTCCTTTTCTGGAATTCTCTCTCAAAATATATGGGATAATTCATTCAAGTTGCACACCTTGAATAACTGCTGAAACATGTGTTATATGAAAAAACTTTTTCATTTATCCGCTTCCTATAAAAAAAAAGTATATATAATCCTCCATACACCTTTGGTATACCAAATTTGTTCATACAACGCATAGTTTAGAAGTTATTTAAGATGTGCAAGTTACGTGGAACACCTATATTTCTCTTTTCTGTGTCCTGAATTTCTTTTACATCTCATACATTCTCGCTTGTTACTTTTATAAACTCATAACTGCATTTTTATTTTTCATCGATACGGCGAGGACCGCTCAACTCGATCTTTTCACCAACTCTTTCACCGAATTCTCTTCTATTTCCTTTTTCACCGTTCCTCCACCCTTACCTCTTCCTACTTTTGTTGCACATTCCCCCGGTCGCCGTTCTCTTCTTTTTCTTCTGTTTGATTCTACGGCTTTCGTCCTCCCTCTCGTCATTTTTATTTCATTCCACGCCTTTGTTCTATCCTTTTCCCTTTCTTTGGCCTTCGACGCTGCTCCCTCGTCCCACTTCCTCCGAATCTCTATCTCTTCACATATGCTTCACCGCTTCGTTCTCTAATTCTCTATCGCGTGCGCAACAGATAACCAAACGGAGCATTCATTGTTTGCAGGAAATTCGAATAGTGAACAGTTTTAATCCTTTTTGCCGTGGGGAACATATTTATACTAGAATACCCCCTTAATTTCTATTACAGTCAACGGAACACCATAAAAAAGTACACGAAGCTGTTTTTAGAAAACACAACAGCGGAAGGCTTAACTTTGTAATTTCCAAATTTACGAGTTTCAAACTAATTCTCTTCTCGCATCCTGTTATTTTTAGAACTTCGTTTATTAGTTTCCGCAACGAACACAAAGTATGCATTTCGTCCCCTCGCGCAGGAGGCTTCTTCAGCCTGTAAGTGACTGCGAGCTTGCAGAACCTCTGGCAGATGCCTCTCTAATTACTCTAGACTTGGATTCTTTGGGGCATGGGAACAGCCTCTGGGTAAGATTCAGTCGTATTTTATCCTACTGGTGGAGCAGGATCGAAATAACTCGGATCGTTCCTTCCAGGAATCGTCTTCCTGGAAACGTCTCCTGGTCTGTCATCGGTTGTTCTGTTTCCCTGGATTCGGTGGGACACTTCTTTTCGTCGAATCAAAGCGATCTCCTTGAAGCCCTGAGAACTTCTTTCCATCTTTTTGAATCCATTCACAAATTCAGTTAATGAAATGTTCTAAAAAGGACTTTAAACGTTGCGTTGAAGTGAAAAAAATTAAATTTTGCAACAATCCTTGTATTCTTTGCATCTACGACGTAAACAGTATCAAGAACCAAAAGTGTTGTTACTTAAAAACAGTAATTAATAATTTAATTATTCCAAAACATGACTTTCATTCGTTCCAGCTTCGCAAAAACAGCGATAATCACGTAATTATGATACGAAACGTTCAGCTCCTTCAGATTTAACAAGTCTAAATTTTAAGGACCAATAATTCTGATCCATATCTCCATTAGCAATAACTCGTTGATCCGACGCTCTTCCAGCGTGCTTATGAAAGAAACCAAGCGCAATAAACTCAAATAACGGCTTCATCGAGTTTCAGAGTCGATCCTCGCTGGCTCTCGAGACTGAGGACTGACGAGTGAGGAGTCGATAATGCTTCAAGTGGCCGATATTCACGGATCACAACCACGCCGCCACGCCCAATCGCGCGTACGAATGTGGCACGCGATTAAATTCTGTGCGGGATCGATCAACGACGAGTCTTTTATCGACGACGTTCGTCTCTTCGATGATTTTTTTCTCTCGGAGTCGTCCACCTGACTCACGCGAAAGGACGCGCATTATTTCTGCAAGACGATTACTGACATTTATCCAGCATTTATTCTTTTTACTAAAACTGTTTGTATTATTGATATTACTATAGCAGTTATGCATTATAAATTAATTAATGCACGATATTTATGGGGGATAGGAGTCAGTTATCTGAGACCATTGCGAGTACAGAACTTTAGTGGTATTAAAACTAAATTGAAAAAAAGGTTGAAGTTCTTTAAAATTATTAAATCTTTATTTAAATAGACTCTCCTTATTCCATTTATAGGTAATTTTGTTGGAAACCGTGTGAACGAATAACACTGATTATATTGTAATAAATATATTTCAAGATTTGCAAGGATTAGAACAAAAGATTTGTACTCGGACACGGACACGACTAAGTATACTGTAGTACAGGATTGAGATAGTCACAGAGTTTTTTGTTTCGCTGCGAATGAAATTTGAGAGCTTGAGCATTTTTGGAGGGTGTAACAAAAATGTTGCAGGTCTTTGAAAGGGACGATTTCTAAGGTGATTTTAAACAACTTTCCTTACCAAAACTGTTAGGTGGGGTTTTGTTAACGCGTTATTAACGAAAAGCACAGACCAATCGAAGAACGAGTACGGCGGACTAATTGTGGCGCAGACCAGAGATGGGCAAAATTTTTATCTAAATAAATAAATCGAATAAAAGATAATTTATATTTATCCGTTATTCGAGCCTTCGAATAACTGGATTTATCTTTATTCAAACCACAATGACACCATGGATAAATCAAATTATTCGATGACAAAAGATAATTGTTTTATTCGAAGGCGAAAGATAATTTTTTTTATTCGAAGCGCCAACTAAGGTTTTCATCTTTATTCGACTTGTATTCGAATAAGGCTTCGAATAAAAATCGAATAACTTCAATGACCTGGGGCACTTCGGCGATGACTTTTGATGTAGTTCGAACCTCGCCTCGAGAACCATACATTGATGCCCGCTGCCCGCCTCAGATTATACAGGGTGGTCTTCGCAATTTGCACTTTGCATACCTTGAATAACTTCTAAAACTTGAAAACTATTGTTTCTAGAAGAAAGTTGAAATACAGAATTTATTTATTTATCGACTATGAAATTTACTTTATAATTGATTTTTCAAAAAGTAAAAAAATAGGTTTTTCATCCCAACTTCAGCGGCTGTTTTAATCCCTTCAGAGTGGATTACTATTGATACAAAAAAAACACGTGTCAAATATTTTTTCGAGTATAATATCATATCAAAAACGCATAAAAATCAGCGTGTTCCATTTGAGTAATGTTCGTTGTAAGTAAAAAATGAGTAAGTAAAATGTTTGTGAAAACAGCGACAAGATAGGAATTGAGCTAACACTCCGATTCATTATTTTCGGAGAGTTGAACATTCAACAATTCGTCTCTTCTTTGAGACGACATGTGTTTTGAAACCATTTAACTCGGTTTTCTTTCAATTTTCGATGACTTGAAAATTCGTTCCCATACTGTAAAAACAACACTGCTGCATTATTTCTTTCCTCTATCTCATTTTCAATTTTTTTCTAACGTCTACTTCAATTCCCTTAGTTTCTAATGCGAAAATGGAAACACTTGTAGAATTTGCATAACAGTTCATGATCCTCCGCAAATTAACTTCCGAGTATAAAAGTATTACCATTTAAAAATCTTGCCAGGGAAATGGTCCCCATTCATATCTGTCCACTTCCTTTGGGAAGACTAATTAAACGCGAAATATCGAAGCGGGGGACCAATCTGGAGCACACACGAGACCGTGAGAGAGAAACGACAATGTGCGACGTGTCGCTGCCGCTTCCGGTAACAGGAGAATCCAACGACGATGATCTCTCTCGGCCGAATCGAACGCAGAAAGAGGAAGACGTCTGTGCGCCGTCGCAGCCGGCTGGTCAACGCTCGGCTTACGCGCTTTGCGTTCCACGCTGCGAAGTTTATACACTGCCATTCAAAAGTACATCGACTAGATGGTGGAGCAAGAAAAAACGGATGGAGCAGATAGAGCGACATTTTCTTGTGGCAGTTTTCGTTGCTTAGAAAATGCCGGCTCTGAGAATGAGACATCGGAACGTGGTCTGCAAAGCTTACGAATCAATTTGTTAGAAAGTGCAGCGTTTATTCGTTGTAAGCTTTTAATTAATATAGGATACAAGCAACGAGCTTGATTTCCAAAGTTTTTAACCACATTTTTTCGGGAAAAATTTTGTGCACAAGAGTTTCACGGTTTTGAGAGAAAAATGTTAGTACACTATTTATTAGTTACTTGTTAGACATTTCAAAATTGATTTGCAAATTAAATTTCTTTTTACAAATTGAAATTCATATTGTTTTTTGCACAGTTTTGTTACAAAGAAGGGACGGAAGGAGCAACTTTTGTGTAAGATATCGGACCTCGTGTTAGCAAGATATTTAATAAAATAAAAGTGGTATTAAACTATATTTTTGCCTTGCCAGAATTAATATGACTTTTTATTTTTTGTATTCTTCTCCAAACTTCCACATTGACACGTAAGTCTTAATAAAATTCATATTAATATTTTCTTTTTTTAATTTATCGCGTGAAAAAAAAAAAATTGAAATGGAGAATACAAATAAAAGAAGACTTCCAACGAATTAATTAGTCCGATTAAATTCGTGAAACACCAAGTTGTAAAACATGTACAGGAAAGATAGCATCAAAGTTCTTGAGGTTTCGCATTGCAGCGTTGCGCAATTCGTGAGGCAAACGAAACATGAATATTTTTATATTTTTGATTGATAATGTATTCCCTCCGACTGGTTTCAAACCCGCCTCGCTCACGACCCCATAAGTGTATTATACTGCTCGTGTACATCGTACGTAAAACTATTATGTCATAAGCTACGCCGCGCAGAGGCCATTCATGAAGACTTTGCGTTTGTGGGTCTTCGTCGCGAGTTGTGTTCACGTAGGACGTCTTTAAGCTTATACGGCTGTATAGAACAACGAGTTAAAACCACACTATTGTTTAACCATTCCAAAGTGAAATAAAATAGTGAGAAATACACAGAAATTTATGTTATTTATGTTCTGTAATATTTTCACCTAAGATAACGTTAGATAAAATATGTAATCGAAGGACAACCACTAGCTTCGTATACTTCGGAGGAAAACTGAAGCTAAACAGTCTAGGAATATTGCATAGATTGAAGGAAGTCATACAACAAAAATCTTTTTTTTTCTTTTTTGGAGTTTTTTAAAATTTGCAAATATTTACCATATGTTCCAGTTATTTAAAGGAGACATCAGATTTCTTTCAATACAATAATATCAAACACATTTTAAATAAAGTATTATTTCTTCATAATCAATTTCTTATTCTTTAAGCGAATTAGAAAGAAGTTAGATATATTTAAAAGCAAATAATGCTTGTAATAGTTTCTCTGTTTTCTGTATGAAATTTCACATTAGTTGAATTTTATTATGTTTATTAGTTAAGTTTTGCTAAAAATTATTTGGAGGTCATATCATTCAATATTTACGACTTCTATTTAAATAAAATGTGTGTCAAGACATTGAGATTTTGAGGAGTGTGACTGATAAAGAAGTACTGAATATTGCATCATGCAGCTGCATACATAGATTTAGCTCAATCCTCTAAAAGCATTATTTACAGGGTTATCGAAGATTACATTCCATTCTGTGTCTCAGAAACAAAGAAAAACAGAAAAATAAAAGATTAATGTATACGACAACAACATGCCTGAAATTTGATGACATTTTTTATTCGAAATAACTTCCTCAGTAATTTGTCAAAACTTTTTATAGCAATCTGAAGTTATGGAAGTCATATATAAACAAGAATTTAGAATTTCTGGCAAGTGTATTAAATTACTACAAAATATTTCATTATGTTTTGTACTGCACTTGTTGCTGTCGAAAGAACAAAAAAAAAGTGCAAATCTTAGTCTATTTTACTCCATAAACTGCAAATTTTACAGACAATAAAAAATAGAAATAGATTCTAGCTTTCAAAATACACAGGGAATTCAATGAAGAAATTTCTTTTTCTAATGGAATACTATACTATTTTTTAACCACCAAGTCAAACATATCTATATGCCAATAACTATCAAGAACTATAATTAGACTGTGAATGTTTATGCAAATTCGTATTTTCAGGGGCATAGAAAAAGAGAAGCTACTTAAATAAAAATGTCTTTTACCTTCTAAATATTATAAAATGGATTTTATTTTCGATATTTCATGTATTTTTTCATCTATGCACGTCTCTATACATTTTGACACATTTAAAATCGCCATAAATGCATACATATCCGCAGTCTAACTATAATAAATAGAAAAAAAGAGACTGAACTGATATTGGAATATCTGTAAAACTGTCGTCCACAAAAAGTCATAGTGTTTTTGTTTCCATGCCAAACACGGCATTTCTTACATTTTCAAGTGGCTAAGAAATATTTCCATGAAACTGGAAAAATCAGATAGTTATATTCTTCATTACTGTCTGCCTCGCAGAAAATTTCGCCGCTAGAAAATTTCATTTTTCATTTGCGCAACTTGTTCCTTATATAACGTGTCGCGAAATAGGAAAGACAATCGCGAAAGCGTGAGACTTATCCTCCACAATGTCCTCGAACAATCAGCTCTCTATCGACGTTAATGAATGAAGCAGAACCCGGTTGGTGATTTTCTAATCATCGACGCAAGTGAAGTAGAAAAAAAAACCGACGCTCTATTCTCCTATTTTCTGGAAATTAATTAAATCTCTTACCTTCGTGTGAAGGAACGCCAACGACTTGTTCACGTTCTCGATTTTGTGCACCCGCATGCGACCATTGTTGGGTTTGGCCAACCGTTCGCCGGAAATGATCTCCAGCAGCTTCAGCAGCTTCTTGCCGTCCGCCAAATCCGTGAACAGATCGTCCACTTCCATGCGCGCCTGCCGAGTGAAAGTAATTGACTCAACGAGTTCCTGAATATCTATTTTATACATGTACATATATGGGTTATTCTTGTATACGAATCATAGCTACATTTCTTTTCCCATAGTATTTCTCTTCTGACTTTGGTATTTCTTTATAGTTTCCTGTTTATGCTTTTACTACTCCTCTCTTGAGAAGTTTACTGGGTTTCTTGAAGGTTTATTGAAAAAAAAAATTGACAGAAAAATTGCCATAACGATATTACAACTATGAAAAATGGTACAGTGATTTGAATGACATACTTTAAACTTTATCATTAGACTGCGGATTTTTATGCAAAATGAAATTTTTACAAGCACAATTAATATGAATTGGAATTTGAATATCAGTATATTTAATTTTCTAAACATTCTAACTTGTATTATATTTTTTTTGTATACATTAGCGTATTTTAACAGTCTCATAGATCTTTTACATACTTAATATTGCCATAAATGCATAATATCCGTCATTTATTTATCATTATTGGTAACATAATTAGAAAATATATCTTTCAGTGGAAAGCATGCATTATGCATTCCACTTACATTATGCATTACACCAAAATATGTAAACCCAAGCCAGTGGTCGCTAATGATTTCAAAAATAAACATATGTATATGTAGGTACAAACCAAACTTCCTTTTCTGTTGATAGGATATGGGTAATTTTTCATGAAACGTTTCTTCGTTTGTGCCATTTGTTAACAATAAATTATAAAACTTCATATTAAATTATAATTTTGATATCACATCAAACACAAAATATAAACTTCTGCTCTTCAAATTCAACAACATCCAAATTTATTTTTTGTTAAGATCATAGAAATTTTGTAATAAATATAAGAATAAATTTTTTAAATGTTAGGTGAAAGTAAAAAAAGCTAATGGAAACTACATCTTTAATTAAATAAATCAATTTATATCAAAACAATATAGCAAAATGTAATGAAATAAAAACACTCAAACTTATTGTTCATCTTTGTAATAGAGTTGATTGAAATATAGAAACTATCATAGAAAATATTATTTTACTGTTCATGGTCTCTAATAGTGAACAAAAGTTGCTTCCTGTAGTGTTATTAAAGTTGTTAAAATCTGAATTTGATCAGTATATTTCATAAGGTGCAACAAGGTGCACAAAAATTACTTTTATTATATAACAAGAAAATTATAAGAACTCGACTGTCGGATTTTTAATATCATTTTGTACATGAATTAAAAAAAAAATGACTAAACAAAAGATTTTAAACGAATATTTCAAAAACCGTGAAAGTAAATTATTTACATTATTTTCCAGAATCGAGTTTTCGCATGTTTAATTTGGAGAACTAGACGCAAGTTTTTTTTACTATTAAAAGACATTCAAACAATTTTTATTTTTTCATCTAATCCAATGATATTAGGTGTAGAAATGATTTCTGAATCTTTCTGATATTTGAATCAAATAATCAATCAAGAATTGTTCAAGCGTTGAAATATTTGCAATTTTTATCAATGACCTTACGTAATTTTTCTGGCAAACAATTGTTAATTTTATTTAGGATCAAATTACTAATCCTATTGTGTTGTGAAATTCGTCGAAAAGAAATCATTTCTACACCCAACAGGTTTTTCGTATGCATAAAAAAGTTAGAAGAAACTATAAGTACCTTCAACAGGAAGGAATTGATCCATTTTGTGAACGTTTTCTTCTGTATATGCAAACGTTCCTCCTGCAGGGCCTTTATACGGCCCTGCTCGAACTTGAGAACGTCCTCCCTCTGAGTCATTCTCTTCTGTATATCAGGACCACCCCTGTGTCTGTCGCCTCCCGTCGGCTGATAGTTCCGTTCGTATTCGAGGTTGAAGGTCCTGTTTTGGGGTGCGGCGCCAAGCCCAGCGCCGGGCACATACTGCGCCCCTGAAATCAAACATTTCCGGTTTTACTTAGAACAGATTTCCTTCTGCGAGAATCGGGGGAGATCCCCACGTGAATAAATTCCTCCAACGGAAGTGGGAATTTCTGTACATGTTACGAGCGAAGTCCAGGGTGTATCTAACGATTCTACACTCTAGGATCAGTCGAAAATGATGTAAAAAAGTTGCTGCAAAAATGATCTTAAACTTGATATTAAGTACGAAAATGAGGTAAAATTTGGACTCAGATTTTGTCTTAAATTAACGTGTGACAGTCGTGGTATCAATTATGTCCTAAATATTGGAACGAATGTTGTTACCCCATTGAGAATGAAGAAAAGGAAATGTTGATGGAAATGATGACTCAAAAGGATGATGATTCAAAAGGAAATGATGTTTTCAATAACTGCAAACCTACTACATATTTTTTAAAATCTTATATTGATATTTTATGCTTTTGTGTACGATTTAAGATGATTTACACATCTGAAACCTGGAAAAAATTATACGACAAGGGGTTAATAATTATTAATAGACTGTGGATGTTTATGCATTTATGGCGATTTTGAATGTGTCAAAATGCATCAAGATGTGTATAGACACAAAAATGCATGAAAATATAATACATTTTGTAATATTTAGAAGGTAAAAGACATTTTAATTAAGTTCATTTTATTTTTCTATGTCTCTGAACACATAAATTTGCATAAACATCCGCAGTGTAATTATAAAACTCTTCAAACAGAGTTAAATACTATTCCAGTCAGGATCGAATCCAGCAAAGAATTACTCCAAAAGCCAAATTTAAAAACCCTTACTAATACCGCCAATGGAGAAATTTCCGAAAACCGATCAAATCCGATGTTGCTGAAATTTTACAAATGTAGGTGATCAAAACCTGTGTTTCTATTTACGTTTGAAGATTCGGGTTCGAGTCCCGGTCCATGCAATCCGATCGGTCGATTCTTTTTCTCCTACACAAATAGGTTCACAGTTTTGCATAAGAAAAATGTTTGCGAGAAGGATTTCTGGCGACCCGAAAGTTAAGACCCAAAATTGGCAAGACACATTGACGGATTTAAGAAAGGTTTATATACGGAGATGACTTCATTAATATGATTGTACATGCTTATCCTGAAATGTGCTTATAAAAACACAAAAAACCTTTTCTTCTATTCTCCACACTTTCATGTGGTATTCATCTCAGTCTGTAATAAATAATAATCACATTTCCCAGGCGACCAAGCACCTCAAGTTGATCACTATTTTTAAGTTGACAGTAATCAATAATATAATTAAACAGGCACATTCAATATTCGTACAAAAGTTTTTATCATGTACCGCTGACGAAGCGTCCTGAGATTAGTGCAATTTGTTGTAATGCATACGCTGCCACGGATTCTACTCGCAAACTTTTGGATCTTAACTTTCGAGTCGCCAAAAATCCTTTTTGCAGACATTTAGTCCAGTGTTTTTAGAATTTTCTGCAAAAAAACTAAAAATAGGTAAATCTTTTCACGAATCACTTATTTTTGTGATGGGTATGAACTTCTGAAAAATCACCATCGATCGGCTGCCGGCTTCCCCCCCTTTTTTGGGTCAAATGTTTAAAAAAGTAGTTTTACGCAAATAACTCGAAAATGGTTAGTCTAATTGAAAAATGTTTTAGATAAAAATTTAAGAGCGTGGAATTCTACGTAAAAAATGTTGTATAATATTTTTTCATAAATTCAATCCTTTTTGCGATAACGTTCAATAAACGTGCACCTATTATAATGTTGTACATACCACCGTGAAAACATTTAGGACGCATTATTGCAAAAACGGTTGCGTTTCTAAAAAAAATATTATAGAACCTTTTTTCCGCAGAATTCCATGCTCTCAAACTTTTATCTAAAACATTTTTCAATTAGACTAACCATTTTTGAGTTATTTGCGAAAAACTACTTTTTTTGAACATTTCACCTAAAAAAGGGGGGGAAGCCGGCAGCCGATCGACGGTGATTTTTCAGAAGTTCATACCCATCACGAAAATAAGCGATTCGTGAAAAGATCCACCTATTTTTAGTTTTTTTACAGATTGCCCACTTTTTAGTCTAATGCTCCTGGGCTAATTGTCTTTATGCAAAATGAACCTATTTGCAAAATTTCAACTGAATCGGGTTTGACCAGTTTTCGAAAATACCGTCTGTAAATTATACTGTTTCGTTGACTGTTCCTCAGATATTTAACATCTTCAGAACTTGAGCACCATTTTCCAAGGGAATGGCTGATTTGCGACCAACAATTCCTTTCGTAAAGTTGGTCCTTGTGATGAGTAGAATACGACACAAACAAAAACATGTTTCACCTTTTCGGGTGTAAGCCGTGTCCGGAAGGAAATACATTTCCGTTTCAGTCTGCTTTCGATCCTCCGAAGAAGCCAGTTGCAATTCTATTTCCTTCCTATTTCCTCTCGGACACGGCTTACATCCGAAAGCTTCAACAGTGAGAACTGTATGACGCCGGACCGTAAAAGTCTCAAATCTCTGATGTGACCTTTTGACCTCAAATTTCGATCATATACTTCACGAGCCGTACATTGCATTGCGCGCCTGAGGATGTGCCTTAAAGAAAACCGCACGTTCATTCAACGAAATAGTAGCGTACACAAATGTCTCGCGTGATCTAACGCAAGTCACGCGGTTTTGTGTAATTTCGCTGTTTCGTGTGAATTCGTGCTGTCCGTTTATTCTGGATCCGTCTTTGCGATATACAGGATGATTCAAAAATTGTTAGAAAATGCGTGAAGATTGTACGTTCTAAGAGTTAGAAGCAAGTCTTGAATCTACTTTCTCATACGTATAGTGACGTAGCATTAAAGATATTCAAAGTCACGTTACCATGGAGCGATGATGTGACGCTTAAAACACTTACAACCATATTCGCATATGCAATAACGTGATATAAAGCGTACTTAAAGTCACGTTCTCACGTGTCAAAGCTGTGCTATAGTAAATGCTTCATGTTACATTTAACAATAATCTTTGCATGTTGTGTATTCGTAATCAAAATTTGTGTAAAATATGTATACGAAATAAACTAAACTAAAAGAAATTGTTAATGGCTACATAAAGCCACGTTTTCACGGATTCAAAAGTTAAATATAAAATACATAACAGACTTAAAAGTCACGTTTAAAGTACAAACAATGGTAACCAAATATTTTCGTTCACATTTCGTCATGCAGACAAAAACTTTACGTTCTGAATCTTTTAAACTTTCAATAGTAAGCAAAAAAATATATAAGTGTAACATGTGGTTTACTTCCATAATCATAAATATCTTCCTAACGACGCTCTGTTGCTCCCAAACAGTTAACATTCATGTACACGGTTAATCGGTTCGTGGTTCTACCCTTATAAGGTACGATAAAATTCATGACAGAGACTTGTGTGTCGGCAATAGCGACAATAAGCCGAGGACAATGATCTTGTCGAGTCATCGGTGCCAGCAAGAAGCGACTGGTCAACTTCTTCTCCCCAGAGTGAACTGTCGTTTGCACTTGTTTCTTATTTACTCCGGGACGCATTAAAGACTCTGTCGATGATGATAATTTAATTCCGTGGAGTTTGTGGCAAAGAACTTCTGAACAAGGAATACAACATGCAACGATTCGTGCTGTAAGAATATTTTATAGTTCGGAAACTCGTTTGTAAATGTCAAAGATTCAATAAATATTATGGATCCTCCCTTATTTTTATATACTGATGCTTTCTTATTTCGATTGTTAATCCATATTTTGAGAAAAGCAAGAAATAAAAGATATGAAACATATTTGCACAGATTTTTCTTCACTATCTTTGAATTGGTTCTCGATATTTTATACAGGGTGGTGCAAAAGTCGTGAAAGGATATAAAATAATAATAATTTAAAAAATATATGGTTTAAAATTTCTTTCTTTCCAAAATAATAACATATAATTCATGGAGATTTTTTTAAGTTATGTACGAAAAATTGTACTGCATATGTGATTGCTATTTTGAGCCTCACAAAGTTGGGCTCTTTTAAGAACATTTTCCATGACTTTTGTTACCATAACTGGTTTAACTCCTACATTTCGAACCAACGTTAGGTGTACACCAGCAAACCAAAGATCATTCAGCAGCTGAAGAAGAACATTTGGTTCGAAATGTATGAGTTAAACCAGTTATGGTAACAAAAGTCATGGCAAATGTTCTTAAAAGAGCCCAACTTTGTGAGGCTCAAAATAGCAATCACATATGCAGTACAATTTTTCGTACATAACTTAAAAAAATCTCCATGAATTATGTTATTATTTTGGAAGAAAAATAAATTTTAAACTATATATTTTTTAAATTATTATTATTTTACATCCTTTCGCGATTTTTGCACCACTTTGTAAAAGATATGAAACATATTTGCAGAGATTTTTCTTCACTATCTTTGAATTGGTTCTTGATATTTTATACATATACTGCTTATTGTTAGTCGCTGTATTATAATTGGTAGTATTCTTTCTTAGTGATAGGGATGAAATAAATGTTTATCGGTAGAATGATTAATAAGGAGGCCGAAAAATGAAGAGACAATAGATAACAGTTATGGTTTGTAGGAACAAGAATGCAGATAACAGGAATATCGAATATTTGTGTAGATCAGTTGCAGTATTTTTGTGAATTAAAAATAGACTATGCAAAACTCTGAGAGAAATATGTACTACTACCTATATATGTAGTACATGGTATTTAATTATCATGGTTATTTCCAACTTTCATTATCTGTGCTTAGCGATAAGGTATCTGACAGAAGAGTGTCACATCCGTGTTGAGAAAATTGAAGTAATGATCAACATCGTGAACAGACACTTTCCCCCGTACTGTTATTGCATGACGTTCTTTACATTCTTACGCGAATGGAAAAAACAATAATCTCGAGTTTGTAGCTCCCATAAAGAACTATGTAGATTACGAAATGCACCGCAATGATAAAGCACGAGTCGACCTTCAACGTGCCGTAATCGATACTAATTGTAAGAGGACACTTTATGAAAAGTATTCAATCACAATAGGAAACTGATATTAATTGGTCTCTGATATGTCAGCCAGAACAAATAATTAATAGGGGAGACTGGGGCTAGTTAATTAACTTTTAGTATTTTTAATTTTTTTTTCAACGAATCATTGATATTTTGTTGGCTTGTATATCAAAAATTTACACACTTAGATATGCAGGCTTAATTTAGATTAGAAAATCGCTTTGATTGTGCCTATGTTGTTGTTTCTATCCCATTTATGCTAATGAAAACATTAAGTCAGTAAGCCCCGACAATGTTTCAATAACAAATAGAAGCGTTAATTAAGCTATAATTCAATAGCTAGAAGGAATTAGTCAACTAACCTCATTAGTCAACTAGTTCTAATCTCAACCACTTACTTTTCTTGACTTTAACCACTAATGAAAGTGTAAGTTTTACTTATTTCTTTTAGAAATGTATTATAATAAATTTTGCTTCACCTGTTGCAGTCAAATAAGATTTGTCGTGTATAAGTAATTTAAATTAATTAGATCGATGCTTTCATTAAAAACTTTAAAAATAGTATAGAATACTTTCTTGTGTCACTGAATTATTTTATGATCGGGAAATAAATTACCTAATTTAATTGTATTCATTAACTCATTAAATTATATATTATCTCTCCTCAACTATATTAGATTTCTTAATTTTCATTTTCTGATGAAATAATGAATGATATTGTAGTGTACAGTATTTATCTGAATCTTGAAGCTTTCCACGTAAAGCCACGTGGACTTTAGTGGCTTCCCCAATTGTTAAAGTGATAACACGCGACCGCTAATTTGAATTACGTTTCGTGTTCGCAGAATATTCGTTCCGGAACTGAGTTGAGCTTGTTACACTTTCAATGTCACTCGTGCATACATTTCCACGTGTTCTGCAGCTATTTTTATCAAATATTCCCGACGGATTACTGCATACGCACAAACTGCCATGACAAACCTTTTGCCGCAGAAATGATCGTGGCGCATAACTTTCACTAGTAGAAATATACGCATATGAGAAGAACCTGTTGAATAGTTCTTTCACTCTTTCTTCTATACGATTCGAGCGCAATCTTTAATTGGAAATCAAATATTTAACTATGTAACAACTTAATATTTAACTTCATGCTAATCTGGATATGCATTATTCAAGGGAGGTCAGGCACGGAACACTTAATCGAAGTTTCATATTAATCTTTAATCGGTGGCGTGCATTATTCATGACGATTCGAGAAAACAAATTTATATTTTCTTTTTTTTTTGTAGAGTCAATAATGCCTCAGCTGGTCCGTTAAAATTTATCAACAAGATCGGACGAGTGCGGACAATACTGGTGCAGCCTTTAATAAGGCGAATCAGCGTAACTAAATGAGGAGATAAACGAAAATGAAACCGAGGATCGTAGAAGTAATTTAAGAAAGCAGTTTCACCGTCAATCTAAGCTCCGCTTGGTTTCTCTCATTTTAATGTACAATTCGATCTCGCTTAATTGCCAAATATAAATTGTAGCTATTTTCTGCGATCATTTTTAATCCCAAGTAGCTTTTTGTTGATTTATTATTAAGCGAAACATATACGGTATCTACACTCTGATTCATCAGTTTTACTCAACTAATTTTGCTCATAGTTTAAAACTACGGTACAGTCATTTCATGACGTCATTCAAAACACATTCAGCGAGAGTGTTTAATATGTTAATTCGACTCTATCTGGAAATTCGATTACTGCGAGATGGTTGCGTTTACATGGTTGCAAAACAGCCTCGAACAACGGAGGAAAATATTGAAGTTTGATAACGCAAACGAATATGTTGCAAATAATTATTAAATCTGGAACAAGGGAAAATTGTGTTTCTGGGAATATATAAATAACAAATTAAATGTTCTTAATTAGATTATCTAAAATTGAAACAAACACAGATTAAAAATAGTAAAACTTAAAGTATTCAAAATTGGAATTACACAAAATTAGGATTATTCAAGATCAGAATTGTCTAGACTTGGAAACGTTTAAGAATAAAAATTGCAATTGTAAATTGAATATATTTTAAAGTTAGGATTAGGACTATTCAAGATTAAAGTTACGGCCATTAAAACTTCTGAAGATTAAATATTCAAGGAATTTGAAGTAATTAATAAGACTAGAGACACTTGTAGTTGAGACTACGCAAGATTAAAGATTATTCAAATTCAGAACTGCTTGAAATTCAAATTACCCAACATTATTAAAAAAAACTATTCAAGAACAGATTGATTCAAGAATGAAATCACTCAAGATTAAGACTAACCAAAATTGGGATTTTCAATTAGAACTCTTCTAATATTAAAATCATGTAAGCTGAGAGCTGCGTTACATCAGAGTAAAATCAGATTTAGACTATTCAGAGTTGGACTATCAGGATTTAAACCAGAACTGCCAAGTATTGAAACTACTACTAATCAAATACACTTATTAGAAAGTTAATGAACGAGGATACATGCAATAAAATTTAATCTTAATGATAAGACTAAATCCACTTAACATTAGAATAACTGAATACTAGGACTAACAACGACTAAATGTCCCACAAATAAGAGCTACTCAAAATCAAGATTATTCAAGAAGACTTCCCAAGTTTGACACTACGTAAAACTGCGAGCCGAAAATCAGAAACAGCAAGGCTCAGATCCAAAGTCCAAAACGCTCAAAGATCAAGAACCAAACTTCAAGGCTACTATCAGAATTGCCAAAGATCAACGCCTACACGGTAAATGTTAGCGAACGACAGTCGATGTACCGAGCTCTAATTACAAGGAATGTGTGGTGCCGATCCGATAATCCCTTATCTACTCGGCTAAAGCGGTAAACAGGTGCGATTGCTTTGAGATTAGCCTTTGTCTGCGACACCATCGCGCCGTATAATTCAAAACACCAAATCCACACCATATCACCTGCGATAAAACCGACCGCCATAGCCGTCTCAGAACGATGCTCCGAGTCGCAAACATTTGCAGAGGGCTCCGATTTGCATTCCACTATCGCCCCGTCTGGATTTATCGATTGGTGATAGAACGTACCGTAGTAACTACTAGTCCAGTAACCTAGTACATCTTAAGTTGCATCAAGTGGTGGTAGTAGGTTTCGTTTTTTTTTCTTGTATGGGATGTCACTGAGATGCAAAATCCAAGTTTTCGACCTCGGCAGCTCCCCGGATCACTTTTGAATATCCCAAAAACTGCTAAATTTTTGCACTTTTTTCGGTTTTTTCCCATTTTGACCATGAAGGAGCAGGTTTTCGACAAACATCATTCTATACATTTTTAAACTAGATTAAATTTACTACAATTTGAGATGAGAATGGGCTCGGTAGACCTAATACTTTCCGAGATACAGCTTTTCAAAGTTTGGCAAATTCTCCAAACTTGAAAATTTTAAGCTAATTTTCATGTTTCATCATATGCAATTGTCTTTATATCTTCAATAACTTGTCTGATATGAGTCAGTGAAGTAAACATTTATTTAATTTAATATTGTGAAGGGGGTTGGGGGAGGAGGGGGAAGGGTTTTTACTAGGGGGAGGTCACTGTTCACAACCAGGCGACTGAAATTGAAATACAAAATTTATTTAAAAAGTGTAAATGAAGTAAATGAAAGTGTAAACGAAATGTGAATTAAAGGTGTTTCCTCCTCTTCGAAGGATCAGGGCCAAGGAAATCCGCTAATCCGCCTCCTTTAGTGCCATTTTCATCGTTCTGGATCTCCTGAAATGGAATGAAAATATTTATTTGTTGAATATCCCAAAAAAAGGGAAAGAAATTGAAGATAATTTTTTTTATATATAGGAGGGTTGAAAGAACATTGAAGTGATGGCAATCTTAAAACTAGTATGTAATAGCCATTAAATTTTGTTGATTAATGTCATTCTAAAATATTATTTTTTATGCTACACAAACAATTCTTTGTCAAGAAGTTCTAATATAAATGCAACACACATGTTGGTAAGTATTAATTGATAGAAATAATGGTATCTATAACATGTGGGTAAGTATTAATTAATAGAAAACAACAATACGAGTGTAAGTATACCTGATATTGTTCCTCGACTTGTTCAATAGCATCTCCGGCGAGTTGGCTGACTGGATAGTCGAGCAGCCTGTCCATCTCGTCGTCGTCGTCGAGCTCGTCCAAATCGTGGGTGTTGAAATCGACGTCTGCCGTAATTTCAGGCAGGCTTTCGCAGGACTGGCCATTGCAGGTTCCGCAGATAACTGAACACCTCAAACCTGCTTTCCTGTAGCTGCAAGCATTTCTGCATCCCTTCTTGCAACTGCAGGAAATCATTTTCAGCAGGTTTGAGGGGGCTACTTCCCTCGACATCATCTTTGGGGAAAGACCTCTGGCTGTAGCAACCCATCCCCCTTCGCAATATTAAATTAAATAAATGCTTACTTCACTGACTCATATCAGACAGGTTATTGAAGATATAAAGACACTTGCTACTAGACTTAGACGTAATATTTTCGGAGATACAGCTTTTCAAAGTTTGGCAAATTCTGCAAACTTGAAAATTTTAAGCTAATTTTCATGTTTCATCATATGCAATTGTCTTTATATCTTCAATAACCTGTCTGATATGACTCAGCGAAGTAAACATTCATTTAATTTAATATTGTGAAGGGGGATGGGTTGCTACAGCCCCAGGCCTTTCCCCAAAGATGATGTCGAGGGAAGTAGTCCCCTCAAACCTGCTGAAAATGATTTCCTGCAGTTGCAAGAAGGGATGCAGAAATGCTTGCAGCTACAGGAAAGCAGGTTTGAGGTGTTCAGTTATCTGCGGAACCTGCAATGGCCAGTCCTGCGAAAGCCTGCCTGAAATTACGGCAGACGTCGATTTCAACACCCACGATTTGGACGAGCTCGACGACGACGACGAGATGGACAGGCTGCTCGACTATCCAGTCAGCCAACTCGCCGGAGATGCTATTGAACAAGTCGAGGAACAATATCAGGTATACTTACACTCGTATTGTTGTTTTCTATTAATTAATACTTACCCACATGTTATAGATACCATTATTTCTATCAATTAATACTTACCAACATGTGTGTTGCATTTATATTAGAACTTCTTGACAAAGAATTGTTTGTGTAGCATAAAAAATAATATTTTAGAATGACATTAATCAACAAAATTTAATGGCTATTACATACTAGTTTTAAGATTGCCATCACTTCAATGTTCTTTCAACCCTCCTATATATAAAAAAAATTATCTTCAATTTCTCTCCCTTTTTTTGGGATATTCAACAAATAAATATTTTCATTCCATTTCAGGAGATCCAGAACGATGAAAATGGCACTAAAGGAGGCGGATTAGCGGATTTCCTTGGCCCTGATCCTTCGAAGAGGAGGAAACACCTTTAATTCACATTTCGTTTACACTTTCATTTACTTCATTTACACTTTTTAAATAAATTTTGTATTTCAATTTCAGTCGCCTGGTTGTGAACAGTGACCTCCCCCTACTAAAAACCCTTCCCCCTCCTCCCCCAACCCCCTTCACAATATTAAATTAAATAAATGTTTACTTCACTGACTCATATCAGACAAGTTATTGAAGATATAAAGACAATTGCATATGATGAAACATGAAAATTAGCTTAAAATTTTCAAGTTTGGAGAATTTGCCAAACTTTGAAAAGCTGTATCTCGGAAAGTATTAGGTCTACCGAGCCCATTCTCATCTCAAATTGTAGTAAATTTAATCTAGTTTAAAAATGTATAGAATGATGTTTGTCGAAAACCTGCTCCTTCATGGTCAAAATGGGAAAAAACCGAAAAAAGTGCAAAAATTTAGCAGTTTTTGGGATATTCAAAAGTGATCCGGGGGGCTGCCGAGGTCGAAAACTTGGATTTTGCATCTCAGTGACATCCCATACAAGAAAAAAAAACGAAACCTACTACCACCACTTGATGCAACTTAGGCCCCCCTTTTCATGACAAGGTTACTGGACTATACGTGACATCGTCCCTTTTGATCCTTTACTGACCACCGATTCACACAGTCATGTCTAGTTTCCGCGTTAAACCGTGGACGCGCGCGTTCGCCCGAGGAAATCGACGTTGGAAGCGAACGTCGATGGAACGTCGGGACGTCTGCGAATGGCGGCACCGAACTGATTCAACTGTTAACCAAAGACCACTGACACACGGCCCCTGTTATCGCGTATCGCGAGCGTGTTGTGTTCACGGTTCTCTTATGTAGTTGACGCTAAGTACAAGTGTACTACTCCCACCTAAGCGTAACGGCAAACTTTGCCGATCGTCGTTCGGAAGAGAGAACATCGCTCGGAGAACCGTCGCGTCGACTCGATGGAAGCCGAGCGTTGAGTACGGTTAGTGTTCGAACGGATTGTTCGGCAAAAATAGCCGGTCTCTAAGCGGGAGCTGGCGATGGTGTTTAACCTGGCTACGGTGAAATTTTTGCACGAGAAAGATTTATGAACGACCGAAACTATGGATAACTTGAAACGACGTTTATGGGGTTAAATGGCTTTCGATTCGCTACCAAAACGAATCGATAGTGACTGCTCGTCGTTTCGGGATTGATCGATGGATCATTTGTATTCGGATTTTACTTAATTATAGATCTTTACCAGTCGATTTCGTAAAAACACGGTTCCTCGATCGTGTACAGTATTGGAATATTTGCATGCATTAATAGCTGAACTACCTGTGATTAACGCTAGAACTACCGACGATTACCATACGCTGTATTCTGCCGAGTGCCAACATGAAATTTCTGAAGAAACATGCAGGGTTCGAGAAAATATTCTTTTTGGTTCTATTTGACTACGAACTGAAGACAGCTGTATTAATGGAGTATTTTAGAGTAGGAGGTCTTTTATTTAAAGAGTTTTTTCGGAATTTTTTTTTGAAGAACTCATCAAAGTTATTGCTATTTGATTTTTTTCGTACATATTTATCAACATTTAGAGAGTATTAAACACTTCGTTTGGTATGAAAAAGATGAACATTATTTGAAATGTTCCGTTTTGAAGTTCTCAATGTTTTCTGAACTGGGGTCCATGATATTTCAAGAGACCAATTGAGTCCAACTGGGTCCAAGATCGGCTTAACCAATTGGTTCAAAATATATGTATATATTTTTTATTTAGACAGCTCTTATAAATACAATAAATTTGAGAAAATTGAAATTTTGTTTAAAACATCGCCATTTTTCTAATTTGTAATATTTTCCTTTCATTCTGATACCGATTATAGCCACAAGTAACTTGATTAAGGTCCAGTTTCAGGTTTTTGTTTGGGATAAACAGAACTAGCCAAATCATGGATGTCATAAGTGAATCTTTTTTCGTATTGACTTCAAAGCAAACCATTTCGAACAATTTTAATTTTTTTTTGTACCAAAAAGTCTCTTAATAGTCTCTAAATATTAATAAATGTGTACGAGAAAAAACCAGATAGCAATAACTTTTATAGATTCTTCATAAAAAAAGACCCCTTACAATAAAATCCTCTCTTAAGACTACAGCACACGTAATTTCATTAAAAAAAGAAATAAAAGCGTAGCGGACATTTTAAATCCTTTGAGGGTTCGAGTGTGATTGCCGAGGCGTGGGTGTATCTTTGTGGATTTTGAGGTACAGAGGAAGGGGAACATTGCAGAATGTAAGGGAACTACAGGAAGTATTATGTACTGCAGTCTCGTTTCAGTGTTAAGGAGTCGCCTGAGTAAAGACAGGTGTGATGTCATGAGACAGAAATAATGTAGGTACATCTCGTTTACCAAATTTTTTCAAGGCGCAGGATTGTCGACAGACTGTGATGCAACGGTCAAATATCCGGAATTATTGAAACACGTTCATCGATGTAGCAGGAAATGAGAGATTACACCGGAAATACGGTGAACGGACTAAAGGGAACACTTCACTCGTTTAGTTTCAATGATGCGCGATTGTCGCAGTCTTGAAACTTTTTTCTAAATACGTGCATTGGATTGAACAGAAAAATTTTGTTGAACTTTTTAATAACAGAGGGCATGTAAATTCGGTGTAAACATTGAAGTTTACAATTATCTCAAGGTTATTCGATTTTTACCATTTTATTCATCAGTATTTGTTTGCATCAGCTATAATTAAATAACATAAAAATGTTCTTGAAATCTAAAAAAACCTGAGGCTTCTAAAACATTAAATTCAACTATTTTTCAAATTCATTTATGTTTTACACCGACACTTTTTTGAGATATGAAGTCTGAAGGTGGCATGTAAATGTTAGTAACAAGTTATGGTGATTCACCCTGAATAATGATTGTGGTTTCTCAGAATATATTTCAATTCTTTAGGCAGTCTATTTCTCTACTCATTTAAAAACTTTTCAAACTTTTGTTACAACTTTTAATATCCATCATTATTCTCAAGTATTCCTAAACACATGACAATATTCATCATTGTGTTCAACATGCAAAACTCTTTGTTGGCACTCAACACGTAGTAACTTTTACAAATATTTTTTTAACACTTATCAACCTCTTTGGCTTACATTACATAGTCATCGATATTTTTCTTTTCAATATCAAACAGCGATCTATACTTTTGGCATTACTTTCAACATTTTCAACATATTTTTGATTGGCAATTTCTGTAAAGAACTGAGCAAATATTACAGATGCCGCGATAAGAACGCTAAAAATATGAGACGATATTGTTCTTATCCAAAATCGATTACGTCAAACCCTTATATGTGCTTATCCCCATTGTGCGTCTGGTAAAAGTGGTGGTGACGCTATGATTTATGAATTCATCCTGTTACTACTACTACTATAATCTGCGGCTTTATACGATAAGAGCTTTTCAAATGCCTTGATAAAATGCTATCAGACGTTTTTTATCAGAGGACTTTTATGAAAAAATATAACCGTTGGAATTCCAAATTGATTCTCTGGAATAATTGTTAACGTGGATTCTTTTGCGTCTAATGAAAAAAAAATATTATTTAAAAATTGTTGAATCTTCAGTGGCTTCGTAGGCGAAGGAGAAAAATAATAAAAACTTTCAATCTGATAACTGCATTGTTTCTATATTCTTAATGTTCTTCGTGATGTTTACAGGTTATACAACTCCAATTTTCACCACATGAACTTTCATCGTTCGAGCTCGACTGCACAGGATACCGTATGAACTCATTCATGCGCCTGCAGAAATAGGAAGCAGCGAGATTCCACCGGAAGCACGGTGGATGCGCTATGCGAGAAACAGAGAAACCTCAAAGGGTTTTAGAAATATCCAGATAAAGACGCACAACTTTTTTGCAACGGTTTTAACAGCTATCACGCATCAAAATAATGTATTTTCAAGATATAAAAACAATACAGAGATAACGATTTGTATTATCTACTTATATCACTGGCAAAGGTTTTTATTACTTTTCCAGTTTTTTTTAAACATCTCAAATGTGAATTACTTTACACAATAAATTTATAGCAACATTTCAGTTCAAATTAAGGCGAATGAAAACTCACTATAATAATTCTGGTATTTCATGTAATTTCAATATTTGTATTATATTGTGTATATTATTTATATTGTACATTTGTATTGTATTCGTATTCATATAAGACAAAAGAACGCATAAAACTATAAATCTGTTTAACATTTTTTGACACTATATTTAGATTGAAACCGCTCAAAATTGTAAACAATATTTTACGAATTACTTCAAATTGAATCATGCATTCTGTTAAATGAACTCAAAGTTTTCCGTTCAATACTGAATAAATATAGCAAAAAAAAAATTCTTCCAATATCAAAGAAATTGTAATTTTTATAAGAACACAGCGACCACCAAAACTGAATCGATCTTAAAGAACACGAATTCTTTCGCTCATTGAATGATTGAATAATCGAAACTCAACTCGTCGAATAAATTATGATATTAAATGCGAAAGAGCATTGAAGGCTGCGGCACGATGAAATAATTAAACGTAATAATTTCGATTGCGTTCGGTCGCGTGACATTTTACAATACGACACTGGGGAATTTGCATACCGATCGATTGTGCACGCACACGCGTTCGCCAAAAATGATCGGAGAAAGTACGCGTTCTTCGCTTCCTAAAGATCCTCCAAGCCTTGAGCGATCCGATCGGCGTTTATTTTTTATACGATCGAAGATATGTTTATGTAGCTTCCTTGTAATTTCTTGTGCTAAATATACGTCTTCGTTGCTTCCCTGTGATTAATTTATTCTCTCTGGCGCAAGAACAAACCTGTACTCGGGTATCGTGACTTGACTGGTTTTGGTCTGAGAGAAGGATGCAGAAAATGGGATAAAGTAACCTGATTAAACGCTTTTAAAGCGTCGTGGGAGAAAAAATTGTATTAATGCTGCTACGTCCCTCTCAAGAATTGTAATTGGAACGATTTTTGTTATTGTCACGTTGTCATAAACGTCAACAATGAATTTTTTATATTATGTCAAGGCTTACTTTTTTCTCAAAGTGAAAGCAGTTATTATGAAAAATAAAATATATCTCTGGGTCAAGAAAGACTCAAAGATTGTAAAACAATTAATCGTATGTATAATTCTGTACCTGAAAACCAGAGTAAGTAATTCAAGTTTATTTTCATTACTTTTCAGTTTTCAGCAGAGCAGAAAAACAGTAGAAAATGAAGAAAGAGCAATAAAATGAAATACAGGGCGAGTCAATAAGTACTATTATTCAAAATAACTCGTTACCTGTTGTATTCAAAAAGTTTTAATGAGTTATGTAATATTTCAGGGACTCATCAGATGGATGCGATTTGATTTTTTTTTAAGATATCAAGGCGAACATGAGTTTTTTCAAGGTCAATGTATCTTTTTTTGAATACCACCTTGTTGCTAATGAATTTAGCGACCTATAATATGATGCCTCTGAGTTGATCTTGCATTGACTTTGAAAAAATTCAAGGTCACCTTAATGTCTAAAACAGCAATCAGATATAAAAAATCAAATTGTATTCATCTGACACGTCTCCTAAAATGCTACATAATTTATTAAAACGATTTTTGATACAACCAATACAATACATAACCACACAACCAATACATAATTTATTAAAACGGTTTTTGATACAACCAATAGATAACGAATTATTTCAGAATTATTAAACATCAACAGAAATTATTTCTTAAAAGATCAATGTTTAATTATTTGCGACACATAAATCCTAATAAAGAAGGATGGATGTATGCGACGCATGATCAAATATTTTTAAGTGGCAACATTTAGTGTGTCGTTTCTAAATTTCTTATGACCGATCGATACAGGTCAAGGAATTACATATTTTTAAGGAGAAAGTTATTACATTTCAGGGGACACATAAATCTGTATGGGTAGAGGTCATTTCAAGGTCATACCCATTTCTTTGTTTACCATTAAAAAGGCGGGATCAAAACGCATCTAACCATATCCTACAACATGACTTTAAAATGACCTTGAGCCAAAAATTCATGTCCAACTGTTTGTATTACAATATTTCTTATGATCACAGATATGCATTTCTGAATATGTTTGACTGTACAATAAGAAATTGTTAGTAAACAAACGTTTGGGAACTTGCATTGAAAGAGGAAAACTATCTTTCCTCAATGTATCCAATAGATTTCAGTTTGTAGTAAGAGTGTAAGTAGTGAAGAGTGTAGCACTAATTTCAGAAATGTTCTTGGTTGATGATATCGTGTACAGTGTGTACAGTAACGTTTTGACAACGACTGCGAATGCGAAAGAACGAATTTTCGATGTCTGTGCAAGTCTATGTTTGTATGTAATACAAAAAGCTAAATATGAATTTATTTTACGCCTAAACAAGTGTATTGAGTCTGGAGGACAACATTGTGAGCACACATTAAATTAATAAATCATGCGACTAATGCGTTTACTTTGTTGCTGCACTTCATTTTTTTTAAGCTTCTTAATTTTTTCGATAATTTGCCAAATTTTCGATTCAAGGTCATTTCAAAGTCATGGTAAGGCACATGGTTGAATGCGTTTTGACCTCACCTTTTTAATGGTAAACAAGAAAGTGGATCGCTGCATTGAAAAAAGACATTATTGTTCACGAAATCTAAAAAAGTATGACCTTGAGATGACCTTGAGCCACGCAGATTTATGTGCCCTCTGAAGTACAGTAACTTTCTCGTTAAACATTTTTTTGTACCTGTAACAAAATTATTAGGGATGGCAAAGTTAGGTGAGAGACCCTATACGTAGAGAAGTTTATAATATGTAGACTGCGAATGTTTACGCAAATTCATATTTTGAAGGATATACGAAAAGAATGTTTGTCATGTATTTTTTGTATCTATACATAACATTATACATTTTGGCAAATATAACATGTAATAATATGCTAATAATATGCAATAATTTTTTGCAGCCGGAGAAGATTTCAAGGTCACGTCTACTCTTTTCAATCCTTTAAGACCAAAGATAATGTATACTTATCGTCAAGGTTTTTTAAAATTCACTTGTTTGTAACTGTAAACAGTTTACTTTTGGGTTCTGATGGTACAAACAGGTTCATGCCCTGCGTATTAAAAATTGCTACAAATATGTACAAATATATCACATAAACGAAATATACATATATTTTAACAGTAACTGGTTCATGAAGATTCCTTAAAATGAGAGTTTGTTTATAGATGGCTTGATAAAAAAAGTATTGACCCATGTATGTCGACAAATAATTAGACTGAAAGATACTTTAATTTAAATTTTGTAGACACTCTTAAACTCCTCTGCCAGAAATATTTTTGTAGTAATATATAATAATCAAGTAATATATATATAAAAATATATGATTCCATTTCAAATGGTGAAAATGATCTTCAAATCTCCAAAACTTCTTTAGTTATAAAAAAAATGTTTGCTGCCATATTAGAGGCATTATCTCTATACTGAACAACTTGCTGATTCTTATTGGACCACCTTATATTTACGTGAATCATCTGACTACTTTAACGTGTTGATTTTATGAGTAAAAATGAATAACGTCCCCTACGAGAAATTAAATTAAAATGACCAGAGCATCCTTCTTCCAATCTAGTCATTGCAACTAAGGATTCCTAATAGTGCATGATGCAGCAGCAATCTACCCACTTCTGCTACAGCAACCCTTTTGTCATAGTAATCCTAACATCCCATCAAAGCCCTTTTCACAGTCATTGTCCAGCTACTATCAACAATTCAAAAAGACCCAACCAGTCAAAACCTTGAAAGCACAGTTCCAAAGAATAAAGGAAAGCCTAGAAACAGAGTCCTAGTGTTCAAACGCCTTTAGTCCCCGAACGGTTCATCGGAGCCAGGAAGCGAAGAATCGCTCCGGAAATACGGTGAATGCTTCATAAAAGCAAGGCGGTTTGTTGAAATCCGAACCGTATTATGATCGAGACTCGTTGAGAGTCGCTCTCGAAGGGGAAACACCACCTATGTACTATTGACACTGATAGCCGGAGCAAACGTTGACGCCGCGTGGCGACGTATCGTGCACTCGCAAAAGAAAGAAATAAAAAAAAAAAAGAACGTGACAGGGCCTTAGCAACTTCAAACGATATGACGACACGCCTATATTTGGCCGGCTGACAGACGTCACGATCGCGACGAGCATTTACGACTTCTTTTCAGTGGCACTCTCGTCCTCCTCTCTGCGCTTCGCGAATAGAGGGAACGGATCAGGTTCAACGTGTACAGTACTTTCTTGCTATAAACTCGTTACTCGACTTCTGCTTGCTTGAAATCATTCTTTCACTTCTTGGCATTCCCGCTTTCAACTCCGGCACGTTCCCTCTGGAGGGCCTCGTGCGAGGGAGAGAGTCGAACAAAGGAGGGTAGCCGAACGGGGTACTCGATGCTGGAGGCTCGACAGATGCTACTGTCTCAATGATGACGCTGCAAGTTATTCTCTATTTTGCGTTCGCATGTATTGTAGATGGTTCGTAAGGTCAGTTACTCGTGAAACAGTGAGTTCAGATTTCGTGTACGGTTTGGTTTTGCTGAAACACTAAATCGAAGCTAGAATTAGAACAACAATACTAACATAAGGATGTTTGTATCAGACCTACAGAGCTGTCAAGGTAAATCTGGAATTCTTTTCAGACAGTCTCACAGGCTAAGATGGTGAACCAAATTATGCTTCGCGCCGGAAAATCGCCGTTCGAATTTATAGAGATGCGAGTTTGTGACCCTGCCAAAAAGTTCAGGGAATCTGAAGTTAACTGCTAGTACGCAAACTCATAGTAAGCATTATGATTGCAAGAGAAGTGCGGAATTCTTAGTCGTATTGAAGAAGATTGATCAAGATGTTAGACGGAAAATGAGTTGCTTCATAGCAAGCTTCCTTACCACTGGTCTTCTGACTTGTGGCCTCTTGCCAGCACTGACTGTATTGCTCATTGACAGTTACGTGTGGGGCGTAATGGAGGCAAAGGCAAATGCAAAGCATCATAATTCACGGGATGTCAGGATGTCCTAAAGACTTCCATCGTAAATGTGACAACAAAAATGGAGAAGAAGGAGGTCAGACGATCCTGTAACCGATTCAGACCCAAACTCAAGGAAGTGATGGTAGCTAATGGAGGCTACAAACGATATTTTTAATTGATATGATATTTACTAATTTCGTACTAATTTGAATAAAAATATATTGATTTTTTCCTTAAATTTATATGGTTTTTCCTATATAATAATGATTTTCCCGGATTTACTCGACGGTCCTGTAAAAAGGAGTCGTACGATTATTCTTTATGCGCAGTATATTTAAAAAACATTATTCTCAGGTAGAGATATGGAATTTGAATTGAATAGAACTGGAGAAGTGCAGTAAAAATAAAGTTTCTAGTATCAAGTGCTTTTTTTTAAAAAAAACTGTCGTGTTGACATTTTGTAAAAAAATGTATACGCTATTCGTTGGTAGATCTAGTGTTCAAGAACCCAATTTCTGATCAGAATCCACTTCCTGATCAGCTTAGTACATAACTATCATACAATAAATTATCGCACTAAAAATTTAACCCAAACACATACTAAATAGTTATTAACTCTTCTGAATTCTAAAAGTAAAATTTGATAGTTAAATTTTGACTTTAGAACTTAGATTATAATTTAATTATTGTTATTTTTGCACTTTGTTAAATGACAAATTGAAGATAAAACATGGATTTACTCAAATATCACACAAATTTTGAGATTAGGTGAATTTTCTTATTTATTCGTTAGAAAAACCATGATAGTTAATAGTTACTCTTAAGTGATCAGGAACTGGATCCTTGATGATACTAAACTCTACCTAGGCTGATCCCACACCATACGTCGCTTTAACCAACTCTTCCGTAATCATTTTTGTTATTAACTAGTCACTACGACTGTAAATAACGAATTATCAACGTAACATCAAAGAATATGAAACATAAACATGAATTTCTCATATTTTTCTCAAAATTATTTTATCGAAAGTATTTTATCTAAAATTTATTTTACATTACTTTTTTAAATAAAGTTTTATTACTTAAAAATGTTTGATACTTTGCTTACTTTGATGTACAATGTGTAATAATGACTCGTACTCCTAATAACTTAAGATGTAAAATACACGTATGTATAAAAAACGATCAAGTGAATAACAATATCTACCTCCTTGTTAGGAATACTTAAAAAACCAAATTATTGTAAATAATTTTCCATACCTAATCTCAAAACAGTTATAAATGTTTCTTCTAGTTATTTCTGATTATAAAGCATAGAGAGGAACAGTATTTCTTTTTCTTTAAGTCGTGGGTACACTCCCTTCCCGTTTTTTGTTGCCTCAAATTAACATTTTGCGTGCGAAGAAGACGTCAATGAACGAAATTCAACGAACCATGGACAGAAAGACGTATCATAATCTTTTTGTGATAGCAAGCTGCGAACACTTCGCACATCTGACATAACAGCCCCTAACCGGAAACGAGTATTCGTTATGGGAAGTGGAACAGAGCTGCTACTGTATGAATGAACGAATACAGGAATACATACGCCCAAATACGTATGTTGCGTGAATACTGAAATTCTTATGTAGGATCTATTTTGTCTCTGTTGTGAGAAAGAACTAGTTTCCTAAAAGAAAATAAGTAGAAAGTACTCTAATGACACTGTGGAACGATTGACATTTATGTCGAAGTAAATTGAAAAATAAAAAGAGGAATCTATAAAATGTCAGAAATGTTTAGAATTGCCATGAGTTAAAGATTTTCTTTATGTCACGTAGTGCGACTTTTATTTGTTTGTGATCTAGTCTAAAAGCAGTATCAATGATCGATGAGGTTTATGCTTGCGACCTCATTAACTATTAATTGAACTGAGTCACACGGTTTTGATAAGCGAATTCATGACAAACAGCATGCATAAAAATGCATGATGATCGATCGTTTGCGCAACTGTTGGGACTGTATACAATTATTGAACTGATATTTAAGGGATTATTGTCTTATGTTCTTAGGAATGTCGGTAAAGTTCTTTTATAAAGAGCAAATTCAATATCTCGGGGATTTAAAAATCACCATCTTCCGAATAAAATTTATCAGTCATTTCTGATTATATACTTATTTAATCATATATCATAAACCGTAAAATTGTTTATTCACTTTTATACTGTATATATTTCTGTATTTTTTAGGTCTAAATTTACAAATTCTACATTTTTGTATTTTTAATGTTTCAGGAATATTTGGACATTACATTTAATGCAAACTATAAGAATTATTAATAACAGCCAATATGAGATGAACAGTATTTATTAATAGTCATTGAAATTCACTCACTATCAATTAGTGACGCTAGTCCCATAATTTTTTGTCTCTGATTCTGCCCACTGCTTTATTTTATGCAATATGCAAATTTCTACTATTAAATAAAAAAATCTCTTCTAAGATTTAATGGTTGGTTTATTAAAGTACTAACACAGCACAAAAAAAAAAAGAATCAATCTGAGCAAAAGTATACATTAACGCTTTAAATTATACAAATTTTCATTATAAATAGAACTCCCTGATTTATCTCTTAAAATTTCAAAAATTTGAGAAATACTTGCATTTTTTAACATCCAAGATCTTTCCACAATGGATAACAATCTAGCTCTGCTTAAAAAAAGAAAATACGTGGAGCTTAAAATGTTTCACAAAATTTTGCAAAATGAAAATGAAATTAGCATGAGAACTTTAATTTGAGTTGAAGTATCGAATAAGCACCTGCTACATCATGAGAAAGACCTGCTTCAAACTTTCAAATAGGAACGATTTTCCTGTTTCGATAAGAAACCACCGACAACTTTCCATTTAAAAGGAAAATTGAATTGCTAGATCTAAACGCTTACATAACTATTAAACAAGAATGTGCGTTTACAACTCCAGTAATTCGTTCAGCTGGACGTATAATATATTCGTTGATCCGAGTGACATCACCGGTTTCTCAGAAACGTAAATACGTCGCAGACGCTTAATTTCAATTTCTGAGTGTCGCGTCGTTGAATTAAGCAAGCTCGACAAAAAAAAGCGCCACAAGTGCACCGTGAGCTCGTTCGACTTATTCGAATCGATTACCGTATCTGATAGAAGGGACTTCGCGCTTGGTGAATGACTTTCGGTCATGGATATAGGAATAAGGGGATGGAGCGTTAGCTGCCGGTGGGGACGCAGCTGCAGGAGAGCGGGGACCTCTGCGGGTCATGTGGTTTTCGGGGCCACCATGGTGATTGGTTCTAGTATAAATGCACGAAATTTCAAAATGAGATTTATGACGTGAAATTATTTGAAAATGAAAGATACTTTTTTTATTCGACGTGAATTTATCCAAAAACGACGAATAATTTTCTTATTCGACGTGAAATTATTCGAAAACGAAAGATACTTTTTTTATTCGACGCGAATTTATCCGAAAACGACGAATAATTTTCTTATTCGACATGAAATTATTTGAATATAAATAGAATATAGAATATAGAAGGAAGCTGCTTGACCCCCTCGCCTAAGATACAGGTTTATACTCCATCCCCTTATTATTCCTATGTCCATGCTTCCGGTTCGGAGTTTCATGTGTCAGAAAAAAAACTTCCGTAATTCGAAAGCTTCAATTTGCGTTGCTTTTTGATTCTTCAAGGTAAAATTGTCTGTAGATTTTCCTTTTTCAAATACATTTTAAAAATTGTAAATATAAAAAAGTGTTTGGTATGAAAATTTAAGGATCTTACGTATTTCATACATATAAATTATGAAATTCTTTAAAATGTTTAGTTTAAGAAAAACTTTCTCTATTTTCCTTATACATTAAAATAATTTAATTTTCTTATAATTTATTCAATTTATTATTGTTTTGTGTTAAACATTATTCGTAATATAAAAGCTATTATTTTCCTGATAGATTAATCCTGCTGAACTCTTCGGATTTATTTGACCCAATTCTGCATTTAGTTACAATTTTAAGAAAAATGTAGGGAAGTTACCTACATTGGTTATTGCTTCACATTCTACAAAGTCTTATTAACAGCATTTATAACGATGTGCTGATAATTAAAGTTCTAATAGATACACTTTTTTTAAAGAAGAGAACAACAGAGTTGAATCGCTTAAGAATCTAGTAAATTTCAATTACGCAAACAGAAATTTTCTATTTATGTTTTACTGTATATGCAAAACTTAAATGCGACAAAAAGCAAATTGTTTGATATTTTTACTGAAAGCTTTTACGACTGACCTCAGAAGTTTCAAGGAAATTTGAATCGTTGAGTTACATATCAAAGTTTCCTTATTAATTAGAATCGTTACCAGCAACGTGAAACTTACTAATCGCTGCTGAAAATTGCTTTCCGGCATTTCTAACCATTCTGTGGATGTGAATAAAATCTAAGAAAACTCATGCAATTCCTTCCAAAGGATGTTAAGCAAGTTCCCAGACGAACCAACAATAAACTTCCAAAGTTTGCACAAGGATCACCCATCGATTACGAGGCGCGAGTGACTCACTCGATTTCCTGCGGACGTTAATTGTAAAATTATAACTTTCACGGAACAAATTGAGCAACGGCGTTGTATTATACAATTATCCGCGTGCTCGATCTCACGAAACCACTGAAGGGAACTCCGAAAACGAATCCGCGTACGAATCGTTCGCGAAAACCCTTCATTAAAAAGATCTTCTTTTTGGTCGAGATCTTGAAGGGATCGGTCTCGGTGTCGCAAGAACTTCGAGTACTGATTCAAATGTAATGAGCACTTTGCTCCGTGTTCAGAAAGTTTTAGGCCCTCTACACATGTCCGTTTCTTTTAAGTACGGTGACCGTACGGCGCCGCAATTACGGTCTGAAGCACTAGAAGTGAACTAAGCACGTATGCAGCGCCTAACTTCACTTCTAGTACTTCAGACCATAATTGCTGCGCCGCGCTGTACGATCACTGCACGTCAAAAAAACAGCTGGGTGTATCAGGCTTAAACCGGTATCAATGTGAGAAAAAGAATACTGCGACAAGAGTGGCAAGTAGCTGCACTGTTTTACTGAATTACTCCATTAAATGTTAGTGTCATGCATAGTAAATTACCAAAACACCTGTCACTTGACTAAATTACTACTGTTTCAGCCTTTAGAGACATTAGCAATGGGATTCTGCATTTTAGGCTAGAAATAATGTTGATTCAGTAAGTTCACGTGTTTCCTTATAAGTGTAAAATGTTCACTTATTGTTTTATATTGGGTTAGAATAAAAATTCATAGCGTTTTTAAGTAAAATTGCAAGACAATGTTAAAATATTTTTTAACATAATTTCAAAATATTTTTTAAAATAACTTTTTGCCGTCTCTGATGTAGTTTCATAATTCCATTCTTCCAGAACATGGCATTTTTGTTTAGTTCTATTTATTGAAAACCGCTATGAAGTTTTGTGCCAACTTAATATACCCTGGCACAGTACGAACGATATTATGTCGCAGTATAACTCGTCTGTGGCATCGTACGAATAATATTATGTCGCGGGATAACTCATTCATGGTTGCGACGCAGTAAAATGCCATTACAACAAGGCCGACGAACAGTTTGACAATCGCACTAAACAAGCGACGAGATGATCGAATCTGAAATTATTGAATTACTAGAAATCCCTTGTATGTTGTCTCGTACAATCTGTCTAACTGTTATCAGTTTGTCCGCATTCTAATCTAAGCGAGAGTGCGTAACTTGCGGTGTCCTTTGTAAGATTCCCCTGTTAATAGTCTCTGTTACTCCCACGCACCACGTGAAATTCTCTTCTTCATCCTCGACGTAGATGCTCGAATTCGCGAGGGAATTTACAAGCATAATATGAATACAATGAGCGGCGATCATCCAGACGCACTGGAAGTAGATAATTTGAATTGCAATGAATAAGACGAAGCTGTTTCGTCGCACAGAAGTTGTTTATACCTTCACAGTCAGGGATTATATTTTACATTTTACAGGACGCCCAAGGGGAGAGTAAACAAATATCCATAAAAATTTGAGTGGCATTTTTGTCATAAAATAATAACCGGTGGATATAAAATAACCGTCCCTTAAACCTTAAACTGACAGTAATTTTTTTAACACCTTGAGCTTCTTATGGTTAAAAAAGTAAAATTTAACGAAAAATTTAATTTACATTCATGTATAACAATTTTTTAACAGAACAAACTAGTATCTCCTACATACAGGGTGGGGCAATAACTATTAGCACCTCAGATATTTCGGAAACTATAAGTTTCACAGAAATATTTGCTGAAATAAAATTGCACAGTACGAAGGGGGCCATCCGGTGGCGATAATAGTTTTTTTGCAGGTGGAGGTACTTCGGTCATTTGAAGGTCACCTCCATTTTTTTAAATGGATCGGTATGTTTTTGTTTCCGCATCATGATAGAGGATCTTAAAACGAGTTCAAGAACCTATTACATAAGGTCATTGAAGATCATAGAAAGTAGAGAAAGGCGATTCATTTACTATCAAAACCGTAAGTATTATCGCCTTTCTCTACTTTCTATGACCTTCAATGACCTTATGTAATAGGTCGTTGAACTCGTTTTAAGATACTCTATCATGATATGGAAACAAAAATATACCGATCCGTTTAAAAAAATGGAGGTGACCTTCAAATGTCCGAAGTGCCTCCACCTGCAAAAAACTATTATCGCCACCGGATGACCCCCTTCGTACTGTGCAATTTTATTTCAGCAAATATTTCTGTGAAACTTATAGTTTCCGAGATATCTGAGGTGCTAATAGTTATTGCCTCACCCTGTATACTGATCCTGATACCGCCAATCACTGATACGAACAGCAATTTTATTGGGGAAGATTTTTTTTTAATACAAAATTATGCAATATGGGTCATTGAAATCGCACTATCTTTTCAAATAGGAAAAAAATAAAAGTACAGTCAAATATAAAGCACTAATACAGGGTGTGCAGTTATAATCTATAAATGCGAATTACTCGTAAACTACGCATTGTACAAAAACATAGTTAAAAAAAAAAAAATTAAATGGTTTCGAGGGACTCGTGGTCGGGTATAATCAATTTTCCAATAGATGGACGCGTAAAGGACACATTATGAAGGTGACATACGTTTTTTTAAACGGTCCCATTTAATTTTTTATACACTATTCGATGCAGCTCTTTAATTTCTAACTATGAAGTTTCTAACTAAAAGAACTATGGAGGTATATCGAAAAATCATTAGTTTAGGTTTAGACGATATTTTAATCTCAATATTGCAAAGTGGTACCAATACCAACACATACTGTTCTGAAACGATTTAAGGTGATATTAATATTGTCGAATTTTTCCGAGCGATGTAAATATACAGGGTGTAACAAAAATGTTGCAGTTCCTTGAAAGGAGTGATTCCTTAGGTGATTTCAAATAACTTTTGCCTTAGCGAAAATCTTAGGTGGGGCTTTGTTAACGAGTTATTAACGAAAAACACCGACCAATCACGGAGCGAGTACAGCGGAGTAATGATGACGCGGACGATGGTGGGCCAATGCCACTCGCAGCTGGAGCCGGCGCTAAAATTCATCCACTGTATTCCTGCCTCTATTGGTCGATGTTTTTCGTTCATAACTCGTTAACAAAGCCATATCTAACATTTTCACTAAGGAAAAAGTTATTTAAAATCAGCTCAGGAATCACCCCTTTCAAGGAACTGCAACATTTTTGTTGCACTGTATAAATACATTACACCCTGTATAAATACAACTGTCTCAACGTTGTCTTGTTTTGTCAGTAGTGTCTTGGCTACCACAAGGTCCCAGTGAGCTTAATAAGTTTAGTAAAATGTGTAATTATTCTCAATCCGAAATCGTTGACGTGATTCTCATTCAAGACAATGATATTGAACATTTAATCTTTTAAATAAATTCACAATTTTCGATGTTCTGTTTCACAAATTCTTCAATAAAATAACAAATTAAGTGATATAGCTGACTTTGCCTCATTACTCTCCTACTACATTATTGAGATTAAAATATCGTCTAAACTAATAATTTTTGACATAAACACCTCAATAGTTCTTTTGTAGAACCTAAAAATCAGAATCGAATACAGTAGAACCTAGATTATTCGATTTGATATTTATAAAATAAAATGCTAATAATTATAAAATTAGTAGAACGTTATTAAACCATAGTTCAAGCTTTATTCTGAGTCATAGTGAACTCTTATATCGAGTGTAATAGTTAATTGAAACACTAGATAATAAAAAATTAGGATAATTATGATTGGGATAATCAGGGTTCTACTGTAGTGTATTAAAAATGATATGATTCCATTTAAAAAACGTATGTCACTTTCATGTGACCTTTATGCATCCATTTACTGGAAAATTAATTATGATAGACTACATTTCCATCGAAATCATTTAATTTCTTTCTGAACTACTGTTTTGTAAGTGAATAACTGAACATCCTGTATATTAAGAATGAAGTTTAATTTGTGACTATGATAAAATTGGTAACAAATTGTAAAAAACGTATATGTCGAAACAGTTGAATTTATAATGAACACGCTCATTTACTTGTAATTCCAATCCACTGAACTCATATGCAATTCAATAAATCATTTCTTGGAAAATTGTGTCATTGTTTTCTGCGATGAGATGATTCCTTGTTAGACTACTGCTTGTGCGATTAATTACTGTGTCATAAGTGGAAATAACCCAAGTGGGTCATGACTATCTAAAAATAACAGTCAACTATTGCTCATCATCGAGTTGTTACAGGAATACAATGTTTCCTGTATTTCGAGTCCCTAAGTGTGTCAGGGAAAAGGAGAAAAGTTACAGCGACCATGGAAAAGAAGCTGGAATGTCTATTTCGTATCAATAAAAATGTCACCTTCAGATTCGAGAAAGAACAGAGAGAAAATCAGAAATTTGTATGCAATAATGGTTTACCAGACATTGTTTAGATAACAGAGCAGCAACTAAACCTGCAAATAGTGTAATTACTTGATACATATTTAAAACTATAAACAGTTCAAAAATATTAACATATGTCCAGTTAAAAAAAAAAAAATATTCTGAAACTGTCCACTATTATAATATGGAACAAAGTTCCGTAAAATGTACAGTATTCCCAAAAATTAAATAATAAACTGAGTAACTTTTTAATCAAATTCCCTCGCGTCGTTTCTCATTTGCATTTTACATACAGTAAAAAAGGGTGTGCGTCAGGTATCCTACTTTTTTCCCCATTATCTCAATAACTTTAATAATGGATAATTTCAAGGAAACTCCATGTAAGCAGCAAACTCAGGTTAACCGTTTAATCCACTTCACGTAATCAAGCTATTTTCAATGAGTCGGTGATTCGTTTGATGATCGCCATCCAATTACCCGGTCGATAGCTCCTTAATTTAATAGAACAAGGTGAATATCCTCTCCTACATGCGTACCCATATTCTAATTGTTCAAGATACACGAATTGCCTACTGAATCGTGGCAATTCTAATTTCCGTTCCATTGCCCCGATTCAGTTGGTGAATTCTGGAAAACCGTTTTCTTTAATGGACTACTGAATTTCAGCAATGCCGTGTGCATTCAAGAGGCGGAAGAAACTCATCATCCATGAAATCAACCGTTAGATCTTCGCGGATAAAGGAGCTCCGCAATTCTTTCAAGCGTAAACTCGACTATTGCATTATGGAAGTAGTTCTTTTTTCTAAGGCTATGTGTTTTAAAAACCTGTAGAGATATATCGAGGACATTTTTGTTGGGCATGTAGAAGGCTATTGAAGATCACAAAAAATGAAATCTAATGTGGGAAACAATTGTATTAGGCCTCCATTGAATGTGTTTAGAATGAAATCACTCTAGAATCTAGAAGGACTTAAGGGGACTAGGCAGTCAGATTTGGTAAAAAGTGTAACGTTCTTTCGGAATTTATTACGAGGATAAGAATGAAAAGTGTGACTTGTGCTTTCAGATGATATTAATTAGCATTATGAAGAATAAAAAAATGTTGTAGTAGCTATTTTATTCGACTTACGCAAACTGTAAACGCATTTATCTCGCAATTATACTTTCTCTTCATTTGGCAGTAATTGCAAAAAAATGGAGGTTCTAATCGATTTGAAAAAAATTGAGTAAATGCAAAAAACATGTCCAGTTTGAAACTGAACCTTTTCGTAAGTTCATAAAAACTCTTGTGTTGACACACAACTCTTATGAAAAAACACGTTTTTACCGTTTTATAGCCGCTATTTTTACAATTTTGATTTTTCTTGCTTTCTAATCGAAAGAAATGTTAGAATTAACTATGTTAACCAAAGCTAAGTGTAGTAATTTATAAAGATGTTGACTTAATTTGACTTAATTTATAAAGATAAGAAAACAGGAAATAACGTCTATCTAAAGTAGAAAATGAATAATAGAAAGTGAAACGGAACCCGAATGCATAAAGATTTAGGAGTTGTAAAAGAACAGGAAATAATGTCTGTCTCAAGTCTCAAGTAGAAGATGAATAACTGAAAGTGAAAAGGTACCCGAAAGTATAATTTTTCTATTATATTCTAGACATGTATGTGAAGTTGGCACCCTAAAATGCTACTTTTTGTAAAATACGGATATTATTCGTTTGTCCACGATTTGTCCATATTTGTCCAACCAAAATTTCATTGGTCCAATCGTCAAAAAAAAAGTTACGACGAAATTAAAAAACATGAGACATCAACACCCCCATGAACATTCTTCATTAATTTGTAAGTGGAATATGATTGTCCATGGTTTCCCCACGTTTGTCCACCTACCATTTACGTTTGTTCACCTATGTATAAAAAAAAGTTATGACGAAATAAAAACATTTGCCAATGATGGAATTGGATTGCCAATTCATGAAAAATGTTAATGGAATTTTATGTCAAATTGTTTAATTTCGTTATAACTTTTTTTTTATAGGTATACAAACGAGAATGGTGGGTGGACAAATGTGGGAAAATCATGGACAATCATATTCCACTTACAAATTAACGAAGAATGTTCATGGGAGTGTTGATGTCTCTTGTTTTTTTAATTTCGTCGTAACTTTTTTTTTTAGAATTGGACAAATGTGAACAAATCGTGGATAAACAAATAATATCCCTATTTTACAACAATTGGTATTTTGGGGTGTTAACTTCACAGACATATTCTAGACCATATATGTCGGACGATAATGAATCGTTTTGACTTTCAATCTGATGAAGTTCCAAGCCAAAGGTTCAATGACCGATAATGCACCTTTTGCGTGTCCATTTAATGACACGTAACGAGATTGAACCTGATTCGAGACCAAATTCTTTAGAGAAATGTGAAAGTATCTTAAGGAAATTCAAAAAAATATTTTTTATATATTTTTCAAACACGAAATACATACTAAATAAATTACATACTCATATTTTTAATTTGTATATCAAAGTTCGTATTGAATGTTTCAGCGCCACCAGGTCCGATAGGGGCGATACGAATATTACAGCGCCAACTGAAAGCTATTCCTTTATCTAATCATCATTCTTGCATTAATTCTACGAAATCGTGCCGATATCACGGTCTGTTGACTTATTCAATCTTCTCTTTCAATCCCCTACTTTATATCTACCATAATAACTCTTGTGTCACGTATGACTTTTATGTTCTGTAGAGCAAAAATATTTCATTAACACTGAATAATTATGCAAAGTAATAGAGGTTTACCCTAAAGCATTGGTGAAAAAATATTACTTTATTCAATAAAGTTCTTTTATGTTCAAAGTACTTTCATATACAGATCTATTTAATTTAGATACGTAGTTTTCTTACGTTTATTATCAAATTTCTAAATTCAGAAATTGCTACGTTTGAATGTATTTTTTGTGAATATCGTTTTTAAGCTTTAATAGTTTCCAAAATATCAATCAAATATTTTTTTCAAGAGAAGCAAGATACAATTGAAAACCACTTTTTACTTAGGTAAATATAGCAACATTTCGCAAGCCAAAGCATCATTCCCTTTTTAAAAAGGTAGATGAACATACAAATCAAAAATGCTGTAACAAGTATATGTATAATGTATACAGTATATCAGTCTATTATGTATTATTACTATACATACAAATCATAAACTATTTTTGAATTTTATGTTTTAAATGCCATCTGGTAGTTAAAAGGAAATATTGTAACCTAATGGAACCTGTCAAATTCAACTCAAACTTTTAAAGATACGCATTCAAAGAATAAGTGATAGGATAAAATTCCTGATAAGCTCAGTAAATTTTGTAAAATCCGAGAATCCAGATAATATTATGACTAGATTACGGATTTTTATGCATTTACAACAATTCTAAATATGCAAAAATCTAAGAGGCTATTGGCAAACGCCAAAATATATGTATAACACAGTTGTTCAAGCTTCTAACCGTTATTTGTGTTCGCAAAAATTTGATGTTGGATAAAAATCTGCAGTCTAATTATAATGACAATCAGCATTTCTAAAATATCAAATAAAACCCGAGTTTTGGTAATAAATAATTCCTCTGATAAAAAAAAAAAACAAAAACTCTGACTTATTATGTCCTTCCCTGTGGTCTTAATATCTTCAACTAATTATGTACATGTGCAAGCTAATTACATTACACACGATTACGCAGTAATAATTAACTACATGCATGTGATGTGTATTCCGTAGAAAACACTGATAAGGTTCATACGTATATTAATGACAATGAAATACTACGTAACATATTGACATTTGTCGTGATGTCAACAAAAATGTTATAGTACATACATATGTACTTAACAAAAGACTGAAGACAGAAAAAATGAAGACTGAAGAGATTTCAATTGGTGCAGTAATCTATATTCTATGGGATCCACTGTTTTGTATTCTAAACATTTTGTATTGTGCTTTGGATCATTAGATATCTTGTGTTCTAAAAAATGTAATTGCTTAGTTACACTTTATTTGCACTTTTCTTAATATGCTTTTTTACAATATCAATACTAAGAACATGTTTAGGGTACGCTGATATTTTACCATACGTAGTTATGGACTTTATTTATTATCCCCAATTTTTATTTCAAGATTCCAATTGTTAAATGCATTAACTGAGAGCCCCAATTGACTGATTGAATTTAACTGACGTAAGTCTAAAATTATGAAAAATGAGTTTATTATACAAATAAATAAAATTAAAAATACTTCAGTCATTTATCAATACACTTTCATATACATATGTATGTATTTACTTCTATATTAATAAAAAAACCCAACTCAAATTTATATTGTAAATAAAATGATTACAGAAAACTCTCCAATAGTGAGTTAAGTTTATTATTAGTAACATAAATTGTCTTCCTATTGAAAGAAATGCAGTTGTTTCTTTAAGTTGTATTATTGTAATTACTATTCTTTCGCTTGTTTTTTCACAACAAAGCTGCATTTTGTTCTTAATTTTTGTAAAGTATTACACAAAAGTTCCATTTTCTCCATATGTTTGTATTAAGAAAACGGACTTCATGCACTTGTCAATTAAGGAGCTCAATTAGTATTTTATATTAAAAATATTAAGTCCGATAATCGAGATTCCACTGCACATAAATGAATAACGTCGTACTTGGGAGGTCAAAGAGAAACCTGTTGGTCACTCTGAACAGTCATAATGTACATAGCGCTACCACCTGCCTCAACGTTCAAACCCAGGGCGGAGCGCGGTCGGCAAATTGGTAGCTCTCTTTTCGAAACGTTCTCCGCACTGCATTCGACAATGATTCCCGCCGTGACGTCAGAAGCGTGTAGAAAGTTGACAAGAAAAATCTACATTCCTGCATGCGTTCTAGCAGTTTTACATTCACCGTCGTCGCGCCGCCGCGCCGTCGGCCGTCCAACCGGAGAAGACAGACACACACGGCGCGCACATTCGCGCCAGATAAAACAGCTTTTTCATATCGTATTCCGTCAACACGTCCCGAAGGGTCACGTATGAAGGACTTACAACTGATTACGGCGATGAACTATCACTCAGAATGTACAACCGAAGATTTACCTTCCTAACTGATGTCCTTATTATCTGTTTCCTTGTGTTTTCCATATTTCTTTTTCTTTTCTTCTTGAGGAAAATGATCCCTCAAGGCAATCGCGATTAAGATCCGGTGAATGGGGATTCCGTGAGCTTTGGATTATGTATACATAATGTGGTTTACGATAACATCTAAGATAACATCTCTGTGAGATTCCTTTTTTGCTTATGTATTGTTCTGTTTTTAGGAATTGTTTTAGTTAATTGTAAGATTATTTTTTAGAATCATTTCGGTTTTTTTTTTTATAGTAAATATTCTCAAGTTTATGCTACAAAATGAACTGCAAGTTTTGTATCATTTGTTACTGATTTTTAATTGTTAATTCTATTATATCCATGTGTAGAGTTTTAGGTTTAGAATCAAACCTGAAAAAAACACAATAACTAAAGTAATAGTGAAGACTATTAGATAAAAGTAACATTGTGATTTTGAAACATGACCAAATATATCCTCAAAATTTAAAAATATTTGATTTGTAATAATCTAACACTTATGTATTTGCCTTCTCATAAATAGACAATGAATCTTTATGCAAAATAAAATGTTTACTAGCACAAATAAAGAATTAGAAAAAAAAACAGTACAATTAATTTTCTAAACATTCTCACTTCAATAATATTGTTGATATTTTGTATGTTTCAGCACATGTAAACAGTCTTGTAAATTTTTTGCATATTTAAAGTATTGCCATAAATTCATCAAATCTGCTTTCTATTTATTTATATAATGAATACTATTAATTTACATAATTTGCTATTGTAAAAAATGAATTAGTTCAACGCGTGCTAAATATCATCTAATTAATATTAGTAAAAACAAGATTAGACTGTTACGAGTAAATGAGTTTGGAAAGATACAACTGTTATCATAATGACAATGACCTTGTCTGACCTTGAATTACATTATGCTACAATGCTATACTATTGCATATTGAATAATGTACAGAGTTATTGAAACAAGACAATGACCTTGAGGTAACCTTGACATTTTCACGTATACGAAAGCAAACTACGATAAAAACTATGCTCCCTAAAACATTTTAACCTTGCTTAGAAACATTTTTTAATCCTATTTACTATCTAATATCAGTTTATTTTTAAATTTACAGAAGATGTATGCCAATGGGCATGTTTACAAATTATACATTGTATCTATAAACTGACACTTGTTTATTGTTACATTTATAACAGATTGCTAATAAACATGGATAAAAAAAAAAAAATATTTTTAAATTAAGTAGAAGTATTCATGTTTAATAAAACATATCGTATCAATTAGTCACCAATTATAAAATTGAAACGTTTGAAGTAGAAGAACAAATATTCAAAACAAAATTTAACCAGAAAGTGATTAATGCGTACAATTTTTAAACGTAGAAAATATTGAAAATAAATTATAATTTGCTAATTTTTGCAGTTCATCGTGTTACATAATTCCATTCATTAATATTTTTTTCATTGTGAATAAATATTTGAAGATACCACTGTTTTATTTACCTCCTTCACTTCGATTACTATTATAATTATTTCATACTCCGAAATGTTATGTTTGGTTTAAAGAACTAATCAATCCAAACTCTGTACAGTATCATAGTTTGAAGTAATATTTCCAATGTTCCTCCTCCAAACGTTACTCAGCTTCGCTCTCAGTCCGCGAACGTTCAAAAACAGACCAAACACAGTAACGTTGTCGCGCGTGAGGGATTTTTCCCGTGGTCGTTCGTAAATCCACGATTGACGGAACGCGGGAGAATACAGGCTAAGCCTTGAAATCTGTAACCGGAGTCGCTCGTCGTGCTTGGCTTCCAGGACTCGCCAAGGATCTCTCTCTTGCCCCTCTTCCACCGGTCTTTTTCGCTGGCTGAGCGGGAGAAACGGAGAAGGAGCCTCGAGAGTGGTCCAGCAACTGCTCCCCAGAAAACGTGAGTCCGCGCGCCGCGCGCGCACGCACGAGAAACATAATACATACGTACGTTTCTTTAGAGTAGTACTCAAACTAACGTAGCCTAGCGATGGGAATGATAGCATTACGTTCATCTGGTTAGGTCGTCCGTAGCGTTTCCGCGGTTTTTGCTAAGGCGATTAAAATCGCGAGAATTTTCAGGTTTATCTAACATTGCGACAAATTGTTTTATTATTACTTAACAAAATTGTATCAGAATGAGTTTTAAGCCAGTAAATTGAAAAAATATTTCTTCGGGATAGGATTAAAATGAAACAATCTTCTGCGACTTTTTCTTAAGATGTTATCAGATATATTGGTTTACACTGTTTGTTATTATCATATAGATAGCGGATTTTATGCATTTATGGCAATGCTAAGTGTGCAAAAAATCTAAAAACTTTATTTTGGATAAAGATCCAGTGTCTAGTTATTATAGCAGGTCACGAATTCCTCTTGTGCACGAACTTATGCATTTAGGATTTAATTTAATCATTAATACACCAATCGCTATATCGAGTTACTTTTTATTTTTCACACTTTCTGCATGTTATTTTTAATTCTGTAGAATTTTACAGTGGCATTTTGTTTTGTAGTTTTACCTCCTTTTAACGAAATACACATCCATCGATAAAGTGTTGATCTCACAAACGTAAGAAGTACAAATAATGACTATTTCCGATCAAAAACGAACACCAATTCATGTTACAGTGCAAAATAAACGATTGATTCACCGAACAATTTTCAACCGCAATCAGACATTGGAAACAAGAAAGATTAACATTCCGCTCCGCTTTAAATTGAATCCGAATGAAACGATCAGTTATCCGAGGATCGATCCCATCGCTAGTCGTTTCATGCATACACGACTTTCGCTCGCGGGACGCCGCATCGAAAGGCGACAGAAGCGGGGAAGGGCGACTGGTACACCAGGTGGGGGACAGAAGGGGGCGCCAAAAGGTTGATGGGTGGGGGTAAGAAAAACGGCGCAAGGAGAGAGTTAAGGGAGATGGAGCAAGAGAGAGAGAGAAAAAAGCGACATCCATTGAGAATTACGGTATTCGTCGAGCAGAGGAACGGGCCGGCAGGGTCTGGAGGGGCTCATTAGAAACTCGGGGCAGCGGGTAAGCGTGCACGCGCGCGCGTAATATTATTTCCCCGTGGAACGCGGGGGCTAAGGCCGATCAAATGCCGGGTACCGTTCGGGAAAGGATCGAAGTCCGCTCCAATTTCACGTGTTACAAACGCCACCGCCCCGTTATAATCACCACTCTCGAGGGAGAACTCGTTTCCATCGTGACGAAGAGAGGGGAACGAGAAAAACCAGCAAAACCGATACGACGTTCCCTTTTATCCGATTTTCCGGCTATCTCGTCGCGACCTTTGCGAACGATCGACTCGCCGCGAACGCTTCCGACCTTGTTACAAGAGCGATCTCTCTGATCTATGAGATTGTTTAGGAAAGTCACGCGACACTGGTATGCGCGCAATGAGGGAAATGGTTCAGGAATATCATGATAGGGTAGATGCATCAGTAAATGAACACGCGCCAGTGAATGAACATTATACACGAAACAAATAAAATAAGTTATTGAAATAGGTACATTTTTCAATTCTTTGTTTCATATTGAAGCCATAGCGCCATATGCTGTTTAATAACTTATTTGATTTATTTTCGTGTATAATATTCATTCACTGGTAACGTGTTCAGCTATTGCTGCCCTACTAATATTCTTTTTTTGTGAGTATACTGACATTGATGATGTCGAATTCGTGTGAAGAAAAAAGGTAAAGGGGAAACAATAACATTCTAACGGGTCAAAAACGTTTTTTTATCACGTACATATTAGCTGTAGAAATAAGTTCTTTTCGACGAACTTTTTCACACAATTAATATATGTACTATGTATGTACGTCGACTCTGGACTGAACGACAAATGGCGTAATATCGTTAATCACAGTGTCCAATGTTTCGATGATACAGCTATTATATCTTTTTCGTAATAGAACTTTTATTTTACTCGAAAATCGGAAAGAATTCGTTTCTGCATCTAATGAATTGAAAGCATAAGCTGATTGTACTAATATAATATTAATAAAAAAATTCATGTAAATAAGGAAGTTACATTGACTTGAAAATTGTTTACTCATGAACAAAGTACATAAACGCATAACATTAAAGGTGTTTTTGTCAAAACGATGTTTTCTGAACGGGTTGCAATAATTTCTCCGTCAATTTTTAAAAAATGTCTTCGGTTCAGCGTATGTAATAGCCAAAAATAATGAATTAAAAAAAGACTTTTCGAGCATTAAAATGTCGTTTCCCCTTAAAAGAATTTTACAATGGTATTTTGATTTTGAATAATAATGATTCTGATTTTTTGCGGTAATCCGGAAACCAAATTTGTAATTCATTTTTATTTACTTACAATTAGTCCCTTTGGAATAGTGAAGTCATTAATATTTGAATGAACGAAAAGGAAATTGTTTCTTTGAAACGTGAGAGATTCGAATATTGGCATGAACATTGACGAAATTACAACCTTATTGTACCTATTTGTTTCGAAGTTAATGTATCAGTATTTGGTAGAAAAAATATAATTGACACATGTTAAATATAATAAAAGCTCATTATCTAACACGAAATATTAGGTCTTTTTTTATTCTTACACTGGCTGCACTAATGCAGAACGAACCAATCGCTATCTTCTTTTATTTCACAAAACGGAAGGAGATAGCAAGTGGTTCACTCTGCACTAGTTTAGGCAGTGCAGGAATACAAAACAGACCTAATATATATATATTAAAAAAAAAAAAAAAAAAAAAAAAAAAAAAAAAAAAAAAAAAAAAAAAAAAAAAAACGTTTTCCATCTTGAAAATAAAACTGTTTCTGTATATATTTACATTGTAGCATGAGTATGCAAGTCATTGAACGGTGAAATTACAACGTAATTGGGTAGAGTTTAGTAGAGGATTATTGAAATGAAAATATAACTTGTTTAAAACTAAACAAAACATATTTGAATCAGCTAACAAATGGAACTATTTTAAAATCAACGATAAACAAATTTTCTTAAATTTAGCAAATGGCTTTCACAAATAACAATTAAAAGAACGATTCATTTTTTAAAAGTGTTGGAAAGGAGTTTCACTCAAATGACGTATACAGATTGATATACGCATAATTAACAATTTTTTAATATGAATCATTCGTGACTTATACTGAAGAGGTTAAATCTCATGAAAAAGAAGCATTAATTGAATGCAGACAATTATAAGGAAAAATTCCTGAAAGGTGAGACACGTATATGTTGGTACAACATTCAACCTGCAGAACATTCCTTTGCACATTTGCTGAACTGTCTAATACAACTTTTTATATCTTCCGGGACAATTCTTATATTCTCAGAAATTGATAAAAGTTTAATATTTATAAAACAACATTCGTTATTAGTTCCCTGACTTCCCTCAAAACAAACTACAATTAAAAGAACCTGTTTTGCTGCGACATTCTGCGCAGATAAAAAGAACTGTGTAAAACGTAAATAAAGAGCATGCGCGTAGTCAGAAACAAGAATTTGACTTGAACCCGCAACTATAATTCGCTAATCCTCTAACGATCAAGGCTAAACTTACGAGGAATTCTTACGACGTGACGGAAGAGAGTTTTAACAGAGCAAGGACTTCCGTACGGCGACCGCTTTCTTTCTGGTGTCGAAACGGATCACTGACTGAATCCTTCGTACGATATGTCCCAAGTGACCCGTCGACCTCTACGCGCGTAAACTTTCTGTTTGTCGACCGCTTGAGGACGATAAACAAACCCGAAACGAGAATGCCGACACGTCTCGTGGCTATTTCTTACCTTTCCTCAATCACCGTACGAAATCTCGATTTCGTTTCGATTTACACGACATGACACGAGTTCGGCGCTCCGATTTGAAAGATGTTCGAATGAAAGAGCAATATGCGCGATCGATTCGTAAAACCAGTGACGAATTCCAAATACGCACCTTTTCTCCGTGTGTACGAAGCTTATCCAAAAAGCGAGGGCACCGTCGTGATCCAGTGAACACACTGACTGAAAAACACTGTCCAAGCACACAGAATCCACTGTAATGTACACTCGTTTCTGAGAATATCAACGAACACACGCGTACCACGAGATCCGCGAAGGGACGCACGCGTTTTTCCTTCACTTCGAACGACGGCGTGTCGCGCGAACCGACGTCTGCGCCAATGCGTTTGCGGCTTCGAACTCCGAAGCGGTTCTTCGTCTTACTTTCCATCTCCCCTTCACCTCTTTCTTCGTGACCGCCAATCTCCTATTACCTTTGGTAAGTCAATGTCTTCCTGTTTTGGGATAGCAAGTATCGCCCTCTGTCGAGAAATAACGATACATCACAGACGAGATCCTCCTCTGTGCTGGCATTAGTATTCCGCAGGTTGGTTAAATCAATTCGAACCTTTACCATCAATAGATAAGAGTGTTAGGCTGTATTTCCGAAAACCTGACAAACCAGATTTAGCTGAAACTTTGCAAATACCCTTATTTTGTATAAAAACAATGTTTGCGAGAAGGATTTATCGCAACTAGAACGTTAAGACCCAAAAAATGCGAAAAATGTTCGTTACCATTTTAGTGTTGTCACTCTCTGCAATTTTGAAAATTTCCATGCTTCGATTTATTTGTGATAGTATTTACGAGAAGGATTTTTGGCGACTCGAAATTTAAGACCCAAAATTTGCGGATTTTGAGAAACATTATTTCTCCGCAGAGATGGGCAAAATTTTTATGTAAATAAACTCGAATAAAAGATAACTTATATTTAGTCAATATTCAAGCTTTTGAATAACTGCATTTGTCTTTATTCGAAACATAAATAAATTTATTTCAGAAACTTTCAGAATTACAGGGAGTGACACTACAATGGTAACTATCATTTATTGCAAAATTTTGGGTTTTAACGTTCTAGTCGCGGAAAATCCGTCTCGCAAACATTGTTTTTGTGCAAAATGAAGCTATTTACAAAATTTCAGCTAAATCGGGTTTGTCAGATTTTCGGAAGTTTAGCCGAGTTTTACACATCGATCGATGGTATTATCATTTACCTCTACATTAATTATTGACGTGCTTCACCATGCTGGCATGCTGGCGGTGGTACCATCCATGAAGCAAACATAACCTAGTAGTTAAACAATACTTGTTGAAGTTTTAATGTAAATGTAAATACACGATGGCAGAAGCTGAAATACTTAATAGTGTTATATCTACGATTGACAGTAATACTAAAAGGCCGGAACAATTTTTAACGTAAGTATTTTACTTTTCAGCTTTTTGTATTCTAACCTATATTGATACAAAATAATGAGGGTAATTACACAGCTCTGTATTCTTTTAATTAACTCCACGATAAATATTACGAAGATTTACACAGCTTCATCTTAATTTGATAACTGTAATCTATTAACATTTCAGCGTGCAAAATCAAGTTGCTTTAGATTTCAAAAACTCAATTAAACGATTGTATGATTTTACAAAAGAACAATCCCAGAGGAATACAAATGCTTTACCAGAGCTTGTAACTGAAGGTTTCGACGAGGAACAGATCTGGCAGCAGCTTGAGCTGCAAAACGAAGATGAATTGCAGCATTTTTTAAGTGGCATTCCAAAAGTTTTAGCTGTAAATAAGAAATTGACGATACCAGTAACTGTTACTAAACCTGAAATCGTGCAAAAGGACGAAGAAGATTCAGAGAAAGAAGAAAACATATCTGACGAAGAAGAAAAACAAGAAGAATCCTTGGAAAGCAGCAGAGAAGTAAATACACTAAAGAAACGAAAGGGAGATACAAAGAAGCATAAAAAGAAACCATCCATAGTGGACGATAAGTTCTTCAAATTAGAGGAGTTGGATGAATATCTGACAAAAGAAGAAAAGAAGGAAAAACAATCTCAAAAGAATGAGCAGGATTCGGACAATGAATCTGTAGATTTGTTTAATGATTTTTCTGATGACAATGATAGCACAGAAGAAGGAAAAATATTCAAGTATGCAGATTTCTTTGATAGTCCACAAAGCGAGGATGAAGGAGCCAACGATGCTATGCATCGTACGGATGTTGACAATAAGGAAGCAGATGACAATGAATCATTATCTGGCAGTGATTTCGATGATATGATAGACATGGATATGGAAGAGCAAGATGAAAAATCTTCGAAGAAAAAAGTTACTTTCAATCTTACTAATGATTCCGATGAAACGGATAGTTTAGAAAATAAGAGTACCAATGCGGAAGGTACAGAAGCTAAATCTGCTCTTGAAACCCGCCAAGACCGGTTACGCAAAAGGATTCAAGAATTAGAGAATGAAGCGCTTGCAGAGAAACCATGGCAACTTAAAGGCGAAGTAGCCGCCGCGAATAGACCGCAAAACTCGTTATTAGAAGAGTTTGTAGAGTTTGATGTTACAACAAGACCTGCTCCAGTGATTACCGAGCAAACGACGCTGAAATTGGAGGATATAATTAAACAAAGGATAAAAGATAAAGCGTGGGACGATGTCGAGAAGAAGTTCAAACCCGTGGAGACTCCATACGAATACAAGAAGAAATTGATCTTGGATCAAGAAAAGAGTAAAGAAAGTTTATCTCAAATCTATGAGAACGAATATCTTAAACAGAAACAAGCAATAAATCCGCAGAATGAAAAAGAGGAAGAGGAACCGAAATTGCATATAGAAATTCGGGAAATGATGCACTCATTATTTTCTAAATTGGACGCGTTGTCCAACTTCCATTACACTCCGAAATTGGTAAGATAATACTTAAAAAAATTGTGGTTTCATGTGTCTTACATAATCTTCATGTGTTTGTTTTAGGCTAAACCAGAAATCAAAGTCATCAGCAATATTCCAGCGATCAATATGGAAGAAGTAGCTCCAGTAGGAACTAGTGACGCTGTTTTGTTAGCTCCAGAGGAAATTAAAGGTATTCGCGTTAAAAAGATTAAAATCTGAAAGTGAAAAATAATGGTAGTTCGAATTTTTTATCGTATTAATATGAATCATTTATTTTACAGTTAAACAACGAGGCGATATGATTGGTAAAGAAGAAAGGACTAAAACGGACATGAAACGAGAGCGAAGACACAAGAAGATGAGGCAACGGGCGCGACAGCAAGCAACGGAGAAGAAGGAGAAATTGAACGCAATGAAACCAGGCGTTGAAAAGAAATACAGAAAAGCTAAAGCCGCGGAACTGGCGAAGAAATTGACCAAGAATCGAAACGTAATACAAATGGATGAGACGAATCAAAAAATTCCGAAATCGTCCACCGCGTTCTTCACTCAGTTGCAAGACCAGGTGAAGAGTCACATAAAATCAAAGACTGATGCGAGTACTAAAAAGAAACAAAAAAATGCGTTGTCCGCGGTGAAATTAAAATTATAATTTTTGTACAAAATTATTTAAATATAAATGAACTTGTTGTACAGTCTTGTGGCTAATTTTATACATGTAAATGTTAACTACGTTCTTTTTTTAAAAATAATGTTTGGGAAAAACCTCAGATTTAATCTGTCACTCCGATGGATGGAGTGGAGAACAGTGTTAAATAGCGGAGAATGACGAATGTCGCAGGCAATAAGTTTTGTTTTGCTTTCTAAAGTCAGCAACGCAGTTATTCTTCTAATCCATTATACGAATGAGCACGTGGAGGCGGAATGACCAACTATTTGGCACTCATATCGATTTCCGATTTCCAATCACTGGCTTTTCTTCATTTCCACGCTCCGGGATTCAGCTATCTTGCATTGAGCTATTGAATCGTTTACAGTGTAATATTTGTGTGTGCAATTTTTCGTAGATATCACAATCATTATATTAGAGACTTGTAAACAATTATAATCCAACTCATTTAAGTCTCTGCAGCTATCTCGAACGGGGCACGTGAAAGGAAGCGAATAAGGTGCACCTTCATTCAATCGAATGCAACACGTGATCGCATCGCACTACGTGTTGAAGTTCAACACCATTCAACAGCGGTGGGTCTCATCAAAGCACATCAAGGGCTTCGCGTAGATTTATACAATCATGTTGGGTAGTTCTCTCATCAGGACCAGTGTTACTCACTTTATACAAAATAATCTCTCAAATGTTTGCTTCATATAATTTCCATCTCACCATCAGAAGTACTTTTCTTCCTTCTCATCTTCAGCTCAGTCCCATTTTCAAACAAATAAATAGTATACTTAAAATGCACAAGACATTAGTCAAAATAAACAGATAAGATATACAAGGGGTTTAATAATTATACCATTTCTGCAACGCAAATGTGGATTTTATATTACCAATTGTTCCGCAGTTCGTACAACTTGTATATTCGTTTAATTATAAGCGCATTGGAGACAAGTCTATAAACAACTTTGTATTTTAATTATTATTTTTTAATTTAAATTTTACGGAAAATTCGGAGTCGAGCACATATTGCTTTTATGGAAAAAAATAAAAGAAACTAATTGCAAACAATAGAAAACGAGAGATTTTTAAATGCTTAACAAATATATTTTAAAATGTAACTAGGTTTGTCACGTGTGAGGAAAAATGAAAAAACGCTGGTGTGCATTTTTTCTTGTTATTACGTTCTTCCTGTGCCATGTGCGTTGTATGTTACACGTGGTGTCATGCGTCGTGAATATGTTCTTGAAAAGTTCCTTAGTCAATAATTTGTTCTTTTGTTTCTTCTTGTGTTGTCGATGGGATATAATGTAATATTAGTTTAAGCATTGCGTGTTTTATAACATAAAATTTAATTCATTATTTGCATATACACATTGATGTCTTTAATGACTTCAATATGCTAATTATTGTCAGAGCAATATGGTATTGGAACTACTCTCGACACAGGATGATTAAAACGAATTACATGTGTAATGTATTATTGTATATATTAGTGAAAAATGTTCCCAATTCATTTTGATATGCTGCGATTTTCTGTTCAATATTGTTTATAAGAATTCGCTAAACATGTACAAATGCACTAAATCACACATGGTTACTTATAAATGCAATTATTTTGTATGTGTAACATTATCTATATTCTTTCTTTAGGAATATCTAAAAATGGTGTTTTTGCACAGACAAGCAAAAATGGATTACATAATTTTGTACATCATTGAGTTAAAACAATTCTTCACTTGTTTCTTTTGTCTGTCGAATGTTGATTTTACGATTGCACTGTTTATAATTACAAAGATCTAAATTAAAATAATTAAGCTAATCTTAAAAGTCTAACGATAAGCTGGTATTAAAATTACCGTGATTCGTGTAGAATTTGATTGAGAAGTTTTAAAAATACTTTTTTTTCCTTCTTATTGTTTAGAATGCACCTTTTTTTAACACCTATCGAAGTGCTCGTTTCTTTTTTCTTTTATACCAAATAAAATCTCTAGTGCGAAATTATGCCCTATTTACTTATCAATAAGCACAGATGAGGCATTTATGATAATGCAGAATGTGATGATAATTGTACATGATACACGCAGTCCCGATACAATGTTCATTTTGGAAATCTTCATCAAGCATCATTTTTCGAACAATTACAAATCTCACATGCAGCTCCTCATTTTTTTTTTTTTTATCCAAAACTCTATACATATACTTACATCCATCAACAATAGCTCAATGAAATTCTAGGCCTCTCTACACCATCATTCTTGAACTTCGTGTTCTATTCAGAGACCTATTACAATATTAACCGATACACTCGAATTTCTTCCATGTGCCAACTTGTCAGCTCTATACGATGATACTGTGCATGTTAAGACGAGGCACAAGAGCAAACAAAGTACTTCTCTTGCTCTGCCTAATCTCATCACTGCACTACATTCTGTACGGTTGATAAGTTGGCAGTTGGAACGGCACAGAGGTAAATTATTTGCTTCACCTATTCTTACTTCCAATTCTACATATATAAATGCATCAATCAATAATACTCTATGAGTTGAAATGCATATGAACGAGGGTGAGCCTACATCACTGTGACAATCATAACTGTATTCCTTCCATCTGCCAACTACCAGCCGCACAAGTTAAATATCCTTACCCCTATAATTGCGTTTCTTTTGAAACAACGAGGAAAGTTTAAAATTTAATCATTAATTTACATTATTCCGGTAAGAATGTTCTCTTATATTCTAAAATCTAGGGATTGAAAGCAGTCACAATGTTGATATCAATTCTTAAAATAGTTATAAGGAACTCTAATTCTAAATAACTCATAAGAAAAAATGAAATTTCTCATTATATGTATTTTAATTACGATTCTTTTACAATTATTTTACTTTTTTTCTGTTTTGGAGTTGATACAGAACTGAAAAGTCACAGTTCTAAAACCAATATAATGAGAAATTTCAGTTATTTAAAATAGTTACTTAAAATAACAGTTCTTCATAACTGTTCCAATTGATCCAATTGAACCGTGATAATAGTTTGAAACAATTGTTTTCAGAATCGTTTCAAGTTTCAATCCCTGCTAAAGTCAGATCAACAAATAAAAAAATTATTCATTAGACATGATCATAGGTTCCAAAATTATAAAAATAAATGTAATAGCTAAAAAGTATAAATCATATTTATGACTTAAAAAATCCTCGTATATTACTCATCACATGAAATGCTAAATTTCATCAGAAGTCTCTGAATATTCATCAATTGATCCATCTGTGCGTATTATAAGTGACCACTTTTTTCTTTTCTTTTCTTTTCTTTCCAAGTAATATTTAATGGCACTTTCACGAAACTGATGTTTACAAATTACCGCAATTTGTCATAAGAATTTCGTATGATTATTAAAATCGTACTGTTTAAGCCATCAGAAAAAAAGAAGGAACGAAGGAAATGCTATGAACTTAAATGAACTCCATGAATTAACTCTCGGGTTCCGATCACGCGGTCTCTAGAAACTTGTCTACTGTGATAATAGTAACGCAACTGTTGTTATCTTAACAATTTCGTTTCCTTTTTGGTAGGACTGTGGACAGGCTCGAAATTGGAACTGAGCCGGGACTCGATCACTCGATCCGACTACTCTGAAAAAATCGAGTGGCTCGAATTGTTTCGAGTGGCTTGAAACACTCGCACGGCTCAGACCAAACGATTCAAATTTATATTATTTATTACGAATATTAGTTTTCTATTTAATTTTCCAAACAAACTGAATAGAAAGTTTTCTATCGCTTTTGATATACATATTTCGTAATGTGGAGAATATAAAACTTATTTTTTTGAAGTTAAAATAGTAAATATTATGCAAGATTTATTTGTCTTAATAAAATAAAAAGAAAAAGTTTCTTGCTGATGTAATGATTTTGTTTATTCTGTTGATATGAAAAGGAAAAATAAAATTCCATTTTGATTAGTATGCATGTGTCTATGGTGTGAACCGTGATAAATTAAAAGCTTTTTCCAAACTTCTATACTAAAATACTTTTTTCATTGAGAAAAATTTTTTTCAATGCAAAAGATCTATTTACGACTAAATATTTAAAAGTATTTCCGATTATTCATTTTTTTGTTCATTGACAATTATCACTCTTTATTAGTATTGGCGCAAAACGAATAAAATACGTAGAAAAGAAAGAAAAGATAAAATAAAGAAATGTGTATGAGTTTGCTTGCAAGTGCAAAACTATCTAGAAAGTTCCCCTTCGATCAGTTCGGTTTTTTTCGTGCACTCGAATTAGATTGAAAACCGAGCCGAATAAAACTAGACTAGCTTTTTCCAAATATTCCACAGATCTACCTTTTGGCCAATAAAAGTTCTGTGATCAGTTCAAAATTTTTCGTAGAGACTGTCTTATGGAGGCAATACGTGTATACGAATTGGAATGTTTATTCTGAACGCTTTCTTCGGCCTCTTATTTGATTGTAAAAGCAAAAGAAAAACATATTCTTATTTATTTTATAGATCTATGTGTTTCGACGAGACCAGTACGCACATAAAAAGAAAATCGTGTAATAAGCTACACATGAAGAAGTACAAACAGAATGAATTCAAAATAAAAAAGATGAATTATAGTTTCAAAAATTTTAACTATTAAAAATATAAATGTGATAATTTTCACAATTAAAAAGAACCGAATTAGACATCATAAATATACTGTATTCATCAGAAACGGAAGGAAAAAACAATTAAAACAGGTACAGAATAAACATTAATTATTTATAATTCAGTAATCCTTTTCTCATTGATATCGTATATATAAAAAACAAAAGCGACAAGTGTATGTATAAAAGAAACTGAGAATACGCATTGATAGGATATTGATAAGAATGTTTAATTCTGAACGATTGTGAAAATAAACTACAATGGTAGTGGAGGATTTTGAGATTCGAACAACAGCAACTGTATCCTAATAAAAAATCGGCGTGTATCACAAAAGACTTCGTTACTAATAGTAAAGACTGGTTCAGGCACGTTTAGTAATTTAGTCGAATGGCAAGCAGCTGCACTTTTCTTTACTAAATTACTCGACTAAAATTTGCTGTTCATAACATAGTAATTTACTAAAATACTTGCCACTCAACCAAATAACTAAACGTGTCTGAATCAACCTTAAGCAATAGCAAGCAATCGAATTCCGAGAATTAAACCAACGAATTGAGGTTAAGTCGTCTTAACCTCACTTCGAATAAACTGTTTACACATGAGGTGCTAATTGTGAACTTTCATACCAGATTGAATGCTGAAGTAAAGGTGCTGATTATGATGATTCCGGGACAATATCCCTGGACAGTATAATTAAAGCTTCTTTAAGGTGAACAATTTGTGGGCGATGCTATTTCTTTATTGCTACTCGAAATTAGTATTAAACATGTTTAGTTCCTCGAAACCGGACGCTCCGCCTTGATCTTGCAGCATCTGCAGCATATCTGAAAGTTCCTGTGGTTGCGTACCAGGCCCACCTTGAGCAGGATGAGGTGGCTGAGCTTGTCCAGCTACTTGAGGATTCGATTGCCCACCATCTTGTTGAGGTGTTTGATGTTGCTGACTCTGCCAACCCCACATACCTGAAGAAACCAATTGCGTAATCTTAAACTCAATCATATTTACTTGCAAAATGTTTCTAGATTGGGTCAAATTTTTCTGATGCGTGATTCGGTAAGTCCGTAAGTTTGTTTAAAATGTAGAAGCATAAAACTGTGATCTATGACTTAAGAGTAGACTGCCGAAGTTCATGTAAACGCATATTTTAGGGAAATGGATTCAAGGAACGAGACTTTGACAGAAATATGTTTCATTATTAGAGGATTTCAAAAACATTTTTTTATTTTGCATATTGCATATATATTGCATACACTGCCTATATCTTGCATATCCTGCATATGCAGAGTGTCTCACTTAACTCTATTACCCCTGGTTCTTTTGTCATTTGTACAGATACAAAAAAATGTGAGGAGAAAGTTGATGAGTTTGTGTAGATTGAGTTCGCCCTCAAGGTAATAGTTGCCGAAATTTTGGGAATAGTATATTGTTTCTTGCTTTACATGGAATGACCAAATGTGTTTTACTATTCAATATTTGAGGTCAAAACATATATAACTATGTACCACACCATGATTTTGAAATGACTTGGTACCGAAAATTTTGCAAATGATTGAACCTACGTTTTCAATACACATAAATTTTACACAAAACTTTAATTTGTTGAGATCAAGGTCCCTTCAGGGTCATGTTATTAAATATATCTAAATGCGCTTTTTATCAATTACATTATTTAATAAAAAAATTTTTACCGTATATCGCCTCGATGCGATTGATATTATGTAACAAATATGTTTTGCATCATCACAATTTGAAAATATATTTAGGTGCTCTTATTTAAACGGATCACCCTGTATAATAATTTAAAAAATGTATTTCTCATATTAATTACATTCATTAAACACAATTATATGAATTTTTAGTCTATATACGTGTAACGTATACATCAAATTTATGCTGCATATATTCTGCATATTCACTGCATATTGCTACTGCATAAACTTCCGCAGTCTACTTATGAGAATTCGCCTAATTAAGGTATGTATAGTAGACAATGCAAAGTGATTATTAGACTGAGGAATTTTATGCAAAATAAAATTTTTGCAAGTAGAAATAACGTATTGCAAATTGAATAATAGTATATGTAATTTTCTAAACATTCTAACTTAAATTATATTATTGATATTTTGTATATTTTATCACGTAGTAACAGTCTCGGAGATTTTTTGCATACTTAAAATTGTCACAAATGCATAAAATCCGCAGTCTAGTGATTATACCGCGAATTTTGATGCATTTATGCCAATGTTAAATATGCAAAAATCTAGGTTGTTGATAACTACTAAAATAGACAAATTATGAAAAATATAATACAAGTTGTTGCATTTAGAAAATAAAGCACACTGTTATTGACTCTTCAAGTCTTAAATCGTGTTTGTAAAACTTTGATTTTGCATAGAAATCCGCAGCCTAGTGATTATAAATCGAGGAAACACCGCCTTAAATCAGTGAATAACAGGACGGGTAAATATTAGTGTTAACTTTCTTAACACTCGAAGTTGAAATATCGACTTGAAGAACTACATAAAATTATAATGGAAAAATAATAAGAGACTAAAAGAGTTAAAATTACTTTGTATACGTAGACGAAAATGAGCTTTAAGTTTTCATTTAATTGATGATGTTTAGGAAAATGAAAGTTGAGCTCACCAGGATTATTAGGCACTGTTGTGACTGCGTGGTACTGCGTAGCTGGTGTCCTAGCACCGCTACTTAATTGAGTGTAAGTTGGCCCGCTTGGTGACCTCGACGGACTTAATTGACTGTACTGATATCCTTCCGTCACTGGTTGCTGTAATATAAGGACATTTTATCATTTCCGTAAGCAAAATTGACGTTACTGATATATTAGCTCTCACATTTAATCAACTGTAGCACTCATTTAAATTCATCCAAACATAATAGATTATAAAAATAGAATATGAAACAGAACAGAATATGTAACTTAAAAAAATTCTCCATGAATGTAGCAACCAAGATAAAAAAATACCTCCAACGCTAAAGAAATAATTCGCGAAGCATTAGAGGAATATGCTGTATTTTAGAGGACATGTAAAAAGTGGTTTTAGAGTTCCGAAATGGAAATTTTGACCTCAAGGATGAAAAACGTCCGGAACAACTCAAAAAAATTGAAAGACAATGAATTAAAGCAGCTGTTGACCGAAAATCCATGCCAAACCAAATCACAACTTGCTGCAACGTTAGGAGTTATCCTATAAACTATTTCTATCCGGTTGTGTAAACTGGATTAGGATAAACATTAATTTTCATTTAAAAAAGGCCGAGAATTAATTTGCACACCTAACATATTCACTCACCTGTCTACCAATGGTCCACGCTTGCTGTACCGGAGTTGGAGAGGTGTTTGCTGGCTTTTGGATTCTATTTAAAACAGAAGAAGACGCGCTCTGCTGTCCAGGGGAGCCGTAAGCTATTGGCGATTGCGTTGTTTCATATCCCTGATAAACATTTTGCGTACTGGACGGCCTAGGCTGTTGAGGACCTGACAAATTCGAAATTACATTAATCGTGCGAGTCTATAATAGAGTTGAAATATTAAGTAGACATTTAATGTATTTGATTTCTAATTCTTTACCAGCTGTAGCTACTGTCGCTGGATGTTGCATCATGTGATGCCCCGAGTATAAGGGATCCCTGGTAGGATGTCTCTGAAGAGAATAATCTAAACCAGGTTGTCCATAAGCAGGTACAGCTTCGTTTTCTGTTTGACCATCACTACCAGGATGGAACGACCTAAAACATCGATCAGAAATATATCAATGTTTTATTACCTATTAATTAGAAATTCGAAGGTGTAATTGGACAGAATAAATCAAATAAGATGTTTAAGGTAATAAATCGTACTTTGTATGCGTGTTTGTGCAAACAATGTATTCAACATCGTCATTGAATGGGTTTAGAAATGCAAATGCAGACGTCCTCAACCACACCCAATCCCGATTTTTGGCTCGAAATCTGTACATCACAGACACAACTTGTCCTTTCAGCTTCAGCACTATAAAGGAACACATTAATTAATTACAATGAACATATAAATCATTTCTTCCAGTGCTCAAAACAATTTACCTTGTTCAAAACTCTCTCGCATGTGCGTTAAATCTTCTGGATGAAAGAATTCGTAGCATGGATGACCTAAGAGTTCCGAGGGTGTATACCCTAAAATTCCACCAACTCTTTGGTCCACGAAGGTAAATTTACCTTCTGCTGAATGACGAGAAATAAATTCTGAAAGATAAGGATAGTGAATCAGGGTTTCCGCAAAGAAATTTTGTTAATTATTTTTACACAGTAATGATAGAGAACGCCTTACCATTATTGCTATTGGAACCTGCTAAATCGCTACTATTTGGTGTGCTAGTGACCTGTAGTCGTCCAATGGCGACCAAGCAGCAATTGCTGCTACTGTTCTCATCTCCAACTACTCCGTCAGGTCTAGCTTGACCTTGCCCCCTGTCACCTAGACCCACACCTGGTACACATGGGGGAACAAAATCACCTACAGCGTAAAACTATGAATCAGTCTAAGGCTCCCGTAACCATCAACTGATTATATTTACATGCTGATACGAAGCATTTAAAATTCGATTCATTTAATGCATAAAGAAATAAAACAATCTATGTATAGGTATAGATATGTGGCTGTTCAAAATCCCGCCAATTCCATTCGTCAGCAAGATCCCCTTATTATGCATCGGGGGCCTCAAACAGAGCGTACGAATTCCGTGTCAGCCCGTCTGGGATAAGATAGTTTGTCGGTATGCCGACTCGTCTGTCGGCTGTTAGGTCAGCACGATTTCATTCATTCTTATAAACCAACGAGAGAGATACTGTCCCGGCTTGTTCGGCTCTCTAGCCGGCTCTCTTAATTTATAGTACAAACGTCGCTATCCTCGTACTTCTACGAAGCCACGAGGTTCGTTCATATTCCTACGGCACAACGTCTCCCTCGCTTTAAAATAGAAAGTTGGCGCTACGTCGCGACCGACCGTTATACGTCGATGATCAAACAACAACGAGAAAGGCGACAACGAATATTAGAACCCGTATCAAACTCACCGGTGGGGGGCCAATTTTTTATGTATCCTGTGCAGTGAACCACCGCGTAATTCTGTCCGTCTCTGGCCGGTGGGCCGAGGGAGTTCCTCTGCTTCATGCGATGGAGACCGTGAGCTGCAGCCATGTCGCCGGTCGCTTGAAGATTGCCGACTTTCATGCGACAGATGAACCCTCTTCTAGACCCCATACACATTCTCATTGACGCTGCGAAGAAGAGTAATCATTTACACTTTCGTCCCTCTTCATGACATCATTCACCATAGTGTGAGTTGTTCAAATATTTCAAGATGCTGGGGTTAAGTTCATAAAAGTGGAAACTTCAAAATCCTTTTCGGTGAAAACTAGTATTTTACTAAAATGTCTCCTACTTACACTGGCCTTCCTTTTTCACAGTCCCCGTTTTAAGATCCAGCACCCTGCCACCATGCTGCGGCTCTTCCGCGCTCAACTGTTCCCTCACTTTCTCGGTGTCGTCGGGGTGAACTTGGGAGTAGAGGCTGGTGCCATACCAGTCGCTCTGCGTGTAATTGAGAACCGGTGCGACGGAGTCAGAAACGTAGATAATTCTTCCGGTGTCACAGCTCACGACGAACAGGAACCCATCGGCGGCCTCCAGGATCAGGTGTTTCAACTCCTGATCGGTTAGGAATGAAGGTTTGTACGCATTATCTGTAGCTGTGTTTCCGGTACCTAGAGCAAGAAAACGAACAAAGACCGTTATTTTTAGACTTTTTTTTTTATTGAAATAGTTATTTAGTACATACGAAATCCTCCAGTTATGAAAGAGAAGAACTAATTGTGATTGAGAACAATAACAAGTGTGGCACTGATTTGGAAGTGATAGGAATTCAATCTTTTTAAAGGTGTCCTGAGTTTTAGTTAAACCTTTCATATCTCTGGACGAGATATCTCGCGACCCGGCACTGACTAATTGATGCTTTTGACGAGATAGCTCGCGACCCAAAACGTCAGAATTTTTTATGATGAATGAGTTTCTGAAATTTCCTTATATTTCCTTCAATTTTCTTGAAATTCCTGGAATATTCCAGGTTTTCCTGTAAATTCCTTGGAATTTCTTGAAATTCTTAGAAATTCCTCGAATTATTGTAATTTTCTATAAATTTTATTCAAATTCCTTGAATCTTCCTTAAATTCTTGTTGAAATTCCTCGAAATTTCTTAGTTTTTCTTAAATGTTCCTAAAACTGCTTGAATACACTTGATTTTTCATAAATTTTCTTGAAATTCCAATAATTTCCTTAGTTTTTCTTAAATTTTTTTATAATTTTTGTCATTTTCATAGATTCGGATAAGTGATTTTTATACATTTTTTTACGTTTGGCTTAAATTTTCTGGAAATCCAGGAATCTTCTTGATTTTTCTTGAAACTTTTTGAATTTCTAAGAAATTCTGTTGAAATTCTCTGAAATTCATTGATTTTCCTTTAATATTTTAAATATTCCCTGAATATTTTAAATATTATTATTATTCCCCGAAATTTTATTAAATTCTTATTGAAATTCCTCGAATTTTTGTAACTTTTCTCAGATTCTCTTAAAATTCCTTGAATTTCCTTACTTTTCCTTGGAATTTTTTGAATTTCCTAGAAACTGATTGATTTTCCTTTAATTTTCTTAATTTTCCTTCAATTTTCTTGAAATTCCTGGAAACTTGCTTAAATTATTATCGAAATTCCTCGAATTTCCTTAGATTCTCTTAAAATTCCTCGAAGTTGTCTTAAATTTTCGTAAAATTTTGTGATATTTCTTGAATTTTCTTTAAAATTTCCTAAAATTCCAGAAACATATTGGAAAACGTCAGTTAACCAGTACCAAGTCGCAAAATATCTTGCGCAGGAATACGGAAGGTTTAATAATCTGCTAATTAGTATTCCATCGAAGACTAAATGTTCAATGCTGAGACGTCGAATCCTTGCTCAGTCCATTCCCTCCCATCATCCCCAATCCCTCTGTCTGGATAGTATTCGAACCACCGGGGGAGGAAATTTACGTTGCACTTTCACGCGAAAGAAAGGAAAAATAATAACACAGTATTGTACTTATCGACAGAAATTGAACGTACAGCAGAAAGAGGGGTTCACGGTGACGAGACGAAGGAGCAAGAGAGAGAGAGAGGCATCGAGCCACGGTACCAAAAATGAGGACGGTGCAGCTCGGCAGCGTAGGTAACTATCGAGGTGCAAGATCGGAATTGCAAAGCGGACAGGATCCCGCGAGGCGGAGGAGAGAGAGAGCGGGGCCGCGATGCGATCTTTACCCCGATATACGGAGAAATTCCGGGAAGAGGTACTTTAACGACTTCCAAACAAGATCTATGGAAGACCCCGGGTGACCTTCGTTACCATTACCTTCCACGTAGAGAACGTCTTCGATGGACATTAATGCCGCCGCGATTCGGTCGATTTACTTCATTGGCGAGGAACGGAGATAGACGAGCCTTTATCTACGGACACCCGCTAGCAATCTTGGCACGCTTTTAATCTGAATCTGTATAGACACTATTACTTTCGGTGGAAATTGTAAATCATAGTTTCCAGATGGTTCTAGCCGGAGAAGATGCCTCGGATAAGGAGGTGCCTTCGGCTTGGGACATGTGTTCCTCGTGAGGTTTAGTTCTGTTCTCAGGATTATCAATGTAAGAAATTGATGATTTCTTAGTTTGCATGTTGCGGATTGCTTATTCAACTATATTTCTTACCGTATGTTTCAAAACGAATCGTTTATTGCAGAAGTGTTTGCTGCAGATAATTTGTTGCGGTTTGGTAGCTACATTGAAGTAGTAGGATAGGTGAGCGTGTGGTGCAAATTCGAACACAGTGTAAAAAAGATCTCAACCCAGTGTATTGTAGTAAATATTCTTACAAAATGCTAAAATTTCAGATGCCCGGGCGGGATACGAACCAACGACCCTCGCATTAATAAGCTACAGCCTGACCAACTCTGCATTCTTCAAATTTGCTTCTGGCTTGAAATATCTGTATTTAGTGATGGGATTTCATCGCTTTGAATCGCCTCGAATCAATGACGGTATTGAAAGTCTCGAACGGTCTTTTGAAAGTCTCGAACAGTCTTTTGAAAGTCTTGAACGGTCTTGAAAGTCCTGAACGTCGCGAATCATGAGAGTTTCGACAAATATTGAAAGCTTGATGAGTATTTGATATCTTACACGCTTTTTGATTACTTCTTTTACTTTGAAGAGTTTTAAGCTTCGAATCGTGTTCTAAACGATTCGAATTTCCACAGTCTTAACAAATTTCGAATCGTTTCGAAGTTTAGATTCAAACTCCTATTTATTCATAATACTTATATTCATTTCTCTTTCATAAATTTCATCATTCCACTATGTAAAATAGCAAGATTTATGGACAACAAATAAGTCTAAATAAATACATGAATATTTATTTCAAACGAGAAGCAAATTAGAAAAAAGAATAGCAGAAGCGCACTTTAGCGGAGTTGGTTAGGATACGGCTTACAGATACGAAGGTTGTGGGTTCGTTGTATCCCCGTCCGAGCATCTCGAATTTTAGCGTTTTGTAAGAATATTTACTACACTGGGGTTGGGATTTTTACTACGCTGTGTTCGAATTTTCACCACACGTGCATCTATGCTCCTACTTTAGGACGAAATGTAGTAAAATTTAGAACTTTATTTTTCTCAGCGTAGGAAATTCGAATTAAGTAAGTTGTTGGTAAAGATTTAGACAATCATCCAGATGTTTTATACGGTAGATAATCATTGAAAACTGTTTCTGCGCTTTGAGAAGATTCTTTTATGAATTTCAAAACAAGGAACCATAATTGTTAAGGCATGTACAAATTAGAGAACAACAGCTGGAAACACTTGATCCTTCACAATTAATTGACTATTGCTGAATTGTATTCCGACGCCTATATGAGATACTGATTTCAGATAGTGAGTTTCTGTCGATTAAATGGTCTACTGTCAAACAAAATTCGAAACCATTAATGCGGATTTGATTCTGGATTTAGATAACGAACCCAAGTCGACTGATCTGCAAATTCGAAACAATTTAAGGGGTCATATACGTTGCTCGACATTAAAACGTGGTCAATGTTTGTAATCTATCATAGAACAAACTATTAAATCAATTGACTTAATTCTTTTTGTCCAATGAAGGTAACAGTTTGTAGAATAGAAAACAAGAATGAAAACTTGAAAATGATTAAAAATATAGCATCTAAATATAGTTAAGTAAAATGTGAGTGATGCGAAATAAGAGTTTTCGATTTTTTAACGCTTATTAATTTTTTTTTTGAAAATTTAAAATAAAGAATTAAGATTTAAAAAAAATTGCGGTAAAAGAAAAAATTTGAATAGAAAGGTTCGCGATTTTCATTGAAAAAGCCGTAGATTTGTTATTGAAATGAAGTTATCAAATGAAGTTATCATAAAAAATGAAGTTATCAAATGAATTATCATGCCCATCGTTTGAGACGACAGCCTTTTCCGCAACTAAATATGACAGTCATATTTTTTATCGTTTATGGTTCTTTCTCTCAGCTTTCTACTCTATAAACATGTATTTTCATTGTGCAAACATAATTATGTAAATCCTCTTTACCGTTTGTTCTCCAATCACTTGCAAAAGAGTAAAAGAATAAAAAAAAGAGTCTCTATTAAGAGTATCTGTCCTCATGCAATTGTTAATTGCTTCTAACTGGCGGTTCAACGTTTCGTCCAGTAAATCATCGATTTAGCATTCGGTCGAAGTTCGCGATCCACCTTCGTCCCAGACGATCCCTCCGATCGGCACGACGAAAAGCAACCGAACGAAGCGCCAGAAGGAAATGCGAAGTCTAGAAATCGAGTGCGGTTAAAATCATTGGGTCTGACGCGTCCCACGGGTGCAACGAGGACGAGGGGGTGGTGCGTGTACGCGCGAACGAGCGTCGACGTATCCCCGGGAGGCGACAGGCTCCTCTTCTCCCGGTCAGGTAAAAGAGAGAGGCCCCTCTGGTTCGAGCAATTTGTATTCAGCGGCCCTCTTGTCGGGAAAGAGGAGAAGTGGCTATAAACAATGCGACGCACCACCAATACCTAGGTGGAATCACGACACGCACACCGATCCGCCGACGACGGGGCCCCGTATAACGCGCGCGTGTGCGCACGCACTGGCCAGGGGCTAAAGGGACAGCCGACCACGAGAGGCAACTCCACCCATTCTTGCACCGGAAGCATATATCGCGCTTTCTGCATTCGATATGACCCCCGCACGACGAAACCTTCGGTGAATTACGACCGTTCCGGTGCGCCACCGGCCGGATGAATTCTCGTCAGAGACGACTGACAACAGGCCGCTGGGCCTGCGACACCGGCAACATCCCTTCATGGAAAGCTTCGGCTACCTTGGCGCTGGGAAGTTCCACTCCGAAGCATTTCTTCATTCGGTCTTATCATTACCAAGACGTAACAGTGTTACGGATCGTTTTGAAAAATCAGAGAATAAGGTTTTTCTAATTTCATAGTTTTTTTTATAGGATACGTAGTAAACACTCTTCCAATATGAGAATTCCAATTGAGATACTTAAGGTCAAGGTTGAATGAAACTACACAAGCTTGCACATGTTATACCGTCATGGACCCAATTTCTGAGCTTACGTAGTATAATGTATAACTATTGTATATACAATAGAAGGTCAAGCTGAATCCCAAACATTCACTAAATAGTTATTAACTGTTTTGTATTTTATAGGTAAATTTTGATAGTTAAAGTTAGACATAATTTGGGTGATCATAAACTGCTCGCTTCGCTTTTTTGACTTTGGAACTTCGATTATAATCTAATTATTGTTATTTTTGCACTTCCTGGATGTCAAATTAAAGATGAAACATGGATTTATTCAAATATCACACAAATTTTGAGATTAGTTGAATTTTCACATTTACACGTTAGGATAACCATGATAGTTATTTTTAATTGATAAGAAATTGGATCTTTGACGGTACACAGCGAATAATTTCAAAGTGAATTTGATTTGTGTATTTATTTTAGTTTTAATATTTAAAAGATATCACATTTGAAAATATGGGTTAGTTTCTGTCATTTAAACTTTATTATTAGCATTATTTTTTTTTAATTTATTTATTTAATTTTGCATCGACTTTATAAGCCATTAGCGACCACACTATACATTTATTTTATAGTCTGATATATGTATAGAGTAAGTTATCAGGTAGCTATTATTCCATCAAGATATTTTTTATTGCTGAAACATTGTTTGATTGATGACTTTATTATTGTTTTGCTGCATTTTACGAACTTCAGAGAGGGATTTTAAAAAACATGAAAAATATCGATTTTTAAAATTGTTTTACTCAAATTAGTCCTCCCTTTTGTTTCCTTCGTTTTGGTTTAATCTTATCTGCGCATGTGTGCTCTTTCTCAAGATATTTTATTTCTGGGAATCTGTAAGCTATAATACTATATCCGAAGTTTAGTGGAATATGGCGCCAATAGGGAAACAGCGTGTTGCTATTTATAAAAAATATTGAATATATTCTATTTAAATTAATTAGGTTAAAGAAACCTCATTAAGTTCATATTTATTTTAAGAATAGATAATAGCAGTTATAATTAATATAATACAAAATGTTTCGAACAAAAATTAATGGATATTCAATTTACAACAAACTGCAATAGTAAATATTGATAAACATTTTTGTATTTAATAAAAATCAAAATCGTCCAAATTTTTTACTGTTGGAATCGTATAGGTGTAACTGGTACAGTTGTTGATTAGCCCTTTTTGAAAAAAACAAGAATATTAAGAAATAACTTAGGATATGTCTCCTTTAATTAACATGTTTTTGAATTTCTTTTGTATTAAGTTTATTTACAATCAATCTTTTATGTACAGGAGATTATAAGCAAATGCGGTGTTTGCACAGTTTGTTCAATGTGTTGCTCTATATTTTTCTCAGTAAGTACGTATTTTTAACTTTATGCTTCATGTGGTTATATGGTAAAATGTTGGGAAAAATTTAATACGTGGAATCTCTTGAGTCTTCGCGTTTGTTGACTATTGTCGAGAAGGTTTGAATGAGTTCCTAGTCTGTCTATACACTTTGTGCTAAATCTCATAATTTCTTCTTTCACTGTCTATATTCTGAGGTCTTGATGAACTGTCTCGTTTGCGATCATTCTTAGCGTTTTTAGTTAGAATCTTTGTAGGATCTCTATATTCGAGAGATACATGCAGAGTCCCATACTTCTATCCCACATGTCCAAACTGGTTATACTACGATTTAATATCCGCGAAAACAATTTTTTTCATAATGTCAGATGTCGGTATTTCAGTTTCAACTAAACCTGAATGAACCTTCTTGTAGTGATAACCTGTCAAAAAATTGAAGTAGAAGAATGTGACAACCATCCGCGAATTCCCCTACTGATAGGCAAATTAAAAATTACCCAAAAATGTCTTCTGCGGTATCTTCTTGCCAGCGTAAAATTATACTGCCTAAATGTTAGGGAACTCGATTCAAGGCATATGCCTTCGCGAGCTCGGAGCATGTTTTAAACATCAGGCGAAACAGATTGAAGATTACTCGGGCAGAGTCTTTACATTGCATGGCTTTGAACGGGTGATGCAAAATGATCTACACGGTTCTAGGTGAGTTCGTGATGTGTGGAGTCTACTAAAAACGAAGTGCATGCGGGCTGCGTGGCAGTTTGTCAATAATTCTGGGGATTCGAAGAATGTAAACGTTCCAGAAAAGTTTTATATTTGTCGAGTTACTGAACTGAAACGAGTGCATTTGCAGCATGTTTGGTGGGTGCTCGATAAGGCACAAAGTAGCTCACTGTGAAACGTGACGATTATATGCCGTCAATGTTTGACTTATCCGGCACGGGCAGCAACATAACTTTGGCAACGCGATCTTTCAGCTTCGACTCGAAGTGATTGAATTACGCCCCGAGCAGCTTATTCGATTTCTTACACTATCGATGTGTAAGGAAATAATCAGATACCACTAGGGGGATCACGGGTCAATTGGTCGAACCAAGGTTTCAGTCGATTTGCATTATGCAAATGGGTTGTTACGTTTTAAGTGTCGACAAGTGAAGAGAGTAGAACAAAATTATGGAAATGTTTACAACTTTTGATTAATTGATAGCAGACGGTGTTAATAGAAGAGCTAACTTTTAATTGTAAGTCGAAGTGACTTTGAATTTGGTGAATTAGTAGCTACCACATTATAAGAGATTTATTATGAGTCAATGTTTATTTATCTTTTACAAGCAACTTATTAATTTGTGCACTCAAGAATTAATACAGTACAATTTGTACTATTGGAAGCTATGTAAGTCATATACATATATCTATAGTGTAAGGATTTCTGTGTTAATATTGACTGCACAAGCACTGAAGTCATTAACGAGATGCTTCATTTATACCAAGAATAATAAAAGTTTAAGAGCATTGAGAATTAATGATGAAAATAGAAATCTATCTAAATGATTTCCGTTACACTGAAGTAATCAGGTAGTTCTAAAATTATTTTAATTTCTATTTTATTCTTGTTTTACGAGTTCAATTTCGTTAAACTGATTATCTAAGATACCGTTTATCGAAATAAGTTCATCTCCCTATTAGTTCGAATACTTAATTTAATAAATTAATTTTTTTATAACTAATAGACAATATATATATCGAAAAACATGTATTATTTATGAATTTTGTATTTGGTAAATAGAACGTAGAATAACACAAACCTTTATATGTTGTTTATATCCATTTATCTTACGAATACACAAAATTAATTTTCGTCTGACTTTTTAATTTTTTTCTTTAATATAAAAAATATATTACAATATAACTTTGAATAAGGGACACCAAGTTGGTAGGATTAGTTACGACTTCCAAACTTACAATCAGTCAAAGCAAAAAACTAAAAAAAAAATTCTTAATTTGTTTATTATAGGAAATCAAAATTTTGATATTATTTTAAATCCTTAAAGAATGATGATATTTGCATTCAAAACAGAATTCGATTTTGTTATCAATGGTAACTAACAATTTGTAAAATAAACTTAAACTTTCAACTATTTTCAATGGTTCCTTTATTTCTGTTATTTCGATTAATAAAAAATCATTTTGAGAACTAAACAAAGCTTCAAAAAACTTAAAAAGAATTGCTAAAACAGGTGTTTAAATATATCCTACTAAAACCAAAAAAATTTCACGGTTTAAGAGTGCAATTTATATTGTATAGGGTCATCCACGTATCTCGGAACCCGAGCCCACTTATAATCATGTGTACGAGTTCCGAGATACGTGAATGACCCTGTATATTAGTAGCTTTAACGCTAATATTTATTTAAAATGCATAAATATTAAGGTTTACCTATTACAAATGCCTTCGAGAAAAACAACGTAAATCCAAAGTGTTGGTCACAGTTAACCCCCACGATGTGCAACGTGTTAATCCAAAAGAAGAGTCCTAAACGAGCGAATGAATCAACTGCGTACGTAATTTCTTAGATAACATTCATATCTCACTTTCATCCTTACATTCGTGCTGAATATGAATGATTGAACTCACCTCTGAGTGCCTTCATATGAGCGACAGCCATCCTGAGTATGGTCAATTTGTCCGGTTTCCTGGCCAGCGCTGAACATGTTGGTACCATGTCCGACAGTTCGGTGATGTAGGCGGTCATCTTATTCCGTCGCCGCCGCTCGATTTCGCAATGATTCTCCCTGCTGTTAGTCGCAAGACGAAACCAAGGTAATTACATAGTTCAGGATATAGCTGCACTTATCACAGCGAAATCATTTAATTATTGGGAGGGCAACGCATATTTTGGTTGTCAGCGAGATCAATGTGAACGGGAACAATTCAGAATCTTATCTAAATCTTTAGGAAACTGCGTCACGCGAAAATTATTTCCAACGATATCGGTAAAAATCTAGATTTAGGTTCGATAAAAGAGATTTAGAATACGCGCGACAGTAAATTTTCTTTCCATCCATTACAATAGTCCCGGTACCGTGAACGTTGACCTCACGTCAAGTTCCGTGTCTAGGACGTCCACCCGGGAACACCACGACCCCATTCGAGAAAAATTCTTCTACACCTTGTTCCGTGTCGAAAACCGTATCGATTGTAATGCACTAGGCATTGTTAACGCAGCGTAATTAGTTTGAAATGTCGCGTTAAACCGAGCCTTTCATTATACAACGGAATCGAGACTGGAATCTAGCATTCGAACTTTCGAGCTATTTAAGCGGGTGGAGATTTTAGGTGTTGAGAAGGAATGGAGTAACGTGTTAAGCTTGTGTTCAATTTTCGATGGTTATATGCTTTCGAATCGAGGATCATAAACTAAATAACGACTGATATTGGTATAATTTTTACTTCTGATCCTTCTTTTACACAACACATTCAGAAAATAGTTAATAGTGCCAATAGAACACTTGAATTCATTTATCGATTTTTCTATAATTCTATTCTTTATAACTATTATATAACTTGTTCGACTCCTCCTCAAGTATGGTTCGGTAATCTGGTCACCATATTTTAAGATCCACTGCAGTAGAGTAGAGAGTGTTTAACATAAAGTTTTAAGAATGACAACTCTTAAATCTGGAAAAATAATCGCTACTTACTGCCATAATTATAAAACTTAACTTATGAACGCTTGAAAACAGGAGAATCATATTTGACTTCACTCTCTTGTACAATACTATAAATAACAAAATAAATTGTCTTGGCATCCTTGAGAAACTTTATTTTTATATTACTACTCGAAATTTAAGATGTCATAGACTTTCTAACGTTATTATTGCCGATGTTTGTTCAGCAATAACAATGAGCGTTTATGTAATTTGGTCAATTTATATCTTAATAAAATCGATTTGTTCGGCGACTCACTTAATATGTTGCGAATTACACTTACAAGAAAATATTCCGAGTAGGTAGTCGTAATATCACGTACATATCGATACTGCTAGAAACTTAAACACTGTCAAAATGATCTGTAGAATATTAGCTGCTAATGGCTCATGTAACACTACGAATAATCTAAAAATATTCTACGTTAAATACCATGATACTTTTAACAAAACTCTAAATCTGGAATTTGAAGTCTTTAGAAAAAGTTGAAAAATTTAAATACAATGTAATCTGAGTAAATTTGATAATTTCAAGAAGCATAGAGAATTTGGAAGAAAAAATGTAAAAACTAACAATACTTTAAATTCTTAATCCCTACTTTTCAACTGTTCAACTTGAAATTTTCGTATCTTTAACTCAAAACCTTAAAATCTTCAATTTTAACTTTGAAAATCTCTAAATCTAGAGAACTGGAGAAAACTGGAGAACAACAATTAGTGTATTCGCTATTTCTTAATATATAATGAATATTTACTAGCAGGCTTAAAAAAATTACTATATTGCGATAAAACATGCAACGAGTTTTCAAAGTAGACAACTCATTCAAAAATACTTCTTGTGTATTAAATATTCCCTATTAAGTTTCTATATTTTAATGCAACATCGTAATTTTCTAAAACCGATTGACAATCCTTTCGCAATAAAAAATAATGAACCCCCGAATTACAGTTTTCTAATTTAAAACAACTCAAATTAAGTATTCCACGTGAGCCCAAAGTTAAAATTTAAGAAAACTTGGTAACCAAGTATTTTTTAATGTTTATAAAACTAGAAATCTTTTAAAAAAATGCTTCATGAATCCACGATTTAATTAATTTAAATCCATCTCAAGTTCCCACCAAATTTTTATTTGAACCTTTAACAATCACGCGCCGTATCAAGTGCTCAAAGGATGATCTCCTTTCGAAATATTCCAAGAGTTAAGATTACAATTCCAAGGGTAGAGTGTAGCGAGACTTCAAGGATATCCTCGGTGTATGTTCCATCGGACAGGACCTTCCATTTTCGTTGGGTGATCCAGGAGGATCGGTAACGCTCCCCGACGACGTAGGGCCGGCTATTTAAAAGAGGCCAGAGCGCTTAAAGCGCAAGTATAAAGCAGGGTATGTACACCGTGCAGGGCGGTGAAGGGATCGCGAGGAGAAAGGGGACAGAATAGAAAGAACGAAGGCGATCTGAGGAGCAGGACGGAGAGAACCTCCCGGGTCAAGGGTCAGACGGTCCGAAGTTGCCCGCTCGCTCCGTGGGTCCAGCGAACGCTGTACAGGGTGGTCGCCTTCGACTCGGCCTGTATTCTCCTCCAAAACGTTCTACTGGAGTCTACTGGTGCATTCTTGCAACCGTTTCTTAGACTTTTAACGCACGAAGAGGCACACTTCTCGGCACAGATTCGACATATTTAAATATATTTATAAAATATGAAAAACGTATTTTTGGATGCAATGATTTGTCTTCGTCTTTTCTAGTGTGAGAATCTGGAGTAATATTATAAGTTAAAGAAATGTGAGAAACGTCAAGCTTTTAAGAACAGAACACTATAAATTTGTTAGTTTATATACAAAAATAAGGTAAAGACTAATATTTATGTAGTGTGTAGAACAACAAACTTATTTCTTTACTCTTACGTTAAAAAAATTCATTAATTAACCCACAATTCAGGTAAAAAGAGAGAAAAGAAACATGAATCCTAATTGAGTAAAAATAGGTAGTATAAATGTTTTTGTAGATTGTATATTTAACAGTAATTTTCCACTTTTCTCAACATTCCCAGTAATAAACATTTTTTGAGATACCAAACCAAACGCGAGAATCTAGAACCAAGAAAGTTGAACGAACAAGACCCATACTTTCGCTAGAATACAAAACTAATTAAGAATCTATAATCGAAGACAGAGTCGCCTCAGCGTCGAATACATCGCCGCGTGCATCCACCCTGTATATCGATCCTTGCATTACGATGATACAAAGTCGGCATCGAGATACACGTACCGTGCGGACACATAAAATCGCTCCGGAGGAAAATGGGTAGGGAACGAAACGAAAGAAGAAACCGCTTGGACAGAACGGAGGTAAAAGGCGATCGGCGAGGAGATCGTTCGAGAGTTCATCATCGTCATCGTCATCGGTTGCCGGCACTGTAACGCAATGCATCACGGTCTTATAAACGACAATGCGCACGGTGAATTATAGATTCGTACGACGATCGATCCCGAACGAGCCGTCGCGTCGTGTCGATAGAAGAGTTCATAATAGAGTATAGAGTATACTCCTTCACCTCCGACGTTCCTCCACCCGCGACGATGGGACAATGAAATGAATTATGAATCGCTCGAGGAGGACCGTTTAATGCGATCGTATTCGTTATCGAATGATATTCCGAGCGCGCAACATAGCGGCGGACGTATGCTAACAAGCATATCCCCGGCTACTACGAGTGATTTATGCCAGATCTTAATATTCCACATGCTAATGACCGGACAGATGTTCGCGTTTCGCGCTTCTAAGCGGGATGGCGAACTCTACGCGACGGATTTCCGGGTCTTTCGATCATGGTCGGCGGGATTGAAACGAGTTGGAGTTTGTTTCGCTTCGTACCGATGAGAGTTACTTGAGTTGTTTGGTGCGATGGTTACTATTCATTATAAGTTCGTCGTTCGGTACGATTCTATGGCGAATGAAGGATTTTAGATATCTGAGATTGAATATGACAATTCATACAGGGTGTAACAAAAATGTTGCAGTTACTTGAAAAGGGTGATTCCTAAGATAATTTTAAACAACTTTTTCCTTAGCAAAAATATTAGGTGGGGCTTTGTTAACGAGTTATTAACAAAAACCCTCGACCAATCACAGCACGAGTACAGTGGACGAATTTCAGCGCGGGCTCTAGGTGAGAGTAGTATTGGTCCGTCATTGTCCGCACCATCATTAATCCGCTGTACTCGCTCTCCTATTGGTCAACGTTTTTCGTTATAACTCGTTAACAAAGCCACACATAGCATTGTCGCTAAGGAAAAAGTTGTTTAAAATCAACTCAGGAATCACCCCTTTGAAGGAACTGCAACATTTTTGCTACACCCTGTATATCGATGATATGTTTTTGCACTGGAACCTCTTCTTCTACCAATAAGGTCAATACTTCGTTATTTACAACTACTGGTAATTCGATTTGGACCATTTTATTGTTGTTGTCTTACATAGTTTATTAATAAAAATCATGAAAATATTGGATGCTTGCATCAATTTCATACGTACATGGTGGTGCAGAGAAAAATGCTCTATTTAGAATATTTCCACTTGTAGCACATGAAACATGCATGAATTACTACAACTCGAAGTAGAAGCAATTAATGCGCGATGTGTATTTATTTCTTACCGCACGCTCATCAGACGCCATCATTGAATTTTCAAATTAAAAAAGCTAATTATTTTTCCAATATTTTTATTAATAAAATAAGTAAGACAATAAGAATAAAATTGTCCAAATCGAATTACCAGTAATTGTAAATAACGAAGTATTGACCTTATTGGTAGAAGAAGAGGTTGCAGTGCATTGGCTGTGATCTATGCATTCAATGCATGTATTGGAACGCACCCTGAGAGAAGGTAATTCGAGTTTATAAACAAAAGACTAAAGAATGTACTGAAAAAAATTTCAGTCCAGACTTAAGAATTGGTAAGTCACCCATAACCGGAGTTTTTGGATTTTAGGTAATAAATAAAATTAGTAAAAGTATTTTTAAATTAAATTCTAAGAAATATAATATTTACACATGTAATTGCAAAGTTACAGAGTATCATGAGGGGTTAACGACACCATTGTATCAGAAATCTGAGATCTTCATTATTATTGTTTAAGAACAAGTTGTATTCACTTTTTAAGTGTAATAATAACAGTATGTTACCAGAAAAATAATAAAGTTATAGGTGAACATAGATGGACTTCAACTTGTAAAATGCTTGTATAAGTTTCAACTTTTAAGATTTATACTTTATGAGAATAATTCTACTATTCTAATTTCTTGCGCATTATTTCTCACTCTGAAGTATCACTTTTAGCGCATACAATTTGAAGTAAAAATAAACTGTATTAGATTGATTGTCACAGAGAAAATTGGGAACAGAAAGGGTATAAAATTCTTATTGAACACGACTTACATTTGAAAGTTTTAAATAATGTGAAATAAATGTAGCAACGAAAGCTGAACTTATCATTCGGTTTTTGAAATATTTCGAGGGTGAAACTTTTTTAATACCTTGTCTATAATAATGTCTACGTAATTTATATTGTCTTTGATTCTGTATAAAATACCTTTTTGAAACACGTTATGCAGACGTAAAGTGTACAACTGTTAGCTTCGGAGTTGCAATGAGTACGAGAAATGTACGAGGTGTTCTGACTTAAACTTAAGCAATGAATGTCGTTTAAATCATTCCCAAACGAAGATATTTATAGTCGGGTGCGAAAGGAGCAATTGTTGTCAATAAATTCTCTTGGGACGCGTTTACTATCATACAAACAGAGTCATCAAAGTATTTATTGCAAAGAACGATTTAACAAATAACGAACTTGAAACTTAAGAATTCATCGTCATTCTTATTTACTTGTCTTCTCACTGACTGTTATTAAGTGTACGAAAGAATTGTATTGCAATTCTATTGTGACTCAGAAGAACGAGTCAGGTATTAAGGATAATTGAAGGCTATAGGATGGTGGCTTCTATCAGACAATGAAATACTATAATTGTATAATTCAAGTAGAAGCAACGTTGATATGGTTAATCAAAAGAACGCTTACAATTTTTGGAGGCATCTAACTAGATTATGAAAAAATAAGAAAAGAGGTCTTGGAAAAGTTCTTTTTCTCTTCGCGAACGTTTAATTATTAAAATTACTCCAATTTTGAAATACTGTTAATTGTGTAGCAACAATTCTTATCGACGTGACTAGTTTCTCAGCACAAACTTTATTTTCGAGTAGTTAAATCATCATGTAATTTAATTTATGTAGAGTAAACCACTATTTGTGATTGGACCGATACCGATGCTATTCACAATACCTAAGCAATTCGATACCGAAATACTTACTAGAAACTATGGAAAGATATACAAATTTTAGATACTTGGTATCAATTATCTTGAAGTGATACCAAACCGATACAAGTACTACATCGAATTGATACCGGTTTGATACCTCTCTGAAAGTACATATTAACCTTTAGATGGCCGGAAAACCATTTTAATGACTTTAGCTAATACTAACTTTTCTATTTCTTAAATATATATAAACTTGTATATCTGTGTATTTGATCATCCACGTACAATGACTGTCGACTCACAGGACATCATTTTCCTAAACTTTGTCATTGAAATTAACGTAATGTGTGTAATGATTAGACTGCGGATGTTTATGCAAATTCATATTTTAAAAAACATAGAAATCGATAATCAACAGAAATAAAAGTGTCTTTTACCTTCTAAATATCATAAAATGTATTTTATTTTCGATATTTTATGTATTTATGCACTTCTTTATGCATTTTAGCAGATTCAAAATTGCTATATTATAAATGTATAAACACCTGCAGTCTAGTAATGAGTAAAAGAAAATGTCGAACTCGCTATGTATCCACTATTTGCAATATTTCATTGTGCATAACACCATATTTTGAGGTTTATCAAAACAAAATTACCATAAATAATAGTATGTAAAATAAAAAATAATAGTTAGAAGCTAAAATGAGATAAACAAACAAAGAACAGAAATAAAAATTGAATACAAAAATAAAAAAGAGATATAAAAACTTTCTACGTCTACATTGACAGCTTTATGATAATGCTAGAATAGCTCCGTATATGCTCATAAGTATTTGCCTAAAAGTTCGTAATGTTGGTGCAATCGTTGGAAATTTTCAGAATCAGACTACATAATTGCAATCAGTATTCTCAAAAACAATTATAAGCACTATAATTTCAAAATTAGAATATTTTCAATTATCCTTTCAGGACCGCAAAGCCACTATAGTGGCTAGGAATAAATGTGGGGACTCTACGGAACACGTAGGTTGCACATATGTTCAAATTTTTCGGGAAAAAGGTTCAAAATTTTAAGGGAAAAATGCCGGCCCTCTAAAGGTTAATAAAAGTTTAGTACTTCACGAAAGTATCGATACCTATTGATACTTTACAAAAGTATCGGTATCGATGATCGTTTGATACCTGAGGTAAATGTCCCAGTAGTCTAGTAGTGTACACTTTGAATGAAAAGCTAAAGTATAACAACAAAGGCATTGTAACTGCCTAAAAATAACTGAAAGTAACCAAGTAAATGCCTTGTTATTTTTACATAGTTCCAACGCCTTTGAATGTTAATTTATAGCATTTCAAATTCAAAATGTCCATTACTCGAGCATTGTCCACTACTGGCGAATTTATCTTATATCTCTTTTATTCAATCTATACAATGCAACGCCTTCTGTTTTAAGTTATGTGTTGAATAACTTCGTATTGCCATCTTTTAGACCCGGTGCAGATACAAATAAATCGGTCAGCGTCATTCACATGAAAACGCAGTGATCGCAGCAATTTTATGTCGTTCATGTGCAACGAAGCTTATGAATAAAAGAGATGTAGATATTAAACGAGCATCGATACCAATTCCGATACTGATACTTTCGTGAGGTATTAATAGGTATCGATATCTTTATAAAGTATCAATCTGGTATCAATACTTTCATAGAGGTACCGAGTAGATATCAATACTTTCATAAAAGTATCAAACAGGTACCGATTCTTTTTGATACCTCCGAGTTTAATACTACTCAATACAGTAATTTGTTATCTGGTAGATACTATTCCTTCGGTATTGGTCCCGATCTCTAACCACTATTGTACCTATTCTAAAAAGTACCTCATAAGAACCAAAAATAACACCATAAGAAGTCAATATGTATTTCTGTTACACTCTTGTTTCTAAATACCTGTTTACTCATATGAGTAAAACTTAAGAGTGAATTACTTAGCTATACGTGGAATTTAGAGATTTAGACAATTTGATTACTAAGGAATGAAGCACTTATATTAACATTTTCTAAGCACCAAAATCTGATCTTCGAATAAAAGTGAACTCGGTCAGTGTCACCATGAAGCCAAACATAAACGATTCCCTCTCGTCAATCCACACGATTATAATAATTGATATTCAAAAATAAACTGGACCTAAAACCACGCAAAGAAAGTTACTACACCAAGATTTCGTCATCAAAACGCACCTGAGCAAAATTGATACCCAAATGCAACGGATGTCACCGCAAGTGCCTCTCCTTTCGCAACAAGCTCGAGGATGAAAATTACAATGCTCATGGCGAGTTCCCGAAGGAAAAAGGGAATTGGTGTCGAGGCGAGGAAGGGGGTAAAAAGTAGTGTTCGTTGCTCAGCGAACCGACAAAAGCGCGGACGCGAAGGCGATTCCGCGGTTTCTCGTTCTGCCAAAAACGCCCGGGTCTTTGTGTTAACCGTGGTTCTATCGGCAGCGTGGCGAGACAGGAGAAGAAGAAGGGGGTCGGCTCCGAAGAAGCGGGCGAAGGAGGATGAGAGGGTTGCGCGCCTTGCGGCAGGAGGCAGTAATTGCGTTATTAACTCAAAAGTGAGGTTCCTGGGCGCTCGCGACATCGGAGTTGCCGGCTTTTCCATGAAACGTGCACATACAGTGAGCGATTTCGCTTGGATTTGAGATGGTGCTCTTGAGGTATCATCATGGATCATGACATTTTTTTTTTTTTTTTACATTTTCGGATCATTAATTGTACAGTAACGTACAAAAACGTTGTTACATTTTCGATTGGTTTTAATTCTATTATTTCTAACATTAATTAAAAACTCTATAAAACGTGATTAAGATTAAATATATTTGAGTAACATAACAAAATTCTATTTAACCTTAAAAAGAAACAATACATTTTAAATATCGGCGAAAAAGTTATCATTCTTTAAAAGTAGTACAGAAGTAATATTTTGTGGGGACACTTCTTGCTTTTAGTGTGTAGTTTTTTTTTTTTTACCTTGCTCGCATTGAGTGAATCAGTGCTTCAATAAGGACAACAGGAAGGTGATTTCAAGCATCCTGGGTAATTGCAAAGAAATTATCGCACTTTTTAAACTTCTGCTCACTGAGCCCATGGTTATTCTTATTGCACAAATGTTCAATGGAGTTTATATTTTGGAATTTGTAATATGAGTCTAATGAATTGACTATCGTAAATATTTGTGAGGTGAGATTAAGCATGGAACTAGCAAGAAACATAGAATGACTTTCCTATTGAAAAATAGGAAAAATTACTGAAAAATCCTATAAGCAAGAAATGCTCTCAAAAAATATTCGATTTCCAATTACGTTTCAAAAGTGGTAACTTTTTTGACGACCCTAAAAGTCTGTTGTCTTTATTTAATGTCTCATAAAATTGAAAATTTTACTTGAATATTTCAATTTTATTTTTGACACTGAATATTTTAATTGAATAAATGAAATTTTAACTGAGTTTTACGGAGCTTCTCATTTTTTATCAGAAAAAAAAATATAAACATCATACTAAATTTTAAGTTAATATTAAAAAATAATGACAATAAAAAATGAATCGAAAAAGTAGTAACCTTTTTGTATGCCACTGTATGTATTAAAATGGTATTATTTATTATGTAAATACTGTGTGATGTTTAGTTCTTTAGTTACTTTTTATCACCTAAAAGTTTGTTTCAAAACCGGGAGCGAACAGGTCCACTGCATCAGCTGATTGAATGTTCCGAGCAAATGTTACACGTTGCACATATTATCTTCCTTGAAAGCTAGTGAACGACGTTAATAAGTTACGTCATAATTATTTAATCAAAGTGAACGGTAATATAAATATAAATTTTAGACTTGAAACATTAAAAAAGACTAAACTCCGTTCCAAATAAGAGTGTAACTGCAGGTCTCATTTTTTACCGATTTTGGCAGATTTCCATTAACGTTTTGTTAGTTTTTGCTTATTGTTGGTTGTTCAAGTATCTCCTAGATATCTAACAACGCATGCCAATACCAAAAATCTGCAAATCGAAGGAAGTGATCGGCAATTGGCGGAGTGGGAAAATAAAATAAAATGGCAATTTAAGTCGCGGAACAGTTGTATGTACTCTTATTTGGAACAGAGTTTAGAGTTTAGAATTTGAGACTATGAAATTTAAAACCCGAGATAGAAACATGTATTGCGTATTGATACAATAGTTAATGTCGTTATTATTAGATTGGGAATTTTTATATCAAAGAAAATTTTTACGAACATAAAAGCAAGAATTGAAACTTGAATAACAAGCTGATTAATTTTTTAAAAATGTTTCTTAAAATATATTAAAATATGTTGACATCTATCAACAGTCTTTCAGATTTTTATGTCTTTATAGTTCTCATAATTGTGTAAGAATCCGTAGTTTAGTTATTATTGTCCATCGAACTGGTCAATTTATCTAACACTATTTTGTCCTTCATTTAAATAATTATTTTATTAATTCTATTTTATTAATGTTTAAGAAAAATGAAACATGTTGCATCTAACATGCACTAAAGAGATTCAACCAGCTAATGTGAAAGGTAGTACATACATATCTATGTATTCTAATCATATTTTAGTCCAGTAATTTTGAAAATCCAACACGGTACATGACTACAAAATTAAATATTATCGAGCGTATGTGTGCACAAATTTTTGTTAAGCATTTTAATAATCCAAGAGTGTTGCGCGTTTTTGATTTTTGATAACACACTATTTTGGAGTACAGATAAAATAAAATTATAATATTCATTCTTTCTCCTTTTTCGTAAACAAAATGAAAAAAATTAGAAGATTTATAGCGTATAAATAAACAAATTCTGCAAAAAAGATTATAGCGTTCCATTTGAAAACTTCAAGGTAGTATTTAAGTTTATTATTAAAATTAACTATTATCTATCTATTTTTTTTTATTATATAGTAACAAAAGGCTGAAAAATCATACGGCACGTTGCAGTGAACACTTTGCAACATTATCAAAAATATAATTATTAAAAATTTATTGAACTACTAAAAATTTCCTCACATTTTCCCTAAAACTGTAAAATCTTAATAAGTAAAGTCCAATATTACATTTAATTCGCAACAGTACGAACCACAATGCAGCGGATTGTCATAGAAAACTCTCTTGTCTCTGCACCGCGCGAAGCAGTCCAAACATTAATCATACTTTTCGCAAATTCCAGTTCCCCGCTAGGGATAAAACTTTGTACGAACATTATCGGTAATATGCATCTCTCAAGCGAGAAACGAAAACAGATTGTAAGACAAGGTCGAATCTGTTCCTGTCAAGTGTATCTCCCGCGAAACGACACCGTCTGTCCGGTTTCCAGTAATCGGCGGCTCGCGATCGTAGACCGCCGCCAGGGTAATAGGAAGCTGGCATTGTTCGACATAATACCGCGACGCTCGTCGTATTTCACGTGGCGAGTCGCGGCGTGTCAACGCGGATAGAACGCGATAAGGAATCAAAGGTACGACGCGACGTCTCTACCGGTATAGAGGCCGAAAGGATGGTGCCGCGCGTATAAGTACCTTATGGTTCCCACGCTGGAGCAGCCCGGAGGGCTTCCCATTCCGCTATCGACTCACATTGCCGGGGCATCATGTAGGTATGTATGTATCTTCGTACTTGAGCGGCCCATGTACAGGGTGTACCGGTGGAACATATTGGGCCACGATTCCGTGAGACGAATTAATAATGCCGTCTCTTACCATACGAACCTCGATCCACGGGATCCAGCCTCGGGAATGATTTTGGGGACGCGACGCGGTCAAACGCGCAACCGTTTCGAGCGGTTTGCTCGACGGACGGAGGTTTTTATTCGGGGTAAATTTTTCTCTGATGACTTCATCCTTTGAGCACTGAGTTGATGCAGAATTTTCTCGATATTGGGTCTTCAGTACGCCCATTATTTTACGGAATTGTTCATTTTTTTTTTAAATTTTTAACCTTCGTCACAGGCAAGGTTAAGTCATGTTTTCATTTTTGAGATAAAGAACCCAATTACTGACACTTAAGAAATAAACCTAGCATCATTCTATATTTTTTGTATTAATTGACCAAATACATAAATTTCTGTATCTAGTTATTATTATTTAACATAATTAAATAAAGAAGATATTTTTTGTAACACTCTGAACCTCTGATATTTTTAAGAAATTCATTAGTGTCAAAAATATATTTCGCAAGCTATTACTGTCGCATGTATTAAACTACCTCCGATGCAGAAAGAACGGTTTATTAAATGAAAGAAAAAGTTATGAACCCTTTAAAAAGTATATCATATTATTCATTTTCTGTTATAGGTAGTATAGTCACAACATATATTCAACTTTCTGATTTTATATAGTCATAAACTTCTATGATTTAAACTCAGCCGTTTAATAATAATACAATCTTTTACAACAGAAGTTTTATTTTGAATTCTTATAATATTCAAGAATGCGTTGGGGCTACTGTGAAATGTTAACAAAAAAACAACAAATTAAAAGAGCAATCGTAGTAATCAGTTTAGGTTAGGCTATATTTACTGTACTCGTCTAAATCTTTCCAATTTTTTTTATTTTGTTTGTTAACATTTCACAGCAGACCCCCAACGCATTCTTGAATTTTCTGAGAGTTCAAAATAAAGCTTATGTTATAAAAGATTGTATTATTATAATATGGCTGAGTTCAGAATTTCAACCAACTCGACGACCTAAAAATTTGATTTCTCGTCAATTTACGCATTCTTTACTGTCTATAAAATCGCTGGTTCTAAACAGCGAACCTACAGCGAGCAATCGCTGTGATATTAAAGAACATAGCTCTCAATGCAAGTTTAAAATACTTTGTTAAAATGCTAAAATATTTGAGTTCGACTATTAGGTTTAAGTACTTAGAGTGTAGAGAGAAGAGCAACATGATGAATTCAGAAGAGATTTTTAAGGTCAAAGTTATTCGTATAAGCTTGTATCTCAGGGATCGTCCGAGCCAAGGCGAACTCAGACTTCCTCCGAAAAAGTGCATTTAACCCGTTCACTGACCTCCCTCATTTATCGCGAGGACCGAGAACATGCAAGTTACGTCGAGCCTGACACTTACCTCGCAAATTTCTCTTTGTCCTGTACATTCTCGTCTTCCAGCCTCCTGTATTTACACACGCTGGGGTCATCTTCGTCGGATCTGGAAGACAAATTTCCATTTATGGGCATTTTATGTTGCGTACATCATGACGATAACTGCGCGAATATATTTTAAGAAGTTGGCAACTAAGACTTTAACGTTTTCTTATACGGAATTATTTATTAGGCATCAACAAATAATTATTTTGTAGCAAAGCAAGTTTCATTCAAATTGTTTCTCTTATTTTTGCCAATTATTAAAGACTCATCCCTTGTCACAGAAGTTGACAGTTGTATCGAAAACATGTTAAGCCGTGTACGGACACTAGGAGGCTGCCTCGCGAGGCAAGCCCCGATACCTTATTGTAGTGTACGAAAAAGAAGCGAGACAACGTTAGCAATCATCTGTTTTGCGTTGTCTCACATTGTTTTCGTACACTACAATAAGGTATCGGGACTTGCCTCGCAGTGTGCGTACGTGGCTTTAGGGTCGCGAACTTAGTTGCCAAGTTGATAATAAAACAATGCATAATAAATGAAGTATTTTTGGGCCTTTGTTTTCTTTCTTTTCTGTAAACTACTCGAACATTTTAAGGGAATATCTATAGTATTAGTCGGCTAAAATAAGCAGTTTCTTTTGTTTTGAATTGTAGAGCGACTAACAACTAGAGCTATTGATTATGAGATACCCGGGTATACCAAAATTACCCGTACTACCTGGGTATCTCACGGGTACCCGAACACATGAGATAGACAAGAATCTCATGCCGAATTAAGCCGAATTGAACCGAATTGAACCGAATTGAGCCGATAGTTTTTCGATATGTGTTTCTGGATTTTAAAATAGAGCGAGAGAGAGAGAGAGAGAGAGGGAGAGAGAGAGAGAGAGAACGAATTGTCAACATAACCACAGTCCATTAAATTCAATTTTCATCATGTATACAGAATTCATTTCATTCTGATATTTTTTTTTATTTTTAAAGCCACAAATACGTAGCGAAAACCTATCGGCTGAATTCGGTTCAATTCGGCTTAATTCGGCATGAGATTCTTGTCTATCTCATGCGTTCGGGTACCCGTGAGATACCCGGGTAATACGGGTAATTTTGCTATACCCGGGTATCTCAAGAGTACCCGGGTACTCGGGTATCTTAAGGCCGAGTCACACATATCCGGGCGTTCCGATCCGGACCGGGCCATGTGAGCAAAGAAGAGGACAGACCTTCCCTCTTCTTTAGGGTCGAGTCACACAGCTCGGCCCGGTCCGGATCGGAACGCCCGGATATGTGTGACTCGACCTTCACTCGGTTCACTTGAAATCTCGAGCCCTACTAACAACCCAAGCTGTTTGCACATTTTACGTGTGTTTAATATTGATATAACACGCATTTTAATATAAAAAGTTTTCCAAAATGTTAAAAATTAAATAAAATATGATACGCCAAAGTTAGGGCTCCATAATTTTCTTAAAGTAATTGTTCAAATAATGTTTAATGAAGTTCTTTAATCTTAATGAGCGAGTTTCATCTAGTGGAGAAAAATATTTTACGGGTACAGTAAAAATTCCAGCTAAAAATATTGATCCTATTTTCAAATTATCATGTCCACCGTATTGAAAAATAACATCCACTTTGATACTCCGTGGTTTATTTAATTTATCATAATAATTATCATTATTTTGGATGTTCCTTAGTCCTTAATTTTTTGTGTCACATCCATATTAAAGAATTATAAAACGTGCAAATATTTTGAGTTATTAGTAGCTTTTTAATTACATGAAAAACAAAGCGTTCATCACAGCAGTTTAATACCTATATACCCTCTTAACAAACTTCTAGACATCGGTTAGAAGTCCTCATGGGGAAATTTAAGAAGTGGTTTACTTCAAATAGCAAGTTCAGAAAAAATGTAGTTCAGAGATTAGGCAAACTGTTTTATCTATGTTTTTCTACCCTGAACACTGAAGAAAGCTTGATTGATTCGCTAGGAGTGGTTCATCTGCCAGCCCGAGCCGATAGAAATGCTACGAGCGTTGCGAATAAATGTCGCCTCGCCGATACGCGAGGTGTAATCACTTCCGGATTACCAAACGCGGCCAGTCGGCGGTACAAACTTGGCCGTAGCCTAGCCAACTTCCCCAAATCTGGAGCGTCGTGTAACAGTTAAAGAGCGATAAACGTCTCTCATGCAATATTCACGCGCGATGATGCTCTGTTAATTCGAATCGATGCCAAGGTGGACAAAACTTTGCGCTTCCACCGGCGTTCAAATTCAAACTAACGAATAGAAAATTGCATAGATTAACCCTTTGAAACCGCCGAGCGCAACAGGAACGAATCCCGTTTAGGTAACTCAAGTATAAAAATAGTATCAGTACTTCGGTGTGAAATGGTGTAAGTAGTAGTTGAAGGTTAAATTGCTAGTAGGCAGGCAAACCGGTATGAATCGAATTTTGGTAAAGTAGGATAAGTATGATAAGACTGGATCGAAAAGCTTTTCATTTGTTTTTAAACGTGATATTTAAAAAAAGAAAAGTTCTTCGACAATGGAAAATGTTTAAGGATGTACTGGACGTATCTTAAAAAAAAATAGTACGGGATCGATAACAGTTTGTAGGATTATTCTTCTGGTCTTCCTGATGAACTATGTGAAATTTAAATTCATCCACCGATCAAATCCTGAGTTATAACGATTTTAATTTTCTCTGATTTTATATGTACTCTAATGGAAAGAAACAATCCTGACGGATAGAGCAACTGAAAAATATTGAGGAACTGGTATCAGTGTTTTCAATTTTTTTGGGTATCTATTGTATGGATAGATGAAAATATCTGTCAAGTTTTAATCGTCTTTACGTCTTTGTAGTATCTCGATGATTTGTGAAAGAGCAGCAAAGTTGTAATCAGCTGGACAAGTTAATAACTTCTCATTTCTGACATTATTTCCATTTCTGAAATTTTTTACAGAATCTAATCATGTACTCGCGCCAAAATTTGAACTATTTTATTATTTGTTATGTAGGTATTGCATGCGGCTGCTAATCCACGAATCCTGAATCAAGTCATACACTGTTTTCATGGTCAACTGCTTTTTGAGAGAATCGCAAAACAACGTATCTGTAACAAAATGTTTAAAATTGTCATTTACATAATACACGCTGATCTTTTTTTAACGTTATTGACGTCATGTTTGTTTATTCGTAATGCAGATTAATGTTTCACAGCACTTTCACTGTCAAAAGTTCAAGCTCATAATACATGTAAAAAATCGGAAATAATGCTTGAAAAAACATTCGTCATGTCAAAAATAGCTTTTTGGTAATATGATTATTGTTCAAGTTCCTTACATCTAGATTTACCATGCATAAAGCATGGATATTCGAGTATTTTACATTTCATGCATTTTTTGTCTTAACTTATACCTTCGACATATCCTTAATATAATTTTTACTTAATATATTTAGAATTGAATTTCTCTAAAATAAACGAAAAGACTTTTTAGCTAATCTAATATAATATTCAAATTGTTGTCCTTTGCTTACGATTCAACTAGTCAAGTCATATATCATCAACTTGTACATCCACCATTGAATATTCAACTTGCATTGGCGATTGACTATTGAAACGGGATGTTTCCAAGTATCAAAGCACCGAATACTTGTATATCGAGTTACTGAGAATTCCAGCAATAAAACATAAAATATTTGCAATCTCAAACTTCAAGTACAAAACGCGAAGTACATAACTACCGAAACACTCGCATCCAAATTCAAAATTCAATGTCGATTCTCGATAAGAAAAATTCGACCAATGCAGAATTAGTACACCTTAATTACTATGTAATCAGGTCTTGCACCGTATTCATGTTAATCATACGAAACTAGATCGCCTCAAATAATTACACATTCCGCAGTGAATGCCACTTGTTGAAGACCCGGCTATATTTAACAGCAACTGTACGCACGCGACAAATTTCGCACATACCGTACCTCAAATCCTGGTTTTATCGTTCCTCAATATCATCCTCATCCTCTCGATTCAATCACCTACCCATTAAACTCTAGATTCCGCGCGGATCCTGCTTTCACTTTCCGCGCGCGTGGAAACAACGCTTAAAAACCAGAAGCCTCAGCTGCGCCAAATCCAACGAACCTAATCGAGTTCCGCTCTGCAAACACCGAACCTGACAAGAAAGTCATCACTTGTCGGCGGAGCTAGTACCCCTTCGATCATCATTACGGTCAATGCCCATCACAACTCAATTTCCATCGCGACCAGAAGTTCCCCCGGCCACGGGGAACGAAAAAAAAAAATGAAGGTGGGGGGGTGAAGGGAAGAAAGCTTCGGAACGAACGAGCAAGAGAGTCGATGGAGGGCGAGGGGTCGAGGAAGAAGAGCATCGTAAATCCGTCCATTGGCATCTCGTTACCGGCTTGAGCCGTGTTCTCTCCACCGGCCAGCCGTATTAAGCACGATAGAAAATTATGCTCTCATTGGGGGCCGGCACGGTGCACATAGAAATCCGGCCTGATCGTCAGTCTATTACACCGCGAGGAGCGCGGGTGATGTACGCCTCTGACCCTGAGCGAAAAAGTGAGATCCCCTTCTTCCCGCCGCCCTCTCCTCCCTCTCTCACTCTTTCCCTCTTCTCCTCTCCGAGCTCTGCGTCTCTTTCTCTTTCTTCGCTCTGGTGAACGCCACGGCAAGCTACGGCTAGCATCGGACCCCCACCAGGACCCGTCATGGGTCCCAGGGGACGAGGGTGGGGACACTGTAGGGCCCGCAGCGAGTGTATCCGGGTACACCGAGAAGGCCCCCTATACCTTTTCCCCCACCCCGCCCGCCCTTCGCGCTATGCCCCTTTTTCTTTTCCCCTTTTTGCTGGCCGGGGCCCGAGCGCAACGAGGAGGAAAAGGAGAGAGAGACCACGGCCAGACCCGGAGACTTATGGAGTACATAATGATGCGGACCAGCGGTATTATGTCGACTTAACAGATACGTACTGGCGATGCTGGAAACCGCGATGACTCTACGGCTTGGACCGCTTTTGGGTATTATCCGAAGCTCGAATTTTATGAAATTTTATTTGCGACTTATCTAAATTCCATTCTTTGAGAGGATAGTCGTTTGCAGCTTGGATCCACTCTCCCAACAGTCCCAACAGACTTTTCCAACGCAATTTAACAGCTCAAGTGCTAAGAAAGGACATTTCTTAATAATGGTGGAACCCTTAAGGGGGGAATTAGGCGTTTTGCTGCGCCTCAATCTATTACACCACCCTGTATTATACATATATACTCTTTTCTGGTGTGATAAAAACGACGTAATAATAATAATTACACATAATTGATAAAAAAAATTGCTTCTTTCTTAATCATTAGTAATGCACTTGAAGAACATAATCCTAAAGTTTTAAGCCGACATTCAAAGTATTTGTAGAGCTACAATTAATGGAGCAGCAATGCGTCGACTGTCCGCGGTATTACAAAATAACAAAAGTTACGGTAAATGCGGTAATTCCATCGGAGATAGAGGTTTGAATTTTTGGGGAAGCATAAGGGTTACTTTATTCGCCCAAAACAGTAGATTAACATTGAATAACTGTAAATTTCACAAAATCATAATTTTCCGGCACTGAAATTTTAAATGCGTTTTTTGTTTAAACATTTTTTTCAATTAGCGAGCACAATTAAACAAAAACTACTTTACATTGTAATAAACTATAATCGATGAATCTATATGTGTAATGAACAAATTAATTTAAACAACTTTGTTTTACATAAACACTCCAAAAACCATATTTTCGGTTTACAGACTCTGCGATCTTTTAAAATTTATACTTTTTACTAGTATTTTTGGTTTATTGGCGATATAATTTCGTAAATAATAAGAAACATCTTTAATTTTTTCATTTTGAACTAAATTGAAGGAGCTAGAGTGTCCGCCAATTTATACCTCCAGCGGCAAGGGTGTAACAACTTTTTTCAATAACGAAATTTGCAGCCACCATGTATAATGAAAACAAATTGTTTTTGTAGCCTTAAAGAACATATATACTGTACCGAAAGTTTCATAATGATTTCTTTAACAGCTTTTCTGTACAAAATTCGTAAAAATCAGCTTATTTTTAGGGACAAATTTGGTGGTAAATCAAGTAAATACCTAATGAAAGTAGGCGTTAACTACGCAAAGTGTACGAAAACTGGTCGACAGATCATTTTATTCTCTCGAGGAATTGAGTTTAGATGCCGAGGGGACTCAGTGCGAAGGTTACTCGGGACTTCCATAAGATGAGATTTAAGTTTGATGGATTTCTTGGCGATATGTTGAATGAAGGTTTCATGCAGAGTTGATTTTGCAAAAATTTGAGATTTTCACGACATTAGGGTGTAAGCTGTATCTTTTTGGAAGAATATCCCAACCTTTCCTAGTTTCGTCGGCGGTCAAGGTACTGCAATACCCGAATGTCATTGATGGTCCTTGATAATCCTAATTCTATAGTGGGAAATGAATATGACTTATAGGAACTAAATTTTAAAATGAAAAGGGTTTATTAATAATAAATAACATCTTTTGATCTTAGGGTGAGAATTTGTATCTACTTACACTACTAGTAAATATTGTTGTATCACGTACGGATTAATGAAAAATTGTCGAACTTCAACATTCGATAACTTTGATAATATTCATTAAAGTTCAAAATTCATTCTTTACTATATAAATACTACTATATAAATTTTTCTACTTTATTCTTTTAGAATTCATTGTTCGAAGAACAAGTTGAACAGTGCTATACACGAAGGTAACTATAAAAAGGAAGGCGTTTCTGCAAATAACTGTAATTTTATTAGAAAATATCCACTTTTCATGCACTTTGGTCTCGTTTAACAGATTCAAGACTGACGAATTTTGGAAAAACTGTTCTCAATAGACGATGGTATTTTCAGTCCTAGTAGATGACACAAGCACTGTGTCCTTCGGCTACTGTGTAAAAACATTGAATGACGCGATTGTTGTGTCACCGGTCTTGAATGTGTTAAAGATAAGAAATTCTACTTTCTGACACCGTACGTCAAAATTGCGAACTCTGTTGCTTATGAGGTACATTCGTTCTCAAACATCAATAGATCCCACAATCCTTTTTATAATAAAAGGGACAAAAAGTAGAAAGTTCAGGCTTCACTTTGTCTTTTTTTTTTTTAAAACAAATTTTGACCAATAGTAACAGTACTATGGAATACTGAAGTTCGACAAATGATATGAATATATTTTGCCAGTGGTGTAAATAGTGTTGCATAAAATGTTTGGATTAGCTGATAAATCCTTCAAATTCAAAATGTTTCGGTCCTTATATGATCACTATGGGGCCTTGTTATAATATTTTATAATATCTATTTCATTCTATTTAAGAAATTGTCTGACTTCACAGTCTGAAAAACGAATAGGGTCTTGTTATGAAGGCTTCTGCAGATTTGTTAATTTATTCATATAAAAGAAAAAATACAGTAGAACAATGACTCGTTCTGCAGTTTAAACTTCGAATCATAGCTCTCTAGGATATCTGTCGGCATTTGATATTTGGCGGACCGAATAAAAAACAATAGAAGGACGCAACATTTTGGAGAACAGTGAAAGCAAAGCGTCCCGTTTGCAGGTAAGATAACAGATCGTTGTGTTTCACGTGTCTCGGAAACATTCGATAATTTGTAGCCGCGAAACTCGTGGGAACGTGGGTCCGACACCGATTTTTATCACCGTTTATCGACGATAATCGTAAATCATCGAAGCAGCGTCGCCAGATCTAGCCACTAGACGCAATGAGTTATGGCGTCGCAGAGGTTTGCAAGCTACATACTTTCGGTGCATTTCTATTTACGGTGAACCTATCGGATGATGTTAAACGACGATCACGAAGGAACGAGCGAGAAAATCTAATTACGCATCGAATCACATTTTGCTCAATCACGACACGAAATTGTATGCAAATCAGTGCGTTTCTTCGTGACCGGGTTGCTTTAGCGTGAATTTTACCTTTTTCGAGAATTGGTGATGCAATCATCTACTTAAACGTAATTACCTGATCTAATTTTGAATATAATTAATGTTTGCGACTAATGAAGACAAAACTACTGCGTCGGTCTGGTCCCAAAAGTTAGGGTCAGTTAATCGATTATGAGATATCGGAATGTTAGAAAATTTGTCGTCCTATGACTAATATAAATACGTAAAAAGATAAAAATATAGAAAATATAGAACGTAAAATACGTATAATAACAACCAATGGATCACTTTTTTATTCAAGCTTCAATTCTGTATTTGAGATTATAATAATGTGAATTTGCATAAATATTCTGTAATTTATTAACGAGTATAATGCAAACATAATAAAAATGTATCAAAAAGTTTTGGCCATAAAACATTCTATGTAATTCAAAAAATTTATTAACGGAATCGGAAAACTTAAAAACTTAAGTTACAAACTTAAAAAGTTTCCTTTGCAGTTCCTGTAGATATGAGTTTCTAGCAATTCTTTAGACAATCATGAATACCATCTTTTTTAGTTAATAATAATAAAATTGCAATTATTTTGCACAAGTTGTTGTCTGCCAACAACTCAAAAAATTCCCTCTAGATAAAAAGTTTCATTACTTTCCAATTAACTCAAGGGGAGTCGGACATTGACTTTGATGAAAACTTTCGAATTTTGGTTCAAAACTTACATTATTCTTCCTTAACTTTGAACCAGTTACCTGAAAATTGTATTTTTCCACATAAAATATAGCTTTTCCCTGGAACTATAAGAGGTACTTTTACAAAATTTTTTTTTTTCGATTGCATTTTATTGTACGTCCTTTAACACGGGGGTTCTCCGAAATATTACTTTTTTGAACAATTATTCAGCTGTAAGTGCAAATTTTTTAAATTTTCTGAGAACCAAACTTTGAAAATTTGTCACAAATATAATATGTATAACAAATTTAAAAAAACGCTCTCGTTAAAGCATGTAGAGCAGATAAGACAAACCAAACAAAATATTATAATTTTGTTAAATTACAAAATAATATAATTTGTAGATATCCGAAGATACCTGAGAAAAGGAACATTGAATATTGGGAAATTTACATGGGTGGTTATACAATGTCCGATCCTCCTTAACTAGGAAATTTATTTGCCCCAAATCATGCTACGTTGTCCTGAACTACAGCAAGGAACTTACAACGATTGAATATTGTACTTATATTTGAGTTTCGTAACCTTCTACATTCGCTACTTCAATCATTACACAGCAATTCAACAAGAATAACTCCGTTAATACGACAACTCCACCTCCCATCATTGACTATCATCTCGCGGGTACGAGGATTGCAATAACGTCTTGATAACCCACCCTCGGCGGCCAGTTTTCTTTTATTACCATCCCCATTAATGAGATGCGGTGTTACATACGCTGTAATCAATCTTAACACGCCGCGAATAGCGATCCGTGGCAGGATACATTGTTCGCCGACGATTTCGCGCCTTCGGATCCGCTCGTTGAATTATTCACCCTCGCATATGAAGTCCGTACAATCGATTACTTAAACCGACGCTTTGCATCGAAAATAAGATATCGGAATAGTTGCATTGACAACGATAAATAATATCCGGAAATATTCGATAAATGATTCGATGCATTATTCGATTGAGATTGAGTCTGGATAAATTATCTGAAGAGTTGATAAAATGGGAGTTTTTTCGAGTCTGGCTAATCAAAACGAAGCATCGGAAATTCGACTCAATCATTTTGATAACAGTAAAATAATTATGGTACAATTTAAAATTCATCCTGAGCTGAACTCCGATCATTTTTATACTCATAGATTTTATATACTTCTTCAACATTTATTATTTACAGTCCACGTACTTATACAATAATAATAAATTATTTTTGAAATTTTTATTTACGTTACGATATCAAAAGATATTACGAATTCAATACATGTTAATCAGTACAAACGTCTCATTACATTTAGTATTTCTAAACATTCAAATGAAATCCTAAACGAAAATATCAAATCCAATTAGCATTAAATTCTTTAACAATTAAAAATTGCACCAAAGTTGATTCACTAAAACGAAAAAGCTCCCCACTTCATTACTTCTTTTTTAATCTGATTAATAGACAGAGAATTTTACACATTTATCGCAGTGCTAAGTATTAAAAACATCTACGAGACTGTTTAGATATGCTAAAATATACAAAATATCAACAATATTATTCAAGTTGAAATGTTTAGACCATTAAACATACTGTTTTCCAAATTCCAATTCGTTATTTGTGCTTGCAAAAATTTTATTTTGCATAAAAATCCGCTGTCTACTGATGAACATTAATTTCCAAATCGTTCTGAATAATGTACAAAGATCAATCCACTCTGTCGAGAGTGTAAAGTCGGATTCAAGCGACGAAGGACAAATTCAAAAAGAAGACCAAAGAAGACAGAAGTGACTCTGGGGACTCAATCCTTGTCATCTTGAAAGGATTGAAAGAACGGACGCGCAAATATCGAAAGGTGGCAAGAAGAAGAGGATCCACGTGACGTAGAGTACTGTGTCCAAGTTACGGTGGCGCCTTTTTGCATTTTTCCACCTCGGCTCCGGAGTCACGACTCCAACCACCTCCCTATCCCTTTCCACCCGTTGTCTGCGATCGTCCTGGTACATTTACGTTCGCCATTCCTCTACGTTCACGTATACATCCACCTAGTCCTTCTGTAGCCGGACACTCGCGCGTATCTTCACCCTAGCTGTGTCTGAACGGCCGCTGATCTATCTGGTGTACAGGACTACGCAAACTCGGTGTCCTGATAAAGCTTTGGATAATTTCCTCTACTAAGCGACTCAAGAATTTATAGATTTATAAATTGGGAATCAATTTTCAATAATAATATAGCAGATATACTTCTTAAAGTGTAATGTTTTGAAATATTTATAAAAAAAGAAAGTACCATAGGGGATAGTTGCCTATATAGGAACGACTCCTAAATTGGACCATTCGCGTATCTCGATTAAGAAACATTTTCAAAATTTTTTAGTTGGCTATACCAGTTGACACGGTTATTTATTTGTTTGTTGTCATGTGTCGCCCAGTTATAGAAACACGCGGTGCTTCATAATTATTTTTCGTGCTATTTCAAGTAGAGCGCTCATTATGCGGGTATATCCGGGTATCCAACTACTCGAAATACTCATAACACGAACTCGGATTTGGAAATGAGTTATGAGTAATGCTCTTGCTACTCTTGCCAACCCGAACTCCGTCCTTAAAACTGGCTGTGAGTGAAGTACTCAAATTTGAATACCCATAGATCCGAGTAACAGTCGAATTTCCTTCTACATATTGTGAGTAAGGTAAGTAAGATGGACGGCTTAGCAAATATTTGTTTCATAAACATAATTCAAACACTTTGCACAAAAATTGTATACATTTTAAGAAAAGATAAGTTGTATGCAATAGAATTAATTGATTCAATCACAAAATGATGAAAATTCTACTCATAGTCTGTATTATCAGTAGATAGACAGTATTATGAAATATTTTGTCGCATGCAAAACACACTTTTATTGAAAATAGTAGATTTCTAACACAAAAAACGATTTCTCTACGAAATTAAGAAACAATATGAATTAATAACGTTGTTTTTTCATAATTATCGATAAATCTAAAATCTGTCAATTTACTATCTAGTAATGTAAAATCTTAGCTACAATTTCATGACTTTACTTTCTCATTTTAATGCAATAATAATGAAAATATAGTTTTTTAATGTAACCCACAAGTTGCATAATATTGGACCATTACTAAATACTTTGTTTAGTTTCAAAGCATATTAAAAAGGTTTCTTCTTTCAAATTTTGTCATTCATTCAAATAAAAAATGACAACAAGAAGATAGCAAGGATGAAAATTTCAAGTTACCTACTGCTAAGTGTTTCAAAACGACTGCAACAGATTTACTCGTTAATCCAAACTAACACCCGATACAAACTAATGAAAGAGCCACAGGGGAATTTAAAAGGAAGTTTCGTTAACTGCTACATAATTCCTTCAGACTGACCTTTCAAAAATTTGAGGAAATGTTCGCAATTGTCCTACTCCAGAGATAAAGAAGCTGGAGATAAAAGCTAGTATTGCTTCTTATGTAGCACAAATAGTAAAGAAGATATGATAGAATGTCTTCAATATCGCACCTGGGTTCACATACGTTGTGAGAATCACTAAAAACAGAACGTATTATTGTACTATGTGCATCATAAGATTTATGATCATTATGATTTATGATTTATAAGACTTATTAGTTCCTGTTTCTATCTTCTTTTTTATATATATTGAATCGTTCTTTTCTTTTGAGATTCTATATTTAATTATTTTGGTTTTTAGGAACGGTCCAACAATGGTCCAAATTAGGAAACCAGTTCCCTAGAATGGACCGAAGTCATTAGTATAGTTTTTTAAAGACACTATTTTTAACCCACATTTCTCCATACAACAAATACATGACCAAACCTGTTTATAATTTTATAATTCTTAACATTTTCCCCGTTTCTCTTTGTTTTCTACAACGTTTCATGCTTGCGTAGGAGAGGCAAAATAGGCAACTCTCCCTTATTTCCTAGTTCCCAGTGCTGTATATGGAGATCAGCGTGTCTATATGTAGTGTTTCTATTAAAGCTGATGATCAGTTAAATTTGTTCTCTATAATCAGACTGACGTGATATAATACACTGAGTGGAAAGTTCGTGCCGTTTGTACAATTTTGGCCCTGAAGCTTGAGAAGTTCTACAAGAATAGAATAATGATGTTAAATGAAAAATGGCTAAAAGTCATAGAACAAAATGAAGAATACTTCAACGAACAAAGCTACATTGGTGTAAAAAATTGTCTATTAATTTAACCAAAAAAACGGCACGAACTTTCTGCTCAACCTGATACGTGGATAATAATGCATAAAATTTTGAAGAATCCCTATTCAAAATCATCTTAAAGTTGATTGAACTCTAAACCGCCACTACAGACACCAAAAAGTCCCCCAACTTCATCATTCCGTGAACGTTAGGAGAAGAGTAGCCATAGTTCGAAGGGAATGGTTACCAAGAAGCCGCAGCAGAAGCCAGAATCCGTTGAAGGGACGGCGACGAGAGGAGGCGAAGCGAGTTAACGAGCTCACAATGCTGACAGAGGAATCTAACACCTAAGCGAGCTAGTGTGACTGTTTTTTCATTAGCAGAACGGTAACGTCGGCGGTGAGTGTTTGCATATTAAAAGGAGAGAGTGTAGCTATTGGCCGATCCAAGGAACGAGACCCGCAACAGGAGGCGGCCCATCCTTCTTCTGGGTCTTATCCATTCTCCTACGACCTTATTGGTCACCGCCTCCGCGACCACTCCTACCCCCTTTGACTACTTGCACTGAATTTTCCGCGACACCCAATCGCCGTGTCTCAAAAGCCAACGACTTCGACGTCAGACTGATTAGACACTCTAGACTCTAGACAACTAATACCAGAGAATGAAAGGAGCGCGACAACTCAGCGAACTGATTGAGAGGAATGATGAAAGGAATGACTGGAGGTGATGAATAGACTGCGTATGTTTATGCATTCATAGCGGTTTTAAATGTGCCAAAATGCATAAGGATATAAATAGAAAATACGTTTTATAATATTTAGAAGATAAAAGACACTTTTGTTAAAATTGCTTTTCTTTTGCTATGCCCTCAAAAATATGAATTTGATGTAATTTCATTTCTTTTGGAGATAGAATATTTCATCCGTTAATTGAAGATTAACGTTTTCTAAATGGAAGAGTTTCTGCACTCTAATTCTGAAATACTGTGTCATAAACCACGTATCATAGTATATGTATTCAATGAGTCTGCTCTAAGCACAACAGATTCATACAGAGACCGTTTATGATGAATCAACGATGTAGGTTGACTAATATCTGTCAGGCAATAGCTGAAGTCACTTGCATTTATCATGTGCTGAGCACACAGATCCTTTGTTTACCTCCACTGACTCAACTCACAGTAGCTTCTAACTTTCTGCACCTGAATTACTTATCTAAAACCTAGACACCTTAAAAATTTGTAATCTATAGTTCCATAGCTCATAGATTTCATAGGTATAGAATTTAATATCCAATGTATGTAACTCCATAGCTGAGATCGAATGAAACCACTTCAACAACAATAGAACCAGTCGATTTTTCTGATCTGCTCGATATCGCGCACGTGTTCGATTGATCCAGAAATCGATTATTCCAGAGATATTATTGTTTTGTAAATAACTTCTAAAAATATCTTTTATAAAATGTCTCATCTCTGTTCCTGTACTGGCTGCACCAGTTCAGAACTCATCAATCGCTATCTTGTTCTATTTCACAAAAGGAAGAAGATAGCGTGTAGTTGGTTCTGCACTAGTTCAGAAAGTGCAGATACAGAAAACAAACCTATAATTGAAAGTTGCAAAAGAAGTTTCTTTGATTAAATAACCATGACTCAATTTCAAAGCCTGTTAACAATCATTGTTACAGGGGATGAGAAGTTCGTGTAAAATCGGGAAAAACTGATCGAAAACGGAGCGGGACGGATTTCCGAGTAATCCATTCGATCTACTGGCGACGAAAGATACAATGACTCGGCCGTTTCACGGTAGAATGGAACGAACGAGGAACTCGAGCATTCTCACGGCTGAGGAAACCCCTTATTGTTTAGAGGGCGTGCGGACTTGCGCCTCGAGCGGAAAGTCACGCGACCAAAAACCGTAAAAGGAAGAGGAAATAAGAAATCTGGTTAATTGCCAGCGGCCCGTTTCGTACTTTTGTTCATAGACCGTGTAACTGCTTCGGTTGTCTCGGCTTTTCCGTTCTTAGCTCCGTTCACCCCGATGATCAGCGATTAAAGAGTCGCAAGCGTGTCGCGCACCCCTTTGCTTGCTGCGGTGTAAACTCACGTAATTAAGTCAATGCGAATTTGGCAAAACAGTTTAGCCGATGAACTGGAGAATTTTTCTCGTGATCAATTTTTAGAAATTGTTTAAGTATTTTTTAAAGGAGTATCAATAACGAAAAATTAAATCGTGAGAATTGAATAAAAGGCGCAGATTATTGTAATAATAATGATTATTCAAAAGCAAGTGCAAGGTGAAGTATTATACAGAGGCAGAGAAATGTATTTAGGAGTAGAAATTAATTCTTTCTGATATTTGAATGAAATAAAAATTCTATTAAGAAAAATTTAGAATTGTTTAAGCATTTAGAGAATTATTAACAATGGCCTTACGCAATTTTTCCGGCAAACAATTTGTTTTTATCTAAGATCAAATTACCATACTAATTGTGTGAAGAAATTCGACAGAAAAAATTAATTTCTACACCTGATTGTTTAATACTCCGAAAATATATGAATTTCTATGCACTTTGTAGGATCTTAATGTTCCCTGTTTTTATTAAAATTGTTTATTTATGCATAAAAACGAAAAAGAGTTTTACCTTGACTTGACTTTAAAAACTGTGTAACAAATTTCTCAATGATTCGAAAATGAATTTTATCTGGCAATGTAGAATAGTTCATGTATCTTCAGTTACTACTTTGGAGACTTCAACGCGTGGCAAGAAACGTTGTCCGCACCGAAGAAAGGAACTTGTTACTTCTAAATAGAATCTATACAATTAATATGTATTTGGTTAATATTACGGAGTCTTTCCACTGTAAAGCTCCGAAAAATTATCATTCTTTGGGAATTTTTTTTTTAGTAAACGGAACGTCCAACATCAAATATTTCTACTTATTAATACACTTATTAAAAGTAAAAAAAAACATTGTTTTAGTAATTTATAATAGTTTCTTTCAAATATAAATATAACTGCCTCGAAAACGTGACAAGTGCTGGCATAAGTGATTCCAGGAGAACAATGCGTCTAAAACGAAAAATTCAAAATGGTTTTTAGTCAGTATGGATGTCATTATCCTTTGAACCATAATTATTTTGACTGATAAAATATTAATGAAATGACGGAGGTTTGAATTTTTTAATTTCGAAATTCAATTAATCTTGAATCTGTCTGCATTATAAATAGTATCGAATTGTTATTTAAAAGATGTGTTACTCATTATTAAACACTAATGTGTTTAATAACGAGTAAAAATTTCAGACTGAATGGTCAAATAGTTTTTTTTTGAGCTCCTACGCCAGCTCTTTTTCAAGGCATATATATTTAAAATAAACTATTAGAAATTATATAAAAATATTTTTACACTTTCAGTAAGTGTATTAATAAGTAGTGAAAACATTATTTATGTTGAACATTTGGTTCACTAAAAAAACAATTTCCAAAGAATGACAATTTTTTGCAGAGCTTCGCAGTGGAAAGACTAATGTACTATAAATACTTTTGTACTGTATAAATTCTATATATTGTATTTTGTATCTAATGTATAAATACTTTTAATGTATTATTGCCTGTTTCCCTAAAAAATTAAGAAATATAAAATAATGTGTTTCGTACATAACAAAATATAACTGCATTCAGAACAAAAATATCTGCATCATGAAAATATACATGTTCTTTATTATGCGAGAAAAGTATTATATTACGTTTCCTACTTTCTTTCTCGACTATAATAACATATTTAATTAATATCAAGTTTGAAGCATGTCTAATTTAACGAATATTAAATTGAATATTTAAAGCTTAAAAATTTAGGTTGACGCGTGTTCAACAATGTATTTAACGAAGGAACAAGATCCTTAACATGGTATTTTGTACGAGTCTGTTGTGTGAAGATGCGTGTCGATACTGTATGACATAAATATGCATTATGTGATGCGTGTAGCGAGCGTTACTAATAAGGTCTTAATTACGAACAAAAATAATATGCATGCCAACGTTACAATCTCGAAACATACTTTCCTCGTCGTTAATCCGTTCGGTTCAATGACTTTTTGCGAGGAAAACTATAGTAAACTATGTTATGTACACAGTAAATTTTTTTTGATGAATAAAATACTACTTTTTATTTGCAAAAACAAATTAAATTACTAAAAATAAAATTCTATGATCAATGAACGGCTCCTTTTTTAAGACATTGTTTGAACTAGATTCTGGTGGACATTTTGGATTTAATTCAAGTAAAAGCATGAAAACATTTTTTACATATTGATGAAGGTATGTAAGCATAATGCAAGTGATTATGTTAATATTTATAACATACGATTATTATTAATAATACGTATCCTGATTTAATCTATGGTGATTAATCAGTATCTTTAGATTCCTTCGCGGTATAAGAGTTAAATGTATAAATTATTATTAAAATAATTTCATGTGTAACAAAGTCATATAATTAAAAGCAATTAAAAGTTATTAAATAATTTACAAATTTGTTTGTATGTTATATAAATGGTTAGAAAATTATATTTAGCAATAAGTGAAAAATGACCATTCAATAATAAGTGAAATACTTCGAGTATTATAAATATTATGAAAGTTAGATATAAATAACAAGATTGAATACAAGTAAGCTTGATTTGTCTTTCATTTCTTGTGTTTAGCTCACTCGTTAGACGAGGAGCTTAATTAGATTTGAGAAGAGAATTTTATTTCTTGAAAAATCTTTCAGAAATTCCTTAATACATAACTCGAAGGAGTGACTCAATAAAATCAACGTGGATTTCAAAGTCATCTTTCAAAAAGTCTTCGATAACTATTTCTTTTTCTAAAAGACATCAAACTAATCTTAACTGATGAAATAAAATCGCAGGCATCCTGCGCGAAATTTATGAACGAATGAAAACCTAATCTGCATCTTGTATGTGAGACATTTTTGTTAGTAATCGTTACAAACTGCAATCTGAAAAAGAATTTGTGTTCATATGCTTGAAGTCTGACTTCACCAGCTGAAGGTTAAACATCTATTTCTATCAGTGCCAGTTTTTTCAAACTTGTTGTCTTACGATCAGGGTAATCTCAAACTGTTAAACGGCTTGCAGCAGGCAGCCAGAAAACTGGAATCCGTCAATGAGCTAAAGAGTTATGCACGCTCAGCACATTACGCAACATAATGATCCGGTAACCGGCCAGTGCGAATTCGTCAACGGCCGCAAATCTCTGGTACGTGACGAATTCCTCGACGAGTGGGTTTTGTTTGGTGCCTAGCACGTTCGGTGCACGTGGTCGCGCGTACTCCATTTATCTTGTGGCATTAGACGGACACCTCGTGGCTGTGATTCTCAGTATTCTACGTAAAATCATTTTTATGCTTTGTATTTTCCTGGATAATTGGGATTTGTTGGGCAGAGCCCGCGATTTAGCGAAATAAACGCTCGCTGGTATCTTCCCATCGCTTTTCACCACTTACGCTATCTCGGTGTGCTTCGCACAATTTACGTGCACTATATCGAACACTCATACCATTTATCATTCTTTACTGGACTCGCTACTTGATATTGATTATATTAAAAATTATTGCCACTGTTGTTATTGTACTTAACGAAAACATAACATACATAAAATGACGTACAAAAATTGTATTATTATAGTAGGACTCTGATTTACAATAAGAACAAATATATAAATGTACTTGTGTCTACCTAGTATTTAAAAATCTGAAGATGTTGAATTTGAAAAATGTTGAAGAATCAAAGTGCGATTAGAATGTCAAAAAAAATATGTATAGAAGTGATTCCGAAAGTCTCAATAAATAGGATTAACTGTTATTAAGACTAATATGCTTATTAAGACTGATAGCTATTGGGTGGCAGTCATTCATACAGGACAATTTTGAAGAAGACAGTTACAGGGACATTAGGATTGCCCGCAGATTTTAATTACTTATTTATTAAATCTTCATACTTTTTTTTTAATTATTTCTTTAAATGTAAGAGATGTTAAATAACGATGACGATTTTTAAGTTACACAACACGTAAAATAATTAAACGAAGTTATGCTATAACCATATTCTGATTTAGACATCTACCCTGAATTGATTTTTACTTTATCAATCAAAGTGGTGACCTATTTTGCACACTGAATTATACTCTGAGGATGTATAGTTTCGATCACTTTTTTAATGGTTCTAATGGTTCGAGAAATACTATTTCAATGTATCGACTATATCTGTTATTATCATGCAAAATTCACAAATGCAGCTAATAGGAGTCGATTTTAATTACAGAGGACATAACCCGATATATCATTTTGTATTTATTAGTCTTTTATTTTCTAAACAATGAAAGGATTAAAAGGTTACGTTAATCCGCGTAAAATATTATTTCAAACAGTAAATAGTAAATAATCTGTTTTATTTTAGATTTTAGATCGAATGTGAACATGTAAAAATAGAATATTTTATCTGTAAGAAAAATTTCTTACAATAGAATTTAAAATAGTATTTTATACGTGCTCCGTAATTTTATCTTAAAGATGTTGGAAATACTGTAACTTATATTTTAAACAAGTGTTGTGGAACAGAATTAATAGCTCTGGTTCCAATAAAAGTATTTTAAACTCTTACAGTTTTGATATTAACTATCTTAACCTACTTGAAAAAAATTTGTTGGATACTGTTAGTAATACAAAGCTTAAATATTTTATTTTACACTAAAGTATATAAAAATGAAAATATTGCATTTGCCAAAATTTCACGCTTTATTTCAAATACATGAAACTTGCTATTTAAAATAATATTTCAAATATTTGTTTTCTATATCTAGTATACTTTAATTTTCATGCGTAATCCAAAAACATAAACCTCAAATTCCAATTATCAATTAATAAAACCTTTCTTCTTTTCTTCTCCTTCCCTTTTTGCCTCGCATCCTTAATGCCAATAAGCATGAGTAGTCGATCTGGTAAAAACGACGCGTTGAAACCGTTAATCCTAAGGCTAAAGAGATTCGAAGCAGTAAGAATGTCCCACACCTCAAGTTAACGAAGAAGAAGAACTGGGGAAGTCAATAAAGTGTGACTTGGCCCCACTTCAAAGAAAGTGAGAACATGAACTGGGCGAAGATGATGGCCTGGCAAGAGAACCGGAGCTGAGGTGCGAAGTGGGAGCGGAAGAAACTTCCCTTTGTGATTTCACAGTTACCCTTTAGATAGATCGAATTTTTACTGGCATTGTGGATATGACGAGTTGTTCGACAACCATTTTGACACCAAAGAATTTTTATGGCCCTCTGTCATTTCTTTTACAGAAATTTGGAAAATTAGTTGTTTTTTCTTTTTAGTGGCACTTGACACCTTCAGTTTGAAGTTTTTTAGCAAAATTTACATGTCAAAAATATTTTTGCTGAGGTACTGTTTTTTTTTTATATGTTGGAATTTTACTCTTAATTTTAGGGAGAAAAAATTAAACGAGTTAAACATTAAATTAACCATTTAAAAAGTCCAGGAAATTGAATTACAATAATAATTAAAGTTCAAGATTAAGTACTTGTTGGTTTAACACATTTCTTACCAGTAACGGACTTGAGTAATATTTAACAAATGATAAAACAAATAATAATAATGCAGATACGGTGAAAAAACAGTGACGTATAGTACATTTCCCAATAAGGCTACGAGAATAATATAAAAAAAAAAAAAAAAATATTTTAATACCATCAAGGACTTAATTTATGATCGCTTAAGAGTAACTATCATGGTTTTCTTAACGTGCAAATGTAAAAAATTAATCTAATCTCAAAATTAGTGTGATATTTGAGTAAATCTTTGTTTTACCTTTAATTTGACATCTAACAAAGTGCAAAAATAAGTTCTAAAGTCAAAATAACAAAGAGAGTAATTGCTAATCACCCAAATTATGTTATCATCCCCTATTTTCATTATTCAATGCAACTGCAATACAAGTACAGTAAAATTTGAAGTATGATTTATTGATGAATACCCAAAAAGAAAAAAAGTATCTCTTTCTGAATCTAGTAAAGTACAGTGGAACCTCGATTTAATATTAAAGTCAAAACTGAAATGTTTCGTTAACGCAAATTTTTTTAATTTTTAGTATAGCAGCATTAATTAAAAGTTCTAGTCTCACTGAAAATTCTACTATATTTCTATAGTTGACACGTTTAATAATTCGAGCACAAAATAATAAAAATGGAAAATAATTAATAGTCGGTCAATTGAAGTTCCAGTGAGACCTCAAATAAATGGAATGTTCACAGGAAGAGGATGATTTCACGAGGACGAAATATGCCGAGTATGATGACAAAGTGTCCACGTTGATTGAAAAACAGTCACGCAATAAACGTTATAGCCCTCCCCAAAGTCCCAAAGTATGAGGAAGTCGTACACGCGTTCGTTTTTTTTTTGCTTCAGTGCTTTTGTATATCCAATGAAGTCGTCGGTCTGTTACGCAACAACATCGTACAATAATGAAGCAATTTACTTCCGTCGAAACGTGACATTATTTATAAAACCAGCGTCGTCTACATGTTTGCGCTTTCGACGAAAATGTTGATGATACTCGTGACAACACCGAGTGATGTTGTGAATTTAACGTCGCTGTTGAAATATGGAACTTTTTGAAACAATAAAATTCGCTGAGGAGATTATTATATAAATTTTTGTGTGTAATGGGATTCGAATTGTGCGGTTCATGTTTCTTTCAAACTAGGTCTCAATTCTGTGCGTAATATTCGCAAGCATTGCGATTCCCGCGCAAAGAAAGGCAGACAAATATTGATAGAAAGAAAAACTATATTTTATGAAATTTGATTCTTTTGTACATTTAGTTACCTACATTTAATAATTAAATTTAATTTTACAACCAAAAAATTTCAACCAAATTAAAAGAAAAGAAACAAGAACATTTTTATCGTTCTACGAAAATAAACATTTTGATACGAAATTCTTCTAGTTACTCCAAAATCTTGAAGTTGTTTTGATTTATGACCGAAGGTAATTAAATCTAAAGAAATATTAATAAGTTAAATATGTCATTCAAATTACAATTACTCCTTACTCGTGATAAATAAATTTTAAGTTTCGAATAAATATTTATCATAGATAATCATATGTATATAAATTCGTTTCAATCAAGCGTTGTATCTAAATAAAAATCAATTGTCATCCTGAATTGTTCAGATGTATTTTTATTCGATTGCAAATTTATTTCTAGGAATGGAATAGAATTTTATTCGCTATTCGTCATCCGAATAAAATTCTGTCCATTTCTGTACCCCTCCACATTAAAATTCATGACTTGTATAAAAAGTTTACACTAGAAGCAACAAGTAAACAAATCGATTGAAAAGGATGCGTGCAATCATGTATACGATATATGTATACAATACACGGACAAAATTCGTGTTTCGTTCCACGTGGTAGCGGTAAACCGATTTTACGACAGTCTCTGTGATGTTTTTACACAAGTTTCACCCGATAATCGAGCTATCTCGATTCAATGGTAGCCCGTCGCTATGTACCGTTTTGTTCCTTTTTTTTTTTTTTACAACCAATCGCGGATTAAGCGCGTTCGACGTCAAATTATTGGCGATAGAGCGGAATGTTTTGTCGTTGATAAAACGGTACGTGATAAATTGCATGGAAAACTCGACGCGCGCTCACCGTCGCTGACGCGTTTGTGTGGCCAAGCGATATCAAAGTTCATTTTCGCCGATTAAAGTCTTCTTTAAAAACTTCAATGACATCGGCTCGCTTTGTTATCATCGATCACCGTTCTTACATCACACGGAATCAAACGCGAGGCAATATTCACGTAATCTTTGATTAGAATTCGATTGAAAGCGATTGAAGTGCTTCTCAAGAAGAAAAGTAACTATTGATTCTGAAAGAAAGTGAAATCTTTAATGCGAACAGTTTGATTGTGAAATGGTTAGTTTCACTGATTCATTTTGATGATCTGATTTAATTTAATAGTTAATCTAATTGTAAGATAAAATTGGATAAAAAAATGAAAAACATCGAAACGTTATAGAAAAAGTTTGAAATAAAAAATAAAGAAAAATGTTGTTCAAATATAAAAGTTAGAAGAATTTTGTCGATAATAATTAAGAAATTATTAAGCACACAATATAGTTAGAATTTTAGAAATCGCATAATGCTTAACATTTCTTATTAGATTTATAAATTGAATTTAATATACAGGGTGTAACAAAAATGTTGCAGTTCCTTGAAAGGGGTGATTCTTGAGGAGATTTTGAACAACTTTTTCCTTAGCGAAAATGTTAGGTGGGGCTTTGTTAACGAGTTATTAACGAAAAACACCAACCAATCGGGGAGCGAGTACAGCGGATGAATGATGGCGCGGACGATGGCTGACCAATACTATTCACAGCTGGAGCCTGCGCCATCATTAATCCGCTGTACTCGCTCCCCGATTGGTTGGTGTTTTTCGTTAATAACTCGTTAACAAAGCCTCATTTAACATTTTCGCTAAGGAAAAAGTTGCTTAAAATCACCTCAGGAATCACCACTTACAAGGAATTGCAACATTTTTGTTACACCCTGTATATGTTTGTGGTTATAAGGCAAAACGCCGCATGTTACATGTTTTCATTTTCGAGATATTCGCATTTAAAGTTTTGATCACCAATACTGACTATAGTCTTGAATTTTATTAAAACCTTGTTTTCGAAAGAAAAATTCATTTCATAGACTTTTTCTGTGATAATAATATAAATTCTGCTTTCTAGATTTGAGTTAAGGCATAAATTCAATTTTTTTTGAAAATGTTACATGCGTCGTTTTTCCTTATAGCTACAGATATATTTTTGTCAAATCATGAAACGTGTTTTATTTCTACTTCGTGTATCATGTATCGTGCCTCATATCGTGAACCCTACTAAATTAACAAAAACTAAATATTAACCCATAAAAACAAAATTCTTCTCATCTACAATGTAAGTTATCTATCATTAGGGTAAGATGCCTACACATTTGCAACATAAAAAATTAAAGGCCTTTGGTGAGCTTTATTTAAATTATTGTAGCTAACGCCGAAAAGTTTGCAGAGGAATGCCAAAGCCTCTTGTAAATTGAATTTTCACTTCGATCTTTATCCTGCAACACTATTACAGCAGATCCAGATTATCCGCTGTTCATGATCCTTTATTTATGTGCACTCGTATTGCTTACTATAAATAGATATTGTTTACTGAAATAAGTAAGTTGCAGCATCTACGCTAACATGGTATCTTACTCCAACACAATTTAGGCATCTGACCTCAACAATTATCATTATTGTTGCAACAACAATAATCATTTGTACAAAAGTCAGAATACATAAGAAAAATACTTTCTAGCTAGCAACCTGTCACTTTTATTAAAACGTAAAATAACAAGTGGCAGGAAAAATATTCACGGACTCTGCAATTAACCTTCTGTAAATATACCTATGTTATTTATTAAAACAAATACTAAGTGATCTCCTTTACCATTTATTGAATAAATTTTGAGTTACAGTTCTTTGTCATCTTCCCCCGAATTACCTCAATGTAATACAAATTTTATCGAACCTTTCAATCAGCGTTTTACGCTATTATTATTGCATATTCCATACAAATAAAAAGCAAATAAATGAATTCTATTCACAGTAAATGCTTTATCGATAGTATTGTCTCTATTTTTTTATCTGCTGAATTAGAATCATCTGCAATAACATATCACTCATTTTATAGGAAGAAAGAAAATATACGTGAATTGAAATACATATGTTGCTTATTTAGTGTCACAATATAGAAAAATATAAGAAATGAATAGAGAATTTCTTTAAACGAAATAAGTATCACAGCAGTGAAAGAGTCAAGATGCAACATTTATGCGACATCCTTTTAAACCTCAACGAAGTTAACAGCAACATCAGGCGTGTCCCGCGTTTCCAGTTGCATATGCAGGGACACGGTTTAGCTACATATCGACGATCCGAACTCGGGGTTCGAAAGGCAGCATTGCTTTCATGACAATCCGCAAATCGGCGCGCCACAAGCCACGTACTGTCCAATTGGGCCGCGTAAATCGCGACATAATGGGCCGATAGAAGAAATTTCCGAGGCGAACCGCAGAAGTTCCCTCCCTTCCCCTATTCGCTATTGATTTAAGGGAATCGCGGATCCACGACCGCTACACGCTCGCCTCTCTCAATTTCAATAAGCAATTGTAAGGAACAACGGTCACGATTCCGAGCTAAACTAGATCGAACACGGTCTGACTGGTGTTCATAGAGGTCCTTTCGTCTATTATACTTTTTCCCCTTTTCTCATTAACTATGCGCAACTGTCATTTACAATTTAGAAATCGTGTTCCTCGTTGACGTGACCAAGCGTTCCAATTGGCGAACACTGCGTTGCAAACTGCCTGATACTCGAGTATGATATTTAGATATTGACTGAAGAAATAACGTGCATTCTTTCCTTTCGTAAGGATAGTGCGGCTACGGTGCGACGAAATTGGAATCTGAACGGAGGTTTCGATTTTACTTTATGGGGCACTGTAATCCGTTCTCCTTAGGGTAATCGATTTAAAACGATAGAGGTTTCCTTTTATATCTTCCTCTTTGTCTGGGTAAGATCATTGTAGAATGAACGCAATTTAAAGATGTTTGTACCGGATCCACCAAAAATTACTGTATTATTTAAAAAAGTAACATCTTTCTTCACACCTGTTTTGCTTTGTTTTGTTTCCTGATTCTAAAACTTTAGATCTTGGGAATTCATTATGCAGAGGCTTAGTTTGAACCAGCGAACAAAGAGTGTACCGTACATAGTTTCGAATGTAAAATACCTCATCCCATGTAACGATTTGCACCATTATGACTTGTTTTGAAGATCAGTGCACTGGTTGCAAATTGCCCCGTTCTGGTAAACTAAGTATATAGGGTACTGGTCCTTATTAGTGAGCCTGAACCTATTAGCGTGTCTTTACATTTAAATAAGTTACAAAAAAGGAATATCTCTAGAAATAAAAGAAAAACATTTTTTTTTCATCAAGTTTAATAGTTGAACTTAATTAAAAAAATTGTTCTTCTTTTATTTCGTACAGGTATTTTTCTTTACAACTTATTTCAAGGTAAAGGTACACTAATAGGGACCATTACCCTACATATTGCGTTTTTAAATGCAAACATTCAACGCGTAGCAGACAGTGTCGAGGAAGAATCTGGAACTCTGACCCAACGGCGGTCTAATCCATTGGAATTTTCTAGATCGTCATTAAAGCATATTTTGAACCATTGAAATTATTTCTACACAAAATTCAGCGTGTTCAAAATTTATAACCGCAAAATCTCGAACGTCGATTAAAATATACAAGCTTTCAAAGGTTTGCAAAAGAAGAACAAAATTTCCTACACCAGTTGATAACGAACGATGAGGCTCAAGTTTCATTTAGACAGATAGATGAAGAAACAAAATTGCATTATTTTTCGAACTTTGGAACTTAATTAAAAAAATCTGCATGTGTCGTGCAATTTTTTCATATAAATAAAATTCCGGAAAATTAACATAACAAAAAGTTATTACTATTTTCAATCATATAGTAACTTTTGGCCCAACCTGTATTTTTCTCATGCATTCAGATATAAATGATCTTTATGAACTCGATTTTGCAAACTGGGTAAAGAATTTTTTTATGTGAAATCATAATACAAATGAATCAATGCTTATATAGTGTTGAAAGTCCACAGTATAGTCTTTAGTTTCTATACATATGATTCAGAATGTTTAATGTAATGTAATATGATTTTAAGTTAGATTCATTTCATCATTTCAAAAGTAGTTTGCGTGATTGTATTCTTTTGTAGATGCTATAATTGAAATTAGTTATGCTTTCTTCAGAGGATACTTCACAATTTTTGTATATTCTAAAAACTAATCAACTGAAACAGAAATTTTATGCAGTAATTTTGATAACAGTACAGTAAAAATTATTTTCATGTTAATTCAATTCAATTCTTGTGTTCAAATTGAGGAATTAAATTTGACAAAGAAAATTTGTTGAATCAAAGTCAAATCAGTTATATAGTTACTTTTATTAATAAATACTAAAAGTTTTTATAGTTACGTTACGTTTATAGTTACGTTAAGTTTTTATCAATGAATAATAAAATATTCCTAATAATTTTAGATGAAATTTTAGAGTAGTTTTGTTCCAATGTTTTGGTTTTGTTTGTATCATACCCAAAGAACTAGTTTTCGCTCTGCTACTCTAATTTCGATTTCAAACTTCGCATGATATTGTACACATCCAAAATAGTGATCTTATTACTAGACAGCGAATTTTATGCATTTATAAAATACATTTTAAATGCAGTTATTTATTTTTTAAATAAACAAAACTGTAAACTTAATCAATTTGAAGCTTTGTATATGTTTTTAATACATTTTTATTAACACCATTTTTTTATTGAATTCACTGGAAAATACAAGTCGAATCAACAACGAACTAAACGTATCGCCAAATTGCGATTGCCAAAGCTGCCCATTAGTGCATATAAAATAAAAAATTCCAATGTAGTTTTATTTAATATACATACATATAGATGTCGTTCGACTCACAGACAAGGCGGAATATTTGTATATTTTTATATGATTATAGGTTGTATATTTTTTATGATTAGCAAAAGTTTAGGCATTTTCCGGAGTAAAATCAAACATTTAGATTTGAACAATTACCATTATTTGAAAAATAATTTTTTTAGTTTCATTGTAGAAAAAAAGGATAACAATATGTGCATAAAATAAAACCACATTGGAATTTTTGATTTTATATGAACTAATGGGCAAATATCATGTCAATCGCAATTTCGCGATGCGTTCTGTCCGCGGTTGAATCCAGTTGCATTTTCAAGTGAATTCAATCGAAAAAATTGTTACTTAATAAACATAGATAAAGTTTGAGATTGATTAAGTTTACAATTTTGTTTATTACAAACATACCAAAACACCGATATTTGCGACCAAGAAAAAAGAAGTTCCTTCTAAAGTTTGGTACAAATAAAAAATTAAATGAAAAATCACAAGGACAAAATCACTGCCAAATAATTCCCACTCCTATAAAATCACCCATTTTCCACCTGTATCAGCGAGTCAAGTCGCTTCCATAAACCTGCCTCATAGTTCCTGCGAGTCGACGGTTCCCCCGATTCTACCTGAGTACGGCTAGCCCCGAAAATCCGGAGACCGGCGCGGCGATCTCCGCGGAACGAGAAGCAGCAGGGTACGAGAGAAAAGGAAGAGATTTCTGTGGATGATTTACCTCCGTCTCTTGGACTGTTGCGCATCCGTGTGAGTTTGCTGCATATGATGGGGCGATAGGTTGGCCCCGTAAGACAGGAGCTGACTTCCGGCGGTGGGGCAGGTCGGAGGGGGCGGCGGGGGCGGTGGGCCTAACTGGTAGCCCACCGAGGAAGCGGAGGGTATGTAATGCGAAGGGCCAGCTCCGGGGCCCAAACCGACCCCGTACCCTCCTCCCCCTGCCGAACCGCCCCCGTACATACCGCTGCCACCGGGGTACTCTATTTTGCCGACCTTTCTGCCTTTCTGCTGGACCTGAAGACCTCAAACCCGACGTTCCCTTGCCTACCGCTCGGATTATCTTCTCATCCTGCTCGCGACTACGATGAGGTACTTCGTCCACGCCTGAATTCGATCAACTTCTCTCTGACACTGTCACACGACGTCTTCCTTTTGACAATGTATTACGGGTCTAGTTCATGTTCCAAGAGGGAACAAGTGTTCCTATCCTTGGACACTTATCGGGGAATCTTGGGACTCGAGATGGCTGATCGCAGCGAGTATGAATGGGGCTCCCGTGATTTCCGATAGCGGTTTTAGTACCTGGATTGATGGTAGTTACTAGTTGCTTTGAGATTTCGGCATTTTGTGAAAATTGTTGACGCTTTTTGGAGGATGAAAGTTACTGAATTCCGTTGCTCTCGATTGAAACGACTCAAGTTCTTAGTTTTATGTACCAGGTGGTCCGAAAATTCTAATGGAAACGGATGTGAACTTTCTATGAAGGTTTATATAAGCTTTTTGGCGGCATTCTGTCAGCTCAACATATTGCACGATTCAATCGAAGAAGCTTCCTTATTTAAAGCGATTAAATTCACACAGTAGTGTCCACGTTTAAAATTGATCCTGGAGAACAAGTGTTCTAAAAGCTGGTTACCGTGAAATCTCAAGATGGTCCACAGATTGCACTGGGATCCCCTGGACAATGTTCATATCCCAAGTCTCAGAATCTTTGCTCTCCTAAATTTTCGTTATCTCAACATTATGTTCTTCTAATCTCGGAATTCTTTCGACTCCTTAAATCCTCCTTCGTTTTCTTAAGTCTACCATCTACGTGCGCGTTGAATTAACTGTTCATAAAACTAGAAGAATTTTCTTAGGATATCAACTCTCCCTAACAAAATATTCACACCTAAACTTTTGCATTCCTTCAGTCTCCCAGTCTGAGCCTTTGACTGCCGGCATTTCTGGAAACCAGCGATCACGAAGCGACTCGTTTTGCATTGAATCTGAAGATCCCCGGAATCCTGAAACCGTTCGTTCACCTCGGCGAGTTATCTCATCATCTGGTGGTTCACGCAAAACAGATCTATGCCCGATGAATCCTTGATACTTTACACCCTGTTCACAGCGCGATTCCGCCAGGTATTCCGTGGCTGTTGCTCGTAGATATCCGCGGCGATTTTTTCCCGATCCGAGCGGTATTTATGGGCGACGCCGCGAGGAGTTATCCGCGTCTAGCGGACTTTATTTCCACTTTTCCAACGCACCGTTCGAGAATGTCAAGCAAAGTGAAACGACGAACTTCACTTAACTTCCATGAATCGTTTAGCCTTTAGGTAAACATCCTTCGATACACTCAGACACCTCTTCCTTTATGAGACCTGATGCAAAAGAGTGCCATCGACCGATCTATCACTACTATTTCGTTGCTTTTCACTGGAACGAATACACAACTAGGTCCGAGTTACCAGGTCCAAACAACACTTGCGGAATCACATTTCTGAATTCTCAGAGCGACACAGTCCAAGAATTCATCGTCCCAGGGTTCGGAACGTCGGTCGCGCAACGCTCAAAGTCCCATTCTCAAAGCGAAGTTGACTTTTACCGCGCGAACGCCGCGCGTTGCTCGACGAAACACCGAGAACGCCGGTTCGTCCTCATACGCATTGTCCGCCGCTTTCGAATATTGGCAGTTTCGGCGACGTTTTGGAAAGTAATCGCGACGGATCGCTTTCACGTTGCCCGGCCGCTCCTAATTTGACGCGACTGATCTAAGCGATCACCATGATTTCGCCCATTGAATTTCACCTTCGCGCCAGGTTATCGATCCTGCCGGGTTCGAGTTGACACCAGAAACCCGCGCACTTCCACCTCATCGATGTCACACGCGACACGTGGAAGACGAATTCGCGTTCGAGCACACTTATCGAGCCGCGATTCACGCCGATTCGTAGAGGCGCAAGGATCCCCGGGATTTAGGTTGATCCGAAGGACGCCGCGGCACGTGCGCGATCGAAACGGCGAATTTCGTGGCTCGGGACACGAGCGGAACGACAGAGGCCTCGATCGCGATCGATGAACCACGGGGAAGACGAGGGGACGCACGAGAAATACGGACACGGAAGCACCGGGCTCCTCGGACGGATGGGTCGCCGACTAGTCACCACCCACAACTCGCCAGTGACTGATTCCACCATAGCCGCATAATGTGCCGCTGTGCTATACCCCGCTAAGGACTATCACTTCTCCCACCAGAGAGCCACGGAGAACACAGCCACCGGTGTAAAGCATGATTTTTAAACCGGGCTGAGGATGCATCGTGTCTTCCTTGTGCACGCTATACGCGCCCACGAGGACGACGATCCTCCTGAAACTGAACTCTACATTGGACTACTACACCTGCAAAATTATGCACCTCGCTTTTTTGCTTTTTGCTAGAGACTCTACAGTGTTTAAGAGCATTAGACAAATTTTCAAAAGCTTCGAATAAATTTCCTTTTCCTAAGAGAGAAATTTGAAAGACATTTTTAATCCTGTTAGATCTTCAACACTTTTTTTTAGACAATCATGCATTCATTTCTTTCAATAACTGTTTTAAGGTTTTCAGAAATTAAAGCAAGTTAGTATTGTCTACGTCTTTTATCCAATTTTCGTTAATAACATTTGTAAAACTAGGGTTTGTCCGTTTTTACAAACCGAATTTGAAAACCGATTTTTTGGAGTAAAATCGGTTTCGAATACTAGGATTACATTGGGGGAAATTAATTAGTTATTTAATTCAAAACTTTAAAAACTTTGTTTTTGCTTCGAGCACAATTATAATAATATAACTGTATTATAGTCAAATTAATCTTCATGAATTAGCTATGAAAAAGATCAATTCGTAGATTTTATTTGGAGATGTAATATTATATAGAGTCTGAAAAAATAATATGAAATTCATCGAAGAACACGAAGAAATCATATGAAAGACATTGAAATCCGAAGTTTCAATATTTGTTAAAACTTCAAAAAGGTGATTGCAGTGTCTGTAATAATTTAATCATCCGCCGTACAGAATCTAAAAATTGTAAGAATTTTACTTGCTTTAACTTTTTAAAGTACATTTCACTTTTTTATACTTTTGTAGTCTCACAAATATTAAATAAATTTTTAAAAATCTTCAAATAGCCTATCAATATTTTTTGTATTATTTGAATGCGAAAATCGGTTTAATCAATTGGTTCGGAAATACTAGAATTCGATAACCGATTTTCTCAAAACTCGGTTTTTGTATAAACCCTAATAGTAACGTGTTAATAATGAAAATTCTTGTAAATCAGATCTTTAAAAAGATCGAAGTAGGATTAAAATAATCTTCATCAGTTTTTTTTCTCGCGAACGTTCCTTGTCGTTTATAACAATGAATACTAACATAATCTTCTAGAATATTCCAGATTATTTTTGTAAATATTAAGTCCAGTTTTGGCGTGAGAAATTCTAGAATATGCGCACGAAATATTCCCCTCTCTACGGTATTTCGTCAGACTTTCTAAGATCTAATTTCGAAAGTGTTTTTACGATACACCGAGATTTCCTAAGCGATTTCTGAACGAATTTTGCGTTAAATTTTAAGGACATTATTCTTTTTTTGTTGAATATGAAAAGATTTACTTAAATAATGGAGGGATAAATTGAAATATAAGAAACTAACGAAAGCAACTGAAGGAAACAAGTTATTATATTAAATTATTGTTACATGGATACATTATGCAATAGAAATTTATATAATTTGTGTTCCTTTTTTTTGTTCCTTATATGTAATTGAAGAAGCGCTATTCTCGAACTTGTATTTGTTATATAATTTCTGCATTTTATTTTATCGTAGGTTTATTTCTAGACGATTTGTTATAATTTTTTCCCTGTTTATTAACTTGGGGAAGTAATGAGAATAGTTAACGAAAAATTCAGAAATAAAAATAATTGAATCAGTTGACCTTATTAATTATTTTGAACAGCGTATTTTTAACAGATCAAGACATAAATTTCTGTATAATTTCATCAATTCAGGTGCTAAGGTTTTGTGCCGACAGTAAAAGTATGCGGCGCTTGCGATAACGAAATGTTTCTTGTGACGATGTCGCAACGGCTCGTGTTGGAGCAAAGGAATATTAGTGAGCGTTAACGGCCCAGAACTTGCTTACCGTTAAATCAAACATCGTAACCAATCTTAATGTAGGTAATATAATACTTTCTGGAGCTTTGTTAATAAACACAAATTGAAATTGCATACTACATAGTATATTTTAACAAAATTTAGAATAATGAACTAATACTTTGTTCTACTTTTACTGTTTAGTACAGTAGAACCTTGGTTAACCGACTTGATATTTATAAAATAAAGTGTTAACAATTAGTAGAACATTATTAAATCATAATTCAAGTTTTACTGAGACTCTCACTGTACTTCTATACCTAGTGCATTAAGTAAGTAAAATTTTAGATAATTAAAAATGAGGATAAATTTGATTCAGATAATCAAGGTTCTCATTTATCATTTACTACAACTCTATAGAAAAAAAAGAAAATTAACAAAGAGTTTTATTGTTTATAGAAGAAAAAGCTATAGGAGAATTTGCAAAAACGAATTATTGTAAACTTTTAAATGCATTACTTTTTTGTCATTAAAAGTATCATAAATTATAAAGATTCTAAAACTTGTAAATTCAAAGTTTGTTGCAAGAAAGATCATTAAAAGTTGGTATTTAAAGACCAGAAGATTATGAATAAATTTGAGAGCATCAATGCATACTGTAGTGCTGAGCAAAGTTTAATGAACAGTATTTAAAAATTCATATATAAACGATACAGCCAAAGCTACAACCAAAAAATTTTAGGAACTTCAATTTCTATAATACAAATTCATATTTTACTTTTTATAAATTCATACATATAGATTTTATTGATTTGCATTAATGATTCATTGCTAATGAAGGTTCCAAAAATATCACTTTCTACCTTTTTAACATAATTAGTCTTGAATTTCTGTATATGTTGTAAAGAATCAGAAGAAAGGCAGTTTGCAATCACCTATACAATTTGCATAATTGAACCTCTTTGCGCTACATTTTATAATAGGTGTGTAAAGAATAAATACATTTTGTAATCTTACTCACCCTATGTGCGTCATACCAGAACTGCGCTTCTGGGTCATTCTGCCCGGATCACTTCCTAAGAAGCACAAATAATGAAATTTATAATGCATACTTTAAACATCCACATTATCTTAAATACTTGCTAATTTTATGTGTTATATATACATATACAATTTTCTATATTATAGAACAGAATACTTAAAATATTTTGTATCAAAACCAATATAAATTGCTGAACACGTAGAAAGTATATAAATATAGATATTTATATAATTATGAAGAAGTTCTTAATACTTCCGCTTGCATTTATAAAAGCGAAGAATAAATGACGTACTTCTTTCCAATTGGAAAATAGTTTGAATTCAAATTTTCTTACATTTCATACAAACTGTATTGGTATAACCATCCTTCGAGCATTTCATATATTGGAGCAAACTATACGTAAAATTAAGCACATATTCAAAAAAAGAATGCTCCTTATCTACATGTAACATAGAACCAAGTACAAAGACTTTGAATTTGATAAGGTAGCAAATTTTTATGCAAAAATCAGCATGTTTAATTATAAAAACTAACTTGCATTTTATGATAGAAAAGTATCCTACTTAGGTATGGAATCGCTGAAACTCGAAAATTCGTGCAAGGCTTGTCTCGACTTATCGAATTCGTGTAATAATAATTATACAGAAGTGTAAATCAGGTATTCACGGCGAAAATTTCGAGTGAAATTTCCTTGTGTATATTAATTGGTTTTGATCGGGAAATACTTTCAGTGTCAAATAGGTTCGATATTTACCTGGTACGGGAGTGGATACCGTGAACATAGTACATACACTGTATGTACATCAACACTGGGTGTTTACACTCAGCAGTCGCGCCATTTTGAAGTTTTTACACTGGATTTTTTTTCCTCGAGCCTTCAGAGCAAAGAGGATTAGATAGAGCGGAAGGTCCCATAAGAGCCCTATGTTAAAAGTGTGTCTCATTTTGTAACGCCCTCAAACGGCTCAGAGGACGAACTATCCAACCATCCCCTTACCCCGCAAACCGCACTCTATCCCCACCACAGCCATTCAATTCATGGTCCGATTTACTATAAGCTCTACTAAATTTTCTTTCTGGATCTGAAATTTCAAGTTCGGGGTTTGAACTTGTAATTTCCCTCCAAAATCTAATGTTCAAGAATATGAAATATTAATTTATATAGGCATGTACACGTTAGATTATTAGGAAGAAAATAAAATACAAATGAAAAGTATATATTGAAATTTATTTTTAAAATTAATAATATACATACATGCTACATACAGCTGACATACACACACACACATATTTTCCTTGCCTTTCTTTCTACAAATGCAGCAATTCATAGGCATTTTTAAAAACACTCCTGAACACCTCTTTGCTCTGACCACTCTAACCGATTCTACTACAAATCTCTACAAATATTGTAATGAAAAATGGCGTAGCATTGGTGGCGTGGGTTGGAGACGGTACGCATAAGAAAAATACAAGAAAGGAAATAGGATTGAACAATTTCTGAAAATACTTCGCCCTCTGAGATACTAGATGGAGCTGTAAAAGGAGGCTACAGAACCTTCCGCTCTATCTAATCCTCTTTGCTTCAGAGCACAAGAGCAAGAGTCGAAATTGGTTGACGCACAGCACACTCTGACGGGCGATACTGTGAAATATTTCATGTCCAAATAAAATGCGTCTTGGAAACCTCTACCTAGTTTTGAAAAATAGGGTCAATTTCTAATTCGTGATTTCGTCACATTATCATTCAGGCATTTTCCTACTAGGTCCAAATTATTCATGATATATTTTACTTATTTTATATTTCTTTTATTATTTCTCTTTTAATTTATATATACTTTAGTTTATATTTTTTCCAACATATGATGGACAAAAACGAAACAATTTTATACGTAACAAAACAGCAGTACCGCGCGGTACTGCACCGGGCAAACGGGGCACTTGCCCCAGGCCCCGCAGGGCCTCACTTTTTTCTTATTAGTTACTTTCATATTTAATTGTCATTTTGCTAAGGCTTGACCCGGGTCCCGCAATCTTAAGGGCGGCTCTGCAAAACAGCGATTGATTTATTAAATTTTGAACAGAAAATTTTAATTAAAAATATAAATAAAAGTTTAAACAGTACAAATATTTTAAGTTTATATGAAATTTTTTGCCCCAAATAAGATAAAAATGTTTTGGGTAAACTAATATATATGAATATATTACAAATATTGCCTCACAAAAGTATATAATATTTAGAAAATTAGAAATATGTTAATTTTTATAGAATAATATATCATAACTTTTATTGTGAAAATTTTTATTCTTATATATTATATTATTTTTATTATAACTATATACACCATCATTTATGTAAAATATAATTTTTATTCTTTGTACTTCAGAATGATACTTGGAAGCAAGTAATTGAGATCAATGATTCTTCTCTGCGCTAAATTAATTAATTAGGACGGCAATTAATCCGAAAATATCTTTTTTCACGTTAATCACCTAAAGATGAAGAATGGCGAATTCTTATTTGTGGACAGCTTCAGGTTTCTTTCTACGCGGTTATTTTGAATTAGATAGTGTAATACACTTTTAAAATTGACATATTTATCTTCACTGATGTTTTAGAGAATAAATTTATTGTAGCATAACGCGCCTGTTAAAAGCTTCACGTATAAATATAGTCAACATTATTACAGGCACATTGAAAAGTTGTATTTAATCAAATAAGAAACTGATGAAAGAATAGCCTAAAAGTTTAACACCTGATTTAACTTTAATTGAATTTTAAACTGAATAACTTTTGAGAAGAATTGAAGAAAATGTTGAAAATTTCCTTGAGTACAGTTTTACAGTCAACAAATTAATAATCAGTAACACCAGCATACATATTCAACGCCACGTAACGCATAGCGGCAATTCCTGAATGTGAAACCAACGTGAAAGATACCAGTAGCGCCATCTGTGAACAATTTTATAGTATCATTGAGTATGCGACCTAACATTGAGTTGAAAGTCTGCTTTGAATATTGGTCATCGAATTGCTAACTATTATTAGAAATACAACATTTTTCAATGACAAAACCTTAGACCATATATACCTATAGACACGGCCTGAGGTATCGGAGGCCGTGGGAGAGCCTGATGCAAAGATAACAAGCAAGTTTGCTCATACTGACGTCAGAAAAGATAATTCAAGATGGCGAATAGTCCATCAGACCAATCAGACGATTAGACGCCATTAGACTGTATAGATACTTTTTGCAAGTAGATATTCTTTCCCCACGTGATGCATGCCCACGTTAACGCATCCAGATGATTTTATCTTTGCATCAATCTAGATGACTCAGGTCGTGTCTATAGGTATATATGGTCTAAGGACAAAACCAACATCAATCAGCAAGATAATTATAAATGTATCTGCTTTTTCCAGTACAATTTATGGAACGATATCACCAAAATAGGTAATTATAGACCTTTTATATCTAAATTTCTTACTTTATTAGGATAAGACTTTCACTTTCATTATATAAACATATTTTTATTCCCATATCAAACACCTGGAAGTCTTACTGGAAAATCAGTCGTAATTAGAATAGAAATTCACAAGTAATTCGAAAGAGGTATTTGAATAATTTTTACCGAATTCGAATGAAACGAATCGCTTTCATGCAAACGGCGCCGATCGTAATTTGAAATGCGACGCCGTAGCGCCGGTATACCTGTATCTGGCCCAGTATCTACTACGCAACTTCCGCTAACTCGCTGCTGAGCAAAATGGACGCCTTTGTGTCTGTTTTCTTCGTATTCACACTATAAATACTGTTTTCCCCGTGATCCACCACCTTTGACATGGCAATGTTTACGCGGTGCCGCGAGATACGTGAGTGAAAATCGTGTGGTGCCGTTAAGTTAAACGCGTTCCTTGGTGATCGACGTGAGAACGTGTCCAACCAAATAGGCCACAACCACGGATGACAATTGAGCGAATATCTTCACGACCAAAAAGTTTTGGCGAACAAACCCGTCACGAACGGGAAACGTCGTTCTATATTGGATATATTGATATGAGGCGTACTGACGCCTCCCGCCAAAATCCCATTCACTGATCGGATACTCCAATATAAATAATCGTAGCGCGTAGCTAGGTAAGGCAATTGACACGAAATTTTCGTCGAACCTCGTTCTCTCTCATCGATTGACACAGAATCGTTTCCATTAACGTCGCTCACAGTGTCAATTCCATTATTTAACAGAATTTGTTCGAGCTTGGGAGGTATCCAGTACGTAACATCGTTCTGAGGCCATGTTATTATACGTATGATGTTGGATGGTAGTTACCCAGCGACTGGAGGTAATAATATTACCTTTACTTAGTTACGGTGAATTGTTGAATGTTGTGGAAAGATATTTGATAATGTTTATGTGAATCAGTGACGCAAGCACAATTGTCAAAGAAAATTTGACTCGTCGGAGGAAAACAACATGTTTCTTAACGTTATATACACAAACCGTTTGTTTTGTTGGTTATTCAATTTTGCTAGGAATTAAAGCACGTTCAGCTAGAAGTGATACGTTTATTATGTTAATATGTGCGTAACGAAGATTCTAAAACTTAGGTATTGCGTATTTGAAAACATTTAGTTTGTTTTTCTAACAATGTTTATAATGGAACATTTGTGTAGCAAGAACAGTGAATGATTATTACCATGATTGTTTTGAGTAAAATAACATTACATTTAGTGGAAAATTAAGAGATAATTCTACTTAATGAAAAATAAGCCTAATTTATATAATATTTTTCATGATTTAGTTATAAAATGATCTACGAAATTGTTCTAACCTTTACAAATAAATTACTATTTTGCAATATCTATTTAATATAATTTTATCATAAACTTTTTATTGTTTACTTTACATTTAATAAGTTTTCTTACATTTTTATGGAATATATAAATATTGAGATAAATTTATTCAAAATTAATATTTTATGGAGGTAAATTATTAATTTGACATTATACAAAAATGTGGTTATGAATAACTTTTAATTGAAGCAAGAAGTTTATTTTTATTATAGTTTATATACAAAGAATATTAATGTGAGGAAATATTTTCTACGAAAAATGTTGGCACTTACGTCTGCGCAGAATATGTTCTTATTTATTTTTTTATAGTATGAAGGTATATTTTTGTTTATGGTACCTGATTTATGTTACAAGCAATGTTTTCAATATATTTAGTCTGTTATTATCTTAAGGTAGTACATAATTTAATAATGTATTATGTGTTTCAGGACAAACTGCGAGTAACAATGGACCGTCTCTTGGAAGATCCTCGAGCTTCATCAAAATTTGGTTGATACTTTCTTCTGCATCATGGGAACTTAAAAGAGACTTTGTTAAGTTCCCAGTATACGCTTTAGTGCTAGTGTTCTTTGATAAGCATTAGATACAATTCTGTTCAATGGTGAGGAACGCCTTAAACATGCGAGCAGAGAAATTGTAATAATGATTTCTTTAAACATTTGTGAGAACATTGCATTTAGATACGTTCTGTTGATTTATATTTATCGTATATTGTGAACAGAACATTCGTAATGTCAGTGCAGTGTTTGTTACGTTGGATAATTCTATGATCCTCGGAGTACATATAAGGACATTGGACCTAATTTTAATAATATTTTTTGTCCAGGCTGTAATGCCAGAACAAATCAAATTCAAGATGAACGGGGTTATACCGAGTGTGCCAATTACAACTCTCGCTGGTATCGCGAGTCTCACCGACTTGTTACCTGAAATGCCCCTTCCAACGCCGTTGCCTCAGACATTGACGAACAAGTCCCTTTTGTTTCATCCACGCGTGGCAGAGGAAGCACAAATATTGCTGAGTGTTCGCAATGAAAACTTAGTGCCGCAGTTAATATTATCTTTATCGCAAACATCGTCCGATCATATTGAACTGAAAGACAATTATGCGAGTACTGAGCAGCCTTTGGAGACTGAGCAAAATACTCCGGAATTACTTAAGGCAATCCTACAAATAAATCCACACGTATTCAAGGGTCCTCAATATAATTCACCGCGGAACTGGACCCAAGGTACACCTGTGATGCACGCCAATCAGACATCTACAAATTACGGACGGTTTTCTCCATCGTATTCAAATTCTTCAGGTTCAAGACAAACACCGCAAGGTAGTCCTGCGCATCCTGCTGCTGCTAGAACAGTACTCCCCTCGCCCGCTGGCATGAATCCCATGCCAAACATGACGCCACAACCTAATATGTACTCGCCAGCGCACATGAGTTCTCCAGGTACACCGTTAACAACTCTTGGCAATGTAACACCGCAGCATCATAATGTGGCAGGTATGACGCCTCAACACAACATGCACATGGCATCTCCGATGCGGGCCAACATACCTGTGCAACAACATCAAGCCATGAATATGCAGCAAAATATCTACGATCCTATGATGAACCAACAAGTACATCACTCGTTAGGACCTCAACCAATGGAAATAGATAATACAGTGCAAGAGAACCAACAGTTTCTGCTCGATCCAGTCACTGGTCTTCCTGACATTGACTTACCAATCGAGAATATTGAAGCGAAGCAAAGCATGGACAATACGACACAACATTTACTATCAACGACACAAACTACGTCCTACCCAAACTTGGATACCAACGACATGGTGAATACCTTGAATATGGTTGCAGCACCAGCGATACAGCATCAGCAAAACAACAATTCAGAGAAGGGAATGAAAATGCCTGGTCCTTTGCCGGAAAAATTAAAGGAACCAGTTGTTATGTTAGATAGACTGTCTTTAGCGGATCAAGCTCTGATGCAAAAAAGTATTGCTGCGTTTGCTGAAAAGTCACCGAGTCGGGCTGCGAAGATGGGGATATCGAATCGCGAGGAAGTGAAGTCCGAGTCGGAGAGTGAAGAAGAAATCGGTAAGAACAATAAATATTTTAAAGCGCGTGCAAAGGAGCGGCAAGTTCAACGGGAGAAGGAGAAAGCGGAAAGGAAGAAGAGCGAAGACAGGCGCAGGCGAAGAAGAGTATTGGACGACGATGACGAAGACGATAAGAAAGAATCGTCGCTTTCACCCACAAAACCAAAAATAAGAAAGATAGAGAAGAAACTCGTTCCAGTTTTAGCTAAACTTAGTGTAGAGGAGTTGATGGAAACTAATACGTATCAACGTTTCAATACGACCATAGAAACGATATTTGAAAATACGGAAGATTTTACAACTAACACCGAATTGGAAGATGACGGTGATGTGCCTCCAGAATTGTTGATTCCTAAGTATCAGTTACATGATTTATGTACAGAAGCAGCCAAATTAAAAGCATTAGGAGCGATGGAATCCATTCCTGCGGATAGATTGGTTAGGTTATTGAATATTTTGGAGAAAAATATTCGAGATGGAGCTAAAGTATCGCCATTAGCAGATCCAGACGACGATGTTGACGAAAGTCGGCTATGGATGCAATTAGCTATGGAGAGAGTGCAACGTGCAGTGGATGCGTCATTAATAGCATTACACATTATGACATCTAGTAACATGCCAAAAATGGTGTATTTAGAGGACGTAATTGACAGAATAGTACTTTTTATGAAATTTCAGTTACAAAATACTATCTATCCCTCTTTCGATCCTGTTTATAAAATAGATACTAAAAACAAGACTGACAATTATAATTCTAGTGGTCGTAAGAAAAGGGGTCACATGAAAGAGGTTCGCGAGAAAAGTATTCTGCAGGTTTATAACAAAATGCACGAACTAGTTGGTCTCCTTGCCGAATTATTGAATATACAGGTTTTAACGGATACAAGCGTTTTACACGCATCCACTCTAGGCGTTGCACCTTTCTTTGTTGAATCTGTTAGTGACCTTCAGTTAAGCGCTTTAAAACTTGTCACCGTCATATTCACGAAATACGAGAAACATCGGAGATTGTTATTGGATGATATATTAGCATCTATAGCACGACTTCCGAGCAGCAAAAGAAGTCTGAGAACGTATAGGTTAAATTCTGAGGATCATATACAAATGTTGACCGCATTAGTCTTACAACTTATTCAGTGTGTTGTTGTATTATCAGATAACATTGTTCCACAGCAAAAGAAATCGCAGGAAGAGGAAGAAAAGAAGGAGGAAAAGAAACTGAATTATCTTGACGCTGACGTTTTAATCATTAATAAATATGAGACGGCTACTAGAATAGCCGGAAATTTTTTAACAGTGTTTCTCAGTAAATGCGGTAGTAAAGGAGAAGAGATAGACTACAGACCATTGTTTGAAAATTTTGTTCAAGATTTATTAGCCACTGTTAACAAACCAGAATGGCCAGCAGCTGAAATGCTGTTGAGTTTACTCGGGAATCTGCTTGTTGGCCATTTTTCTAACAAAAGCTCCGATATGGCACTCAGAGTGGCGTCTATAGATTACCTTGGTGTAGTTGCAGCCAGATTACGAAAAGATGCGGTTAGTTCCCAATGTAAATTATCCACTATTGATCAAATTATAAAGGACATAAGAATTGAGCAGCAAAAAGATTCCGATTACGATCATGTAAAAGATAAAGAGATTGTGGGTTTAAGCGAAGATGAGGAAAGGACAGTTTTTTTACAGAAAGTACTTTTGGATTATTTAGCTGTAAATGGAACGAAAGATTCTGCTTTGGGTTATGCTCGTCACTTTTACTTGGCACAGTGGTATAGGGATTGCGCTGTTGAAAAGTCTAAAGTTGGACAGACGAAAAATAGTCCAAGTAAAAAGATGCACAAAAAGAGAGTGAAAAAGAAAAATAAACATCATTCGAGTGACCAAGATTCTGAATCAGAACTTGACGAACCAGACGCGGATGAGAATGACAATAACGAACAGAAGAATTCAGAAACTTACCGAATAATAGAAGAAAAGAAGAAATACATTGTGAGTAGAATAAGGCCATGCAGTACAGGAACGAAGCCAGATATTCTTCAAACGTATATTGACTACAATTCTGCAGAACTTATATCACAATACCTCGCCTCGAAAAGGCCGTTTTCTCAAAGTTTTGACAAATATCTTAAACAGATTCTCCACGTCTTAACTGAATCATCGATAGCGATCAGAACGAAAGCCATGAAATGTTTAACAATGATAGTTGAAGCTGATCCCAGCGTATTAGCAAGAGTAGATATGCAATTGGGTGTCAAACATTCGTTTTTAGATCACGCTACATCCGTAAGAGAAGCAGCCGTCGATTTGGTAGGAAAATTTGTACTAAGTAGGCCAGAATTAATAGATAAATACTACGACATGTTGTCGGCAAGGATTCTAGATACTGGCGTTAGCGTTCGAAAACGCGTGATCAAAATTTTAAAGGATATTTGTATGGAATGTCCAGATTTTCCTAAGATACCAGAGATCTGTGTCAAGATGATCAGAAGAGTGAACGACGAGGAAGGTATTAGGAAATTAGTTATGGAGGTGTTTCAGAATATGTGGTTTACTCCTGTTAGAGAACGTCCTACTCTTGATTCTGAATCACTGTTAAGAAAAGTCATGAATATAACGGATGTTGTGGCAGCTAGCAAAGATATGGGTCTTGAGTGGTTTGAACAGCTGCTGGTAAGTTTGTTCAAACCTAAGGAAGATAAAGACGATAGTACAAAGATGCAAACCGAACCTCCAAAGGCGTTGTTGACAGCATGCAAACAAATAGTAGATTGTTTAATTGAAAACGTTCTACGATTAGAGGAGACAAATTTAGAGTCTGAAAAGTCTGAGAAGAAGGGTTCTTCGCAAAGATTGGTCGCCTGTTTAACAACTTTGTATCTATTTGCAAAAATACGACCGCAGTTGCTGGTCAATCACGCGATCACTTTGCAGCCTTATTTGAGTTTGAAGTGTCAGACCCAGGGTGATTACCAAATCATCAGCAGCGTCGCGCATACTTTGGAATTGGTCGTACCATTGATGGAGCATCCTAGCGAAACTTTTTTAGCTCAGCTGGAAGAGGATTCTGTAAAATTGATTCTGCAGCACGACAGATCCGTAGTAGCCAGTTGTTTGTCGTGCTTAGGCTCTATAGTCAACAATGTAACGAGAAATTTTAAATTAATACGAGACTGCTTTAAGAAATATTACGGACATTTGACCGATTACAAATCTTTTTACGAGAAAGATCCTACGAATCCTATGCTTCTGAAGTACAGACCTTTTGTCAGGAGAGCGCTATTCACCGTCGGATTGTTGTTACGACATTTCAATTTTACCGATGCTGAGGTGATCGAGGGTTTGGCAGACAATATAAAAGATCAGGTGTTCGAAATATTAAATTATTTCGTGCACCTCGACAACGACGATATTCGACATTTCACGCTCTCAGCTATTGGTTCCTTGTGTATACGTCACTACGAATTCATGTTACTGCCAGAATTGAAAGAATTGTATCATCACTTGCTGACGTCTGAAAATGCCTTAGTTCACATGAGGATCCAAGTATTGAATAACATCGAGGTGTATTTACAAGAGGAAGACAAGCGGATGATCAAGCAGGACATGGAGTGGGCGAAGATGTCGAAACAGGAGAATCTGAAGGAGATGGGCGATGTCTCCTCGGGAATGGCGAGCACGGTGATTCAACTGTACGTGAAGGAGATACTAGAATCTTTTTTACACGCGAACATAAGCGTTCGACACGCCGCGTTGAAGGTCATCCAACTCATCCTAGCGCAAGGTTTGGTCCATCCTGTTCAAATAGTACCTTACTTGATTTGTATGAGCACAGATTGCGAGAAAGCGGTAAGTCACAGCGCGGACAAGCAGCTGCAAGACATCGAGAAAAAATATCCTGGTTTCATCCATATGAAGTCGCAGCTGGGTATCAAATTGAGCTTTCGGCTGCAGAAAATTCTGCAAAATGACAGTACGGTGAGAGGTATGCGAGTAAAGGATGGTGAGTTCCCAGGCGCGTTAAATGGTTTCCTATACACGATCCTGAGGAATACGAAGCAGCAGAGGCGAGCGATCGTGTTGTCTTTTCTGAAGCAGTTCGACGAGTCCGCCAAGACGAGCTTATCGCAAATGTTATATCTAGCCGACAATCTCGCTTACTTTACATATCAAGTACAAGACGAGCCATTGTTTATCATCCACCACATTGATATCATTATTTCAATGTCTGGAACAAATCTGCTGCAGTCGTTCAAGGAGGCGTTGCTGCCGAAGGAAGGCAGCAATCAACATCAGCAAATGCAGTCTCACATGTCGACGGGACCCGATGGTCAGCCGCGGCCGGATCAGCTGCTGACCGTCCTCGAGGACGAGGAAGACGACGAAGAGGACGAGGAGACTCTAATGGTCAGAATACCAGGTGATACGACATTGCTCAGAGAGTACATCACCGCTAGCCAAGGTTTCCTGCTCCTCTTAACACTGAGGCAGCACTTGAAGGACCTCTACGGGTTCTCTGATCAGAAGATCGGTCAGTACTCGCCGACGGAGGCCGCTAAAGTGTACGAGAAAGCGGTGAATCGGAAGAACAACCTGCTGTTCAAACCGAAGGCCACGTTGCAGAGACTGAAGGAAGGTGTGAACAACGCGGAGCTGGACGAGAACGGCAGGAAGAAGCTGGTGAAGGAGTATTTGGACTTTAAGCAGCTAATGCTGAAGTTCGATCTGGAGGAGGCCGAAGATGATGGTAACGAGGGTGACACGAGCGGCAGTAAACAGGCGGTCGAGAATACGCCGTCTAAGATGCCTCATTCCGAGATGGACGGCAAGTTCGCCGACGGCGGCGTCGCGAACCAGTACCAGGGCAACATGAACTCGACGCACGAGCACCCGAACAACTCTATGAACTCGATGGTGGGCTCAGGGCCTGTGCCGCCGTTGCCCATGGGTCAGATGCACGGCCAGGCGCCACCCATGGGCCCGCCGCAGACTCAGATGACGACGCCGCGCGTGCCCAAGCTGACAATACACGCGCACACAGAGTCGAAGGAACACCGCAAGCATCGTGCGCACAAAACGGAAAAGGTGAAGAGGCACAAGAAAAAGAAGAGGAGAAGAATCTCCGACAGCAGCGAAAGCGGCGAGGACTATAGTGACCCGGATTTTCTTGTGTGAGTGCGGTGGTGTTTGCGCGCTTTCTGTACAGGGTGTATAAAAAATCATGGACACCCGATAGGGGTGAAACTAGACCTCGTGGTTGGTGGAGATTTGTAAAAGAAACGCGCCGCAAAATTGTTTATAACAATGAAAATTGTTGTTAAACTTTTTTATTGCATGAATCTATTCTACTCGACGAGTTGAGAAAAAGTCTCAAAGGAGCTATATGGAACCCTATAAGGAGCCATATACAGGGTGTAACAAAAATGTTGCAGTTCCTTGAAAGGAGTAATTCCTAAGATGATTTTAAACAACTTTTTCCTTTGCGAAAATGTAAGGTGGGGCTTCGCTAACGAGTTATTAACGAAAAACACCGACGAATAGAAGCACGCATACAGTGGATGAATTTCAGCGCGTGCCCCAGCTTTGAGTAGTATTGGCCCGCCATCGTCTGCGTCATCATTAATCCGCTGTACTCGCTCCCCGATTGGTCGGTGTTTTTCGTTAATAACTCGTTAACAAAGCCTCACCTAGCATTTTTGCTAAGGAAAAAGTTGTTTAAAATCGCCTCAGTAATCACCCCTTTCAAGGAACTGCAACATTTTTGTTACACCCTGTATACAACGGTGCAGCTCCTTTGAGACTTTTTCTCAACCAGTCGAATAGAATAGATTCATGCGATAAAAAAGTTTAACAACAATTTTCATTGTTATAAACAATTTTGCGGCGCGTTTCTTTTACAAACCTCCATCAACCACGAGGTCTAGTTTCACCCCTATCACGGATGTCCATGACTTTTTATACACCCTGTACATTCACCTATATCACGTCAATAAATCTGGCAGCAAATGGAATCCATGGGTTCATTCGATTAGTCTTTAAGTGTACACAAGCGAGAAACGTCTTTGGGATCTCTCTAATGACGGCAACATGTTTCTAATTCAAAGGCACCAAATCTTCCGATTTTACTTGCTTTCGAATACTCGTATTAATTAATGTGCAAACCGTTGCTTTTTTGCCGCCTACTGATCCCTAGACGTTTCTTGCTTTTAGATTAGCCGAAACTTCGAAATGTTTCACTAGAATCTGCTTTCGCTTGAACTTGCACGAATTTCCCATCGACCGCGTTCCTTGCCATCCATCATAAGCAACTCCACGCGTTTATCATTCTCTGATGATAAAAGAGAAAAAAAAAAGAATCGATGACTATTCGGTGCAATGCAAAGCGTGAAAGGAACCGAACTCGCGATTTAGGATCTCAAATATTTACCGTCCGTAGAGCGTGTAATGTTTGAAATAGAAGTCGCTTTCCGGTTCACGAGTCTCCGTCTATCGGCACCTGCAATTGTTCCTTAGTATCGATAGAATCCTTTTAAGAAAATGTCGCGAGTCTTTCGAGATCCACTGCGTTCGTTAAGAAAGCTTTGCGGACTGTTCTGTGGATCCTGTCTGTCCGATCGATAACGAGGGAAAGCGGAAATGTGCGAACGAATACCTGTTGAACTTCGAGTCTTTCGAGGGACGGAAGAAAAAAAAACGGAAAACATGGCAAACCACGTCGAGGGTTGTCGATGCGACAAACGTTAAAGATGTTAAAGCCGAGTCCGAACGGAGCAAACAAGATCTTTAACTTGTACAAAATGTTCGCGTGTAAATATTTATTTTAAATCTGGTTCGCTGAATCATCGAGTCGTCTTGCAGCCCTCGTTGCATCCGGGGGATGCGATCATTGCACCCAGAAACGCGTTTGTATCGGGAGAAAGCGAGTACAAGTGCGTTTAAGAGACGAACATTTTGAGAGGGAGAGAGAGAGAGTGAATGGGGAAGAGAGTTTGAGCGAACGAGAGGGAGAGAGAGAAAGGAAGAAAGAAAGAAAGAGAGAACGTTGCAACGTTTCATTAAACACTTTATTGTTCGTTGTAATAAACTTCTAGAAGGATATACCTTATAAAGATTCTAAAGTTATATTTCCATGTGCATATATACATATATAAATCGATATATAAATATATATATATATGTATGCATAGTCCGAATGAAGGAAATGCACTTTCTGAGAAGTGTACTCGTAAGCGTGCCCGAAAATGAAAATGTGAATTGCAAAAAAGAAAAAAAATAGACATTCGTCGGTCCTGATCGATCGTACTCAGCACAGTACGAGGCACATTTGTATTATAATATTATATATATGGTATCACCTATGTTTTTGTATTTGGTAATCCGAACGAGAAACGAAAGAAAAAAAAGAATATCGAATTAACGAACAGAAGGTTAAATAGAAAGTATATTATATATTTGGGTAAAACATTTGAGAGTTGGTGTTATCCACGACTGAACGGGGGAACAATAATAATTGTAATACTAATAATAATATATAATAGTAATAATATAATAGTAATAATAGATAATCGTCTTTTTACTAGATAACACGCGCGTAATTTCCTGTTACTTTTATTTCTCATTCTCTTTCTTTCTGGGAGGGGTTGCAAACGCTCAGGAAAAAAATGGGGAGGGAATCAATTAGAAGGAAAAAAAAGACTGTCCTGGATAAAACCAACCCTCGTTTACTCATAACTTATTATGTACATCGTCTGAAGAAACCGATACGTTCGTAAAGAAAAAAAAAAAAGAAATAAACATAAGTATGTATCAATCGGTTTCGTTCATTTCCTTTTTGCCCTCCCAAAACATTTCGCACTTTTCATCCCTTTTCTGACTGTGCGTTCTCTTAACTAATTTCTCGCTATTTCTACCTCTGAAAATTCAAGAGCTCTTTTCAAGGGATATAAAGTTCTGAAGCTGCGTCGTGTTGTGCTGAGCTGAAATTTTACAAGTATTATGACGTTTCGCGAGGCGAATAATCGATCCTTGTGGTTAACAGTCGGTAGGTTCTGTTCGATTTCTTCCCCTAAGACGAGCGTTCTAAAATTCATGGAAAATAATAACTCGAGTTAAATGACTCATGAACGGAAGGTTGAATTCATTTTCAATGATATTTGACTGGAATAATGATGCGTTTGTTCCACTCACCTTCCTTAAGTCATAATATTCGCAATAATTCAAAGACTGTTAATGTAGTATTTTAGCAAGCAAGTACAAAAGATTTTCAAAAGCAAATTCTATTTGTTTCGTCTGAAGTGAACTTGGAGAACTCGGAAAACGAAGTAAGTACAATTATTGTACGTATTTGGAAACATAGTAATAAATATTATAATAGCACAATATTAATATGTTGAAGATTCACTGTTCTAGATTGTAAAGTTAGAAGAATAAGAAGAAACATATCACCCCTTCTTTTTACCATTGTAAAAATTTTAATTCTCTTAAAAAAAAAAAATGTACATACAGAATAGGTAAAAGTGTAATTAAAACAGTATACATAGCTCTATTTACACTGTAACTTTTGGCATTAAAATGGTTAATTTTTTAAGTACAATCTATCGCGTTAAGTCCATAAATACTTTTTTAACAGTTTAATAAGAATAGCTGTAATATTCGCGGGATAAAAAATGTATATTTGTACATATTTTTGACCTTAATAGTTATTAGTTAGTTATATCTAATTGACATTATGTATAGAAAATAAAGGATATGAATACAATAAATGGGTCACAATACTATAATGATTCTTAACACTTTCCTAGGCCTATAACACATGTTTGAAATAAATATTTAAAAAATTTTTACCACTTTTTTATAGCCAAAATTACAAAAGCTTTAATTCATGATTTGACGAGATGATCACTTTTTTAAGCGAGCATTAAGGAATTCCGAAGGTCTCCTGATTCTTCGTTTCTCCATCGAATACATCTGTAATTACGTGTCAAATCAAATAAATGAATAATCCAATAATTAGCTAATTACTTACATTTTTGGAATATTTTTAATATATTGCAATTCATTAGATTGATTTACACCATTTTCAGGTTTGCATTTCTCGTTCCAAACTTTTGTACTGCTTAACAACGTAGAATAACTCCTAGCTCTTAAAAGTTCTGGCCTTCTTACTTCCATTATTTCATTTTTAATTGACTTTCGTGAACGCTGTATTAAGTCTTTTCTTCGCTTAGTATATTCTTCGTCTTGTTTCCTGCAATTGTTGTGTGAAATTTAATTTTTATCATAAAATATAGTATGTATCAATTACTATTTATGTAAACATTACCTGAAAGCTTTAAGTAATGTAGAATCGTATTTACACGGTCCTCTTAAGTATACACTTGATTCTCTTGAGCTGTTTTCTAAAGATTTTTTCCTTCTGTATTCTTCTAACGCTTCTTGGACCTTCTCCAATCGCCTCTTTCTTCGATTATCATCCATTTCTCGCTTCAATTTTATTTGCAACTTTAATTGTTCCTCGTCCATCAAACGTTTCTGCTCCCTTTCTATCCTCCATTTTCTAATTAATTCTTTCTTGTCGCTATTATTCGAATCGGCGCTGTTACTTGACCTCATTGATCCCGTTCGCGACGCACTTGGATTTTTTACACGAGATATTTTACCTTCTTCATGATCCTTGGTTGGAAAGTTTTGTTTTTGTAGAGAATTTTCTACACTTTTCTCTGTTTCTTCGATACTCTGTATTTTTTCTAGCTCTTTTTGTCTACGCCACTCTTTAACCAATAATTTTTGTTTCTCCCGCAAGTTTTCATAATGTCTGTACCACGTTTCATGATTTATTATGATATCCGCCGATAAATCTGGACACTTCTTCTGAATAGCGTGAACTAATGCCGGAATATTTTCACATTTCTTTCGCATTCTTAAAAAGTACAGATGATCCTCCATACTCCAATTTTCTGTGTGACCTGTTTTTAATTCATTTAAAAATATAGTCGAACAATTTCTGAATACTTTAATTCTAAGTTCCATAGAAGAAGAACGTACGCGTTGTAATTTAAAGAACTTTTGTAACAACTACTGATTTCACAGTTATAATTACCTGTTTTTGCAATTAACGTATGAAAATCTTGCATTTCATTATACTCCTGCTTCCGTTTTTTATTTTCTATTGCACTTTGGTACAGAGATTCCAAATCTTTTTTAACGTTCTCGTATTTCTGTAACCGTGGCCCGAATTTTTGTAATTCAGTATCGAGCTCTGCTTTCTCTTCCATTAAATTCTGAACGGAACAAAGTTTCTTAAAGTCCTGCATTTTGTGCGAAAGTTTGATCAATTTTAGTTTGTACATAGCTACATCTAAACATAAATGCAAATAATTCTATATTCTTTTTGTAAAAAACGCTTTTCGCAATATCTTAATAAGATTAAAATAGTAAATTCGTGCTTACCTAGTTTCTTTATTTCTTCCTGGTTTTGCACTACGCATTTGACGTCCTCCATCTCGATAGTGATATCGTTCATATTTTTATGTATCATATTTAAAAAATTTTGTCTGTCCAACAAAGACATATATTTTTGTAATCCACATAGATTATTATTTATATAAAAATGTACATAGATTATTATTTATATAAAAATGTAGTTTTAAAAAAGTGTAAAAGGTATTTATTCTAGAATAAACGGAATTGTGACTTACAATTTTTAAGTTGAAAGTCCTGTTTTGATTTTTCAGAAGTACGAACCTTTTTGTAGCAAGTTCTCTGTGCTCGTGTAGAATATCCTTCAATAAATTCGCGTCTATTTTCATGTTGCTCATAGCAGACGTTAACCCTCTTTCGATAATACTCTCCTCTCGCTTCAATTTCAGCAACGGTTTGACGTATAGGCTCTTTTCAGAAGAAGATATCATCTTTCTCTGTGAAGGATTTCCTTCTGCAATCTTATCCTTCATGTTGATGGTCCTCGAAGTACTGAATTACTTATGAAAGAAGTTTAATTATAGTAGACAATTAGTTTCGGTAACCTTCTTCCGAAGAAACAATGCTTGGTATTGGACTTCATTCGATTTTTGTTGTCGACTGAAGTATAGCATGGGTTTCCATAGCGATTCACCAAAGTTTCACCCTATCGGTTCATCGCACCTGCCCAGTGCCAGTGGAAAGGAGAAAGTCACTTGTAGTGGTATATGCATAGATACATACACAACCAGCCTTCACAATTATGACTTCGCGTGTACCGTCAAACAGGCTTATAATTGTGCGATTAAGGCGTGGATTAAATAAGAAGCATACGAATTATAACAGTTTTTATAATGGGACAATTTACGTTTCAATTTGGGACACTTGTCATGGGGTCATTCCATGCGAAAACGGACACTTTTCGGAGTAACATGTTGAATTTTGTTCAAATTTGGGTATGTTGTAGTCTTTAAGGGTATATAGGCGTATCTCGAAGGATTTTTCAAAATATCAAAAAATGTCGATTTTACAGGTCTTTAAAGTTTGATTTTTCTTCAAAAAATGGCATCTGTGATCTTTCTTCGAAAAATTATAACAGTTGAACTAATAAACCGATTAAAATGAGCTTTGTGGTGCTTATAGTAGAGACTTTGGAGTATCTATTAAAAATTATTTCAGTTGAGACAATCATTTTTTTAATCATTTATTTTTCAATTGTTTTAAACAATTGTCATTTGTAACCGCAGGGGAATATTTAAAAATTTGAAAAAAATGAGCATATAGCCTTATTCGTCCCCTTCATGGTCAACTTTTTAAAAATATGGTCATTTTAATATTCATCACAGGAAAATTATTTGAATGTAACGCGGCGCGTCGAATAATAAGACTACCCTCATTTTTTTAAAATTTTTAAATATTCCCCTGCGATTACAAATGGCAATTGTTTAAAATAATTGCAAAACAAATGGTTAAAAAAATGATTGTCTCAACTGAAATAATTTTTAATAGATACTCCAAAGTCTCTACTATAGCACCACAAAGCTCATTTTAATCGGTTTATTTTAAGTGTTATAATTTTTCGAAGAAAGATCACAGATGGGTTATACAATTGATCTACCTGATTGATTTCAAAATCCGAAAAATTGTTCTTTTGGTTTGGAAGGAGTTAACTTTTGTGAAATTTACAACGAAGCATTTTTTATTCGATTTCGTGGTGTAAAGTAAAATATTGTTTCGAACACTTTATAAATTCAAGTAACGTTCATTTTTCTACTTGTAATAATTATATTCCATAAAATTATTCAATTTCTATTAATTCATTTGGTATTAGTGTTAGCATTAGCTTTAGCATTACCATTAGCATTAGCACTGGAATTGGTATTAGTATTAGTATTGGTATTGACTTTCAAATATAGTACTTTACCATGTAATTATATAATGTGGTTTTTTAGTTTTTGTCTTTACGTTAGTTACTTTTTTTATAATTAGTAAATAAATAAATAACTTAAATATTAAATAACTTATTTTTTATTCCCTGAACATAGAAGAAAACAATTCTTAAAAAGTCAATTTTGTTATACATATGTATACACATATCATCAAATGATATCATAAAAAAGATAATAGTAATAACAATAATAATGTGTACGATCCTCGCCGGGACTTGAACTCTGGCTGCTGTAGTGGGAGCCTAGAACTTTTAGTCTACTTTCAGTCTTTGTTATCAGTTTAGTCTGATTCGACAAATCATACTATAAAAACATATAGGAAGATTAAAAAAAAAATAAATTCAAAGATATAAGAAATTAAACATTCAATCGTCAAATATAGACACTGATACTTATTCTGATTCAGATAATAAGGTTTTATTATAGTTATAACTAATTTGGTAAAAAAATGTTTCAAACAAATGTTAGTTGGTATTTAGTTTACAACAAATTGCAATAGTAAATATTGATAAAAATTGGATAATTCGATAAGAAATCAAGGTCACCTCAGTTTTCTTAATAGAACTGTATATTTTTTTATGCAGCAATGTGTGGAGTTTTGCATTTTCTTTAAAAATGTCGAAAATTTATTAGTTCAGAAGATATCAGCCACATTGTGCAACGTTCAAACACCCCGAGACATTGCCGGACATCGTCAGACACCGTGGGACATCAGCGGACACCGCGAAACGCTGTCGGACATCATCAAACATCGCAAGACATTGCTACAAGGGCGGACCGTTAACTTTGGGAGCCCTGGATACTATTTTGGGGCTTATTCAATTAACCCAAATTACCCAAAGTTCGGGCTAACTGTAGCGACTTATTCGCCATTTTGTCGAAAAACTGTTTTTCTACCCTTTTTTTAGCAGATAAAATTGTAGACAACAGTGTCAAATTCAATAATGTTCAATACCAACGATTTAAACTTTATCTAGGTACGAACAAATTTTGTATAATTTATTTTTCCTGAAATTTTAAATTCAAGTTGTTTTTATTTTTATTCTTTTGACCGCGAAAAGGGGCCCTTTGATATCGTCGAATCCCGGTAGACGTCACCAGATACAAACGAAATTTTGCGAGTTTAACAGGGACCTAACAGTGACTGACTGTATGTAGATACTACAAGATTGGGAATACCTTCGGTCCAAGTGGGGTACAGATTTAGGGACCTGAGGACTACAAGGTAAGGTAGGGCTCTGTGCGCAGAAAACATAACTTGCTACATATTTATTTATATTCCCGTTTTTTTGCGCATAAGGCCCTATCTTACTCTGGGGTCCCCAAATCTGTGATCCGTTTAAAACAAAGGCAAGTCTTGTAATATCTGTAGTCACTAACTTCACTGAGGATACTTTGCCTTATCTTCTGTTGGTACATATTCCGAAAAATATCTTTTTTTTATTTCTAATCATACTCTTTATACTAGTCATACATGAAAATATAATGTTATTTATTTTAAGAAAATTTAAAAAAATTTTATTTTTAAATGAAAAATTAATTAAGTTTAATAAAATTGAAATTCTGAAGGATATCCCACACGATCATGCGGTTATTGATCTTATTAGTACTAAATCAATATCACAGTTAGTTTTCCATCTTGAAGAAGTAATAAAGACTTCGCATCACAATTTTTCTTTGTCTAGAATTATGATCCTAATGTTAAGAAAATTATTTTAAGATGAGAATTAGTAAGTTAAAATAATAAAGTTCCTGCTCCGTTGGTCGCCCAGGTGCAAAAACTTTGCGGTTTATTTTTTCAATATCAATTCTTCAAATCTCCATTTAAAATTTTTTCAATTGCTAACTTCAAATTCTTGAATCTCTAAGTTTTAACCTTCAACTTTTAAATTGTAACTCTTAAAATGTGTACAAGTTGAATTTTTCTTATAGCCAAGCTGAAATCTTCTAATCTCCAACTCGAAATCTTCAAGTATTCAATTTTAATTTTACAAATCTTCCACTTCAGACCTTCATACCTATAATTCCAACTTAAATTTTTCCAAAAATCTCCTATTTTTACGGCTCAAATGTTCAACTTCCATTTGAATCTCTAATCTCTACCCTCAAATGTAAATCTCGGAATCGATGGGGTTTATGATAGATACATAGTACTTTCAGTAATTCCTCAATAATTCTCATCAAACTGATCTAAAATCAATTTATGAATATTATATGTTATTTTATGGTTGTTCTCAAAAGCAGTTTTTTTCTTGTGCACAAATAGCAATAAAAAAGTTAGATGTAAACTTAATTCGATTGGATTGCATTTGTTTAAAATTTAAAAAGTTAATAATTACAACAAAATTTTGGATTATCATTGTTAAAATATCATTGTTAGAACTTTACCTGGGTAAATCAAAATTACCCGGGTATCTCACGAGTACCCGACACGTGTGATTGACAAATATGTATATGTATATCATGCCGAATTGAGCCGAATCGAATCGAAGTGAACTGAACTAAGCCGAACTGAGTCGAATGAGAGTCTTTCTGTCATTTTCATCTATTTTCGATTTATATTTTCGCTTCACACAAAACTGATTAAACTGGCAGCATTTATATTATAATTATTATTATTATTATTATTAACAAAAAAATGAACGTAAATAATAGAAAGATAAAGAACGAAGTTTTAGTTTAAAATTTTAATAATGTATATATACAGGATTAATTTTATTCTAAAATCTTTATTTTATTTTAAAATCCAGAAATACATATCGAAAAATGATCGACTCAATTCGGCACGAGATTCTTGTCTATCTGATGTTTTCTCGGGTGTCTCACTCGGTTCACTTGAAATCACGAGCTCTAATGTATAGTAAACGCCATGAACGGCCCTGCACTTCACATTCTTTATTATATGTACATATGTATGATGTATGTTTAACATATGTATTGTACATATGACATATGTTTAAATTAATTCTGTACTTGGAGTATTTAAAATAATGTAGTAATAATATAGGAATATGAAACATTCATATTATTCATATACTATTCATATTCATATGAACTATTTATACTCATGATTGATTTATATTTAGCAGAAGCATGTAAAAGATAATACGAAACAGTATGTGAAATACAAGATATTATTTACGGCTAATATCAATTTTATTCAAACTACCAATTAATTATGAGTAAAATGTTCGATAGTTTCAGCCATCTCACCCACAAATAGAATTATTGAAAGGTACTATCTACACAAAATTAATAAATTTGTATTAGCTTTTCCTGAGAGATTACGAATAAAATATTAAATTGTTAGGATGTAATCGAATTGGGATGCTGGCGCCACAATGGCTGCCAAGTGGTGACATCAAGCGGCGGCTCGAGGAAACGGTTTCCCTTCCTATTCTTTGACAGGGCAACGACTACAGTCGTGTTGCGGCAAAGCATTTATACGGGTGGACTGCAGCCAGGCGCTTCAGTCTCTGTTTGGGACCAGAGGCGTGAGCATGGGGTACGAGCGAAGCCCGCCAGGCGTGAACTCGTAAACGAGATTCTCAAAACAAAACATATCGTGACGCGACGCGACGAAGCCGCTGCATGTGATACATACGCCGCGCGATCAAAAGGGACCGCAAACCCATCGTGTCGAGCTTTTACCACCCTTCCGCGATTCGAAACGAAAGCTGTCCGTGTCCGCAAATGTACGACTCATCGATCGTGTGACACGAGAGTCCAAGTTGTCCGCGTTTCTATACGTTGCTCGATGCGAGGAGAAACGATATCGCGCACGACCGATCGACGCGATTTCGGGAATTAAATCGTTTCGTCGATGCGAGACTCGTCGCGTGTGCCTGCCAGGGATACTTGAAGAAAGATTTTTCTCGTGGTGACCGGGCTGAAGGGAGGTGAGTGTGAAAACGTATCGATTCATCCCGATAGCCGTTGCGGACTCTTCTTTGCCGCGTTTTTCACTGACATGACGTTTCGAAAGATTCGCACGCAGCTGTCAGTCGGTTCGGTTATCGTTACCTCGATTATTTACTCGAGTGACAATACGTGCGATTGTCTAAATATGAATGACTATATTCTTTAATTTTATGTAGTGTGAAATTTTGTACTTTATCGTTTATGATATATTGGAATACTTGAAAAATACATATTTCTTGAGGTTAGGTTATTTTTAAGTGACAATCGAATTTAGTATAAAATTTCTCATATCTGTTTCGGTCGGTTGTTGACAATGAACGAGTAAATTTAATTGTATTAATATAACAGTAATAATGATAACAATTCATATGTTTCATTCCGTTGAATTAATGTAAAATTTTTTATTACTCTAAGTGATTCAGGTTTTCATGAACTATTAGTGAAGTTTGAATTGCGTTGCGTGGTATGTTTACAGAAAGAAAATTCAACTGATATAGAAATGAGAATGTGTCAGTGATTACCGTAATTACGATAGATAATAGACTTCATCGAGTTGAAGAAAGGAATAACGCGTGGAAATCATTTTATCTTTTTCAATGCGCATAGACGGAAGATATGGTTATGATAATGCCACAAATGCTTTGAACCATTAATAAGTGTCACGAAATGAAGCAGTGATTCATAGATATTTTCCTTTCTGTGCGATTATCTGAGTAAATATTGTTCACAATATGATAGTGTCTATTTTGTGAATTAACAGTTAAAAGAACTCGTTAGTGATTGTTTTTGTTTTTAATTATCACCTCAAGAATGACGGTTTATTTATAGATTTATAGAGATTTATAGAGATTAATGAAGAGTAGCATACTTTGAAAGCACCCCGCACAGTTTATATGGGATTTTGGCTACCGGTTAAATTGGCCGATTTTCACCTATATTATAGATTATGATGTCCTCTACAAGAAATGTATAGGAACTTAGGGTCGCTGATAAAGGGTTAGTGATATATGTACAGCCATCTAAAGTACTGTATATCGCTGGTAAGTTAACAGTCTGAAGATAAGCGGGTCTAATCGGTCGAAGTGAAACAAGCCAGCCTACTGGGGACAGGATTAAGCAAACTGATCATGTTGGCACTCGGAGATGGGCAAAATTTTATCTAAATAAAAATTTTAATGTTCGAATAATAGATGAAAAATTGTATTCGTGATTCGGCGAATAAAGATAACACAAATTATTTTTATTCGATAAGTAACGAATAAATGAATTTATTCGATGAATAAAGATATTTTTTTTATTCATATAAAGCACTTAAAATATTATCGAACTAAAGGTGTGTCGAACCAAGCGCTGCGTTTTTATGAAAAATTGCACTTTTTGTTATCTTACCTTAAATTTTTGAAATGTACGAATATTTTCAGCCGTTGATCATGTACCAGTAGACGCGCGTGCTGCTTGATACGTTTCTTCCAAACGTTTACATTGTAGTTTTAAGGATTTAGCCCAAAGGAACGTGGTCTCGCTTCCCTTGAAGTTTGGGCCTTGGAAATTATTCGAACTTCGAATAACCGTTGGAATAAAGATACATATACAGATGAAACATTTTTTCGACGCTACGAATAAAACTCTCTTCGAATAACAAAAAAAGTATCATTATTCGTCGAATAAATTCATTTATTCGTTGCTCATCGGATAAAGATAAATCGGTTATTCGAACCTTCGAATAACGAATAAAGATAAATCATCTTTTATTCGTATAGTCATTTAAATAATTTTTTATCTAGATAATGCCCATCTCTATGGAACATGTTCGCATGTAGTCAGTGTTTTGTGGTACCTAGGATATGCAAAACATCAAAACAATGTATGTTATCCTTCTTTTGCGTTGTTAAGTTCTATGCTAGATTCTGCATGCAAGCTATGATAATACATCCAAATAAAACTTCATGTATGTATAGAAAATTAATACGTCAAGTCTTATATAGTTTTATTTAGATAAACTAAAATCCATTGTCCTACATACTGTATACCGCTGGTAAGTTGGCAGTTGGGATGGCATGGGGGCAAGGTGTGCAAACTGCTTGCCCTGCCTATCCTCACTTAGAATAAGTAAATGTACTGACATAATAAGTAGATGTGTGTGAGATGGGATCAAGTACCTTGAAAGTACGTTCGAATCTGGCTGTATAGTTTCGAACAGTTCGCAAGTAAAAACAAAATCAAGACTTGTAAGTAGACTCGAATCCAAACAAGAGAGGCTCGAATCCTTTATAAGTACTTTGACAAATGCAAGCTGTACTTTCAAGTACAATCATATGTATATATACAATATACATATATAGATAAACAAATGCACGTCAAATATCGCGCGTTTTCTTTATGCGAATCCGATAGGGAGAGCGAGCTGCGCGGTGGTTGTCTTGCCGTGCCTACTGAGTTTCGAATCCTACTTTTAAGAGATTCGATTCTTTCAAATGTCAAAGTACTCATAAGTGTATTATCGAAACCTATAGGTACTCATTCTAGTGCCTTAGGTCCAGTACTGTTTCTATTATACACATCCGACGTACTAACTACACCTAACACCACAATAGGAACATTTGCCGACGATACAGCCATATTCGCAAGCCACGAAAACCCAAACACTGTATCCTTTTACCTACAAGATCACCTAAACTTACTCCAAGACTGGATTACCAAGTGGAATATTAAAATCAATGAGACTAAGTCTACTCACATAACCTTTTCCTTAAAGAAAGGACAATGTCCTCCACTATTCATAAACAGCATAAAAATACTAGAATCATCATCAGTACGGTATCTGGGTCTTCTTTTCAACAATACACTCAACTGAAAGGAACACATAGCAGCAAAAAAGACGCAAATTGACCTAAAATGTAAAAATATCTATCTGCCTGTGTGACCCGTTTGCTTAATCGTATCCTCAGTAGGCTGGCTTATCTTCCGAGTGTTAACTTATCAGCGATATATAGTAATTTGGATGATTGTACATCACTAATCCTTTATCAGCGACCCTAAGTTTCTATACATTTTTTGTAGAGGACATCATAATCTATAATATAGGTGACAACAGCCAATTTAGTCGGTAGCCAAAATCTTATATGAACTATGCGGGATCCTTTATTCTTAGGATTTAGTATATTTCAATTTCAATTTCAATTGCAATTCATTGACCAGAAATATTTACGAAGTAAATTCGAAAAAGGTAAATTGCATTACCTGTACATGGATCTAAATTTGATACTTGATAACTAGAACTTACATACTATGATATAATATCAAATAAAAAAAAAAAAAAAAAAAAAACAAAAACTATAAAAAGAAATACGGGATTACTACGATATTAGACCTGCAAACGTAGATTTTATGTGCCCAAGCAGTTTTTTTTTACATTTTAACCGTTTATCCCTCGTTTGTTATGTTCTATGCTTAGTTTAACTGTTTTTTCTATTTCATGCCTCATTAAATGTTGGATCTAATTCAATTTTTTAATTTTCTTATAACTGCTGTATTATTATTGCAATGCAGTTTTTTTAAATCATTCGACAGCGAGTTAAATAATTTCCTGCTACTACGTAGCTGCTTTTATTGCTTACTTTACTTCTTTTTGGCGGAGTTATACACTATTTTTTGTGATTGTAGGAATTTGCTGTTTTAATGGATATTAAATAATAATTTTAATAAAACTTTGCGATTCAATTAGAGCAATCAGTGACAAAAGGTAAATTAGAATATTTTACAGTTTTTTGGAAATGTATGAAAATTTTTTATTTTTGCAATTGTTATAAAATTATAGCTGTGTTAGGCTAAGGTTAAGTTGTTGATTCAATTAGTCGAATTTTTCAGTCCACTTTATTTTTCGCATGTAAATATTCAATCAACAAAATAGAACGTAGTAAAAGAATGTCTTTTGTTCTTGTGCGACATTTATTTGTTGTTAATCGGTTTTAGTGAGTCATTTGTTATGGTTGTATCTTATCATTTGCTGTCGAAGCTTCTGGTAGATAATACAAAAGTATAAAGATATTGTTTGTACATTACGCTTCCGAGTGCTATTTATTCTTCTAATGCAGGAGATTATTGAACATTGAAAATTAAAAAAAATTGTAATGAAAAGTTCTTGAGCTCCAAATAATCTTAACAGTACTCTTTTATTTCGAATTATATGAATTATTCTCAGTAAAGTGTTTTATAATTTGTTTATTTACTAGTTTCATTTTCTATGAGAGTATTGGAAAAATGTTAAAAATAGGTAATAGCTCTTTAAAAATTTTTGAAAAAAGTAACTCAAGATATTTTGAATAGTAACTATATGTACATGTTATCAATATACTCTATTAGTTTCAGATTTATGTAAAAGTATGAATGAAAGAATGATATTCTACTTGAATAGATTAAATTTTGAAAATAGTATTTAAAATTAGCATATTTTTCAAATATCATTAAAGAGAGTGTTATTTTACTTTGAATTTTTTTTTTTTTTATTTTCAGTTTCTTCCTGAGTCAAATATTTTTATCCATTTATCAAACAAATTTTTTATTTTAATAACATTATATATGAATAATTAATATTTATTATTCATTAATATAAATTAATAAATATTCACGTTGAATGTCCTTTGAAAGTGAATATGGATAAAGAAAAGAAATCATAATGCAAAAAGTGCTAAATGTATAATATTTAATAATTGTAGTTTTTTAATACGCATAGGTAATATTTTATTAGATTTAGTATTATTTCGTTAGAGATAACTTTTTTATATCATATACTATATAATTATTGCAAAATAAAAATGTATAATAGAATTATTTATAAAATATAGATGAGGTAGAATTCTATTCTTTATTTCAGTAAGAAAAATTAGGGAGAATTTGGTAGTTTCGGTAGACTGATCATGTATCCACAGTATTCGCACTAATTATTCTGAGGTATAAATTCAATAAATTGATTCTGAGCAAAACATTTTGTTAGTCAAAATGCGAGAATAATATCTAAATTGTTGCATTATACTATATAATTCTCGTCTAATACTATTTCTTTCTTCGTTCTATTTTCACCATTAGGCAATACTTGAGGTACAGTGACTCATAGGTTTGTTCACAGGTATTCCAAATATTAATTAACTAAGAAATCCACAGTATTAGGTATATTTGATCAATTTATGTTGTTTCAGCTTTCACATTTAATTGTTTCTCAGTTTCCATAATTTTTATAGTGCAAGGGCAAAATAACTTTTTTAGAATTTAGACAAAACATACTCTTTGTAAACAAATTTGTAAGTCACTGTATATATGCATTTAAGGTACCAACTGAAACCATTTTATTTTATGCTACAAGTTATTAAAACAAACATTGTTCACAATTTCTCATAAATAAATTATTACTTTCCGAATATTTCAAATATTCGGATTCTTCGTTATTCTCTTGTAGGTACACAGTACACATATATAATTAATCATTTCAATAGTTATTACAAGGATGTTATAAAAAATAGTTTCCGTCGGGCGAAACTTATGCAATTGCCAATAAGAGAAGCATAAAGTAGCACATTAATTACTATGCTGATTTATTTCAACAGTTTACAGTATTTACGACATCAGGAAATGGACTAGCATTATGCAAGGTGTATAGTGTATAGTCAATATGATTTCACGGAATTATATTTAAAATAAATTGTATTAGGCGTAGAAATGAGTTCATTCCGACGACTTTCTTCACACAATTAGTATAGTAATTTAATTCTAGATAATATCAAAACTGTTTTGCCAGAAAAATAGCGTGATCATGTATAATAATGATGGCGAATATTTTAATGATTGAGGTATTATATCTTTTTCATAATAGAACCTTTATTTTACTCAAAAATCGGAAAGAATTCATTTCTACACCTAATATATATAATTTGGAGTGCAAAAATCTTTGGCTAAAAAAATGTATCATGTTTAATTTAATTTATCAGTCATTAGATTCCTATTGTATTTCCTTTCCTATAATTTTTTTTTTACTTAGCATGTTGGTTTACTTAAATTTCATATTACTCCTCTGATTTGAAATCATTTTTGAAATTGATATTCCTTAAATTTCGCCCCGCTTAGCTTTGATTACTTGTCGTTCGACGGGGGAAGCAAATGAAACTTTCCCAACCCTATACAAATATTCTAGCCAGTATTGTTCATGCTCAGTTACTTGCCTACTAGTTTTCTTAACCTCCTCATTTGCATTCCCGGAACCTGTGTATCAAGATATAATATGCAAATGTCCCCTCTCTCCGCCTCTTTCTCTATCTATCTCCGTGACTATCTACCCATCTGGCGCCTCCTTTCTTCTTATTATCGCTATTTATTATAATTCTCGCTCTCCGTTTCCATCAATCTCATCCGCTTTCTCTATTGTGGGCTCGTAATCCGACGAGAAAATTCTCGGCTATTGTGTTATTTAACCTCAAACAAGTTAGTTAACCCTTAATGAACTTTTGCTATTATCGTGTTATTATTACTTGAAATAATTCAAGTCCTTATTACTCATACACGTTTATCGAATTCCAATACCGAATGCAATATACTCTTGTTAAAAGTAAATTTAATCTTATCTTCATCCCTAACATTTTTCAAAAGTTATTTCCTCAATTTTTATTGTTCATGTTGTTGATTAGACAGACCTAAATAGAAGCTTATAATTTTATCGTAATTATTATTTTATCGTTTATTATTTTATCGTAAACTATTTTTAAATCGTAGCTCAAGTTTTACCTAAAATTCTGCTGTATTCTTAAAAAGTCATGCTACTCTAGCGCCCGGAAAAAGCAGTTCAATTTTGAGAATTTTTTTATCAAATATAGTGGAAGTAATACAAAATCTATTTCACGACCTTTATTATACTACATACTTGAAGTATGATAAATTACACGCGTTTGTTAATACAAAATTGCGGTGCTACAGCTCTGCCAATGACGAGAAAGAAATTTCCACGGCCTGATAAATTTCTCCTCCAATTTTTGATCTGGAAGAAAAAACAATAAACTGAGTTCTACATAAGATTAGCTTAGAAAGTACATATGGATTTTGCGTTTCATTATAAACTTTTTTGTTATAACCAATTTTTCCCACGTAATTTTTCATCTAAATATGAAACATTTTTTCAATAATGCACCATTCTTACAGAAAATTATATTATTCAGTTTCCGTAAGTAGTTCTCAAGCTAATCTTATGTAGAACTCAAAACTTTGTTACTTTTTCCTCGAGGTCCAAAATTGGAGGAGAAATCTTTCCGGCTATGAAAATTTCTTTCACGTCATTCGCGGATTTGTAGCCCTGCAATTTTGTATTAACATTTTTCATAAATTGTAACCACACTTCAAGTATGTATAATAAATGCCACAAAATAGATTTTGCATTCCACTCACTATATTCACTAAAAATTTCTCAAAATTGGGCTGCTCTTTTCGGGCGCTATGGAGTGGCATTAATCTACGTTCTATTGCACAACTTGGTCAGTGATGCCAGGGCACATGGTTATATTTTGTAACGAATAAGTACAGTGAATTCTCGATAAAAGCGACCTCGATAGTAGCGACCATTCGTTACAAGCGGCATTCGATATAAGCCACTTCGGTTCCAATGATTCGTTATAAGCCACTGTTATGTCATAGGATCACTAAGCATATAACACACAGAGAAGTAAAATACTAAAAAAACCTACTTATCACCACATAATCTGTGGCTTTCACACTCTCAGCCTTATATCTACTCTACTCCAACAATTGATCTATCTCTATCTCATTTATCGGTATAAACGACCTTTTCCTTTCTATGAGTGACTTTTTGAAAAAATCGGTTTAGCTTATGTCGCTTATAACGAAAATTCACTGTACTCTAAATTTATCTCTAGTAAGTCTAAGTTTTTACTGGTAGCACTCTCAGTGGCCTCAAAAACATACATCTTGCTGCACTAGAATTTTTCTGAACTTTGTTGAACTTTTCCCTAAAGTTAGTAGGAATATTATAATTGTTATTCCATAAGTGTTTCATGCATCTCGATTTTTTTCGCAGTTTTATGAAAAGTGTTCCAGTAAGGGGGTCGTAATTTAGCGTTCTAGAATCGAAGGGAGAGTCTCGCGCGAGAAGAAGCGCAAGGTTTTTCGAAACGGCGGGCACGGTCGCCGATTATCACAAAAGCGCATCGGTGGAAGTGTATCTGAGCGCATCGAACGTATCCGCCGAGTATCTAGCGTTTCCAGCTCGCTCTAATCTCATCGCGATCGCGTGCGGCTGCCTCCTCTCCTTTGTCTTCGTCCCGTCTAATCTTGATCGTCTTCGCGCCGGCTTCAAGTAACTTTGCATTCGCAATTCAATCGTCTCGGGTTTATCACCGCCGATGGATCGATGCACGTGATGCTGGCGAGCAATCAGACACTTGCAGCGTTATGCAAAGGGAGATTTCGAATTGATACCTCCCTCTGTTTTGTTCCTTTTTGCCTCGTGCTGTTTGGACGTTTCTCACATTTCTTTCACCCTGAGTCGGTAACAGAACAGACCCGTTTACTAAGGGTGTGCGAGTACTCAATTTATGCGAGTCGAGTAGTGATCGGTTCGTTGAACCAAGTCGAACATCCGAATTTTTTAATCTACTTGAAACAGACAAATTATATTATAATTATAAATATTGTATAATTTTCAACTTGAATGTCCTCAACTTCTTGAGTTCGTTAATCTTTAAGTGCCAAAAGATTTCTAAGAAAGTCTCCGACTTTTCTTCCGTCGAACTATACGTCCAAATTGTCTCATTTAGACACAGTTAATCGTACGTAAACCAATGCATTTGCTGGTGAATCGGATATGTTTGGTGATTCTATTAATTCTATTTTCTAACTTAAATCTATTTATAATTTACAAGATTTTATAATTTATTTTCTTTCTTTCTATTATTTTTGGTTTATGTATTTTGTTTTCGGTTATTATGTCCTGTATGAATGCACGGCCATTCATTTTCCTTGCACACTAATAGGAATTCCTTCCTGTAATTATAAATAACAGTTCGAATATTTAAGTCCTTGGAAGATTTTGAAACGCATGAAGATGAATATTTTTTTTTCTCAAATATTTGCGAGTAAGTCAAAGATCTGTTCATATATATATTGGAGTGATTTGAAAATCTTCTAGGTGAAAATTCTTCTTGACGTATCTGGAATTCTTACGAAAGCTCGAATATCCAAGTCGTTTGAATTTTTCAAGTAGCTTGTATTTTTTTCGGATATAATTTGTAGATTTCAGGTAGCTCGAAAAAGTTGAACGTTCGACTCGATTCTTTTTACTTATTCTTTTGTCCTTGTATAGCTGACAATTATCCAATTTAATATTTGTAATATAAAACGCTAATACTTAATAGAAAATTATTAGATCATGATTCAAGATATATTCGAAGTCCTATATGTAAAATTTTATTTCATCAGTTAAGAGCTAAATAAAACAAAATAGAGTACGATTAATGAAAGTATACTTGACGTTCTCATATAAATGTAGTGGCAGTAATAGAACCTACAATTGGTCTCTTTAATTTATTCTAAAATTGCCATTTGTTATACTGCCAATGCAGTTTAGTGAAGCGCAACATATAGGGTCATCCACGTATCTCGGAACCCGAGCCCATTTATAATCATGTATACGAGTTCCGAGATACGTGGATTACCCTGTATATTTTGGCTGATTGTGTCACAGTATCCCCATGGGAAGAGGGTTCACCCTCGGAGCCAGGAAACCGTGAAATACAATGTGATAGCGGAAAACAAGTAAATAGTAAAGGATTTGAACATTTTTAGTTGACAAAATGTTAAACTAATCAATAACATGACAGTATAAGCAATTGAAAACAGTCAAATTAACATTGAATATCCTTGTTTTCATATTCTAATAGAGATTAAACGTATTAAATTTACCTACTTATTCATAGAGATCGTAATCATAAAATTATTTATATGCATTCCTAAATAGTTTGTGTTTAATTCAACTCATTGTTAAAATCGAATCAATGGAAAAAGTTTAAACAGCATTTCTTAAATACAATGGAAAATGTGGTTAATTATATTTTTGCTTATAAAAGCGTGGTTCTACTCATTATAAAATTTGAATTGTTATTGTAATTTAATATTAATATGACATTAGACATATCTGTTAATGATAATCTCAAAATTCGTTATTGCGGTTATTTATGTAATATTGTATATCTAAGATTATTCTTAGGATCGTCAAAATTCTTAAAGATTTTATTGGTTCTAATTGGATAGTATTCATGTTAAAACACTTAAAAATTAAATGCTTTTACAATGAATTTAATTCAATCTTTTTAACTTAAAAATTTTACGCGAAATAAATTAAAACAGATAGTAAAACGTTTTCCCTATAACTTTTTATTTTTTCGTTGACAATAATAGTATAGATTTCAGTTTTAAAATAAAATGTGTCAAATGAATAGAGACTTAAAGTGAGATACGCGACCTGTTTGAAATTTTGCTTAATATGAAAGTAAAATAGAAAAGGGTGGCAAAGGCTTGTTAGCTTAGGTGCACTAACTCTCCAAATCCGCCTCTGTTGCCATGTATAGAAACTTTACTGTATTTTGACAAAGAAAATTTAATGCAGACGATGGAAACTTAGATATATTAATACAGGTTGAAGATATATTACTACAGGTTTTAAGGAGTTTAAAATACATAATTATCTATCCGGGGAGTGAAGGGAATGTTATAAAAAATGCGCGTAAACTTTAAAACATCGCCGTTTATTAATTTCTCTAAACTGATGTATTTTGTTGTTGCCTTCTTCGGATAATAAATCGAATGTAAAACTGGTGTACGCATTCTTGGTTACTGGTCCCACGTAAGAACAATTTTATAATTGCGTTGGATATACTCAACACCAATCTACCATCAACCTACTCGCTGATTCTTTACATGACTATTTCGTTGATGGATCATTATCAAAAGAAGATATCGACGAAATGCATTAATTAGATGAATTTCACAGATTGTGACATTTTTAAGTTTGCGCGCTTTTGTGCAACTTTGCCTTCACTCCCCGGATAAACAATTATTTGTTTTGGACTCTTTGAAACCTATAGAAATATATTCTGTAAAAATTTCTCGTCGGCAGTTAGGTCCGAAATTGACATTGTCCAAGTCCTCAAGTGAAATTTTCGTGAAATCCATTCGATAGGCAGCGCATGATTCGCGGTTTTCGATTGAAATGCGTCGAAATTGATCAGTAGAGGGGGTAGGTTTGTCGCGTGGAGTGCGAACGGACGGGTGTCGGACGCGCTGGCGTCCCGCGGAGCACGCTACGGTTAAAAGTGAATGGAGAACCAGCTCATTCACAAAGATTTTCTCTCGGGGAGCTGGCGGTCGGGCGCCGTGCACGCGCGCACCTGGACGGATCCGTGCGCACGCACGCGCGGCTGCGCAATCGCGACAAATCGACACGAGGCGAGCGCGCGAACGCGCACGCGTCCACTTTGGAAATTCCTCGCGTGCCCGAGCCGTCTGGCCCTCTGCTCCCCTCGCGACGACTATTTTCGGTACGACTCCGTTCCCGCCACTGTTATTTGTCACGGGTGGATTCTTCGCCGACGTTTTCTTTTATTTTCGAGGGGGTAGGGGTCGACTGCGGCATTAGAACCTGATGTTGACGCTGTTCGAAATAGACGATTTTTAGATTTCGATGAAGCGATATTTTCTTTTCTTCTTATCTGATGTTTACAATCGCAGCGACAGTATTTAACGAACAGTACATCGTACTTTCTGATGTTGTCGCTGGTTTTAACTTTTGTACACAATGTAATTGTGCTTTTCTGATATGATTAGTTCAGATAGATGATAGATGTCTGTTATTTAGTATTTGTGTCGTATCGCACCTCAACTTGAATCGCACTTCACTAATTTTTTTTTATCGTTGATAGATATGAATGATATTTGAGTACAGAGAGAAAAACTGGCTTTTAAATTGCTACATTTTTAGATGATTAATGTTTTATTTATTACTTGTTGCATAAAAATTTCTGAACATTTCATTTCACAGTACGAATTTACTAATAATAGATTTGAAAAAAAAAGTTAGGAAAGCTACGCTTTTAAAGAAGCTGTGATTTAAGAAAATAACAACTATAATATATTTGTAAAATAGATATTTATGAAAGAAAATGCTAATAATTAGTATAATGTTATTAAATCATAATTCAAGTCTTACGTGGAGTCCCACTGTATTCTTATACTTAGTGCAGTAATTAACTGAAACACTAGATAATTAAGAATGAGGATAATTGTGATTCGGATAATCGACGTTCTACTGTACTATGTATTCTAATAATATTCAATATCACCTTGCAAAAATTGTAATGCCAAATAGAAAATATAACAAAATATATCCCTTCAACAATATAACGAGATTCAGGTTCAAAAATTCAATATTTTTATAAACAAAAAGCACAATGTTTCAAAAATATATTCCTGTGTTTTTCTCAGTCTCGTTTTTCTTTCGTTTGGCGTTCCGGATAATTGATAAACTAATTAATTAATTAACTTGGAGTAGAGTTTAAAACCCAAATTTGTACTTAGAATATTTTTTTTCCAATATGAAGTAAACTTATCTAGGAAAAGAAGTTCATTTTTCTCTCATACTCTATAGACTTTGCAATTTACTATTTTCTTTTTCTTTAAATTGGGTTTGATTCCCGTAGAAACTATAAAATTTCAAGAGAAAATTTTAGTCTATAATCGGATAATTATAATATGTATTAAAAACAATAGAATTTACAAGATTCTATATTAATTAAAAAATAATGTAAGTGGTGTCTCCTTGTTTCCCAAAAAAGTTTTAGCCAATATTAATAATAATAAATAAAAAATAAATAAGTAAGTAAATATGAGTTACGTTTAGAACTATTATACGACAATTCTCCTTAAGATTTCGGCTCTTAATCTTTATAAGCATATCGATCAAAATATTAAAAATTATAAATTTTTCTATTTCAAGTATGTTTCTGGCTGTTATTATCAGTGATAGATGGTTGATTGACAGTAGCAAGTTACAAGTCGCAAAGTTATTTGTGTGTGTCTTTTATTATTGTTATTACAACGTATTAGCTACGATTAGAGTCTGTTTGAGTTTCGATATTAGAAATTGAAAATAGGTTTTTACAAAGAACCTGCTTCATACGTTCTCTATTGATTGATTGAAATAGGATACGAAGTTTTCGCCTTTTTCTTTTGAAAAATTCTTTGGAATATTAATTCCAGAGGTGGATAGAAAGGTGTCCAACGGCCTCAAGACGCCGACAAAAATCTAAGCGAAATGTTAAAATATTCATCGACAAGATAAGCGCACGCGCGTACGGCGAACTGGATGATTGATCGGCTGCTGGTCGTAAACAAATATAAATTCAGAAGTTATGCGAAATGAGTTTGCGCTCTATTAATATGCGCGAACATTTATTTTTACGATGACAGGGCCACTGGAAGCATTTCATCTATAAATAATTCACGATTTGTACGATAAACACGGAGAAGGAAATCACATAAAAATAAACCGTATCTATTCTGATTATTTAGTTCTCTCATTTACTTAATAATAATTATCTTGCCTTAATAAGCTGGGAAGAATTGGAGAATAGTGTTCAACGGAGATAATTCTATTACCTATTATTTAAGCTTGTTGATCATTATTTTTAAAAGAAATTTTTAACAAGTACTTCAGTCTCATAAATTCTGTAGTTTCAGTATAATTACAGCTCAAATACCCGTTATTATACTTTATTTTTCCTTCCTGTTGCGCGGAGAACAGTTTAAGAAACCTAGCAACATATTTGTTCTACAAAAATCTGGTTTAACTTCCACTCGGCAAGCGTGATTTTTCGAGATACGTAAACAATCGTAGCAACACAGAAACTCGTGCAAACCTGAAATCAGACACTTCATCGAATTAAGCGCCATTCCAAGCAGTGATTCCGGGTCCGTGCTACTAATAGAGCCATTAAGATTGAAATTACGATTCGAAATGTCCGATCGCGACCGCTTGTCGTATTCTCCCTTCTTGGTCGCCTTGAATTTACGCGGTTCTCTCAATGAAAGTAGACTCTCCGAGTTACCGACTCAATCGATAAGGATCTGCCTTGCTTGGTCGTTAAGAATAAGGACAACTTTGCATAATCCGATGCACGTGATCGTGCTCGGAAATTCGCGTTTCGCCGTTTTAGCGCACCTACACGCACGCGTTTGCGCTTGCGCGGACGCGACTGCGCAATTGCACGCAAGCACCTCTAAACTTAACGATGCTGGAAACTGGAGATGATTACGTAAAAGGATTAAGCTATTTTTAGTGGAGGAAAAATGGGATAGATGAAAAGGTTTGCTAGGATCGCTTGAAATATGAGTAATGGCATGAAATGCAAATTGTTTGGTGTTGGGCAATGTGGTAATAATCAACTCAATATTCAGAACAAGTTATTGTCTTTGTGAGATTAAATTCTGGTCTGAGAGTTTGAATTTTAAAACAATATTACTATATTGATGCAGAAGTAATCGGAATATTAGACTTTAGTTAAGATATATCAATAATTTCAGTTACTATTTAATTATATGGATAGCTACACTCTTTTCTTTTTAATCACTTTAGGAAATTGTTTTAATAGTTTAAAAAATTGTTGCCTGAAAAGCCTTGGTAGAGAGGGATTATAAAGGCAAAATGTTTACAATTAGAGGAACATTATCATTTATTGGCTACTATGTCATCTAGTATCACGCGTGCGAATAAGAAATTAGGATACACTTCCCTTAAATTAAAACACATTTGAATCTAACCATAGAGAAAAATGAGCGAAGTTAGATCTCTTTGTTGATTTTTCTTGTAGAACTTGTTTTACATTAATGTTAAAATTAATTTTACAGAGGCAAACTGTTCTCCGATGAGATACTTAAAAATTTATGTAAAAAATAAATTTTGTACATTTTCGTATTTAGAAAGGAGTCTCAAAATAAATATTTGTTTACGTAAAAGACTAAAATAGACCTTGATTGTGCAGTAAAATGGTTGATTTAAACACAGGCATATATTAGTGCATAAAATGCTTAAAATATCAGGTATAATAATAAGCATAAATTTCAAAACTTGTCGGTCTATTTGTAATTATTAGGTGGAATTTTCAGTGCACATTAAAGTGAGTTATGTAAAACTATAAATTGTCCATCCGTTTTATTATTAAATTGAAGAGTTCGTAGTACGTATTGATCCGAAACAGTTAAAAACCATTGTACAGACTCTTAATTCTGCTCTATTTTCACCAGTTACAAGTAAGAAATGAAGACTTTTTAGTCTAGAAGTATAATTATATACATATATTGGGCGAGAAACGCGTTGAAACAGCTTCACAAATCAGAAACATGAAAATCAACGCGTTATTCAATAATATTAAAAGATTGACTATCATTCCATTATCACTGTTCCATTATTATTTCATTCTTTCGTGCAATTATCCTGAAATAGTTATCCCACTCACTGCTTCACAACATTTCGACGTTGGTAATTTTTCTCCCCCTCGAAGAATTTTATAAGTTTGCATATTTTTCGAAAAGGTTGTACATACCTTATATGTAAAGTATTGGAGCAAACTGCAAGGATGCAGCAACTAAATAGCATACGTTGTGGAGAAGCAGCCACTTGATAACATCGAGTACTAAATATTTGCCGACTTTTATGCCTCAACTTGTCTCCCCTTGTCTCAAGAAAACCTTGACAAATCCCTAAAAACAAATAAATAAATAAACACACGCAAGAGTTTAATACACGAAAGTATAAGATAAAGGAGCACTTGGGCAAGACCAATCAATTTTCTTCGGCACCGAAGGGAAACGTCGATTCTGCGCGATGACAAACGAGTCCAGAAATGTTCAGGACGTTATCATGGTCTTTCGATAAGGAGCACAGATACCGCGTGTTCTCGCTTATGGCATTATAATGCAGGCATTTCGACGTACATACCCAATAGGTCGGTGTGTCCGTGTGCGCCGGTGCATTTACATTCGCGGCGCATGCCGGCGACGTACGGTCGAAACAGGTTCATTTTCTCTGTTCGTCTCGAATGAATGAAATCGTTAAGCGTTACGACATACGAGGGGTGGGAAACTTTATTGGGTTCCGTCTCTGTGCTCGGGCATAATTATATGCGTGCCTCGCCTCCTCCCTTCTCGCTGGATCCGTGCACGCGGGAGCGGGTTTCGCAGATAAGCCGCACGAAATATCGAATTTCTTGGGAAATCGCGAGTGTCGGTCGCTCGCGCGTCGCGCATAAATCGGCCGTATTACCTATCGCGAATTCTGGAGGGGAAGGGATTTTAACGTGACACCAAGGCAGCGTGCTGGGAGCGATGGTTGATAAGTAAGAGATCGCCGGAGTTTTGAAGGCCGAGAACGCGAAATTCATTCGCAAGGGAAGTTTGTTGCGCGATATATTTAAACACACAGCGAATTCTTCTGTTTTTATTGTATTGAGAGATACGAACACTAGGTCTGTTTTCTGCTCCTGTACTGAATGCACTAGTTCAGAACTCATTTATCGTTATCTTCATCTATATCACAAAATGGAACGAGATAGCAAGTGGTTCTGCAACTAGTTCAGAAAGTACAGGCACAGAAAACAAACCTATTTATAATCAGTAGATTTCTGATGTTCATGCATTTATGGCGATTTCAAATTTGCCAAAATGTATAAGGATTTGCATAGATACAAAAGTACATGAAATATTGAAAATGAAATACATTTTATAATATTTGGAGGATAGAAGATGCTTGTATTTAAGTCGCTTTCCTTTTTCCATAAACATCCGCAGTCTAATAATCAGTTATCAAACTCTAAGGCCATCTTGAAAACTTTAAAATCCATATGAAAATATAAATATTTCTACTATTTCACATTGAATGGTTTAATACTGTTAATACGTGTACTCTTTTATTCTTGCAGTTTTAACGTGTTATAAATTGATAATATGTTTTCACATCATTATAATTTTATATTTTTAGGAACGAAGTGGAGACATTTTAATTCATTTATTATAATTAGATTGCGGATTTGTGTGCATTTATGATAAATATAACTGTACAAAAATCTACAAGACTGTTCACAGGTACCGAAATTTAAAAAATATAAAAAATATAACTAATATTATAGTATTTAAAATATAAAAAATACACTTATTCAAGTTCTAATTATTTATTTCTACCAGTAAAGAGTTGAATTTGCATAACTATCCATAACTCTGTGTAAACTTTTTATATAATATTTTGTCGTAACTGTTGATGAAGTGAGTTAGTGAATCCTGATATTGTTCACGAAAAATTGTTTTAAATGTAAAAACAAATTAAAAATGATTGAAGAAGCAAGTAATTAGGGTGTATTACACTTAATGAATTCAAATAATGATGATGATATAGATTTCATAATAGAGTTTTAAAAAAAAGTAAGAATTTGATTGGATTGAATTTGAATTTGAACTCCTTGCCCTATACAAACATGATACTCGTTATATGCATCATGTGCCGAATATTGGAATAAACGTTTAGATTATTAAATGTGAAGAAAAAAAAGAAAATTGAAGAGTTTTCGATAATGGCAAATATTACATTATTTTATAATTTTATCTAATCAATAATTAGATATTTTATGATTTCATCTCCTATTTAAAATAATTCATACATCTATAGCTTAAAAAAATTAGTAAGATAAGGGGGTTAACTGAAATACTTATTATGTTGTGTATAAAAATTCTAAAAATATAAATGTTGCCCTAGTTGATACACAATTAAATGTCCCCATTTGGGGATTTTGGAATTTTACGTACACCACTCGGCGCCAAAAATATAGTTGGTACGCCTGACAGTTTAGCTAAATTAAAAAAAAAAACAAATTTGGCAGTTAATGGGTTAATTACTTTATTATATCTGTAATCATTTTACTGATCCAATGAATCTTTCTTCTAACCGTAATAGATTCGTTTCCGAAGAGGTTAAACTCTTCTCGCAACCTTGATTCACGAGGTCTCGCGTTACCACCGAGCAAGATCGATTTCCATCGAACCGTCGAGATACTCTATCTTATCTCCGCGAATCTCGTTCATTTTATCAGATTTTCGTAACTCCCGGCGAACTGTCCTATCGGATGCAGCATCGCAGCTCGTATCCCCCTCGACTTTCTCGCTTCTTCTCACTCTCCGTTTCGATTCCCATCCACGCCAGTCGGGCACACAGCTGCTCTTTCGCCCTCTTCTTCGCGTGTACATCGCAATATACCGTTACAACGAGCGACGCGCGCCTTTAAAGTACGTTCACGTAGGTAAACTTACGAACTCGCTTTCTTGCGGAGGACCCCGGCGATCCATGGACGCGCCTTTTGATATTCCCGTCCCTTTCGCGGCGTTCAATGGAATAATAAAAACCCTCCGGGCTTAGTGAACCCCTCTTGTCGCTATGGATATGAGCTTACGCGACTACCCATGAAAAATTGTCTTAACGTTATGACTACCAACCGTATATATCTATTTCCGCTATTTATTATATATTTCACTTTTATATACAATAGTGAGTTACAATAATAATAAAGTAGATACTGTTGGATGTATGAATATGTGAAATAAATATTGAATTCACAATACCAGAATTCATTTTAGAATAAAAATAATCCATATCAAATGTAATCCTTTCAGTCTAGAATACGTAATTCAGTTAGTTACTCGTGTTACAAATGTTTATGATTGGAGTAAAATTTTAGGTATGGGAATAAGTCATGTTGTGTCAACAATAATTTGATGAACAAATGAATACATTTTTTAACGGTAGGTGACAATTGTGTTTCATCTATTGAAACATTTTTTAGAATTCAATTCAATGGTTTTGAGGGACTGAGAGAAAATACATAAAGAAAATCTCATGTCTACATTCTTCAGTGAAAGTCACAAAGAAATGTTGTAACATGAAGTAATTTACTTTGGAAAATTTAATGTTAAGGTATATTCACATCTATGCAGAGAATAAATTCTCTAAACCACATTTTCTCATATAAGATTTGCCATTTAGAGTGTACTTGAACTTGAGTGCTCATGTATAATATTTAGTTGAAGATACTTGAAGCACGTTCTCGTGTGTGCATGAAGTCATGAAGTAACGAAATATCAAGTTCTTGGTGTTTGTTTGGCTTATGCTGAAAAGGTGAAAAGCGTTTCCATTTCAATCTGATTTGTGTTGTGCATGGTATACGTAGAAACGTAGCTTAAGGCAAAGAAATGTGTGCAGGAAATGTAAAATAATTGTGTATATTATTTATTGTTAATACTTACAAATTTATTAAGTGCGCAATTACTAAAAATGTGATTTTAAGGCTTATTTCTGTTACATTAATATTTTTTATTAACAAGAGTAATTCAATTTACTTTTCCCATAAGTTGGTTTTCAGTATATAATTCAAGCAAAGGGATGATTTAACTTGAAGGGATAAATCAATTAAATGCAATAAAGTACGTGATAAAATTTCATTCTCAAACAAATCATTTCTGCGAAGTTCTTAACTGCTCGAAGATTGAATACGTGTCGCGTAAAAGAAGAGCGAGAGTATCAACATAAGTGTAGCTTTCAGTCAATTTATAGATTCAATAACGATGTAAATTGCCATCATTATTAATAAAACGATCATTCTGCTGGTGTAAATATGAGCGCATCCAGTGGACGTATAACGCGATCGTTTTATGCGCTCGCGATCGAGGCGTGCCGCGCAATTAATGGTCATTTGTTCGTTTACAGCCCATTAAATGCCAGCTAGGCTTTTCTCATCACGAATCCCTCCGCAAAAGTATTAGTTTCTGCATAATTAGTTCCGACTACATGTGTACACAATTTCCCATTTACTACATTCTCATAATTACCGACGTTCTTTCTTTTTTTATAAAACATTTGTCATTGTCAATACGTCTTGTAACTGATTTACGAAAAGACGTAGGATTTCAGGTGGGAGGTGAAGATATTTTACAAATGTGATGGTACTGAGAGAAGCTGAAGATAAATTTAGAAGAGGAAATAAAGTTATGACACACGAAATGATATATGGTTTTAACGATATTTATTTATTTATTTATTTATTTACGGGCAAAATCCCTTCGATACAAAATGCGAAAGAAAAAAAGAAAGTAGAAACGCATAATACAAGTGTATAATTAATTAAATTAAATAATACATCGTAGGCAGCTTCTTAAGGAGTCAAGAGAACATTATTATTCACAGAGTTGGTGAGGTTACCTATTCGATTTATACAGCTATAATAACCATAAGATGTGTGATGAGGTAGAATGTATAATAAAGGGTAATTCCTTTGGCTTCTAGTATTAACAAATAAGTAAAAAATAAGTAAAAAATAAGTTGAGAATAAAAGGACAGCGTACGTCACCTCTGAGTACTTTATACACAAATATAATATCTGAGATAATTCTTCTACTGCTCAACGTTTGGATATTTAAAGCATTAAGCACCAAATAAAAAATTCTTAAAAATTTATGCTGTACTTTCTCAATATTATAATCGTGAGATTGGAAATATAGAGACCAGATTACACTTCTATATTCAAGAATGGGTCTGGTCAGCTGGAAGTAAAGAATTTTGAGAGAGTTCGTGTCTTTAAAGATATGCTTATAAATAAAATATGTAAACTAAAAGTATTTATGTTTAAAGACTAAATTTAATTATTGTATTTTTTCGTAATACTGTACGTAGATTAATATAGAGGGTGTCTGGCGTTTTTCCGGACAAACGCTCTCAGCGTATTCTATGTACAAAAATAAGAACAGGATATTATATGAAAGTCGATCAATGAGGCTTTATTACAAAATTATAACAAATGGAAAAATCACCTAATTTTCCTGCTCAAAGTGTCGCTCGCCTACCTTTCCTACGCCTGTGTGTAATGTTTGCTATTATTAGAATGATTGAACAATTAACAGAAATTGCTAAGAAGTTCAACGTGTCACAAATAGCGTGCTAAAGCGGTGTCAGTCTTGTATTCGCGTAGGCGGAAGGCATTTTAAGTAGGAAAATTAGGTGATTTTTCAATTTGATTCTTCATTCGATATATTGATAACAATTATAACATCATTTCGGTTCTCATAACAGTTTGAAGAATCAAAAACTGTTTTCAATCCCTGGTTACAAAAAAAGTAACGAGACAGATCAGAAAAAGGATACACAAAGTGCGTGTTACAAGCTTGAATGAGGACGAAGGCAGAGGGTGTGACACGTGTGCAGGAATTAAAGAGAAAATCGAAGACGGGGGAACTCCAGAAAAGACGGCTCGACGGGGTAACGAGGAGGAAAGCTGAAATTGAGTTATCCATGCGTTCGCGTCGGAATTCCCGCTAGCATTTCCATTACACGCATCCATAATTCAATCGTGAGAATTGAAAATTAGAAGCGGGCACCTCGTAAAGAGCGGATTGCACGTGGCCGATACGTTCTCTCAGCGTCCCACGTCGTATATCGTACTCGTATTACTTCCATAATCATGCTCGACTTCATCGCCGCGCGGCCGCGTTCCATTCCAGTCGCTGTTCGAAAACGGGTACGGAAAAGGTAGGGGCGAGGAGGCAGAAAAAAGGGCGCGTAATAAAGGCGTTGATATGGAAATTCACGAACGAACGGGCGAGAAGTAGCGTTCCGTTTGCGCCTGCGAGCATGTTCTGTCGTTCCTTCGATCGTTGTCTCGCGGAAAAGTCAGCCCTCCCTTGGGACTTGAGGCTTGTGGAACAGGTAATCAGGGTAATTATGAAAGAATGAATGGGCCCTGCCGTGAAAAAACGGAGCAAGGTGAAGAGATTAATTAACGCTTCGCGGCTTTGATCATTCTTCTTTGAGCAACTTCAATTTGGAATGCGTTTTCAATTTTGGTTAGTGGGAGATTATCATTACTTTTGTTTGCTTTTGTTTATTTTGTTCTGATTATTTAAATGATTGTAGATGAAAATAATTGATTTTATTTCATATGCTAAACATTTAAACTTCATTATAACTGTATGGAAATTGAAAATTTATAGGAATTATTATGAATTGCATGGATATCCGCAATCTACTTATAAGTGATGCTTTTTACAGTTTTTCTAGATTTTGTAATATTGTTTTTTCAATCTCGACAATTTCCATAAGTTTTATACCTAAACAAAACTGAATGCTCATATTCATGTATTAATATGCATTAAAACTGTTTAATAATTATCTGTTTACTTTGTAAAAAGGAGTTTCAGTAAAATAAGATTTTGAATTTTGTAGTAAATCTATCACATGAAGAATGAAAATCCAATAGTCCTTGCATAACTTACATAAAGAGTTTACATAATATTCGCCTTCTAGTGACCTATGCTCCACTTTTCATTTGATACCTTCGAAAAATCGGAGTTCCTGAATCATTCACGGTCCATTCAAACGTAGCGCTTTGAGAGGCGCGCATAATCGCGTTATCGCGTTGTTATTCGTTGAAACGAGGCCGATAAGACCGCTCGCACCAAAAGCATTCGCGATTTACGTTGCGAGCGCACGAGTCGCCAAATAAAGCTCGATGAAAATATGCCACAAATGCGAACTATCGGCATCTTAATAGGGCGAGATCGGCGACACGGGGCTCGATACTTGCTCGTTAAAATACCGACAGTTTGCATTAGTCGGGTGCGTCTCGAAAAAATACCGTCGCGTAATTCATTGGGGCGAGTTTAATCGCGTCGAGTGGCTGTCTTAAACCAGCTCCTTCAAGAACACATACGCTGAACTGATTTTTCTCGCTATTATATTCGAAGCGCAACTATTCGCGTGTCTCTGCTTTTGAGGAAAGGAGATCAGGTTTGCTTAGAATTTTTAATGTTCCCTCTTCCAGTAACAGTGATGGTCAGAGTAAAGGTCCTATTAAAGGGGTACATAGGTATTAGAGTGTTGCAATAAGCGGTTCCTTTTACGTTTGATTAGAAAGCAACTAATAACTCAAACTATTTGCACGTTCTGTAACTTTTTCTGAGACAATTCTATGAATAATGTTTAATAAAATTTGTTAGAGTTCTTTGATCTCAATAAGTGAGTTGCATGCTGTAGAAAAAAGTGTTTTACAGGTTCAGTTAAAATTTCAACTAAACATATCGCTCCTTTCTTGAATTATCATGTTCTCCGTCACAAATAACAGCGTCCAGTTTGACATTCTGTGGTTTATTATATTTTCATTATTTCAGAAGTTTCTCTACTTTTAAAATGTGTATCAAATCCATATTAAAGAATCATAAAACTCATAGCAATCTCATATCTATGTACCCCTTAAATAACATGTGCATAGTTAATCGGGTTCAACAACAATAAAATTCAGTATCAATGAAATGGACATGTTAAAATTTGATTATAAATGGTTATAAAAACCTTTATCTTAAAAAAAATTTCGTACAGTTCTATGCCACTGTTCCATAACAAATCGTATATTACATCGTGAATATTTGAGTTATTTGTTATTCTGTAGCGTAATAGACTCAGGATACGGATAATCCGCAGTGTTTCAGATTTAAGACCATAGAAGCATTTCACCAAACGATATCAGATGTTTATGAGAGAAATTCTGTTGCTTCAAACTTTTCTCAAATCAATTCTCACTTTCTAAGGACACGGCGCGTTACGTTAGAGCCAATAAATATATTTCGTGAACGTCCGAGTGTCAAACGCGACTATTAACGTCGCGGAATCGACGAGTGGAAATCTTCGCGTGCGTTTCGCGAACCATAAGGTGATCTCCTGGAAAAAATCTATAAAAGATTACGAGAGTAAATCGCGCGTCGGATTGCGAAATTCAATTGAACTCCCATTCGCGAAGCTCGAAACAGGAAGTACTATACCGGCGAAACGAAATGCGCTCATTTGCGTACACCTACCTGTCTGTGAGACCTAAAACTTTCACGAACATGAATTACATTCGCGTTGCTATTTCCTATTCTCTCTTCCTTTATTTTTTATTGCGCTTCATCAGAGTGGAGCATTTTCCGAACTTTTTCGAATCAATTTTTATTTAAATATTACATTGAAACTTTCTCTGGGCTATAATTGCATGCAGAGTCTTAAATAATTGCAATCTTCGTTTAAAGACGTTGTGCAATAGCAATTATTACTGAAGAATATTCATTTTGTTTGGTAATAACTAACATTGGCGAGGAAAATCGTATTTTTGATTTTAATGATCAGCATCACAGATGAAAAGACTTGGTTACTCGAAATTTTTAACATCTAATTGACGTTGAATATAAGTGTATTTATTATTATGTATAACATTTATGTAATAAATGTTTGCACCATTTTCATCATCACTGAATAATTTTGTAAACTTGTCGTTTCTTTCTTCCTGGTGTTGAATATCTATATCAATTTATTCACGTTCTGAGTAAATTCTAGCAGTTTGGCTTTTAATATTAACTTTCTTGCGATGAACCTTTCTATATCAACGTACAGGGTGAGACAGAAATCGTAATATGATTGGGTAAGAAGTGCTTCTACGTAAAAAAAATGAGGAAGAAATTTGGTAAAATAATTTGACTTTGCATTCGAAAAAACTGATTTTGGATAATGATTTATGTAGTACCTACTTTCTCCAATAATTCATCTTCACTTTTAAAATCTTCAACATCAAATCTATAAATCTGCATATTAAAATTTTAATTCTAAAAATTTTTATATCTGCATCTTAATATCTTGAAATTTTAACTGTAAAAATTTCTGTATCTGTAATTTGAAATCTTTAAATCTTCAACTTCAGTTTTTTAAATCTTCAACTTTAAATCTAATAAATTATCTTATATCTAATAACCTATATCTAACTTATATCAACTCATATGTAATAAATTAGATATCTCTAAATCCCCAATTTTAACTCCTCAGACGTTCAACTTCAAACCTTCACATTTCAAAATTGAACTCTTTAAATTTCCAAATCGACAGTAAATTTATGTTTATGTATGTTAGTGATTCTTCACTAATTCTTATCAAATTATTCATATTACAAACCAGTTCGTATTCAGTAACTTGTAAAATTGGTCACTCTTTAAAATAAATTTTCTCGCAAACTACGTTTCCGACAAAAAAGTGTCATACTAATTTCATTCTTATTTTTCACGTAGAATTACACTGTCTGATATATCCTATAATTTTTTACCCATTCTGTGCACTTTTTTTCAGTGAAAACGATTGTAATCTTCAGTTACACTCAAAACAGAGGCTGAAAAAATAGTTAATTTCGATAAGTTTTGTTATCGTCCGAATGAAAATTAGACAGTAATTTCATACAAGATACCTACTAAATAGTATACTACCCTCTGTATAGTAGGCCGTACATAATTTTATCCTTCAAATTTTGCTATTTCCCCATGCACTAAATAAAAAAAAGATTCGACGTCTTTTTCCCCAAGACAATTTTTAATTACTCCGATGACAAAAATTGTCCAGACGCGGCTTTAGAGAATTTGTTTGTCCAAAAGATTTGTAACTATTTTCAGGCTATTTAATCCGGTACAATTTTAAATCTCGAGTTTCCCTCTATACGACGTAGATTTACGCTTTGCCATTTAAGATCGAAACACCTGTATTATGTATACACCCGGTTCTCTATCGGGGAGGAAGCGCAAGCGAGACGGGACCGGCGTGAACGAGGAGTAAATCACGTGCGTTGCATCGCGAGGAAACACGAGACGGTGACATTTCGCAGCTACCTTTTGTGAATCGTAATCCAGGAACGGCGATGTCGACGCACGAACTTTCGACCTCGCCTTTATGATTTCCTCCCGTTGCGCCGCTGCGGCTCCTTTTTCTTCGTCTCCGCTCTTCATCCTTGGCTCCTCGTCTGAATGGGTCGCTCAGGGAGTTAGTTGCGACGGTCTTCTGTGCATTTGGAAAATCCATTCCGGTGGAAAAATGAGCGGAGATCCTGGGAATCATCCTCATTGTTCTATCACGGGCAGCGAGCTTGTCGGTAGCTCTCCTCTTTCAATTTCGGTGGAATTGTTTCTGCTAAACTGTACCTAGTCAGACATAATCCTTGTTCCCTTTATTCAGCTCATTTCCTGATTGAAAATATGCTTTTTCCTTCTATCCTTTCATTCGTAGTTTGCGGTGGAATCGTCGTTATGGGTGTCGGATACTGGAGGAGCGACGTGTAGTGGCAGAAAAGTGAACTAACCGGCCCCATGTATTTTTTATGAGACAGTTTTTCAAGAATTCCGGGCAGAATAACGGATAAAATCCATAATAATTTGATATTCTTGTTGAGAAAGAATATGCAGAGTGCGTTACAGAGCCCTTTTTTGGAAAAAGTGTTCAGAAAAAAGTTCCTTGTATAAAAATCTTTTTATGGGACAGTTTTTCAAGGTTTCCGGGCACCATAACGGATGAAATCCATAATAATTATGATATTCTTGTTCAGGAAAAATATGCCGAGGGCGCTACAGAGCCCTTTTTTGGAAAAAGTGTCCAGAAAATAGTTTTTTCTATAAAAACCTTTGCATTTATTTTTTATAAAATCCTGAAAGCCAAATTGTAAAAAAGGGCTCTGTAGCGCCCTTCGCAGGTGTACAAATAATATTAAAAAAAAAAGAATCGTGAGAAAACATTGTTTCTTCGCTTCTGAATCCTTGAACAAAAATATTGACGATATCCGAGCTCTTTGTTTACAAACATGGCGGGGTCCTTATCGCGCCCGACGTAAGCAGGGCCGACGTAAATTACATGGACCTGGGGTGTATTCCTATATTTATATTAAACACAATTATTCAGTTGTAAATGTTTACGAAGCATTGATTGTTATTGCAATTATCATACGGAACACTTTGCGAAGTCAATTGCCTCCCTGTCAGTAAAAATTGGTATATATAAATTTTTATTATGCGTACACGGGCCCCTAGGTAAGCTTGCTACGGTACTATCTTTAACCACGTGACCATAAGTCATTGCCATAAAGTATCTATATATCACATCGTAGTCCATTTTTTTTTGGACCTTTCTCTTTCGGCCCCCAGGCGCCGCTAATCCAGTATCCGACACCCTTATGATACTAAAATTCATCTGCTAAAATCTTACGTCCAAATGTTACCATTGCATTAGGTTGTTAAGTTTGTCTTCTTGCGTATTCAATTCGAATAGACTGAACTGCTACATTGTAACAAACAAGTTATCCACTTCGCTCAATATTACACTCTCGAGGTTATGGGCTTGTTAGAATGCACCATTAAACCATCAAGGTTACATCTTCAAGTTAAAAAGGCATTAACCTACTGAAGGAACGGACCCCCACGCACAATGATTGGCCCCGCTAGACCATCAACTCGCAGACCTTTTAAACTACTCGTACAAAGAATATCCATTTCACAGTAATACCATAATTGGACTGACACCCAACCCAGATTACCCTAATAAACAGAAGAAACTCCTAGGAATCCTCGTTTCACTGCCAAACAAGGAACACCAGACTCAATTGGTTGCCAATGATCGTATTTCTCCCATCGCAGCTGTATGACCGCGACCGCAAAGGGACAAACGGGTACCGGTGGTCTCATTCTGGCAGGAATCATCGCTGGTTTATGAAAGCAATGGAGATTTATAGGGGTAGCCAGGGGGACTGTCGAACTACAGCCGCGATAGAGCACGATTTCGGCTCTATATTACGGGACAGTCGGCATCCCATAGGGTGGTTTAACCGGTGCTGTAACTAGGGGAGGGGTCTTGGGACGATCGACAATGTGAACGAGCGAGCCATTGTCTTGCTGATCCCCCAAAATTTTATTGCTCGTCAGCTATACGGTTTGCGATTGCGAGGTGGGAACTGACTGACACGGCAACCCGTTCAATTTTAATTGCAAATTGCTCGTCCGTTAGGGATGGAATCGGTGTGCTAGCTCTTTTGACGGGTTCGGTGGGTATGCGTTATGAAATATTAACCCCCCGAACGTGGCGGATACTCCACTTTGCTATGATAGTCGGATATGATGTCGGATCGACGAAGGGACAGACTTGGGTGATATCCCTCTAGTTTCTTTTTGTTCTGATAAGAGAAAATTTTAAGCTTACACCGCGTTTTGAATAGTCAAAATGTAGTGATTAATGGTTAAGTGTATTAGTTTTTGTAGCTATTTATACAGAACAGATAGATTAGCAAGTAACTTGCGACATTTCTTGCGAGAGCAGCTCTCATAGCGCGTGTAAACTCGACTGAGATTATGATTGGCAAGCTGAATTGGTGCTATGAGAGTTATTCTCGGAGGAAATGTCGCAGGTTACATACTTGTTCTAGTGTATCTGCATCTTTAGTATTGTTCAACTTTATTATTAAATGGTTTGAAAATTTCTGTAGATTTTAAACATATCTATGGTGTTTACACGTATTTTTTGTGCACTGTTTGTTATTTTTAAAATTACCTTATGAATTAGTTCATTTAGTATTAACATTTTTTTAAATAATATTCCTATTCTTATTTATAAAACAATTCAGTATTCAAGTTGCAGAATGTATATAGGTTTGTGGGATTAATTACACTTAGAAGCAGGGATTGAAAAACAGTTATGATAGTAGTATCGGTTCTTGAAACTGTTATGAGAACCGAAATAATATTATAAGTGTTATGGATGTATCGGTTCTGGCCCATATCGGTTTCGGTTTCGGTTTCGGTTCTTTAGAACCGATATTATATTGGTTCCGAATGTATTTTTCTGTTCTGCATCGGTTCCAAAACCGTTCTGGAATCAATATGATATCGGTTCTAAAGAAATCGAAATCGAATGGCCAGAACCGATATATTCATAACAGTTACAACATTATTTTGATTCTCATAACTGTTTCACTTAGAATCGATAGATAACAGTTTGAAACAGTTATTTTCAGAACAGTTTCAATTCCTGTCTACAAAATACTTAATTATACTTGTTACTATTAAAACAATAAAATTAGGGAGACATGTAATGCACAATATTTTTACTCTTTCTATGTTTTAATACTTGAACATCGTTTTAGGACATTTAAGTAGAAATTAAATATTTTTTAAACAAATTTAATCATACTGATTATGATTAATTGCAAGTGTGAGTAGCACTAACGAGGGGAACTACTCAAGTGTTACGCTCATTTATTAATGAAGCTTCGCCATCTTATATGTGGAGTTCGTCTAGCTGAACAGTCTTATACTATCTTTTGTGAGCAAACGACTAATTGTTTAAGAAATATTAATAATTAAAGTTACTTACTTTTAAAAAATAAAAATGAATTTGACCTGGGGATTCCCGCATTTGCAGTGATGTATTTAACCATGTGCCAACCATGTGCATTGGTTGTGTCTAATGTGTTATATTTTGAACAGTAAAAAGTAACTTTATTTATTAATATCTAATAAACAATTAGCCGCTTGTCCCCAAAATGGGGTATGGAAGCGTTCAGCTGGACGAACTCTATGAGATGACGAAGCTTCATAAATAAATAAACGTAATACTTGGGTAATTCTCGCAAGTAAATAACAAATGTCGTCTTTATATTAATTTGAACGAATTTAATGAAATGAAAGTAGTAAAATCTAAGTGACGTATAACAAGAAACAATCTTTATTATAATAAAAGTTTATTTTCCTTCATTATGAAAAATGAACACTGACTTTGAAATTCTAACAAATGTAAGTGACAATTACATTATTAGTTTTGTAACATTTTAGTTCACTTTGACATGTATTGGGTTGGAACGAAAGTTTGTAGCGTTCTTGAGTGAAATTTGAAGACAATTTGGAAATATTTATACTTGAATTTATTCAACTACATATGTGCCACTTTCTTATACTATTTTTCGACGTCTTTAAGGTGTCTTCATGATTCCATTTTACCAGAACTTCGCGTTTTTCAAAAATAATCTATTGAAAAACGCTATGAACTTTCGTTCTAACCTAATATTATAGAAATGTGTCTTTTCAGAAATAATTTTTGCTAAAGTCAGTATTTACAGTAGGAATTTACATTATGGGAATGGTTTCACTTACGTGTTCCACTCTGCAAAAAAAAATTTCGTGGCATCCACTAATAGAGGAGAAAGTTTGAAATATCCAGTCAGTAATATTTACAATCTTTGTTAAAGTGGAAATATTTCCTGACTTTTCCAGATAATCGAGAGTCAAGATGTCGGTGCTCCTGGAAGCAAGGTCTTACAGACCTTTCAAGTCTTCGGAGGAATATCTGATCGCAATGAAAGAAGACCTGGCGGAATGGTTGAACGCTCTCTATCCAGAGCTAAGAATCAACGTTGACAATTTTATGGACAGGCTTGACACCGGCGTTGCTCTGTGCAAAGTAAGTAACTACAGAACGATTTATGTTTTCCTAGAACTGTGAACCAGCGTCTGCTCACCCATTCAGTATTTCGATTGTAGACAACCGCAGCTGCGAAGCGCTTTTAATATAGAAACTCGTGTCTATTCTCGTAATGACTTTAAATTTTCTGAAAGAGTATTTAATTTTTACTGAATTTTTTTTCGCACTCTGAGAGTAGTAAACTTATTGTTAAGTGCTAATAAGATTCGGTTCCTTTAAAATACGTTCTTAGTTGGTACACAACTGTCAGTTCATTTTCAAAGCTTGTCTCATAATTATGACTCACAAGAATGGACGTCGCAGAAGATGTTTCAATTATTTGTTTAATTAAATTAATTTAATTGGAAACCGTGGCCGCGTATTTAGAGGAAGTTTTCTGTCTCTTCTTGTTCATTCTGTCCGCGAATAATGTTAAAGCGACGCACACGTCGAAACGTTAAATGGAAACGCGTAAAAGCAAGGGGCACGTAGTTTCGTCGCGGCTCGTGAAACAGAGGAAGAAGGATGCGTGTGACGTCCACCGGAAGTTCTCGCCGCGACGCCCGTTGAATTACGAATGAGCTTAACTGCGTGTAGGAAACTGCTTAGTGCGAAGATAGAAGTGGAAGAAAGCAGGAGAAAAGTCATTAAAAAAAAGCAATCCTCTCTGTTTACATTGCTTCTTACCGTTTTTTTTTATTACGGTAATTTCGGCGCGAAATTTTTTAATTTTTAACTCGAGAACGTATCGGAAATGCAAATGGATTTGAAATATAAAGTTAGAAATAGCATACGTGACTGTTCTCGAAAAAATTGAATTATTAGAAATGTGATTGATTAGCAAATGACTATCTAGTAACCAATCAGTATCTCACTTTAATAGGGTGTTAGAAATGTGGTATCTGCTAAAAAGTGATTAAGGCAAAAGGTCGTTTGCTTTCAATTTCATTAAGACAGGAGTGACGAAAAAAAGTTGTTAACAGGTAACATTGCATCTCGGGTGGACAGAGTAGCGTGTAGCTAAGATTTTCAAAGCAGACAGTCCAGTTTAATTAATTCTCCATTGGAAATTATCAAACATCGCATCTGGCAAACAAGTTTTTCAGGTGTGTGAATGCGTGTACGCATTCAACGACGAACCATCACGAAAGCTCGAGAAACGTTATTGCAGAAACGAACGGGCGCGGTAGGCGCGATCATTAGCGCGTTAATTATTTGAACGGCGTGGAACAGTAACCAAAATGGCGCTACGGCGACTGGGAATGGCGATCGTTATTAACTATGTGCCGCGTGCGATCATTGTGATACCTGTTAGGCGGAACAGTGTATAAAATAGCGGAGAGTTATGTAGAAAGTCTTGGAATCGGAGTTCGCGATAAATTTCGCGGAATTTACTATCGAGATAAAGGGGAATTTGCATCGGGCGAAAATAACTATCGTCGTATGTATAATGGCGCGCCGTTGAATGGCGGCATAAGTTCGCTTGTTTTATAGTTTGGCGCATGGTAAATGGCGAAGTTGAAGTGGGACTAGTTTAACGACGCCACAGTGGTCACTTGAAAGGCTTCGAATAGTCATACGACTTTTACGACTTCGAATAGAAGCTGGAATCGGTGCTTCGAGAAACCTTAATTTTTCGTTTCGAAACAGGTCTGCCTGTCAACTCGTCAATTAGCGTGTCGCGGGAAATTAGGTGGGATGTGTTGAAAGTGGAGGACTGGAAATGGAAATTTGTGAATAAGGAAGTGGCAAGCGAATAATAAGTTAGATGACCTTTTCAGAATTCAGCTATTGGATTTTATTATCGAAGGTTCAATTTGGTTTCATAGTTTCCGCTTATCTATTTTACCTAAAGTCGACGACACGATAAAACTTTAGCCAACCGGTTTAATGTTAGAACCAAAACTAAAACATCCTTTTTGTTTTTGTTAAATCATTTAAAATCATAGTTTAATGCAAAACTATGCAGATGTAGTTAACTATTCAAATACTTGAAGGTGCAGCTGGTTGATCAAAATTGCGTAGCCCAGATAACTAAAAGCTGCTGACACCAAGGGTCTCAAATACTATCTAACGCAAGTCTCATACCTAAAATTTTACTTCCTCATTCCATTTGTTCCACGAGCAGCACCTGAGCTCCACCACATAATTACCATAATCAGCCCAACAAGCGATTGATCAAAGAACACGCGTAGTTCAGTCATCAGACAGGCATCAGACATCAGGAAATATCACTCAGCATCTAAAATTCCGAGCCACTTGTTTATCAGATCTAAGTAAGATCTTCAACGACTACAACAAGCGGACTACCAATAGAAGTTGGCGGTCCAAGTATTCGGCCGGTGTATCTGCCGCCGCGAACACCAAATATGCATTGCCCAACCCAATAATTTCTCTAAAACTCTAATTCACTCGGTTCGCTTCGAGCCAAGTCCTCAACAGCTAATTATTACAAGCAGCGAGCCAACTGACCGGCTAATCGGAGCGGACAATCAAAGTGTCCGACCAGTGTTCAGACACGATCCCAGGCCCCCGGGACTGTCAAACTAAATTCTGAAACTCGAACCATCGGCGCTGGCCGATGCCGGTGTGTCGAAAGATCACGCGCAACCCAGACCTGTATCTCGCGTGTACGATCGTGTGTACCATTCAACGGCCGAAGATAGAGTAGTCTCGCGTGTCGGATTGGCTGTCGCTAGAGCAAACGGAGCGCGGCCCGGCAACGAGTAGCCGCATGGACTTTCACTGATCTACGAGGAACTCGATTGCTGCGCGACTGTCGGAGTCACGCCGCCGTAAAATCAGTACTCGGTGTGTCCGCGGATCAGCCTCCATTCATCGCCATAGGCGGAATCGGACATTACTTAATGAGAACTCTTGCTCGAATAGTCTTTTCAATACCGCGTACTTACGTACCATTCGAAACAGCGCAGATGGTACTTGTTGACTCGGTTGACTAGGGCCTTGGAGACCCCACCTTTGACTTTATTGATGCGGCGGTTTTGATCAATAATGCGCCACAATCGAAAACTCGGTGTGTCTATTATACTATAAACCAAACATACCCGCATTCCTTTCGAGTGTCAACTTGTCAGAATACAGTAGTTGCTTCTATTGGGGTAGGGCGGAGGACTCAGTTGGGAACAGATGTGTTCGAGTTTGGAGAGTATCATGAAGTGGAGGGAGCACTTCTTAGTTTTGACTGCAGATGGTTTCTACGTAACGCAACTTTATGATTTGTTTGTGTCTGTGCGATATGAAATAACGTACCAGTTGACAAATGATACCGTTGCTCCGATTTTACGTTACTGACAATATGTAGAATCATGTCGTACTTAACTGTTTTTAAGGGAGCATATCCGTTTGAACGGTGTGATAAGTAGATCTTACGGATTTTTTTTACAACGGAATGGTTTGATGAAAATCATTCGATTTTTTAATAAGCTCATTGAATATTACAAAGTAATTGAAAAAAAATTTGAGTTAAAAAACATTTTTTCCAAAAGTTATAAATATATTTCGGAAACTCCTTTGTATTTAGACAACTGTGCGGTGGCCCTCGAAAAGTCTACATCTCATAGGGTAGATGTCCCAATTATATTCTATTTAATAAAAACGTAATGGATAAAAAATTAAGTATGGAAAAATAAAAAAATAAAAAGAAAAGAACACAATTTAATAATAACATTTTTTTGTATGTTATTCGTTATTCATTACGTTTTTATGAAATAAAATAAATAAAGTGGCAGTGATTGGGACACTGGCAGTAATTTGGACGTCTACCCTATTTGAAACAAAAACATGTAACATTTTTTTATTGAACATGTTAATAGCAATTTATTATCCAAGTATATTTAAACATTTTTGAAAAATAAAGTAATGGTGTCATGTTAATGGAAAAGTTAAATATAACTTTAACTAAAAAAATTTAATTTTTTACTTTCACATGTCACCATTTCTTTATTTTTCAAAACTGTTTTAATATGCTTGGATAACAGATTGCTATTAACATGTTTAATAACAACATATTACATTTTTTAACTTCAGATATGGGATGCAGATTTTCTGAGGGCCACTGCACAGTTGTCTAAATACAAAGAAGCTTTCGAAATATATTTATAACTTCAAAAAAATTTTTTTTTCAGGTAGTTTGTAATATTCTATAAACATTCTTAAAAAATGTATAATTTTCATGTACCCTTAAGGTACGTTTTCACGTAATAATAAATCGCGACTTTTAGTGTCATGACACGAATCACCATGATTTTCGTCAACGTGAAAACTATGAATCGCGTTGTTATGACCAGAGTCCAAAGAGTAGAGTAGATATAACAAGAGGCGACACTCCAAGTGCCCCTTTAAATTGGCTGTATCATTTCGTCTCTTTCTAAAAATGAAATTGCCGATCAAAACACTGAACGGACATTTAAATTGGCTGTGTCATTTTGCCTTTCATTAAAAGTGGTTTCTTTGTTGGAGTATCGCCTCTTGTTATATCTACTCTTTGCTTATGACATTGAATTCCGTATTGTAAGTATTCAATTTCACATTGTCATGACATCAAAAGTCATGACTTTTAATGTCACGTGAAAATGTACCTTTAATTCTAGAATTTTATGAACATGAATATTAAAAGGAAATTCAATGTTGCTTTTTCTATCATATTGTTGTGCTCCGTTAACTTGATGTTTTGTTAAATAAAACACTAGTTAAAGTACGAAGACTTACATCTATTTATTATAAAACGAACACGTACACTTAACAATGTACAATTAGTCCAAATGATTCGTGACGGTTACTAGAAAATTACCATGAGGAAAAGTGCCCATTCCCAGTAATTATACATAAAAAATATATATGTACATATATACTTTTTATATGCTTTTTATATACATTTAATAGTGGGAATGGGCACTTTTCCTCCTGGTGATTTTCTAGTAATCGTCACAAATCATTTGGACTGCGCGTACAATAGATAAAAGTGTTAGACAATTGAGTGGAACTGTAGAAGACGAAAAGAAGAAGTACTTCTGACAATAGAAGCCAGCGTTAGATATATACATATGTGTTCGGTAGTTTTGAGATTGGGGTTGTATTGTTTTGGATCTAATGTATGAACAAGGGATGAGATACTGAGGACAAGGTTCGAGAATGAGTAAGGAATAAGCAACTAAGGGCAAGGTTCGAGGATGAGTAAGGGATAAGCAACTGAAGAGAAAGTTTGAGGATGAGTAAAGAAAGGGAATCATGAACGGAAGAATTTGGGTACACATTGACTATTAGTTTAGGTATCCAAGAGATATTCGATAACGAGCAAAAGGAGAAGAAAATTTAGACTTGATATACAACATGAATTACAGTGTGAATTGCATACTGAATTTTCTTTGAATTTGACTTCATAATATTTATTTGCTATTTTAACTAAAATAGTTTGAAGTGACAGTAAATGTAAATGGATCCTTTACCCTAATTTCTCGTACTATTCAAAGTACAATCTCAGTGTTGCTTTCATTACCATACTCACAACCATTCCCGGTGCCTTTCTCGGTGCCACTTTGTCCACCCTTTCGGGTACCATTTTCAGTAACATTGTATCCGACTCTCAGTCCCACGTGCATGGGAGCACGCCGCATATCTATGCTTGTTATGAGCGTCGACACGGCGCGGCGCGGCGTCGCGTCGTTGTTATAAATTCTCTCGCGAGAAGTATTTAGAGTAGGCAACGCGATAAAAGCGCAAGAGAGGGGGGGGGGGAACGGGAGGAGGTAGAATAAAGGTGAAAATCAGCGAAGGAATCTCGGGGCTCTCACGAAACGGATCTCCCTCTTTGGCTCCGTCTGCGTTCGGTGGAATTTCTGATCCGGAGGCCAACTCGCGAGTCACCTTTTACGACTGCGTCGATTTTACGAGTCGCGACGAGAGCGAAGCCAGTGGAAGGGCGCGGTACGTAATAAGGTACGGGCCCGACGCGATAAGGGACCCCGTTGCTCTCGATACGAGCCCCCGCGGCTGACGCGTTCTTTCCTCTTCTGAATAAGGACGAGCCACTGAATGACTTAGGACACCGGTGCGTGCTCGTTTTGTCCAGACGTCGCGATGATACCACTTCGGCGAACCTTTATTAGCGCTGTTGCTCGGTGGTGGAAAAATGGATTTTGCGAGCAAACGTCCGTCTTCGTTGCCGTTCACTTCGTTCTTGTTCCGTGCTGAGATTCCGGGGCCGAGTTCTGGAATAAGAAGTTGAGAATAAATGTGGACGATGAAACTTAATAAATAAACTTAATAAAATGTAATTTATATCATTTTCGCAATTAACGATCGGAAAACAGAAAATTTTAACCAATATTTCTAGTAGACATGAGTATCGACAAAGAGTAACTGCGAGTATAACTAAGATCACTTGTCCAGTGATTGAACACCAGTGAATAAATGTTCTTAGTATAATACGAAAAATTAACACCAATCACGTTGTTTTCACGTTGAAAATTTACACAGTATACAGGGTGTAACAAAAATGTTGCACGTCCTTGAAAGGGATGATTCCTAAGGTAATTTTAAACAACTTTTTCCTTAGCGAAAATGTTAGGTAAGGCTTTGTTAACGAGTTATTAATGAAGAACACTGACCAATCAGAGAGTGAGAACAGTAGACGAACCTTGGCGCGGGGGATGGCGGACCAATGCTACGCATGGCTGTAACCCGCGCCGGAATTCATACACTGTTCTCGCTCTCTGATTGGCTAATGTTTTTTATTGATAACTCGTTAACAAAGCCTCACCTAACATTTTCGCTAAGGAAAAAGTTGTTTAAAATCACCTTAGGAATCACCCCTATCAAGGACGTGCAACATTTTTGTTACACCCTGTAGTGCATTAAAATTCCTTTACTCATTAGCGATTCTAATGGTGTCCTAAAAGTTCAAGGCAAGTCTTGTTACTCGACATCTATATAACCTTCATTTTAAGGTGCGTTTAATGATCCTATGATAAATTTGTTTTTGCAATTGTATTGCTTAGATGTTCCTTCAATGAAGAATACTATAAAAATAACGGGTTTCTAAGAATTTGTCGATTTTATTAGATGTTCATACAGTGGATGGAAAATAACAGTGAATACCAACGAATGAATAGTGGCTAATTAAAATAAAAAGAAAGAAAAATAGATGATTAAGCTGAAATTAATTCTGACGATGTAGTTAAATGAATTACGGATTTATTGATATAAAAGCTTTAATATTCAGGGCAACTATATGTAAACTACAGTCGTAAAAACGAAACAATGCAAAGGAACGGCTTGACCTTCTGCGTAATTTATATTTCTCTGTTCTTTAGCAGTTTTTAAATCCAGAATTACAATCATATCTAGTATTTGATAAAACATTTTCTTTTCGTTATTGATATAAACGTTTCGCTAACTAATGGAGGAAAGTAAAGAAATAAACCATACTTTTTTTTTATAAATATTACCCTGTTCATTCACTGAAGTTTGTTCATTCATTGAAAATTTGTGCTCATTTTCTGGTCATTCTTTGATCATGTTTTAATTAAATCAATGCTAGATTCTTAAGGAAGATTATAATTATAAAACATTGCTAAAATTCTGTTCTAGGATGTGTGATCTTAGTACTGAAACAACTTCTTTATTGTTTTAGTACCTACTTAAGGAATTAAATCATAATTTGTGAATACTAAGTTTTAACAGACTTGTAGCTTAAGTGTTCATTCACTGGACAGTTTACTTTACATTCCTGCTGGAAATACAAAGAAAATTGTAGAATTAAATTTTTTATTGTTTAGCAAGCTATATTATTGTATAGTACGAACTTTTAACAAAAGTGCCTTGCCTTACTACAGTTTTTTAAATAGAGTTCTATAATCTTTTTATATGAATTGTTTCTTTGTACTATACTAAATAAAGAAATATTAAAGTAATGACATAGAAAACTCAGTACTTTCTGAAATACTTATTCTTCTTCGAACATCTACAACAAATAATAACACTGTTCAATTCCACAGATGTACTTCTGTAAAAATCGTTAATATTTTTTTCTAACCTTAGTAGAAGCAGAATTTATAATTCGGCTTAGTTATTAGAATAATTCTGTATTTTTAAGTACAAAGAAATTCTGATTATAAAATCAGAAACATTTCTATTTATCTTTATCTTAAAGATAATTCTTCTATCACAGATAAAACGGCGATATAGTAAGATCTTGAGAAATGTTCCTACGTAATGCTAACTTCCAATCGTTCTCTCCCAAGACTCTTGTTATCTATTTTTCAACAACAAAGTCCGCATTCTGTTAAAATTTCACCATGATTAGGTGATTTGCTCGCGTAGGCGTCGAAACAACTGTCGTAAAATTCGTTCCCATAGCGTGCCAGTCAATTTGCGAACGAAGACGGATTATAAATCAACGAATTTTTATCGATCGACCGGGGATCGACATTGTGCGCGATCCAGAAGCGAAAGGGGCCCAGGCACGCCGTGGACCGGCCTTTCCTGTCGGAAATGACAAATACTAGGCTCCTCGACGCGGGCTTTATATGGAAATCGATCTCTGACTCCGTCGCCTAAACATTTTTAGGCATTTCAAGTCTCATTCCATCTACTGGATTGAAATTGCTTTGACTTTCAGCGTTGATTTGTTTAAAACATTTATGTATCAGTAGAATTTTCGGAGTATTTTAATCGTTTTACGAACTCTTTCATATTATAAATTAGGAAATGTAACAAACAAATCTGTTGCACTGTTTCGGTAAAAGTGACTTTTTTACGACTTTGTAGATAAGTACAGCTTTCAGTTGAAATAAAAATTTTTCGTTCTTTATAGAAAAAATTCCATTTTGGTTCAAAAATACGCAGAATTTTGTATTTCAATGCAAATTTCGATCATGGGCAAACTATTTGTTTTAAATACTTCCGTGTGCAGAAAATAGCTATTTGTGAATTTTGAATATTTTTGTAATTTAATTAATTTCTTTCTGCTTTACGTTCCTGTGACAGAAACCTAGGTAAATATTTTTTTCAGGCAGAACTTGAATGGCATTCTTACATGAAAACACACATCTTTTGAAATTCTTTCTTTGTGATAGGGATGTTCCTGTAAATTTTAGACTCCCAGAACGGACAAAGTTGTCCAGCACAGTGGATCAATTAAGCACAATAAATTGTCGACGTCTGCTTTCCTTATCCCTTCTTGGGCTGAATTAGAATTTATGACGATGCCTCGCCTCGCCTAACGTGCGTCCCCTTTTTCTGTTTCCAAGAATTGCTTTCCTGGACGATTATTCTTTTTTTAACCAATTAGCTGCTGAGAAAACTTGATTGGCCATAATTGGAACTGTAAATATTCGTCGTCCTTTCTTGACAAAGGAAAAGGAAGCAGAGGAATAAAAGTATTGATGTGCTGAATTATAAATAAGAATTCGGTCTTCATTGTTGCATTTTTCCCAAATTTTTTTATTGAATAATGTTATGATGGAATTTTATCAGTTTTTTGTATTAGTGTTTCGTTCGATGTTTGGGACATTAATCAATCCATACACACAGATTTTTATGCGCTTTTAATATAATACAGTACTCGAAAAAATGTTTGATAAGTATTTTTCTATCGGCAATCATTCATATTGAAGAGGTGACCATCGCCGTCAAAGTTGGGCACGTGAAATATATTTTATTCAATATCTCAGGAATCAGGAACTATTAGAACTAGACTAATGAGTCAAATTGCAATATGTGCGTTTTTTATTGGCGATTTTTATTATATAAAGCGATTTGCAGAAATTGTATTTGTTTAAAGAAAATTAAGAATTTTCATGTTTTCGTAAATTTATATTTACTAAACGTTGAGATATTTTCTTCATCATTTTTACATGCAAAATATATATGTACACTAAAAATACGGATAAATTGAAACTTAAAGTTCCAATACAAATCAAAAGTTTCAATTTATACGTATTTTTTGTCTAGATATATAATTAGTGCTTGCAAATAATAATGCAAATACCTCAATGTTCAATAAAAAAAATGTGCAAAAATAGGAAAATTCTTAATTTAGAAAAAAAAATATAATTTTGGAAAAGCTGTTTATATGTATAATAAAAATCGCCATTAAAGACACACAAATTGCAATTAAGTTACTTAAGTTACTAATTGCGATAAGTTACTAACAACCTTAAAAAAAATTTCAAACATTAGCCTAACTCTAATAGTTCTTGAGATATTCGATAAAATATGTTTTACATTCGCAATTCTAAGGACGATTTTCATCCTTTCAACATGAATGATCACAAATAAAAAAAATACGTGTCAAATCTTTTTTCGAATACTGCAATATTATACTAAAAGCGGATCGAAATCGGTGTCCCTTGTTAGTCTTTAAATTTCTATTAAAGTGTAATGGACACAAGAGAGAACCAAACTTGGGTTTTAAAAGAAGAAGTTTTATTAAACGTATGTACTGACTGACGGTGTAACGACTACAACTTACTGGCGGAATCTGACCAGATCGGAAAATGCTTAGGCTATTTAAGGGTTAGCGAACAGAATGATGGTAGGGAAAGGAAAAGTACTTAGCTACGAACTTAGGAACTAGATAGATAATGATGACGCTGAGTTCATAGGGCGCGGATGACACATTGTTTTGGGCAACGGTGACTCTATCCTTGAAAACAAGATATTTGTAGAAAGTGTGAGATAAGTATTTGCTATCAAAAGTAACTATATATAGATTATAGAGGTGGGTACATTACAAAAGATCTACTTTATTTAAAGTGTTAAACAAAGAACTCAAAAAAAAAAACAATATTACCATTTAAAGAAGCATTATTATTTATTAAATTTATGAAAAAAAATGAGTTTTACGACTCTCTGAGCAGTCGACGTCAGTCTCGAACAAATTGTTTGTCAGGAAAAGAAAATTTGTCTCTCATTGTCAGCAAAATAAACAAATCAAAAGAACAAGCTTTAAACGTTTCCCTGAACACCAAATGGTATAAGAGATCCTTGGAAACGTTTCCGCCAGTAGAACTTCCGTCGTCCCCTTTTCCCTTCCTTCGAACTTCCCTTCTAGACGTTTAATGGAAACGATGGTCGGGGACGATTTGTTAGTTCGTCTAGACCAGCAATGCAACGAATTTTTTAAAAATAAACGCAGGAACGTCCTTCCATCCGGCCTTTTTCATGGTCCCCATCTAAATATACCAATCTTCCTCGAAGTTCAGAAGGCACACGATGCAGGGGTGCGTTGGAAAAACAACCGTCGAAAATACATTCTGGCGTGGAGCAGGCGCCACCATCGTCGAAGTATGAATTCTAGGACTTTTAGGATCGACTTATTTTACAGGAAGTTTTCATCATATCGGCAAAGCTCTAGTGTTATAGGATATAGGAATCAGTAGTTTCTACTTCAATGCTTTTTGCAATATGTAATTTATTAAGTACAATTAGTATCCTGAAAGCTATGCGCATGTTAAAATATAGCTTCGATTAACTTTTCTTGCAGGATTAAACTGAGAGTTTAAAATACCGGCGGCGATAATACGGAAAATGTATTTAGTAGGCAAATCTTAACGTTAAGATCTAAAAAGAAGAATTTTAATTAATATTGTAGGTGAATTACCTCGAGACATATTGCCGTGTTTGATCTTTCGGTCCCCGTTTATTATCAATCTTCGTTATGCTTCGATAATTAAGATTAATCACCGCGATCACCGGCGAACATATTGGCGTGCGACTTTTTGCTACTTTAATAATACGGTGCTGAAATTGATACCGAATCTGCCATGTGTTTATTTCAAGGTTTTATTCGCATTTTCTTGCCTATATTTAGCACATATAGAAAGTCAAAATATTCGCGACGATCGATTTCTTTTCCCACGGAAGTTTGCTTTTCATTTCTTCAAAGTTCACAAATTTTCTTGTGTCCCAATTTCATAAATTTTGTAGTTTCATAATTTCCAGATATTTAAATTTCCTCGAGTTTTCAGAAAATCATTAATTTATTCTTAGATGTGGAGTTGCAAAGCAATCTTTCGTTACCTCAGTATTAAACAACGTTCATCGCATAAAAAATGCGACGAGCATTGCGTCACGGTTCTTTGTAACGCTTTCGTACCGTTGGAACTAGACGGAGACCAGCTTCAAACAGCCGACGAGACGGATTAGCCGATGAAAGTGCGCTTCATTCATCGTAAAGGGCTCGTTGCAGTTGCACGAAAGCGAAACGAAGCGCACTTGCATACCCACGTGAAGTTTGTACAAACGGAAATGCTTGTTGTAACTTTACACACCTTTGCTCCATTGTGAAAAAAGAACAATTTACCGACGAGAATCTTGAAACTATTACATTTCTTCTCTAAGAGTTACTTCACTGCTTATAATTCTTTTCAAATCTTATTATGAGACTGCGGATTTTTAGGCAAAATAAAATTTTTACTAGTACGAACTACGATTTGCAACTTCAACAACAATGTGTTTTATTTTTTAAATATTACAATTTCTACTATATTTTTTATATTTTGTCGATTTTTGTATCTATTAATAGCCTTCTAGATGTTTTCATATTTAAAATTGTCATACATGCTTAAAATCCGCAGTCTACATCATTACACTTAAAACATATTTTTAAAAAATGTATTTTTTTTATTAGCTTCTTTTTACAAGCATATTAATACTAAAACGTAGAAATATCTTTTTCAGTTGGGTTTTTATCGAAAACAGAAACTTTATACGTAGGTGGGAAGTATTTGGCATTTGTAATCTCAAACATGATTATCATTTTTCCCAAAAATGTTTAAATACTTTATACATATGATAAATTTCACGTATTCAATGAACATTTGAGTTAGAAACTAAAAAATTCGAATTAAAATTATGAATATTCCCTGTTTCCAATCTTGTGTTTCTATTTAATCTTTGCCTGATAAAAAATAGGGTTCAATTTACTTATCAAAACTGCTTACATAATTATTGATACTCTGCACCTTAGAAAACTAAGAATTATGAATCCAGTCGAGAACCAAATGAGATATAAAATACAGATAAATAAAATTTAATTATGCGTTAGAATGAATCCGTAACGTAAAGTAAGCTAGATTTCTAAATTATTTGCTAAGTGTTAATATCGTATTGCTTAGGAGTCATGAAATTCTCCTTATTTCTCTGGATACGAAACTATCTAAGGTTTCCATCGAAATGGCGAACCAATGCAGCTCCTCCGCTCGGCTCGTAAATATCCATTTGCCTCGGTATTGGTTTCGCCGTAATATATTGCTACGTTTAATCGTTCGAAGGCAGTTTTCCCACTGTACGGGCTGTCATAGTAATCGACATCAGCAGGCTATTAAGTAATTGAGAACACAATTGCTAGACAAAATAATCCATGGTGTAATTAATGACCGACTCATTGGAGATACGTACTCGCCGGATCAGTGTATCGAGATAACGGAGCAAGGAAACGTTAATGGTCGTACGAAATGCAACATACGCGATGCGATAAATGTATTTTTCACGAGGAGTATTTGCATTCAGGAAAACGGTGGTACTTGTCGACTTTACGGTTGCTGTTAACGCAATTATTTGACGGATCGCAATAGCCTCCGCCTATATTTCTGTCCGTCGGATCGGAGAAAATATTCTAATGAAGGAAGGAGAAAAGATCCGTATCGAACGATGGAAACGCGATAGAAAGGAACTGAAAACAGAGTACCGAGCATTTTCTACTCACACGGGAGCTCTGGATTCTTGGAAATTTCGCTTTTCCGACTCTCCCTTTTTCCCACCGCACCGCGGCGAAAACTCCGACTCGTACTTGGCCATTGTAGCCGGCGGTAATTGCGCGCGTCGCGTGCACCTCGTTTACCATACAACAGACAACAAAAACGGAACAGGTTTTCCTCGTGGCGTTCGTATGCATATCAGCGTTCCTCCTTCGGTATTCTTCCGAGGCGCGTTCTTGCTGTTCGACATCGTCACGCATTTCACGCGTGCAACGCTTTAACCGGGAATCACAAAGCTGCTGTGAAATCGGGATGATTCAGAATTGCTTCTGCCGCGCGTGCGATACTATTGTTAAGGAGCTTAAAGGCCAAGATTGATTGTTCCTTGGCCAAGGTACGTCACAATTTGTATCTTTAATACGTGCCTGTGTTGTCATGCTCTATTGTTATGTTGACATTCCGATATCGTCGCACAGTGCTTTGTACTTTTACCGTTATTAATTCCTCGGTATTTTTACCGTTTCGTAGAATCGTCGCCGCATTTTCTTTTGCTAGTTTCAACTTTCGTGAAGCAAACGGGAATTGTCAGCACACGAATTGACCTCAGAAACGTATCTTTTAGATTTTATAAGCTCGTTACTGGTAGCGAATTACGAGATTGCGGTGAGTAGACTGCACAGTAGTGTGCATGGGCCAAGAAACATCATGCACTACTACCACTATGAACACGTCATTAAGTAGTCTATTCAATAGGATTGGTCGGATGAAACCTGTAACTCTTAACTGTACGCAGTTGAGTTAATGGCGTAGTGACGATAATAGCGTTGCTGTAATGCGTGACACTTTTTGGTCAGATGGACAGTCGATTGAGTGATATGGATGGGCGTTCTGAATGGAGATATGTTATTAATTCGATGAGAAATGTGTGTAATTTTTATTATCGAGGAATTCAGTTTTAAAATTTGAATCAGTGTAAATCACAAAATATAACAATTAACTGGTATAATTAAGTGTGACATTTTTTAGACTATTCTGTAGTCAATATAGGTATCATTCTCTGTTAGTGAAAGTTTCATGTTATAATTAACTCAATCATGCATTTTATTTTTTTTAATTACTGTTTCAATTGTACAGGAAATATTAGAGAGTTGGTATTAATATCTTCGTTTGTTGTTTCTTAACATACTATAATAATTTCATTGCCCGCACTTAGAATGATGTGCTGAAAAATTTGAATAAATCGGATTTTTATAAGGAGCTTAGTAGGTTGAAATTGCTTTGTCAATTAAAAATTGTTACAAGGAATGGATATTTATGTGACAAAAGTCATTTGTAATGAAAAATGACTTACACTGATTGGCTTCTGAAGCCTCCATTTAACAATTTTCTATCAATTGTAAGTATTTAATATGATAAATATTTTCGATGATCGATGTTCTACCGTATTTATACAGTGCTATAAATTTAATATAATTCTAGAGTATTAAAGTATGGGAGGGCTGAAACTGTCCAGAATTATTAGCAATTGATCTATGAAGATAGTAAATATTCAAGCTTAAGAGTGTGAAGTAGTGAATATTGGAGTATTAATTCAGACAAGTAGAGAAGTTTCTTACGAAATTCGTGCATTGAAGTTAGAATTGAAATACAGGTTGTAGCAGTTGAATTTTAACTAAAAAGATGCATAGGACATCATGACAGTAGAAGACTGCTTTTCAATTTTTACATGAAAGCTATTTCTATACGTTATACCACTATTTTTTATTTGTGTATAAATACTCATTAGCTAATACACAGTATTGTTTTTCAGACTTTGTATTGTGGTCAGTACAATCTGATTACAGTAGAATGTAGAACATTCATTATCTGATTTAATATCCTTAACATAAATACTAATCATTAGTAGAAAATGTTTAACTAGAATTTTTAAATGGTTCAAGTTTTACTCGATGTCTTATTGTATTCTTATTGCTGGTACCTACTTGTTTTCGATAGTTGATGTATTGAAATATTAGCATGTTAAGCATTCGAGCATTTAGTGACATATGTTAGACAATAGAGCAAAATGTTAGAATAGTATATTACAATTAGTGTAATATTATTGAGTTGAAGTATTGGCTATTATTAGACTGATAGGTTCTTGAAGTTGTAAGGAATCTCAGAAGAAAATAGCCTTGGATTATTGGTGCCTTAGATGATTATGTATTGGGATATCGGTGTATCAATGTATCAATGCATTGAAGTTTAGAATATTGGAGCAACAGTAGAATGTTGCAATGATTAGGGTAGTAGCATTAGGATATTGGTTATTGAGCTACCAGCTTAAAATACTGACACATTCAAGTTGCGGGATGTTAGACTTTTGATATATCGGAGTCCATACAACTATGAAAGTGATTACACGCTAGCATATTTGTAAATTATCTTCACTACTATACTATAGATTACATGCTATTGACATGTTGAAGCGTTCATGTATGCCAATGATGTGATGTAGGAGTTTTGACGCATTGCAGTAGCAAGTAGAGTAAGAATATTGACATGTTGCATTATCTATTTCTTGAAATATTTATGTACTGATAGCATTGCACACTTTGTTATCATTAATTCTGCTCTCAATTAGCTACTGTATGCTATCCTAGTTCTGGAAACTAGTTTCGCGGAGTAAACAACTACTTAAGTATTGTTTCATTATATCTGATTCCCTTTTAATATTTCCTGGTTCTCCATCTGTTCAGCAATGTCTGAAGCTATCCTTTCATTACTATTACGTTAAGATTTTGCAATCAAAAGAGTTAAGTAGCCATTACTGTATCGAGGTCTTAACTGAGTACTAAAGCAGTGATACATTTGACTATTTTGGTACTGAAATACTGAAGTAGTAGAATGTCCAAGTGGAAAATTCTACTTCTACCTGATAGGTGTTAAGGTGTTAGACATTAGGATGGAGGTACTTCTGATTGTTGCAGTAGGTCTGGTGTAGTGCTACGTCACATTAGTTGTACGAAGCATGAAAAATGCATTACTAGACCAAACAAAGTTAATGTGACCAGATAAGCGCGACCCTGAATCAAGTAAGTACCTTTAAGGGTATCACATAGCACTTGAGTAGATCTCGCCTTAATCGCTATAATTTAGTGAGGTACACTGCGGGCTGAGACAATGAAACACTAAGATAAGGGAATATTTTAGTATCAATATCTTGATGTATTTCGATATTTATTCTACTCCGGGTCAACTCGATTGGTCGTTCAAGACCACCACTTTCTTTCACTTTCTTCGGAGAATGAAGTACAGAAGTTTCTGCACCCGTGTGTAATATTATGTGTGTAGAAGTCCTTATGTTTACGGAAGACACCGCCATGGAGGTTTCGCTACCAGAAAATTACAAGAGGAAAACGTAACTTTAAACGGTCAGTTGAGTTGATTGGGAATATACTGCAACATTAGTTGGTAGGAAAGAAAGAGGGACAAAGTAACATTTTTCATACGTGGTCTATGTAGCTATTGATTACCTCAACCCTTTGTCCTATAATAACATGTGCCACTTGTGATACCAATTATGTTCCAGATATTGAAATGAACGTTATTAGATCATACAAAATGAATAAAAGGAAAAGTTGAAAGAATATTCAATAACTGCAAATCTACTACATTATTTTTTTGTCTTATGTAATTAATAGTTATATATTTTATGTTTGTATCTAGTATTTTAAATTTAAATAATAATTCACATATCTGTAGTCTGGGAAAAATTGTAAGACAAGGGATTAAAGATACAAAAAAGAAAATTATGCGTTCATAATGTACATTTATTGCTCTGCTATTTGCTGTAGATTAAACCTTACGTGGTAAGTACTCGAAAAAGTTAAGGCAGTTTTTCATAGATAGTAATAGACACTGTCATTGTTACCTTTGTCCTGAAGAGCCAAGACGAAAGTATAATAACTGGACTGCGGATTTTTATGGATATATGACAGTTTTTAAACAAAATAAGATACATTTCTATTTTAATTTCACTTTTTGTTCGGCAGCTGTGAAAATATGAATTTGCAATAAAAATCTGCAGTCTAATAATAACACACAATGAGGATGACAGTAACACTAATTGTTCGATTGAGTGGAAAGTTCGTGTTGTTTGTATAATTTTTAGCCCTGAAACTGAGAAAGTTAAGTTATGAATAATGATGTTACACGAAAAATGGCTAAAAGTCACAGAACAAAACAAAGAATACTTCATTGAACAAAGCTACATTGAAGTGAAGAAAGTTACCGTTTAATTTAACCGAAGAAACGGCATGAACTTTCTGCTCAACCTAATATTTTAAAGAAAATGAAGCGAAACACTTTTTCCCATATAAAACAGGGTTTTTATTATGAAAAATGACAGAGGGAAACATAATAAACTAACACAACGCATCTTTCTAGATCCTTCTACGCTGCATTCCAAATTCCTAATAATTATCCGTAGGTCCTGCATCAGACCCCCTAACTCTCCACACAAAATTGCACGAAGTATATCCACCAGACACAGCCAATCACCCATACCCTAACATGTCTCGTTACCGCAGTATCACTCTCGCCACTTTTCTCCGTCTCGTTTCTTCTCAAAAGTTCCCGATTCTGTGCCCTGAAAACGGCTCGTACAACAACCACGCAGAACCCTCGTACGGACCTCGCGAAACCGTCGCGTGGAAGAAGAACACCGGGCGCCTTTCGAGAAGATCGCGCTCCCACGATTCGAATCGTGAAACTGGGCTCGGGAGGGCGGATAAAACAAACTGCGTCGCGTTACGCTTTCCTCCGCGGCGTTACGGTTAGCGACTCGACTCTAATTTACGATGTTGAATGTGCAGCAGCCATTTTCATTAAGCGCATTTGCCCACGGTAGTCGCGGTACGGCACGAGGGGGTCAGGGGCCACGTAATGTGACATCCTGCCGTCAAACTCTCATCTGCCGAGCATATTACCATATGCGGCCGTTCTCTGGCTCTTCTGCACGCTCCTCTTCCTCTTTTCGGCCAGTGATTCTCATTTGGGCCTGCCCTCCTTTTCGCTACCCCGCTGAGGCCCTCTTGCGGAGGCACCCTCCGGGCTCCACTTGGCTAAATCTTCCTGTGCTTGACCCTTTAATTGGGACACAAGAAATTTGATCAGTGGCACAGCACAGCGCTCGCTATGAACTCCCGTATCCCCTTTATACAGTTCTGCTCGCTTCGAGTTATCACAGGGGTCTCTTAACCTCTTGGGAGATAGGGGACGATTATTTAATACGAAATCTCTTACGTAGGGAGGATGTAGAGAAATTTGGTTCTACGATTGTTAAATTTAGGGTGGGATGGGAATCGTAGTACGACTGGATAGAGGGTGATTTTACGGGATGAAATAGGAAACAATTCGGCGCAATGTTTCTCTTATCTGAGGTTTCGTTTTCGAGGAAATTGATTTTGAGGAATGATCTGTATAATATCAATTATACTACGGTATTCTTATGTAATTCGTATCAAATTATTCTTATTACTTCTCGAATTTCAATATCTGTAACTCCACATCTTCGACTTTTGAAACGTCTAACTTCAAACTCTCAATTCACTAATTTTTAATCTAAAAATCTTTAAATTAAATTTTAACTGTTCACACTTTCAATTTCAAACTTTCAAATCTTTCAATTTAATTTTAGCTCTTTTAATTTCAACCTTAAATTTCATCTGTAAGTTTTAAAATCTTGTGTTTCGTATCTTCTGAGAGTCTTAAATCTTAAAATTTTCAAATTTCCAAATTCAATTGTTCAAATCTCCAATTTTAAGTCAGAAAATCTTGAAAACTTCAATTTGAATTCTTCAAATTTTCTATTAAGATCTTCATCTTTATGTCTTTAATTCTTGAGTTATATCTTCAAGCCATAAATCTTAACTTTTCAAATATTTAGTTTCAGGTCTTTAAAAGTCGAACTTCAATCTCATATAAAAAAAATTTCTACATCTACAATTTAAAATCTTCCAGTCTTGAACCTGAAATCTTGAAATCTCTAAGCTGATATATTATTAATCTCCAATTTTAACTCTTACAGGTTCAACTTAAAATTTTCAAATTCAACTTTTAAGTTTCATAACTTCAACTTTAACAATTTCTAATTCGGTAAGAAATTTACAATAAATATTGTTTTGTTTATATAGTAATTTTAACAATTTCTTCAATCATTATTATCAAATTACTCACATTACAAATATGCAACAACCGTCATATTCAATCGGTTTCAAAATCGATTACCATTTAAAATCGAGTTTCTCGAAAATGAAGTTACAGACTGAAAAGTATTATATTTAACTTTTTAATACATACCGCTTCATGGTCGTACAATACGATAAATACTGAATTCACTAGTTGGAACCTAACAGTTTCATTTTTAGGAATCAATATTATCTCTATAAATTGATTAATAATTAACATATCCTCTGAAAGAACTAAAACTCTTACTTTCAAGAGTACTATTGATAGTTTTTAGTCATACTTGGCGGAGTTCAACAAATAACGGTAAATTTGCTATGGAAGCAAGAGTTCGATTGCGAACTTTTGCTCCTTAACAATTTGACTGATAATTACTGATAAAAATTGATAATTCGAATTTAAAAAATAAATAAAAAATGATCAGTGAAACGTGCAAGTATAAGATGATTATTTTTTCTGTGAGGAAGAATAGACTGATGCCCTAGAAGAAGATTGGATTCAGTGTAACTCATTCCAAGAACTGTGGCATGATGTCTGTTAAAACTATAAAGATCATACTAATTTTATTTGTGGTTGCTATTGATGTCATAAAAGAAGTAATTGTCAACTAGATGCTAGTCATTTTATGCTACTATTACTACTGTACGTAAGGAAATAAAACAGTTTTTTCGACATTTCCCATTGCAATTATATTTTTTTGGAAATATTCTGTTGTCTATGTATTGTGACCGGTAAATTTAGCTATCGAATAATAAAGGATAATAGGTATTTCTTTCACAACGATATAATTTTAAGCCAAATACCAGCGACTTTAGGTTTAAACCTTGGTGCGAACTTTTGTCCCACACTACTTTACATTTTGTTATTGCATCGATAGATAGTCGAACAAGAGCATATTGAATTTGATCCTCGACGCTACCATAGTTTTAAGGGCCCGTCGACGCGTGTATCTCGTTTTCACTGGTCTTGGCTGCACGTGGAGCCCATAAGGCGATGGTATGCGGTTCAAGCCGACTCGGACACTCGTAAAAATTCTATCTAACAGCATCCGGTCTCGGCCCGCCCGATACCTACCCGAGGATAATATAGAGATTAGGCGAATGTGTCAACGGCCTTCTATAACGAGGCAACTGTTTCGCTTCGCCCTCGCAGCTGGAAATCTTGCTATCGAATCGAGGAATCGAGTAGGTGACGCGTTATCTCTACAACCGACCGCTATTCTACCTCTTTCTGCCATTCGCGAACCATGGAATCGGTTGCAAAATGTACATGTTTATGTAAGAATGCGAACGAGTGGGCAACCCGAAATTTCGACTCTGCTCAATCGCTGGGTATATTTCATTCTTATGTTTACTAAATTTCTTACGACTAAATCGAGAAATTTCGGTCCAATTTTAATTATAAATCAACCATTCTTTTTTTGTTTAAACAATTACCAACAAATAAAAAAAATTCCTAATAAGATTTCATACTAACTTAAGTATTACAGTTCTCACTGTTGAAGCTTTCGGGTGTAAGCCGTGTCCATGAGGAAATGTTTTCCCAACGTTTCGCTAGCATTGCAGCTGGCTTCTTCAGGGGATCGAAAGACACACTGTTTCAGTTGAAGAAGCCAGCTGCAATGCTAGCGAAACGTTGGGAAAACATTTCCTCATGGACACGGCTTACACCCGAAAGCTTCAACAGTGAGAATTGTATGACGCCGGGCCGTGAAAGCCTCAAATCTCCAACTTAAGTATTGGTAAAATTTTTAACGATGTTGTATTTAACATTTTGTAATTTACATAGTAAGATTGAAATTAAGAAAGTATTTATGTCTAGAAACTGAACTGAGATAAACAAAGCCATAAAATTCACTGAAATATGAATGAATTTCTCACAAATTTAGGTTTCGGTATTTATAAACGTTTATACCTGTCGTCGGAATTGAGACATAATTTCTGATTAGAGTAGACTTCAACTAATCTAGAAATCGTAAGAGAAAACGGCAATCAATACGAAATCGGGATAGGACATAACTGTTCCCCCGAATTAATTTCCGCTCGAGCCAGGTACATACATTCACGAATTTCCAAAATCAGCCGCGATGGAACCTGACCGAATCGATCGATGACCCATTTGCCCATGCAATTACATACCGACGTCACTGCCAGCTAATAAACTGCAATCGCTGCACACCGTCACTTCCGATTTTACGACGTTGTGTTGATAAGACACTCGATGCCACAATTATTTCATGAAGATCGAATTTAAACGACCACCGTGCTTCGCGAGAGAAAAAATAGGAGGAGGATGCTTTCAAGAAGAAATTAATCGCCTGGCTGCTGTCTTGCAATTTGTTTCAATCACGTCCACCAGTCGTTTTCTCCGGTTGCAGATTCGCGGCAAAGTGTGTTGAAATTGATTCCGCGATCTTGAAATTTTAATTAAAATACTGTGCAGTAGTTCAGTATTTCTTAATCTTGAATATAGTTACAGTTATATACATTATTTATAATTAGTGATGCACCGACTAGGGTTTTGGCCGACTAGCCGACTAGCCGATTAATCGGCCTCCAAGAAGCCGACTAGTCGGCCGATTAGTCGGCTATGCCGATCATTTTCGTACACCGCGCCACTATAAAATGAGACAAATCACTTCGTTCATTTTCATTATCTTTCGTCTGTTTTCGGACTCTCCTTCATGCGGAGAGTTCAAAAAATTTAATTATCATACTTTACTCACCTTTATTACAAAAAAGATTCAAAATTTATTATTGTTTAATATTATTCAAAAAGGAAATTGTTACATTTATTTTATTATTTTATTGCATTTTGTTTTTTGTTTTAAAGCGTTTTTTATTTCGATAAAATAAAAAAATAATAACCAAAGTTCGTAATAGTTAACTGGTATATTTTTAGTTGGTTTAAATAAATAATAATTACTGTTTTTAATGTTTTATATAATAATTATAATTGTTACATACAGATAAGTATGATAAATAAGTAAATATAAGTACAATAGACAAAAAACATTTTTTTCTTTCTGTGATATCACGATATTATTGCTACTAAAATTCAAAGCCGATCAATCGGCCTGTTTTGCCGACTAGTCGCCGACTAGTCGGCGACTACAAAACTGGCCGAATAATCGGCTTAACCGACTAGTTGGCCACTAGTCGGTACATCTCTATTTATAATATTCCTAAATATTTTGTAATATCTTTTAACCAACCAAATGATTTTTTCTAGAAGTAACTGCAAAAGAAACTTTTTAGTCTGTTTGTTTCTGGATATTATTTCACTAATCAATTAATGCTAAAAGCTAAATCGTCGAAATTACAGCTTTATCAAAATTGTAGTTACCTTGTAAGTTAGTGTGGTCGGAAACTGTTTCCGAATCTATTTCTAATCGCATGTACTAACAGCGACGGCACGTGTTTCGGGGAGAAGCACGGATTAAACGAAACCGTATATTCAACGTGTCACAGCGAATAGGAATTCAACGGCACGCACTAAATTGGAAAGGAGAGAGACACATCAATAATGGCCAAGCTGAAATTAGATATAACTGTTCCTGAAATTAGCTTTCTCTCCGCTATTTACTCGCCTTGTTTGTGGATTCCGCGAAATAGGACGACCGTGTTCCACTCGATGACAGTACGAAAAATGTGTTAAATTAAAAAAGAAAAATCAAGACGATCGACGTCTGGCTCAAAGAACTAATAGCCTCAGAAACTTCCTGGAACTAATTTTTTCGCCATTTTATGAAGCCCATACGTTGCTAATTTACATGAAATTTCACCGTGGGAAGAATTCAAAAGGTTTCTCGAGTAGAGTAACGTTCACGAGGACGAACACGCGACAGTAATTAACATATTACGAACCGTTACGTACTACTACGTCTCTTCGTATGCAAAATCTGTATCCCGCTGACGTACCGGTACGTCCTTTTGCATGCAAAAACCACAAGCTATCGAGATCTATGCCTATTCAATTGTAATTATTATAGTTACATAACGTTCCCAAGACCCTGCTAACCGGCGGTAATGTCAGAAAGTGCTTTGACAATATGAACATAGATGAATTTAGCGGATAATCCACAGAGAGATATCTTCGGCGAATGAAAAATCTACTCGGGACAAGATTAAGTGTCTGGTTGGGGACTATCGAAGCTCTACTCCCTCCGTCACTGTGCCTCCTGTCGCTTCACTTCGGCCATTAACTTGTTTAACATGATACGGAGTAGAGGAACTGTCTAAAAGCAGCTAATTTACTTTACTTTGACAGTTCGCTCCTTTGAACGAGACGAATAGCAAATTGGAAATTATGGTTCGCGGAAATTTAACTTTGGGCTAGGATATTATAGGTCCTATCAAACTTTCGGGTGTGGCTGTTGTTTAGATAGTACCTACAATGACTCACGAATTTGTTCATGAAGACCATGTTTAATTTGTTTAAATTATAAAGAAGATATTTGCCTTTGCACAATAAAACTTATGGAAACTAAGAAACAATTAAATGCGGAAGCTGAAACGATATCAATTCAAAGAGAAAATATAAAACTGGCAATTTCACAGTCAATTAACTTTTGGAATACATGCGAACAATCCTATGGATCACTGTTGGCAAATAAATTCGTTTGACGTTTGTTAATTATTTCACTCTATAAAATCAAACGAACTTGTCAATCAAATAAATATACTATAAAATTATTTGACAATCTCCAGATTTTAATAATGCATTTTATTCGATTGACAAATAAGTTCATTTCATTTTCTAGTGTGAAGTCAATGGCAATAACCGAACGAACTTATTTGCCAACCCAATACTATCTTCTTCAGCGAGATGTCATTTCTCATAATTGTGCGTCAATTTATTTAAATATAATAATTATGTTTACTTAGATTATTTAATTATTTGGTTATGAAAGAAAATATTGAATTCTTTTTTTTTTTATTAGTTGCTAGTTTCGCATTTGTTTCTGTTATCGTTGTCTATTGTGTTAGAAGTATTTAAAATACTTGTTATTTTATTTCAATGATTTAATTAACTCGAAAGACAAATTATTTGAAAATGTGTTACTTCAATTTCATGTAAAATATATGTAGTTCCTTTTCTTCCTTTATTTTTTAGTTCCTGAGTTTTCATTTCGGAGTAAAAATATTATAATAAAATTTTAATTGTCGTCATTCTGTTATTTTTCATTTGTTTTAATCTCATCATATAATAAGAGATTACTTTTTTGGTAAGGTAGTTTAACTGAAATAAAGTTTATAAAGGGTATAGTTATTTTAAAACTTTCATCTATAATTTAATATCATAACACGGTATTGAATTTTGTGAAACAATAAAACATTAACAACAATTTTTAAGAACGTAACTAAACTATAAATTACAAAGCAATGTATTAAAACTGTATTATTTTTTAATAATTAATGCATAGAGTTCGTAAATCAGTAATTATTTTATCATTTTGAATTCTTCGTTTGAGATCAATAAACTATAGTCTAAATTTCTTTTGACTGCATTTCAAATAAACTATTATTTTATACACTACATAAAAATATCTTAGAAAATATAGTGTCTTAATTACACAGTACAATTTTTGATCAAGAATCAAAATTGTTGGTACTCGAAAAACTGTTCAATGGAACAGTATCGTCGGTTTAAATGTTCGGTTTCGTGGTCGGTTATGGGGCTTACCGTAACGTCTTCCCGGCGGCAAGTGTTGAAATTCATGACAGCGTATCGAGGCAGGAAATGAAAAATTACAGAACAATCGATCAGCGTCTGCGAGCTGACCTCTTTAACTGCTTTATCAAGTCGTACGGTCGGTTTAACATAGGCGGTAGCAGATATATGTATTATAAATGATACAGGAAGTTTGCTTAATATAATATGATGACCATGAAACGTACATCATATACGTTAATTATTTCACTTATACGAATCAAATAAAATGAAGCTCTTTTCGGTTTTTGTAATATTTTATTATACTAAATTTATTTTACTGTTATGTTAATATTACTAACCTACTTATATCAGCTTATACTCCTTTTTTTAAAAATAATTAAAATTTTGTATAGATATGACAGTCAGTACTTCCTGATAGTCCTAATAAAGTACAAACACTCTGCCGTCCTAATGTTTTAAAATTTAATATTGTAAGCCAAAAATAAAAGATGTAGAAAATCTAAACTTGTTTTACAGAGCGAGATTAAACTCGACCAACAATCACCGACGAAAGCAAGGCGACGGATCATTAATCTACGTAACATTGACCCCGTCAACGCAACGCTTGAATTAGCTTCGAAGAATGAATATGAAAATTTCGCAAGCAGCGAGTAATTATCCGGCGTATCGCCGATCTGCTTTTTACGGTTTCTCTTCCGTTGCTTGACGCAAAAGAAGTAACATTTTACAACGAACGCCAGCGGTTCTCGTACTTCTGAACTCGTTTAAATTACAAGTGCCTTCTGTTGCAGTGAAAACCGCATCTGTTGATAAAAACGCAGTTCCGTTGTGGAAGTGTAAGGTTACCCGCAGCGCAGTTCAAGTACACCGCGTTAATCGAAATCTGGCGATATCGGATGCCTCGCAGCCGTTGTTGACCTTTCTCGTCAATTATTTTTTCGACGAAGTCAATGTCTCTCGCGGTATAAATAGGCGTGTTTGATCAGGGATGAAATGATGGAACAACTTAAAATGAACTCCGTTTGCGGAACGCTCGCAGATGTCCCGATAGAACCCACGGGACGCGAGAATCGCCCCATTGATAAAGTTCCCTTGTAAATATCGTGTGTAAACGAGTCACTCGGATATAGGGTTGAGTGCGATTTATGGGGGGTGATTCATGGACGATGATCCCTGCGAGAGATGAATTCTCAAACGTTTTCTTTCTTTAGTTGTGGATATTGATAAACTTTGAGGTATGCAATTGGATAGTTCAGTGGTAATTCTGGGTTCACACGTTCTAAGTAAAAGAACTATTTTATGAAGTGTCTACGTTGATCCATATGGATTGATATCTACTTACATTTGTCTTCAGAGAAAACGGCACTGCGTACTTTTACCCGCTGCGTCCTTTTACCCCGAATGACCCTACACATGTTTTTTCAAACATTATTTCCGATTTTTTACATTTATGAACTTGAATTTTTGACAGTGAAAATGCCTTGAATTCCACCTTACAATGTCAAATTTTTCAAAAACTAAAAACATTATTGAATAGTGTTAATAAACAAACATGACTGCAATAACGTTAAAAAAAGTTCAGTACATATGTATTATGTAAATAACAATATAGAATATTTTTTATATATACGTTGTCTGCGAATCTCTCAAAAAGGAGTTGACTGTGACAACAGTGTATGACTTGATTCAGGATTCAAAGGCTGGCAGCCGTGCATAACACTTACATAACAAATAATAGAATAGTGCGAAATTTGGCGCGAGTACAAGCTTAGATTCTGTCAAAAATGTCAGAAATGCGAAGTTATTGGTGGATAACTTGACTTGTCCAGCTGATTACGACGTTGCCATGCTTTAACAAATCATCGAGATACTACAACATAATTTTCACAAATTACTATTAATTTCTTTGAAACGGTGTAGTAAAGACGACTGAAACTTGACAGACATTTTCATTTATCCATATACTATAGATACGTGAAAACATTGAAACACTGGTATCATTTCTTCAACATTTTTGCGCTGCTTTATCCGTCAGGATCGTTTCTTTTCATTAGAGTCCATGCAAAATCAGAGAAAATTAGTTCTCATAACTCAGGATTTATTCAGTGATCTTACATACTTGTATCAATGTTGTATTATTTTTAAGATAAATCCAATGATAAAAATGGTCGTGGCGCCGTTAGCCCGTTGGAAAATAACAGGTCCTCCCGCGTCCGGGCGGCATTAAAACCGATAGACACCGCGGCAAAACCTGTTATTAGACGCAATTCGAATAGCGTTTGCTTCACGCTCATTTACATCATCCTGATATCCAATTATCACGCGGGGTTACTTAAGCCGTGCGGCAACTACGATAATAAAAGTGCAGCAGCAACGAGCCGAGCTCGGTTGCCGGTGCACACCGGGGGAATTATTTATCGTCTGTGCAAATGTTAAGCGCATTAAGCGGGCGCGAGCGAGCGCTGCGTTATTATTAATGGAACAATTAGCTTCGCGGGTGTTAAGATGCTATCGGTGTCTGTTTGACTCTTTAATCAGCGGGAGCAAATGAGCCACGATTGCCGAGATGCGCGATGTACGACGTGAACCGGTGAATGTCAGCCGCGCACCCAGGATTCCGTCAGATGATGCTTGATAGCTTTATATACTCGAGTCCAGCAAAATTGAATATTTGCATCTTTATTCTGTTGCTTTGAAGCGTGATAAGCTGTTGTACGTCAAACAGAACATCTGATCGGAAGCATACCATGAGGATTTGTGTGTTATTGAAACAATTTTTCGTTATTAAGGCTTTCGGGTGCAAGTGAAGTTTTTTGAGAAAGTATTGCAATGATACGTCGTATCAATGTGTCATTTGATCTCCTGATGAAATGCTTGTGAAATGTTTAGCTATCTCTTCCATAATAATTCTTCCATATGGGGTACACTTGACAGTCTCAACAATGTGAAGGCTTCAAAGCTCTGATGAGGTGAAATCTGACTCCAATAGCTTCAAGTTAGGTTAGGCTAGTATTGAATAGAAGGAACCAAATCCTAACTCCAGAACCTTATTTAATAGATTTTGGACGCAGAAGGACACTTTCACCATTACCAATTAGCCTAAGCATGATTTCCGCTCTTGCTGTGTTACTTTCGTCGTACTTTGAGTGAGAAAAAGAACGTAGACAAGTATAATCGATGAAAAAGTACTACGATTCCCGCCCTATCCTTTATTGTAAGGCATTCAGACTAAACTAAAGCGGCATATACAACATCCTTAAGGCAGCAAGTTGTCAAATACATCATTCAGCATTCATTGCAGCACTGAATAGACCCAACCAGGTTTACCTTGGTATCCTTAAGCAGAAGTAGTAATACGCAAGTAGTTATATGCATCCACTAATGATAATCATCGATATCCAAGGCTCCTCTTTATAAAGTTATATACGTTAACTTATACGACAGAGCCATTGATCTTGAACAATCGAAATCTGCACCCCCCATCGTCATCCCCTTTCAACCGTATCACGAATCATCTTGATCTCTAACCGATAACTCTGATTACTTGTTTGCAGCACGCGAACAACGTACGCAAAGCGGCGTCGGAGTATGTGGCGCGTCGGCAGGCGCGTAAGATCTCGATGACCCGCTCGATAACCTCTTCGCTGGCCGTGCCGATGAGCCAGCTGAGCGACGTGGCCTTCCTGCCGAACGCGAAGGCCGGCACATTCTTCGCCCGTGACAATGTGTCAAATTTCATCGGCTGGTGCCGCAACAGCCTCGGTATCATCGAGTGTCTCCTCTTCGAGACGGACGACCTGATAATGCGCAAAAATGAGCGCCACGTGATCCTCTGTCTGCTCGAGGTGGCCAGGAGGGGGGCGAAATTCGGGATGCTGGCGCCTATGTTGGTGCAGATGGAAAGGCAAATAGACAGGGAAATCGCGGCCGAAAATAAGGCAGCGAACGGAGCCCAAACCAATGGCGGGAACGAGGAGAGCGACGACGAGTACGCTGACATGCAGCAAGAGGAACCTTGCCTCATCTATGGACCCCAGCCGCAGATCGTCACCAACGATCTGAAGAGCCTCGACGAAATGGTGAGTCTTTCATTCCCTTTTGTGTCTCGCGTTGTCTTGTCCTTCGGATTTAGAGCGGATTGAGTTCCGCAGTTGATCTTGCAGCTGTTCTATCAGGGGGTGTTTTTGAGTTTAGGAATATCTTCGGTGTCATTCCATCATTCCATACGGAATCGGACACTTTTGGGAGTACATTTCAGATTTTGATGAAATTGGGATATGTTGAAGTTTTTAGGGGTTTATAAACGTAAGTCAAAGGGTTTTTGAAAATTTTTTAAATTGTTGATTTTATAGCTCTTTGAACCTTAGACCTCACTTTGTTTATAATAATTTTAACTCTTGAACTAGTAGAGTGATTAAAATGTGCCTTTAGGTACTTATACTACAGACATAGGAGTATGTAATAAAAATTATTTCAATTAATTAACAAATTTTTTTAATCATTTTGGGTCCTAGCGTTGATCGAATCGGTGAATTTCGACGCACAGCGTTCGATTCAATTACTTTTCATACGGTTAATGTTAAAGTGTCCATATTTTTTAAAGTCTGAAGTCTGAAGTCTCATTTTTTTCGAATTTTTTAATATTGTCCCGTTATAAAAAACTTTCATTTGTTAGTAACAACTGGGAAATAAATGGTTAAAAAAATTTGTTTCAATTGAAATCATTTTTATTACATACACCTATGATCGTAGTATAAGCACCCAGAAACTCATTTTTATCACTCTACTAGTTCATGAATTAAAATTATGAGAAAAAAGCGAACATTAAAATCAACAATTTTAAAAACTTTTAAAAATCCTTTGACTTACATTTACACATTCCTAAAAACTACACCATATCCAAATTTCATCAAAACCTGAGATAGTACTCCCAAAAATGTCCGATTTCGCATGGAATAATGCTTTGAAGTTTGAATCACTTTTGAGTTTAGAAGTATTCTGAGCTTTAAGACTGCTGCTGTGCTTGGAAATGTTTCTAAGCACATTACTTTTGAGTTGAGAGACATTCAGAATTACTATTAGGCCTAATGATGTCTTTGAGCTTAGAGATGTTCCGAGTTCTAAAGTTAGTATTAAATTTGGATGTCTGGAGACAAAGCATTCTTTGATCTAGGTATATCCTTGAACCTAAACCTACTCTTGAACTTTGAACTATTCTCGGACAAAAGATTCTTCTTAATAAAGTTTAGAGACGTTCTGAATTGTATTGTTGATCTTGAACTTGGACGTATCCTACAATGTTCTTGAACTCAGTGTTATTCTTAGCTATAAAGCTTAGGGGTGTACTTAATGTGTCTTTGAGTTCAAGGTTCTTTAAAGTTGAACAAGGAATCGACTTGGAATGTTGAGTAAAGAAATACTTTCTTGTACTTCATTCCTTGACGACGCCTTGTCCACTCAATTAATTATTGAATGACACCATTTAATATTACATTTCCAACGAATATTTGTGAATCTCAATCAATTCTAATAAATTAGGTGAATTAGGTAATGAATACTAAACTCGACTCCACTATAAAATTAATAATTCAAATACAACAACAAGCGAAGTACTGGATGCATTGCTAGCCCATATTGGACACAGTAGTTTAACGTCAAAATTTTCCATAATTGGACAAACAAAGCCACGCCTGTTCTCCAATTCATGGGATTCTACGCTCCAGCATCGAAAGCAGTCCCACAGTTTTAAGAACCATGGCTATAATGTATCCCCGACTATGAAAATAGCCCACACGCTTAGATCTATCGGGGTATATTTATGGCGCTACCGCCCGCTGACCGTGAATATCACGAGATCAGGAATAAGAGAATAGTTATTCGTATGTCGGCGTTGAAAGACCAAAGAAGCGCCCCTGATAAACGTATTCCCTTTCGTAACGCTAATAATTTATGAGCCATAATTCATGTTTATCGGTGACTACTCAGAAACCGCATCTAGCCTGCTGAGTTTCATCGTTTATTGATCGGCAGGTATATTCATTTTCACGACAGGAAAAATTCAACGGAAATACGAATTAATTTCCTCTCACATTGCGAAAACATGTCTCGTTCGGAATATTTATTGTCATCTATATACATATATCGGCAGTCTATCCAAGCATATTTGCAATAATATAGCGGCGTTAGGTTGCCGTTGGAAAGGTGACAACAAATTTCACGCTGGTCAAGATCGAATTAACAAAAAGTGAACGAATGAAACTGATTGTTTGACACTGCGACTAAGCAATATCGTTACAGGTGGTCCATGGATATCTAAAAAGCCCAGTAAATATTCCCCGTACACGAGAAATGACAGTTTAACCGTCGCCTTGATAACTTTCTTCCGGAACCTAGCCGGTCGTTTCGCGTGCAACTCGTAAATCGTATTAGCATGACGCGTGGCAAAAAGTGTTCACGCAAGTTTCGAGTACTAACCATGTTTCTACCTCTAAATGGATAATGAGCACTAAATCATTGGCTAAATGTTACGCATTGGCGTTGGCATACGTACGCGATCTGTAGGCAGTGCGAGCGTAATTGCTCATTCCATCGTATTATCGATGGAACCGATTGCGATTTCAGTTGAGCTCGACAATCGTAAATACCTTGATGCGTGTGGGAATCGTCTGGATCTCTACTTTCTGAATTACTCTTTAAACTACAGAGTAATTCAACTGTAAAGTCAATGTAGGATCGATGATCAAAATATCAGTTTCATAGAAATTGTTTCATAGAATGTTCTTTCAAACTATGGAGACGGAAGGGGGGCGGTATAATAGGAAGTTTTATAATTATTTTAATTCAAAAGTAAAGTAAAGTTTCGAATAGACGGTTGTGCATTATCATCTAGTAAAAAAGACTGAAATACTTTGGACTCTTCTGTTACAGAAGACGCATAAAAATAATCTTATGAACCTTTGTAGTTCAAGGTAGTTGTTTGATGTAAAAATCGAAACTAATTTTCACGTTTTAACTCAATGTTTTAGGTAAACGTATTTTAGAAATGTACATATTTTGCATGGAACTGTGATCCATTAGTGGATTGGGGACCGGTTTGTATAGCCTACAGCTGGTAGCGGTGCCGGTAATAGTAGTACATTGGATGATAGGTGTGCAGAGTTAACTCGAAGAATACTAGTTTTACCATTTACTGAAAATATGCAAAGTCGGAGTGGTAGACGAAATAACAAAGCGTGAATTTCTTAAGATCTTCATTCCAGTAAGCCTTATCATCTAACATGAACTCCACATTTTGAGACATATCTCACGAGATTATCTTAATCTCTGATGAGATTTGGCAGTCAAAGAAGAAGAAAGAATAATGAGAAATCATGATAGTTGTATGGTCCCACAAGACAAGTCATAGAATGTGTAGTCCTCTTTACGGCACGGCACTCTTCTCGCCCGTAATACCACCGAACATCCTATAATCATGATGAACAAAGCTCTCCCGGTGTCGTGAGTCACCAACAACCCACGTCTCCACCCAAGTCACTGGGTAACCCTGCTTTTTAGATATTTTAGCACAAATTCCTTGGTGGGCATAGCGCATGCAAGATTTATCTGCGAAAGAGTCGCATGTACCGGAGTCGTTTCAATGTTGCGTCTGGAATCTTGCCGGGGGAAAATGTCCTGGAATTCTTGAATACATTGAGGAGAACTGGCTGGGCGATAACGTCGCGAAACCAGAGGAGCCCTATGAGAAGAGAGAATTTCTGCCCCATGAAATGCCACGTCCGCTCGTTGCGTGTAGATCGCCGTTGTTCTACACGTGTCGGGGAGTTGGTGAAAAAGTCTACTCAGCTGGGACGCCGCGGTTTTCCGAGTGTGTTTCAGCGTGGAACTAACGGCGTTGCGTCTCGTTGCTTTGACGTCAACTAAAAGGCACTGGCGCTTTCGAGAACGACGCGAAACGCTCGTCTAATTCGTTCTGCCCGTCGGCTTTTCGATTTTACCGTAATTTCTGGTGACTTTCCTCGATCCTATTCATCCGGGAGGACTGGGACCGAATTCACGTCTATCCGTTAATTTGTTAACGAGGGAAGATGAGTCGTCTCGTCGTTCGAAGGTTCTGCTATGTTGAGCAAGGCGAATTTAATCAACGTAAAAACTGAATATGCATTGATATTAATATGTACAAGTCAAGACAGTAGGCATTTGTGAAATATAAAGAAAGTATTGTATAAGATTGATAATTAGACCGAGGATTTTATGTAATTACGACAATTCTGAAGATTCTAAAAATCTTCGAAGTTGTTGACAGATACCAAAACATAAAATATCAAAAATATAATTCAATTTACAATATTTAGAAAATCAGACATATTGTTATTCAAGTTTCAATTCATTATACACGGGTTCTATTTTATTTTGTATAAAAATCCGCAGTCTATTGATAACACCGCACCGGTTTGTCTGGATTGAAGTTCGTAATTTGTTTCTTTTCGGTTTTTTTTTTGCTGCTGAGTTTAAATTTGACCGCTGAATTGCTCTATCTCTTCTAGTCTTCGAGAAAATTAACGGCGAAGTTGCAAACTCTCATTCTGAGCCCACGCAGAATTTTCTAGCTCGTCTAGTTTATTGTTGATAGACTATCGAAATGGCCAAAAACAATTTTGCAACCTCGCCGATAATTTTATCACAAGTTGAAGGAAAAGAGCTATTCTACTGCCAGATTTGGACTCAGCAACAAAAATGTAGACATTTGACAAAAAAATTTTTGAAATGCAGACATTTGACAAAAAAATTTTTTCCGCACGAAGGAAAAAGAAAAGTCTATGATTTCATTTAGATTTTGAATTATGAAATAAATGTACAATATTTCAAGTAAATCGATCAATTATTTTTGCTGTTATATTGGTCATTATTTTAAAAGTGTAATTTGGAGAAAATCGTCTTTACAGCTTTAGATACAGTTCTATAAACTATAAAGCCCTTATGCACTGAAAAATTTAATTATTCCAGCACATGTTTCACGAAGGTAAATTGCAGCTTACAGTGAATTGTGTATAACAGCATAATACATTTTCTTACAACATAACGTAAAATATCTTTCTATCGTATCTACTGCTACTATCATATATATTTCGAGCGCCAGTTCAAAGAACGTAGCTTACACACCTTGTCAACCTTGCTTGGATTAACTTGAAATTTTACTGTCAGAATATTAGTAAAATGTTACACCTTAAGAAAATACGAAAATCTAAAAATCAATTTTTTCTGAATGTAATATGTAGTATCTATGTTGCATAATCAGCTTTTGTTAGTTTCTGTATAGTATCTGTGGTGGCAAAGTAAACCGACATAAATCACATATTTTCACTTTCCATTCCACTTTTATTAGCGCTTAAATGGGTCTTGTTCGGTCAATATTTATTCACAATACTGAATTTCCAATATTTGTTGTCGATAAATCGGAATTGTACACAATAGATATTGGCAATCCCCTCTTAGTATTAGCAATGATGAAACATGATACATTCTGGAAAGAGTCGTGCCTCACTTTTTCCGTGAAACGATAAAGTCACGGCTCTTTCAGCCGAAAATATAAATTCTATTTTCTAGCCTGAGATCAAGGCACACGTACGAATTGTTTAAGAATGTGATTTGTGTCCTACTTTATAACCAAAGCGTACGAATACACATTTAATAATTTTTAAATACAGAATTTTGAATATGCCGGAGGTGTTTCTGAAAAAGTAACTTTTGGTAACGATCTACATATTGATGTGGTGGTTAGAAAAATATTTTCCCTTACGAATTTTAAGTCGTTTAAGTGAAGCGTCGCAATTTTATCTGTATGAATTCCTGCGAGAGTGCATCAGGGTATCGCTATTTCCATTCAGCTGTTAGTAGTCAGGGGTCGCCTCTGTTCGCCGCAACGAGTGGGTAAATCCCTCGAATGCCAAAGCGTGTTTTAAAGAGCATACCAGAGATAGCTGGACAAAAGACGTGAGAAAACGAGACAGCCTTGATGTTTTAATTTCCTGACCTGATTGCGTGTGTTTTTCATAGGACCGTCGAGTAACATTGAAATTATTGGATGACCTGTGCTATAATATTTAGGGCAAGGAAAATATCTGTTCCTTTATCATATTTTTATAAAAGTTATTTTGGTCATAATACTGTTATAATAATAGCTTCATCAATCCCTCAACTTCATTGCTAGGTGTATCACTATTTAAAGTACAAATCTTTGATTCTTAAACTTTAAACCAAAATATCCTAGTATCAATATTAAAAAAAATATATATATTTTGAACTTCTGTACTTTGAACAGATATTTTTTAAATAGGTTCTGTTTTCATAGAAGAATTCGATGTTTAAAAGCATATCAATTTTAAATTTAAACTTTTTGTCTATGCTTAATAATTTCTGGAATATTTAAGAACACATGTTTCCGACTGTCAACTTTAAGCATAGCTTCCACCACTCTAACATGCACGTTGGTCGATAAAAAGAAACACGTGTTAAATATTTTTATGACGATTGTAGCATACGCACGTTTTTTCTTACAATGAAGGACATTTCGAATTTTTTTCTTATCATATTAATCCTTACATCAGTAAACTGGGGATTTTCGTACCTAAACAGATTTGAAAAGTGTGTTCCTTTATTTTGCATATCTGCAATAATATCGTAGTTAAACAAATTATTCCCTAAATGTTTTATTCTAATCTCAATTTAGAATGTTCAAAGACGCTGTATGAGTTTTTCCAGAATTTTCCCATAGGTTTTCATTTACTGCGAAACGTGTCGTATATCAATGACCCCCGTTTACCGTTTGAGTTAACTGTAAAAACGTTTACACAACTAGGGTTAATTTTGCACGTAAGAGAAACTGCAATCACGTTTTCGTTTGTTGCTATTGGTTGAATAGATTGATTTGACACAGTGAATCTGCGTTTCCTTCGAACTCCGCGCCCCAAACTGTCTCCGCGGTGCCTCCAAGTTCCCACTGGAACGTCGTCCGCGCGATCACACGCGTGTTCGGCTGATTTGCATGTTGGTAGAATGCCACGCGTTCGCGGGAAACGATTTCTTAAGGGACACGGCGAGGATCGTATACGGAATCGCAGCTGCATTGCTCGCCGTTCAGAACGTCCGACCCGCGATTGCGTATGAATACAAACGGACACCTTGACGGTGTCACCGCGTTCCATAAAGGGCACAACGAAAGGGAAATCTGTACGGGTCGATCGGCCATGGCGGCGAACTTCCAACGGTCCACGTGTTCCTGTCCCGCCGTGGGAGTTGTGTATCGGGGTAATTAAATTCAGCGTTGCCGCTCGTAGACGCGACGGAGCTTTTCATCCGCGTGGAAACGTGCGCGTTATGTTGCCTCCTGTCGCTGAAGGAGAAAGACGCTTGGACACGCTTGGCTTTTTCGTGTGAGGGATGGGATTTCCATGGAGATAGAGTTGACAAAATGCTTCCTTTGAAATTCTTGCTGATTTGTAATGGATATTGAATAATCGTTCGACGAGTAATTATGTAATTACAACGTTGGACGGCGTGAGGATTAAACAGTACAGAATTACAATCGGCATGAATACTGTGAAGAATACTGAATGCGCTATTGAGTAAATTAACATGTGTTTTTAATTACATGCATTAATATTTTCTTAAATTCACCTTCTGGTATATAAAACAAGAGTTGATTGCATTACTGGTTTATATCATGATTGAATCTTTGAAATTGGTGTGCAATTGTGTTGCGACTTGATAGAAAATTCAAGAGACTGTTAGTAGGTATTACATATTATAATAATGTAACTAATACAGTTAAACTAGTCATGAAGTGTACAATAAGATCAATAGAAAATAGAGTACGAATTTTTAGATCCTAGATGATACATAAAGCTTGAATGGAGATAAGATTTTCGATAAAATCCAAGAAAATGGAAGGAAACTATAGGAAGTGCCTATAATTTTAATATACTAGCTGTTCACCTAAAACATGTAATGACTTTAATTTGAAACAAATATTTTTTAATTAATCCTTCAGTTTATTTTGCAGTGTTTCTTCTAAGAATCTCCATTAAAGATTCTCTAATATTATTCACAATTGCTTACATCAATAGATATTATTAATAATCATGTAACTGACTGTCTCTCGCACATGAATGACGTGACAATTATGGTGTCAAATATAATAGTCGACTGGGAATTTGAAAGTACATAGCTGCAGAATATAAGATTTATCGATAAGTTATGCCGTTCCTTGTTTTATAGTGTCATTCAAAGAAGTTCATTGTTATTCTTCTACAGAAGAAATTCATAAGAAGTCATCATCATTTGCGTAACGAAGTCTTGTGTCTAAGAAAGGAGGGAGCAGATCTCCTTCTCTTTTTATATGAAGAAAATCTTCATAAAGTTACATACACATTTTAGTCTTCATCTTGGTTCTTATCTAATTACACTGATGATGATCAACATGGACTAATTAAATATGGTCATAAGTATTACTCTTTTGTAAACACAATGATATAACGAAATAACATTATTGATACGACAACCTAGTTATTTAGTAGTAAGGAATGTAATACATACGAAGGTGAAGGTACAGTTGAAAAAAAAATTAATTAGAGCATTCAGAGCCAGTAAGTGTCCAATGCCGAACACATTTTACTCCTAACGCTCTGTTCTACGCCGCATTGCATGACTTTGCGTGGTTGCACCAATCATAAAAGTAAACTTGATTATAAATGTCCACTTGACTTTATCCCCACTGCAGCAGAACGAAAAGATTTTACCGTGTGCAGTGGCATTCAGCGTGAAAAGGAAAACGATTATGTCGAAGAATTATTTAAGAATAGTAAATGTCAATGGGTGAAGCGTGAATAGAAAAACGCTAATGGTAGCTACATATTTAAGCAAACCAGGAACTTACGTAACTGATACCTATATATATAATATGTATCACATACGCAGTCAATTTTTATTATTTTGTCGGGTGTTGATAATTGAGTGTAATTGAAAGCTAATTGCCTCATTGATTTGTTAATAGATCAAGTAGAAGCATAAATGGCGGTAATAAAATATTCACGGCTACTTGTTTGTGAAGTCGAGGAGTTTCCTTATAAGCGAGTGAATTTAATTAGGGAATAATGAGAACGAATTTTTTCATCTTTTTACGCAATTTCATTAAAATACACACGTTGCTAACTTTCAGCACGTGTGTAGCTTAGAATTTACGGATTTCTTTCATTTGATATTGTTTATGTTGCAAATAGAGCTGAAGAACGAAGGAAGACGCAAGAACTACAGTATTACTCGCGCTATCGATTCGAACGAAGACTCACACGCGATTCCCTTATCTTATCCTACCGTGATGGTAAAACACGATGCGTTGGCTTGAGTTATGGCGAATCATGTAAATCGCTTATGCTGAAGTCCTAGAATTCCTGAACAACTAGCTCAACTTGTCGACTTGGAATTGTTACGTGGCCCAATGATTCGCAAATATAAATTTTAGTTAAAGTTAGGTTTATCTCAAATGACTTTAATTGTCTAAGCTTATGATATTTTAATATTTACTGTTTAATGCAGTTCTTAAAATTCCATTTTTCGACTTCAGTTCTCAGGTTTCCTTTATTTTCAATTAACCCCAAGCTGCAATTTTTTGAATCCAACTCATCAAACTTTGTTTTCAAATTTCAATTCGTAAAATATAATTTCCTAAACAACTTACCCTTTAATGTCTGTATTTCAATATTGTTTCAACGGTAGATTTTATAAAATTTTTGGTAGAAACAGTTCTTAAGAGTTATTTTCTTATTAATCATTTAATGAGAAAACATTTTAGTAAAAATTTCTTTTTTAATGCTATCGAGACTTGGGGTTATCTAATGTTTGTAGTAGAAAAAGTAACTGCAATAAATCGTAAGGAAGAAATCAATTTGTCTAGACGCATTTCTGTGGTATTTACGTGTCTATGGAGATTCCCATGATGATAACAAAAATGGTGGCTTCTCGTGCAGAGCTTTCAGGGTGGTCTCGGGCTAGGCCATGCTTCGCAAGCGCCGAAAGCTCTCGTATTGATCGCAGTTAGCCCATTTCGTATCAAGTTCAAGCGCAAAGTCCTGATACTTTCTGCGAAGAATGAGGTTCCTTTTCTCGTGAGGATATTGGGCACTTCCAATTGGCCGAGGGTTGATCTTTGCCGTAGAAAAAAGGAGGAATGAAACAGAAAAAAGGGAGGAAGTGCTTTCTTCGTGATACCTTAAGAAAAAAATAATGATGCTCATTATTTTTATATTATACTAGTAAATTCATTTAAAGGAATTTTTAGGATCATTAAAAAGAAATCAAGTATAAGTACAGGTATCTTCTTATATGTATTTATCTCTGTGTACTTTTTATCTTTACATCTATAAGAAGACTACTTTTGTATCGTCCTGTATACTGTTCCCATCTGCCATCTAAATATGAATAATGCATAATCTCCTTCCAGACGTATAATTTTTCATGACTGTTCTTGAAACTCAGGATATAAACAAATTGTAATCTCTATTTTCGTACAATCATTATATATTCCCGTTTTGGACACTGATAACATTCGTGTTCGAAGTTGGCGTTATCAGAAATCCACGATTATCGGTGAGAAAATATTGATTCAACTTCGCGGATATTTGGCCCAAGTTTCATTTCCGGTGATAAGTATGCGTAGGTGCTCATACGTGAAGAATTTCTTTCACTGTAGATTTTTCAATATATTTTTATGAATATTTATCTACGAACGTCTTCGATGACAGAGGGTTGTGATCAAAACGTTAAAACATAAACTTGATAGTAACCATTATTTACTTAAAATTATTTTCCTTAGCTAATCTAACAATTTTTGGTCAATGGAAAGTTTTTATTCGATATTTTATCTTATACTTAGGTGCTATTTATCTAGTGCTAGTTAAAAAAATTTTGTGAAAAGTTTTCTAATTTTATGGAAAATCTTCAAGGTCTATAGAAATCACACATTTATATAGGTTTGATAAGTACTTCTCATGTTCCACAATCTTTAAATGCTATCAACGAATCTGTAAACTGCATAAGTTCTCAAGCTTTGTAAAAAGTCTTGAAATAATACTTTCTTAATACTGCATAGGGTCCTTATTAGTGAGCCTGAACCTATCAGTATTAAGAAGGTTTTGTGGAAGGACTTTGATGTCTGTAAAATATGAATAGCAAGAGGAAAATTACAAAAACCTTGAAATTAAAAAAAAAAAGTTCAAAGTTCATTTGAAAGACAACATAGTCTAATTTTCGTGTAATTAAATAATACGATAAAAATATCACAATTTCTTACAGTATTTCAAGGCTTTTTACAAAGCTTGAAAACTTATGCAGTTTACAGATTCGTTGATAGCATTTAAAGACTGTGGAACATGAGAAGTACTTATCAAACCTATATAAATGTGTGATTTCCATAGACCTTGAAGATTTTCCATAAAATTAGAAAACTTTCACAAAATTTGTTATAACTAGCACTAGATAAATAGCACCTAATTGTAAGATAAAATATCGAATAAAAACTTTCCATTTAATAAGAATTGTTGGATTAGCTAAGGAAAGTAATTTTAAGTTAACAATGATTTTTATCAAGTCTATGTTTAAGTGTTTTGATCACAACCCTCTATCATCGAAGACGTTCGTAGATAAATATTCATAAAAATATATTGAAAGATCTACAGTGAAAGAAATTCTTCACGTATGAGCACCTACGCATACTTATCACCGGAAATGAAACTTGGGCTTTATTAGTGAGCCTGAACCTATCAGTGTGCCCTTACATTTATATAAGTTATAAAAAAGGAATCCCTTTAGAAATGAAAGAAAAACATTTTTTTTCATTAAGTTTAATATTTTAACTTTACTTAAAAAAATGTTTTTCTTTTATTTCTTAGAGATATTCTTCTTTACAATTTATTTAAGTGTAGAGGCACACTAATAGGTACATGCTCATTAATAGAGACCATTACCCTACGTCTTCTTATAATTTATATTTCACAGATACCAGAATCCCTCCAGCACATTATCTAAATATAATTAAACGTCGTGACGAATGTTCTGAATACTGTCGTTAACAGTGACGTAAACAGTATTCCCAAAAGAGTATGAATCACACGAACTTATCAGCCGTAGTGTCTAAACTTAGATAACTGGTACTATATTAGTACATTACAGACTTATCGCAAATAGGAATCTCATTAACCTCTTAGTCTCTTAGTCACCTCCTTCTTGAACAAATCATACACATTATCTGGAATTCGTGTCATAATTTCAAGTCATTCGGTTCTGAACTGTCTTCTCTTTAAATGAATGATGACAATGATTTCCGCAGTTGGATGTTATAGAGTAAAATGGTCAATAAATACTTGTGAATGGATTCTTGGGAAGCTGAAGGATTCTCGCGAAGGTGTAGTGGAATGAAACGCGAGAGTCTTCGAAGTTGAATCACACTTCGGTGAACTTGAAGAATCTTGTCACAATTGATGAAGAAGTTTAATCGTTTGGAGTCATTGAAGGGCTGTCTGCTTTTAATTTTTGAGGTTGTCAAACAATTTGAATAGAAAATTTAGAATTCTTTTTAAATATATTTATTTTTTCCTGCATCCTATTTATAGCCAGAGTTCTAAGTACTAATACATCCTGTAAAACAACTTGGAAATAGTTAGTTGAAAATGATGGTAATATTTCCTGCGCAGAAAAGCAGGTCAATAATCACGAGAATAATCTGGATCTACCATTCGCATTATTTTCTTTTCAGAGAAAATTGCGCAAGCTTGCGTAATTACGTCGTTCATATTTCTATCTAAAAATCCTCGTCTTTGCCTTCTCCGCATTTACGCTAGAGGTAAATTTGGGTCGCGCAAGACGAGTACATACGTCATTACTCGCCGTTAATTGCTCGCGAAGCAGGGGACGCCGCGCCGTCGATCGAGAAATTCCTCGCGAAAGAAGTTGAAATCGTTCCAAGTACTCCCAGTGACCTCGTAAAGTAAAGCGCGCTTGCGCAACAAAAGGAAGAAGTATCATACGTTACGAGATCCGAACTAAAAATCAAACTTTCTTCTGCCAATTCTATCAAATCCACAACTAATTAATTAGCAATCGAATAAATTTCGAGAGCAACGCCAACCGCGAATTGATACCACAAAACTTTCATCGATCGTTTTCCTTAACGCCAAGGTTCCCCGCCGCGCCGCCAGGTTAAAAGGCAGAAACGCGAAAAAATCGAGCCAAAGGAAAGAGAGTCTGTCGCGCGTCCGCGAAACTGCCATAAATGGCGTCGAAGTCTCGACGAACGCGTTAGTTATTACGTGCAATTAGCCCGAGATAGCGAGAAGAGAGAAGGCTACCGATCCGTGCAAGGTCTGGCTGCGGTCTGACTCTTAGCTAATCACTGTTTATCGGCTTCGTGGACGGCGACTTTCAACGCCGACCGACAGAGACACTGACTGCGCGAAGGGTTGAGTCATATCTCGTTTTTGGTTTGCCACTTGCGCATGCATCGTTGCACCGATGGGGAAAAAATATGATCGTAGAAAGCTGGACGCCGTTGAACCGTTCGATTCTTCGATCTTGAGGCAAAAACACGCCGCGACTTGTCTAGGTGATTCATCGTCGAATTAGTTGGGACTAGAACAATGGTTCTCGCTTTACCGTAGGCTTTAATGGGCGACGGCAATTGGAGTGTAATGATGCAAGGATATTGGTAGGAATGTAATGTATTTTATTCATGCGATATTGGGTATTATTCTGTTGTAACTTCTTTTGACGAGTGGAAATAACTCTGATAAAGTTGAAGATGAGGAAGAATGGGATGAATAGTAAGAAGTTTTGACGGATTTAGAGGTTTCGATTTTCTTTGTTTTCAAATAATTCAACGATATTTATAAACATTACTAATGATTAGATTGCGGAAGTTTATGCAGACGCAGAGTTTTATAAGAATGGATTAAAAAAACGGGACTTCATCAGAAATGTGTTTCATCATCAGGAGATCTTAAAAATGCAATTTTTTGTTTTGCATATACTTTGCATTATCTACATACGTTTTGCTTTTATAGACTTTGTTTAGAAATTTGCTTGCACCATTGTCTGAACTTGTACAATCTCACATTGTATGACAAATGGCATTCTATAACTATAAATTTATATTGTACTAACGTTTATGCAAGTTTAATATGACGTGAATATGCGAAGTAAACACAGTGAAGACACAGTGAACACAGTGTAAACACAGTGTAAACACAGTAAAGATGCACTTTTATCGAGATTAGAAACTTTATTAAGTATGATAACATAGTTTTAAACTTTTAAAACTATTAAACTATACAATTTTTCAATAATTTGAGCTATTAAACTATGAGAATATGATATTTAAACCTAATTTTTATTACAATAAACTATCACACTCTTTTCTAATAATAACAATAATAATAATAAGTAGCACAGTATTCTCTCGCTATAAGCTTGCCGTTTTCGTCGCTTCATCGAGCAATAGTATGTGTAAGGCACATGTTCGTGAAGGTAATGGAATAATGGAATCGATAGCTTTTTGTACGTCGTTAATGATTACAGTGAAATTGAAGAGTGGCTCGATGAAGCGACGAAAACGGCGAGCTTATAGCGAGAGAATAGTGTAGTAGCAGTTAATAAACAGTATATTTTAAAATTATAACAGTAATATAAACTATGTCTGTAAACTTGATACGCTATAGGAATTGTTAAATAAATTAATAGCTTTATAGTTTGATGTGATATGTGTGAAAGTTTCATGGTTTAATAGTTCAGTACCTTAAAAAATTTGATAGTTTAAGAGTTTGAGTTCAATATTTAAAAAGCTGTACAAGTTTCTTAGGTCAATACACGTTAACAATTACACTAATTTTACAGTTCAATACGTTAAAAAAATTCCATAATTGAACAGTTCAGTTTGCTATGTATAATGTTTCACTAATTAATTTGCAGCATGCACATATACTATAAAAAATACTAATAAACATATTTAGTGGATTCAATTGTATGAATTCTTTGAACCCCTACGAAGTATGTATTTAATATATTTAGTCTGCATAATCGTGCATAAATGAGCCCCTTAATTGACAAGTGAAGTAAGTCCCTTTTCTTAATCCCTTAATCCCTTTTCTTAGTCCCTTTTCTTCTCTATATTGAGAAAATTGGACTTTTGTGTAATACTTTATAAGAATGAAGAACAGAACTTTGCTGTGAGAAAATTAAGTGAAAGAATCATACATACTTAAGATAACATGGTTTGAAAGAAAAACTACATTTCTTTCAATAGTAAACTAATTCACATTATTAATAATAAACTGGAGTTATTATTTCACACTTTTCTGTAACAATTTTACTTATGATGCAAATCTAGCTTTTAGTTTTTTATTAAAATAAAAGAACATATGTGCAAATTGAACTGATAGATCATTTAAGTACTCGTAATACTATTTATTTTTGTGGTAGACTCATTTTTCGTAATTTTGGACTCACGCCATTGGTCAATTAAGGGGCTCAAATATCCGTAGCCTACTAATGATATACATAGTTGAAGCTATTTGTCTATCACCGTTTATTACTTTACAAATATCGTAAAGTTTACTTCGTTTAAAAAAAAAACGAAAGCGATCTGTCAATACTTGACACAATCTGAGGTGTCCATACGATACCTTACGTCAGTATATTTTCCCCGACGATTTCGTCTTAGTGATCCCCGTGAAGCCAGATTCATTTGTCCCGCGAGAGTTGGACAATCAGCTTACACACGAAAGGGTGATCAAAGAAAAAATTGAGGTGGGCGGCCCAGTAACCCTCATGCCCGTGGCCCTCGAGGGCGCGTTCCGGAGGGTCCTGAAGCGGAATTGACGCCGTTGGCACCTTTCGCCCTGTTCGATCGCAGCATCTAGGTTATTCCAATAAAGTGCACTCGAGGTGCTTCTAAACGGCTTTGATTGCCTGAACCGAAGTGGCACGGGGCAACGGAGGGTGCGGTGACCAGAAATCGAATTTCGTCGTGGTCGAGCAGAGACGCTTCACTTCCGCGAGATTTATCGATTTCTATTAGCGGCATTAGTTACTTGTAAGTACACACACATCATTGGAAATGCACTCGCTTTGTACGGAGACAGAAAATTTATTGAATCTGTTGCCTCTCTGCTTCTGCATTAACTTGGAATGTGATTTCTTCGCCTATCCACGGATTACGTTCATCGATGCGGAAACGTCATTAGGCTCTATGAATAGAGCGTTTTTGGGGGGAGACGTAAGTCAAGTGTGTAGAGATAACGTTCTTGCATTAGCTGCTGGGACTCTTTAAAAACTGCATTTTTGAGGTACTGAAATATCCTCTTTATAGTCTCGACCTTGCACTTTCGCTCTATCACCTGTTTGGTCTGCTTAAAATAGTCTTAAGAGGGCAAATATTTCCTGTATATCAATACTTGAGGGAAACTTTGCATACTTGGTTTATTTTTCTGTTGAAAACATTTTATTGAGAGAGCAAAATAAAGCCGTCACGTCGGTGGAGTGAGTTGAAAGACAAAAGATTTCTACTGAAAAGCAATGTGAAGTTAGATCTCCAATAATTCTTTAATGAATGTTGTAAATGTGTTCGAGATATGACGTTTCATTTTACACAAAGCTTCATCAGTGTATACAGTGAGTCAATAAGAACTATTATCTAAAATGACTTGTTAACTATTGGATACATTTAAAGAGTCTCAAATAAATTAACTGTCAAATGCATGCAATTTGATTTCTTTTGTATTATACTTTCTGAGATTTCAAGGTCATTTCGAGATTTTTCGAGACCAATGCATTATTTTTTTGCTGTATTGTAGTCAATAAAAAGACGTATTCAATAACCTGAATACGGTCACTTTGAGTTGACCTCAAACCTCACAATCAGATAAAATATTGAGTGTAATTGTATTACTTACTTTAATGTTTTTGTTCAGCGTATTTATTCAAGATTGTTTTCGTTCATTTCTGTTTATATTTCTCTAAATGGCGTCAAAAAATCGTGAACTGCTTCAAGTGTGTCCGGCATAATTTCTTCGTACGTTTTTTGAATAGGTAATGAGTTATTTTAAATAATAGTCCTTTGTGACTCATCCTGCACACCTAATCACTTTTATAGACCGTTGTTAGCGCAACGATATACGCGATGATTCATGTAGTGCCTTTAGGTTCATTATTTATATTAGAAAATTTTTTCAATCCTTTTCAAGTAATTTAAATTGTTTAAATTTAAAATGTTATTTTCAAAACTGTTCTAAATTATTCTAGTAACGATCTTTGTGCTACAGTGGATTTTGTACTTTGTACTGTAGAATTGTATTAAAACGAAATGTTTTATTAGTGTTGATTACAAATTTTATTAGAATTTCTTATATGTATATCATATTTAATTTTTAATTGTTTTTTTTTTTCAACCAAATTTTAATTTATTTTTTCAATAAAAGATACGAAATAGAATGTTAAACAAAGTGAAAAAAGGGTACTGTAGCTCGAAGCGGTGTTCGAAGAAATGTTTACTCGATTGTTCCTGCCGCTATTTTTAGGCGCTTCCAGATATTCGATTGAATTCGAATCACGATTCAGCCCGATAAAAAGAAGACGGCCGATAAAATATACGACCGTTCGCAGTAGAGGGTGTGACAAATGGCAATCGTGGCGTGAAACATTAGGCTTCTTTCTGTTGAACGTTATTTTTGCATGCTTACACCTAATTTAACTAAAGGAATTGATTTGTCGTTCGGTGGGCAAACAATTTTTCTTCAAAGCTGAATCGACATTATCTTTGAAATATTTCATTATTATAAAATTACTCAATTGAGTAATTCCATTCTTAATTTCAAAGTTTCTGTTTATCTTCACGGGTATAACTTACTTTAATTAAAAAATTTAATATTATGAATGAAGTAGATTACGTTTGTTACAATCGATTACAAAACTCTTATTTCAACTATAAACAGAAATGAGTCGATTCAAAATTATTTCTTTCTTCTTAAAAAATTGTAAAAAAAATATTCCGACAATTTTGTAATTTTCCAAACTCATTCAAATTTTTAAAGAACACATTTTAATGAAATTTCAAGTCTCATTTATATATATTTTCTTTACTAATCACTGACAACTCGTTAAAAATACACAGAAGGCATAAAATACAATCGCAGTTCTTCTGATAAGAAACTTCTCCGCGATCATAAGCAGTACGCACCGATTGGTGTTTCGAGACAGACCTCTCTAACTGAGCAGCGCAGTACTCGGGGGTCGCCTGCACCGTTTTTATCCAGTTTTCAATGGAATTCTTCGGAGTGGTGCGGGGTGGTATTTCGACGGACGTTGAAGGAATAAATTCGGCGACCCGAAGACGCGGAATCGAAAATAAGACGGCGTGCTTGGGTGGACTGGGTGGAAACAGCTGGGGTCGAAGCACACGGGAACGTTGCGTCGCGAGGTATTGATTGCAGAGACGCCGGCGCCGCGACGCTGCCCCGCCATAAAACCTGCGTCGCGTTTTCAGGAATTCACCTGTGCACGCGCCGATACCACTCGAAATCGGCGCTGGGCGTATCTGGACGCCCGGAATCCAATCAATTTGCTTGCAAAAACCTTTGCACCTTATTTAATTGCTCGCGGAAGCGGAAGCGAGAGTGAAGCACCTCGTTGGTATGTCTTTTTTTTTCAACTGTACCATTGGGAAGTTCTGAAAGATAAATTCACACTTCGCGAATTTTACAGTGTTGGAAGTATTATTTTATTATTAGGTTTACAAATTAATTAATTATTTGCCAGAATAAAAAATACACTTGAGTCTGGAAAATAATTCCCTCATCTGAATAAACCATTTTGAATAAAAAAATGGTGGTTTTAGTCAACTATAATGCTTTCTTTGACCTCTGCGTACCTTCTGAGATGGGAATCCATAAGGTTATGGTAAATCGACTGGAATACGTGATAGTCTGAAGGAGAAGTGTCTGAAGAATATTCTGCGCGTGTTTGCTACTCAGTTGGAGATTTAAGATTTTCTTCGAAAAGTTGCTGATTCGTTTTCAAATGTTTATGACACGAAAGATCAAAATCACTGTTATGAATCTTTTGGAACTATTTTTCGCGAAACAATTTTCACTGCTTCAACAGCAATTTCTAAATTTGAAATGCGGACAGTAACAGATTCGTAATAAATAATAAATTTGTACAACAGAAATATACTAGGTTAAGAATGAACATTAGTAACATAAAAAAATAAACGAAAATTTTTGAACATTGGAAAAACATAAAAATATGCAATAGTAACACCTTCCTCCCAAAAAAATTTGAGAAAAATTGATTCGAAAGTTACGAATTATTTAAGTCGCAATTTAATAAATATTTGTATGGCAAATTGAGACAAATAACTATAAAATGAAGAGTGAAATAGTATACCAAAGTTTTTGAAATTTTGTATACAGAATGATCAAACATTGAACCAAATTGTCACAAGTATTCCGGAGAAGCAAGTTTATGATAAAGAATTAAGTATTCAATAAATTGAAAAAATAAAATAAAAAGAAACAGCGAATTCAACTGAATGATAAAAATATACCACGGCCATTTCTGACTCGGTTTCATCACAGGACAATGTAATATTATGTAATATCTCGGAAATTTATTAACCTTTGACTAAGATTGTTACTGTAATTCATCCTTAAAAGATTATCTCCATTCGAATGTTTCGATACACGCCGGTGTCAATTAATTTAAAACCAGGAGCATCGTAATGTTAGCAATATAATTTTCCAAAAAACCAAGAATATCAATATAGTGTGAAAATAACGTCAGTGTTCAGTTTACTTACTGTTATAGGGATTTTACAGCTTCTTCGTGGTAAACTGTAAGAATAGAATATTATAAATAAATGTTTTAAAAAACTATGTCGAGATTGGTTGTAAATTCTTTTTTATGGATTTCTAAACAAACATTGAACGCGATACGAAATATGTAGGCATTGCAAACTCTGGATAACTGATATTTCACAGGTTCTGCTGAATATCTCTTATCTGGGGAAGTAAACGAATTTCTTCACGTTTCACTGGTTTACTACTCCGCCTCAGGCGTTCAACAGTTTCAGCAAGGACAAAGTTTAGCATTCCTTGTACATAGAACCTTCATAAAAATATTTCGTATTTGTGAAAACGATACTAAACATGAGTTCGTTTCAACTATTGTATCTGAAATTTCAGTTTGATCTAGAATTTGCTTTTTTTAGTTCAATTTGACTCAATATTCTATTTTTATTTGGGTATGTAGATTATGTTTCTGCAATTTATCAGAAAACACCAGAAATACCCTGCATATATTTCTTTTAATAGATTATTCTGTGCAGCTGACACACTTTTCATATTTAATATTAGTTAAACATGTGGTAAAGTAGTATCATGTAATAATAATGAAACACATACCGATGTTTGTGTATGTATTGGGGAAAGAAAGATTATTTGTGCTGCATGCAAGTGCGGATGTACAAAGGTTAACAGCGGTTAAATTCTACGAGATAAACGAAATATTGAAGAAGCAGGAGAATTCTTGCGAGAGTCGGAAATGTTTGTTTAATTTATCTCGAGAATAATAATCTTGGACTCTGAATTAGATTTACCAGAAGAACGTTAACAAAAAAATTCGGGGAAACTTTTATGGATATTTCTTTTAAACGAGAACACGGTTTTCTGGAATGCTTTAGGTATAACTTTCCAACGATAATACGCATGTGTTGGCTCTCTACGTTCACGCGAGAAGGGAAAACGGTAATTGGTGATAATTGCATTTGTCAAGGGGGAGGCATTCTTGAAAGGCTCATTCGCTATAACTTTGATATGGAAAACAGGAAAAATAGATTACTTACTCACGGTTCAGAGGAAACGCGTCATTTAAAGTAGATATGAATCGAAGTTATTCATAATTTGCCCCTAATAAAGTTAATTAACATGAGATTATTCGTAATTTAGAGTGAATTAAAATAACCTTTACTCCGCTTTAGCGGTCGTGAAATACGAACTCCCACGTTTTATTTTATACAGGAATTAAAAATCACTATTTGAATGGCGATTGTAAATTTCGAATGACACCTTACGGTATAAATATATAAAATTCCAAGTAAAACTCGTTACCAATTGATTGGAGAACTAATTCCAGGTGAAAACGAACACCGAGGCGTCGTTTTACGATCGAATCGTAACCAACTCCGCCTTATAACTGTGCATTTCAGATTGATGTTCATTCCTTCGGTAAAGTCGTCGAATAATTACACATCGACGATTGTAGGAAAAGAGTCGTGCTATTAAAGTCGATGCATTATGCGATTCCCAATCGCCAGAAGCATTTTCCCGCGATATTTGCATCATTATCTTGGTCATCATTAACATCAACTGGCCACGACGCCAGAAGAGAATTATAAAAAAAGAATTCTGCCGCCTTATGCATATTCCATTTAGCGTGAGATAGGTGTGCATAGATTAGTCGTGAAGTGAGTAGCGAGCTCCTTTGTTGGTGGCTTTGTTGTTTGTAGGAGAAAAGAGGGATATGAAGAAAAGCAGCGTGCTGCAGTGTGATTACAGTAGGTATACCGACTCATTCTCAGACTTAATTAGATCTCTCAGTTAATGTGTGCGTAATGTACAGCTTAACAAGCAACTTCACCCAATTCACAGTCTTCTAGTTTATTAACATTCGATACATAGTGGGATCTTCAAACAAATATTTGCCTTGTTTAATTATTGATATGAAAGACGGTAAAGTAGAATTTAGCGTTGGAGGTAGAAAATGTATTTGTTTGTACATCTTAGAAATAGGAAAGGAATATTGTATGATTTCCTTTAACTAAATTTTAGCATTCATATAAAAGTCCGTCATAATTTTAATCAGGTTCGTGAAGTTGGCACTCCAAAATGCTAATTTTTCTAAAATGCGGATATTATTCGTTTGTCTACGATTTGTCCACATTTATCCAACCAAAATTTTTGCTTGTTTATCAAATTAATGAAGAATATTCATGGTGGTGCTGATGTCTCAAGCTTTTTAATTTTTTTATAACTTTTTCTTACTGTTGGACAAGCGAAAATCGAATAACATCCGTATTTTACAAAAATGAGTATTTTAGGGTGTCTGCTTCACAAACTTAAAAAACATTTATCTCTTGGAAACAAGAAATAGATTCACGTACGTTTCTATGATCTTCCTTAATTTTTAGGAATAATAGAAAACAGTATCAAAGTTTAGTCGGTAATTTCTTCGTCACCCTGTGTATTGAAATATAGAAGTGAAGAGGAATTTCACTTTCTTTGGTAAATGAACAACCCAGTCTCGTCCAGTTTTCGCATCAGCGGACGAGCCTAAGAACGAAGACGTTTCATCGTGGCAACAGATAATCGTTTTGTTCCTCGTTCTCCTCGCGGCATCGATAGTCGAAAGATCCCAGGCACCGATGGCTGGTCTTTCGCTCGAATTCGATCGCTCGAGGCGCCCCGAGGAACGGCGTTCTTTGATTTAGAAGCAATACAAGCCACGGCCAGGAAGGGTGCTGCTCTTCCTCGTCGCCTCTTTTTCCATCGCGCGTATTTTTCGTCGGCCAAGGGAGCGAGGAGGCCGTCGGATCGCCGCGCACAATGCACACGCTTGAAAAGAACGCGGCTGCTTACTAATTAGGGCCGGTGCATTGATAAATCGGGGCCGATTATTAAAAGTCGTACGGACAGGAAGGCGTGGCCCGCCCACGTCGACCCTTTCCTTCTTTCTCGTTTCGTCGACGTCCTTCTTTTTGCTATCCTGCGCTGCGGTTTTGCGGCCTGGCAAAAATCGGGCAAGCGGAACGACGGCAACGATCCGCACTTTTTTGCACCGACGCGATGGGAAGGAGTTCGGAAATCCGTTGCGCGGGCTTTGCGATCGTTTGCCCATTTGGATGCTAATTTTTTTTTGTGCCGAGAGTTTGGACTATCTGGTTGGTCAACTTGGTGGATTTGTCCATTAAGAAGTGATATAATAAATATGGTCTATTATTGGCTATTATTATTCTCTAAAGTCATCTCGTTAATCATTTTTGGCTATCCCTAACAGAAAATTTAAATGAATGAGAGATTTTGTATGTGATCGTTTTATATGCATTTTTATTTTTGTATTTCACAGTTTCAACCTCCGAAAGGAGATTATTCTGAAATACATTTACATCAATTGATAAAGTACCGTATTACTGTTACTATTTCCTTTTTTTGTTGTTAGCATTATTAAATTACACACAGCTATTGTCGGTTTATGAAGTAGAATATTACATGATGATGAGAGAAAAAAAGCCTCGTTTGCGTAATCCATAGATTAATTTAGTTCTTTGCACGTCGAACAAGCAGTTCGCATTGCACTCAGAAAATCTTCCCCAATCACCATTACTGTCATACATTTAGTAATACGCCATACAAATAGAAGAAATAGATTTGGAGACGACAAGGTTGGACATCCTCTTGCGAGGTCATAGATACAGCCAAGAAATTATCAGTGTAAGAACTCTTTTAGGCCTCTGATCTCATGGTGGTTTGTACAGGCACGAGAGTCGTGTAAACTGTTCGACAGGACCAGCTGCTAGTCGAAAACACTCGCGAGCGCTTAAGATAAGGCAGGAAGGGCCGAAGAAACGGGGTCTGCCAATTGAAGAAGCCGTAGCTATCTGTTCAATAGACGCAGACTTTTCTCGTCATCGTCGGTGGCAACGGTCGGAAATCGGGTCGTCGGAGGAAAGCAGTCTCGGCCGGGCCGCGTTTTTCCTTATCTAAAAAGTTCCCTCGGTATCGCGTGGGAGAGGTACAGAAGTGTCTCTGTTGCGAAGCGGGCGAACTGGAACAAAGATTTTTACCCGGCCCTCTTGTATTCGGTCGTCTGTTTGGCCTCTAATGCAGCCAGTCTCGACCGGCGGAGAAGTGAAACGGAAAAATATAGGCCGCTGCTGGCAAATGTGGAGCGCGAAGTAACTTGTAAGACCATATCAAAGGGAGATAGGCTCTTTGTAAGTTGAGGTACCTCTCGGTTTTACTGGTTAGCCACGCTGTTCCGCGGGATTTATGGATCTGTTCGCTGTGATCTGACTGCGTTCGAATACTTTGGAGAATTTTTGACTCTTCGAACTGTGGTTCGATGCTTTGAATGATCAGTTGTGACATTTTATCTTACGGGCAATACACTATTTTTTGAAAAGCATATCTTTTATTTTATAAATAATACTCTCTTATTTATAAAATAATTATTTATAAAATAAATAAGAGAGTATTAGCTAATAAATATTAACTAATACGAAGAAAGGATTCGAAGCATCGAATAACTCGATATTCATAGCATCTTTTTTAAGCTTCCAACGGTACAGATAACTAATTGTTGCCATTTCACGAAGTCGTAGCTATATCGTGATTAATAAACGAGTCCATCGATTAGGCGAACGCATTGAATATTTCAGTTGAATGCAGTATATCGAACAACCAGTCTGACAGAGGGTTTCAATTACGACGGACCCTCCCCTCAGATTCTTCTAGCCGCATTAGGAATTCGGAAGGCATTTATCAGCAACGACGAAGGAAATCGTTCCGTTTTTAATTAATCTCTCGATCCCCTTTGCTATGGAAGGAAAACTTCATACTTCGTATATCAAACATACTTCCGTTAATTCCCTTCACTCGTTTCTAGGAAACGAGAAGCTCGTTTAGACTTTAAGGAAATACTTCAGATTCTGGGGACTGTTGCTTTCTACTTTTGCTTTAAGGGCGCGTTTGCACATGTGCAATGTAACACGCAGTTCAACGTGAATCTTAAATCACGCTTCTGTCCCTCCATAGCAATTTGTTAGTACATGCAATATATTTCTTTTTTTAAATAATTTAATACACATGGCCCACTATGAATATGTAGCTTTTTTTGAACGGTTTAAAACTTTTGAATCAATCACCCATATTGAATTTCTTTTTACATTTTGTTAATTTAGTTATAACATATTTAACATTATAACATAATTAACTAGATATGTTGACACTGATCCAATCTGTCCATACCTTATGTTATTTATGCGTTTTATCCTCTTACAAGTTAAGTGCTAAAAGCAATTTCACTGTGTCTGATTGCCAGTAAAGAATGAAGTAAGAACTTAATTGATTATGAAAGTAAACAGATAAAGTTTATGAAACTTGAATGCTGTCATTACCACAAATTATCAAAATTCGGATTGACACTAGTAGAATTTTGAGTTTTCCGAAGATTAAACGTTAACTCAGCATCATATACGATTGGTAGGAGCAAAATTCATTCCTGATTGATGACACAGTAAATTATTTCAAGAACTATTTAACGGTTTTGCCACAATATATTTATAAACAACTGCTTATTTTTTGTATTGCTTGCAGTAACAATGAATAAATCACTGACACAGTAGTCAGTAGATTGTAGAATACGTTTTCTGTTTGCATTGAAATAGAAGTTGAAAGTCACTGCAACTCTGAAAGAAATCTCGAAAGCATGGTAATTGCATATCCACATCAGAACGATGACGTTAATTGACCAATAAATACAACGTCACGGCGAAGCTGCAATTAATTTCATTATAGAGTTTTACGTATTGACTTTGATTCCCGCGGAAGGATAATATCCATCGATAAATCGAAGGTGAAAGGGAAAGAAGCCATAAATAATACGTTTATCAATTGTATTTATGTAGATGCCGAAACACCGTCGACGATTGGCATCTAAATAAGGTAATTTGAAAAGAATGTTCCTCCTGTATGATGTAGCAACTTCACAAAGTAGGATGAGAAAGAAACTATAAAATCTTTGAAGTTCTTTGAAGTTGCAACTTTTTTTTTCGCGTCGAGCGTAGGAGGAGATAAATTATTTTATTCCAGAGATTATTACAGATTTTATTGCAAGATTCTTCGTTCCGTAAAATAAGAGTCATCGATACACGATTTTTCATATTTTCCCGCATCAATAAAATTCTTTCCGTGTATCGTTAAAAGCGTCGAAACAGATTGCAAGTATCATCTATCTTAAACACTTCCTCGGGGACTTTCATTTCCCCGCGGAAAAGACGTGGCGCGCTCGCTCGTGCGCCGCTACTCATTTTCATGATCAAGATTCCATGGTGAATCGCAATCACGGAACTGCGGATCGTTCTCTCCTCTTCCCACGAGCGCGTGGATCATCCTGGGAAGATCGGCTGCTGGCGATAGCGGCGAGATAGCGATCAAGATATCCTAGCTCCTAGAGGTTCCATCACTTTCTCTGCCGTTTGTACATTATGTTAATAAATGTCGCTAACATTTTTTTCGGTGCCGATTCTATAGGCTTGAACAATGACGTAACGGACATCTTTTTATACGCATTTTTTTATGAACGATGCCTTTCAAATACTTCGCGAGCTGAATTGTTTGGAACAGTTTTTGTTTATAGAGTTCCTCAAATTATATTATTAATGTTTAATTAAACTTTTAGCCTACGATAGGCTTTGAAATGCTGATACTAAAATTATAGTTGCGGTACATGTAACTAACAAGTCTTATAAAAAAAATTTTCGTTTTCTCTTCAGCCAATGGCATTGCAGTTTATCATTGAGAGATGGGCGCTTAGGTGTTACTATCTATTTTATTTAACGAAATTTACGATTCTCGTACGTTTTTTCCCATTTTTATTCTATGCTTTCTCTTATTTCAAACTCTCGTATTCTTTCACACCATACCATGGTGCTCCATAGCATAGACCAGCGGTATCGAGGCTCGTGGTCCAGCAAGTTTTATCATAATGCATATTTTCCGTAAAGCTAGGATTTTTAAATTTAGAAAGGGTATCGTAAAAAAAAAAAATCAACCAAGGACTAAGGGTGCAATTTTGGGATACAATATAGTAATAAGTCTAGCAGCTTATCCTGCGTTAAATGCCGATAAATCTGTATGGCCTAGAAATATGCGTCCAAATGGGACATACAAACTTCATGTCATACAGCTCGTCGTGATGAAGAGATAACACATGAGCCGCATGAAGACTCCGTGCGACGCGCGTGCACGAAAAGGACCGTTCATGCAGGAAACACGCGGCGAGGTCACGTGAGCGCAGACCCTTGCAGAGAGAAGGAAAGTCCTGGCGAACGCGGCGGGATTAGTTTTCTTCGCGTTCTTATGTTAATAGACACGTCGACACGCGGAAGTATGGGTCCGCGACACGAGTACGAAAGCTTGTTGAACAAACGAGAAAAGTGTTTTGCTAGTTTATTGCCTGCCGCCGATGATATCAGCCCCCCCACCCCCTTTACCAATGCTTCTTACGAGTTCTTTAATCCTTTCTATGTGAAGGGCGCTTAAGTATTCAAGGTGAAGACAAAATCGTACAAATGCTCAAGAAATTCCTTATCTAAAAACTAATCTTAAACTTGGTGTGCGATTTTTTTTGTTCAGGATTTGTCAAAAAAATTTAATTTTGAAATAGTATTAAATATATGTGTACAATGTTTAGTTTAAAGATCTTATCATTAAAGAAATTTCTAAATGTTCTAAATTTCTGGCACATTTTTATATATTTACATTCGTCATAAATTACGTAAACATCCGAAGTCTATTGATGTACAATCATTTTTATAACATTATTATGAATGTAAAGAACAACATTTTGACAACAAACTCTTCACAGTGAAGAAGAAGAATTATAAATATTATTAGTAATTTCTTAAAAATGATGTTTTCAATTAGAAAAATTGTTGGAAGAATAGTTAAAGTACTTTTGAAGTCAGACAAAAAATAAAATTCAACGACGAATCAAAGTGCCAATGCATTGAAGAATACCGCTCCGTCGACGAGGTTTCTACAGATTTTTCAGTTCCAACGATTCTAGGGAAAGTTGACGTAACGTAATGCGGAAAAGGAAAAAATGTCACGTGGAAAATGAAAGGCTGCAGAACTGACAGGGCAATCGAGGTAATAGGCACCGGATAATTCCTCGTATCGCGGGTAATTACTGTTTACGCGATCACGAGCATGGTCGTTAAGAACGAAGACAACGACGATAAAAGCGGAACTCTCGGTTTTATCCTCCGTCATCCTGATCTTGGAAATCTGTAGTACATTGTCGTTTTAATCGCGTTCGACCAGTTTGTCAGTGTCGGTGATCTTGACTCACGGCATTCGCATTAGAAGGATGCAAATAAGCCGTCTGGGAATTGAAAAACTAATGCGCGTCTTCCGTCTTCGGTTATCCGCCACGGTTGAGGGAAAGAGACGATTTTTATGGAATTAGTGGTTACCTCGGCGGTGCTTCTGATTTCACTTGTTTTGCGAGGACTTGGAAAGTCAGCAAGCTTATGGAACGTAAAAACTATCTTCTGTAGCTCAGCCTATGCGGTGATAAATCATTTCTGTGTTTCCAAAGATAAGAATTACAAGAAGCGAGCGAAATCCAAGAAGTTGTAGGGGTAAACTATAAGCACATATCAAGAGCAGCTGCACTTTCTTGCTATAGACTCGTCAATGTGCCCATCATTACTTGAACATAATGCGAAGAAATTGTTAAAAGACAAGTTGATATCGCATTATAATGTCGTTGGCTGACAACGAATCGCGAGTTTAAAGCGAGCAAAGGCGTATTCACGAACGCAACGACTCCGGAGACAACGACAGATCTCTATTTAAAGTAGCTGGCGCGTCTTTAAATTCAACAAAGGAGACGGCGCGGCGGGAAAGAAATCGCGCACTTTATACCGGAAGTCGCGGCGAAGGAGCACCGACAAGCGATCTGGAATGATTCCGCGAGTAAGGTGAAACTGTCGGCAGAAAAGTCTGGGAATTAATTCGACGTTTCTGTGTGCGTGGCTTGCGAACGAGACGCTTTGCCTCCCTCGTCTCAGCAACTCCTATTCTCTCTATAGTCTTCCTCTCCTTTATCTTTCACGGTATCCATTCACCCGAGTTTTTCCTGAATAGTAGGAACTCTCTTTTTCATTGTTTTGCATAGTTCTTGGTCTTTTCATGCAGGTTTTTTGTTTTCCCCGAGCATAATCGACGATTGAATTAGCTGTCGTTGTCAGACTCTTGTACATGCCATATGTTCGGTTTAACGGGAATTCAAAATATAAATCAGTCTTTGCGAATAACTTGCACGCTTTTTACGATTCTTTCTTCTCCCTTTTCCGTGACAGACAATTCTTGTGTAATCAATTATTTGTATCTCGGTAGTAATCAATTTGTATATCGGATAATTAGTAAATAATTGATGAATTGTGTTTTTTATTATGTTTGTATCATGTTTTCGTTGCCATCAGTTTGTTATTCTTTTCCTTTTTTTTTTTTTTAAATTTGCATACAGTTACTTTTTGGAAATTCGCCCGAAAGGAAAGCGGACTTGGTAAGTCGCTATCATGATTCGATTAGGTTTGGATTGGATTCGAACTGTCCTCCCAGTTTTATCTGTAACCAAACCGACATTCGGGCTAGGTTTGGGTTAGGTCCAGGGGGTGAACAAACTCATCAGCCACGTGACTCCTATTTTCTGAACGATATAACAACGATCACGAATCGTACTTCGTACGGCTAGGTTAGTATCTGTTACGTAAGCCGTGACGGCCTTGCATTATAGCATCATAACCATTCATCCTGTCCGCTCACCTGCAATGCGCCACACCGCACCGCTTGTCCCGAACGATATTCACTCGCGCACGCTGTCGACGAAATCCTGCAAACTTGAACAACGACGCAGCATACTGTTTCCGGGCGAATTGGCCCCGACGCGACGGTTCCTCTAAACTCTAAACATTTGCACCGTATTTAACCAACGCGAACTGTATTCCTTGCGCTTGGTCCGGAGCTTCGAGTCGCTCTCGACTCGTTGCTTCTAAACAGGAAATATGCAGCCTACAAAACTAACGAGTCGTAGACAATTGGTGTGTCGCAAAGCGAACGGTAGAAAAGGTCGACGGACTCGATTGTTGCTATCGGGATTGATGTTGACGGATGGAGTCTATGTCTTCTGAGGATAACGATGAAAGGTTTCTTATCAGATGTAATACGTAACTTGAATGGCTTGAGCAGTCTTAATCTTGATAGGTTTGCTTAGATTGCATTTTGCGAGATTTTGCGTCGTTACATGATTTAGTAATTAGTATGGCGCGGATATTGAACGTCCTGTGCTGAAAATGCTCGTCGTGGCTGCTATTTTCCGTGCGGATTAAATATTTGGACCGGCGAACGGTGTGACGCAAACTGACCACGTCAAAGGGAACAACGATACACTTTTAGAATTCGAATTAATCATTCATAGGAATTAATGTTTCATTGCTCCATCATCTTGGATCAAGTTTGGTAGAAACTTGGACAGAGGAGCGAGTTTGTTTATTTATAGTTTATCTCCTCAGATTCTTTCCATAGTATTGATTTGTCATAGCAAACATTAAGGGTACCCTCCAATCAAATCACTCGAAATGTAGGTCATTTGTAAGATTTTACGTAAAAGAAACTGTACGACATAGAAGCACAGAACTTTTTGCGTTAGTCTGATATTGTTAGAGGCAATAAAAAAATTTTTTTTAAGTTTTTCATTAAGTGCTGCCCTTCGTAAATGGCTTCAAGTTCCTCAGTGACAAAAAAAGTTCCTCATTTGAGAAAAGTTCCTCATTAGAATTTGTAAAATGCTGCATGGAATCTATTATGGTCAAGGAAAAATATTGAAATCCCATGTTTTGGTAAATGTTTAAATTATAAATTACGAAAAAATATTTAGACAAGGAAAGTATTTATAACGAAAGGATTATGAGTTGAAAAGTTATGATTAGACAGCGGATTTTATGCATTTAGGGCAATGCTAAGTATGAAAAAAATCTGGAAGACTATTAATATATGCCAAAATATACAAAATATCAATAATATTATTTAAGCTAAAATGTTTAGAATATTAAATATACTGTTTTTCAAGTTCCAATTCTTTATTTGTGCTTTGTAAAAATTTTATTTTTCATAAAGATCCGCTGTCTAGTTATGATTATAGATGATTCTATGGAGAAGTCAATTGTGAACAAAATTCCGCAAGAACTTTCAAAATCGATTTATAATTTTTGTTTTAGGACTTCCGCAGTTTTAGAAAACCGTGTTTTGAGAAAAACGCGTTTACAACTTATGTTTATATTTTAATTCGTGCAAACTATATTACGTTTTATTCAGCAATTCGTGCGCCATGAAATAACGCATAAATTCGGCCCTTTGCTTTTTTGTCTCTAATCTATTTTTTTTTTTTTTTTTTTTTAAATTTTGGTGGGAGAGTATCCTTAAAGAAACTTTATCCGATAATTTTTAATATCAGTTCTGTCGCTCGTTAAAACTCAGCAAGTACATAGTGCTCTCAAAAGACAAACAGTATTTTATGCTTTTGTATGCCTAGTACCTTTTCAGCAATTTGGATATAAGAATTTGATGAAATTGTCATCAAATACATAATCCAGAAAACTTCCTACCTAACCTTTATAAAAAGGTTAACAAAAATTGAATATTCTCAGTTGCATGTTTACACTTCTTAGTTTTAACCAGTATTCAGATTATAATTTTTGTTTATGTTTTTTATTAAGACACTGTCAGTACACTGAAGATTCACGCATGACTTAATTCTTCTCCTTTATACAAGTATCACTGCTACCATGAAGGAATTTGATGCATCGAATAAAGAAAACCTTACATCTACCCTAGTTAACAGATTCAATACTGCGTCAGTACCAATTCCTGTAGGTATATCACTGTGTTTTAATTGTCTTCTTGTTTGTTGTGGAAAAACAGTTATTCATAATGAATGCTCAAATAAATAATCCCACCAACTATTTTGTGAAAAAACTGAAGTACTTTATTCAGAACAAAATATATAGAACGCTGCTTTCCGGAGCAGTCCTCCTGCTCAGCTTTTTAAGAAGTTTCAATGGAAACTGTTGGATCATTCACACCTACAACCCCAGTCTCAAGCTGAAAGCCCTCCTCAGGGCTCTAATCTTAGCGCATTTAAAATGATGACAGTTTGATGACGAAAATGAGAAGCTAGCTAAAGTCAAGCGTTTACTACAGTTGCTGCAATGATACACACCAAATGAATGAAAGTCTAGTTACAATAATGTAGCTACTGCTTTCCACATTTCAACATATTTTTCTTTTTTAATTGCTGAAATTATTATGTGAATCCCTCTCATATCTTTTTTGACAAACCTTTGCCACTCAATTTTAACCAGTACTGGAATATTTCTCTTCAGAGTACTTCAGCCGAAACTAATAATCACAGAGTTTCCAAAAAAATGCCGTCGCTTTTGTACAGTAGTAGCACTCGAACAAAGCGGACAGGAATATCGTCTGCAATCGACATGGCAGGTAACACGAGCGTCTGTGCGATAGATCGGACGCGAGGAAATCGTTGGAAATTTCAGGAAATCGTCCACGCGAGCTTTCACGCGACCGGGTGTAAATCATTCCCGTGGAAAAATGTCATCGACAGGCAGACAAGAGGGTTGGTGGGAGGAGAACCGGTGGCGTTTCCGCGCGTTCATTCCCCAACAGTCCGTGACCAAGAATTCCGCCCCGTAGACACACGAACGCGGGCCTTGCGCTCACAATCCGAGCGATAAATAATTTTCACCGTTCCGCTGTCAAAAGCCTGCCTGTGGGTGTTCGCACATAAATGATATATATTTATCCCGGTCGATTCGCCGCGACGATAACAGAGCGTAATCAATAACCCGCGCGACTTAATACTCCCGGGAAGAAAGTTCCCTCGGCTAACGGGGCTGCTTGTCTGGCTAACGCCGTGGTTCTGGTAATTGGATGAAGCTTGCTGAGTTTTTTTTTCCGATTCGCACGACTTTTCTCCGCCGGCCACGTCGAGCTTCGATCATAGTTGAAAGGAAAGGGGTTGTGTCGAGATTTCTCTTCGAATTATTGGGTTGCATTCATTCTGCGTGTTGGAGGAAGTTGTAGCAATTCTGTCGAGTGGACAGGACTTTTTGATACCAGATTCCTTATACATGATTGACGAGGACTAGGGTAGCGACTATTTAAAAATCTTCATGGAATCGTTATGCGATCGTTTATTAATCTAAGTGGAGTAACTTTTTTTTGTTGAATAACTAAGAAGTAAAGTCAAGGTATTTTTTCGGAGATGTTGAATTGCATCTTAACTTTACTTTCTTATACTTCATATTTGTTTAAATTACAAAATGACGGAGTTATACAATATTGTTGGTCGTCATGTTTAGTGGGATCTTAATAGTTAATAGTCAATCATAAAAGCAACTGGAATAAAAACGATAAAAACGTTTTAGGTCAAATTAAAGAAGAACATATCGTTCTCACTATAGTGTAAGATTGTTAATAATTTTGAAAAATTGAGTAGGTATGTTTTTTCTATGCAGTCATTTTCAGAGCTGTGATTTCTCTAATTATTCAGATATTAACAAATTTTTTCACACAGTATTCTACACATACGAAATTTAAAAAAAGAAGAAATAATTTTTTTATTTTCTTAATCTAATTATATCTCTTTAAAGTTATTCAAAATTAGGTAGATTATAGTAATGTGGATGTAAGCATAATGTGCATGCAGGCACTATATCGTTTGTCTGAATTCGGAATCCAACATAGCAGTAGGCAAGGAAATATATTACAGCTTCTGTCAAGAGAAGCATCCCGACTATCTTTTTCCAAGGTTGATGAACTTTTGCTGCATGATGATGTACATCTACACATCTTTGCCATTATCCCTGGAATGTTCGGTGTAAGAACTCTATAATTTTATGGATATAGACAATTAATTTACATATGTACCTCGGTAATAGGTTTTGAATGTAGACATTTCTCAATGAAGTGACTGTGGTGCAGCGGATCAGACAGTTCAGGTGTCGAAGGTCAGGAGTTAAGATGCCATTCATAAAGAGTTTTTTTTTTATTGTAAGCAAAGTTAATTGAACACTTACAGCATATCACGAAGATATATTATATATAATTATTTACACATTCAGGTCTATTGGATGTCTGTAACTAATATTTTACAGATAGCAACAGGAGTTCGTAGACAGTTCGGTTTCGCTAAATATTTACTTTAAAATAGCACAGAATGCAGTATTTCTGCACAGCAAGTGTCCCTATAAAGATAAGGACAACGATTTAGTAAAATAAATAACCTACTCTTTCGTAACAAATCAGACTTGCATTTGCATAAGAACGTAATCAATGTGTCAGATCGAATTTCATGAGCGGACGTTGCGAAATTCTCTTGAATTTTTTAACCAAATTTTTTATCTAAATGAACCTAGAGAGGAGGGTATTTAAAAATACCTTAGAATGTTGCAAAAGTATAACGGACAATAAATTATTAAAACTGTATCAGTGTCTACTACTAACTATTTTTATAAGTTAAGCTTTAAAGAGTTCAATTTGCTTGGGTAACAAATTCTAAATTTATACATTTTGTATAATTTAATTTTTTTTAAAGCTGGAAAAAGGTGCTAGAAAGATTGTTGTTAAGAAACATTGTATACACTCCGCAACGTTCCCTCGTCAGTTAAAGGTTTTCAAAATCTTGTTGTAGATCCCTCCAGGTCGATCCATCACGAGATCCACCAAAACTTTCACTTTCGTTTTCACGTCCACGAAGCATACGCCCGCCAATTAAAGACCGCCGTGTTCTTCCGGCCAATGGTCGAACAAGAATCCGATCGGTCGAAATCACTAAATTTCTATTTCGCGAGTCCGCTTGTTGTAGACCAGGATCGCTGATCAACGTCAAAACACGACACGCGATAAACCTACGTCGCTGTTCGTAATCGATCGATCATTCGCCATTACCGTTGGCGTTAAATCGTTCGCAGATACACGGGCGGGTTTATGTGCCCTTTAGCTGAATGCTTTCACTGCTAGGCTTCCGGCAATGATGATAAAATCATTTATCAGGGAACGCAGCCATATCCGAAGAACGACGTAGACGATACATAGAAGTTTGAAGGCACGACATTTATTCTTGGCGTCATTTTTTTGATTCAACATGACGTGTTTTATGTCTCCATAATTGATTCTTGACCCACGTTTTAATATGCAAACCTGTTTTGTATTATGGTGAATGTGATAATCGCAAAGCTTAACCAAAAGCCGTATATAATTTGATAAATATGAGACAAAATTAATTACATTATTCTTTCTTTTTTTTCTGTTGTTATATATGTGGAAAGTAACAAAAGACAAGAGCAGTTATTTATACAAATACATTGTATGTATCCCAAGTGAGCTCAAAAGGTTTTTCCATAAACGTGCAAGACTTTGTTTAACTTGAAAATTCTATTCGTTCCAACTGCTTACTTATCTATTCTAATTGCAATATTTCACGAAGATATTTCAACTTCTCTGTAGTCTAAAGTTGGAGTAGTAAATTGAGGGGAAAATTAGATGGAACTTGGAATATTTCATTAAGCTAAGAAGATAGATAGAGGTCCATAAATTTCAGCGACGTGTCAGTGAAATATCTACTCGAACATCTCACTGAAACATTCTAAGTTCTAACTATCCCCGCATTTTATAGACCCAGACTAAATCTTAGGATCTTACACGAAAGGTTCCTGTAAATAATCATTATAGTATTACAAAATTAATTATAAAGTTAAAACAATAAAGTGGTATAAGTAGTGGGAGGAAAATGTAAACATTAAACAGACAGTGGAGAGAGAAATACTTATTAAAATAAAAGACAAATAGGAGGCACAAATGATAATAGAAATTAAAATAAAATATATATATGTATGCATATATTAGGTGTAGAAATGAGTACTTTCCAATTAATTTATTCACACAATTAAAATAGTAATTTGATTGTAGATAAAATAAAAAATTGTTTGTCGGAAAAATTACGTAAAGTCATTGATAACAATGAGAAGTATTTCAATTCTATTTTTTTTCTTAATAGAATTTTTATTTTATTCAAATATCGCAAAGAATTAATTTCTACATCTAATAAAACTAAATATTCTACAATCCAAATCTGAAAAATTTCCCAATTTTTGAACAAAATCTTTCCAATTACAGTAATTCATTAAATTCAAATTTTCTCACTTATTCATAATAATCAGAAATGATTGCATGAAAGAAAGGAAGAGTCACTCATCCTCTTCGTCGACAAGATCCTCCCTTATTCCAACGATCATTGTCCATCGCCACGGAAACTGTTGACGGCTTCCTTGACATTTTGTGCAGAGGAACACATAACTACACGCGTAACCGCGTTACGGCCTTTCTAATCAATACCAGCTGCATGGTTACAAGCACCATAAATCCTGTGCAACAAATACGGCTCGGGTTGGGTGTTGTCAACGTGTTAGAAAAATCATTGCGTCTGTTCGAACGCGTCGTTCCCGCGGAGAGCCGCTTTAATTAACTGTACAATGCGTCCTGACAGCTGGAACTGATTGAATTCTGTCGCTTTTGGCGATCCTTGCGCTCGGAACGATTTTAAAACGTCGGGTTCGGTAAAGAAGGACGTAAAGAATAGAAAATATCTGCAAGCAAAGTTTCGCAAATCTTTGTTAAACCACCGTTCTTTTCTTCTGTTCGTTGCAGGTTCGCGATCTGGTCGAAAGGTGTACGTGTCCGACACAATTCCCGATGATCCGCGTCTCTGAGGGAAAGTACAGGATCGGTGATACGAAAGTGTTAATTTTCGTGAGAATCCTCCGCAGCCACGTTATGGTGCGAGTCGGTGGAGGCTGGGACACCCTCAGTCATTACTTGGACAAGCACGATCCTTGTCGATGCAGAACCTGTAAGTAGATTCAGAGCATTCGAACACGAACGAGGTAGCTGTGAGGCAAAGCAACATGTGTCGCATTTTCTGGGAGTTCGAGTTCATGACTTAAAAGTGTAATCTAGGAAATAAAATTTTCTTCAGGAGTTTACTTTCAAAACAACAATATAGTAACACACTTCACGATAAATCAAAATTCATAATATAAACTTAAAAGCTTTGAATGACTGTAGTTCATAAAATGAAAAGTACTTATGTTGTTTTGTATTACAACTCGAATTACTGAACATCTATGTGTTTAAAATTTGAAAAGTTTGTAAATAATTATTAAAAGTGACGTTTTCCTAAATTATAAACTGATCAGTCCGGATATTTTAACGAAATAATTAATGACACATAGAATTGAGACTTTTGCAATAGTATTTCTCCGAACGATACAAGTTCTCCTTTTACTTGAATAAATAGTACTTCTTGAAACGATATCTTTGTAACTGATACTTGCGCAAGTGGTATCTTAATAATGGCAGTGTGTTTCAATTGCTGATTCAAAACGGCCAACCTTTCAATTATCGTCCAATTAGTTTCCTTCCAAGTAAATCATATTCACATGTAACAACTGGAAAACAATCGTGATTGGATAATCACGTGTGTAACGTGGTTTTCCTTTTCTTGCTCTATTCTAGCGCATCGCTCGATGATCTCAGCAAAGTTGATTCAAAAGGCTGGAGGGTCCTTCGACCTTGGCAGCGCGCAGGTGCACTACGAAAGGTAAGCAATTTTCTGCTTCTAAAGTGTCATTTGTCTGTCCACGCTCGTTTCCTCTCCTCTGTAGCTTGGTCGGGATGAGATCCTGTTTGGACTTCCTCGAAGTATGTGGGAAATCAAGGTTGTGATTCTATAGATCAACATCTAACTCATTCTATTTAACTACTTGGCCTCTAATTTGAGTTTTCTTCTGCTTTTCTCCCTGAGGTATTGGTATCTAACAACTTGTAATTAAAAATTGAAAAATAACAGTTCGCAGCGTAGAAGGACAGGCAAATTATGCAAATAAGGGCCAAAATATCTCGCGTAAATCCTTCGAAAAGTTATATCAAATTCGTTGTAGCTATTGTCTTGTAAAAAGTTTAAGTTTGGAGTTTGAATCTATCTCAAAGGTGTTGTTCAGGTTTGAGTGAAATCATATCGATGGAAGAATACATTTCGTCAGAGGAAGATTGTATCAAAATATGCGAAGGCTGTTGATATAAAGAATTAAGCAGTCCTATTTCTTTGGTCAGTTGATCAATGTCAAATAAATCTCATCGTAGTACTTCGTTGTGAATATTTCGTTGCATTAATTGAAAATTAAGCCAACGACTTTGACCTAAAAAATTAAGTGATTGCTCTTCTTCGACCAGTACTTTATTAGATTCAACGAACTTATTTGAAGGAACCAGTGAATTACGATAGATTTAGAATCAGCTGAAACGAGTTAAAAACACGTAGGATCACTTACGATCCCATAGATTTATCTTATCACCTCACGTGATACGATCTAGTCGAATCCCCACTTCGAAACAAGTCACCGGGCCAGAACTTCATCCTCTCTTGAGTTTGATGATTCAATTAGCAGGTCTTGCGTAAATAGCATCCAGTCCACATTTGCATAGTTGCCAGGCCTTAGCGCGATACGTGAACAAGCTGCTCATCCGTAGATCACCTCCTAGAACTCGAAGGAGTTCCGCGTCAAGTGTCGGTTCTTGCGCCGGAACGACGCAACAGAACCAGCAATCGCCGCTACACGCGACCAGGAGCATCTCCAGCAATCGGTCGCGATCGCCCACGCCTCACCAGCCGAGCGGAAAGCAGCTGAGCGACGAACAGAAGAAGATCAATCGCTCGAGGAGCCCCACGCCGCAGAGGAAATTCCTCAGCAGTCCGAGCCATCAAACCGGCGATTTCGGAAAACCACGATCGAGATCGCCGACCCCGAAACCGCAGTTCAGATCGAGCAGCCCGACGACGAAGGCCGACCACGATAAGATCGGATGCAACGAGTCGCCCAAGAGAAGCCTCGGTGAAGATGCTCGCTCGCCGACGCATCACACAAGGCATCAAGAAGCTAAGGTGAGTGTCAGAAGAATCTCCGAAGTTCCTCTTTGCTGGGATGAGGTACTGGGATCCGAATGTCTTAGGGTTCGTGACCTAAACTTCACCGTACAATTGAAACTTCGTCCTGACATGAAAGTTAAGCGTGCCTTAAAGGGAGTGAAGGGATCATTTATTCTGTTTCAAACTTCTGATGGCGGTAGTCAGCTAAGGGGTTGAAAGCCTGAGAGCTTCTATTCGGAACGACATCCTTTATTGAATGTCTTGTTGGATAACTGTAATGTCTGGTTTAGACAATTTCTGAATAGTTGAGCTCAGGGTCGGCATGAAATTTTATGAGGATAGGTTCAAACATTTCATACAGGGTGCAACGAGAATGTTGCAGGTCTTTGAAAGGGGTGATTCCTGAAATGATCCTAAACAACTTTTTCCTTAGCGAAAATGTCCTAGGAGGCTTTGTTAACGAGATATTGACAAAAATCCTCAGCTAATCAGAGCGCGAGTACAACGGAGGAATTTCAGCGCGGGGTTCAGCTGTAAGTAGTATTGGTCCGCCATCGTCTGCGCCGGAATGAGTCTGCTGTACTCGCTCTCTGATTGGTCAGTGTTTTTCATTAAGAACTCGTTAATAAAGCCTCACATAACATTTTCGCTAAGGAAAAAGTTGTTCCAAATCACCTCAGGCATCACCCTTTTCAAGGACCTGCAACATTTTTGTTGCATTTTTTAATTTGGGGACTAACAGATCTCTTTGAATAGATCCAGTAGATCGGGTCATACTTTTAAGTGGTTTAAAATTGTCGTAACACGGTTGTCTGAAACCGAACGCATACTAATTATTTTTTCAGGACACCAAGAAGGATCCTCACCAAGAAAGCCGAACGAAAGCACCCTTATCTGAAGAATTCACGAAAAGGTACGTGGTGGAGGGTGGAGTGGCCCGACGAGCCGTAGAGAAGGACGACACGCCAAAGTACGAGCCGACGATTTACAATTACAAGTGTCGCGAGGATTCCAGCAGCCGAAGTCCCACGCCCAGCCCTCCAGCGATCAAGGAGGAACCAGTGCTGGAGAACTTTGGCAAGGACATCACAGGGAACGTTCACTACACCAAATCTCCCCACGGGGACGGCGAACACTCCGATAATTGTAGCGAGGTATCTGACGAAGGGTACCGAAGTTTAGGCGCCGTTCAGCCGCCCACCAGTAATGGGAATCCCGGGACGTGCACGCAAGGATCGCCTACGGTTGCCGATTGTCAAAGTGAGTCTTTTCTTCAAATTAAAATACATACTTATATATCTAAATTAAAAAAGGAAGAAAACACTAAAAACTCCAGACGATTTCCTGATAATAAAATACAAGCCTCTGGGTCGTACAGCCTGGCAAGTGGAGGCAATCGAGAACAGAATTATGTAGGGGAACATGGCGGAATTGCGGACGCTTAAGGGAATTAGTAATTTAAACCAACAATATTGACACTATCTAATGTTTTTTTTATTGATAAAAAAACATGAACTATTTGTTTATAAAAGCAACAAAAAGAATTGTTATAAATAAAGTTATAGAAGTCCAAGGTGAAACCTTTTTTGTCCGAAATAAAACCAAACAGAGCTATTTTTCTTTTCTTTACACAAAATGCAGGTCAAATGATCTCCATCGTATTTCTTGTGTGCTCATTTTTTATATAAAATTCAGTTTTCTATCAGAGTATCATAATATTTCTTCTTCCACAAATATTTTTTTTTTTCGTTTTTCCTATCTTCTTTTATTGTTTTTCTTCTAACACAAGCTTTTTGGCCGTGCTTGTAAAAATAAATACCGCAAATACCCCAAATGAATTGGAAATTTTGCAATTAATAAATAATAAATAAATATAGACATTCACTCATTGAAAACTATAACATTATTATCTTTGAGGTATGCTTCGAGTTTGAATAAATTGAATATTAATTGCCACTGATTAAATATACATGACAATATAACAACTGTACCAACAAAGTTATAAGGAAAGGGTTGAAGGTATTTGACGAAACTTATCTTTGTAAATATGCGTGCGTGACTTTCGATTGAGATTGTTCGCTCGACGGAATTACCCGGTGTCCGTATTTCCCCCATCGTCCCCTACTTAGTCAAAATCAGTCACAAGAGTCAAAATAAATCATCACGGCACGATAAAAATTGTATCTCTCGCTTCGCATTTCATCAACAACATTGTACCGCGCACAATAATTTTCACGTGAAGTTTCTGCCTAGCCATTTCTGTCCGGTAAACGAATTAACGTCGAACGAACGCGGTCATAGCTAAACTGATTTCTTCGACACGTCGTTTCGCAACGCGCGCGAAAGATGCATATTAACTTGGACACGAGTGAAATCGTCTCGAGATCGCGATAATCGCGCGTCCCGCTGCGGAGAAAATGCACGACACTCGCGAGCGTGCACGCGCACGCGGGCTTCGATCAAAGCCAGTCATTGAATTTAATACGAGCTTGGTGCAGGGGTGGATCGACGAACAAACGCCAGCATTGTGCAGTTCCTCTTCTGTTTTAGTTCCCCACGGGATCGACAGTTTTGATTTGTGTCTCTCTTTCTCATGGCGAAATGCTTTTTCTTATTTGCTTTCCAGCCTGATCGAAGTGCGGCCCACTTCGTCGCTCTTATGAGTGACGTTAATTCTGCTTGCACGTGAAGTTGATTTTTATTCAGTTTCGCTCATTGGTTTTACTGCCTACGATGACTGCGAGGATTTGGTCGATTATGTGGGTACATGATCTGTGTTGGTTTTGGGATCAACATGGCCAGTCGTGCCTGTTTTTTTAAGAGTATTAGGGATCTTCTAATCATCTGGAAAGTTTTATGTTTTGAACAACTTTTTAGGTTTTTCCTAATTTGGATTCACGAACTTCTTTTTATTTCTTTGGAGCTGCATAACATTTATATTAAACATGTAGTTTGCTGAGATTGAAATTAAGTTTGTATAACTGTTAAAAGTTTTAATCTGGGATATTAATTGTAATATTGAAAATCTGTGTTATTATTCGGAGTCGAGTTCAAAAACAAATTTAGAAGCGTATCAATCTCAACCTTTTCTAGTCGAAGTCCAAACTTAGCTTTAGAGTTTATCTATTTCACATTTTCTTGGTAACTTTAAACATTCTAAAACAATTTCTTAAATTCTTAAGTTCAGTTAGGTATTCGAGATTCGATCTAAAATTCCTTTATCTTTCCGCGACTAAAAGAAATAAAAGATCGGTCGCAGAATTCAGACTTTAATACTTTAGAGCAAGTGTTTATCTTCGCCCGTCTATCTCGGATTGTCAGATCCGACAACGGAGGATTTAATTCGCGTCTGAATTTGATGGATCTGCGCGATACCGCGCCATCCTTTCAACTCTTGTGTCCATAGCTGCCTGTGAAATCGTCTCCGTGTGTATTTTAAGCGCCATATCGCGTGGAATGTATCCCGCGAGTTTATTTTTAACTTTCTTTTGGAATTTTCGTAATGTTGCTCAAGGAACGCAATTTTCTCTGTCTTCGCTTCAGAGAGAGTTACATTTTATTATACTGGCATAAGGATGTCTGATTTTCTTGTTAACAGTCCAAGTCATCAACGGCTATAAGTGTCAGTAGCCAGTCTTCGCATCAACGTTGGGATGACCCATCGGTTCATAGAAGTACCATTAGAAATTGCATCTCATGCAAGCACTGCGTTGGGTATCTTAATACTTCAAGTGGAAAAACAAGTATAAGATGAAACAGAGATGAAGTTTCAAATCTCTAGTTGTAACATTTTGGTTCTAGTATGCATGTCCGACTATATAATCAGGCTATTAAATTAAGAAATTTTAAATAATTTTTAAATAGTATGATTAAACTAGATAGACATTCAGACAGTCATTTATCTTATTCATTGTATAAGATTTCACCTTGATGAAGGAAAGGACTGCAGTTATGTGCTCTTCTGCAATGAGAGCTTCTTTCAGATCCGTCGGTATTTGAATTTGTTTCTTACGCGAGTCACTAGTGGACAGTCTTGGAGAATATGTTTAACTGTGATGTCGACGTTGCACTGGATACACTTTATTGGAATATGTTTCGTCACTAGATGCCCGTGCGTCAATTCTGTGTGTCCAATTCTTAAGCGAGTTGTAATTGTTTGACCTCGTCTACTTAATTGATTCAGTGGCGTGTTATCAAAGATGTGGTTTCTTATTGTAATTATTTTTTGGGATGTGTGAGCTTTCCAATGCTCATTCCATTTATTAAGCATTTTCCTTATTAAAAAGTTTTTAAAATCCCTATGAGATGTTTCGGTCTTTCGCGGTGATATTTTTGTAACTGATTTAGCCATTTTGTCCGCGGATTCTCAGTGATGCTAGTCTATTAAAGATGTCTTGTATTATGGGTTCATTGTTTGTTTGATATTGTAGGCTGTTAATTACACTTCTGAAATCTGTGACTATGCTTTACTTGGTTGCATTATCAGGTTAAATGATTCGAAAAGCGGCTTTTATAGCATAAGTTTCACAGAAAAAGATGGAACATGTGTCATCCAGATTATACTTGAGAATTTTATTGTGGTATCTTATCGCGCATCCATTGCCTTTTTCAGAACAGGAACCATCAGTATATATCTTGATGGAGTCGCCAAATTCGTTAATTTTTTCTGAGAATATTAATTCGTAGTAAACAGAATTTGTAGTCGATTCTGTACAGTTATTGAAAAATTCGATCTAATCATGATTAGAAGCAAGAACCGTCAATAATTGATTTTAAGAATTCGTACTTCAATTGGCATGACACTTCTTCAAAAGATCGATCAGTATTTCAACCTTTGACTTGGAATTAGGTGATAAACAAACTTAGTTCCATAAAACACGCTTTCTGAAACGAGTCGAAGGTAAACTTAGAAAGATGTTATTTGAAAAATATTAGTAAACCTGCTGGCGTTGAAGAAAGAATTTTTTGTTGATTTTCCAAAAATCGCTTCAAGTGTGTTAGACGTAAAGTTTCAGGTAGATAGGATAGAAGTATGCAAGCGTTATCGAGAATCGACCACTGGCGATTGTTCCGAGGACAGGTTGTTGTTGGAGATCGCCCACGCTTCTCTACAAAGAGATCCCTGCCTGTATAATCCGTCGGAGCCCAGCTAAATGTCAGCCTATACGCGTTCGCGTGCTCCGAAACGTGTGTCCGTGTACTTTGAATATTAATGAGCTACAGGGTGGTCCAAAACGTTGGGTAACCAGTTCCTGTGGAAAGTGAAGCTTGTGATGACACCGAGGTCAGGTGGAACCATATTACGCGTGTTTGATTGTCCGATACATGGCCGAAAAACTACCGAGTCTAACATATGTTTTAATAGAACTGCTTAGATGAGTTGCGATTTCATTTGTGATCAAACTACATAGTTATGTAGTTACCTGTATTAACTCATGGTTGGTTTTGTATTTCGTAAAATTTTATCGAAGTTCTCTGCGAACACTGGGAGATAAACATTGAATAAGATGCTAGTTTTCGAAAATTATTAAAAACAATCAATTGACACGGATATTTATGAAACTTCCCAACCGCGTTTTTTTTCCATGCATCGAAGGTGAAATAAAAGAACCCAGGGTCGATTATCTTAGCTTGTCCAGTTTCTTAAGTTTGCCCACGCAGACGACTAAAACGGGATATGGCTTCGTTTCGAGATCTCCGAATCCTAAGTCGTGTCCCCATCAAGTTTATCTGAATAAATGACTGTGACTTCTGTCGACGTTTTCGTTATGCGAATTATTGTTATGTAATGCAAATAAATGGATTGGCTAACTATACGTCAGTTATATCTTGGAAACAGATGGTCTGTTTAATAATAAACTAAATTTAGAACATTGTGAAATTCAAGGAGTTCTCTTAAAAAATATTTAATATTTTATCGCTCAACTTTAGTCAGATAACATTCCGGACTCACTCGTACTTTCGGTTGCTCATTTTGAAATTGTGATTCTAATTGGAGTCAAAGTCAAAATAATATACTGAACGACTTAAATCCTCGACAATTAATGGAGGCTTAATAGTACTTATAGATAATTGTTCACTAACCAAGCAAAACAAATCCCAAATTTGTATATTCTAGAGCAACCCACAAAGCCCGAACAAGAGGAAAGGTCCTGCGTGGAAACAGATAGCATTGAGACGGGACTTCGCAAGACGAAGAAAAGTCCAGCCAGTCCTCTGCGAGCGTCTCCATCAAGAAGCATAGCCTCTTCATCGGGTGACCGCACTCCACGTGCAGGTTCTATTGTCCGCGAGAATAGCAACGTGTCCAGAGCCTCTTCAGGCAGCAGAACGCCACGAGAGAGTAATTCCAGCCCAGAAGGAAGTCCCTTGAAGCGTGGAACCGTCAGGAACAGTCTTCGGAAGCCACCGACTGGCAGCTTGAGCAAAGCGACCGTCGTACCGAAACCCAGTCAGTCTCCCATCACCGGTAGTAACACGTGGAACGGCAGACAGATCAAGCAAAGGCCTAGTATACAGTCCGATACTTTTGTAAATCCTCAAGGATCCTCAACGTGCGCTACAACACCTAGTTTCTCCAGAAAAAATCCGGTCAGGCAGAGTCTACCTAGACAAAACACGAACGGTGGCATCCAGTACGACAGAAACGGGAGGAGAATCAAGCCATCCAGCACTGGATCCCTTCAGTCGTCCCCTACGAAGGTAGCCAATCCTCTTTTGGAGCAGATCCTGCAGAAGGTCGGTCACTTGCAGGACGAGCGCGAAGTTATGCAGAAACTGCAAGATCTCCTGAGGGACTACCAGGCGCACGGATCCGGGGACGGCGTTCCCAACTTAGAGTTCACCAGGGCGTGGATCGATGGTAACGGAACCGTAGCCCTGCCCCAGGACAATCAGACGACGGCCAGTCCAAGGAAAGATCCTAAGCCAGCCTCGGAGAGGGGAGGATTCTCAAGGATACCAGCGCCAGTCTACAAGAGGCCCATGTCCGTCGCGTCTGACAGCGTGTGAGGAAGACTCTCTATGCCGAGGAAGAGGGCGAGTACGTCTCGATGAAGGCCCCCGTTGTCTTCGAGGTCATCGAGGTCCTCGATCGGGCGGGTATCGCGTGTCGAACTCTGAAGGTGTTAACGCGCGGTCGAGGCTTCGCGAGTGATCGGTTCTCTTGTCGTGGTGCTCTTGGATTTCGCGAATCTTGGATACAAGGTAGTCTGTGATTGCTCTGCGATGACGTGGAAGAAGTGTTGGTGCTGAAAGATGAAAGGAAAAATCATTCAAGGGATCGTGTTTTGCATTGAGAGTGTCTTCTTCGAAAGATCTAGGTTGAGATGTGCGAGTTGAGGTGTTCTAATGATCGTCCACATTGAGTAGTAGGAATACACGAAGGAACTGGACATCTAATTTCTGAAGGTGCAAATATCAGGTACCCCCAAGTTCTTGAATCCCTCAAAAAGGCTATCCTTCTTCGTCCCCAATCTAAATACCCCTGTATTCCACCAATCCATTCCACCAGTGAGCGCCCACTGGAACACCTCACACCTTATGGTGCAAACTAGAAGAAGGCACGATCTCGCGTATAATGAGGCAATTCGAGCCTAACAAAGCAATTAAACGCGGACGGGTCCCGGTTGTCTCGCCGCGTGGCGTGTCGATAAAGTGTGCGGCACGGACACCGGTGGTCGATAAAGCGTTCGCAGGCGTTCTGTATGTCGCTTCTGACTTCCGTGTCATCGCAGATCGAAGGCGTCCGATTAGAGGAAAACTTAACGGGTCTTAACGGTACGGGGTCAATCAGTTAGCAGCTCGTAGGAGTCACGTATATGTATATCGGGGTGGTGCTCGGAGATGGTGCTGGACGAGACGACGTTTCGCGATGCAAAAATGAGATAAACCACGTGGAGGGAAGCAAGAGGAGAGGAAAGGTAGGGAACGAAGGAGACTCGTCTTGTCGACTATTGAACGACGCGCGATTTCAATTGGTTAACAGGACGGAATTTAAGCGAGCAATTAGCTGGTGTGCGGTTCTTGCGTTAATGGCTTCCCAATCGATTTGCTTCCAGTCAGTTAATTGCACCCCGGCTGACAGCTCGTTGATTGATCCGAGACGGGAGATTACACCTTGCGCGCACCGTGGACACGCGATACTCAATCTCTCTCTTTCTCCCGCGGCTGGCGACTTTTTTTCATGACCGGCGTTCCGCGTGATCGATAACCATTTTTTCTTTGCTCGCGAGTAACGTTCTAAGGGAATTACAAAGGAATATTGATCGATAAATTAGACGTTCCAACCGTAATTTGCTGTTTGAAAAGCCGGAATGCTATCGAACCTGTTGGTTCGATACTGTTTGCTACTAACGTGACGTTGACGTTGCAGTTGGAAAGAATAAACGCCTGACTCCGCTGATTAACAGAGTCAAAGTTCTCTTTCTGACACTCCCATACCTTTAACAATAAGAGTTTTACCATCATAACGTACCGTTCGTGACTTATACGCGATAAACTCGTAGATAACTCTACTCATTCCTGCATCCCTTACATTCTATAAGCTCATTATTGACAATGAATCGCGAGACTTAACGAGTAAATATTACTTAACCATTGTGATCAGCATACTGTCTATTTACGCATATTGCAATCAAATGTTACACATTTGAAGTATTTAAGAATTAGTGAAATCATTACTATATGTATAGGTGGCTATTGAAACGAATAATTAAAAAACAAAGATCGATCACCAATAACGTCTTAGTACGGAGAAAGAGAGAGGAAATATCGCGTGATCGCGACTTCTTTGGCACAGTAACCGCGGTCAGCGACCAGGAATCGCAATTTCTCGACGATGTCGATAGGTTCCTCCGTCGTGGGATCGCCGAGAAGTCGACAGTGAGGAGTATCTAATCGATTTCGGGCATGCGCAGTCAGAATTTCGATATGTTCGATTACGGATCAAATTTATTTATTTATATAGTCTATCGGTTGTATTTATTGAAGACGATTTATTTACGCGTTGCGAGTTCACTTGAGAGTGGCGAGAGAGTAGGGAGGTGGGAGAGAAGACGTTGAGGATCAACAAGGATCCTTTTCCACGGGAAGGAGAGATCCTCCGCGGGAGAAATCAAATTACCCCAAAACACAGACTGCATTATTGTAGATAGTGACGTGTCGTCGGACTAAATGCCATTCCAATGTTTCACTGTTTTTTATACCAAACGCAAGCGTAGCTCCATTTTTTATCAAGTGTTTTGCGGGGAATCGGCGTTCGGGCGAGGGGCGTTACATGTTCGCGTGTCGGCTTCTAGATAGTTTTTTATAGAGCCCCATGATAGCGAAAGATGTTGAATCGTGGGCTAAGAAATCGACGAAACTGGATAGAAAACGGAAATATTTTGCATAACTGAGAGGGGAGAGAGAGTAAAGCGCCGAGGATGACTCGATATCGATTTTCGTGCCATAATTTTGTTTTCTGCCTCTTGGATATAGTGGGTGGAGCAAAGAGGCAGACGATGACGCAGTGGGGGTTGCAAACGGTGTGGTAGAGGATAGGCCAGTGGCCTTGACCGGTTAATTGATCTCGCTCTAACTATAGGAAAGTCTTTGCAAAAGCGTATTCAACAAATTTCATTTCTAGCACTCTCTATCTTTATAAACGGTAAAATAGACTCGGACACATAGAGGCATTGTATGCGTGATAGTCAAGCAATAAGCATTCTTGAAACGCTTAAGAATTCATTATCAATCACTTATTCATCGACTTCTTTCCAATTTGCTCCTGGCTTTAGACACTAAACTTTAGTTCCAAAGTGACTGTTTTATTACAAGTAGTTTTCCAATCTAAAGAAATCTGAAGCTTCTACATATTAAAATAAAGCAACTGCGTTCGAAATAATTTTTTTTTTCTCTTATAATATTGTACTGCCTAAATAAATTTCGAGAAACGGTAGAAAAGGAACAGTAAATCACAACTAAGCCGTCCTGTTGACAAAAAATGAAGTACGGAACTTTTAGAGACGCTAGATGTAGAAGATACAATTCTAAGCTTTTGATACCCCAAGAGAACGAAAAACCAGTCTATCCACATATATTTTCCACACCCTCGACTGTAGATAATAAATGAAGAAGCTCGTCTATCAGCAATAGGGTAACTCGAGGTGGTCGCATTCAGAATTCCCTCGAAGCAGGGTCCGACACGCGCGAACGAAGCTTAGCGGGCTCGTCAGCAAAAGCTCAAAATGTCGAACAAGTATTTTTTATATAATTACACGGAGTAGTGAATCGCGTCCCTGAATCACGGCCTAGAAGTTCCACGGAGCTTTTCGCTTCCCTTCGAGATTCTGGACAACGCCTGGCCGGAACTCCGTTCCCCGCTGATATTACGAGTTTAAGGGGTACACTTCCGGGGCTGAGAAGCGACAGAGATGAAAGTTATATTTTGTTGACGCGAGGTGTTCGTGTAGAGAACGTAGCCGCCAAATGTGCATGAAAAAAAAACAAAAACGAGAACGAGATTTATTTTTTAGTGAAGCGTCGTTTAGGTGGTCTTCTGTGAACGACATTGTGGCGTTTACGGTGTTCGAACACGGCGCGGATTAATCATTTCTCCAATACCATTTTAATCACAATTTTAATTGTTATTTAGATTGTAATATACTTCTTGCATTTTTTATCCGTTGATTAGATCTGACTTTTATAAAGCGCATTTATTTTGTTACGAGTTTATGACAGAAGAGGGAAGGAAAGGTTATACATGCACGAAAGCTGTCAAAATACCATTACTAAATGTGACTCTGTAATTTGTAGCGTGTTATTGTGTCCTTGAAATGAAATGGAAGCTAGGCATAAGAATGCTAGATGATTTGAAGGTATTTGGTTAATTATTACAGAAACGTAAACTATTTTCTTATAGAAAACTAACGATGCATTTGCTAACCTAATATTGAGTTTTTATGGTATTTGTTAAACAATTTTTTTTTCAGATTGGTGTGGTTGTATACCAAAGTCCCACCTCATACTAATAAATCTATTTCGCTTGCCTTAATGTAAACATTTATCAGAACATATGTACCAAATATTTGTAACATATTGATTTTAAATTTCGTTGGACACAATGTCTCGTTCGTTGAGACGTGTTCGAACACCGTTAAATGAAGAAATGGAGTATAATAAGTAAACGACCACAGTGGACACTGGAAGATACGTGAAAAATTGCTCGTAGATTTCGCATTTCGGAAAAGGGGAAAGTGGCACCCCTGTTTTTTTTTAAGCCTAAGCTTCATAACCCCAACCAGGTGCGGTTGTTTACCGTAATGACGAATAATAAATGCCGATGATTACCAATATTAATATTATTACTTGCAACAATTGCAATTATTGCTATTATTATTATGATTACGATTATAATTATTATTATTATTGCGATGATTATTATTATTATCATTATTATCAGGGAGATAATGATAATTGATTATTATAATTATTATATGCAACGTTGAGTATGTTATGTTATCATTTTATCTACGAGAAGTTGTAAATTGAGAGAAAACTTGCATAAAAAACAATAAAAAGCTTTAAGAAAACACCGGGGATTGTCTTTCAACATCTTTCCCAATATCCTTAAACGGTTCCTGTAAAATTCTGTGTTAAGTTAGTATTAGATATGTAAATTAAAAGCATTAACTGTTTACTTACGAATCTATTTTTTTACTACCTATATCTAACTTCTATCTAACTTTTTTCACACATTTTTTTACCATTTATACAATTGTCATTATGCTATAGTTTATAACTTTGGTACAAAATAATCCGTAATCATTTCCTCTTCACTTCACAATCTTTAATGCCTTGCTCCTACAAATTTTATTATTCCAGTCCTAGTTTTTGATTTAATAAAAATAACAATAAATATTCTAATACAGTACTTCCTCAGGATATTTCGGTCTCTAAGCGCAATAACATATGCGTAACGTCCATTGAGAGACCCAATACACCACAGTGATCGGCGTCCTTGCCACATATGGTGAGACGGCTCTCTTTCTTGGACACCAACACGACCAACAATGGTCCACAGAGTGCGTCTCTGCGCATGTACGTGAGTCAGCACACAGCTTTCTGTGTGTTTCGCCAGACACACAAGGAATCGTGGAAGGGAGCCACTTTTAAGACGCCCAGGTCGCAGCTCGGAAGATTTATAATGGGCCATGGTAGTCTCGATAATAACAGTGACGATTCCACTGGAGATCTTGGCAGTGTTAGAAAGAGAAACGACAAAAACGATTAAAGAGCATTTTATGCAATGCTGATGGCATGTTTCACGTCAGCTTGTGTAGGAGGAAGACTCCTTCCTTTTATCTCGAGATATTTTCATTGAAATATATGTAGAGACATTGATACTTTTTAATCATAATTAAATAGTCAATGTTGATTAAATTCAACGTATTCGTGATATACTAAACTTTTAGATTTTTAGAAACTTTTGAAATATTGGCACCCTAATTCTAAAACTACGAAATCCGCTCAAATAGCCGACAGGATTATTGCTTATGTAGAATTTGACCTTCAACGGTACTACATTTTGTTTATATTAATGCTAATAATAAAACTGTGCAAATATAGATATATAAAAATAAATATTATTTGTCAGTATTTCGAACTCTTTCAACAAAAAAAAAAAAATAAATAAATAAAATTAGGTATAAGTTACGTCCTATGAATTCCAAGTCACTATGGATGCCAGAGCTGCATTTAGGCGCAAATTGCAGCCTCATCCTTTATCGAGCGACATCTTCAATTTTTGGCCCAAATAAACAAAATAAGTTAATACATATTAGTGAGTATTAAATTCATAATATAAACATTATAAGTCGTTGAAAACCGCTTCTCCATTTGAAACATAGTATTTCAATTCGATTCTTCGTCTTCAATTTTCGAAAACTCCAACTTCAAACCCTAAAATATTCAATTTCAAATATAAAAATATTTAAATTTGTGTTTTTAAATATTCGACTGTAACTTAAAAAATATCCGAATGTCCAAAATTTCTCAACTTTAAATCCTTAAAATACTAACTTTACTTCTTAAAATCTGCAACTTCGAATCTTTAAAATTTAAATCCTCAAATTTCGAATTTTAGCTCTAAAAATCTCTAAACCTGCAACTTGACATTTTTTAATATACAACATGAAATCTTCCAATTTTTAATAGTAATATTTTTGATTGCCTCTTCAAGCTTTTTTCTTTAGTATTAGATGAGTATTCACACGAGGCAGGGTCAAAAATAGGTAATCTTTGAAAATTAATAAAGTATTAAGTAAGATAAAAATGTAAGGATCATTAGTATATTTGATGAGTAGCGTATTCTAATAACTTAATGATGAGAAAGTAGCATACTGATAGAATCATTACCCCCTAATCCCTAATTATTTTCAATAAACATTAGTAATATAGTATTTGATTCGACCTCCAAGAAAACGATCCCAAAACATGTTATGCTTAATTCACTTTGCAATTTGCCTCAGTCATACCTTAATATCAGCACGATATAATTGAGTTCACTGTTACCAGTTGCCCTCAACAAAATTATTCATAAACGTTTCGCAGTGGTCGAAGTGAATTAATGACGCAAAGTAATGTCGGCAATTAGAAAACCACTTAAGACGTTTTAATGATTCTCATTTGACACGTCCAGTGAGTACATAGGCCACTGTTCATTCCGCATTCTGTTCGTATTCCGCTGGTCCCGCATGGAAATTGCATCGTACATGCTGAGCACACGAATCCCTGCGATGTATACGACCGTTTTCACGTTTTATCGCATTCCATGGTTACGAGATCTGTTGCATGTTTAATTTGTCCCTGTGCAATCTGAGTCATGACGTTCTCCTGACTCCTGACTGGCCTTCTTCATGACAAATGACATATTCGCTAGTGTTTATTACTATCTCTGTCAGAAGAGGCTTGAAGGCTTTATATCCTATGAAGAGACGAAGAAGTACCATTCGTCATTATTAATTATTGGGTTGAACAATTAAGGGATGCACGCAAACAGAATTTGTTGATAATGATTAATTCATCCAAGAAAATTTTACTCTTTGTGACCTCATGGATTAAGTTTAAAAAAATTGTACTGTTAATCAGTGATGTTCTAAACTTGGGGCAGGATTTGATTCGATTTATGGTGAGTACCTTTTTGACTACTACAATGCGTAACAAAAAGATAGATCCACTCGGACTTTTGTCATAGCTGGGGAATGGGGAACAAGTAAATCGGAATTTTTGTGTTGTGGATGAAAGCAGAATAAGAGCTTTCTTTTTAAAGAAGTTTTGTTCGTTTTGCTAAACGAAATTTCAGTTGTGATTCCAATTGCGATATTCCGATATTTGAAAAGACAACTTCAGCGCTCTTCAATACTTGTATGGATTCACGGTCGTATCAAAAAGTACTTAAGACACATTTTCGTATATACGGTAATGGGACAACTCACGTTTATGCAAACTCTAAGCAGTGGCTGAGAGAAAGAATATTATATAATATCTATACAGAATCCTTGGGTTCAACTTATACAGCATCAAATTCTAGCAACTTCAATGACGAAGAGGATGAATTTATATGTATATAAAGAGTAATGGAAACCTTTAAATGAATAAAAACATTTATTTCTTGAAGTCATAATATTCAAGTTTCTTAAAGTTTTTATTTCTTTATTACGGTGCAAAATTGACAAAGAACAAATAAATGGTTACTGTAGGAAAATGAAATACTATATATGTAGAAACGAAATTTTATGTAAATGCTTGCTAGTTTTCGGGTGAATAGAATCCCGAGGGATCATTTTATACACATAGTGGTACAAAATGATTCTTAAGTACGTTTTTAGAGAAATGTAAATAAAAAGTATAATCGATGGGGCAGCTAATTTTTATCTAAGCGAGTGATGAGATGAGAACTTGCAAAAACTACTTTACTTTTATTTAAATAATGTGCATTTGTATTTTTTACGCGAATTAAACCTTACGAGGATCGTTTTAGACACATTTCCCCTACTTCGACTAATATATGACAAATAATAACCATTATTTTCTTGGAATCTATAACTTATTCTTAGTAAAATTATTCCTCAGTATCTTATAGGTACTACATACAATAGAAATTACATACATTAAAATGATAATGTATGTATGTAGGTATGTGTAGTTACATATTGAGGTTAAGTTACTGTTCCAAGTTTTTCCTATACAATTAAATACACACACTAAACTGCTTAAAAGAAATTTGAAAAAAGATTGTACTGTTTGTAATTGCATCTATATAATATTTCTACCAATTTCTATTTACGTCTGCTCATGCCGAAGTCTCATTCAATACTAAACAGTTTCAACCGGAAGTATCCCATCAATGGAGGACAACCAATCCGCATTCTGCAACTCTTTGTCTGATCCCTTATTAAAGGATTCCTAGTTTATTCAGATCGGTGGTTTAACACCATTTCATAATTCGCGGTGTAGCGCATGCATAGAAATGCAACCAATCAAATTGTGGCATAGTTTCCCCTTGTAATGTGTTTCACACCCCTCGCCTAAAGTAGAGGTTTATACTCTGTCCCTATATTCCTATGTCCATGATTTGAAGATCCTTAAAATTATTGTATTTAGGACTATTATGACTTTCAGCTTGATCTTTTTAACATTGGGTGCGTTCAACGCACATTGATCACTGATCATGATCAGTGTGCGCTGAACGCACCCATTGAAAAGTGGTGTTCTATAATTGATATGGAATTAAATCATAACAAATGTTGTGTTATGCGTTCATCTCGCGGGGCTCATCCCTTTATTTTTTATTGCGTGCTGTATGACACATCCTTATCTTCGGTAACTGAGGTTTGTGCTCTGGGAATTCGCTTCACTTCTCTTCTAAATTTCTAACCCCATTACCATTATATTGTTAAAGAGTCGTATAGAATATTGGGATTTCTTAGGAGATTTGCGGCGAAGTTCAACAGCATGTATGTCTTCAAACTACTTTTTTGCTCTCCTATTAGACCGCGTTTAGAATATGCTTCCATCATATGGTCGCCTGATCAGACTAAATATAAGCTACTTCTTGAAAGGGTACAACATATTCTAAGATTTCTAAGATTTATTGCTTACAAATTAGGTTTGAAGATGGACATAACGGACCATAATTATGAACCAATTATGTGCGTACTTAACATCGAAACGCTAGAATTTAGGAGATTTGTAGCGGATTTACTTTTCTTATATAAATTAATATAAATGGCTTCATAAGCCCGCAACTCCTTGAAATAATAAATTTTTATTGGCCAGCATTTAGGGCTTAACGTACGTTTTTGCCCCATAATTATGTATCCAGATTCATATCCTCCGATCCCATAAATCGAATCTGCATTATAGCTAATTTGCATACGTCTAATCTACATTTTTTCTGTAACAAGCCTGTTTATATATTTAGAAGCCACATTTTAAACAAATTGCAAACTAATTATGAAACTATCCGCGCGATGCATCATGCTAGATTGTTTACTAATGGGGTAACCCGTTTACATTGAATAAAACATAAAATATAATATACCTTGTATATTATACAGGGTGTAACAAAAATGTTGCACGTCCTTGAAAGACGTGATTTCTGAGGTAATTTTGAACAACTTTTTCCTTAGCGAAAATGTTAGGTGGGGCCTTGTTAACGAGTTATTAAGGGGGGAGCCCGGTTTGTCAACTTCAAAAAATCGATTTTTTTTTTGCTTTAATCAATAGTAATACATGTTAAAATTATGTTCCCAAAGTTACAGACCGAAATTCGATGGAACTATGTAGATACGGATCATGAAACTGCAGCGCGTCAAGCAGGTATACCTGCAGGCGCGCAGCGAACCGCGGTTCTGGGTCCGTCGCATAAAGTTTCCGAGCTTGTACTGTTTCCGCCAGTACTGCGTTTTTTTAGGTAGTTACTGTCAACGATCAGTCAAACTCCGAATTTCGGCCTATAAAGACATTTCCCAAGACGAATATGTATCCGCGTTTTTCTCGAAACCACTTCTTTAAAACTTGCGGGACAAATAGAAAAAAAACTATTAATTCAATCGACTTGTCCTGGTACATACAACTAAACAATGATCAACTATCGTCGATGAACCTAAAACTTTTATAAAAAAAAATTAATTTAAACAATTTTCTTAACATAAACAATATGAAAATTTTTAGCCAAAATCATAAGTTTTCCTTTGAAGTCCCATTAATTGACTAATTATGTACTTTTCTTTAGACTTTTAGGTTCATCGACAGTGTAATTACATGAAAAAAAAAAAAAAGAAAATCTTTGTGTTTTTTGTTTTAGTGAAGAATTATAGCCTCCAGAATTCCCGCAAATCGAAGACTCCGGCGGTGAAGTCTTACGAACTTGTTTATATAAAACTATTTCTACGAATTATTTTGTAACGAAAAAATTAATTTTTATTGTTAAAACATAGAAGAATATATCCTGAATGTCTCGAAAAAATTCGCTCAATAATTTCGTAAAAAAAAATTCCCGAAAATTGGCTTACTTTTAGTGTTCCAAACCGGGCTCCCCCCTTAACGAAAAACACCGACCAATCAGAGCGAAGTAGCCAGTAGTAGCGAACATTAGTTTCGGTTGCCCCCAATACTATCTTCTAAAGAAATTTCTGAAGCGACATCTCTTTCTCAGGCCCCTGGGCGCATATAACTTCCCAAGCTACGAGACTGTAGTTGCTGATACCTGTGTCCCTTAAAATTAATAGCAATTACAATTATAATACCCGATGCCTGCAGGGGATGTCGGTACGAGAGTTCATCCCTCGTAAGAGCGTCGCGTTATCTATATCCTCGTATAATGGAGGCAAGAAACGACGGAAGAATAAATTGGATAATTGTGATTAATGCAGCTGCAACGTAAGGTGTATCGTTTGTGGATCGCGACTACCAGCCGCACGAGATAATTTGTCAACGTTTGGAATTTTAATGGCCGCTTCGGTAGAGGCCTGCGCTTTCGATATTATGTTTCGCGTTTTTCCCCCTTAGCCGTAATAACGTTTATGTCGAGGTGAAAGTACTCCCACGCTCCCACGTTGATGACCTTAACTCCCGACCGAATTTACGTCACAATTTTCATATTCGGAGAGACGCGAAAATCCCTCGGAAACGCCGTCGAAGTTCTACGGTTGCTGTTTACTGTGCCGCGCGGCCGCGGCCAGATTTCACTTACCGAATATAAATTTTCAGGGAATGTTGCGCAACACTATGCCAGGTGCGCCTTTGTCTCGCGTTATTTTGAAACGCGTCAGTTTTGCTCGGGCAATGGGAAAGAGTCCCATGCTTTTCCACCGACACCCCGTTGATCGCCGATGTTATCGACCGCGACAGAAATTTTAAGGCAGCCACGTCGGTAAAATGTGCGCGATGGTGACAGTAAAGTTACACCGAAGCATTTCGTTCCACAAACGAAGTGACGTTCTCTTGCTACATTTTGAACCAGCCAATTGGCAAGGTGCACACCGAATCGCTTGAACTCTTTTGAAACTCTGCTCTGACGAAATTTGATATCCTTGGATCTTGAAATGGAGAAATTGGCATTCTGACTCTTCGAGGTGTAGGAGAATTCGGATGGCAGAAGTCCTAAGATTGCGAGCCATTCAAATCTCTAAACATGTTCTAATTGGATCTCAAGACACGCGGTATTCGAATATTAGAATCCAAAAATTTTTTAGTTTTAAGATCCTTTTTCTTCTACTATCTTGTGGTATGAGGTTCTAAGATTTGGAACCTTCGAAACATGTAGCTTTAAGGACTTTTAAGGCTTTGAAATGCAAGTACGCAGATACTAAAATTTTGAAGTTATGGTATATCAACAGCTTGAGACTTTAGGATTTTCGATTTCTGAGATCCCGATTCTCATTTTTGGAATTTTAAAATGTAGAGAATTAAAAATTTTGAAATTTTTGCAATTTTAATTCTTAAAATCTTAAGCTTTAGGGCTGTGGCGGTGTTCAGAAATGTTAAAAGCTTTGAATTATAGAATCTTGCATTGTTAGTATATAAGACTTTTCTGATCTCGAGTTCTTGATATCTCGGAGTTTCAGGACCTCATGAATTTTAGAGTCTGCAGCCCTCGTAACATTGAAGCCTTGGAGACTTCGAGATTTTATGCAATAATTTTACGATATTACGACCTCCAGTTTTTGGAATCTTCATACATTCGTAAAAAACTATCAGTAATTTGAAAACACCATCCAGAAATTATATTATTGTTCCTCCAACTCGCCACGTAATTCGATATTCGATCCAAAGCGTGCCATCCAGTTTGTTACGCCCACAGGTTACGTGTGTGCTGTTCAAAACAACTCGGTACCTTTTTCACAGACATTACAGCATGCAAATTTCTTAATAACTCTTGAGTCTCCTACATCATCGTTTTCTTCTTCCACTTAATGTATCGCATATCTCAATCGAAGAATCCTGCTCTCTTAATTGGCGAAATTCTCGGTATTCGTGATTACCCAAGGACGTCTCAAAGATTTTGATTTTAAAAAGAACATAAAATTGGGGATTCGTACCTTCGTTGAGCATATTATCTAAATCCTTAAAACCTAAAAGATAGTCGATGCTTTTAAAATGGCTACCGTTCCTAATTATCCACAGCACAAGCTTCTTCGATAGGTATTTATGTCTTTAATCTCGAATAAATGAAGACATCGGTGTATTTCTTATAATCGTTTCGATGAAGTCCATAACGGATCGCTTCCCCCTGCGTTACATATTTTAAATGAATTTATAGACAGCCCACTTAACCGAGGAGACGCCGAAGATTTAGAAACGTTCTTGATAAAGTGGGATAATCCCAAGCTGTCGAACGCGTCTTGCTGCACTGTAATTTTCTCTGGATCAAATGAAACATGTTGGGCGGTCCGGCGCAAGAATTACAGAAAATGAATCCCGTCGACGTCGCGATTGTTAATTTCGTACAAGCGTGAAAGGACCGACGGACATTACTTATGGCCTGTCCCTAATAACGTAATTCCGGTAACGCCCCTTTCCGAGCCCGAGTTGCCCCATAAAAAGGCCGGGCGAAGTGACGGAATGGATATGATATATTAGCCAGATAAGGGTTAAGATGTTCACCATTTCTCGAGTAATACTGGACGTCCCTCAAGCATTTAGTTCGTGGGCGGCACGCAGGTGCCTCTGGTTCCTTCTTACAAGTCATCCCGAGTGCGTAACAACTGCCTACGCCCTCCACGGTAACCACTGCACCTTCGGGAACAGCCGAATGGCCGGCCTTTATGATCGAACATCGTTCCTTTCCTCGCGTTTTATGCTCCTTTGTTTTGCATGTTCTCTCAGCGCTGTTTGTTTGCGGCCGCAGTGCCTTCCCAAGGAATCCGGTTTTCATTAGTCAGTACCTTGACGCTGCATTCTCTCTAACGAAGGGTGTTAACATTTAAAGAGCAACGTTATTTAAGGTTTTAGAATTGTTACCTTATTTGGATCATGAATTTCTAATGTTTCGTAGACATAGACAGTTTTATGGTACTCAGATACTAGAGGACCGAGGTTTTAGGTTATTACTACTATACTTCGATTCAACTCAACAGGCCGTTCAAGGTCAGATTTTCCTGTGCTCCACGACGCACAGTGGAACGAAATGTCTGTTTTCTTGGACATCAGCAAAAATTTTTTAAATCGCTATTAAGTAGTCATAGCATAAGAGAACACAAAGAAAATTATGTTAAATGTACAATAGGAGTCATTTTGGAGCACGTTTTGGAGCTAACTTGAGCATTTTACCATTCTGTCAAGATGTTCGATACTGAAAAATTTATAATTTTGATACAAAGCCATGAATGTTTATGGCAGTTATCGAGCAAAGAATATAGTAATGAAGTCTGAGTTCATCATATATAAGATGAAACTGTCCCATACCTAAATGTTTCATATTTAAAGGATGTACCCATTATCGTTACCGATATTTCTTCTTCATTACTGCATACGCAATACACATAAATGGAATTGTATTTGTTGAACTAGACATTTCTTGATACTTTTCACTCTATTCCAACCATTCCCGAGATGCGCAAGGGTTCAAAAGTAATAGGGGAACCGTCAACCAATTAGCTCTGACCCAAACCCTGGAAATCCAATATGGCTACTTTTGCACACGCATGGGTAATCGTATCTCCCAAAGATATAAGGGAGTGGTGGCATCTTAGACCATATATACCTATAGACACGACCTGAGTCATCTAGATTGATGCAAAGATAAAATCATCTACATGCGTTCATGTGGGCATGCATCGTGTGGGGAAAGAATATCTACTTCCAAAAAGTATCTATACAGTCTAATGGCATCTAATCGTCTGATTGGTCTGATGCACTATTGGCCATCTTGAATTATCTTTTCTGACGTCACTGTGGGCAAACTCTCTCGTTATCTTTGCATCAGGCTCTCCCATGGGCTCCTATACCTCAGGCCGTGTCTATAGGGATATATAGTCTAAGGGTGGCATCATGTGACTTTTCATTATACATTAACATGACGACTATTAAGTTCAAGTTTTAGCTAATAAATTGATTTGGAACTTGCAAGAATCATGGTAAAAGCGCTTATGCGATCTGTTTAAACTTGATGACATGAATCAAATCATATTCCTTCTGAAGAGTCGAAATTAAATTGTTTGTTACGTTTGAAATGCGCGGGGCAAGTTTTGGGTCAAATGCTATTGGTTGCCCAAACCATCCAGCCGCCATTATGCGCAATGGTTCACCTTGTCTTATTCCACAATGGGTCTACTGACAGATGATTTCTTCTGTTTCAGATAAATCCGACCGTTCAATCCATAGAGAAATAAGAATAGAGCGCGCAAGCCGTATACTAGCCTATATGCTAACGGCTAAGGAAACGTCAAACATCAAGGAAACACAAACGTAAATACATATCTGAGCTTGTACGATATGAGACTAGGCAAGGATACAAGGGGCCTCTATGCAGTATTCTCTTTCTAAGCCTATATCGCTTTTTCGGCCCTCTCACGCGCTCTATTCTTATATCTCTATGGTTCAATCGCGAGCGGTTGATCGGACGAAACGTAAATGTGGTGCCGGCAACGAACAAACCTCTCGGGTAAAACACAAATGTGACGCCGGTTTAATCACAATTTGTGATTTGTAATCAGATTACATTTTGCCCAACTCTGCCTCCTATATTAAAAGAATTCTTCGTACGTAAATTGCGATGGATTACAGAGTTCAAAATAAATCTATAAATACGCAAACCACCTAAGACAAGTCTCCACAAGTGAAAAAGGAAGACGTTTGAGTTCACCGAGAAGACACAGCGTATCGAGCTTTAAAGGGACTATCGTCGGTCGTAGGTCTTCATGCCGTAGTCTCGCTTCCTCGAGTAATCGACTTTCTTCCACCCGAATCGAACTTTCTCGAGGAGGAAGCGTGGCACGATTCCTCAGCTTATTATCATGTAAAGTCGATTAACGCCGGGTCGTTGACATCGATTTGTCGTAGGTCGGGGCTCAAAAACGTGTATTCTAAACCGCGGTGTTTCCCAATCATATCCTTCAACCTGACTACTGTCCGCCGCGTAACTGAAGAAATTAAGAACTTCAGAAGCGGCTCTCCTTTCATTTCAATCACCGAAGAACGCCAATGCTTGCGTTCGCTTGCGCGCAGAGGCTCGTAAACTTCCAGCCAGCCGCATTGAGCGATTTTGAACTGGAAATTGCACCTGGTCACATTTCCACGGAGGGAGATTGTAATATTTGCCTGGAAACGGCGGATGTGGTACACTTGGTACACTGGCCGGACAGATATTGGAATGCACGGGATATGCAAATAATCGTGGAACAGTGGACCGATAGTTGTGCGATCTACGGAAGGGGGAAAGCTCGCGCGAGCATATGTAGACGAGCCATATCGCGTGGCGCGAGGAGATCGTTGGCTTATTTCGAGAAAGCTTCTCCCATGAATCGCTGACAAAGCACTGCCCGCAGCTAGCTGCCGTTTTATATCATAATATGTTATCGGTGTTTACTACGCGTCGCGTGCACGGACAGACAGTAAACTGTCTCGATTGCGAGACGCTGATTTTTGTTCGCCGCGCTTTTCTTTCGTTCCACCTCCTCCGTCCCGTCATTTTTGTGCACGCCTCACGTGGTAGCTGTCACTTCCGGGTGACGTGGGACGAGGGAAAAATATATTGCGATGGAAAACACTTATACCTAGGCGAATACGAAACATTTTGAACACGGAATTTTAAGTGTCGATGAAGTATGTTGGTCTTAAAGTGGGTGGTACGACAAACAATACTTTGTGTTTTAACACAGGTGTGATATAAGTTCATATAAGTAGCGTAATCAAATTGGATTTCCCTATTTCATTGGAGCTTGTAATTGGATAAATTAATAATGTATTCATGCTAGAAATTAAAGCATTCTTTCATGGATTGCATTTATGAGGAGACATTACAAATCTTTCAAACTTTTTATTCAACTTGTTTTAGGTATATACAGTGATTCACATTGTTCACATGGTGTATGTTAAATTTATTTAATTTCTGAAAAAGGTATTTATCTTTGCACAATAAAGGTTATTGACAGACACAATTAAATATGGAAGATGGAACGACATAAACTGATAAAAAAGATATAACGCTGTGTATTCAGCGGTGAATTGACATTTGGAATACAAGTGAACGAACCTGTGTAACAAAAATGTTGCAGGTCCTTAAAAGCGACTCCTATTTTTTCTTTAGCGAAAATGTCATCGAAGGTTTTGTTAACGAGATATTGACAAAAACCCTCGACCAATCAAAGCACAAATACAATGGACGAATTTCAGTGCAGTCTTCAACTGTAAGTAGAATTGGACTGCCATCGCCCGCACTGGAATTAGTCCGTTGTTTTCGCTCCCAGATTAGTCCGTGTTTTTCATTAACAACTGATTAAGAAAGGCTGTCCTAACATTTTCGCTCAGACAAAAGTTATTTAAAATCACCTCAGGAATCTCATCTTTTAAGAACCCGCAACATTTTTGTTACACCCTGTATGAAATAACCAGATGGAGTTGAATTGTCGAAAATATGAAAATTTATGGTAATAAATGTCGAGTAAATAAGTTAAATTATTATTCTATTTTTTATTTAATTTATTTGATCAAATAATAGAGTTTCATTATTAAAAGACGTGACAGTTTATTTGCAACAAATTGTTTATCAAAAATTAGCCGAAAATATTGGTAGCTTTCTGAGATGGTTCCATATATCTTCTACATCTAAAAAACGATTGATTGAAACTGTAGAGACTTTTTTATCGTCAAACGAATGATGCTTATATCCTCTAATGTATTTAACTTTTAAATATAATACACGTGGACGTGTATACTCGTACGGCTTTCAAAAGCTTATAAATCGAAGGCAACTAATCCTCTTAACATAACGCTATTAACAGTTCCATAACATTTTTTCTATGTAGATTGTGTAAAACAGCGAAAAGGTAAATTGAAATCGCTATTTATTTATACCAGTCTGCACGAAAAGGTTAATAATTCTGAAACGTGCGTTAGATATTATGTTCATTTCATATCTATTAGACTTGTTTTTACGTATACAGAGTGAGTCGCCAGCAGCGAGCCACCTAAATAGCTTCTTCCAGTTTTGGGATACACAGAAATGTGTTAAGTAAAAGTGGTTTAATTCAGATGGTTCTACGATGGAAACAAATTTTTTCAGATGGATTCATTTACGAGTTTTTAAGGTCATCTTCATTTTTTTAAATGGAATAATGTATTTTTGAATACCTAGGATTATTATGCCCATAACCTTGAGTGACCTTAGGTGACAGTAATATTTGAATTCGTCTTGAAAAGAGCTAAAATTTGAGGTAATAAAAAATACATAGTTCCATTTAAAAAAATGAAGGTGAGCTTCAAAACTCGTAGACACGTCCACTTGGCAACAAATTTTTTTCATCATTTAATAGAATCCTCTGAATGTAGCAACTTTTATTTCAAACATTTCTTTGTATCTCAAAAATTGAAGAAGTTCTTTAGGTGGCTCGCTTTTGGTGACTCATCCTGTATAGTCAACAACCCTTCTCTATATTAACATTCTGCGTTTGTTTCCATTTTTTTTCAGGCAAATATAACTTGTTGCGTGCAAGAAAATTTCGTACCCCAGTGCTTATAATTTCATACCCCATTCCAATCCATTACATTACATTATGGTCCTTAATATTAATGATGATTAACGTTATTTATTACAAGCGTTTCAGGAGGACACACTAACTCCAAAGTTAGTCATCGGTAACCTTCACAAACGACACTGTCTTGAAACAGGTCTTTAAACTCAGTTTACCACTTTGCATCTGCCAACAAAGTCCTTGAAGCGCGTGATCTACTGGCTTCGTCTAGGACTAACAGCCAAAACGTTCAAGGAAATTCTAGTAAAAAATTCTGCCCATATTCTGATTGTTTTGCTCGCGACCGAAAGGTCATAGTTCTTCGTAGAGCACAGAAACAGTCAGGGTCGCGGTTAATAGGTCGTAAAGGATGAGGCTCGGAGTAGGTTACGTGCTTGCCATATCAGTCGAAAGGACAGGTAACCTTGGAGGTCCTTGCACGTTCGAAGGTCCACGAAATCGCAAGCAAGTCGGGAATTATGTTCCCTGACAGAGTTACAGGCCATTTTTTTCACGCTCATGAATTTACAATCAAGCGGTCGAGCGAAAAGAAACCGTAACTCCTGAATGGGGCACCTGTGATAGAAGGAAACTCCAAAAGACTTATGTCACCAGAGGTATCTTCTTTGTCTGTACCTGTGTGACTAATTGAATCTTTGCCCTTCAAAACTGTAATAGTCTAGAAAAATAATGTGTTGATCAAGAATTTGCGTAAGCTGTTCTCAAAGTTCATGTCGTTAGGTCTTTTGTTACATTCACGAGCTAATTTTTTTAGAAAACCAAGCAATTCCAATAACGATGATTTTTTTTAAAGACTTACTGAATTGGCTTATTCCCTGTTATCACAGTCACGCATGAAATGTCTATATTTGTATAGCTTGAAATAATTTTGAACAAAAACGTTTAGCTTTCAGGTTATCTTCATCAAATATTTGATAAAATAAGAATGAGCTAACAGTATACCAATTGTCCTCAGAAGCGCATCCCACTTTGTAAGCTCATATGTTGTCTATTTACAATCTCAATTATTAGTTATCTACATTTAATATTAGTATTCTCACCCTTTTTCAAATATTGTTATACACAGTAAAAAGAAACGTTATCAGTAGACAGCGTATCTTTATACAAATAAATATTTTGATAGAAAGTAAATAATGTAATGGAACCTCGACAGAAATGTGTTCTGTGATTGGAGGATTCTAAAATATATTTTTTAATTCACATTTTTTGCATAATGCATATGCTTATGTTCTTATGTATCTTATGTTCTTTCAAATTTATTTCGTCCATCAATAAATTCTTATATTATAACTTTATGAATTATAAAGAAGAAATCATGTTTTTGTAACTGAGTAATCTTATGATTGAGTGTTAGTTGCGGAAGTTTGTGTTGGAATTCAAATAGTTTAGTTCGTTCATCGCGGTCAACAGGATTGGAATGAAATAGTGAAAAGTGACTAATAATGAGTGTATTTTTCAATAATATACATATAATAATACAAAATCCTATGTAATAGAATAGTATATAATATAGGGTAATAGTATAATAGTATAATACGTAATATAATAAAAAATGCAGAAACCCAAATTGTTATTAAAGCAAATTTGGTTTGGCAATTTTGTTCTTGATGAAGACGATGCCGAAAGTATTGTATTACTGAAGTATTACTGTAGTAAGAATTTGTGTTTCAATTAAAAAAATAGGAAAATAAGAATGTGTCAAAACGTGACTGATGTAAATTCAAGTACGCACCAATTAGATCCTATGATGTACAGCGGACATTCTCTGCATTTAAATCAATTTTGACAGACAAACGCCATCAGCTAACAACGTCAAATTTAGAAAAAATGTTTATAATTTATTTTAGCACGAATTATAATGTGCGAGAATGATTCGAAAAGGTAGTGTTAAGTATTATGTATACGTACATATAAGTACATTGAAAATATTGTATAATATTGTGTACATTCAATTATTATACTACATTACATGTTCTGTATACAGGGTGTCCCAAACTCGACGCGGAAGCCGGAAATGGGAAATTCCTGGAGTGATTCTAAATAACTTTTTCCTTTACAAAAATGTTCTCCGAAGCTTTGTTAATGAGTTATTAACAAAAAACACCAACCAATAGAAGCACGAATACAGTGGATGAATTTCAGCGCGCGCCCCAATTTTAAGTAGTATTAGCCCGCCATCGTCCGCGCCATCATTAATCCGCTGTACTCGCTCTCTGATTGGCCGACGTTTTTCGTTAATAACTCGTTAAGAAAGCTTCGGATAACATTTTTGCAAAGGGAAAAAGTTGTTTAGAATTATCACAGGAATCTCCCATTTCCAGCTTCCTCGTCGAGTTTGAGACACCCTGTATACATATTTATATATTTTTAGCGCATATTTTCTTATTTTATATGCAGATTTGCATATTTTTAGCGTATAAATTACATATGCCTTTTGCGCATAGTTATTGTGCATACAGATCCGCTGTCTAGTCATCAGAAAACCAGTTTTCACTTCCTTCAACTTCTAGTTTTCACGATAACGAAAGTCATGACATTTACTGTCATAGCACCAAAAGTTATGATTTACTGTCACGTGAAAACGTACCTTAAGAGTGAAACAATTAATCGTTCCGATAAATTTCGTAGAGGCATGTGTCTAAAGTTAAAGGTCGAATTGAAAAAGGTTTGCGACCCAATTTTCAGAATGTTACAAAGGAATAATTAAGGACGTGCGCATACGCTTGGCGCTAACGTCAAGGAAGACTTCCTAACACCCTAATCAAGCGGTCGAAGCAGCCATCAGCGGAGCGAGTTCCGAGGAGACCTTCCAATTAAAATGTTGACCTTAGGTATGTCCTCGCGAAAACCGCGCTCCGGTAGAAGCTGAACGGTCGCGGTCTGGCTTTCATGGAAAGCGTCGGCATCGTGGTCGCGCCGCGACGCTAATGAGAAGTTAATGGCGCGACTCGCGACTCTGTCTGAACGGCAGGAGTGGCGTTAGTTCTTCAGACTCGTCGCAACGAGCTGCTAAAGAGGCTTTCGGAATGAAACCCATCGAGAAAGTCAACCGTGGTTGGAGACGCCGTAGGCTGATGGACAACAATGCAAAGAACAGTCGGGAGAGAGGGACGAAAGCTTTTTTAAATAATCTAGTGAAAAATTAATCTCTGCCTTTTGGCAACACGAATGACTTATAAACTTTAGAAAATAGAAAAGTACATTTTATAATATTGTGCTTTGTGTTTATTGATGTTTTTATGCAGGCGAAAGTCATATAGTACATTTATAAACATGACATATTTCATCGCGACTTAGTTCAATAAACAGAGTTTAATAACTCTATTTTGTCGATACTCTATTCTACATTCTTTTGAAGATATCTAAATATCGTCAGTTTTAACATTTCATAATTTCCTGAGCGTATACAGATTTTTACCACGGACTATATGCATTTAATAACGATAAAAATCGGAGGACAGATGCAAATAATGATTAATAGCGATTCTTACTTTCATTTCAGTTGTCTTCGATAGAGGTTTTTTTTAAATGAGTGGAAGTTATTTTAATGGCAAATAGCAGGAGGCGAAGTACATATTAAAGGAGTGAAGATCAATGGTGAATGATGATTAATAGCAATCCCCATTACACGTCGACACATGTTTATAATGAACCTTTATACGCTTTATTGATGACGAAGTAAATTACAGTACCACGAAGGAAGCTTCATGTGTCACGCAAGAAGGCTATACAAAAGCGACCGAAAAGAAACACGAACCTTACTTCTTGTCTCTTTTGCATAAGCGCGTATACAATTTACACGTTTGCCTTCATGCCTCTGATTCACTTAAATTTAATTCACTGGCTACGTACCTTTCATGCATTACGTCCTCGTGGTAGGGCTTTTAATTATGATTATAATTATTCTATACGATATCCAAGCGAGGTTTAATCTTAGATCAATTAAAGGTACTCTTGAAATCAGATTTCTGTGTACAATGCGGATTTTAAGTAGGGGAGAGTGAGAACAAGAGTAACACTTTTTATATTTCGTTAGCTACTAATTACATTTTAAAGATATAAAACTGAAAATAATGTCTCAAGAAAGTACGTTTCTTGGACTATCATTCGACCCCAGGTTAAACCTTACATGATAATCACAGAATTATGGCAGTTTTCCGCAGACACTGTCATTGTTACTTTCGACTTAGAGGGCTAGGATATTTAAGTGAAAACTAGGATAATTGATGAATACTACGATATTTAAATGAAAACTCAATTTGCAATGTAAAATAAGATTTGTTTCAGTAAAAGAAACGATGAAAAAAATAGTAAATTAATTTAATACATTTTTTTCAACTCCTTTTTTTTTTGTCTTTGATCATATAACCTCTCGTCTGACAAGCTGACATCTAAAGTTTGCTCTGAGTTATTTCTATTTTTTTCTATTTAATTTAACATTATAATTTGCTTCATCTATAATATAATATACAGTATTCTCTCGCTATAAGCTCGCTGTTTTCGTCGCTTCATCGAGCAATAGTATGTCTAAGGCACATGTTCGTGAAGGTAATGGAATAATGGAATCGATATAGCTTTTTGTACGTCGTCAATGATTACAGTGAAATTGAAAAGTGGCTCGATGAAGCGACGAAAACCGCGAGCTTATAGCGAGAGAATACTGTATCACTTAGTTAATGACGTGTTTTGTCCCCCGCCAAGTTTTTCAAAATAGAATAGTTATAAATTACAAACTATGCAAGATTTGTTGAAATCAAATACAAGAACATATAAAAACATCGTGTAAAAATATTCTAGCAAATGATTGACTCCGTGTTTAAAGTGTAAGGGCGAATAGCGAAGCGAAAACCTATTAACAAAAAAATCAAAAGGGTACAAACTAGGTAACTATTCGAATATTCAAATGTTCGAATAGCAGTAGAATTCCAATTTTTATATTCGAATAATTCAAATGTTCGAATATCATTCAAACAATTAGAAGTATTCGAATCCTTGAACATTATTCGAATAGTTGGAAGTATGCAATAGTGTGTTATTAGTATGAAAAATCGAATACGCCGAATGTTTGAATGAATACTTCTAACTATTCAACTAATGCTTGAATATTTGAATACTTCTAATTATTCAACTAATGCTTGAATATTTGTATACTTCGAATTATTCGGATATTTGAATACTTTAAATTATTCGGATATTCGAATTATTCTTCTTCGAAACGATTAGAATTATTCGAATACTTCGAATAGTCGAATATTTACAACTTTAGTACAAACTTGAATAATCTAAATACAAATTTGGCTCGATTGCAAATATAATTTCAGTGAAACAAAAGTTAATCAGTGAAACAAAAAAAAACATTATAAACATATAACTGTGTAAAGAAAATATTCTGGAAACGTTTGTGGAAGAAGGGGGTGTTACTTCCATCGCCCCATTACTTTCGTACTGAATCTCCCCTATAATCCCCTAACTAATCAAGCTTAATTCTAATCTACACCTAATTGATAAAATATCCGATTGTAAGTGCAGTTCAGTTTTCAACGAATTAGAAGAATTTTCAAAAATTGAATTTCCTAAGAACGTAGCTTCATCCATTTCTGGTTACACCTATGAATTTCATCCCGCTCCATATAACTCATGACCGCTCCACATCGCAAATTGGTTTTATCTTATCTGAAATCGGTATTTCCGATCGACTGTCGTTCCTATCGTCCGTAGACTCTGAAAATTGAACATTCTCATTTTCACCGTCAATCTTCGACGCGCAAAAGCCTCCGGACAGCCACGGCTCGTAAGTTACAAGCTAATCTCGAGGGAACGCAAACAAGAGCGGCAGGATGAAGCGGGCGCGTAGACGCGGTAGGTTGTACACGGCGATATTCATCGAGAGCCCCGGCAATTTCTTCGCCAGGTGCCTGAAAATGATTAATACACCTCGGCGTCTACCACACGTTCCGTCCGGAGCGAAGGTAGCGAACGAGATTTCAATGAATATCGTTGGCGTCGTTCGCGCAATTAGAATTGACAGACGGAACAATGGCGAGTGCACCGCGCTCGCAGATTACGTTTCCACCGAGGAGCCGCTAACGCGCGGGACTGCCCACGCGGGGATTTGAATTTTTTAGGGAACCGGCCGAAGTGTATCGACAGCCTAGTTGCCGTGGCCGGATGTCGACATCGAACGTGGGGAAGAGCGAGACCCAATTTTTTTATAGACTCCGCCACGCTAATAACAGGTTCCACGCTGATCGTAGGAAGCTGATTTGACTGATTTTTCAGGCTGACCCGGTACAGTCACACGATCGAGTAGGGGTAAGATTACGGGCAACGTAAATGGCATTGAAATCCAATGGGATATGTTCTGCATTGCTAGTTTTAGGAACGGCGTTGGTGTACCGGGTTTGCTCCACTGTCAGAGTCGAGTATCAGCGGACTCTTTTGGGAGCTAATTCAGAATGCACATTGCAATGTGTCACTGCTTTGGTAATGTAAGACCAGAATGACCAGAAGAAGTTGTGAACTCAATAAATACAACAAACAAAAGTATCAGGAAGCGGGAAATATGATATCTTAATGCATGAAGAAGGAGAAAGTGAGATTATTCGGACATTTTCTTTTGTTTCTTCAATTTAATGGTATAATGAAGAACACAAAAGTAATAGGTAATGATGTCAATGTAATTCATAACTAGATACGCTGAGGAATACATAGTAGGGTAGACCGGGGCGAATCGGATCAAAATAAGCATTTAATCCCTATTCTTGACATCACGACAAAAACAGACATTCCACTTAGTCAAATTTTCATAGTCATCTTCCCTGTACTCATTACAATAGTCCATTAATTATTTGAAACCGTCGTTTAATATCAGCGCACGAACATTATGATTTTTGCGCAGATGTAAGATATATCATCCACAATTTCATATTTAAAATAATGAGAAAGGCTTGAATAATTAAATGTATCTATTATTATTAATTTACATGGTATTTAAATTTAGTAGGTACTTAGGGAGACTGGGGACAAACGTAACGGCGGGGTGAAAGTAACACGCTCTCTCTCTCTCTCTCTTCTTCCACAAACATTTTCAGAATATTTCCTTTATACAGTTATATGTTTATAATGTTCCTTTTGTTTTACTTATTGACTTTCAGCGATAACACCAATCGTATATTTGCAATCGAGCTAAGTTTGTATTTAGAGCGTTCAAGTAAGTTTCTACCCTTTTAGTTTTTTTGTTAATCATTTGCTAGAACATTCTTAGATGATGTCTTTATAAGTTCTTGTATTTGATTTAAACAAATCTTGCATAGTTTGTAATTTATAAGTATTGATCTTTTAAGATTTGCAAAAAAGTAATTGGAAGAAAAAGATTGTTGAGTGATTTTTTCTTTATGAAATATCGAAAGAGCCTCAGAGATGAAGATTAAACTGACAAAGACATTGAAGTATTTTATTTTCTTTACTAATTGTTTTATTTTTGGAAAATATTTGAGAAATTTACAGTTAGCATTTAGATTTTCTATTTCTTAACACTATATAAAAAATTCATTATCTACATTCTTAACAGTATGATAATAAAAGTTGTTCAATTTTGGATTTTTAAGAGGAACGTAATAGAATTAATGAAAGAAATACCTACTTTCCCACTGAAAAGCACGCTTTGCATCATTCCATGAACTTAGAGTAAAGAAACGAAGCTCTTGAAGGGGCAATTTCTTGGGTCTTGACTACTGTCGGATCTTATGTATAGTTAGCCAAAAATGGCTCTGGTAACTGCTAGTTAAACAGTCCTAACCTAGACAACGTCTAGCTCAACCCTAATCTTTGCTTAACCGAGACCTGAAGAGCCCACTTGTCTGCTTGGAGTTCTTCCTGGTTCCCAATCTCCCGACTGCGGCTGAGAAAACGCGCGAGTATAACGAAGAATTGATATCCACGACACGTCCGCAGCGACACGTTCATTTCCTATCGCATTTGTTAATTAACCGTCTGCGATATCGGTGATTATTTGCATGCACTCGATCAGACTACCGTATTACGGCTTGATTGATGTCGATGATGTATGCCGCGAGACGAGTAACGCGCAGATAGACACGCCTCAATTTCATTAGACGATAGTCCTTGATATATCAGATAATAAATAGAATCATGCATCCACGAAACGCGTAACGCCGCACAGTGGGAAGAAAACCGATTTCACTGGCCAAAAGTCAATTTTTTGGTTTAAAAAAAAAAAAAAATAATTTACTTAAGTAATAGAGGGTTGTTTACCATGCACGAATATAAAAGGTTTCTTTTCTAGGATCTCTTATTTTCAAGTTATACGACATTGAACTAATCTAGGTGGATACCGCAACCGTAAATAAATTAAATAGAAATTAACAGAACAATATTTTTTGTTTCATTTCCTTTTAAATAATAATACTGTGAGTCTTTTACGATAGAATGAAGCGAGTATGGATGAAATTATTTAATTTTACCGCCTAGTACGCCTTTGAGTACGCCTTTGAGATATAATTATCTTTAAACTAGTATAATATTTGAATACGGTTACAGATGGATATAATTCTTGGCACTGTGATCGGAGAAATATGATGCAACAATATGGCATTAACAGCAGAACTGTCAAATGTCGTCATTCTTTTGTTTCATATACGTCATCAACTCAAAGGCGTACTAGGCGGTAAAATTAAATAATTTCATCCACACTCGCTTCATTCTATCGTAAAAGACTCACAGTATTATTATTTAAAAAGAAACGAAACAAAAAATATTGTTCTGTTAATTTCTATTTAATTTATTTACGGTTGCGGTATCCACCTAGATTAGTTCAAAGTCGTATAACTTGAAAATAAGAGATCCTAGAAAAGAAACCTTTTATATTCATGCATGGTAAACAACCCTCTATTACTTAAGTAAATTATTTTATTTTTTTTTTAACCAAAACATTGACTTTTGGCCAGTGAAATCGGTTTTCTTCCCACTGTGCGCCGCCTCGTCGATATTTCCGCTTCGATACGCGGAGACCGCTTTTCACGCGCGCGAATCCGTCGCGTGCAACCACGTCGCACTTCGACAAATGATTCAGTCATGGTTGCCAACTCGTGGAAAGTCGAGTAATTGGCCGAAAGTATCTGAAATTCTCCGCGGCGATGTCTGTTGACCTCGGAGGCACCTCCGCTTGAAAGCGAATCCTTATTTGCATGAAGTGATCCCTAACTCCCATGGTTGCTATATTATCCCATGAAAGTCCACCGATGTTCCCTCTCAGCTAGGTTCATGGTATTATAGAGATTCCTAACTTTCATAGTCACTATACTATCCCATTAACATTTCCCAATACTCTTTCTTTACTGACAATGAGTTCATAATATCATAGTAATTTTGACGTTCTTGCATTATTTCTTGGATATCTCCTAACAGTTCATCCGAACCGAAATTCAAAGTGTTTTAGTGAGTTCTCACTTCCGTAGTTACTGTATTACCTTGTGAACATCCTAACTATTCTCACTCAACATTTATTCCAAACTGATTTCATGATGTCGCGGTAATTGCCGATTCCCACAGTTGCTACACTATCTTGTAGGCATTTTCTAGGTACTGGAATGTAGTCAGCATTGAGGTCATAGGACTCACTGTCGAGTTTATCAAGTTTGACTTACATTTTACATTAAAACTATTTAAGAACAATTGGTTTTGCAAAATATTTTCATGCTCTACTCATTATAACTAAACGGTCTTCACGAAATTCTTCATTACTTGATTGACCCAATTTTGAAATAGTATTCATTATTTTATAAGACAATCTCTTTTAATGTATGTTGGTAAACTGCTATTCAGTAATATTTCAAAAGAAAAAAATAATGAATTTCAAATAAAGATCCTCAAAGATCGAACAAATTAGTTTAATCACTAATAGTGAATAATGTTACCAGCTAATTGCATCGGCGATGCACGATGTACATATTTGAAAAACAAGTGTCCGTCAGGACGCTTGCAAAACAAGGGATTAAAATCCGTCGATCTATTTATGCGTTCCACCACCTCGGCCCGATTAAATAGAGCTTAATCGTCATCGCGACACACGATGACACGGAAAAGGTGTCTTCGTCGTATTGGCGCCGGCGAACACATATAAGGCAGTCGAAGGCCCGCGATTCTTGCGATGACGAGTGCGAAAACGCGAGAAACTCTGCGGAACAGGAGGATTAAGAGGAACTTGGGGGGGAAAAAAGGAAAGGGACACGCGGAAGTGAGGAACCTTGGCGTCGCCATTTTCGGACGTAGTCCTCGTGTCGCGCCGTATTAAGCCTCACTTGCCGCCGTAATTTTGCCTAGAATTCCCGCGAGGGTCACCGGCGGTTTTAAGGCGAGGGAATCAAACGGGCTTGATTGTCTCCTTTAAGGTAATGAAATTGCCGATCTGCGAAATTGTGGCTTCATTTATATCTATTTTGCGCTCGGCGTTCGACACTTCCTTTAAGGAGGATACGTGAAGTACGACGTTGCAAAATTCGCGCTCCATCTGCGAAGAAGCATAAATCTCTCGAACGATCGTCTTCAAAGCGGTTCGTTTTTTTTCAGTTGAAGGACTCGTTTTGTTCTTCCCGAGAGCAATAAAAATTTTACGGTAACTCTTGTTAGCGAATCTTTATGGTTTACATAACCGTCGGGGTTGCTGGACTGCCGAGTCACCGAGGAGGCAGAATCCTTCTGAACTATTCAGCTGCAGGAGAATTTGCCCGTACCCAGTCAGACTTCTATTTCTGGGTCATTCACATGATAATCAAAGCTTGTTTTAGACTACATATAGAAACATTTTTCAATCCTGCATTCCATAACGAAAGTTCAAAACATCCTTTTTTTTTAAAGTAAAAGTGCCCTATCCTTGTCACAAAGTATGAATGATGAATTATTCGTTATCGAAGTTACTAATCAGTTCACCTGACACATTCAGGGCGAACTCCAAAGTCCCTTTAGGTAAATAGTATACCTACCAAGGACATCGGAGATGGAAAACCACGAAATCTTGAACAACTTACCCATGATACGCCACGGGCAGACGTGGAAAAACTTGTTTGCAGCAGGATCACACGGTCTGTTAACCATCGTGATAGCGGCGGGCCATTGACGTTTTTACTTTGTCGTTGATTTGTTGCTGGCCGCGGCGACAAGTGGACACGCGGGGACCGGTCCTTTCGACTCTCGTGTCACCTGGACTACGACTGAAAGAAGATATTAAATCGGTCTCGTTCGGGAGTATGTTAATTAGACGGGCCGTGTACCAGCGTGCCTGAGCGCTGGCTTGTTAACTGGCTTCTTTTTTATCGGCTCAGGAGTAACTTATTGCTTTACGGTTAAGAGAATACGTGGAATGATGAACACGAGGCAGACAGTACGAGGGAAACGAATAATACGTGAGAAAAGTAAGTCCGGGGGGAGGGCAATAAAATTTACTTTGTCGCGGAAATGTTGTGAAACGAACTGTAAAAGTCTGTTTCCACTCGGACGCGGCGATTGCGGAACGATGGAAAGTGGTCTAGTAGTAACAGAGTACATGTAGATTGAATATTTTTCACGTTTGCGGGTGCCGCTCGGAGGATGCATTAGATCAGGAATGCGGCGAGAGAACGAGTTCTAATTTGCATCTCTTAAATTACCGTTCCAATCTTGTAATCTGTAACGCTATTGTTGCGTAGCATCTCTTCAATGTTTCTTCACTCTTCGCTGGTGTAATGTCAATATTGTGCAATCGCTTAAAAATATTCGAATGTTGAATATATATGTTATAGCATAGCATTATTCAAAACTACTTCATATGGTAGAAATTGATTTCTTTTTTATTGAAGAAGGAAAAGATTTTAATAAATGTAAACAAAGGAAAAGGAAGTTGATGTATGGACGTAATGCAAAATCTGTTGTACAGGATGTTCTAAACTTATGTGTGGCGACCACTGTAGCATGATTCTGCACCTTTGGATCGGCAAAATTGACCCTGATCTTGAATTTCAAGGTCAAAGTTTTGTTCATTGTATCGTATAATACTCGCCAAGAGGAATAAAAGTCTCAAAGAAACAATACCTAAAAAAATTTGACCTTGAAATTTCCATTTTCTAAATTTGATTTCGAAATTCAGGGTCAAGCTGAATTTTGCGGCAAGTTTTTCAAACAAATTTCCAGCGATCCAAATGCGCAGAATTATTTTACAGCGGTCGCAACATATAATTTTGAAACACCCTGTATTATAATTAATAATGTTTTCTCCTTTATTACACATTACATACTCATGTGAATTATTAAATCCTTCTATTCAAATACCTACTCTAATTATTATGTAAGTGTTCAAATAAATTGCGTTTCCCTTCCAGCGTAAATTAATATCACGAAAAACTCACTAAAATACGCTATGCTTTAGTAAAAGCGTTCATCTAATGATACGCAACAGGTCTTACAGCTTGACCCGATGACTCCTTTTTTCCGAAGCGTTTTTTTCCAAGCGAATTCCCTCAAAGGACTACTTGACTTCTCCTTTTGAACTGAACTGAATCCTGTAATTGTTGTGCTAGTCATACAACCTTACTATGCCACTATTGGTCAGTCCACGGGAGAGTGTTGGTATATTTCTGATGTAATTGTTTTAAAAGGTTTTGACTAGATTGGACTTTCCCAAGGAGGTGCATGGTACCGAATGTTTTTTGCATTGCAGAACGTACCTCATTTTTTACCTGATATCAATCTGGGAAAAGTCTTAGAGATATTCGTGAAATTATTTATGATCCCTTTTATTTATTTATGATGATCAGCAGCAAAAAAAAGACATTTCATGTCAATATACGAGACCAATATTAACCAAATTTTTCTATTATCCAGTCACTAAAGAGTATAACAAAAATGTTGCAATTCCTTAAAAGGGGTGATTCCTGAGGTGAATTTAAACAACTTTTTCCTTAGTGAAAATGTTAGGCGGAGCTTTGTTAACGAGTTATTAACGAAAAACACCGACCAATTGAGGAGCGAGTACAGGGGACTAATGGGAGCACGGACAATGGCGATCCAATACTACTCACAGAGCTGGAGCCCGCGTTAAAATTCATCCACTGTATTCGTGCTTCTATTGGTCGGTGTTTTTCGTTAATAACTCGTTAACAAAACCCCACCTAACATTTTCACTAAGGAAAAAGTTGTTTAGAATCACCTCAGGAAATTAAAAATCACCCTTTCAAAGAACTTTATTTTTTTGTTACACCCTGTATAACGCTGAATAGTACTTAAAGATGACTGTAATCCTAGTATAAATGCTTGAACGATCGTGCAAAATGTTTCGTGGGAATTTTGTAATATTGAGTAATGCTGGATATTTCTCAGAACATATTTTTCTAAATAGTGAAAATAGTTATCACCATATTTATCTAAAATTAAAAAAAAAAAAAAAGAAAAACGAAAAAAGTTGAAACTCTTTTATCTTTATTAAATTTTAATTTAATCGATAATCACAGATAGAAATTAACAATTTTCTCTACTTTTCTGTCTGAAAAAAACTTGATGGATCCACCGAGTCTATAAAAAAGTATTTTACAAAAACGCTCAACCGTCTCCATTGCAGTAAAAAAAAATCTGGAAATATATTTTGTGATTGAACAACCCGATAGGAATATTGTCTCGGTAAAAGCCACAAGTACCTCCTTAACGGATACCATAACTGTATTGGCGTTTCAATTGTATAATAAAGCCTGACCTTTGTCAGATATACAGAAACCACGATAAGACGTCGAATGGTTGAACCGGAGGACATATTGGAGTGACGATCGCTGATAACCGAGTCGTCCGACCAGCAAATCGAGACCTCTTTCTTCGGAACAGCCCTGTCGACATTTGCGAGGCAACTGGGGGACCTCCGAAGCTCTTCCGGTACGCTGCGAAGCGGTCAGATGGTATGCGAAGTCGCACTTCGCGCTCCTTTTCGTCGTACTCCTTTTGGTTCTGCCGCATACGCCGCAGGTCGAAAGTTCGTGCGACCATGCTCGATTATTTTCAACCCGGAACGAGCGGGCCTTTAGAATTCCGTGACGTCTCGTCAGCCGAGGCTGCTATCTTTTGTGCATCTCCGCACGTGCATAGAGGAATATCTGGCAAACCTATCGGTAGAATCGACTTCAATGGGTCGGGAATTTGAATTGATTTAGTTCTTACGATGATTGTCGCATCCGCAGCAACAAGTACAGAATTCCCTGGCTATAAAGTCATCGTTACAGTTACTATATTTTTTAGTTTCCTTAGCACAAACAAATTTTACATCCATCCATTTTTAAACATTTAAAACATGTGTTATTTTTACAAACTCAATGTCCAATGTTTCGATAATTTGGAACTATTTATATTTATATGTCAGTTGGCAATTTCACGAACTGTTAAATTCGCAAGACAAATAATGCGTAATGTGTTTATTGAGATTCCACCAAACGTCATCAAACGGCAAATATAATTCTATGTATACAGGGTGTTTGGGATAGTATAGGCAAGCTTTGGAGGGGTGATAGATTACGTGAAAACAAACAAAAAACTTCTATATGACTTGGGTCCAAAACTCAACCATTTTTGAAAAAAACTGTCATAAACATTTAAGCTATAAACCGCTATAATTCTTCGCTAAAATAAAGATTACGATCTTGTTAATCCAATAAGTACAATAACTGTGATATTGTTACCTTGTACCGCGAAAAAACAATATTTTTCTAACCCCTTAAAATATCGCGATTTTAAAGGGTAATTTAGGGGGTTAGAAAAATACTATTTTTTTTGCGATACGAGGTAACAATATCACAGTTACTGTACTTATTGGATTAACAAGATCGTAATCTTTATTTTAGCGAAGAAATTGCTTACGAAAAACGTTCCTATTTTGAATTATAGCGGTTTATAGCTTAAATGTTTATGACAGTTTTTTTAAAAAATGGTTGAGTTTTGGACCCAAGTCATATAGAAGTTTTTTGTTTGTTTTTACGTGATATATCACCCCTCCAAAGCTTGCCTATACTATCCTAAACACCCTGTAGACGTCATAAGCCAGTATCCCAGGCAACACGAAATAGCGCATTGGGTGTGCTTAGTACTTACGTACGTATGCATAAACCTTTTCCATTATTTCGATGCCTGCAATCGATTCTAAGAGAATGTCCTACATTTTCATTCGCACTCTCGTGCAGCAAGTGGTAAGACTCAAATGCAGGCGACGGAAAGAAGCTTTAGACTCGAGAAGCAATAAATTCGTAAAGATCGTGCAGCCTTGTTAACGATTCGATTTTTCTGTTTATAGTTCCTCTCTCCTGTAAATTATACGGAGCTTACTCACCGGTTCTGTTGCGAACAAATCACATCTGGTCGTTTTATAAATCTTCCAGCTGATAGGTCTGTTTTGCATGTCGCCGCACATGGCGATTTCACATTAGTCCGAGGTACGATATGCTGCCGGTCATTCCTAATACGGTCTAGAAAAATAAGAGAGATCGATATAAATAGTGTAACTACAAGATCTGTGGGTGCAAACACCCAACAAAGTGGCGGTTACCGAGGCGGCGACGGAGTCGGTCAGTTTCTGGGGGCACCTATTTAAGGGCAACCGACCGCTGTTAACGATTCTAACTCGTTCTCCATTAGAGATATCCCTGTTCGACCAGGGATAAAGAGATCTCATACAATTTCATGAGAGTTACGTTTAACTGGTAATTTTTTATTGCACTCCGACTGTCAAGATAACGAAGAACACGCTTGACAATGAAGAATTTGTTTTCGTTTGTTCCACTTGTATCAAACAACTGTACCAATGCTCTACTAACCTCTTCCTATAAAGGCTGAACAGACACGTTTAATAATTTAGTCGAGTGGTAATAGCTATACTATTTTACTAAACTATACTAAATTCAAGAGTTCATACATAATGTTACCAAGATACTTGCCACTTGAATAAATTATTAAACGTGTCTGTTTCAGCCTCTAAACCCTATTAAACAAATGTTTCACGGGTTTAGTACAGTTGGAATCAGGCTAAGGCACATTTTATTTTGAATAAGATAACAAATAATCATTTGTAATAATAAGTCATTAAAGTTACGAAATGAAATATTATTCGATCTTAAATGCAAATAACGAAATAATTCCAAAAAAAATCATTTGTCTGCTCAAATAAACTACCATACGATTATTTCAAATAACATGTAGTTAGATAAAGTAATATAATGTTGAATTAATTCATTTGGATAATGACTATGCCTGGTTGAAATACACTTAAATATGTATAATGAATATAGTAATTTTTTTCAACAAACTTCGTTTTGACATTAAACGGAGTAAGAGCATTTGTTAAAACTTTATAGACAAGCATATTTTTTTTATGATCAACAAAATTTGAGAAAAGTTTGAGACTTTTTAACATCTTTATTGCATTATATGATTGTTAACGATAAGGTTTTTAAAATTTCGTTTAGCTCAAAAGTGTAGACTTTAAATGGTAATAATATTGCTTCATAAATATTTATATGTACCTACTTAGGTTCTGAAAATTTGAGTTTCCAAGGTCAGTTCTTTTGAGTTTTAAAAGTTCTAAGTTTATTCCAACTTAGAAGGTAGTTTCAGTAAGATAAATACACATATGTACAATTTATTTTTATAATTAAAACATTTTAAAAACTATAATTTCAAAAATATGAAATTGTAAATTATATATTACATTCAGTTATTACTATTTTATTAATATAATTAAAACTGTTTTTGTATCATTTGCTTTTAAATTTATGTGTAATTTATGCAATACAAATCAAACATTAGAAGCTTTCCTTTGTTTGAATGTAATACTAAGTACGTATTCAATATGTTGAAGATACAAAACTTCATATCACTGAATAGTGGTTGAAATAATAAATTTATTAATAACAATGTCAATGAATTTATTAATTCACACAATAACTTTCAATAATATCGACTTGACAGAATGAAACAGCAACATTCAGAATATCTCCTTGGGTCAGGAATTTGAGTTCACTTATCTTTAGTCAAATTTCAAGAGATTAAAAACAAATGTCAAGTTGTGGGTCTAAATATTACATGAACCACTAAAATACATGCATGAATAGAATTGATAGAATTGATGGAATTGTTATTACTAATAATGAAACACAATTGGTATTTTTTGACCATAAATATTTATATAAATTTGGTTATCAATTTTTCATAGAAATATTTTACTTTGGACACCATTGTTTTCCTTGGTACACTGTTCAGGAATAAATAAGTACCCATACGGAATAATAAAAGTACGATTTAATTTGCATAAATTTATCAAGCAGCAAAGTCTAAGAATTATAAGGTTTTGTTGCTTATTAATAACGCTTTCATTTTCTGTATTTTGGTAAACAATGCATAAACGTGCAACAATGTACATAAAGAATAAACTTTCATGAAAATTGACATGGCGGAAGTGGAGCGTTGACAGTAGCGCAAAAACTTATGGAGCAACCTAATAATTTCCACAAACGTCTCGTCACAACAGATACCCACCAGCGTTCCGTTTGGCAACTCTGCTTTCCAGTTGCGGATATTTCGGAAGTGACCTTCGGCCGCTGAGCGCCAGCAACAAGCAACAAACGAGGCTCGGTGCGACCAGTTGACCCGCGAGATACGCCTTAAGCCATATATGGTTGGACACGGTGGCGCTAATAGGAAGTGTATCCTTGCCGGGTGATCCGTTCTCGGCCTCCAGAGGTGATTCTACAGAAAAAATCCTGCCTTCTAGGGGAGTCCTAAGGACCGCGCTTGCCGGGCCCCACCATTCCCACTCGGCTGAGTTCATATAGTGTCCTCCACATCGGCCGAAAGAATCGCGAGCGATTCTTAAAATTAGTCACGCAGTCAGCACCGCACGAAGGACAGATTCGATGACTCGTCCACCGAGTCGACGCACCGTGGTCCAGATTGAAGATTTAGCGACACTTCGGCAAAAAATCGACTTCTTCTTGACGATACTTATCTTTACGATCCCGAAGTGTCAACTGCGATTCTAAACTTTATTTATAGCACATGGTATTGTGTTTATAAGTTTCTATTGAAGTGTTAAGAAGATTGTAAACAAAATGGTAATATGGTCAAAATCATCCTAACGTCATTCTCATATTAATGTTTAATTTTTAGTTATTCCTGATTAGTCGCAAACAGTGCTGGGTACAATTCAAATAAAAAGTATTGGAAATAGTAATTACAATACTTTTATTCAAATAAAATAGTATTTCAGTATTTATTTGATTTCTTAGTTCTACATAGAAGAATAATTGAAAATATCTATTTATTACACATGTATAGGAGCTATTAATTGAAGTAATATTTGCTGTGCGATGTTTTAGAAATAATTATTTGAAATAATAGTTTTCGTAGAATGTATTAGGAATAAATATTTGAAATAATATTGTTTTAAAGATATATGAAAATTAATTATTTCAACTAGTATTTCATAGTATTTTACTTACATCTTTCTCTTACTCTATAATGTATAAGCATAGTTATGAATGTCTAGATATATCCATAGCTTATTTCGGAGAAAGGTAGTGCTGAAGTTTCATTCCACTAATAATAGCAGAAATATTTATTTCAAGTAACTATTTTAAGTTCGTGTTGCGAAACATATAATTGAAATACATATTTCATATACTTGAGAGATTAAATAAATATTTCAAATAGTATTTCCACTAATACAAAAATAAATAGATATTTCAAATTATTCAAAATAACATAGTTTTGGAAATAATCTCTAAAAATATTTTTATTTTTTATTTCAAATATTATTTTACCCAGCCCTGGTCACAAACTTCAAAAATGAAATATATTAAAAAATTTTCAGTGTAACTTCTTTTTATAAAAATTTCTTTTTCAATATCTGTTTAATTTTTACTTATTCCTGATTATTAACAAACTTCAAAAGTGAAATATATTTAAAAGTTTTCAGTCTAACTACTTTTTATAAAATTTAAACAGTATTTTTATAACACAGTTCCTTAATAAATAAATTACTAAATATATAGCATTACGTTAAATTAATAGAAAAAGGAAAATTAAATAAACGTAAAATATTAATCTATATATAGGTAACTAAAAATGGACCATCTTTTTCTATATTTTAATAAAAATTTAATTCCAGTATCTTTTACAGTTCAAAAGTCACCAAATTCTTTCTGGAGTACTATACGGTTAGCACCAAATCATGCGCCAGGTAAACTTGGCAAGCTACTCCTTTTGCCTTTTGTCACGTTGCGCACTGTTGGAACGTTTACCGATAGGTTGTTTGGTCGTGACACTACTGGAATATGGGTTAGGATTGCGTTTTGCTGGGGAAAGTTGCCGAACACGTACCACTTAACTCTTTCACTATAAAGGGCGTATACACAAGGAGCAGCCCTAATTAATAGTACATGCAAGCAGAAAGGAAATGATCATAGTATTTTATTATTGACTGCTTTTGTCTGTAATAGTTTTTTAAACTATTTTATTATAAGAATTATTGAACAAATTTCCTCTGTTATCGCACAGAATTCTACTTAATAAATTCAGGAAGCTTTACTTTCATTTAAAGAGACTTGCAGAAACTACAAATTTTATTCAAGAAGAAAAAAAAGAATAGCATAAGAATTGAAATTGTAGCTACACGACATTTCCAATTAGTTTTTTAAATTGTTCAATAAAATGTATAAAATTATACACAACTGTGACAAAAGTTGAGTCCAAATTATCTACTGCAGTCAACAATTAAAAAGCATATTGTGACTATAAGGAAGTATTAATGATACTTTTAATTATCAAAACTCAATAAATTAAACTCATCAACTATTCAATTTTATTCAACATTATTGTATCGTAAATTAATAAACTCCTTTGGTAGCACATATGTATATACACCACATGTGTGTGCAAATCGATTTCAACTTTCTTCGTGATTGTACTTTAAACGGTTTGGAATCTCGCACGTAATTACCATCTCACGAAACTGCAACTGATTAAAAGTTAATTTGATTTCAAAGAATTCCTGAAAACCATGCTAAGTATCCAGTAATCGTGGCATGTTATTTTCGCTTCACGTTTGCTCAGAGTGGATTCAAGACTCTGAACAATGTAGCACGATGAATTTTTTTTTAACAGGTGCAAAAATTCATGCTGCGGTTTACATACCTGGAAGCTGAAAGTCGCGCTGAAAGGTATTAAGACTAGGGCATGCGTAATGTTGATATAACACGCGATAACACGTATGACATGACGTAGAAAAACATGCGCCAACTAAGTTCAAACCAAGATACCCATTGGAATTACATTATTTTAATTATCGTGGCGCATTTCTATCTGCACAACGATCTAGAATACAAACTCTTAACAGTCCATAAAACTTCACTCTCGATTATTAAATAATGACATACTAACGCCATTGGTGAGCAAAGAAATTCTATTCACACGGTGGAAAGACCAAAGAAACGATAGGTTTTGCAAACAGAGAGTTCACTTCGTACACCTGCAACTATAGCTTTCATTCAATCTACAACAAACACAAACGTCGAACACCAGACAACCGAGAAACGCGCCGTAAAAACGATGTTTCTTACATTAAATTCTGCATCAAAGCATCGAAAGCAACGGCGGCAAGAAGCACTGCACGCTCATTACGCGCTGCGCCAAGTTGCACGTTCCTGGTCTGCTAAGTATCCTTTACAGGCGCGCAAAAACGCCGCCAATCCCTGAACACGGACACCAAGAAGATATTCCTGAGCGGCGTATTCGAATCAAGAGATCATTTGGAGCCACGCGCGAGTAGCGCGCAAAAAATCCACGTATCCTTCGCTGCATACCTGGCGAAGTCTCCTCTGGACACCCTGCATCTGCTTTTTCGGTTAGAACTTCAGAAGCTGTTGAAGAAGTTCATTTGCCTTAAATTGGATAATTAATTTCGGGATAGGGGAGATCGGGACTGGTAGGCTAATATTTCAGTATTTCATTATTAATAAATTGTATGAGTTAAATGTCATTATAACAGTTATAGTAAATAGTAAAACGTATGTTTGCCTATCTGAGTAAATGATTAAAGTTGATCTAATGTGATAGCAATTGAAGTATTTTAATAGTTTTCTAAAGCCTTCCATTCTGGTCAACCAGCCACATGGTCTGGAGTTGGTAGACTAAGGTTATGGGGTAGTTTGACTATAAGAACAAAAATTAAAAAAAATGTTATTAACAGCTTATCTGTAGTAATAAAATAACAGAATGTTACGGGAGCGATTTTATTATAAATTAACCCAGGACAATTAGGCAAGTTTATTCTTCTGTGGTTCTGAAATACATTCATAACTTTTGAAACAAATACTTTTTTTAACTCAAACTTTTTTTAAGTACTCTGTAATATTGTATAAACATAGTTAAAAAATGAACAATTTTCATTAGGCCGTCCTGTTTTTGAAAAATCCGAAAAATCAAACAAGCATCCCCCCCCCAGGGTGTGCACTTTGGAGGGTGATTTCACCACTTAAACTTGAGTTACCGCAGTTCAAAAAAAATACGTATCTATCATTTTTTACTGATCTTCAGGCCTACAAAGATTCATTAAAATCCGAGACGGACACTTTGCGACCTTTACTTGTTAGTCTTGCACTCATAGGAGAGTAAGAATTGGTTTGATAATTATATAATCCTGTACGTTATTAGTCAATCAGCTCCGGATGTTGTTAGTCAACCAGTTCCGAACGATCCGTTTGACTTCAATACTTTCAAAATCTTCAATTATATATATATAAAAAAAAATCCGTAACTATATTGAGCGTGAAAACAGTAATCTTTAGGAAAATATACTTACTAACATAATTAATTTTTTTATGCACGTAGGTAACCGTTAAACATTGTGCAGTGGCCATGGACCTAGAAGTATAAGGAGGAAGCACAAGCCTGCGGGGTCTAAGCTCGTGTAAGTAAGGGGGAAACCTGATACTGGTGGACGATCTGTGATTGGTAGAAAATGTCGTTAGTGTTGTGTGTATATTACTGTATATGTTCCACACAATTTACTCGGCCAATCACAAGCCTTCCATCACGACTTTCCCTTTTCCGATGGACCGGATCGACCCTCTCGCCCAAAGTGCTAAGTACTAAGTACTAAGTCCATGGCAGTGGCGGTGTCAGAAACCAAAAATTGGTGTGTTAAAAGTTTTGTGTTTCCATAATACAATTTTCCGCAGTAAGACATGCGTCGATAAAAGTTATTAACTATTAATCAACCTACCTCTACAAACAACCAACTCCTACAACACTACATCCGTATTTGAATCCCTATTTGCTCTGTCAACTTACTGACTGACGGAAGCCGATGTTTACTTCCTCTAAACAACATTCTTCTAAATTATTGGTCCTTCCCCTTGGTCCTTTCTTCAAGATACGTCCTCCATTTTTGAAAATTATTTTGTTATTGTTTCTCCATCTTTCGTCTTCCCTTTTATTACTACTGTACATTTTTTTCATCCTCTAATTCGTAACTTCAAGCTATCGTTAAACCAAAATAAAAGCTTAATCCATTTCAAATTTCGAATTTTCTTCTATGTTTTATTTGTTTTCAGAGAGAAATATACTGGGTGAGGAGCGCGGGGGTTTGGATCGCGGTCTTGGACTAACGATCGTGATCGTCCGTGGAAAAGCGAGGAGAAAACGAGGGCTCCCTCTGTTTTCTTGCGATCGGTGCCCTTCAATTACCCGAGTGTATTTTAAGAAACTGCCGCCTTCCTTTTCCCGGAGCGTGACTTTTCGCATTCCCCCGTGGATTAATGGTCGCGCGAGGTTACCTTCGCAGTTCGTATCGTTAAATCGAAATAAAAGAAGCGATTCAGGGGAGATGGAGGACGTTCGTCAGGGCGGAGGAGCGATAATTGGCGCTCGCTTTAAGTCTTCTCGTGACGAGTCGAGTGCCATTCCAAACATCGGTCCCCTCGTGCATCGCGACAAATGAGACGAGACGCGGCTAGGATTAGCGGTGGAGATTTACGTGACGAGCTTTGAAATTTTGGGCACCTCCTTGGATAGATCGGACTGAGGGTGGATCTGAGGGAGACTGGCTGTGTTGAGCTGTGAAAGCAGATGAACCCTATCTTGTTCTTAAGAAAAGAGGCTGTTTTTAAGTTGCTGTTGGTACAAATTCTTATACAAAATATAGTTTGCATCTTCAATTTGGGAGTTGTTTTTACAACCGAAACCTGAATATAGACAAGCATAGAAGAGTGCCTACGTATTTACTTTTTATTAATGTTTTACATTATTAGTTTTCAGAAAAAAACCACAGAACTTTAAGTTGGTGTAATTCGAGAATCTTGCACTTTCTTTTGATTCCACTTTAACGCCTACAAAATAAAAAAAGAACGTATATATAAGTAAACTTCAAAAGTGTGTTACTTTTAAGCTATGTCTTCAGTATAGATTTCGATGAAACTTCTGTAAAAGCTAGTTCTCATAAAAATATTCAACATATATTTTTTCTTACTGGCCATTTTCCATGTTAAAGGAGTAATAAGTGATAACAGCCCCCATAGTTGAGGAATGAAAATGCGTTTCTTTTTTTTGTAATATCGTTGATACCAGAAGGTTCAAGAAATCAGTGTTTTTTTTAAATTGAGTCTCTAAATTTGAGTTTGTCATGAATATAAAATTAAATTTCTGACAAAAAAGCAACAGGAGCAAAAACTACTTGAATACTTATAATCTATACACTTTTTAGAAACAAATGGTAACAAGCTTTTCCTGGGCGATTTTTGAAATTGAACAAAATTTTTATACAGAGTGTCCCAAAACTATGCAGCTTGCCGAAACATGCAAATTCTACGTGATAAAACAAATCTAAAAGTCCTTTACCATTTTGTGTTCCGAGGCTCAATTTCCGAAATATTAGCAGTTAAACAGGACACACGTACGCGTGGACACAATCAAGAATAGTCGCGCGCTTCGTAGCTGTGTGAGCTGTGTCTGCGCGTACGTGTGACCGTCCGATCAGCTGATTGGTGTTCGTTTAATTGATAATATCTCAGAAACAAAGCTTCGAATCGCAAAATGGTATAGGACTTTTCGATTTGTCTTATTACATAGAATTAGCATGTTTCGATAAGCTGCATAGTTTTGAGACACCCTGTATAGCACTTATCACAATGTTTAACATATTTCCATTATTCATTTAAAGTTCTTTTCTGTAAATTTTGGAATTATTAGAACCAAAGCTTTAGGTATTGCACAGATGCCTCAGGTATAGGCGTAAAATATTAACACTGTTACGCAAATTAAAATAGAAAAGAAATTTAGTGATGTATCTAATATTGGATGCCTTAAAAGAAAGTGCCGTCAGACGTAAAAATAATATGGAATTGCGAAAAGTTCATAGTTTCATGAAAATGTACTGAAATTCTTAAGTTTCAAGTTCAATATTTCGTCCCCATGTCCAACATTACGGAGAGCAGCGTTGCCAGATTATTTTTTTTGTAAATCGGAGTTCGGATTGATGAAACCCAAGAAAAGCGGGATTTCGATAGAAAAATCCGGGCATGCAACAGAATAGAAATAAATAAAAAACTATTTTTTATTTTCAAACTTTGTAATAATAATCCCGTTGAAAAGATGTAGGTAATTATTACTAACAGTTATAATTTTTACTTATATTTATCAGATAGTTTTAACTTAAAAAGAACATACTTCTTTTATTTTGTATGTTTGCAAAAATTCTTTACAAAACGTGTCAAAATTAAATTACACGAGCAATTCTTCAGGAAATACCCTCTGTACAGTAACACAAGTAATTTTTTACATCCTTCTCTGGAAATAACTAAAATAATTGTTTTCATTTATTAGCTGCTAATTCATTTGCATTTCTCAGATTCCGGGAATTAGCATAACGTCGGTTTATTTGCTGACAATAAGAAATGTGGTTGCGGTCAGAAAAATTATTTACTGGAATTTATTTAAAAACTCGGGATTTTTAATAATCAGTGAGGGATGACTTAATTTGCACTGTAAAATCGGGATGTCTCGTAAAAATCGGGACGTCTGGCAATGCTGACGGAGAGTCACTCCACTGTGGCGATGCGACGCACAGTGTTCAAAAACGACTGTCTGACCGGGAAAAATTATGTTTTGAAATGAAAGTGTATAAATCATCGAAAATAAGTTAGATTATTGATAATTTCGACTTCTTAACCTTATGTTCTGTCTAAATTCGAAATATTTAAAACAAAAATTAAATTATTTTTAAAAAATTTTAAGGTTAATTTCTTTACGATTGGAAAAAATATTTTACTTTTATTTATTCCAATACAGAATACGGTAAAAACAATATACATATATAAAAATATAATAGTTAATTTAACAACTTAACTATTGATCCATATTTTTTAGTAGTTCTAATACTTCCAACGGAAGATGTCCAGTACTTTTCTTAGTTTTAACCCTTAAACTACTTAGTGCATCTGAAGGCTTCAGGAGCATATGGAATAAATCCTCCATACAGTCTTTTCTTGATTGATTAATTGATGTTTCTGCTGAGCACTGCTGTTTGTAAACCGTCTGTGAAGGATTCGCGAAATTCAAAATCAAATTATGCAAAAAGTTGCAAAAAGTAGCACTTGATTTTTACAGCAATTATAGTGCTGACCCTGTACTATAAGATAGAATTGAAATTTTGACCAATCCTTACCAATCAAAAAGGTTGTACTTAAAAAATCAAAGCACATGCGTAGCAAAATTAGCTATTATTGAGTGCGTCTGTTCGGATGTCCCATCAAACTTTTTTTTAATCTTCCTATTACAAAATATAAGTATACACCTTCGTCTACAAAATCTGTGTTGCGTAAAAGAATTTATTGCACGTTTCGTCTTTTACGAGAAGGAAAAATCTCGAGTGCTAAATGACATTTCTAATCACAGTACAAGTTTGAAAATTCTATGTACATATTATGTCATTTAAACAATCTTTAGAAGTAAATAATTGTACAATCAAAGCTCCCTAAGATTTTAGGAATCTAAAACAATTGAGAAATAAGTAAAACAAAATTATCGAAATTATAACTTTTTCCCAGTCAGACAGTCGTTTTTAAACACTGTGCAACGCGGCGCTCGGCTCACCAAAATGTTTAGGTCAGGATGGGGCCTTAGGTCTGGTCCTCGTCGAGATAACCTATTCGTCACGCATGTTCCATCCTGTGAATATGATTGCTTGTTTACACTTCCTTCCGTCGTATCTGTATATCTGTAGGCAGCACGACGAATGCGCTTCCTCAACGCCCCCAAAAGGATCTATCGCGCGGCCGTATCTCGGCCGAGTTTTCGAGCGGTTCGCCGATCGGTCGTCCCTCAGTGAAATGGTTCGTTCCGCGAGTCGACTTTCTGGAGACTTCCCCAGAGGGCGACGGGACGGGACGAAGGGGGGACGGGCGTTATTGCAGCGGCATGACGACGATCGAAGCAAGCGATCCGTGGGTCTGTACCGATATTGCGAACAGTTTTGCGGTATCAAGGCCGTCTCCTTACTCGAGATCTTGTCTCACGATGACTCACGCCTAGGCTGCCTCCTGCCCTGCCGGCTCTCTGCCTTCCTTCCTTTCTGCCTCGTCGTACCTCAAGCCACGCTCTGGAAAGAACGACGGGTAAATAGAGGCCGATCGGGCCGCCGCGGCGCGGTGAAAAAGTGAGAGCGGTTCTTGCCAGGCTTACACGTTTAACATAGTTTATAGACACATCGTGCCGCGCGGCGTGCACCACCGTAGATCCTCCGGGTTAGATCAATTATGAAACCAGCCGGTCGACCGGGTCGGGGGAGAAGGAAGCTCGGAATACGGGCGGAATTGGATCAAAGGAAATTGTCTTTCAGCCCAGGAGTGTCGCTTCACCATGGGTACAGATAGATGGAGAGTTCTCATGATGCAAATCCTAAGAGAGTCGGGTTGCGTAGTTCGCCATTGCTAGATCGGGATTACGGGAAATTGCTTCCTGTTTCGAAAGCTGACAAGATGTGGCGGCTCATCGGATTTTGACGAGCGGCAGACTCATTGCTCCTGGTCAATTTATTTGCTTTAAGATGGAACAATGAGAGTTGCTAGCTCTTAGTGGAAGTCTAGGAAAGTAAGAATTGAACATTGATGGAAAATTCTCAAACGTTTTGAAATTTGGGACGAAGGGCCCGAAAAGTTTACAATGTCCTAAGAGTTTAGTATCTTCTTCGGCATTGAGATTACTATAACGTGTTTCTACCGTTAATTAGAGTTACCAATCTTGCACCAGACACTACACCGTCACAAAAAGTGTCTCATAGATCCTATGATGGCTACTGATCAGGCCTGGCTAACTGGCGGTTCGCGAACCACACGTTGCTCGTTCCGCTGACTAGCCTGTTCCGCTAACCCACTACATATTTGATTATGTATAAATGTATATGTATGTAACACCGCTCCTCATAAAATACGAAGTAACGACATGACATTGTTTCTACTTATATTACAGGGTGTAACAAAAATAAATGTAGCAGGTCCTTGAGAAGGGTGATCCAACAATTTTTTCCTTAGCGGAAATGCATTCGGAGGGTTTGTTTGCGAGATATTGACAAAAACGAATCAGACCACGGGTAAAGTGGATGAATTTCGGTGCGGGCTTCAACGATAAGCAGTATGTATTTACATATTGGCCCGCTATAAGTCCCACCTAATATTACTAAAGAAAAAGCTAGGAATAACCATTTAAGAACCTGCAACATTTTTGTTACACCCTGTATAATAAAGTACACGGAGTTGTGGCTGTATCGGCGATATGTAACTCGCGGCGGAAAGAAAGTTAGTTATCTTTATGTATGAAAATCTTTATTTATGAGGAACTGAACTAATAAGATAGAATGAGATCGTTACTTCAAAATTTGAAAATAGAGATAATACATATAGAATTATAGAATCACATACCTCAAAACTTGAAATAGATTTTTACTTATTAACAAATATTATAATGCACTACGAATGAAAAAATAAATATTTATAAGTAGACTGTGGATTTATAGGCATAAATGAATACTTACAGATACAAATGAAAGGTTAAAGCTTTTGAGCTTTTGTTATTTGTAACAATGAGCCTTATTTTCTAGACATTGAAACTTCTACTATATTCTTCAATTTTGTATATTCTACTCTCTATCAAGAACTTCCCACATTTTTACATCTTTAAAATTATCATACAATGATAAAAACCCACAGTCTATTTACGAGTTATTGTGAAATCGACGGCTTTTCTTTTATTTTCCTGTTTGGTTATTAGTAGATTGTGGCTTTTATGCATTTATGACAATCGTGGCAATATTATGGTAAAAGTATACAGTAAAATCTACAAGACTGTTCACACACTAAACGCACGATATATAAAGAATATAATTCAAGTTACAATGTTTAGACAATAACACATACTTTTAGTCAAATTTCAATTGCTCATTTATGTTTATAAAATTTGAATTTTTTATAAGAGTCAGTCTGGTAATTAGTGATATGTACTATTATTTCCCACTGTCTCCGGTAGATTACAGCATTTAACAAGATAATTTGACTCAGGGACAAAATTAGGCAAGGGGACCACATTCAGGCAAGTGTACCCTAGTAATTAGGTAAGTAGAGATAGTAGAGATAACGAAGCGCGTATGGCGAATGAATGGTGTAATGTTGTATTGCTATGAGTATTTAACACCTTTTTCTACTTTGTACAGTATATGACAAGGTACACAGAATAACGTAGTGTGAAGGTAGATAAGTGAAATGATACTTGGAAAGGGATTTCGAGCACATTCCCATAATCATATTTGTAAGTACAGTTTCTATGCGAGTCGTTATTTGTCATACCAGAAGAAAAACATCCGCTCAGATCATAAGGAAACCTGATGATGCATCTGCATCACTCACACTGTCACATGCTACTATGTTTAAGACTATTAAAATGATCAAGATAACTAAACCGTGAATGTCAAAGGGATATTAAACACCCCCTAAACAGCTAGTCGATTGTCAATTTTGATTTCATGATTGTGATAAAAAAAGAAAACTAAAAGGTATTATATATTTTTAGTACTTAAATGTGGTCATAGTTTTAAATTGTTCTTAGGATTGACACTTTTTTCCCGAAATCTTGATGTAATCTCGTATTAGTGAATTATAATCATCATAATCCCAAATAATTGGGTATTATTTAATTTTTAATACATTAGCTACCACTCTACATATGTATAGTATTCAATGAAATTTTGTTTTGATATGAAGTTATCTTTATTAAAGAAGAAAGAAAAAAAACTAAAAATATAGATAAAAAATACAAACTTATACCATTCAAAACATTAAGTGTACTATATTTTTATTCACTTAAACAAAGCTTGTCAATTTTCTATTGACGTAGGTCACTTATAAAATAGTTTCAACTTCTGCAATACAGGGTTTGTCCAATAAGTATCGGGACTGATTTTTTCTGGCCAATGGGAAGGAGTGGAGAGCGGTTCCTATGGGCCGGATCGGTGGTGAGGGATGTCAGGTAAGCTAGGAGACCTGGCTCATTTGCCTCCCACCCTTTGGAGTGTGTAGATCGCGTCTGAAGTGAAACTGTGTTTAGTGCTCGCGTCGAGAGTCAAGATGCAGCGAATCATCGAGCAGCGTTGTGCCATCAAATTTTGCCTTAAACTAAAGAAATCTGCTACGGAGACTTTCAATATGATCCGTGAGGCTTACAAAATTAGGCACGCAAAATTTGATGGCACAACACTGCTCGATGGTCCCCTGCATCTTGACTCTCGACGCGAGCACTAAACACAGTTTCACTTCAGACGCGATCTACACACTCGAAAGGGTGGGAGGTAAATGAGCCGGGTCTCCTAGCTTACTTGACATCCCCCACCACCGATCTGACCCATAAGAACCGCTTTCCACTCCTTCCCATTGGCCAGAAAAAATCAGTCCCGATATTTATTGGACAAACCCTGTACTACGCAGTGACTTACAAATTTGTTAAAAAAAAAACTACGTTAAGTTTGAATTCTCACAAAGATATTTGCCTTCGCACAATAAAAGTTATGGGAAACCGAAAAATAATTAAACATAAAAGAATGACATAAACTAATAAAAAGAATATAATATTGTGAATTTCACAATACTTAATTTTACTATTTTACTATTTAGAACACATGTAAACAAATCTGTGAGTCACTGTATCTATTACATAACGAATTGAATTAAAAAGAAGGTTGAAATTCAATATCGGTTAAGTCGTGTTCGCATTATCTTCAAATTGTATGAAATTTCACGTTTAGTGATCCCAGAGCTGCAACACCTTCGCGCGTCAGATACACACGAATTTGAGAGAAAGGCAGTTTCGATACTCAAGCTCATCAATGCGAGAAACTGAGCACGTGGATTGCGACAAAAAGGTGAGAAAGTATGCGAACAACCTTCGTCCATGAAATTTCGGCAACGTTCGAAGTGACAACGGTCGAGGCATACCGAAACAGGGTAGGTAGATTTCTATGTTACGGCGAGCAAAACATACCGGGTACGTGACTTCGCATGCGAATGCACGTTCACCAGAGACCCTACGGGGTGCAGTATAAGTGGCGACTCATTTAGCAGACTATGGTCGTCGAAACAAGTATCGGTGCTTAATTGCTTTTACCCTAACTTCTCGTAAAATACGGCTAGCCTTATTAAATTTTAAAGCGTGCTAAGATTTTTGGAAGCAAAATGCTTTTCCTACTGGCTCAGTTTTCATTAGCAGTCTCATCTCCATCGGCATCCAACACACATAACGTTTTTCAATATGCATATGATCTAGCTATAGGGTAGATGTTCCAAGTACTGCCACCTTAAGGTTATAACGTAACTTCATTTAATTATTTTAAGTGCTTCATAACCTACAAATCGTCAAAGTTTGGAACACAATATTATTTAACATCTCATGCATTAAAAAAAATACTTCTATACATTTAATATGAACAATTAATAAATAATTAAAATCTGCGAGAAATCCTAATGTCCCTATAACTGCCACCACACAAATCGTCTTGTTCGTGTGACTGCCGCCCAATAAGTGTCAGTCCCAATGACTGTGACCAAATAACTGACGGTCTCTATCATTGTCAATGAGACCCGATTACTGCCATTTCCTTTTACCGAAATCTGATTAATAGCTGTAAATTCAAATGAAATTAATAATCCGAGATATCATTATTATATTTTTGCAAATAAATCATTTATTTGAAATTTTTACATAAACATACCCAGATAGCCGAACTTGCGAAATTTGTGCGAAATTTGTGTCAAATTGGCACCAAATTCAAACAGACCCTCACCAAAACCGTAGTCATCTGTTTCCGCAATAGGATGCCAATTTGGAAACAGGGTCTGTAATGTCCAGATCGGGATACAAATTTGCACCAAAAAGCGAACAGATCTTGCAAACAAAACTTGTTGTAAAATTGGCAATAGCATCTGTTTCAATTTTGCTGCCAATTTGTCAGCAAGTTATCAACAGATTCTGTCAACAGATTTTCTGTCGCCAATTTGTCAACAGTCCTTACACATTGTAGATTCTGTATCAAATTTGCTGCCAATTTCGCAACAAATGTTGTAATGGCAGAGTCTGTAAAGTTCTGTTCGACAGGTTTGGCTATCTGGGTAACGAATACAATCAATTACAATGACAATACAATACAAAAATTTATTTTTACAAATGAATAATTTATTTAAAATTTGTATAGTAAAGATAATTTATTTATTTATAGAATTTAATAGATAATTAAACATTACAAACTAAAACACATAAGTATAAATCAAATGATTTTACTTAATTATCAATACACTGAGTTAGACTTCGACAGTATTTGACAGATGACAGTCATGCGTACATTCTTTAAATGTTTTGTTCTCTTGTTCCGAATACTGACGACAGAGATAGGGACAAGCCGAAAAATATTGTCCCAAATGCTGTCACCGTTAATTATTATAGTATAACAATGAACATCACTTATTTTGTTTATCGTATCATTAAAGCAATTCTACAGCAGATATAGGTTATATAATAAAATTATGACTTTTTCTGCAGCATGCTCTTGGCGCCACTTTCCATTTACGTGGTCGCGTTTCTGACGTTCAAATGGCACTTTCATTCTTTAATATTAATTTTTAAATACTGCATACATAAAAGTACATATATCTCTTTGTTTTTATGTAAATCAAAATTTAAATTTAATTATAAAAATTGTTTGTATGCTATTTTGTATACGTTACGTTTTTATTAAGTAGAATAAATAAAATGGCAGTCATTGGGACACTGACAGTAATTGGGACATCTACCCTCTTCGTATAAAGATTTGTGTGTTGGTTGCCGCGTCCAGCAGCGATGGCTAGCAGTCCACCGAAAATATAGCTTAAGCGAGCCTCGTCGTAAGATTCGAAACAGTTTCCATGAATACGTGGTCGCTGAAAGAGTCAAAAGACTGTTACAAATCGGGAGAACACGGCCAACAATTCATTTAGCCGCGGTTGAAAGCGCTCACGATGGTTTCCGTCATCCGAGACCCGGCGTGCCGGTGTCTCGGTCGTCGATGGATGGAGCTATCCCGAGCAACGAAACGTGTCGAGTCCATCAACGGCGAGCGCGTGCACGCATTTGGATTGTCACTTTCTAGCTAGACCGGTGTCTAACTCAAGAGAGACGGCCTTGGGAAAGGCAAATCGCGCGCAGACAACCGGATACGCGTTCGTGGGTATCGTGGGCAGCCTTGTCGCGACGTTCATGTCGGAAAACACCTGCGTTTCAACGGCCTAGAGCATGGGACAATCCTTTACGTCGGCGACCTTCCGCGAAGCGTTGCGAAACTTCGCTGCCAGCAAGATGCATAAGATGCCTGGTCGATTCCATTTGCTCTCCAACAAATGTCTCCTGTGCATTGTCGCGATAGATGATAGAAAACATTCGTTACCGGCGAAAGGAACGCTCCGCGGACGGTATTCATCGGCGGAGGATATACTGCGTGGTGCAACAATGAGGTCTGAAGCATGCGGTAATGTACTGACACATTCACGTCTAGTATTCCGGTGAAAAGGTTCGGGGGATTTGTGCACCGATTAGTTTGCCCAGTATTGTGAAATACGGAGCTCCAGATCTCGTTCCCCATCAACATCTTGGTGGCACTTTTAAGCGTTTCCGAGATTACAAATCAACTGTGTGACACAATGCACCTATGTTCCAACCAGTTAGGTTTTTGTAGTATTTTACGTGGGCGTATCCTTTCCTTTAGCTAGGTTCTTCAGTTCTATATACAGTGGCAGTCAAAGGGAAGTTCAAGCGTTGCTTGTTGCGTTGGCAACGTTAATCTATCTTGAGAAATCCTCAGACTCCATGCCAGAGATATGACACTATTGTTCCTCCTAATCAACTCATACTGTTATCCACGTACTCACCAATTCAATTTTCTTCAGGCGTCTGGCATATGCGAGTTCTGGCATATCGGGTAAATACACTACAAAGAAAAATGTAACCATCCGTGTTTTAACGAAGCAGAAACACTTATTGAAATTCATTCGAAAACGTTCGTTTTGGGAAGCCTGAAAGGTTTATTTTCCTCTCATCGAAAACTTATTGTGATTTCGTAATAGGGTGCATTCTATCACCCCGTGTTCCCCGCTTCGAAGTTCCACACCACCCGTGGTGCGAGTTGATCCTAAAAACGCGACGTCGTGTGAGTAACGAGAGAAGAAGGAAGGGAGGAAAAAGTGGTTGTTGCCAAAAAAGATTCAACGTCGCCGACAGAATCGGCTAAACGGGAAAATGGAATGAACTGGATGAGCTCATTATCGATTCGGCATCCGAATTGCTCAATTTGCAGTTGCCAGCTCTGGGACCTACATAAGCTGTTATAAGACGAAAAACTTCAATAAGGTAACGCAGTAAACGATCATCACTTCATTACTAAGCTGGTGTACGGTTAAAAAAAGAATTAGTTTATTTCGAGTAATCGTACTGTCTTTTACAGATATTATTAATTCGCAGTATCGCAGCAGCTAAAATGTTTGAAGGGCGCCATTTTTCAAGATAATTAATGATATCGACCTCTCGGAGGAGGCAAGTGAAACAGCTAAAACATACTCTTCTCGATTGGTCATGCAAGTTTCTCTATCGATAATGTAGGTAATGAAGGTAACGCCACCGACCAGATATAGAATAAACCTGACGACCAATGCTTTTTTTTCTGTCCCACGGCTTTGGGGCGCTCGGAGTCTCAGAGCTCCATTACCACTTCCGTGTCGCGTCCAATGTTAGCGGCTAAGTATGAAATAAGAGTGCAGCACTAGTGGTGGTAGGAACGAAAATTATTACAGCGATGAGACATTTAATATAATGTGTCCCGATACATTGTAGTCAATTTAAGATCAATGTAAGATCTGCACCATCGAATGTCGATTCTCAGTTGCGACGCGGTAGAGTTTCTTTTCCACCTTTCTCGTAATGATACCTTGGTAATTCTTCGAACTGAGAGGATGGATGGAACTTTGATTCCATCCATCTTCGAGGTTCACTATATTAAGATCCGAGCAGAAGGAATGGAGGGAACTTCGATTTCTTCCATCTCTGAGGTTCTCTACTTTTAAGATTTTTGTGAAGGGAGATCGATGGAACTTTGATTCCATCCATCTCTCTCTGGGTCTCCACTCGCAGCAACCTTCACGTGGTGAGACCTGGGCAATCGATAATGATCGAGCTTAATTGGCTGTGAATTTTTAATGAAACAGATCGCGGCTATTTCCCTTACATGAAATACCCGAAATATTTCAAACTATTAGTTACAATAAGTAGGGCACCCTGTATATTTGATGATAAGGCAGAAACATTTTCTCGTGTACCGTCTTTACAAATCCCAGTGGTACATACTCGGCACGGTATGGACGGTACAGTTTCTTATATTCACCGCTCGAATTGTGCAGAGGACGCTGGAAAACTCGTGCCAATTCAGGCGATCGGTATTTCAGAACATGAGACACGAAACGCCATATCATGTCAGGTCTATTCTATATCTCGTCGGTGCTGACACCTTCTGGAGTTTCATGTTTCAATTTCTGAAATACCGATATAGGGGTGAGTGGGGTAATTACGAACACCTAAGCAAGAATTCAAATAAAACGATAGCTGAGTATAAAAAACGTTTTTCTATTGATTATAATTGTAGTTTAACTATTCATTTATAACTTACAGTAATCAATATCGATAAAATTTGAAAATAAAATATACTTTTTATAAAAAAACGAAACCCTTAGTGTTCGCAATTACCCGACTACTAGTTGGTGGGGTAATTGCGAACACGGCATGGAGTGATCACGAACAAGTTATAAACGTATCTATTCGTCACAAAACACGCATACAAAGCCTCTGGGTGTGCTTGCACCACCGCTACAGTTTTCATGTGCTCACAAATCACATTTGTAGCACATGATCCAATCAACACTAGGTGGGTCTTCATACTTTTTATTACAATAAATACAATGATATTCATAGTCTTCTTCTTCCCCCATCTTCTTTGGTATTTCGTTTGGCGAAGTGGGTTCAGTAACAATATCTGACAATGGTATTGAGTTATCCAATGAAACTTCACGCTGATCTGATGGTGTCTTTATATTATTGACTGTGCGTTGTGCGGTTTCAGTTGCCGAAATTGTGAAGAAATTAGTAAATTTATCGGGATTCATCGGAAAAATACCTGCTGCTTGGAAACCATTTATTCCCTTTTCAATATTACTGACGCGATTGTATGCTTTCGTGGACAGTTCAATAACATCGTATTGTGTAATTCCTCGTCCTGTATTTTCGGCCATATATAAATCGCACTCTAGTGGGACAGAGTTACAATTTTTATTAGTTACAATTCAATTCAGCAATGGTTTAACTCGGTAGGGATGTCCACTGGATGTCCGTGGCCGCCCCAAGGTCCTCAGGCATTCGCGTGAAGGCAATCCACCCCCGATCACCAGTGTCGACTTGATGTCCACCCTTGGTTCTCCCCTGTCCACAAGGAGACCATCCTTACCCTCGCCGATGTCCACCCCAGGTCCCTGGATCAATCCGGAGGCCCTGGAAGGCCCACGAAGGCAATCCGCTCGCGGTGGCTGATCGCCGCAGACTGAGAGATCTATTGATCCCCGGCTGTATTTATAACCCTTTAATTTAAAGTCATGGAATTGACCAAAGCGGAAAAAATTTGAATTTCTCAGAAATTATTGCCTGTAATGACATTTCAAACTACGGGTATTGTTAACAACAATTTCGCAAGTAATCATGCGCAAATTGTTAATAATTATTATCGTTAAATTATGAATTATAAAACTGCTTGAAATCATTTGCCTTTGAAAGGTTTTTTCACTTGATATTATGGTTCTTACGTTTTTTCGATTAAATAATTCGACAGATATTCTTATTAATGTCTATTACAATGTAATATTAATAATTTTGATCTTTTCAATATTTGCCAAATGCTGATAAATTGACTATGGTAATAAGGCAGCAACAATTCTGATATTTTTAATGTTTTACTTTTGCAACAAGTTTAATACATACTTATAAAGGTTTATTTAGGAATTATTAAATAAAATAGTTTCTTTCGATTAATACGTCATATTTATTCATTGATTTTGATTGCATTCATTAACAATTCTAACTTTTTGTAGACAAGTATGTCGGGTTCGATATTGATTAGCAGTACCTCAACCAATTCACTGATACATTATTGGGCAGAGAGTTATCAATTTGCTATAAAATGAAGCCCAAGGGTGCTCGGATAGGAATTCAGTATTCATTCGATAACGACTTTAACTCATCTGGGTGTCTAGGTAAATTAATAGAACTTGAGACTCACACGCACGGATAATCCAGCGACCGTTTAGAAGCACAGTTATAACGCACAAGTTGTACATACTTGCTTCTGTGATATCCTGTGTTCCACTTTGTGTCAACATTTCACCTGTTTACGGACCGTATATTTAATTTGCTATAAATAGTTTCTTATTTCCTCTTGCTCGGCTATTCTTCTTATACCTTTTTTTTCTGCCTTATCCTTATTCCCAGGCTGTTACTAACTGTTATTATTCGTAAGTAACTCAAGTCGAGGTGACTGAAATAAATCCGTCACGAATTTATGCTATTTTTCTAGCAGATTTTATTCTGCATAAAAATCCGCAGTATAATTATCACTATTTTAATTTTACTGTAAATAGCATGTGCTATTTAACCATACTTATTAAATGCAATAAAGCAAACATAAATTCAGCGTGGGGCAAAAACCCATGGATATTAGAAAATTTGAAGTTTTGCAGATTTTAAAAGTTAAAATCGTAACTTTGAAGGTTTAAAATTAGAGATTCAAGACGAAGAAGTAAACTGAGAAGTGAAGTTTTTGCACCTGGACGGCCAACAACTCAGGAACGGCCCTGCATGCATATTATTAATTTTACATTAATGTATTAACGCAGAACAGATAAAAATAACAAAAATGAAATAATAAAAAACAATGATAAGGAATTGTATCGGTATCTTAATAATCATTTCGGTCTAGCTTGGAAAGTGTCCGATGACTTATAGGCAGGATATATCGTTTACCTCCTGTTATCTGGAAAATACTTCATTGTAATTTGCATGTAATTAATGATTGTGTTAAGTCCTTCGAACGAAATTCAGTTTTAATTTACGGACCAAAAATGTGTTAAAGAAGTTGTTTGTCATTTATTTTAATTAAATGCGTATTCGTTAGCATCCTGAATACGCAAAATCGTTTGTTTCAAATTCTATGAAATTATATTACTTGATAGCACTTTCCACTATCAGTCTAGTGTATTAGGATTAAAGACTTTTTATCCTTCGATTTTGACTGTTCTTGAAAGCCAGGATATACAGTTCCAGATAAGAGTGATGTTTCCGCAGTGGTACGGTAACCCGGATTTTCTAGGAAAATCCGTTGCTACGAAGAAATATACGTGTCCCCACTATTTTCTTATACTACTTATCTAGTATAAAAAGGGACACGAATGCATCCTCGGAGGCTCACTATAAGTGTATTACTTGTGGAAATAAGAAGCAAGATCAGGTTCTAGTCCCGGTTCTAATCCGACTCAAGCGACAGCAAAACCGTTCTGTACGTAGAGCCTCTATTAAGTAAATTATGTGCATTATATTAAAAAACAATATCCGCATTTTTTGACGCACAAAAACTGAGACAGTGTATTTTCTTTTGTTATACTTATAAACATCATTTAGATATTTGAATAAATTAGTATATGATAAGTAGAGATTTTATTATTTATTGAACATCGTTAAGTTCGAGTATTCTAATTGAAATATTGTCTCACAATTAGTCTTCTAACAACCACACAGTTCGTTCACATCATCAACCTGTGGGGGATCCCGGTGTTAGGAACCGGTTCGTCCGTGCAACTAAAAGAACTTCAGCTCCGATCCTCGATCGCTCCACTACCCTGACCTCGGCTAGTAACAGTGTCTTTCTAACCACCGAGTAGAGTGCTTCCTCTTAATCCGCAGAAGGTGAAGTGCATTCAAGATACTCTCATAACTTGATAATAAAAAAACCTGTGAAAAGGGGTACGAATTTATTCTACTATTAATTGAAATTTACAAACATTTATACCTGATTTGGCTATATAAATTAACATTAGTTACAGATGCACGCGAAGATCCTTTGCTTGTTCGCCTTCCTGGCGCTGGCTGCTACCGCTAATGCAAAGAGTAAGTTCCACTTATTAAAAGTTTTCCTTGTTTTCCATGCATAGAAACAAATATAGGGCAGGCGTGAAAATATTTCTGAAATCTCGTTTTTCCATGGTTTTTTCAAAAAGTGTTAGGGTCGATTTACACTACTACGGCACGTACCGACACGTACCGGCAACGGTCAGATCCTCACCGGCACGACAAAACATTGAAACATGAATTTTAAATGGGACTGCCTTTACTATACGGCATTGACCTGCACGTTCCGGCACTGGAAAGTAGCGGTAACACTTTTTGATTGTTCAGGTTGATTTACACTATTACGACACGTACCGGCAACGGTCAGATCGTCACTAACACGACAGTTTCATGCATTGTCTACACTGCAACGACAACCGTTCGTCAGTTCACGTTTCAAGCCCGATTTAGGCCTCATTTATACTATCAATGAGCCGTGCACAAGCCGAGTAAAGCCAGATTCACACTATGCCGTAACGTAATGTACCGTACCGTAGCAGTCGTGGGAGCAAAGAAGAGGACGGATTTTCCCTGTTCTTCCCTTCTTCTAACGCTACGTTACGGTACGTTACGTTACGGCGTAGTGTGAATCTCACTTAAAACGTATTGATATTGTTTTATTATTATTATCACATATTTCCGATTCTTCGCTAGTATGTGTAAAATTTTGTAGTATGTGCTTTATTTTGCTCGTCCCGTGCACGACTCGTTGATAGTATAAATGGACCCCTAGTCCCAATGCACACGAACGACACGAAGTCGCTGCGATCATTTGCGATCATTGCGATTTCATGTGAGTGACGTTGCCCGATTTGTTTGTATTTGTGAAAAACATAGTAGTATGCAAAATCGTAGCGATTTTTTATCACTCGTGTGCATCGGGGCTTATACTATCCGGTTCAGACACCGAACGGTTACGGAAAATCCAAATTAGTGTCGTGTTTTTATATGTAGTGGTTTACACATGAACGAAACAAATGACGATTTTCCGTAATTGTTCGGAAACTGTTCGTAACTATAAATCGGGCTTAACAATGAAAACGGTGGTCGTTGCCGCTACGTTCTGTTGACAGAACGTGCAAGTAGATGCCGTATAGTGGACACAGTCCCATTTAAAATCTATATTTTAATGCAGGCTTGCAATTTAACTGAACTTCGCGGTCGATTCTCGCAGGCGACGCCTCCCTTCCTCCGGCCGCGCGCCTCACTCCCCGCGGCAGCCAAAGTGCTCGGTAGGCTTCAGGCGCGATTGGCACGTGTGCCGAGCACTAAGGCTGCCGCGGGGAGTGAGGCGCGCGGTCGGAGGAAGGGAGACGTCGCCTGCGAGAATCGGCCGCGAAGTTCAGTTAAATTGCAAGCCTGTTTTAATGTTTTGTCGTGTTAGTGACGGTCTGGCCCTGCCATACTCAACCTGCGGCCTAGCAAGCTTTTCTGTGCGGCCCAAAATACTTATACTTATTACCAGATACTTGTTTAAAAAAACAATACAAAACCAAATACTGCAGAATTTTCCAACTGTAACGATATTGACATTACTCCAGAAACCTATATGATCATTTTAAATTATTTATCTGCCATATCCAAGGAATTTAAGAGCAGATTTCAGATTTGAGAACTACTAAGAGTTGTCTGTTACTTGTAGAAAATTCCTGGCACTTAGAAACAGTAATTATTGCATTATTATCTACACTGGGTGTAGTATCATGATTATACAAAATATTACTTGATGAATTTATGGAGTTCAAAAACGATAGGAATCTCGAAATTATTTTTAAAGAAAAGAGGGAGGAAACGGCGTACGTCGAATTTTGGAAATTGGTACTGAAAAATGCAAGACTGTACACAAATGTGCTCATTTGCCGTTTACATTGTTCACATCAACGTATCTTTGATATTCTAAAATTAAATATGTAAAGAACGTACATAAAAATCGGCTTCCTGATTCTCATCTTGATGACGCGTAGAGAGTGGCATGTAGTAATACTAAAATAGTTAACAATTTGTCTCAAATAACACTTAAATACAATTAGATTTCGAGTTTTATTTTTACACTATTATACAGGGTGTAACAAAAACGTTGTAAACAGTTTTTATTGAACATATTAGGCGAGGCTTTGTCAATGACAGCGAAATAATGATGACGCGGACGATGGAACCCGCTCTGAAATTAATCCAATGTATTCGTGCTTCTATTGATCGGTGTTTTTCATTAATAACTCGTTAGTAAAGCTCCGCCTAACATTTTTGCCAAGAAAAAAGTTGTTTAAAATTACCTCAGGAATTATCCCTTTCAAGGAACTGTAACAATTTTGCTACACTCTGTATAGTCGGTCTATCATTGAATACTTACGTTTACTTAATATCAATTAAAGGTCCGTCGAAGATCGTTTGCTATTATCAAAGTTGGACCAAATACTCGAATACGAATGGGAAATACACCGTCCGCGACATCCCCACGAAACTATGCACGCACGTGATCTACAGTTTCATTGCTATGAACAACGATGGCACCGTCAGGGTGCCAGAGGGCGAATCGGATCTCAACCAGTTCGTCAGTCACGTTAAAAAATCAGGCGCGAAGGCTGTTGTAGCGATCGGCGGAGATGGCGCAGGCTCCAAGCCGTTTTCCCCCGTGGCCAGCAACCCCTCGACTCGTAAACGGTTCGCGAGGAACATAGTCTCCTTCTTGGATAGACACAAGCTCCAAGGCCTCGACGTCGACTGGGAGTTTCCGACCAAAGATGGTCGCGCCTCTGACAAGCAGAACCACGTATCTTTGCTAAAAGAACTGAAGCAGGCGTTCTCTGGCAAGGGCTACAGTCTCAGCGCTGCCGTAGCAGCCGACGGTGCCGCTGCCTCGAAATATTACAACATTCGTGAAATTTCCAAGTATCTCGACTTCATCAGTGTTATGACGTACGATTTCAATGGTCCCTGGGGTAATTTCGTTGGTATGAACGCTCCGCTGTATGCATCCCGCAAGGACAATGATTATCAGAAGACTCTGACCGTGGTGGGTGAGAATTTTATTTCATTATAATTATAGCATTATTGTACCTGAAAGACGAAGCAACTGAAATGGAAAAAATATTGTACGTGGAAAATGTACGCATGGATCTGTCATAAACCCTGCTATGGTCTTCGGGTTTTTTTGACCCACTAGAGCAGTGGTGTCAAACTCATGTATGAACATGGGCCACCAAATTCAGTTTAAGAAAATCCGCGGGCCGCAGACAGAAAGAAAACGAAGTTTTTTATTTATAATTGAAAATAACTCATTTAAACTTTACATTTATTTTTCTTTAATAAATTTACAAGAATTAAAATATACATTAAAAGATACATTCATTTTAGAAATTAAAAGACAATACTTTTTACTAGACACTTGGCATCTTTTCGCAGATACTATTTTATCGATATCGGGTGTAATTTTTTGGGATAAAGATATTTTTATCATAGATTTTAAGTGTTCATTTGTACGTTCGACGCTGCGCACAGCCGACTCAGTCGCAGCAATTCAGACACAGACAGGAAAATGCCATAATAATGACAGAATTTGATTTTATAAATATACCAGTAAACTTAAAACGATGTTACTTACAATATACTTCTATAATTTGCAGTGTTTTAAAAATATTGTTTTAATTTTATTTTATTAAGGTAATAAAATGAATTTCAAGTTTTGGGCCGCGGGCCGCACTCTAAGGTCTTGCGGGCCTCTTGTGGCCCGTGGGCCGCGTGTTTGATACCACTGCACTAGAGTATTTTATTTCCTTTAACAACTGTTTGATTTTTGGAAAAAATGTGAGAAATTTGGCCTTAATAGTTAGATTCTTCTTTTCTCAACATGATAATAATAAAAGTGGTTCCCTTCAGGATTTTCAGGAGAAACGCAAAATCGGTAAGGGCGAAACAACGTGAATCATCGCTACAAGCCTGAGTTCATGTTTAAATAGGGGATTAGATTGTAGAGATTTTGCAAAAGAAAGAGTGCACTGTTAGAATTTGTTGGTTTGAAAATGTTTTATTTTAAACACTGTTATATTCTAGGATGCATCGGTTCAGCATTGGATCTCCCAAGGTGCTCCACGTAATAAAATTATTGTTGGTATGCCCTTCTATGGACGCACTTATACTTTGAAAAACGCTAACAACCACGGCTTGTATGATCCAATTTCTGGGCCTGGGAAAGCTAATCCTTACACCAATACAAAAGGTATTATTGGTTACAATGAAATGTGCCTAAATCTTCGAGATAAGAATTGGCATGTGCTTCATGGCCCACAAACACGCGTACCTTACGCTTACAAAGGTAAAGAGTGGATCAGCTACGATGATGCTCAGTAAGTAAACGAGATTGTACGCATGTGAATAAGTCTGGATGAAGTATTAACAGTGAAACGTATTTTCAGGTCTATCAGAACGAAAGCTGAATACGTGAAATCCACGAATCTTGGTGGCGCTATGATATGGAGTATTAATACTGATGATTTTCGAGGCGAATGCGGAAAGAAGAATATACTTTTGACTACCATTCATAATGTTCTGAAATAGTATCTTGACAGAAAATTTTTCGTACGTGGTGCACCATACTTACAGTAATTCACGATTGTATTGGATTAAAATATTTTATATTAATTTATAAATATTATTTAAGACTGAAACTGTGTAAATATTTATTATTATTTATAGTATTTTTAAACAATATAACCAATGCAATACTCGATCTAATGTATAAAGGTAAAAATAAATATTGTTCGTATTCAATTAAATGACGTAACCTATCTTTATGTGTAAGTAATTTTCGTGTCAGACAAGATTAGAAGTTTCATTTATTTCTGAACCTAAACGAAAGTTTCTTACGTCTGCTTATTGTAAAGCCGCGTCCCCACCAGTGTCGTTCAAATGCCGATTTGTCATTCAAATGTCCAAAGTACCTCCACCTGCAAAAAAAAACTATTATCGCCACCGGATGGCCCCCTTCGTACTGTGCAATTTTATTTCAGCAAATATTTCTGTGAAACTTATAGTTTCCAAGATATCTGAGGTGCTAATAGTTATTGCCCCAGCTTCCATATTATGCTATTTCATATCACTTTTCATTCTGGTTTTTAATTATTTTTATTTGGTGGTCAGTTAATTGAAAATAATTTTTCACGTAGATCAATCGAACTTTGATTCCATTTAATGTATGTATGGGTTTAATTTAATCTCTCCATAGTAATTTTAGTTTTCGTAAATAACGTTTCTACTTATTCCTCGAAGTAACACAGACATTTAAAATGTTTATGATGAGTATGATAGCTCGTCTGTGATGATAGTGATAAAGTTACAGTTGATAGAACCAGAGCTCTGGTAGAACATTCTTTGCTTCTATCTGCTTCTACATTTGGTGGTCAGATAAAAACACTTTCTCGTTTACTATCTTTGTAAATCGGACAATGCATTTCTTATGTTCATCGTTTGAAACGCATAGAGGCCACTCAAAAACCTATATTATTTCAAGAAATCGGTATTTTCGAATGCGAAACACGCAACTTCATAAGGGGCCAAGTCTATCCTGTATTTCGTCGGTGAATACAGTTCCTCTGGTTGATAATGCAGTTTGACTTGAAACAGAAAAATCTACGTGTTGTGTGATTGTATGTAACGGGCCATATGTATACAGGTATTTGGTACCTGAATACATTTTAGAGTAATATTTGTGATGAACATTGTGAATAGAGGGCGCTAAATTCAGTTCCGCAGTTATGGATCGGTAATGCAGTTTGCGAATATTCGATTGATGGTAACTCTATTCTAATTTTTTACTACTGATGGTAAGTAATTGTAACCCCAAGGGGAACAATAAAGACATTATTATTATTATTATTATTACTACTGATGGTAAGTGCTGATTTCTTATTTTATGTTCAGTCGATAATGTTGAACGTGACACAAGAACAATATTAATAAAATTAACACTCAACAATATACTTAACAGTTACCTAAGGTGAATTTATAATTAATATTTGAGAATTTTTAGTGAGTTTCTGTAGTTTCGTAGTTTCCGAAGTTATAATAAAGATTCTAGAATTCAAAGGCTTGGGAATCCTAGATTCCTAAACAAATGCATCAGTTGATAGATTTACATATTCTCCCGCCTGGTTTGTTAGGTATACAAAATTGTGGTACGTACATACAGTTATCGACGTGAAATGAATAAACGTTATCGTGTTTCTTCATTAGGGTTTGTAGATGGCGCTGAAGTGCCATTAATACAATGAAGTATGTCATAGGTATACATAAACATATAATAAATAAACCCAAAAGATCGACAAACATTAGAAAAAGATAGCATGCTTTGTGTTCCGCCTTTGTCAAATTTTATTTTATCTTCGTCTCTTTACCTCTCTGTTTTCCAGATCACGAATCCTTTTTCATTCTACCATGCATTATTAGAAAGAACGCAAGTCAGTGTCCGTACAGTACAGTATTTAGTTATTTCTTTTTAAGTTTGGACTGTTTTGATCACGAACACAGTAATAATAGACTACGCGCCAGCTTGAAATCGCGTACCAAATTTAAAAAGAATGAAATGTTTTGGGAGGACGTCTATCTCATTCTAATCTAGCTGAAGTGGGGAACGTGTTTCATATTTTCCCCTCTGCTGATTCTCTCGGTGCCACGGTGTATTATAGAGGTGTTTCGACAAAGAACCTCTGTTAGAGCACTAAAGAAATGAGTATACGCAACTGCCATTACGGCTTCAGCAGAGTGATTGTTGGCAATATTTTGGCAGTATTGTTGGCAGTACGCGGTGTTACACTCCCCACCACCACTCACTTATCCCCACTTATCCCTCTGCTGGAGCCCTAATGGCGGTTGCATATACTCATTTCTTTAGTGCTTTACCTCTGTCTGCTTGATTTTTTGTGATCAATAGATGGAAGATCCTCTGGTCGCCGTTAGGGGCGCCATGATCAGAACTCCGCGTGTGGTATACATATGTACGAATGAAGTGCGACACAGATAATCACAGAGCTTTACTCACGCTCGGTCTCCTCACCACTTGAGCTCGCTGAACTAATAGGAGCGCCCCCCACAGATATTTCTACTCAGACGCAATCTAGCGGTCGCTAGAAGATCTTCCATCTTATTATCACACGTTTCTGAGGGAACTTGCAACACCTATATAATACACCGTGCTCGGTACTGCACTCCTTAATCCCCTCCATTTCGATTTAAAAAAAGGATAGCGTGTCGATATAGGATGTAACAAAATATTTAATTATAAATATTTATTTAATTATTTATTTTAATTTAAGTAAACGTTAATGTATTTTGTAGTTGTTAAGGTCTTATCACTATTGTTACCTCTATACATCTCTAATTAGTTGGCATTTATTTAATTTAATCTTTACATAATATTCATCAAAAGTGATGAATTTTTTTTTATAACAGATAATTAAAAGGCATTAGCGGATATAGTAGGTATACTTGATGTAACTCAAATATTATGTCATCTATATTCAATATCGCATGGTAGACGAATGTAATTCATAGATTACTTAATCGACTCTATTTCGTAACATGTTATCTCATTATCGTGATCCTTTTGGGCTGATGATTCGGTAGCGTGCTAAAAGTCATTCATGCAGCGTTTGTACTCACAAGTGCACGCGAAACGAACTAATTCGGCAATTTTGCGTTATAGCCCCATTTTTTTCCACCCTTCGTTCTTACGGCTCCCTATAACGATTAAAGCCGGGAATCCACCAGAAAGCTAAGCTAAGCTATGCTATGCTATGCTATGTTTAAAACAAATAAGCTTCAATACATTTTTATAGATCCGTTTCCATCAAGAGCTAAGCTAAGTTAATAAAAATGTATTGTTTAAACATAGCATAGCATAGCTTAGCTTTCTGGTGGATTCCTGGCTTAAGTTTTCTTCAATCATTGTTTCTACTAAATTCTACTATTTCATTTGAGCGACCTCGCAATTACAGCAAATATAATAAAATGGAGCGCATGCAAATTAATTGTAAAAAGATGTGAGAAAAATGATTGCTACTACTACGCAATTTCTAATCGGAAAACCAAATTCGCAATGGTGTGTTCTAAAGTCCATGGGTTCCTTTTACGGGAAAATCGAGAAAACAGTTTGAAATTCTAATGAATGTGATGCATCGGGACCAACGCAAACAGAACAATAACTGGACGTCTATTTTAGGTTTGAGTTTTGAAATTTGTAGGTTAGCTTTAGCTTTCGATTGTCTTACAATTTATTTCGTACCGTTCCAATTGGGTTTAACTGTGCACTATAGAAGTTGTGAGGAAAATGTCACATCCACAAAATTAAGAGAATGTAGGTACATTACTTAATTTCATACTCCAAGGCTCTAAGGAAACGAAAGTTGAGCTGAAAAGTGTAAAAAATTAGTTATATTGATATATCATTTAGGAAGATAGAAAAGTGAAAAATATTTAACCCATGTTTGGTCGAAAATGTAGATACTTAATGGTTTAGGAGATATTTAAAAACAAAGATTATATTCGCCAATATAAATTCTCAAAATTTGAACGTCGCACTGTATAGTATCGTGGTGAGGTGGTAAAGTAAATACACTTTTTTGTATCAAAGCAGAGAGGTGATTAAGAATTAAAGTACGTAATTTAACACAATCATCTTTATTTGACAATTCAATAATACAATACGCATGGTATGCCTCCAACTTAATTCCACATCGCGAACTATTTTACAACGTTAATCGAGTAGCATTCTATGACATTACCAATGAACGATGCGATTGTGAAACTCGTCTATTAGATGCTTGTGGTGTATAAAGTGCTTTTATTTCAAATGTTTTTACGATAAATATCACTCAGATGAATATAATATTTTAATCAAGAATCGTAGCATAATAATTAAATACTTTCCTCGTGAAATCTTGTCTTATATTGATTACTTCATATTTAAAATTTCATATTTTTTTAAAGACGTCTGTGAATTATTATTTTATGTATCAATTCGAATAAATTGTGAAAAAATACTGTATGAGATGTAGGATTCAAACTGAGTCTCGTAATTAGAAAGAAGTTACTTTCCCACCACATCACAATACTATACAGTGTATAGTGCGACGTTTAAATTTCAAGTATTTATAATTGATGCCAGCAAATATAGTCTTTGTTTTTAAATATTTCCTAAATCATTAAGTATCTACATTTTCGGCCAAACATGGGTCAAATGTTTTTTATTTTTCTATCTTCCCACGAAGTTTCATCAAAATCGGTGCGTAACTCCTTTTGCGGTTCCCTTGTGAGACAAAGAATGTCGGACTAAAGATTCACTTTACATTCAACAAATTTGTTCCATAAATACACAGAAGAAATAGAATGCTGTTGGTTTCTATTTGATAAAAATAGGGAATGACAGTGACAGGTGGATCTCGAAACAAAATTTAACTCTTAATGGTTCATAAAACAGTTACAATACTTTTGCCTGCAGCGTCCGAAACGCAGTAGAAGTCGCCACTGGGTTTCTGGTAAGCGGGATTTAAGCGAGTTCTTAACAAGTTTCCACTTGCAAGTTATCTGCCAGCCGACTAATAACCGCGACGGCCACTTCGCTCGTGATAAAACTTCTTATCGGATCCCCGAAACAGAGTTTCAGATTAGATTCAGTCGTACCTGCGTAAGGACTTTTTTAATGCACCTGTCGGTTGGCAAGCGCTCGAGGAGCAAAGTCCATAAACGAGTTACGGTTGAACTTGTTCCGACGCACGGTGGCTCCATCATCCTTATCGGTACACATCTCCTTGTGTCCTAAGGTTCACTCCTACGAGTTCTTCTTTACAGCGACGAAGAAACACCGGAAGTCATTGTTCATTCGATGATGGCTGAGAAGGAATCTCGTTCTGGGACGCCAGCTCGGATCAGAAACTCGTTTCCCTTCGCTTCAGGTGCGTTTCCAGCTTCCTGGAATACTTCGTAGGTAAAGAACAATCTATTTGAATTGTTACATTAGAAATATGTCTATGAAAGGTAACAGCGAATCTCTTATTGTCTCGAGTAGAATATTTCAGAGTGGCTAATAGTACTTTCGGATTTGTATAACACTTGCATTCTATAAACTAAGCTAAACTTAATTTAGAACAGATTCAAATTAAAGCGAGATTAAAGAACGAATTTAGATGAAAAAACTTGTAATATAAATGTTAATCTAAATTAAATTTACATATGAGCCTCTGGATTGACTGATGGCGTAAGTAGAACATTATGAAAAATGAGTTTATTATACAAATAAATAGAATTAAGAATATTTGAGTCATTTATGACTACGACATTCATAAATTTACTTCTATATTTATGATAAACACGACACAAATTTACATCAGAAGTAAAATTGTTACGGACAAATCTAGAATAGTGATTCAAGTTTATCACTGATAATGTAAATTAGCTTACTATTGAATGAAATATAGTTTTTCCTTTAAGTTGTGTTATTATAATTACTATTCATTCACGTTATTTTCTCACGACAAAGCTTTTAATTTTTGTAAAATGTTACACAAAGGTCCAATTTTATCGATACCAAGAAAAGGAACTTAATTCACTTGTTAACTAAGGGGCTCGTATTTCCCAAAGACAACTTACAAGGGAACAAACCGAAGTGTCAATCATCGATTTTGATGTATCTTTACTATAACGTAGTTCTCATAAAAATATTTGATACGTATTTTTTCTACTGCCATCATCCACGTTGAAGGGGTGAAAACTGCCCCCAATGTATTTGCCCAAAATTTCAATGCATTTTCTCTTCAATTTGTATGGAGATTTTACATGGTCATATATAAAATACGGATAAATTGGAATTTTAACTTTGACATGTTTTTACTGCGACGGTGTGGTTGCATTGAAATGTTTATGATGCAAAGAGCAGTTGTGTTTTAATTGCTATTTCAAAGAATATCATTTTTGTGAAAATTACAATGAATAACTTCAATCTACCAATAAACTGCCCAAAATACCGAGTCTGCAGAGCATCATATTAAAAACAGTTCTTTTCAAAGGCGCCACATATTCAAAAATGAGGAACATCACAAACACAACATAATAAACAATAAAAGCATACAGTCAAAACTTAAATAACTACAACCTCAATTTTGACCATTTGAAGATCGTTAAAAATCATTTAAACTAATTGACTGTTTACAAATTCGTCTACACAATAAAATTTGTCATCCGAAAACACAATTTTTATCAATTTACACCTTTATTCTATTTCTAGTAGTTCCAGAGACATCCATCGAAATAGGTTCGGTACCCTCAACTTTGGGGGCGGTTTTCACCCCTTCAGCGTGGATGATGTAGTTAAAAAAAATGAGTGTCAAAGATTTTTACGAGAACTACGTTACAGCAAAGTTACATCACAATCAGTGATTGACACTTCGGTTTGTTCCCTTGTAAGTTGTCTTTGGGTAATATCAGCCCCTTAGTTAACAAGTTAATTGAGTTCCTTCTCTTAGTATTGATAACATTAGACTTTTGTGTAACATTTTACAAAAATTAAGAACAGAATGTAGCTTTGTTGTGAGAAAATAACGTGAAAGAATAGTAATTATAACACAACTTATTCATTGATGTTTGCAGTCTAGTTGAAGAAAACTGAAGAAATCCAGAAAGCAGTCGACATGACAATCGATTCTGCATATTACTATGCTAAATGACTCTGCAATACAACCCTCAGTATTGGTCCTGAGATTGTCTTGATGAATTGGGGTATTTTGTTGCCCAGATCTCCATTTTTAGGTTTACCAGGAAATACATTTAGACAATTCGCTCTTGAAAAACTGATATTGCTTTCAACAATTTACATTCATGACTTCCAATTGAGGTCTTGAAAAGACATTTTGACATAAATAAATATTTTGTATTCCAACCGGAACGTATTGTCAATTTAACTTGTTATATGTCTGACAGATAAGAATAAAATCTATCGCAGACTGAAGCTCATTATACGAACAACGCATTCCGAATATCAGTGCTGGAGACAATTTGTTACGAAAGAATATAAAAGTTCGTTCGAGACACTTTATCGATATGCAGACCGATTTTAACCCCGCCTACTAGCAAATTTAAGAGGACGATGAGAAAGCTTTGTCAATATCAAGGGTGAAGACCATTTCTCTGGACCTCGAATTTATAGCGGTGGATCAAACGAACAAGCGACAAACAAAAGTGCATTCATCGATGCAGAGATGTTTGGAGATGAAATAGTCAGAGGTTCTTCATTTATGTACGTCTATTGCGAGACATCGTGTTCCTCTGTCGATACGTTCAAAGCCACGCTTAACTCGCATGTTTTTCGCAGCGTGGAGCTAAACCGCTGACACTATCGGTGTTAGCGACGATTTGCATTAAAGCGACGTGCTGCGAAGCTGGAGGAACATTAATTGAATCGGCTGAAAAGAGGGAAGCTTGGACCACATTGTTGTACACACCCGCCCTTAGCGAAACGAAAAGTTTGCGTTCCCGTTTCGTTCAAAGCGGCAGACCGGCGTGGGGGTGGCGATTTAATTTCGTGCACTCGTCGCAACACTTCGCGAAGCCGTGTCGTTTCATACATACTATCAAAAGCGTTTCTTCCTATTTGCTTGCAGCTGTTGCAGGTGACGCTCCCTTCTGCCATTTTGCGCACATTAATGTATCTTTCTTTGCGTCAATTATCGCGCTTCGTGAAGATCAAACGGGAGAGCCTGCGCGCCACTGTCTAGTTGTAATCATTTGTCATGGCTGTTGCGTCGTGTTCAGAGGAACGATTAACGTTGAGTGCTGAAAAACAGCGGGATCCCTTTGAGACAGGAGAAAAACACGGCTCTTTAGTCTTTTCGAAGATATCCTATTGTTTGGTTTAACGTTCTGGAGTCCTCGTTCGTCCTTTGTAGCCTCCACGGTTCATCGTAGAATTAGCGATTCCTTTTGTACGAAACTTGCTGGTAGAAACATGTTGAAACGACAACTCGATTTGGACTTCAACGTCGGGATATCGGGGACTAGATCTCAAAGGTCGAGGCACTTTCTCGTCCACGTTTTCTGTTCCTCTATGTCTTCGTTTCAAACCTGTTCAGTAATGGAAGACAGTTCTTATTAAGAATGCTGCTTAATCAGATTTTTGTGTCGCAATACTACGTTGACTAGAAGTACCGTTTTCATTGATTAGTTTCGAAGAATAAAGGAGCAAAAGGTTAGTGATGAATAAAATGTGCTTGTTACGTTAGACGTAATTAAAGCGCCAGGTAATTAATTTGAAGAATTGTGAAAAGAGAGGTCATTAGTAATTAATTTACTTACTATTAGTAGCATCATTTTTAGTTAGTAAACGAATATTGGAGCTCTACAATTATTAAATTAAACTAATTCCAAATAATTTTAATATTTGTGGATTGAGAATTTTCTTCTTAAAATTTAATTAAATGAAATCAATGAGGCTGCTAATAAAATACGTTGCATAAACACACTATTGTGTCATTGAATCTGCAGTCCAACATCAAGGTCATCGAGCAAAGAGGACAAAACTTCTCTCAAGCCAGGTAATGTTTACGATTGGATTGGTTTGATTTATTCAGACTTTATCAAATTTGTAGAAACTGCACTGATAACTTTAATTTTAACAACTTCAATAGAATTTGATCTCCAATAATCAAACAATTAAAGGGATATGGTATCAAAAATATGCTGTGTTTAAAATACCCACAGTGTGTGATATGTGAAATCTGTATGAAGAAATAGTACTGCACATTTGAAGTTTATGTTATATGTACATATGTATGATAATGATTTTTAGATGCACAGCTGTGTCTAGAAAGTAATGAAGTATAGGATGTATCAATTACTCCAATGATTTGGTATAGAAATCCTACCCTTTAAGCTCCTATCTGTCGTACTCTCTCTGCAGTTCTGTGGTCAGAAGCGATACAGAACATGTGGACCTAGCAGTTACGCCTCAGAATCAAAGTGACTGACCACATGTCTCATGAGTTTATGGCACGTCAATCGCTACTGAAGATAGGGGATCAAGGTGTTATGTACCATATCACGTGGATTACCAACATGTGCGAATTCCTTCAGCATTCAATTTAGGATCTCCACACCTTGATTTAACAGCAATTAGCTACAACTACGAAACAACTTTGAGTTTATTCCAAGAATATTTGCAGCTTTGGTATTAGTGACATCTGATTCTAATGTGGATATCGTTTCTGAGATAAATCTATTGTCATTTTGTTTATTTGTTTATTTATAAAATTCACGGGTACGAAACCCTTTAAAAACCCTTTAAAAACTATAGAAAAGTTAAACTACTTGACGTAAGGAATTTCTAAATCTAGAAAGTGAGTCAAAAAAGTCAAAAGAATGACAATAAGAATTACACATCACAATTATACGGTTAATACAATTAAATTGATCATAAAGAATGTCGTGAAAAACAGGGTGCGATTTCGGAGATTTCTAGATAGTACACCTTACGAAGAGACTTCCGAGTAGTTCCGGACAGTTTAAGAGATTATCAACAATTTTATATGCACATAGAACAGCGCACATCACACATCTCTTTACCAGCGTCATTAAATTAGTTTTAGAAAGAATTAGTTCATAGTTGCCACATGATATATATATACATATAGGACAACACATATGACGAGCTGCCAATCGTAGAAATATGTGCTGAATTTCTTCTGACGTAACAGTGTATTTTTTTGTAATATGGAGTCCATATTATCAGTAAAGGTCGTAACATTTCAGTAAAACGGAAAAATATGGATACCCTGGCTATAAAGGCAAAAATTTAATTGCTTATAGCTAGACTGCGGATTTTATACATTTATGCCAATTCTCAATATTATAAAAATCTTTGGGGTTGTTAACAGTCGTCAAAATATGCGGAATATTAAAAATATAATTCAATTTACAATACTTGAAAAAGAAGGCGCATTGTTATTCAAGTTTCAATTCATTGTGTGCTTTCCTAAACACTTTATTTTGCATAAAAGTTCGCAGTCTGCTTATAGCAGTTATGTTGCGAATATGATTAGCAAACGAAACGTTAGAAGAGAAAAGAATATGAATATGAAACTGTACTAAGTCACGAATACTTTGAAAAGTTATTAGTTGATGACCACAGAGACTATAGTTGTAGCATAAAGGATTTTTACTACGAGCAAAATGAAAAACATGACAATTATAGTGGGAACCCTAGTATTCCTAAAGATTGCCATAATTATGACTAAATTCTGACTAGTTTAAACCTTATCACCTTGGAAAACAGGAGGAAATTTGCTGACATTCTTTTTGTCCACAAAGTGTGGAATGGCTGTATTTCCTACCTAAAAATCATCGAAAAATTAAAATTTAATGTTCCATTTATAAATCTGCGCCATTTCGAACTGTTGCATATCGAACATCACCGCACATGGTATGGCTACTTTAATTGGTATAACCGTCTATTTATTCATGCTAATAATGTATACGACTCCTTAAATATTCTTCATCGTTCGCCTTTGGCTGCGGTTACACTGGATGCGTACACAGTCCGAACACAGTTCGTCCAAATATGTCTGAACTGCTTCATCGTTTAGAAAAAAACAGTTCGGATGTATTCGTCCGAACGCAATTCGTCTGAATACGCATCCACTATAACCGCAGCCTTGTTCAAGTCGCTTAAAATCCGATTGATTAGCTGAATTTTCTACTCTAAGAAAGACCCCACCAGGAGGGAAGGGAAAAGTGAGTGTGAGAGAAAGAAAGCCAACATTCACGTATCGTTGAACATTAGAAAGTACTGGAATCAAATTAACCAGACCGCCTCTAGTCACACGAGTTGTTATTATTGGCTAAGTTGATCATATCCACCTCGTCACGTGATAGACTCGAGCATACGGTCGACTCAGCTAATAAACTGACAATTCGTGTGACTGAAGGGGGTCCAGCTAATTTGATTCGTCGGCAGCTTACGCTCTCTACACAGTAGCCAACTGCAATCTTCTGTTTCGGTTTGTGTTTCAACTCTGCTCTTTCTGAGCTATTTTTCATAAATAATGAAGGGAGAGTTTCTTACCAAGCTTCTTATATTTTTATCAGTTATTACAGTACTTTGAAAACTGCCAATGTCCCCAGCATCTCACTTTCAAAAATACGCAGCAAGATCCGACCTTCAACGATCCATCCAAATGCCCAGAGACATCCACTTCCTGCGATACACGTCGTGACCTTATTCCGCCTAAGTAGAAAAGGATCGCCCTTCGCCGTAGAGCAGCCAGACCGGTCCAAGAAGAGGACGCGCAAAAAGGAGTCTCGAGTCGATCCCCGTGCCGTTGGTGCTTGTCACGGATTCGTTCGAAGACCTTTGACGATTCGAGGAAGACGAAGAAAAGGACAAGGTAGAGAGCCGGGGGCACGGCTTGAAAAACGACGGGGGCATTGATGTAACGAACGTGACCGGCGCACCTTCGACACTATTACTCGGTTGGAAAAAGACGTAGGGCCGGTGGTTCGATATAAATCGGCGTTAAGTCGAAATTACGATCGCACCGGGGGATGTTGGTGTCGCGACGGTGCGTGCCGTGGCAAGCGGACAGAGGCTTAAGCCTCGATCTGGCACCATCTGTGATCGCGGACCGGACGATCTCCCGCTCCCGCCCCCGTATTGATGGTAATTGTTCGCGGATGGGCCATTTGCACGGTTTTTATGTAGGACTTCCCGGCTGGACCGACGGTTTTGTCGCTCGATCGTCGGACATGACGCTTATTGTTCGTTACGCGCATGGACAAACGCGTTGATACGTCTCTGGTGTGTATGCAGCGTGAAGATCAAAATCGGCGCTGGAAATTATTATTTGGCGAAAGTCTAACTTTCTTCAACATTTAAAGAAAAATTTGTGTCACCTAAAATTCAATTGAAAACCTGGAGTATTTTAATACTGCGTGATCTACATTTGAGGTTTCAAGGTAGTGCTATATAGTTTTGAGACCTGTTGTAATTAGGAAAATTAAGTTCATTTTATAGCAGATAAGTGATAAATAAATCGAGAAAAAGTGAGTTAAAAAAGTGCGATGCGGACGCGGCGTAGAGGATGAGTGTTTTTAATCGATGGACGGAAGATTCGATTAATTGCAGAGAAAAAGGAAATCACGACTTCCTGTTAGAAAATAGCCATTACCATATAATTATTTACGAACTAATTATTAATCCTTTGAGGGTATAAGCCGCAGCTTGCGGTAAGTTCATGGATTCCAGGCAAAGCCTTCAGGTCGTAGGAAAATTCTATCCTTTTTTTCACATTTTTTTTGCAACTGTTTTAAAAAGTACAAGCAAAAGAGCACGCTCTAAATGATTTTACCCTTAATCGATCGCGTTTTCCGCTGCTTTGACTATACAAGTATTCCGTGAACAGGAGTCTTTCCCATGAGAGAAAGGAAAAAATAACGGAGGGTGATTCGTAGTTGGTTGATAATACTCCAAGGGAGAAATCTGGAGCACAAAACAGGAAGAAAGTGTTAACACACCACATAAACGTGGGGTATACTGGCGATATTTTTGGAATTATGACGAGTTGAAGATAAGTGTGGGCTAGGCACGCTATCTGTGGTTTGACCTAACCTGAGATTTACCATAAAGTAGACCGTCAGGTTTTCTATAATTGAATTGCTCTTGGCACTTCCTTTGGACGTTGCAAAGTGCCGGAATAACTGAATACATTTCAGTTAAACTTAGAAATTTGCATTTAATTTACGATACGTGGATTAAAACTTTGTAATCCTTTGTGCATAAATATTTCCTTTATGATTTAGATTTACTTTTCAAAGCATTGTATTCTGATGAATTAATTAATTAAACTGTTTTGGAACTATTATGTGTAATACATTTATTAGACTAATTGTAAGATACTCGGTGATATATGGACTACCCGTTACATAATCCATCCATATGCGCTTATACCTTATAACTTGGAAAATAATGGAGTCTAGGACATACAAACACACACATCATCACCATTTCACCGTACGCTTTAGATTTACCCCTTAAAGGATCTCCCCGCATCGATTCACCGAAAGCGTTATTGTATCGGAAAACTTCCACACGCATAATAAGCCGTGTTCATTCATTTACGCCACTCGTGCCATCCACAGCGGCGCTTATGCTAATTCTAAAGCCCTTTGAATCGTCGCGAAGGGTGTGGAATATGAATTGTTCGCGCGGATCTTCGTGTCAGCGTCTCATCACTGTCACCCAGGATTAAAATCCGGTTCTCAATTCACAGTGCTCCATGTACGAAAATAATAATACCGATGACAGATAAAAATATTTAAAAATATAGTGGAACTAGATATTAATACGCTTTATGAAAAGCTTTTGTTATCGAATAAACTATAGCAGAGAAAAATTTATTATAGGGTACTGGTCCCTATTAGTGAGCCTGAACTTATTAGTGTGTCTTCACATTTAAATAAGTTACAAAAAAGGAATTTCTCTAGAAATAAAAGAAAAACATTTTTTTTCATCAAGTTTAATAGTCTAACTTAATTAAAAAAATTGTTTTTCTTTCTGTGACACAAGTGTGTCTGTAAAGACATACTAATAGGTACATTAATAGGGATCATTACCCTAGATTAATTTTGGTTTAACGAAAGTTATCAATTTTACATTTTTATTTTACAAAATTATAGTGAATAAGGACAAGAAAGTTCAGTTTATTCTAGCCTTAATTTTAAATTGTTTAATATTTGTCAAATATTTAATTTCCTGATGTTTAAAAATTGATGATCCATCATTTCCCAGAATCACTATGCAAAATAATAGCTAAAATATAATCACAAATAATAATGCTATAACAATTTCTTTTGATAATCCAAAATGGAACGCTAAGCTGCAGTTAGGCGATAACGCATTTCCCAAACCGATGGCAGGTGGGATTTTTTGCTGGCATTATGCAAACATTGCATGTGTAATTGCGCTGTTCGAATTCGCATGACGTAATGCGTTGAACTTAGGCAAAAAGGAACAGGACCCTGGATAGCCGTTGTCCCAGCGCTTTTAAAATCGTTTTGAATTGCACAGCTCGAAACGATTGTTATCGGTCAACAGTCATCATTGGTCAGTTTACATAGCTGGCCTGCGCTATCGATCGACATTCCCGGTAATTACGTATTGTCTGCGGAACGCTACCGTGAGTATTATACGGCGCGGCGCGCGTTTCAAAGTCTCCCTTTCGCGTGTGTACGACGGGGTTCCGTGAAACGTGTCACAAACACGTCCTCGGTGCCAATAAAATGGCATTCGCGACAGGAAGAGACGACCCGGTTAGATTCTTTTGCCGGATAGAGTGAAAAAATTAATTCTCCGCTGCATGGAGTCCAATCCTGGGATAGCCATCTGCTTTATGCAGCGGTTTCAAACAGAGAACCTTTACCCGCATTTCATTTGCCCGGGCTCGCGTGTGTTCGTGCTTTTTTAGTGTTTCTAAAAATCTGCCAGATTTCTTTGTCAATTATACAGATCTAATCTTCTTTGTCAATTATACAAATTACTACTAAGAACATACTAAACTAATTTTGCCTTCAGCATAAACTAATGCTGCGTTTTCATAACAGCATTGTTTCACTTTGTTATCGAATTTGAGATTTAAGGTTGATACTAAAAACGGTAGATATAAATCAAAACTCATTTCTCAAAAATATTCGATTTGCAATAAACATTATCGCGTTCTCTACCGCATTTCTCGCAGTGTAGAATTAAAGTAGTTTGAACTTTGTTTGTTTAAATATTTAAAACGTAGCCAGGCTGACACTCTTCATCTTCTAAACTCTAAATGTTAGCAGTGTGCGAATACTGGAATTTAGAGTCGAGCAATGATCGTCAAACCAAGGCGAGCATTAGAGTTTTTCAAACTACTTGACACTGTAAACTGTTTGAAAAAAATGCGAACTACTTGAATGATCCAAGCGGCTCAAATATTCGAGTCCTCGTAAGATTTCGAAACGCTTGAAGATGAATATTTTTTTTTTAATATTTTCGAATAACTCAAAGATCTCGATTATCTAAATCATAATTATCCCAAAATTTTATTACCCAAAGTATCAAATATTTTATGCAGTAGATGTAAGAGTAAAATATGACTTCAAGTGCAACTTAGACTACGATTTAATACTGGTTCACTAATTTCAAACATTTTATATTACAAATATGAAGTCGGTTAATCGACGTTCTACTGTATGCATAATATTTCCGTAATTCGAAAATCTTCTAGCTGGAAATTCTTCTTGATGTATCTCAAATTCTTACGAAGACTTAAATATTCGAGTCGTTTGGATTTTTCAAGTAGCTTGTACTTTTTCGAATAGTTTGTCGATTTAAAGTAGCTCGAAAAATTGGAACGTTCGATTCGACTTGAGTAATCAAACCGAGTTTGGCTCAGTTCGTAAATTCCAAGCATTCGTACACCTCTTCTAAATTACAACACCCTTCACCCTGCTACAATAATTTTATTTCTTTGTTAATTTAAAAAAAAAATGTTCGAAAGTTAATCTTATTATCTGTGTTTCTCTCTTTGATATCTTATTAAATGACGCGCCGATAATAAAAACTGCTCAGAACTCAAGGTGAATATGAAAGGGTTAAATATTTTTGCAAGTAGGTATAAAGAGCGCAAATTGAAGCGTCTTGTGTGCCGAGCAACAGGCGCAAGCCGGAGCTTTGCCACGCTCGTTCTATAATTTACCCGAATATAGAATCTGAACTACGTCGGAACGTAGTTAACGCTGGTACGAGTCTATGATGCGGTTTTAATTGCATACAAGTGGGGATCGCGATCAAAGCAAACTGCATTCGCGGGGGCGGCGGTAACGTTAACGAGAGCGGCCGCGTTTAGCCCTTCGAAGGAAAAGTCAAATAGGCACGGTCCGCGGGAAAGTTTCATCGGAAATTGCAAGACTTTCCGCAGCGGTAAATGCAACGGCAGTCGGCTCGTTCCTATGCAAAATTGAACGGCGTTGTTGTCCGTCGAAGTACCGTTGCAAACTAGGCTTAATCCCGGCTCGCGAATTTGAAATACTTTTACGAGGCGGCGCACCCCTATTTAACGAGGGCTTAATGTCACTATCGACAAACCGCGCGGGGAAATTTCAAGGGCGATCTCCAACCCTCAAACCTTCCTACGCGACACTCTTCTATTTACACGGCGCCACCCCAGTTCCCGCAATTCGATTCCTTCGAGGAATCTCTGCTACCCGTGCAATTAATTTGCAACTTGTAACGGGAAAGTGGATCTCATGTTCGAATAAATTACAAATGTATAGGGGAAGGTGGGGCAAGATAAGAACAATAACAATAAAGTGCTCTAGAATATTGTAGATTTTGATATTGCATTAAGGTATTGTGTTAATATCTGTATATTCAAATATATTAAAACGAACTTGCAAAACATAGCACAAAATGTATAAAAAATAATTTCAAACATAGCGACACTATTCCGTCTTGCCTCATATGTAGGGTAAGATGGATTGCATCTATTTACTATGTTGTACATACAGGGTGTAACAAAAATGTTGCAGTTCCTTGAAAGGGGTGATTCCTGAGGTGATTTTGAACAACCTTTTCCTTAGCGAAAATGTTAGGTGGGGCTTTGTTAACGAGTTATTAACGAAAAACACCGACCAATCGGGGAGCGAGTACAGCGGATTAATGATGACGCGGACGATGGCGGGCCAATACTACTCACAGCTGGAGCCCGCGCTGGAATTCATCCACTATATTCGTGCTTCTATTGGTCGGTGTTTTTCGTTAATAACTCATTAACAAAGTCCCACCTAACATTTTCATAAAGGAAAAAGTTGTTTAAAATCACCTCAGGAATTACCCCTTTCAAGGAACTGCACCCTGTATACGGGGTGTAACAAAAATGTTGCAGTTCCTTGAAAGGGGTAATTCCTGAGGTGATTTTAAACAACTTTTTCCTTAGCGAAATTGTTAGGTAAGGCTTTGTTAACAAGTTATTAACGGAAAACTCCGACCAATCAGAGAGCGAGAACAGTAGACGAACCTTGACGCGGGGGATGGCAGACCAATGCTGCACTACACATAGCTGTAGCCCGCGCCAAAATTCGTACACTGTTCTCGCTCTCTGATTGGTCGGTGTTTTTCGTTAATAACTGTAAACGGGGGGGGGGGGGGGGAGTGTTTGACTTGCAGCCATCTTGAGTGATTAAACTAGTCTTAGAGCATATACGATGTTGGACACAGATTGGCCCTATGGGGAATATAGGCAATGCGCCCTCCAGTAGTTTATGCTCTAAGTTGATACCCCTTTCGTCTTTTGCTTCAACCCCTCAGAATCATGCACAGTGCTTTAGATCCATGGGATCGTTGGAATTTTCGTTTCGTTTCTAGGGAATAGTAGCTGCTTTTGTTTCTTCTTCATCTCTCTGTTCTTGAGCATACAAGAAGCAATATATTTATTCGTTTAAGTGATCAAATTAGTTCGACCCCCATCTTGCCTTAAATATTACATCGAGATTAATTGAATGACAATATCTTTATTTATTTACAAATTATTTGATGAGCATATAAGTAAATACTTTAAGAAAAGGCCTAACGGATAATATTCAAGACATAACATAACTGAGAATTGTTACATATGCGTACTTACACTACTTACTAATGTTCAGAAGATAGTAGAAAATAAGATTACAATCGTTAAAAATAGAAAAATGGTCACTAAACGCATAAGGACACTAGAAACTGACTGTAACTATTGGTATTATACAGAATTTAACTGATTTTTTTATATTCAATATGGATTTTCAACATGGAATATGGCAATATGAAATAAACAAAAATCCCATCTTGATTTTACATGTGTAAATGCAAATACATTTAGCACATTTTTCGTGAACAAATTTGTGAATCACTATTCTTCTATTTTCATGTTTATTTCATGAGATATGAAATATATGTATACATATATTTATGTAAGCGAAATAAACTAACAAAATAGTTGGTAATACATTCATGTCAGCAATTTTGAACAGTCTGCGCATTCCGTACCAATATTTATTTAAACTGGGACATATGAAAAAGGACAGATGACTTTTTTGTGAAGCAGCCCTCCCATAGCATAAAAGGATGCCTTCAGAATGAAGATTGCGTTACAGTCCGAAAAATGAGTTGCAGCTTCGCAAAATGGTTCTCCCTCGTAACGAAATGCGAATTTACGATGAAAAATATTTTTAATGAAAGTTTTCTTCAAATATAGAGATTCGAGTCATCAAGTGGCCGCAGAGATTTTAAATGCGATTGATGTTTACGTTCGGAAGCTAAATATTTTCTTAAAAATTACGTCCACGGATTTCCAACCCTTTAACCATTTGAGCCATCCTTAAAATATTTCGTTGTCACTGTATCATGTTATTTATGCGGAATGTTTTGTCAGGTGTTTGGTATTCGATGGATTTCTGATTCGAATGACTCTTGAAACTCTCGCGTAGCCGTTAGTCATCAGTTTTTTCAATTATAGAAGGTTCGAGTTGTTTACGCGTGTAACAAATGCAGTCATTTCAAGTAGGTTTTCACACAATCAATAGTAAATCGTATTCTCGTATGTATGTCAGATATTGGTCAAGTTTTTCTTACAACGCGTTACTGACACCCGATAAGATCAGTTTTCATAGAATATTTTTGAAACGCAATTAAATATCGAAACCTCGCGATAGTCGAATGATTAAGATTTCAATTGTTTTATCGGTTTTCTTCTCCAGACATTTTTCTAATTCCGTTTGATATGCCTAGATAGCTGCATACCAGGCACGGTCGGTCATCTGATACAAGGTGGAATGTGCAAAAACAAACTATGTCAAGAACGTCATAGCATTATCTATTATGCACTTGTTTGATTGTGAGTATCAACCAATTAGAAAAATTAGGAAACAGTGTCATACGAGGAAGAAGATTTGTCGTACATTTAATTGATTGTTTTATTATATTTATGTTATATTTTGTTTTGTTTATTCACTTTTTTGTTTCGTGTATTATATTATTTTATTAGCGTAAATCGAAGAGGTAGTAAAAAACGTAACATATCAAACATTTAATGTTTTACAGATAAAACACACACCCTGTATATTACTTTTATTTTTTAGCAACTCCTTACTATGGTAAATGTAACTACTGCTCAACAGAATTATGAAAATGTAATTTCAACACGTTAACAGTTCACTGACGATGAGTTGAGAAATAACACTTATTAAAAATGTCAAATGAAAAACAATGCTGTTAGAAAATTTATAAAATATACAAAATATCAAAATTATAACTCAAGTTGTAATGTTTAGAAAGTAAGACGTACTGTTATTCAAGTTTCAATTTTTTATTTATGCTTGTAAACATTTGATTTTGTATAAAAGTCTGCAGTCTAGTCATTACAAATAATTGTTAAAATTACTCTGATCCATATACGAGTCATGGAACAATACAGGGTTGTACTATAATTCCTTCCTATTCCATATAAAAAATAATTGTACGGGACAATTTTGTAATTTTTTATAAGCTCTATCATTCTGCACTGCCATTTTTCACAAAAGTGCATCGGTGCAACTGCAAATTACCTTTGTGCTTGTTTGTAGTTATCAATTGCATACATATACTTGCAAACAATCGAAAGGCATGATGTAAACAATGCAAAATTGTCCTCTACATTTTTTTACCTGCAAAAGGAACAGACATAATTCTTCTACAATATTAAATTAAGCAAACGAAATGATTACATTTAAGAAAGTTAACACAATTCTAAAATAAAAAAGATATTCCTTAAATATTTATTCCTGTAGCTCAGTGGTGTCAAACACGCGGCCCGCAGCCCAAAACTTGAAATTAATTTTATTACCAAAAAAATACAATGCAACACAATGCTGAAAGAAAAATATAATGAAATTGACATTCCAGATTTTTATTCGTACTTGCCGGAACATTTTATTGAAATGCGTATGTTTGTTGCGAGAATCTTGGCAATGTTTGGTAATACATATCTATGTGAACAATTATTTTCTGTCTTAAAGACTAATAAAACTTCACACAGGGTGAGGTTAACAAATGTACACTTAAAATCTATGTTAAAAATATCTTTATCCCAAAAAATTACACCCGATATCGATAAAATAGTATCTGCGAAAATATGCCGAGTGTCTAGTAAAAAATATTAAGTCTTTTAATTTCTAAAATTAATGTATCTTTTAATGTATTTTTTTAATTCTTGTAAATTTGTTAAAGAAAAATAAATGTAAAGTTTAAATGAGTTATTCTCTATTATAAATAAAAGACTTCTTCGTGTCTGCGGCCCGCAGATTTTCTTAAACTGAATTTGGTTGCCCATATTCATACATGAGTTTGACACCACTGCTGTAGCTTGTTATTGGTTAAAAACTACGTAGGTCTTTAGACAGCATTCTTCTATTATATAATTGTTTGAAAATCCCTGGCCACCGTTACGATGTTCAGCTTGTACAATTTCCTTCCGTACACTCTACTCTCATCACCAGCATGTAGCTCACCCCAGAAAACAGCCTCAAAGGACACCTGCAACAAACAAACCGCAACCCCCGCCCGAAGTTACCAGTAATCAGTGCAACTTACAAACGCGAAACATCACACCGGTTGCAAATACCCTCAAATTTTCCTTCGCATAAAACTCCCTCGGTCGGAAGACGGCAAGTTCGCGAGTTGACAGGCACACAGAGGGAAGTTGGACAATTTTTGCGGGGGTCTCGATGATCGCCGACAGTGTCGTAACGCGCGGTAATATCGCTGGGGCAACAACGCTCCCGGGCCGCGCGCATTCAGCGCGGCCTTTTACGAGTATTTTCTTAACATTATGCAAAACGATTCCCGGCGGAATTACCGAAGGCACTCGGATAATTCACGGGGGTGCGCCTCGGGGGTGCCAGTTGGATTCGTGCACACGAATGGAAAGTCGTTTCGGGGAAAAATTCGCGTCACTCGGGGCGACGGATACTACACCCCGTTCCAGTGTACCGAGGGCGGGCTGAAAAAAGCATTATGTGGAACCCCCGGTGGAATTGCCCAACAAGATGCGAGAGGGGGACGGGGCGTAGGAGAGGGATTGACGGACGCGCGGAGAGACGAAAGCCGGTAAGTGTATGCGACTGTAGGTCGTAATAAACGTACGGGAGTCGATACGAAGGGAACTTTCTTTCGGTCCACCCATGTTTTTTCGGACCCGTATCCTGTTATGTCGACAGGAAGTTGCGTAAAAGTTATGCAACGAGCTGCACGGATTCAACCACACCGGGAAAAGATTCGAGGAGATTTAAAGCGCGACGAGCCGCGCATGTATCGAGACGCGGCGTCGCGTTACACGTATTTAGCTATCGAATGACCGAATATTTATGGACACCGGCATTTTGCGATTATTTGTGTCGTCTATATTTTATTTCGCCGGCTCAATTGACATTCGTGATGCATTGGCTAAGGAAATAACTTGTGCAGCGTGTTTCGACGGAAATATTACAGGTTTTTCGGGGGTCCGATAATTGGTAAGATAAATGGAAATTTTATTTGCAGATTTTATCAAAATAAACGTCGAACGACATTTAAAGGAATCGAATCCCTGAATATTCCTAGACAAGCTCATCGATTTTTCTCCTTGACGTTTCGCTACTTCCCTCTGTGTAGTTCTAACCCCCATAATCTGTTTTTCTGCTCGATGTACTTTTCGAAATATACTACCCATTTTGTAGATTAAAATGAATCATCCTGTATGGACAGGAGTATAAATGCTGTATAAGTAGAAGACCACTGCTTTTGTTCTTTTCAATTTGTGTAAGTTGCATATGTAGAGGAATGTGGGGCAAAACGATAACGTTAAGAAAAAACAAAGTACACAAATTAAATATTATTCACGTAACACTTGTCAAAGCACTTTCAAAATCAACATATATTTATCTTGAAATTCAAGCAACCACTTGCAAAACAAATTATCCTACATGCGGGGTAAGATGGGATTGCTGTGAGGACAAGATAAAGTATGCATTATTATTGATACATTTCTCAAAGAAGCAGAAAATGTATATTTTGAAAAATATACTCGAACTAATATTCAAATAGACACATTGAAAAAATACATTGAGAAAAATCGTGGGGGAAAAATTACTACATTGCGTAGTAAAGAAGCAGGATAGAGTGAAATGCGTTTCTTTCTACCACATTAAAAGGAAAAATAGCACATGTGTTTTTAAATTTAATAGATCAGTGTAGTAAAATTTACTGAAGGCTGTGATACACAGCGACATCTACGCTTCGAAAAGAAGTGGCGTTTCGTAACATAACCTCAAGTTGCTTGGCTTTTAGCGTTGTCTTTTCAATACCTTTCAATGAATATCGCATAAACGTCCAAAAAATGGTATAGTTAATATTGGAAAAACTTATTTCCTGACATAGGTATTTGTTACGAGCCTATATAGCCGTTAGCTGTTACTGAGCATAGGCCTAGTTTCATAGGGCTTTCGCTAGAGTGTTCTCGTAATAATCGTCTTTCTCGCTAGTGCCTGATCCTAGCCCTGTTCATATATAAGACGAGTTCCGAAATAATCTTCTACTACTGATAATGAAGCAAGTCTTGATTGATCCGATGGTCTAAAACTAAAATTGCCGTGGCCCCCTTCTCTTCTTCCACCCCGAAGTTTTCCTCCTCCAGTCGTCAACACTCAACACTTTGTATAACCAATAATAATTCTTTTATCTATCCTATACCTATATAAAGAAAAACTGTTTTTAGTTTGAGCGAAGTTCCAACTTTGCTACATTCGTGTAGTAAAAATCAGCACACGAGGTTGTAGCTTTTACCAAGTCTTCGGAACCAAATATTACTACACTGGTGTAGTAGAAATATAACAACTTCCACCAATCCTGCCGTTTTAGTAAAAACTGTAGTAAAATTTCGCACAATATATACCATGAATTAAAACATTTTTTCTCTCAGTATAAAACAAAAGTAAAAGAGTAGTTATTTATTTAAATTTAGCGTTTGTCTTTCTTCTCTTTTCGTATGCTTTTTTGAATTCATTTTCATTCACACGGTGAAGAAGTTAAAATTACTGTTGTACCATGTCAATTACTTATTCTCTTCTCTTCGGTTCATATTTTGGCAATGGGTATAGAATCCCGTCTTACCCTAATCTATACGTCATACTTCACATGAATTATTCTTCAAATAACTTTAATTATTCCTTGTTCAAAATTATGTTTATGAATTTTTATGGTTATATTTATGGTTATGAATTATTGGTTAAAGGAATATAGACACAAATAAGTTGCGTTATTGCAAATTTACCATGTAATTATATCCTTGTAGAACCAATTCTGAATTTCTTCATAGCTCGAGGCAATTTTCACTGCACTTTCTGGTATATTCATGTGCATATTATAGTATCTACGGTTTTTTGTAAGTAGTGTTTTCCCATCTAACCCAGCCAGTCGTGCCTCACATTCCCCTAATTCAATTGCAGTGAAAGATGTGAGACCGATTGTATTGGAAATGCGGTGTTCGTACCGCGCCGAAAACTGCTGCGTAATCTGAATCGATCCGCGAGATCGATACGCAAATCCAGGAAGGTGAGACTGGTGAATTTCATTCCGTGGAAATAGGGGTGAACCGCGGGAGGATTCAAATTTAAGAATCTACACCTGGGGTAAATCTTCACGCGCTCGTACCATCGATCCCTGACACTTCCTGAGGAAAATTTTCAAAGTTTCGCGGATGATTTCTAGAAGGTAACACGGAAGTTCGAACGCAGCAACTTTCGAACGAGAGGCAAGAATAACGCTTCATCGAAACTTGTACGGAAGTGAGTGCAACGCTTGCACGATTAGGTTCGTCGAACTGTTGAAGTTAGGAACTGGCGAGGAGGGAAAATTGAATGCCCGTCGCTACCCTTGTAGAATTCGATAGAAAATAGATGAGATGTTTTTTTGGTAGTTATATAATAATATCTGCGGGTGGCATAGAAAAATGACAGTTTTGAGAAGACAGTAACAGAAAAAGTGCACATGTATTATAATGAAAATGAACTGAGAGATAATGATAGCAAAGGGATTCATAATCCCGCTGCCATTATTATTAGCGCTATTGTTACTATCCTCGCAGCTATTTTATTATTAATATTATCAGGACAGTGGCTCATTGTTTAAACTTCTGTTATTCAAATGTCCTGTTATCAGCATTTATACGCCATTCATTAGGTTAACGATTAGGAAGATATATGCATTATCATAACTAGGTAATCATAAATTAACGACGTAGGCATGAATGAATAATTTTAGTTTAATATTCATATGATTTTCAAATAATAATTCAGTATGATTTTCAAGTAATTAAATGAAGCACAGCAATAATGACAATTTTATATTCGACAGCATTGTAAATTGTTCTAGACTTGACAAAAGTAGACAAAAATTATGCAGAGTATAAGAAAGATATAACTTTACGTACTGATTTGGTATTTATGAACATTTAATCAATTATGTTATAAGTAGTTTTGTCCAAAATGTATGAAAATTAATGTTAAAAAGTATTTGTTATATAAAGATTCAATCTTTTGTATGCAATATAGATAATCGAGCTTTTACTGCATTACTGTACTATCATTACTACCGCTGTTAATGCAGAATGCAAGTGACAGTAATATCCATAACAACAACGATAGTGAAATTATAGAAAAAGTGATGCTAAGAAAAGTAAACGACGCAAAAATTGAGTAAATATGTATTCTTATTTCATCCGTCGAATAGAATTTATTCGGAGTAATGTATTGAAAATGGATGATCGCTATATCGGAAACCGTGGTTTGCACGATCATGTTGTACAAAAATACATAAATAAACAGTTAAATTTAAAATTGATTTTATTGTTCTATTTTAAAAATTATTTTGAAATGCATCTTTCATAACGGAGAAAAGACACGTAACTGTTGTTTAATTTAAGAATTTAAGAATTTTGTTTCGTCACGAATTTTTGAAAATAGTATATGCAAGTCAAACCAAATCGCAATTTCATCACCTGCACGCAGTATTTTTTTTTTATCGTATCCGTGGTTGTGTCTGCGACAAACGAATTTCGGTTCAACACCAGACACAATAACAATCGTCGTTTGTTTACAAAAGAAACACTTCCTGACGCATAGTCGTCACAGAGCAATAAATAGTTAGTTTTATGACGTTAGTTTATGACGAAGGAGATAATAAATATATTATAATCTTTCAAAATTAATTTTGCGTGATGTAAGCGTGTTATTGTACTTTAATATTATCGTTATATATAGTTACAAGTATACGTATATTAAAATCAATACGATAGAAAACTTAATAACTAAGAATCGAAGAGAACAATACCGAATTTTTAATAATTTATGTTCATAATTGCAGATACATAATGTTAACAGTTGATAAAGTGCAATTAATTTGCATCATTATTTTGTTTCCTTCGTGCTCAGGCAAAAGCCAATTAAATTCTTAAAAATGCAATCAATTTTAATATTCATTTGATAATTTATTATTGTACAATCTTTTAACCAATATATATGTTAATGTTTAATTTATAAAATTGTATATTATAAATATACTTTTCAAATATTTAAATTATGTTATTAAATCTCTTTTGAAAAATAAAAAACACTGTTTCCACTATAACGACAAAAAAAATAATTTTCCTTCGCTTTAATTTAATTTCTGAATAATTCAGCCCTTAAGAATCGTTATCATCATTTTGAACCGAAACGTTTTAAAAACATTTTTTTGGAACAGAAATTCCATTCGCATAAAATTTACTCTATATTTGTAAAAACGTTCAGATGGTACGATTCCATGTAAAAATGTATAACGTTACTTTACTTGGTTAAAAAAACAAAAACATAAACTATTTACATAAAATATACAAAACAGAAAAACATAAAGTATGATAATTTTATGTTCAATAAACAAGCGCAGAAAGATATTAATTCAACAGTTATCAATTGTCATTATTTTTCAAATTTATAATATTCCGTGAATTTAATAAAATTGATAAACAATAAAATAAAATGCCACATGTTTTAAAACTTCGCAAACCTATATGATGTATGCAAACTGTAAATACAATTGTGCGTTTTTATGAAAGATTGTTGCTCCGTAAGCCATATGGTTTAATAAATAACGTCTTCTGGGTTTCTTCTTCATTTACTATTCCATTTATATTACTATTCACTCGCGATGTACTTCTGACCATTTAGTCGATAGTTTTCAGTTAATTGCATTGTCATTGATTATATTATTTATATTGAGTGTTTGACAACATTCAAAAACTCAGCTTTTTTGTAAATCTATTATTAGTTTATCCCTTAATTAGTACTGTTAGGTTCCTAAAATCTAAAATATTTAAGGATTAACTTCAGTAACATTAAAAGTAAGCGAAAATCTTCGAAAATTGGAAGAATGAATCTTTATGCAATAGTAAAATTCCATGCAAAAATGAAAAAAAAGTTGATTCGGTAGTTTTTAAATTATTTAACTTTCAATTCTTCTGAGAAAATACAATATTGAGAAATATATTACAAAATTGAAAGTGAAGTTGCTAACAGTTGCATTTCAAGTAACATTCCAACAAACAAGTTTATGACAAAAGATCAATATTTCTGACTGGTTTTCATCACAAAAAGAAGCCATTGATATTTTGAAAATTGATTAACTTTTAGCTAAGATTGGTACTGAAGTTTATCCTTAATTTTATTTTGTATTTTACAGAATAAAACATCTTAACTGGTTAATGTAAATGAAGCACATATTTATCGCTGTTTGATAACGTAATTTATTATTATTCGATTGAAATTGATTTGAATAACGCTAAGCACTTATTTGTGAATAACACATAAGTTTGAATCGAATAAAATTATCAGTCGTTATCCACAAAAAAATTGTAGAAAGCTATTCGTTATTCCTAATGTAGTTGCTACGTTAGTCTAACGCAATTCAGTTGAAAAATTCAGTCGATAGTTCAGAAAATCAGTCGACTGAAAATAGTAATTGGTTACTACCGAATTAGTCGATAGTGCCCATCACTTTACACTAATGAATAAAAAGTACAGGAAGGAGAATTGAACAAAAAAAGTGAAGCCAGACCATGACGTCAGAATTGGCGCAAAATTGAAATATCGAATTTAGAAACATACGAATTGATAGAATGAACATTGGCTTTAAAGTCGAGATGTATGGCTGGCTAGTCGGTTAAGCTGACAATTCGGCCACTTTTGTAGTCGGTGATTAATCGGCAAATATTCGGCAAAAAAAGTCGATTAGTCGGCTTTCAGTTTCTGGTATTAATAATATCATGATAAGTCATAGAATTAAAAACAATATTTTTCTTTACTGTCATTAATATAATTTTTATAGTTTTTAAGATACAGTGACTCAGGATGGTTTACATGTATTCCAAAGCTTAATCAATTATCAAATTCATAATAATAATCTTTGCTTTCAATTTGGTTCGTTTCCAGCTTCCGGATTTACTTGTCGTTCAGTTCTCATAACTTTTATTATGTAAACAAATTTGAGTCACTGTATGTATAGTACATTTATATACATATATTTGTATGCAACATAATTATTATATAAACCATTAAAACAATAAGTATTTCTTTCAACCAACTAAATAAGTACCAACTAACTAGAAATCTTGGTCATTATTTCTTAATTTTAACAAAATAAAAAACTCTTTGGAACAAAAACAGAATGTAATAAGCAATGTTAAACAATTTCGTCCTGGAGTATGTAATACAGTCATAAGTTTAAAATAATTTTTTGCAATTCAGGTAACTACAACTATGACAATTAAATTTTGCTATTTATTAACGGCGAATTGTAACGAAGGAATGTCAAATTTTTGGCTCGTCCAGGAAGAAAGCGGTTTTTTTATTGGTGTATAGTAGGGTGGAGCGAAAAAAACTTTTTTTCCACGATCAAATTCTAATAGTGCGGAAAAGTTGCTTACTCGACCCAATAGAACATGCAAAAAATTTCAGCTCAATCGAATAATTTCTTCTGTGTGCACCAAAAGGCTTAATTTTCAAAATTGTAATAAAAAAAATTTTAATTGTATAAAATTAAAAAAAACGAAAAAATAAAGTACAGACATGCAGCTACCTCCACGTGGTGGGTTGCGGGCCACTTGTTCCGTTAGGAAAGTGAGCCAAGCTGCATTTTTTGATACTTTAAAGTGGCAATAGGCCATTCCTGTCGTTACGAAACCAGCCACGAGTGTTTCTTTGCTTTATTTACGCAACAAATATGGTTCTGGATAAAAAAAGGCAGAATCCACCAACGGAAGGAAGTTGAATTTTCGTGAGTTTTTTTTTATTACAGTTTTGAAAATTAAGCCTTTTGGTGCACACAGAAGAAATTATCCGATTGAGCTGAAATTTTTTGCATGTTCTATTGGGTTGAATAGGCAACTTTTCCGAACTATTAGAATTTGATCGTGGAAAGAAAGTTTGTTTCGCTCCACCCCAGTATATAGGTATTGTTTAGAAAAACTATTTCACCCTTGGATTCATTTTGTAGCGGTGTTTGAAAATGATCGGCAGTGTCGACTAGTAAGGCCGATTAGTCGGCTTCTTAGAGGCTGATTAATCGGCTAATCGGCTAGTCGGCCAAACCCCTAGTCGATACATCACAACTTTAAGGGTATCAGATATGTATGTACGCTCAGTCCAGTTGATTCTTACCCTTAGGGAAAAATGGGATGAGGAAAATGCCTACTTCCCATTGAAATATATAAAATACAATATATACAGTATATACTGTAGTGTATGTAGTATATGTACATATATATTTTTTATGTATAATTAGTGGGAATGGGTACTTTTCCTCATGGTGATTTTCTAGTAACTGTCAAGAACCATTTGAACTGATTGTACTAAAATCGTGATATATATATCATGCAACAAAACAATCCTTTTAAAATGCTGCAAACATATTCGGGTGTATTCATTCTTTCTATGACATTACACGCCTGACATCTTTGAACTAAAAGTATGACGTAGGAGGCTTCAACCCCCGCTCCTAAATTTTCGGCTTATGCTCCTTTCTGTACTTTTTATTCATTGCTTTACACCTTTAAAATCTTCGAATAAGAAAAAAAAAGCGTCAGTCTCGGTACCATAACCCCATACAAATTTGCATTTGCATAAACATCCGCCGTCCAGTCATAATCTTTAATCATTAATCAAATTACGTTTTGCCCAACTCTGCCACCCCGATGCACAGAGCCTAGGGGCTGGAGGGGGTAGCGTGTCGCGACGGGGGGTTAAGCCTAAAGGTATGATACGCACGAGGCAAAGTTGCGGCGCGCCGCGCAGTCTCGACGCCGATTGGCCGACGTGAAATCCGCGCGAACCAGCGGAGACCAGTTGAGCGCGAGACTCCGAGCCGAACGGTCATATGTACGGGCGCATCGCGTTGTCGAGTATACGAGTACCGATTGCCGCACACCATCGAAATTGTACCCGAATTTCTACGATCTTCCATCGCAATTCATCAGTTTTCTTGCCCTCGCGTACGGTCGGTCGTGTTCCATTGCCATTTCACGAGACGGACGTCTCGTTTCTCACATCGAACGACGCCTCTTGGTTTTCCTCTCGGTTTCACGCTGTGACCACGCGCTGGTGACCGGTGACACGCGTGCCAAATAAAACCGCGTTTCGAGAAGTGGTGATCGTCGACGGTGAATCTCGTCCAAGTGGATTTTTGTGCCGCCTGGGGCCCTCCGTTGACGTTTCGTCTCCACGAGGGAGTCGCAAAGCATCGTGGGCCGGTGAGTCTATCGCTGTATCTTTTTTTCTCCGCTGTCTTGTCCTATTTGCGATCGGCGAGCGCGAGGTGTCGCCTTTTCCTCGAAAATTCGTATTTCTTCGCTCGACCATAGTGCGTGAGCGAAGTTTGCAGTAATTGACAACTACCGTAGATTGCGTTTGACGGGAAGGTGTCTCTCATATCGCGTACGCGGTATCTTTGGAAAATTGATGGTCTTTGAGGGTTTGGGGATTCTCGACCATCCTTCGGTTGGAGTTCTAGGTGAATAATGAATTTGTGCGATTCGTGAGGAAAATGGGATTAATGTTCGAGAGTGGGATGTGCTGGGTTCAAGACGCTCGATGCTCGTTTTCGGAAAGCGTATGTCCGGAGAGTTTGTTGTGTTCTTGACGAGTGGGTTAAGGTTAAATGTTTCGTGCAATGTGATTTCAAGTTTTGGACGATGCATGTTGGAGTTTAGGGAACAAGTGAGAGTAATTGTAAGAAGGAACTTTAGAAGCAGTCTTATGCGTAAGTGTTGGTTTTTGTATAATTACTTTTAACGTTGTAAGCTTGTTGGATACTCAAATAGGTTAGATAGGAGTGTTACTAACAATGCCAGTTTTAATGTCAGTGACAATGAATAAAATATTATAAGTCGCGTGCTTTCTGTTTGAATTCAACATTAGATCGTTTGATAGTTTTTTATTTCTATCTTCTCATATCATTACATTATAAATGTAGTATACACAATTATTAGTTTTCCTGTTTTCTGTATTTCACTTACTTAATATTTCATAGCTGATTTTACAAATAAATAAATTCGTATTTAGTGGATTTATACACTACATATGTATAAAGTAAGAGTAGTTTTCTACTGTTTGCAAATTGTCATACATGTAAACGTTGGAACTATTAATTACAAGAACTCAAGAACATACAAATGCTAGTTAAGAAATTGACAAAAGTAAAAAGTGAAAAATTGATTCATTTGTTAAAAAGTAACAATGGGAGACTTTTTTTTTATTACTGAATGGAATAGCAAATACCTTAAATATTCGTTCCTATAAAAATGTAAATAGCTTTTTACAAAATAAGAAAATCTGGATAGTAAGATTCATGAAAGAAAATATAGAAATCTCCCATTTATACATATTCAATCGGAGTAATGCAATGGAATCTTGAAGTTTCTGTTCTATTATATATTTTAAATCAATTTAAGTGCAGAGTGCTGTCAAAGTTACTTACTGATTTATTTTTCTTATATATTTATCAATCATAAGCAAAAACTTATTTACAGTAGAACCTTGATTATTCAAATCAGAATTATTTCTAAATTTTATTTTCCATGGTTTCAAATATTAAATGCATTAGACTTTAGACATCAGAATATAGTAGGACTTTAAGTAAAACTTTTGATGCATGTTTTAACAACTTTTTTCTATTTATTAGTATTTTATATTGCAAACATTACGACAGGTTTCTAGTTTTTATAGAAAGAAAGACTTTTTCTTACAATTTCTTAAACCTGACGAGTTTTCAAAGAAATAGAAACATACAATGCCTATCTCATTTTCCTGATCTAAATATTCTAGATTTCTCTTTCTGATGCTATAGAAAAGAAACAGCTCAATTAGAAATTCTGACAGTCGAGAAAAACAAAACAAATATATCGTCCAAATATCCAAACATATTTCTTAAATTGTTATAAACATTATACTTGATCGAGTTTATTTTTGTCATAAAAAGAACGTAAGTCACTTCTTAAATTTATTATCAGATTATTCATGTAAAAAGATCTGAAAATAAATCTTTTTATCTATAATAACTAAACAAATTTTTATCTTTAATTAATAGATTTATGAAAATAATATACCAGAAAAAATATTTATTTGTTCTAACACCAGTTGCTAAATTCCTTAACAGAAAATCCATAAAATTACTATAACTCCGCAAATTTCAATTGTTTTCCGTTTCGTGACAAATTGAAGTAGTACAGAAAAATCTTCCAGGAACCTGCAAGAGGTGTCTTAGAAAGTTTCCCATAAAGTTACCAATTTTAAGCCCTCGAAGTTTTTACTGCCTCCCAAAAAGTGTTCGATCGATGAAAATGACACTTTGCTGCGCGTCGACCTAATACTTTGCGGGTTTCTCGCAAAGTATCGACGTACGCGCTTGCGAGTCCCTTTTTCGCCGTGCTTGCTAGCAGGAAATAATGAGAAGACCTTTAACAGTTCGTGCAGCTGGTTGAAATCGACCAAAAAAGAAAAAAAGAAACCGATTCCTATTTCAGAACGGATCGACGTGTCTCGCACGTGACTCCGTTTTTCGCGAGTTTCTTCGGTTACTGAAATTCTTCCTCTATCAAAGCTTCCTACGTTCCGGCTCGCCATTGCTACATAAGCTTCGTTCAAGCTTCAGTGGAAACTTTAGTAAACTTCATTCACGTTGACAAAATCAATTAAAGTAATGGCTAGCTTGACATTTGTTCGCATTTTGTGTTTTTTGTTTTAAATTATTTAAATATGAGTTTCGGAAATCAAGAACGTTTTCATAATTTAACGATATTTGATGGTTTTTTACTTTTTCATAGTTTAGTTACAATTTATGTTTATTTATGAAACTTTTATTCCGTAGAATTTATTCCATTTATGTAAAATGAGAAAGGACCTATAAATTATAAAGAAAGAAACAGGTATATGTACATATACTGCAAAGGCGTTGTTTAATTAAATAACTATTATGTCAGCATAATTGTATTCGAACAACTATTAAATGTTACTACTTTATTTACAGATAACAATATTATTGTCTTTAGTTGAGTTTTGATAACAAGTTTATAATAATAAAAGAATATTTTATAATAATTTAGCTTTAGTTGTTGTAAAATATTCTGCGTGAACAATTCTTCTATTTAGCATTATACTAATAACAGTATCATAAGTCGAGGATAGGAGTGATTTCTACTATGAAAGAGTCAAAGCACATTTTAATATTAACGTCCCATAAAAATAAATACCTATCAACGTGTAAATTCATACAAATTGCATGCTCATCGTGAAAACATTTATTATAAATTATAATATTAAATTCATAATTATACAGGTAATATTTGTTTAATATCTTTATTACGCGTTACACAATTGTTATGGGTATTACGTGTTTGCATTAGCAGATAAATTAAATAATAGTCTTATTTGCTCTAACTGGATAAATATAGCTATTATTCCTGTGGAAAACAAATTTCTCGCTTGAAAAGTTAAGAAAACACGCTGGTGGACTCCAATGCAGTCAAAGCATATGTTAATCTCTCCGATCCGAATGGTTAACATCGCGACTGTACTTGACAGCTTCTGGTATCTTCCATACGACTGGGTGTCAGGCTTAGTTGAAGATTTTTACTGTGGATGTCACTTAACTTCCCTTCACTTTAATTTTAAGCACATTTGGACCCCTACGTTTTCTTTTACACAAATTATCAATTTGTGTATTGTGTATGCCGCGTTGTTTCCGACGGAAATGATTTTTTGTTTATAGAAATGTTTCTACGCGATAATACTACTTATCTTACGTTAGATTTTGTTTTAATCAATAGAGTCGTATCAAAATTATTTTCCTATAGTTGTATGAAATCTATAATCTTGTAGGAATCACAAGTTGAACCTTAGTCTTTTGTATTATCAACATAATTGATAATTTTAGTTACTCATCTACGTCAATAAGAAAAGTACAAAGCATCGCTTGAAAGACACTTGCACATTCCAGTAGAAAATTAAACGATTAAGTGGCATTGTTATCCCATTATGGTCCAAGATTTTTAATATGTTAAGGTGGTATTCTGGCTTAGAAGTCCATTTTATATATTTTTTGAATTTTTTTCCACGAAAGTATAACATTTTTAGATATTTCGTTCTTTGAGTACATATTTATTGATGTTTTAAGTAGAAATACAATTTTTTGGAGTAAAAATAATTAAAATTGTATGAATTGTATGAAATTATACGGAGTGCTGTAAAAACTACATTCCTTATTGACTGACGCGATTACGGCTATTCTGCCAATCTGAAACAAAAGATGAGAAAGCATCTTAGTAGGAATGTGGTTATTGTGTAAACCACGGGGAAACAAAATTATTGACAAATTAAAAAATAGCAGCTATTTGAAGTTTCAGTATTGATTTTTTTCGTTTCTAAACACGAAAAGATAAATCATGCTAAAAGAGTAAGAAAAAAGATAATGGTTTTCCAAAACTGTGATTCCTGCGCTAGCGAAGTATCTGCTGCAGACTTTCTCCAAATTTGAGATTGATCGGTCAAATAGAACTTGAGATATCGTGTTAGCCATTCCAGAAAATGACGTTTTGAGATAAATTCAAAATTTGAGAGAAGTTGTACATGTACTTTAAGAAAATACAAAAACGAATCGATTTTTTGAAGATTCTAAATCAGAATACTCCCTTAAGTAAATCCGCTTCGGTTCTTAATGCATTAATTGTATGAATTTTGTGTTATATCATAAAAATGTGATCATTATTTTAGATTCTTTATAGTTGAATTCATGGATATTAGTATATTCGTCTATACATCAAATTTTATTGCTGACTTTTATTCTAAAAAGATTAAACGGAGATCCTAATGATAACCGCGACACCCGTTCGAATTCGATGCGGCTTTTGAAGTGCACAAAGGCCAAAGTTCTGATAGTTTTGTTACTGTTGGTCTGGATTCGAAAGCGTCTGGCGATTCGAGGAGCGTCGGAGAGGAGCAGGAGAAACCATCGGGGGTGGCTAGAATATTTCCTGTTCGCTTCGAAGCGCGCAGTAGCGTCACAAGTGGCGTAAATGGAGTGTTTGAAAATGCTCTCCTGGTTGATCACATTTTTGCCGTCGCCTTATCGCGACGCGTATTCGCCAAGGGAATCTTGAGAATATCATCGGGCGGGGTCGTGTTTCAACGATCCACATCGACTTTCGATGTCCCGTGAACTGGAAAGTACGTTTCATCGGTCGCTTCTTTACGGCTGGTCGTGAGGTTATAAAACTAAGCGCGCGATCACGGCGAACTGTCTGTAATTATGCCGTGAGCTGGGCAATTTGTTGCAGCGGGGCGGGGGATAGACTATCGTTGACGTTTAATTTTGCCTCGTGTAATCCCGCCGTTACAGCATGTTAGCTTTCTAACGTGAAGGTGAAGTCCAATCAATAAGGCAGAAAACAAATTGCCAGGCTGAAACGCTGTGATTTCCACTCGACTGTCTAACGTTTTCTTCGACTTTTTTTCCCTCTCTTACCAGATTCGTGATTCGCTGTTGGCTAATCGGCTGAATTGAAAATTCAGCGTTCTCGCGACTCGCCGAGTGAAATTGTTTAAACTCGTTCCGATAATTGTACCGATCGTTGTATCTAGGCGTATAATTGAAATTCGTGTGGGAGAAAAATTGAAGCTGGGTGTTATTTGCCAGCAATTTTATTTAAATATTCTGATTCTCCTTTTGGATGACGGTAGGTGGAGCTAGTTGCTCCGCGCATGACAGAAACTGGACTGCTTGTGATTAATTATAGCGGTAGATAATTTGCATATGGAAAAATATGGCGAGATGAAATGGGGTCACGTTATACTGATTTTGATTTTAACTTTTTTTTCACAGTACATTTGGACGAATGTGGTGCGATATGATCGTTTTATTTTCAAATACTTTTAGCAAAAATGTGTTCTCAAATGGCTAGATTTTGTACAGTAATTCCTGGATATAAATTATTAATATTACATCATAATATTAAAGATTTTATACTCAAAATATAGAGTATGTATGTTTGGTATTAGGATGTAATGCAAAGTAAAATCATTGGATGCTATATTATATTTAATGATACATATAATACTACGTAACAGTAATAACATATTCTAGTTGTATCTAATTATATTATAGTACAGTTACGCAAGTGCACTGTAGTAATTATTGTTGTTAATATGTATACAAATTATACTACAGCAACACCAACTACGATACTGAAAGCTTTAATTTTAAATATGCAATATTTAATGCTACAAAATACTATAAATTATAATCATTTAAATTATGCATTTAGTACGCTATTACTCATGCACGGCATCTTATCCTAAGAATAGCGCAGAAACGTATCCAGGGATTGTAACGTATAGTATTGCCTTGCACACTGTCATGAATATTGCAAAATAACGAAATTGCTACTTGTTTTCCTTCTCAAACTTTCATTGCCTGTGGCCTGTGGGTCTACAATAGTCCTCCGTGACCGTGACCTAATATGTACTTTGAAATTGCAATACTAAAAAATACATGTCACTTAATACATAACACTTAATTATTTATGATGTTTGTATCCTATGATTAACATTAAATCTGTCATTTTCAAATCTTTTTGTATTTAAATATTTAGATATATTTATCTACACCTACTCATACAATTTATGTTGTGTAGTAATTTTGATTGGAACCGAAGATAAAATAAAGTCTATTTGAAATATTAAATCATTAAAAATATTTCATTATTTTTATTGCAAAAATAACTTACGAAAAGTAACTTCATCCTACGTTAAGATCAAATAATTTTCGTACAATTTTTTATTTTAGTTATCTTATTGAAATAAAGTAAGACATGATATGATACGAGTTTGTGTGCATATCTGTAGGGAAATCTGTAGATATTTGTGACGCAATAATTAAAAAATACTTCTTAGTCGAATTATACATATAGATGATATTATTGAAAAAATTAATTTTAAAATCTTCTGTTAAAATAACATGCAATCTCAATTTTTGTGAATCAATGAAAATCATCGTCACGGTGTTAAGTTTTCTAAAGCAGATTGAAACAATATCTCGCGAGCAAATGCTATCAAAAGCTTCCTGGCGATCGGTGCTTTGGGGATCGTACAACTATTCACTTCCGTCGAATTCAGTTTCGACAGCGGGCCGTGTTTTTACTCGCTCAAGAAGGCTGTTCGTTCGCAAAACCCTTTCTTCCCTCGGGAAGATTGAAATAGAAACAAGGGTGTTGGAACTACGCTAGAGCAGAGTATAGGCGACCGCGCGGAGTGGAAAGTTTTGAAAATTCCGCGGAAAGTAGGCCTTCGCGGAATATGGGAAGTCGCGGGGGCGAAGACACTGACAAGATCGATCCACTCTGTCAGCTTGAAGGACTGGAGAAACCCGAGATACCGAGGGCTTACCGAGACCCTTTTTTTCCCATAGAAGCCAAAGGGACGCGTTTACGAATCCGGCTTAAAAATCTTTCTGCTCTTTTCTATACATTCGGTGCGATTGTCGACTGTTTACACTTTACTTTAAGACGTTTTTGTGGCCTTTATATAGCTATTTGAATTAGAACTGGAAATGTTTGTCGAATATTTGAATAAGCGTTGAATGGAGTTTAACGTCCAATAGCGTAGAAGCTTTACTGAATGTCAGATTCCTCTATGTTCTAATATTTCTACAGCTGAAACATTGACTTATTCCTGTCTGCAGATTTCAAATCTCTGCTTTCTATTGAATTAGTTGAAAAATATTGTCTCAAGTTTCTTTAAGATTTTACATAAAATGTGTTTGGAATACGTGCCACTATTTTTGAAGAGTTGGGTATGTCATACAATAATTACTTCAGAAGTAGGATTTGCATGATGTGTCTGATATTTTATAGAATTGTAAACCTGATTTAGAAATAGATAAATATTTCCTCTTTATAAACTTTCAGTAAACGCCACTAATTATGGTAGTTTCTTCAGATTAGTTCACAAATAAGTCCACAATAAACCATTGTTGAAGTCAGATAAAGAACACAATTGAAGGAGATTTGTCTCCATTCAGTTTTCACAAATTTTAGTTTGCCGCAACAAAAGATAATATGTATGTAATCCGTAGCTAGCACGACAAGATTATAACTATACATTACAAATATGATACAAGGAGTACCTCGCGTAAATTCATTTCTTTATAAAGGAATGACAATAATCCCATTACTCTGATTCCGTTATAAACTGACACCAGATTAGTTAAAAGCTAAACACATGTCCAATGCTTGCAAGTTGTATATCTATAGACACTTTAATATCTGTAAAGTGTTCTACATAAAACCACCCCCTGCCTGGGTAGAAACAATTTGGTACAACGAGAGTGCATCTTTTCCGTTGTTATTATTCTTTACAACTTGGAGAGGCTTTCTATCGACATTAAAGTCGCGAACAAAGAATAGGCCACAGTCTGCTCTGCACAAGTTCCCGCACTTTTACCGCTAGACCGTTAAGCCGCTTATCTGGTCTATCGAACCCTATTAGGGCTAACAGGAATATCCGTTGCCCGATAACGAAAACGCTACGTCTATCGACGAAGGTGAGCTGCACGAATTCCGATCCTCTCGTGTAGATAAGCAGCGGATGTCGATCACCGGGCGAGTCGTCACTGACCACAGAAATTCTTTCAATTGTTCCGCCCTATCCTCGAACCAGAAGCGATTTTCGGCTCGGAATAAACTCTGTTCCACTCGGAATCGTCCTGTTCTGTTCGCCGTTTTGTTCGGGCGAAGGAGAAATTCTAGGTATCGGACCTTGAACCTGATACGTATCTCAACTGTAACGTCGTTGCCTCCCGATTTAACACGTCCACGTTTACAACGACATTTTTAGACATCGTTCATTAAACGCAATGACTCACGACATGTAGACCCTGTTGTGCCTCGTTATGATTTCCTCGAGTACTTCGAGATTACGCCGCGCGATAAATCTGGCGACCGTTGAGGAATTCGTGATCATTTCTTGGTATGTACATACCTCGTTTTGAGGACTATGCGCGACTTCCTGCGTCGAAGACATCACCTGTCATGTACAGTAGTGAATGCTTAAGAATCCTTATTTCTGCTCACTTTGGTGTCTGTTCATATGCCCACCAGTTCTTGTCTTCAGAGGCTTCAGGCTTCAAGAGGTTACAATATCCCAGACGTGATTATTTTCATAATTTGTCGATTTTAGACCGGGTTTGCTTACTAAAATTGTGATACATTTATTTCCTCAGATAGGCGTATACATAGGGTAGTCCAATAAAAATTAGCATTTGAATATCTCCGTTGTTCTTGAAGATATGGAAAAACTTTATTCACGGAACTTGTACAGTATAGCAAGCTCTATGATATGGCAACAATCATTTTTTTGGAGCTAGAGAAGTTTCAGAGATTTCAAGGTTACCTTCACTTTTTCAAATGGAATCGTACATTTTTTTAGAAACATATTACTTACCTGCTATTTGATACGATTTAACATTTGGATTTTCAATTACACTTTATGTAAACTTTACGATAAATGAAGACAAACATCTTGGATTTTCGTAATAATGAACACCGAAAACGAATAATGACCGAAAAACGTGGCTTTAATGTTTTTTAAAATGTAATTTAAAATCCAAACGTTGTTTCGTATCAAATAGCAGGTCAAAGTTTTGCGAGGTCAGGTTTAACCATTTTATGTACCCAGTGCCACAAAAGAAACGTATTCAATTGTTAATTTTTGTTGAGCTACCCTATAGATACAGTCCACAAGTCGGTTTAGAGTATTCAATACTTCGGATAGAATTAAGAAATAATCAATATAAAGCTGGAACATCTGCAAAGTACTTCCAAGTACTGCAAAGTACTTCCGTTCTTTGTCATTAATTCCCATAATTAGTATTACGTTATTGTCTACCATTCGTCGTTGTCTCACGGATGGCAAATGGATTTTACATCGACAGAACAATTTAAGTTTGCACCGGAGAAAGAGGAAAGACTGTGATTAAAATGCGCGATGTCTTCGGAGTTGGGTGTACACGGGATCCAGTAAAACTTTCCATTCAAACTCTGATGCTAGTTATTCAGTCACTATAGCAATAAGCAACCGAGGCACATATAGTCATCTTTGGTCCAAAGGCATCTCCAGACAGCTTAGGATTTCACAATACCCACTTTACAATAGTATTCTAAGAGCTCGGGCGAAGCTCCCTTCGCATCTGACTTTTCAAAGCTTTCAAGTATAATCAAGATCACGTGTGCACTTTCCTACTAGATTTGCGCACGCGGCTCTCTAAAAAGATCCGCAACCCCGTTTCGCGCGCGTTGAATAGCACCAAAATCGAATTGAAACTTACCGCCTAATTGTTTCCGGCAGACAGGAGTCCCCGGGGCTAGGGCAGCTTTAATCTCATCTCGAGTTTCTGAAAACACGGTCAGGATGGTCGTTTTGTGATGAAATTGAAACACAATGGGCGTCTCAATTGCGGAGATTCGTGGCAAGTATGCAACGATACGTTGACCGTCGCGAGAGGGTCCTCTCGGTCCACGGAACGAAATCCATTTGTCTCGCATCGGTTGGGCAGCGGCTTAAAGGTCTTCTCATCCTTGTCTCTTTGCCGTCTCGGACCCGGGACGAAAATTACTCGTAACAAGATTTATTTCATTTAAATGAGGATGTGCGCTAGGCGCTCGGCTAGAGACATTCCAACCTCGCTCCTCTTTCCCTTTCTTCCTCTTTTTTTTTTCGTCCATTCTCCACTGCTCACAGTCTGCTTAAATAACCGGACCAAGCGAGGTCGAGGCGTGAAACGAATCGTCCTTTGCCGTGCTCCTTCCCCGACTATTAGGGAGACAGGTCGACGATCGATCGATCGTCCGCTCGGCGTACTCTTTCCATCCCCCTCTGATCGGGAATACGGCTGTCGATAACAGGCAGATTTCATCTCTATTGCACCGCGAAGTATCCGAAAGTCGTAAAGCAATCCGCGGGAGAGAAAGCCTTTGCCGGGGGATCCTGACTTCGTCGAATCGAAGATTTATTCGACGGCCTTGTAATGCCTGAGAGCCATTTATTCCTTGCAACGTTAATCTCGTAAGCTTTTTTTCCTTTCTTCCCGCGAATGCGAAATGATTTGTAATTAGGGGCGGCGCTTTGTGTGGCGTTTGGCTTAATCGTCACTTTCAACTGTTTGTACTTGAACTTTGCTGAAAGGCTCTTCTAACAATTCGAATGTCTCAAAACATACTATAATGTTGACATAGTTGAAGGGTGTTAAACATAACTCAAAAATCTAAGAAATGGAAGATTTATGTAGCACTGCTTAAATGTATGATTTATCTGAAAATTATTATCTTGTTTTATATTTTTCAATATGTGCAATACAGAAACTTGTTTAAGAATAAAATTATATCATATTAATTGTGTTTAAGGAATGTTAAGATATGTTTACTTCTCTTTGCTTGAACTAACTTCTCAACTTTACATCATTACAATTAATTTACAATTATTTCAATTGTATCTTGTAATTAATTTGCGTAAGGTATTCAACCAATGATAGAATCTAAATTTAAGTAATTTGTTATTGATTAAGAACAAAAATATCATCACGTTGCACAGTGATCTAGAATATAGATTCGAGATCGAAGAATTAGCTGATGTAAGCTTTATTAACGTTATTTCGAGATTTGGGATCATATTATAATATATCGTTGAATTCGGCTTTATGTCAGCTATTATATCATGCAACTCAAAATATGTAGTAACAATCAAAAAGTCAAATCTTGATTTTTTATGACCAACAAATTTTTTTTTACATTCTTTTATATTGTTTCTTGTATAATGGAGCTTGTTTTGGTTTGAAACATTTTTCTGCTAAATTATTATAAATGCCTGAAAAGTCGTGACATATGGTCTAAGTCTAGAACTTTAGTTTAACTGTTCAAACTTTGAAATAAGCAGAATAAACCACAATTTTTTAACCTAGAAGATTTGATGTATTTAAATTTATCAGATAAGAATGTGCTATTATTTTCCCACAGAAAAGCTTATAACTTGAAATAAATTAACCATACAAACTTCACTTTGAACAATAATAATTTGAAAAGTGGGACGAAGTGAGATGTGATTGTTTCACGATTTTATAGAGAAAAATTTACTGAGAACATTGCGCTTCGGTAGAATGCGCTTTTTAAAACTTTAAAGATATTTCTTACCAATTATGGGAAATTTTAATAAACTGTAAATAAATAATAATAAACCGTAAACTTAGTACACATCTTAGTATACAAGATTTACTCTAAATCTAGAAAAACACTAATCATTAGACTGCGCATTTTTATGCAAAATAAAACTTTTACAAGCATAAATAAAGAATTGCAACTTGATTAACAGAGTACGTTTAATTTTCTAAACATTTTAACTTCGATTGTATTTTTTATATTTTGTGTATTTTAGTATATGTTAACAGTCTTGTAGATTTTTTGCATTCCTCGTATCGTCATAAATGCATAAAATCCGCGGTCTACTAATCATTTTAAACAAGAATGGACACATACTAGTAAATAGATTAGCTATGCTATAGTATTAATAAGAAGAGAAGCAATTTTTCAATGAAGGATGGAATTCATAAAATGTTAATTTTGCAAGACTTGTTCTAATCACAGTTTTTAATCAATTTCATTGATTGACATTTAGAGAGCAATATACATTCGATAAACATCGATACGAGAATTTGATTTTTCACCAAATAAACAGCTAATTCTTCGATCTGGTTCACTGTGGCGTCGCCTCTACTTTACCGTTTCTCAGCGGCGGAACAAAATCGTGAATCTTTTTGGTTGAGTCTCCAAAGTCTCCACGCAGGATTCCCTTCCAAGAAAGTTGAGCTTCCGCGCGGAAGTTTCAATCACATACTTCGAAGGGATTCTTCGCGGCGTTTTTCTCAGCGAAGATCTGCGATTCAATCTCGATATCTTAATCCGAAGCCTGGTCGCCTCGTGTGCCAGCGGAACTCGAGATTCCACGCGTTATTATCTCCCGATGGCTTTTTGTTCGCGCGATCGGAAGCACGAAAACGGTTCGCCGGCGATAGGAAGGGGTAGGGAGGGAACCCGTTCCAGCCCCGTGGACTTGTTTTCGACCGAATAACCGTAAATCCCAGGCCTCGAAGGTGCTAGCAGCTCTCCTCGTAAAAGAATATCTACGAGTCCGCGCGACGACGCTCAGCGGAGGGGCTAGATGGGCGGCGCTTTGGAGACGTCGTCTTGGCCGTTCGCGACGCGAAACTTCGCCCGTATAAGTCAGCGCGATCATATAAAACTATGGCCTCGGATGTTACGACTATCCTTAGGAATCGGTGCTGAATATTTCATGGGGCCCGGAGCGGTTAAGGGAGGGGCGGGTAATTTGTGCGTTGCCTCGAATTCGCGGCTGCCGGATCGGTCGTCCGTAATCTGCATAAATTGGGTTGTTACTTTCGCGAGCAGCCAGAGAGGAAGGAAAAAGAGAGAGGGAAAGAGAGGGGCGGAGACGCGGCCGAGACTTAAAAAAGTAAGTTTCCGTCAATGCTTCTGGTGGAGCTGTGGCGCGTGAGAAAGTCGGAACTTTTGATTTATAAGGTGGCCTGGCCTCTCGAACTTTTGCCCCGATCAGTTCCCAAGGATAGACGGGGGCACGGGGAGCCATTATATCGAACCGTATTGGAATTACCGATTTTACGGAGGAATTTTATTGGTCGAGGCATTGATACAGTTGCATCGTGAGTAGCTTATCTCCCTCTTGGCCGCTCCCGATCCACTTGCCCTTTCCTGGGCGCGCTCTTTTTTCTGCCCCCGAGTCGGCTACAAAGTAGCCACTCGTTAATCCTACGGGTCGCGGAGCGAGAAATAAATTGGATATTTGTAGATAGGTTGGCGGCCGAATGCAATTTGCAGAACCGTGAGAAGTTATCTGTGCGAAAGTTTTGGTTGTGTAGACTTGTGGAATCTTGTATTTAAATTAGTAGAGAAATATTACTGGATTACGATGTACGTGGTGGTGACGTATTTGTATAGAATCTAATTAAAATTTAGGATTTGAAATTTATATTGAGAATCGACATTTAATACATGCTATTTGCTTCTTGTTGATTTGGTTCAGAGTTTAGCAATCTGAGTAGAGATGTAGATGACAGTAAGGTAGCTTCTACATACATTCTACGTTGTACTGCTATTTAGAGAATGAAATCTGTGAAATAATCTTTTGCTTTCATTATTTTATTTATAATTTAGTAAGTAATATATCCTTCTTCTATCAATACTATGAATGTATGATATTTGAGTCTTTTAACTTTCCAAAAACATTTTTGAAATTTTTTTCTAATACCAATTCTTATTCCAGACTTTTCAGTTATAAAATACATATTAAGTCATCCTATTTAGGCTTTACGAATTAAACAGTTTTGAAAAAGCGGAACATAGAATCTTTTTTAGCAGACATTGACCATTACTCTAAATAATTTGATAGAATCTCATAATAGGACCTAATTATTCAGAAAATTATTGAAAGATTGGGCTCGTTAGTCGTAATATTACATTTTCTTTTAATCATAACTTTTTTATTCATTACACAAATTACAATTTTGCATAGTTATGGTTTAGTATAAGAGGGGCGATATTATCTTTGTTTCGTAATTTGTGATGTTTGCTGTAGTTACATTATTTACTACTGCACATTAATAAGGTTTCTATTTTTTTCATTTGAATTGTTTCTAAAGTTAGCATCTCATTTGTAATATTTCATGTTTTAAGTTCAAGTTGTTATCACATAAAATGAGAACAAAACGAAATACGATATCGATATCCTTACACCTTAATATTAAACTAATTATTCTGCCGGTACTATTAAGTTCTTCCAAATAATGCATCGTAATATAGTCCTTTTTCACCAAAACACGTTATTTTCATTCGTGGAAATCGGATAATACTTCGTTATTAAGTGAATATTCAGGTGATTACTCAATGAGAGTCTTTTCATCATACACTATTCTCTCGATAAATGTGAAAAAGTCCTACCATTAAGAACCCAATTTCTGATCAGCTTAGTATATAACTATCATACAACAAATTATCATGCTAAAAATTGATCCTTAACATTAACTAAATAATTATTAACTGTTTTGAATTTTAAAAATAAAATTTGAAAGCTAATATTGGAGATAATTTGTGTAATCAGAAATTGTTCCCTTTGCTTTTTGGACTTTAGAACTTAGATTATTTAGAATTTAGATTTTCACTTTTATACATGTTAAATTAAAGATCAAACATGGATTTACTCAAATATCACACAAATTTTGAGATTAGGTTAATGTTCTCATTTACATATTAGAAAAAAATGCTATGTAAATTGGGTCCTTGACGGTACACGATAAATGTGAAAATGTTATCCCCCTCTAACGGTATCCTGCTTGGAACCAGCGAAACAATTAATGCAGTACAATGCTCTGTTACTGATTAGTGTAATACAATACGTCGACTTTTGCTTTGCCTCATACACGATGTCTGCGGTAATATGGACCAACATTTTTCTCATAAACAGTAAATATTAGGAAAAAAATGGCAGAATAAAAAGTTATGCTATATAATTTTACTGAGTAGACGATAGTCCATATCATTTTCTTACATTTCTCACATTAAATGAAATGCTGTATATAAGTAAGGTCAGGAATGAAAGAAATACGGTCGATCACAAAAATATTGGAACACCAGTATAATTTTGTCTTCTAAGCTTTGTATTTTGAATTAATGTACAATTAGCTACAAAAATCCATTGCATTATGTTAGAGCATAGCATAGAGTATAGAGAATCCATAAGAAAACGTTTGACTTCTTACGCATAGTTGTGTTATGTTACAAGAAAAATCTAAAAAGTACAAAATTTTATGTCATAAATATTGGGTCACTTTATCTGATTAAGTTATAAACTAAAAATAATAATTTTGGTACAAACCTTTAATATTTTGTTGGATATCCTTTATGTTTAATATGGTATTTTAAACGATTTGGCGAATTATTTTTTTCAAATAATCTTTGCCGATTTTTTTGACATTCTTTTTTAAACAACTTTTTAACTTTTCTTTGCTATTGATTGTCGTTTGTATATTCGTAATATTGTATTTATTTGTATGTGTGCATATTAATTTGTATTGACACATATGTACTAGTAAATATGATATTAGGAAATGTTCAATCTATTACTTTCATTCCTGACCTTGTATGACCTTGGAACTTATCGTGTTACATATGAATATATTTGTTTTGACACTCTTTCACATAATATAAACAAATATACAAGGTGGTATACCTAAAGATAGTCACCTAAATATTTCCTTCAGTTGTGGTGACATAAAAAATGTCGATTACCGTTTGAATGGCATCAAATGGCGAATATATTTTAGGTTACCAATGTTTTGTTTGCATGTAACTGTGTTTAGATATACCTTTAGAAACACCTTCGTATTCTACAAAATATTGAAAATGTAAAAAAAAAAAATACTTACGATATGGCGCTGCTATTAAAATAGAATATATCTTTTTTCTCTTTCATTTTTTTTAAATACTTACTGTTTACGAAAAAAACTCTGGTCCATAATATCACGAACATCCTGTATACTCTTACCACAGTTCTTTTCTCTTTTAAGTGCCGTCTCTTTCTACGTTCAGCGTTTTAGACAAAACACAAAGAATGTATCCTTTAATTACCTTCATTCTGTTTCTCAAGTAAACAGTGAACTTCATCAATTCGTTGTATTTTGCTAAAATAATCTTTATAATTAATTTATAACTTTTATTACAAACTAATTCAACAGAAAACATAAAAAAAAAATAATAACTCGAAAAGAAAAGAAACATATTTGATATTTTACGGTTTCAAAAGCATGCCGTAAAACTTTATGTCTCCATTGTTCAATTTTCAGTTTATTGTTCAGTTTTTCGCGTCATCACGAATGTAGTCGTACTTTCAGCAACTTCAGAAACCATGGTCTCTTTCGCAGCCGTCACAATCGTCCAAAAACCGTTTCCTTTCCGCAACGAACCCGTGATCTACCTCCGTGCTGCATTTTACGCGCGAACAAAACGAGAGGGACGAAACGTCGAAAGGGGCCAACGATGTGAATTCGATGGTGTTACCCGACGCTAGGGAAGTTAGATCTCCGCGGCAGATCTCCGGAGTGGATGGGTGCGAATGTGAAGCCTGACGCCGATTGTCATCGAGTTTGTCAGCTGTGCTTTCACCGAGCTGGTCGGTCGGGAGACACGGATCGGAAGACAGAGAATCCTATTTTCCATTCTTTTTTTCATCTTGCACTGTGCCCCGACCACGCGCAGTCGACATCTGTCGCGCGTCACCCGGAAGGACACGTGTCAGACCGCGTTGTTGCGCTCCGCGTGTGCACGCGTGTCAACTCGACACTGTCAACCGAATTTGATCCGTCGTCTAGCGACGATAACAGATTCCTTGTGTCGGGACGCGACACGGGTGTCTCTTCTCTCGAAAACGATCGAAAAACAGGTCCCCCGTTTTTCGTCCTTCTTGGTTTATCTCCAGAGAAGCAACTGCGCAATTAATTACAAGAACTACGAAAACTTCTCCCAGGTTTCGCGTGTAGGGAAGTGGAAGAGGGGGGTGGCGAGGGAACTCTTCCTCCCGTAATTAATTAGTTTTCGAGCATACACGCGTGAGACTGCATCTTAATTAACGGTAACGCGGTGCGCTTCTTTTGTTCACCTACGTAAGAAGTGCACGCGACTTTTATTTAGCGGACCGTGGAAAAGTTTCTTGTATATAACGCCGGTCTTCTTAGGAAGTTAAAGAACTTGGAAGAGTCGTAAAGAGTCGCGCGGTGAACTTCGAATGACCGCGGTAAACGTGATTTGTTGAATCTGTGATGCAACCGACGAGTAGCGGGAGACGGTCGAATCGAGTTTGTGGTCAGAGAAAATTAGCACGACCTGCGGTTGCCGTGTACATTTCGGAATGAGTTTTAACCGGTTGCTAATTTTTAGTTTCATTTCGAGTGTCACGGCGAGCCGAACGCAATAATAAGATCGAGGATGAGTTTGGAAACGATGCTATGACCATTTTGCAACGTGGTGGTAATTGACACGAAGTCAAAAGAGGATCGAAATAGCTTTACTGGTAAAGCGAAAGCTACATGTATTTATTGGAAGTACATATTGGGTTTCGATACTAATCGTCTTTGTTTTTTTCTTGATGACGTTTATTTGTCTGTTTTTAGTTTTTTAGGTTTATCGCTGTCTCCCACGTTTTTATTCAGAACTACTATCACGTTTTTTTATTAGCTTGGCTTTGTATATAAGAAATTTTAAGCAGTAGCATGTAGTTGAATTAAAAAAAGTATTATTCCTTTAAATTCTGCAGCTATACAGGGAATTCCGTTTATTTGAGCCACCTATTAATTGAGGCAGCCGTTTATTTTGGACAAATCGTAAAGAATGGAACTGAATAGTATAAATACATACATTTCGCACACTTGGAAAAGCCGCCTAATCGGGTTAAGAGACGAGTCCCGATGTGTCCTAAATAACCGCAATCCTTATTAGGTTTTGCTGTTGTTAAAGGATTATGTATATAACGAGAAAATAGCTGTTAGTCTTTCTCTTTTACCGTAAAAATTATAAATTGTAGAAATGTTATATTTAAAACTTCTTTACAGATTTTTGGGGGATATTCACTTAAATAATTACATGCTATGCAAGGATGTACTACTAGTAATTATACTAGTAGCAATATCTTTACTAATGATAATGACGTTCAAGTACACGCGTTTGTATTTTGAAAAAAATTGGTATAAGGTTCAACAAGTTTAGAAAAAACTATTCAAAAATTTAATTTAACACAGTAAAGAGTATTTGTGATTTTCAAAACTTTTTTACATGTAGTTTTACTAATGCGTTTTCTTTTTCCTTTTCGATTCCAACACCAGTCTTGAAAGTCTTCAGAGTTACAACGCATATGCATTCTGGTTATGAAAATGATAAGAGATTTCAAATTTCTCTCGTATGCTAGTTTGGAGATTGATGTAAACAAGTAAAATATTTTATGATAAAAGAAAACACTATACTTATTTTTGGAAGGTATCTTATATTATACTTTAGGATTTTCAAAGAAGAATGTGAGAAATGGAGATCATCATGAGCGCCACGTGTATTACAAGCGATTTGAATTTTAAATATACCGCGTTCTGCATTTCTCTTACTCCATTAACTTTCAGCTGTATCATGACTGTTCAGTAAAGTGTTTTACGAAGAATAATTAATTTCCGTTCCCTGCTTAAACTTTTAACTGATAAGAGTTTCCAATTTCCAAGATTAAATTTGAATTAAAAGAATTTAAACGACGTAGAACTAACCCTTGTCGGTTATGTGTATGCATATCTAGTGCTTTTCTACAATCTTCGTTCACATCCACGTACAAAGGCTTCCAAATTTAATATTTCTGAAGTAATATCAAGTTCAGTAGTAAAGTGAAACGTCCTGTACATGTCCCTTCGCTTTTATACTAGTTTCTTGAAGTAAGCTTCCTTGTAACCTTTTATGTCCCTTCCGTTGACATAGTTTTCGTCATAACACGATTCATCATAAAATTATTTACGTTTCCATAAATATTCCGTTAGTTGAAAGCATCGTAAAAGGATATCGCAACAACGACCCAAGCACCCGACCGCGTTATCATATTGTTCTTCCTTCATCTCGATATCCGTCAGCCGTAAAACCGACTGTTCCGAGGAGAATCATTCGTATGTGGTTCCCGCGAAATGAGCGCGGTAGCGAAAAGAGGGCGTGAAAAATTGCGAAACGTAAAAAGTACACGCTCGTTAATCGCGATCGGCAAGGACGTTTAGTCCGGGCGCACGATTAATCGCTCGAAATGATGTACCTCGGGGAAAACAGGGGCGTGTCACGCTGTCGAAGCGTGTGTTCGTGAGGCACGATCCGCTCGCGGTACAGCCCCGGTGACATCGCTAGTGCAACGTTATTTTTCAGCGAAACGAATACTCTTTTCCGCGGAAACGTGGAACGGCGTCGCGTTGATTTAACCCCGATACTGTTAAACCTCGTTTCCGCGCGTTCAATCCTCGCAAATCTCCTTCGAACTTTTCACGAGAGAAATATCCGTCTGTTCTTTGCACGACGACAGAACAGGATACTCTCTGGACGACACTGTCTGTCTGGCATTCGAAACCGTAAGAAAGGAAGTACGTCGCGCGGATCTTCCGATCTCGTTTCTTTCCGAGGTGCTCCCGTCGAAAGGGGTGTGCGCGTGTCTTCTTCCGTGCAACTTTCACGCGCTTTCTCCGACAGCGAAGAACCGTGTTGCGAGAGAGGCGCGACGATAAAGGCGCAACCGAGAGAATTCGTCGACTTGACTCTGGGAATCTTCTTTTCACCCTCCTGGAGACGAGCTTATTTCGCGCGCGACCCCGTGTCGCTCTCCCCAAGCGGGGAAATCGTCTACTTATCTTCGCGATACCACGATCTTTAACTAAAATATAGTCGACTAACTCGTGATTGCTGCAGCTTTCTCCTGCTTCACAACTGCACGATAATATTGATTGCGTTAATAATACTGTACAGTAGCAAAGTTTAGTCTATAGCCTATCGCAGGATCTATGATATAATATAGGGTAGAAAAACTTCCATCAATGTTCAACTCTTTGAATATGTAAATAATGTAGTAGAAAAGATGTTAAAGTCGTTGATGCTTTTTTTAAACTAAGTTCATGCACTGTTTAAAAAATGATTTACTGCTGCAGTAGTTAAGTCGTTAAATGAACCCCTGTGTTAGCGAACGTTTTGTTATATATGGAATACAGAACCTGCTTTGGTACAGTTCGTCGTAACATCTATTTAATTACCTCCTCGAGATTCGACAATTTAATTAATAGCACTTTAAAAATTCTTTTTTTTTTTTTTTTTAACATTTCACGGAACAACAACGTTACCTTTTTGTCCACGTGACAGTATGTCGACTTTGATTCATGGATTCTTTCGATCACAAACTCCTCGGTAATGGCGAATGGGATACAAGGTAATAAACGGTCTTCTATCTCGAGCAAGTCGGGCAAGTTTCACGAAAGATATTCCCGTGCGGGTTTATCTGGTCGCGCGCATTTGACGCGTGCATAAAGTTAAATTGGAAGCACGACGAGGCGAAAAGCGACGCATCGGTAATGCGAAATGAAACGTGCGAATATTATTAACGACTTTTGTTCCCTGGTCGCTTTTCAGGGCACGATAACATTTTCGTTTTAATGCGTTCGACGCAAACCGTCGTCGGAATTTCTAACGCTTTATGAAATATGGAAATTCGGCCTCATTCGTCGACTTTGGACCTCCTGCCTTCGACGAGCCATTACTGGCATTCGAATCCATCGGCATTTGTTGTTTATGCGCGAGCGAGCGCTAGGGATAACTGACGCTGTTACAGAACGTTGCGGTGGAACTTAAATATTTTCAACTGTACTCTCGGCTAATCCCATTTGTCCAACTTCGATCATGCGTTTTTCACCCTCGTCCCACCGTTGATATTTTTTCGTGCACTCTCTGGTTACCAATTCTCTGACTCCCATTTGAATTCATTAGCCCATTCACGACTCCGTCGCTGTTCCCGTCCCTCCGTGCTGCTTGGTCTTTATCGGCTGTTCAAAGTTTCAACTTCCTCTTTCCTTTTTCATCCTGCTACGCTTCGTTAACGACACAGAACTTTCATTAAGGACAATGTATTGCAAGGTATACGTGAATTACGCGCTAATGGCGATTAAATCGAGTCTACTGTTTAAAAATTCATAACACAAGCGCGAAACGGTCGAGGCAGCGAGCGCCGCGCGGAAGTGTGACACTAGTTGTAGAGGGTGATTCATGAATAGCATCGAGATACCTTATAATGTATGTTGCTTGCAATTAAACTGCCTGTGAGAAATTGTAGTGACAGCTGCAAGAGCAATATAAAAAAAAACTTACAATTTGGACATATAAAACGGTACATGCAGAAATACATGGTTTTTATAAATACTTCAAAAAAGTGAAAAATATAAAAACTAAGAATCTCTTCACTCCATACAACATTATTTCTTTAAGAATTAATGAAGTTATTTCTGAAGATGATTTTTTTTAAAGAATTTTCATAGACAGATTCATAATTCTACATAGAATTCTTGGATATTAAATTACATGACTTTAGTAAAATTTCTATGCTTTGATGTTACGTTCATAAAAATAAGTTTAAAATCAAATCGGAGTGTTAAATCCATATCGATTCAGTAAATTCGCTACATACATAAAACAAAAAAGGGAAAACTATTTAATATACTCTTATCAGAGGTATGCGTATGAAAAATATTTGAAGTATCAGTGACTGTGATATTGCTAAACGATACAAGAGATTGACATTTCCATTCTCTTCTAATCAATCTGCTATAGTCTCTACTCTGAAATCGTTCATATGAGGCAAAATACGTTAGTCAGCGATCGATAAATCAGGAATTTTGCCAAAATTCGTCGCGTCAAACGTGAAATATGCGTCACGACTAACTGCATCCCTTCCGTCAACAGGTATGTCCATTTTCCCCCGATATGAAAGAAAAATTGTGCAAACGAGAATAGATTGAAATTGATTGCAGACAACTAGTGTCTTTCTTTAGACCTGTGAATTCTGCAAAAGCGTGTTTCAATAGTCATTTTGGACATGTCCGGGTCTCGATGCTGTAAATGTCGAATATTTAAAGCACAGTTAGGAGAAGTGCCTCGGAGCCTCTCCGCCCACATTCGAGATTAAACGGTCCACGTTTACGTTCTCGTCCCTGTAAATTTAGTCTTAACTTGCTTCGACGCTAGCCGTACAAATGGCAGAAGCATTAATAACCAACGTGACGACGTCGGGTGGCCCAGAAATCCGACCAATCTCTGACAGAAATCGGGAGATGACAGGGAATGCCGGTCGATTATCGTCGTCCAACGTTTAATTTACACAGGGAAAAGAGGAGAAATCGGAAAGTAAGGAGAAAGAAAGGAACACGCGGTTCTGGGTCCACCGTGGGAGCTGAATTATTCATGGTTTTGCCAATGGAACCGATGATAAGGAGGGCTGAATAAGGGAGCCGCGCCGGATCGTAAATTTCAATTTACAAAACTGTTAACCAACCCGTTTGCTCTCGGCTTTTTACCTGCGCCTACTCTCTTTTCGGCCATCAGCGTGTGGCGCCGTCGAAGTTTCAACTATTATTCGGGGAAAAAATGGAAATCGAAGTCTTGGGACAGCTACAAATAAGTATGCAAATTTGGCACGAAGTAACAGTATAAAAAAGGCGCTTGGGGAGACCCAACTTTGAAAACATCTTGGTTAAGAGATGCAATTTATTGAAAATGAGTAACTTTTCTTTTGGGAGCTGAACCAAGTTGCAGTATGAAATGTAATAATAATGCGGTTAATCTGCCGAGGCCTAAATCTTCACGTAGGATATATAATACAGACATAAATTGATTCGGTGAACAAGAAATCAACAACCCATTATACTCTACATATTCCGGGTGGCACATTTTTCAAATCAGATTTAAGCGCGAAAAAACTTCCCGTCGTCTCCTCAATTTATTTTCGAGGAACCAGTCGCTCAGCAACCGGTTGCATTACGATTTTCGCCTCGTCGTGCGAGTGTACGCGCGCGGCACACACCTTCGTCAGGGTTACATCGATCTCCCTCGCTCTTTCATGGCTGTCACCGTGCCGCCTATACGTGCACGTTCCGTTCCACCTGTCTGTTTTACCGCGTTTCCGTCGTGTTGTGCCCATAAAACGAACCCTAACCCGACTCCCATGGGGTCGCGCTAATGCCCGCCGAGAGGATGAGGAATGCCTATGCGTGTCAGGGAGCAGCACACATCCACGTGACCAGTTTTCACGGTGCGTCTCTCTCTGTCGGTGATCGCGCGCGTACGGACTCTACAGGGGGTAGGGCCGGTATACCTCAAGCGGTGGCTTTCCTTCCCACGTTTCGAGGGGTGAAAATTCGCTCCCGGCGAGCAGGAAGGGTAGGTAATTGTTTTGCTCTAGCCCCGTCCTCGTCCCTCATTCCTGAACGTTCGTCTTTCTGTCTGATCTTCTATCTGCTTTCCCTTTCTCTCTTTCTCTCTCGCAGCGAGGGTGGCCTTTGAGATACCGAAAGAGGTAATGACGTTAGACCGTTCCTTTCGAGTGACATTTTTTGAATTTCAGTTCGATCTCACGATCTCCTTTGGGCAATTATTTGGGGACTTTCTTAACGACTTTTCGTTGGAGGAGTTGGGAATCCTTGTGACAGATAGGTTTAAGGGTGACGATGGTAATGAGGCCCTTCTTCTAAATAGTCTTCTAGTATTCTTATAGTGTTCTCCTATTGAAACGTAAAGATTCGGAAACAGTTGTCTGAAATATCAATTGTAGTTGCGTGAATTTCGGAGTATTTTGTTATGCATTTATGCTAGTCAATGTACTTACGAGTCTAGATTAATGCTACTTCTAGATTATTTTTTTTTTCTTTGCTCGATGTGCTTATTTTGAGTGTTTGAAGTAATAACTTCCAAGCTTTCTAATGCAAACATAATTCAAGCTTACCTTGAGTTAGATTTAATCTACTTTAACCAACCACACAGACCTAACTTGAATCTGGCATCTCTGAGACATAAATCCTCAGATCTCATTCAGATCCAGTTTAAACCTATTTGATTATTTGAAACCTATTTGAAATCGCATAGGCTGAAAGAGTGAAAAATCTCATTGGCAATGTACGTAGAAACTCAGGACCAGTTGCAACACGCCTCCAACACGTACCTTCTAATCATTTGCCATTTAACCTGACTTTCACGGAAATGATCGCATAGAATCAGAACTTATGTTAGGATCCTGTAATTTCTCTCCGTTCAAACACGGTACCTTCATTCCGCCCGCTAACAAGGATCTGGCGCATCATGAGCTCCGTTCTCGATGCTCTCGCGATGAGCCGCACGATCTTCCATTTGACACGGGGGGAAAGGAGGGGTCAGCTCGTACACGCCCGGCATACGATATTCGCGGCGCAGTTCGTGGGCCAAAAGATCCGCGGGATCCTTCGGTATGTATGGCGGGGCAGGCCGAAGGTAGACCGGGAAAGAGGATGTCGGGGTTAAAGGCGTGCGCACCCAAGTTATAAGGCCTCTAAAATCGCAGCGTCACAGCCGTGATATTTATCATAATTCAACGGTAGTCGACATACTTGTCTCCCTGGGAGCCTCGTGAAACGAGAATTTCGCCCGTTCCAGCCTTCTCCTCCCTCCCTTCCTTCCTTCCTTCCGTTCTATCTTTCCTGGATGCTCGGCTGGTCGCCTCTATCTGGCTGATCCAACCTCTCCCGGACTCCCTGCACGGAATAAAGAATAAAGCCGCAAGACCCGTGCCTGATCGCTATCTATCGTGAAAGAGTACATCTCCTTCGTTGTGTGGTGGCCACGATTCCGTATGTAGCCTCGCGCTAACGTATATATGGGGTGTATTGCGATTCCACGGTCGTGATCTCTCACCGTTCTTAACCTCGTCCCTGAGCTAGGCATTATTTGAAACGAAGCCACGTTTCCCTGTTCTCGGTGCGCCTCTCATTGTCCTTCGTACATTGTTTATTGCTGCATTAAGAGAAATGAAATTTAACGCGGACCGAATTAGGATCTGGTCACATTTAATTGTAGTTATTGTATAAGGCATAAAATTTCTCGCATATAATTTTGTGCAATCTACTCTAACAAAGGCTGACATGTGGAGGCGTTTAACCGAATATTTGAAAACTTTGGTTCACATATTCTATCTGATCTATCTCTCTTCGCGGTTAAAGGATCTGTAACTGTGGAGTGTGGAGGTTCTGTGGCATTTGTTTATCTTAGTAGCTCACCGAAAACAAAAGATAAACGTTTCACGCGGTGCATGCTATGCTTTAACGTTCGATAAGCAGCGTAATTGATTAACAACAGAACGGAAACGTGCGCATTTCCTGGGGTTGAAGTGCACCGTGTACGAGCAACGAATTAACAGTGCTTGCTAATGCACCCAACATCGTTATCAGCGCTGAATCGAGATTCGAAGCACCTCGACACGGAGTAGAGGTGCGTGATCGATCGTGCCTAAGTGCAACGAACAAATTCGTTCTTCGTATGCTGAATCATGCGTCGATAGGCTGGTTGCGATACACTGTGCCAATCGATAAAATTCCCTGTTGAAGTTGTCTTCATGCGAGTGTTTCTTTGCTTGGGAAGTTAGAAGATGAGTTGATGTTTATTTTTGTCTGTGTCTGGCGTCGCGACGTATGTTATTTTCACGATGAGATAAGAACAGGATTTTCTAAACAGTATAGTAATTTCACAAGAACTAAACTCATCGGCGTGAGGAAACTAAATAGTTTGTTAATTTTCTCTCATTTTTTTTATTTGGAGTTAAGTGACTTGGAAGTTCTATGAAATTCGACGGTAAAATCCGCTACGTCATTTCAACTTTTCTCGCCAGTTTCCCCGTTTTCCCCGCAAACTCTCACTCGGCCGTCGAACCGCTAACTGCCGACGGCTACCTTCTCAATTGAAAATGAAATATACAGCGAAAGACGATGGAATTGCGCAAGCGTGAGCGGCGATTCTCATTAATCACGCGAATGGGATTCCAGGGAATTAAAAAGTAACCAGGATATACGTTTCCTAGATCTGGGACGGGCACGGTGTGAACGCGGAAAGGCGTAAATAATATATTCGGAGTGGAGAAATAGTGTTGCCTCCCGCCAGTATTTCATTCGCTGCCATGTTTTACGGCCAAGAACGAGATGCGTTCAGAGGACACCTATGCGCTCACACACATAGACGCCTTCGGTGTGGTAACTATGGGTCAGCGGACCATATCCACGCTCGCGCGAACAATTTCGAGAACTGTTATTCGTAAAACGATAACGAGCTGCGTGGCTATCTCCTCTATGGGCGCTTTAAGATAGGACACCGGTGGTAAACGTGATCCGGAGTGCCAAGTATAAACTGTATCGAGACATTTAGTCCATTCCGAGAAGCTCTCGTCGCTTCGACGCCACTGACAACGGGGTACTGTCGTGTTAACGAGGGATTGTTAACCGTTATAGAACAGAGCGCTTTTTAAAGACGATTATCCGTCCGGTTGAAACGGTTTCTGCAAGAGATGCAATAGCTGTTTGACGAAAATCGTCAACTAGACAGTTGGCACTTGGCCAAGCGCTAATTGCCAGACAAATGTGACCTAAATCCGGCTGAAGTGTAACATGGTGGCCTTGCTTTCTGTGTTTTACGATTTCCCTGGACAAAATCCGCCGAAAATGTGAGGCAAGGCTTTTTTTGCTGCCCCCTCACTTTTAGGGAAAATAATGTTGGAAATGGTTACGCGCGGAACAGTCGAGGAAGTGGTTCAGTGGTTCTCAGTGGTTCTCAGTAGTCTCTCCAGCGTTGTTATTTTCACAATTTTCTGTCATTGCCTATTTTATCAAAATTTTATGTTAATTTTCTATTAAAAAAGTATTTAAATCATGTGCCTATAAGATATGTTCAATATTTAGTATTATAACTTTTTTTTTCTTAAATTTAGAATATGTATACAAAAGCGATAACGTTAACGATTATTGACAGACTTATTCAAACACTCAATGTCGCGTACTTAATACATTCATACCCAGAAAGATCCTGCTTGGAGTTCGATGATATTTCAATTCGCAACTGTAGAACTCGATGAAGCAGTTCTTCCAGTTGTAACAGGCCAAATAGAAGACTTCATTATGCAGCCGGCTGTTATCAAGCCGTGCACCATCTTTATCAGACTGTTCATCTTATCAGAGACACGGTGTTTCTCTCGGTGGTGCATTTGTTACCCATCCGTTCGCATTACTCGTCCACAAAAGTGTCTCAACTCAAATAGGCCGGCTCGAGTTCTTCGAACTCGATTTATCGACGATTACGTGTACCCAGGCCTACGTGTCCATCGTGTCAAGATTAGATATACGTGTATCTGCTCATTCTCCGCAGGAAATTATCGCGTTACATCGAACTGGAGGACGATCGATCTTCGTCCTTCGAAGTCACCTCTTTTTATAGAGTCGAAACGGTGGACGTTGTCCATCGAAACGCAGCCTAGGTGTTCGAAACTGGGAGGGGAGAAAAAGCGAATCTTGCGGGGGCCATTATAGATTTGCCATTAGCTCACTCACACAAGCCAAAACCTTTCGGCGAATGACTTTATTTAACCGTTGCACCCTCTGTTCAGGGAAAAACGCTGACTCCAGCGATCCTGTCCGCACTTTTTCTTTCACCCTTTTCCCTCTGTTCGTCGAGTGGCGGAGGAATAGATTCTTTCGTCCGGCTGCGCGGTGTGATTAATGTGTCGCGCACGTGTGATAAGACGGGCTTCGTGTCAATATTGGACCACGATGACACCCCGCTCAGATATTGTGGCGTCCATTTAAACACCGTTCGTACTGTATTGACCTGGACGATAAGGACGAAAAGTTTGACGACCTCTGGCTGGATCAATGGAGCTCCTATTTCTCAGCCATAATTCTTTGTAGAGAAGCCGTTGTAAATTTGATGGATGGGTAAACATTTTTTTTCTCGATTTTGTTGATTTATGCTGACAAGCGTTTATATCTTCATTGATGCGATAATGTGAACCTTGACCGTCGATTTTCACATACGTGTCTTCATTGTTCTTCTGACTCCCACTTGTCCTCGTTCGGTCAATTGACATACTTATGTATGTGTTCCCATGATTGGACGTGGCGCATTCCTCAACTTGTCACGACAAGGGGACCATATATTTTGTTGCCTTTTCTGATGAATTTATATTCGATCCTGTTGCTGAAGCAATTAAGCCGTTTTAGTGTTGGGACTTTGAAAGAGACAAATAACAGTAGACGAAGTTCTGTGAGTCTGTTTAATTGTTTCTGCTTCATAAGTTAGTACAATGATCACTTAATCAGACATATTGTACCTAGGACTCTCGGCCTGTACTTTACCTCGAACGTTATTCAATTTAGCATACATGCGTTTAGCGTATTAATTGCCACTACACCTGATGATTACCATGCTAATCGCGTGCTAAACAAACTGTCCTCTCTCTCCTCTAAAAAGAAGACAGGATTTATAACCGTATGATATATCTCATTGTTACTAAAAAATGTTATAATTCGTTTTTCAAGATCGATTATTCTCCATCTACGGCAAAACAGTAAGAATCCAACGTTCAAGTGGGTATCCCCACGGAATGATGGATACCAGTCGTGATTCTTCCATCGCGAAGCGTCTGCGAGTCCACGGAGCTATTAAATCTCGCCGGCCGGCAAAAACTCCTTCCGAATTCTATTTGTCTTTCCCCAGTCCCCTTTCCATCTTCCCCAACCCGCCTCGGGAGTGGAAGTCCAGCCACTTCCGTCGGTTTTCTGAGTCCGTCTCCGAGTTCCGGCGACCAAACGCTAATCGGTCTAGACTCCGCTCTCTCCCCTGCCCTTCCCATCCTTCCTGTCCTACGAAATCTTCGTTTCCCTCGCCGGATCTTTTCACCCGCTTTTCTTTCCTCGCCCTTCGAGCTGGTCGCGAGTTCCGAGGGGGGACACTTTTCTTGCTTCTCGAACGAACGTCCGCAGGACACGTCACCGATTGGGCAGGTTCAGGAGGGATAGATGGAGGATTTCACTCTGGAACCTGTTCAGGCGCGAGGACTTCCGTTATCCGGAAGTTCTGATATTGAGAGCGAAGCTGTCGTTTCCTCGGATCGAAGTGAAGTCGACCATTCGGCTCCGGGAACTGTCCACAGTTCCCGTTTACTTGGAAAAGCGATTAATGAGTCGAAGGAATAAAGACTGCTCTTTCTAGCAGGTTTCCTGTTGTTTACGGTTTTTGCCAAATCGAGTTTCTCGGATGAAACATTTCTGAGGTGGAAACGCTAGGAGTCTCTAAGTTTTAGGCTCGGACGGGGACTGAAGTTGGGTTAGTTTGATCGCAAGGATTCTCTTATTCTACTTGCGATACTTATGCGCGAAGTATATCCTTCGTTCAGTTACAACTAGCGGTCAATGAACCTGTCCGTGAAAACGCGTTCGAACGCGTGTTAATTAAGAAACTGCGAATTGTACAGTACCAGGAAGAAGGCTCCATCATCCTGATCTGAACTCTGGAAGAGAAACGACCACGTACCGGACTCGTTACCGAAGCCACATTCCCGTGTCTGTTAGACGTTGCGTGAGATAATGCGCGACATGGTACAGGACGAACGCGAAATGTGTCCCAGGTGATCGGGAATTGGGCCAAGACAGCGGCTAGTAGATTTCTTTCCCGCGTTCTGCTGTCGGTTGACGCGGGGCTCTCGTTGCACGCAATGTGCGTGTAGTCTTGCTAATCAATGCGCTATCGCGGGAGGAAATTTATAGATCCGCTGTAGGTGACTCGTAATCTCATATACAGCGCGTACGCACACGCAGCGGTATGGACAGTTAGCCGCAGGTGGCTGCCGGGAACTGTTCGGTAGCGGTTACTCGAAGCGTCTGGTAATACAGGTCCGCTATCTTGTGCCGGTATCGCAACGGGCGACTGGATTTTTGCCGTTTTTTAGCCGGTACACCCGGCCACCTAATTGAATGCTCCGCCATACGTTAATCGATTCAAATTATCGACTGGCCGGAGGAAAAGGGAACGCGTTTAATTTATCAGGCAACGCGCGCCCTCTGGATAAACGCGGCAAGATGGTGGTTAATTCTTCCGTTCTAACGGGTTGATTTCCCGCTCACCCTCGGGCCCGACGTCGCCAACTTGTAATTTATCGGAAGCATGTAATTTCTGCGCTGCTTTCGCGATCCGGGGCCGATCGTTTTTAATTGCAGGAAAAATGAAACTTTCATCGGTCGGCGCGGCGCCGATTTATAAAGCGGCTCTTTAGAAACATTCGTGGTTGATTAGTGCTCGTTATAGTTTGCTGCCTTGCTAGATTATTACCGGGCAACGCGTGCAGAATGTCCATTTCCTTTGGGATGTAGCTGGCTTGCCTTGGTTTCCCGAGTAATAATGATACCAATATATCTTTGTTGCATACTCACGGACTGTGTAAAAGCTACACGAGCGAAATGCAGATAATTAATCCGCGAAAAAGTTCGTTGTTGTTAAGTCTAATTATGAACACAAAACTGCTGTGGAAAAAACCAAAGTGTTAACTGAAGTGTAAAATTATAATTAAAGAACAATACCTTTTTATAAGTGTTCATGCAGGATGTGAGGAAGGTTAACGCGAGTTCTGCAATAAACATCTTGTATCATTAATCAGTTTTAACGACCGATAATTATTACTTTATTAATTTTTCACAACCGATATCTGCATGAAAATCACAGAATAAAAACACGATAAGTGAAGGAAGTCCTTCAACATAGTATAACTGTAAAGGGAAGAAATCTGTCAGGGCCAAAGATAATCTGCTCTTCAGAATTAAGTGTACAGGAAATAAGTGATAAAGATAAGTCCACAACGTCCTGTGACATATTTGTGTGACTAACGATATGACAATATTTAATCCAAGAATCACACTGCAACCACATTGGTGATATGGAATTGGGTGGAAAGCATTTTGAGCTCGGGTCAAGATTTATGGTTCCCCAGGAAATTGTTAAAGTAACTTGATCCGAATACTAGCACACACAAATTCTTAATTAGATGAACTTCTAGTTGATCACCTCATCTCGACGAAGTCCGTCTCTAATTTGTCATCATTCCTGCGAGTGGGAAGGTGTTATTGACTCACGGCAATCACCGAAGTGTCGATACGCCGTCGCAAAATACTGCCCCTCGGATAATCCTTTTCTATCCTGGACGGTCCCTGGGGTTGATAGGAATGCTTGCTAAAAGGAATGAAAGAAGATCCTTCCCCGATTAATACACAGCACGGTCTCTCCGTGTCGCCGAGGACCGTCGTGCGCTCCACACTCCTGGACTACCCTCTTAAGCACTCCGAAAGGTGAAAAAGGGAGGGAAAACGGCGGGCGAGCGCGCGCGCGCTCACACTGATCACTAAGGGTGAGGTGTCCAATTCGTATCTAGTGTGATTTCCCCGGGGTAAAGTCGACCGATCAACCGATCGAGTAGGTGGTTGAAAACCGCACTGGGAAACCTAATATCCGAAGGTCCGCCCTTCTTACTTTCATGTCGGGTGATCTGTAAAACCTGTATAAAAAGATATACTGGGCTGTGATGTGTTGCTTTGAACGGGATATTAGGGCTGTTTCATTTGTTGGCGGCTTGATGCGATACACAAAGACTGCGTGTGTGTTCCTTTTTTATTCTGTTCATCGAAGGGAACGGGTAGCTCAGATCATTTTTACTGATAAAGCCCTGCAATGTGTTCCCTTTGAATCTTGATGTAACTTCGAGGGATGAGTATTTTTCAATGTGCCTTTTTTTTAGAAAATTAAAATCTGCAGCTGGAAAGTTTTAAGTTTAAACTTTGCTCCTGAAGTATTTAACTATTCTCGTAAGTGAATGTTTTAGAAATTATCACAATGCAGATTATGCTGTATTGAGAAATTTTGTACAAATTATGTAATTACTGCCAGACATTAGTAATAATAAATACGAATGTAGAGAGTTTTAGAGTACTGAGAGCGGGACCGCATTTATATTTTTAGAAGCCCTGGGCGCAATATAATTAGGAGGCTCTAAAAGAACAATTTGAACATTTGAAGAGTTAAAACTGGAAATTTGAAGAATTTTTAATTATTCAGTTTAGAGATTTAAAGATTTCAGTTTAAAGACTTAAAGAGTTGAAGTTAGAGATTTTGAGACTCGAAATTAGAGATTCAAAGATATAAAATTAAAGATTTAAAAACTTAAATTTGGAGATTTGAAGGTCTGACAAGGAAAACTTGAAGATTGCAAGTTACAGATTTACAGTTTTATATTTAGATATTATACTTCGATCGTCTCTCTAAATATGTTTTAATAAATTTTTAACGGTAGACTTGAACATTAATTCTTGAATAATGACCTAAATGAAAATAATTGAATCATAAAAATTTGGTACAGCAGATACTCGAGATTAACGATAGAGCAATTTACGGAGAGGAATATTAAGCGTAATAAGAGTAATTGAATCCTAAATTACTTGAGACTAATATCGCTTAATTTAAATTTGAAGAACTCCACAGCTGTGCCGCATCTACGACTTAAAAGAAAAATAAGTTTAAAGCGTAGAAATATTTGTATCAATAAAAATCAATTTATTGAATTTCTCTTTCACACTGTATTTCCTACTTGTACATATGTACCGTTTTATTACTTATATTTTATCGGTATATTTATTTCATTCAGTACGCCAAACCTACCAGAATTAATTTACCCCACTACAAAGACGCTTCCTCCTCTGCAACCTTATCCACCGTTCGCGCTTCCCCGTGCGCTGATGCTTCCTCGAGGTAATTAAATTCACCGTGAAGCCCGAAAGAAGGATTTAAAAATGCACCCAGTGGAGCGAAAAGCCTGTCTGCCGGACCGATGCTCGTCAATAATATTCGCATCTCGTCGCTCTCATGCATCAGGCGTTCATTATACGCCCATCGAGGTCTCGGGGACAACAGTTTCGTCGTTTTCATCGGCTTTCGATCACGGTCTCGTTGTGTTGTCGTTCCGGTCCTCGTCCGGGACATCGATTCTCGATCGGTCTGGGTCTCCGTGTTCCTCGCGCGCGCCGCGTCTTAAGAACGGAGACCTTAAAAATCCATTTCGCACGGGCCATTAGGCACACATGTTAACCAAACATCTCCGCCTCCAAAGCAAACCGTGGCCCCTGGCAGGTTTTTCACCAAAAAATCATCGGCTCCGTGTGTCTCGGCGGCTCGATGGTCGCGCCGGGGCAAAGCGGGGGTCGGGGGAAAACCGTGTTAGCCGGGGAAAAGTTGAGAGGAAATGGGAAACCGCGCGTGCCAGCTCCCGGTGTTATGTTTTCCGTCGTTACCAAAGCTTGTGTTTTGAGATGGGGGATGTTCGCAGCGGCTTTACCCGTTTTCGATCGCTCTTTTTATATCGTGTGTATGTTGAATTCTGTCGGATATCGTGCTGTTTGGACAATGGTAACTTGTGTGCCTTCGTTGCGACCAGTTTCTCTGTTTTTCTTACATTCTACCCAGAAAATTTTCGAACATTACTGACTTGCTCGCTATGCTGTGTTTCCATAGTGTTTTTAACCTTATAATTGAGGTTAAACAGTTCAATTTCCTAGATTTTGTTACATGGATAATTTTCGCTAAAAATTCTAAATCGTACTTCTTGTAGCTATGTTAATGAAATGGATACTCGTACATTGTTGATCAAAGATTTGGAAATTACCTGTTCTTACTTATTTTAAAAAGATTATCAGTCAAATAAGGCTTATTTGATAGATCGCCTTTATCATTTTACTTTTCAGTTTACCTTTACAAATTTACCAGATGAAGAAAATGAAAAAAGATGTAGAAAAGTGTCAAAGAACAATTTGAACGAAATTGGAAGATTGACAATTGGAGGGCGAAACGTTTGCTATCACTACCGATCACATTTGAAACGAGGGAAATAAATGTGAAGTAAACGTAGAACAAAGAGACTCCCGTTCCGACGAAACTTGCCTTTTCTGCCCTTTGTTTCTCGCAAGAACATTCGACAAATAATCGGTCCTCCCCTCCGGCGCAGTATAATGATATACCTCGAAGGAATATTTCTATATCCACCTGCCTATACTCACGCGCCATCGGATGAAACTGTCTGGCGAAGTGGCTTACAAATATATTACAATAAGAACGCAATATTCTCGGGGTACCGTGTATTGGTTATCCCTGAACCGTCTGATTTTCCCCGTTCCCCTCCCACCCCCTCTTACTTTCTCCAAAGGGAATTCGCTGTTCCTCCCTATATCATACACTCTTGGACTGCCTATACACATTCGAGAGACTTTGTAGCAACCACGGGAAACGTAATTCAGTCGACACGAATCCTTTCATGGTAGATACGTTTGTGGGAATTCGCAGACGATATTAGTTCAGTCATCTTCTTGCTTCTATATTTTCGAACTGGGTTGTTTCATTAGTTGATGATATACACGTCTACTGCTGTCTGGCGTATCGGAATTTTAAAATGGTTCTAGTGATTTAAATTGGTTGAGAGGCTACCTGTACGTAATTATATTATTATTACAAATTAATTTTTTTCATATTATTTGACACACATTCACACATTCTGTGTGAAAAGATTTACAGTGTAGGCATGTGGAGTGCATTAGTGTTCATATTCATACAATTTACTTTGAAATGAAAAGCGAAGTTCCATTTACAATTTGAAGAGAGATCTTGGAGATCTTGGAGATTTGATGTAAGAACAAAATTACGTGACATTTCATGGCCACGCGAGAGTGGTTACTCCCCACCACTTTGCCCTCACTTGGTGCTTTTGGTTCTCTCGTTTCCGCTTGCTAATTTTGAAAGCACTTCGCGAACAGTTAAGATATTCAGAAATTATTCTCTTGAGGAGAACTTAATACAAAGACTGAAATACAACTAATTTAAAACTTTAAGAAAACGTGATTTTTTTAACAAAGTCATTCATTGAGGAGAAAATTTAAATTTGGGATTAGGAATATCTAAACTGATCAAATTAGTAGAACGTTTAGCAGCTCTAGCCGTGCAAATATATTCAAGCTCCAGGGGGTTGAGAACTTGTTAAGAAGGCAACGGATTACGTCGCTGTCGCGCGTTTGCCCAGTCAATTTCATTAAAAGCTACAACATATGTTTCCGTTTTCGTTCCGCAATCTGCTTCGAAGGTTAGCTACAGATTCAAGATTGCAGTGTTCAGCAGGGGGGTCGCGCTGCATCCGCGTATCTCTGTCAATATTGTCCCTTCAGCCCTTTCCTCACAGGGGATACACGTCAGCGAGCCATTGTTTGCGGAAGAATTTTAAAAGCATTAATACACTTTCCAAACACGTAACACGGCCCCGTAGAAAAAGAAAAATAGAGTCGTCGAATCACGTGACACGATAGAGCGAGCTTGAAGTGTCAATCAATCGAGCGGAGAAGTTAAATATTTGTCCTTTCAATTATTTCGTCGACACGCGAGTCGACGAAAGACGAGCCGATCCGCTCCGACCCCTCGGATCCCGTACTGTTCCCTTTGCGATCGACGCGACGGAGCTCGTCCCCTCCGCGGCGCGATTTTATTGTAACATTTAATTTCCCTAATTACATCGACTGCACGCACAGCTTACCTTGCGCTCGGGCCAACCGAGGCGAGGACTCGAACGGAGACAGACAGGATCGATTTCCCGCTCCTCAGTCGCGCTTTATGCGTATCGGAAAGGGCTGAAGAGGCAAAGGAAAAAGTTTCGAACAGAGTCAGGCGACGGTCCGCTACTCCGCCTCAATTAATATGCGCTAACGTTATTAATTAACGCCGAGTACCCGTCGAACGACGAGAGAATGGAGGGATAAGGAGTGTTCGCTGTCGTCGGGTCCGTCTGTCGTCGCATTCAACGTCGCCGCCACCCCTGGTCGTCTTAACTTCGACATCAGAGGCTGCGAGGTCTCGATATTATATCTAGGAGAGCGCTTGAGAATATTATACGTGCGTGGTGTACACACCCCCTCCCTCTTCGGAAGACTAGCTACTAGCTACTTAGCCATGCTACGAGAACGTCTACCAGTGAGGGCAAGAGAGGGAGGGTCTCAGCGTCACGCCTAACTGTTCTCAGTGTCGACTCTACTGCTAATCGAATTATCGATCCTTGCCCCATGCTCCTCTGTCCAAGAGAATATTAGATTTCCTGTCGGATCTCTATGCACGACACGAATCACCGCTCGCGGGCTTCTTTTCATATTCCGCGCTTTGTCGCGTTTCTTGCTAATCGGTTTCCATTGATACTGGAGTGCGCTTCCTTTTGGTTGTCGCCTCGCTTCCGCGTGATCGATGAAATTACTGTACAGGGTGTTCTATTAAGCTTCGTATTGCGATTTTCTACTTTCGACTTCGTTATGAGACTTGATAACGTCCTTCCACACATTTAGTGAAGTTTATACCACCATTTAGAGCTTTTTCTTTATTTTGTTGATGGCACATATTACAGAATGCAAAAAAGTTAGAAATTATAGAGCTTTCTTTTTCCTCAGAAATTAATGCTTGCGGCCACAGTAGAAATTTGAAAGCAAATATTGGAGCAAGTATCGTTACCCAAAACTTAAAAAAAAAGGAACATAAATTTGCATAGTCTGACACAGCAATAGATAATGTAACCTGCATCCTTCAAGACTCAAACATTTAATCTTTTTGATATCTGTAGCATATGACACACCATTAGTTAGGTACAATAGCGATTAAAAACACTTGAATGAACTCTGTTTTTAAAAACTTGGACACATACGGCATACAAAAATATCTTCACCGGCACAAGACAAGATGCAAATCTGAACGCGCGTTAAGATTGCAACACGTGCGGACGATTTAATTCAACGCAACCGTGGCGCGCTTTATTTCGTCTGCAGTGGCCGCCCGCCTAGACATTCTATTTCCAGGTGTTCTCAGGTACTGATAAATCGTGAAAACGTATCTAGAGGCACTTTAGCGAGCAACATGTACATGAGACATCACGTACGGTTGGTTCGAGGCACGTTCCCTGGCAGACGAGTAGAAAAGAAAAGAGCAGGAGGGTTGGCGGCGGGAGGGAGCGTGTAAAGAAAGAAAAGAGGGGACCGAGACGGACGGAAAATGTCGGGGAAAAATTCCAATATGCCTCACAACTCGAACGGCTGTGCATGGAATGCGTTCGAGTCCTTGATTGTGCTTCGAAAGCATATTTTTCTCGTACTTCCGATATTGCAACGGCGAGTTCTTCTCTTTGTAGCCGGTTTCGCCGTTCGGTTTCTTCTTCCTCCGTTTTTCTCCTTCTCTCCAAGAGAGGAACGCACGGCACATATGCTTACACTGGAAAGATATATTTTTCGTCGTCACATATCGGCCACAGCGGTGGAGAAAAAATTGTCCTCCATTGAATCGCTGTCGCGTTGTATCGAGTTTTTCCTTGTCGCGGAAGGGAGAACGAGCAACTGGGGATAGGGACGGCAGTGGTTCGCTCTATCTAGAACGCATCCAACTTCCGCGACCAATGGGGAATACATTTCATATGTGCGCGGAAGACACCCATCTGAGTGAATTGCGGCTGTATTGTGGAGTAAAGTCTGTACCTTGCTTTGAACAACAACTTCCACGCGTCTAAATATCTTCCGAGAAAGATACGACGCGCTTCAACTGGTGCATATTGAACGAAAGCTGTTAAAACTCTCTCCGGTACGCGACGCGGCTTCCCCTGACAAATCACATACATGTTGCTTAAGACCGTTTTCCCCTGTTTGCTGTTACAGGTGATGCATCACTGTCGCGTCAAGTATTTGGACCAGCTGGAAGGCAAATCGACGGATTTATCGGTCACTATAATGACAGTGTAACGCGTTGCATACAGTCATAACTGGAAGCTTCTTACGGAAAAGCCAGCGGAGTTCGCCGGACTCCTAGCCCAGCTTCTGTGTCAAGGGACACAGTCGCTCGTCGAGAAAGGCGAAGATCGGAACGGTTGAACGTGATCGACGAGTAAAACAAACCGGATACCAGTAAATGACTTTCGGTGTATCGCCACTGGACGACCGTAGATCTCCTAGGACCACGTACCCGTCGGGGTACGTCAGATACTAGGGTACAGACCAGCGTCAAGATAAAGTCAGTGAGAGCGGTCGCTCAAGATGCGCAGGAACGGGTGGTGCCGTTAGTGGTGTACAACAGCCCGTCAGAAGAACTTCTGGATCAAGAGGGGGGCCACGAACACGGCCCCCAAAAGGGCCAGCTGGATGGTCTAGCTCACGAGCAGCCATCGTCAGTAGCCGCAAACCAGATCGACTTGGACCAAACCGACAGGAAGGCTCCAACGTCGACGGAGGAGCGCGGTGCCGCGTGTGATCCGGGTCCCGCGGTGGCGAACGCTGGGGACGTTGACAAAGTGGACGAATCGAAGACCGGCAAAGCGTCGAGGATCGATTACGGGGTAATTTTGAACGACACGCCGGTGTTGGTGCATCGGTGGCACCCGGAGTCAACCACCGACGCGTTGGATCTGCAATTGGTGGGCGAGACCAACGAGGTCCGTGCGAAGCGGCTACGGAAAACGACGTCGATTGACAACAGCGACGAGACGCTCGGGAGGAGAGGACACTGCCCGGCGCACAGGCAAAGAGCGCCGGCGGCTGGCGTCTCGAGACATCACGCGGATAGCACGCGGAGGAATTTTAATCGATCGTGCCGGGTTCATGGTCGAAGGAGGGACCGGTCGCGGGGAAAAGCCACGGAAAGACAGCCTCCGAATTCGAGCGATTTGACGTCGAATGAGCTCGAGTGCTCGGTCATACGATTGGAACAGGATCCGATCCTCGAGCCAGTGAGGATCCTCGGCTGTCCGCCCTCGGAGGGGCTCGAGTTATCCTCGTTCCTCGAACCGCCGCCCTATTACATCTATCCGAGCATCAACGTTGGCCGGGTGGCCAACGGTGGGCAGGCGGCCTGCTTCAGTCTGTACGAGCCGAACAATATTCTGCCGAAGAGCCGCGCCAGGAACATCGCCAACATCCTCGAGGAATCGAACCGCGCCGTGAAAGACATTAATCGGAAGGTGTTGGCGATGGCGGGTGCCATGATGCCTACCTGGTCGCTGCGTGTGCTAGGTGTCAGCTGCGGCTCCGTGGTTTGCGCCTGGGGACTTCTCCTAGTCTTGTCCGTGTTGGGCGGTGGCGCCTCACACGGTACCGCCCTCGGTAGTTTCGGTCTTGGTAGTATGTCGTCCGGGACGATGGATGAGATAAACAGTGCTAGATGTCCGTGGTTGTGCACGTGTACGGGGCAACAAGTGGACTGCTCTCATCAAGGATTGACGCAGATACCAACGAAGCTGACCATCCTCCAAAAACTGTGAGTACACTTCCATATTTACTTGTTTGAATCCGACATAGAGTGATTATGGGGATGAGAGCTCCAAAAGTAGGTATTCGTTTGTTGCATGTTGTCGTATCGAATCATCGCTGTATATGGGTCTTCGGTGTTATAATACGTAATTCTTTTTCTATCATCACCCTAAAATAAAGATATTGTAAGAGTTTTCCAAACCTTCGTACCTTTATGCAACGAATTAATGGAAAGTTGTCCGTCTAAATTAGTTAAATTCAATGTCGTATCGCTTCTTGGATATAACAGTAGAATTTTGATGTGCAACAGTGCAACTCTTGTCTGTCCATATTGATATACAACGAGGATGCAAGGATACGTAACAAAAACATTTAGGCAAGAATTTGTATTTTGATGCAATTGACTGCACGAGCATATTTTACGACCGTCTAGTCAACTGCATTGAAACACGCATGTCCTAGTTCGGTGAGGAAAACGCGACGTGTAATACACGGGCCTGTAAAATGCCCGTATAAGTCTGGTCTTACGCATTTGTAGCATTGAACTTCGACTTCGAAACAGTTCGAAGTTTTTCAAGACTCTGGAAAATCGAATCACTTCGAACCTAATTCGAAGCTTAGAACTCTTGAAAGTCTTGATAGTTCGGAATGTCTTGGAAGAACGTGAAAGTCTTCAAATTCTTGAAACCTCTAAGCTTTCAATTACTTTAAAATGTGTACAATGTAAAAGTATTTCTTATGTCTCAAATTTTTTAATTTTTTCTTTAATATTGTATGTTTGAACAAAAATAATTGAAGAGCTTTTAAGATATCGAATATTTGACAAAATCAGTCAGGATTCGCTTACCACTCTTAAAGATATTTGGAGTTATAAGGCGATCAAAATGATCAAGATTTTGAAGACCTCCAAGCTTTGAATCATGTCCGAAGTGATTCAAATTTTTCATCATGCAATTAGTTGAAAATGATTCGAAGTGTTTCAAATTTTATCAGTTCGTATCAGGCTCTCTCCTGATAGATTCTAATCGCTTAATCATAAATCAATCTGGCACATAAGAATTATAGTCTAGCCTAGTCTAAACCTCTACAGTAATTTTCTTTTGCGTATAAGGAATCGTAAAGTAATTTTTATTTGTTGAAAGATTGCTTTATACATCTAGGTACTTAAACGATGTCATTAAGTTCTCCAGTTAGGATATAATTAAATTGCTTTCGCCTCTTGACTTCAAGTTCAGAAATGTGTTTCTTGGGAAGTGGTAGTCTAAGAAGTTAAATGCATCGCCAAGAGCTAATGACGCGACAGAAATTGTGAGTTTTCTGTTTCAACAGTGAGACCCCACATTTTTGGAAATTTTATGCAGACAAGTTTGCGTTCGATAGCTAGCTTAGGTCCTTTTCTCTGGGAGCAGTTATGACCTCCTTTAACCTCGAAAGAGCGTTTAATATCGATCCAGACCCTTAGGATATAGGTTGTAAATGCGTAGTGACAGGATATACAGCTCAGTACACGAGGTTTTTAGACATTTATTTGGAGAGGTAGAATAAAATACAAGATTCTCAATTCTTTTTCATTTCATATTTCCCTACTATTCATTTTATTTATTACGATATCCAAATTCAATATCATCTATTAAAAGCACTATACTTATTCGACATATAACAAAAGCAAAATGTTCATTCCAATATCAATTCAAAGCATCGTCTTTTCTCGTGTCTTTTTTTTGTAACCAATAAAAACGGATTTAATATCTACATTTTCCATCTGATCGTCCATTCGCAAATAACCATCTGTAAAGTACAATATCCGGAACTCCATTGGCCTGCAATCTGCCTAAAAAAAAGTACAACCTTTTACAGAGCGCATATTAGTTAATCGTTGGAAGCATCGATTCTAGGGGGATAATCGAGCCAATCGCGATCGCGTTATTGTCGGACTGATTTCTCGCGACGACAAGCCAGGTCAAATGAAAAATACAACAAACGGACCGTAGCTTTGCGAGAAGCGCAATTCAAATGAAATTGGTTTTAGTTCGGTACGTCGTCGATGCGTAGAGAAAGAGAATCGAACGTTGGTCGTTAAGCACTCTCTTCTCTGTGTTTGCTTGCATATTTCCTCCTCTGATGGCAGTACGCTGGTGGCGGAACGTCGGTTTAATAGTTTTGCATTTTCTCGAGTGACGGGGGTCGAAGCGCCGCAATAAAAACGCAACGGTCGCAGTAAAACTCGTTACATCGGTCGCCGTGAAATAAAACGTCAGGAGTATCGCATCCTCGAAGGCGGTCATCGTGAGCCCACGTTTTATTGACGGAATATCGCGACGGACAGTATTCCAACGGCATGTGGAATTTCCCTCAGCCAACTGCTGGAAAACACTTTACTCCTCCACAGTGTTGTCGAATTATTGAACGCGGAACTCGAGTCGTTCCTTCGTAGATTAATCCCCAAGATCGAAAGTTCTCCAACGGAGTGTCCGGGGGCCGGGGGTGGACGCGTTTTCCTTGCGCGCGTAATTACCCGCGTCGATCGTCGGCTATAACTTACGCGAACAATATCGATGCGCGTGAATTTCAGTCGCGACATGTTCCATCGTCCCCGATAAATGATCCTGTTGGGCAAAATCGTTTGTCAGACGAATGGCGGAGATTCCTTTTCTTGCTTTCCTCCTTGCGGCAGGGATTCGAGGTTGCCCTGTCGACGTAAACCCGCTCTAAACGGGGACCCATTAATGGCGATATCGATTAGCATACGATTAATATGCCGTCGACGGTCGAAGGGATACCGCGAATAATTAAATCCTCGAAATACATTATTGCCGACGCGCTGGCATGAAAGCCCCGACCCGTCGCTAAAAGAAGCCCTTGTTGCACGCTTGTTGCGAACGAAACATGAAAATGTCTCTGCGCGGAATGCGTAATTTCCGGGCGAAATGGTTTTTTCTCGCGGCTGCGATATTACGTTATTCTTAATGGGAAAATTTAACAATATTTTAGGGAAAAGTGCGTATCTCGTAGAGCATGTCACTCTTTCTCATCTCTTTTAGGATCTGTTGAGTGGTATACGTAAATATTGTACACCTATTTAAACTTTAATTTTAAATTCATTCAGTTCTAATTGCATTAAGTTTAAGAGACTTGATCAAAGACTTGCTTAATTTTATCTTTACCTTAAAATTCATTGAAATATATGCTTTAAGATATGTTTATAATGAAATAAATTTTTGAAATGTGCGTTTAAACATAAATGTTTATGAAACTAAATAAATTGATTTCTTGATATATTTTTTCGTTTTTCTTTTGTTTTTTTTGTTGTCTTTCATTCTACAGAAAATATAAAATTCAAAAGGAAATGTATGTACTCCTTCGAGTTAATAGAAAAAGTTCTGACGGTGGAGTGTACCATTTAAGAAAACTAATTATTCTTACAAGTTTTTTCCGTCTCATCTACTGAAAAGTAAATGAATGTGAACCTAGACATTAATATGAATTTAATCATCAATTGTTGTGATGAGGTTATTATGACTATATCCATTTACCGCATAATTTATTATGCATTCTCCATGCAGCTATTCAATAATTGAACCGACAGTAATACGAATAATTACATGCAGAAATAGATAACACCCAGTGTTCGGTTTATCAATCTCTGTAAATGATTTCATTAAACTATAATCGTATTAATGAAATGGGGCATTGAGTAATTTCTTATAATGAGATTATTATATCCTTCTGCAATACTTTTATGATATAGTAACGCTATATCAATTACAGATTAATGGTATATTTGTTTTGAATAGATTCGCATTATTCGGAATTTATAAATTACAAATACAAAGGAGCCTTTTATATACGAACATGTATTGATCCAATATTTTACACTTGAAGATCCTATTGGACGCTTTATTATTTGAATGGGAATTTCCTTACAATCATAGAAGTCTGTGCTTATAATTAGTAACAAATGTGTTTTATTGCAAGTATATAATATGTACGAACATGTATTATAACTTTTTTTCTACTTTCCGAATATATACATATACTGATATACTGTTGTACTGATTTACTATGAAACTAAAAAGAAAGAAAATTTTTCAAAGGTTTGTGACATTTAAATAAGGGATTAGTTTACTTCCAGATAATTTATCGTGCCCAAATTCCACCTTAAAATTCGCATGAAGATACCCGGCATAGTATTTCTCTGCATCCTTTCATTTAGTTTACTCACGTACTATACCTGGTGTAAAGTTTCGGTCCGTTGAGGATCACTGTTCTACCTGTTCGCCCGTAGCGACCCGATGTCAAGATAATTAGGGACTCGAGAGCGGGACCAGATTTCCCTCTTCGTAGCCCGATCTAAATCTGCGGTCTGCGGACAGCTAAACAGTCTCGTGTTATACACGAGCGCGTGGGCACACCGATTGCTAGTGACACGGGCCATCAGAGTTTCCAGCAAATCTCCGGGGGTTGCTTTAGCTTGTCCGCGGATGTTCTTCGCGTATGCGATGCGCGCACAAGTGGCTCGTTTCAGCCAACTCGTCGAGCACGAAAGTGGTTGCAATAACTTCTTTAACTGCGTCCTAGAACCTCAATTTCAATTTTTGATGACACTCGCCGAGCCAGAACTTTTGTGAGTTACGTAAACAGCGTTTGAACTCTTGTTTTGGAGCAGTCTGATAGTGTTTTATGACGGAGACAAAACCAGTTGACTTTTCAAGATCACCTTTCTTATTGTACACATGCAGCAGTTGTAAACTGTTTATATCTGTTGTTAAAGTTTCTCGAATATTTACATGGCACTAAACATTTGCAAAATATTGATTATTCCAAGTTAAAACTTAATTTTCTATTAACGAATAGGATATCTGATGGAATATCGAAACGAATACACCAGAAATGGTGAGGATAGATCAGTGTTCAACGGTTCAGCCCGTAACCAAAATTTTTTTTGTGTTTCCAACTCGAGTTCCCCAAATATCATTCTGATCAATCACGGCTATCGAATAACATCAAGTATTTCATGTTTCTTCTTGGTTGTCTGTTTTCCCACGAACTTTGCGCCCTGGCCTAAAGCACACCCCCGAGGTAATAGCCGGTACTAGGCACGCGCGAAGGATGCTCATAATTTTTCGATTAAGCTAAGCAAACAGCACGCGGCAAGGAAAACAATCGTAACGCGGCGAGGGCGGAGTGTCGGAGAGAAAGCCCCGGTATACGATGTTTTCCCAAGCAACGTTCCAGCGTCCGCCTACCGTTACCCTACATTTCACTCCCGTCTAGCGGGAAATACATATGATCGACGCAGTTTTCGTCGTAGCGAACACGGAGAGTCAGGGCCACGTGGAGACTGAAGGAGTGCGGCGATCGATAGTCCACGAGTCTGTGTAACTCGATTTTTCCTCGAAGCCGAGCGAGAGAACAAACCCCCGTTGAAAAGTTGCTGGAAAACATTAACTCGAACTCGGAGACTCGGTGGCCTGAAATTGCCTTCCTTTCTTTGCCGGTCCGCGGGCTCTTTCGAGATTCTTCTCGCGAGAGCTTAATAAAATTCATCAGCCGATAAGCAAAGGCTAATGACCCAAATTAATCCGATTTGCCGTGCTCAAAGAAGCAACGAGAGACGCACGTCAGCCCGCTCGATTATCCCCGGAATGAAGGACGGTTCGGGGGGAGCGGTCGGAACGGAAGAGAAAGGGAAAGTCCGTCGGCGACGCGACGCGACGCGCCGTTCCTTCTGTCCTCTCCCGAATTGTAATTAAATTTTTTCGTCGCGATGTCCCGCTGCTTGGCGACGCGTGAAATTGAGAAGCACACGCACCAACCCCCGACTGAATTCTTCGGACGCAATGGCGGTAACCCGCATAGTTGTTCGCGCGGCGTGAAACTACTGTGCCCAGGAGACGCAAAACCCGCGAAATACGGTAGCCGTGTGCAGTGTGCACGCGTTTCGAAGCGACACGTCGCTGGCAACCGACGGTCCGGTTAGGTTCTAGTCGAAAGTGCCCTCCCTTGGCCTCGAACCCCGTTAGCTGTGAGCATCGTGCAACTGCAGAATTATTCGCGGCGGCCTGCAAACACCCATTCGGTGGTCTTCATCTCGCAGTTATTTTCCTTAGCCATGCATAATACGCGGGCTAGGGGCCGGGCTATAGTGCACCGGCGAAACATCCTCCCAGCCCCCTCCGGACGGAGGAGTTGCTACATTTTGCTGCCGCAGAACGGGGAAACGCTCGGCTAACCGCAAATATTTTACGCCGCCTTCGAGCGAGCCTCACGTAACCCCGTTTAGGTGTACGCGGTGGCGTAGCTGGTGTCTCTGGGCCTGGCACGCTTCCTGGGGCTTGCAGTATTCGAATTCCGCGCATGCACGCTGCTCGAAGTTGCGAAGGATGTGTTTAATCGCGTCGAAAGTTCCTGATACTTTATTTTGGACTTCCTGCGGAAGAATTTCTCGTTGGTTTTCCACTCGGGACTGTAATTGCCGTTGTGTGTTCGGTATTAGGGGCTGTGGGCGCAATATTGCAGTTCGATATTAGAGGTATTTTGTGGCGCGAATGGCTGGCATTTTAAGGTATAGTGCTTCGCCGAAATATAGCGAATCGAGCGGGACCCATTCGAGTGGTGTAGGTACTGTGTGATATGGCTGAAGGTGTAAGCCGTTAAGCATGTTTTGTTACTGGGTTCAGGATTATACTTTTTGAGTCGTAGTTGGATACTTTCTTTGTTTAGGATTTTTAATATTTTGTACAACTAAAGCTGAGGAATATATTGATCGTCCCTGCTCAGTTGATCTATCACCAAGATACTGAAAGATAGAAGACCTTAATTCCTAAAAATCTATTGGGCAGGCACCATAATTGGTGCTCCAAGTATTCAATACTTTTAAAGCTTAATATTTCAGACTCTCGATACTTAAATTTTTGTGGAGCATTTAAATACTAATACTTAATTTTTTAGTAGTATCTGGTGTACAGTATCAAATTATTAATCCTTGATGTGTGAATACTTGTTTTTAGCGTTTTAGTAAATCTTATTCGTTACTGTATGGTAGGTATTCAATGTTCGAAGTACTGGATACTGACTTGTGTTATAATTACGGGTAATATTTGAGTGCCTAAAAATTATTTTTTTTAAATACTCCCTGTTCATAAGTATTTACTTCTTATACAATCAGTGACATTGATTCTTGACCCTAGGGAAAGATGTGATGAGGAAAAATGTTCATTTCTCACTGAAATATATGAAATACAATACATTTATAATATACTGTAGTGTATGTACTATATGTGTATATTAGTGGGAATGGGCATTTTCCTCATCCCATTTTATTCCTAGGGCAAGAATCAAGGGCACTAATTATACACTGTGTTGATTTGCATTGAGAAAGTATTTAGTAACTTATCTACTGTTATCATAATTGTACCATAATAGTCTCATTAGAAACTAATTAACATTTCAATCCACGTAATTTAAGTGAGTTTAAACAAAAACACGTTTCTTATTTCGCAGTTAGTAATTAAATACTAGTAATTACTGTGATTGCTGTAAAATCATTTTCATTTCTTTTACACCGAGTCGCTCCACCAAGAGAAACTACTTAACATTTTTTCCTTTTAATGCCACTTGGAACTTGACGGCTAAAATGTTTTAAATCTTGGATAGGCTGGTTCATCGAGCCACTATCGCCGAGTCTTCACCTGTCAGGGGCCTTCAACGCTGTAATTAATCCACCGATCTATAATTAAGTCGATGATAAACGGAGTGTCTGCCCGATGATTAACATTATTATTTATAATAACACGGCGAGCTGTCGTGCGTAACGCGCCTGCGAGAATGTGCTCTGCCTCTGGACAATTAATCACCACTCAAACAACAATTACGCCCGATTATAGAGCGCGGGTTGATCGAGATGTATTGTAATTAGTATCGTCGAGTCTACTTGGCGTCCGTACAGTACTGCCTACAAATGAAACAATATTCATCAAATTTCTAATTCCTATGGAGGTAGTAAAGTACGTTTCTTACTTCATTACACCACCGTGAGTAGGTACGTATATTTACGCACGTATTCCTTCTGATCTCTAATTGTTGTAATTTTAAATGAACTTTCACCTGATATCAAAATTATTAGGGTGCAAGAATGAATTCTTATTTGTTTTCAAAAAGAAATTTAACTTGTTATTTAAAAATACAGTATTATTAAAATATGTAGAATGTTATGGCAGCAGTTTTCACTCTTTAAACCAATTATTCTTTTGCTAACAATATCATGTAATCAGTAAATGATATAAGTGTATTATTTGCTGCATACAAATTTATAATAATATTGCAATTCCTAACAATTTTTGCTCAAGCGATTTCCTAGTTACCATGGTCGGTAATATTCTGTATAGAATTTCTATAGTTTATTGTACAATCTGAAAAAATCGTGTGTCGGTTTGTATTAGGTAAAAAAATTAAGTAAATCTTAAAGTTTGTTTCTTTCTTAATATGTTTTCCTTATAAACCATTATTAATATCTTAATAATATTAAGATTAATATTAATTGGTGCACAATACTAATTTGATGCAAAGAGCAACTTCGGTGCACGTTGCATCGTGTCTGTATAAAATTGCCCATTGCCAGTGTCGAATAGAAAGAGATCGAAATTCCGCCGCGACGACGCGTTTCCCGCTAAAGGGAATCTCTGGGCAGCAAGTGTGTTGCCGAACCCCCGACTCCGAGAGCTGGGCATTTCCGTCAGCTTTCTTTTATTGTTGTCTGTTCGGAGCATACCTACGAGTGCACTCTCATCGAGACCCGGTGAAACTTCCATTAGACGGTTGCTCCGGAGAGCTTCCATCGGAATTCAGGAAAAGGTGTCGATATGTCTGGCCAAGCACGATTTCCTACCTGAGGTCTGTCCAGCCCCATTCTGATGGTGAAATTAATGGTTTTCTCTCGGCGCGAGAGTGGGTAGGTCAAACAAAGAATTACCGCGGGCGGTGTGTGCCAGGGGCGAGGTCGGTAGGGGTGGGCTGCATTTTTTCACGTTTCGGGATTTAAAGGACCTCGAATTTCTTCGGGGACATTGTGCCAGCCGGGACTTCCATTGAAAAATTACTCCATACGGTGTTTTTTGCCCTCGAACCGATCGACCATTTTGCCACATGTCCGGCGAGCAACGCTCCATTATCCCCCGATATTTAATCGCGCCCAACCCTATCCAGCTCCTCCGTTTCCCTCTTCGTTCGATTCACGAAGAAACGAATGATCCGTCTGAATTCGCTAATTTAATTTAACGACGCTGCTCCTGCACGGTGATTAATGAGTCAGTAAGGGAGAACGCATCCGGTCAAAGGAATTAGCCTCGAAAGAAGTCGCTGCGCGTCTCTTCGCGTTTCTTTTCCTCCTCCGTGTCCTTCCTTTTTCGGATTCCGGCATAATGAACTCCCGCTGCGCGCGTCCTGGGCTCGGGTTACTTTTTCACAGTGGGATTGTCGCGATTTTCGCGGTCGCCCGGCGTTTTTCTGGCAGTTTTCGGAATTAATTGGCGACAGGGGTGGCTGCCGGGCGCGTGGCGCACGTGACCGTGCATCGGCCCGCGGCTATTTCCGAAATTTTCGGCGACATTTCACGATGTGCACGTTTGCGGCGCGCGTTTTTATGCACGGGCACGTTTTAAAATTCCGGTTGATCGCTCGGACGCTGGTGGGTCTCCTTTTTATCTGCTCATTTCATCGGCGACGCGGTTGTAATATTGACGAGTAACGCTGAGTCCATTTGTTTGGTCGTTTGTATCTCCATTGGTGATTAATTCTCGGAGGAATGAATCACTGAAAACTGGCAATAATTTTATGGTTTTTGTTTCGTGCAATATCTTTGAATATACAAATCAGTATACATATAACGAATTAAACAACTTTTAGGGAAGAACAATCGGACAGAGGGCGATTCTATGTGGGAAGATAAGAAAACTATGTAAGGTCTATTTGACTGAGGCTTTGTTTTCGGGAAAATCGGATTTGAAGAATGACTTTTACAATTTGAATTAAAGTAAAATAGATATTGCATTTTATGGTAATTTTAGTATTTCTTTAATGATTCTGATCAGATTACTCATATTATTTCTTGCATTATTACAATTCTTTAACTGTTTAATTTTAACTTTTCGAATCTCCCAATCTTTAAGTTTCTACTTCAAACTTTCAAATTTAAAATTTGATCTCTAAGAATTTTTAATTTTACAATTTAGAGTTTTCAAAAAGTAAAATTTGACATTTTCAATTGTCCAACTTGGAATCTTCAAATCTTCAATTTTAACTCTTATATTTTCATGTTTCCAATTTAAAGAAGCTAAATTTGTTAAATCTCAGAATGTCCAACTTGAAATCTTCAGATCTCTCAACTGAAATCTTAGAAATTTGCAAACCTCCAATTTAACTCTCTAAATCTTCCATTGAAATTTTCTAAATCAATCACATACACATCTTGTATTTCAAGATTTTTTTTATATGATATGTTTTTCTTGTTTGAGGAATTATTAATTTTGTCTATAATTCTCCGTTTTAATGTGTGTTCGCTTTCCATACACCAAACTCTATTTTTCTCTGTTTTAAGATTTAACGACCTCACCATCAGAATATGTAATTATGTAAGTACATCACTAAAGCTGATTTAACTGCTTCTGAGGTTCCATAAGCAAATACACACCATTCGCTCTGAGTATTGAAGTCATAATCACACATTGTGTTAGTCTTCGTCCTTGTTCCTTGGTCCTTGTGACAGTATTCTTCTCCTTTTTACTATTAAATAAAAAAGATTGCTGTTGTTAACACGAAGTTATTTTTCATAAGAATCTGAACAATATCCGCATCTCGACTGTAACAGTTTCCAGCCTCTCATCTCAAATTATCGAATCATAATTTTCAAAAATATTATATACATATACAGGAGTGACGAAGGTTTAGTAGAAATTTTGTATAGAACCTAGATTCATTGGGTGATCCAATAAATATCCTCAGTAATTTCCTGAATTATTAAAACTAGATGAATAGCAGGAACGAAAGTAACTCTAACCCGACAGCTAAAGAGAATCAACTATTTAGGTATAATGAATTTGTTCCAACGATCTTATGAATCATTGTAATTTGTGTACATTGGACCACACGATTGTCCATCTGTACGATCAAGATCGACCTATCGTTATACTTGATAGAACAGACGTTCAGCGTGCGCAGAACCGCGCAGACCGCCAGGAAGAAGTTCGGTGGCGGTTTACGCGAAATCGTCGATATAAATCAGAATTAGGGCTCCAGGCTAGCAAGCTGTATGGTCGATTTAGTCAAAGGATGTCGATCCGTGAGCATAAGGGCGCGCCGGCTGTCAGCAGACAAATCTCCGTTTAGAGGGACCATTGTCGGCGGATTATGCGCCCGTGGAGAGATTCCGGGCGCTGGGCGCAATGCATGGGACCGCGGGACGCGGAACCCGTTTCAGGATCGTCAGATTTCGGATTTTCAATTGGGAGAAGAGAGGGACCTGTTGAAGGGTTGCCCCCGGACGGTTAGAACGGCACATTTTACGAGATTATCGGCCGGGGCTAATCCGGCCGAACGTTAACGACAGCCGAAGTATTCCCTCGGAAAATGTTTCCGCTCAATTACTCTCCGGTCGCGTTAAATTTCGAGCGTCCCGTGTTATCGTAGACCCCGGGATCCTCGGGCCGATCGCGCGGATACCTGCACGTGCGGACTTTCATCGTCGCGTGAATGTGCCCGTTTAAGAGGCGGTCGATCATTCCTTTTTCCCTTTGCAAGTATCCGAGATTGGGGCGCCTTTGGTACTTCGCTTTGTGCACGTGGAATAGCTTGGTCTTAACAAAACACTTCCACGCCGACGCGGTATTTTGATGATGATGAAAGTGGTTTATTGGTTTGGTACTTTACTGTTGCGGTGTAGCGCAAGGTGCTTCGTACTTTAGTACTTTGGATGTTTTCTCGGTAGGATTTCATCGTACCGATACTTTAGTACGCACGTGAAACACGGAAGTATTCGTAAATTACGATTCTTTAGTTCAAAGAACTGACGTTTTTTAGCAGCGTACCTGCGACTGGAAGTGTTTATCAATGAGGATGTGCAGGGTGGTCCAGGCAATTTGTACAATCAGTGACATTGATTCTTGCCGCTAGGGAAAAATGTGATGATGAAAAATGCTCATTTTTCACTGAAATATATAAAATACAATAGACACAGTGTATATTGTAGTGTACGTAGTATATGTATGTATACAGGGTGTCCCAAACAAAGTGTAAGAGCCGAGAAGGGGGGATTGCTGGGGTGATTCTAAACAACTTTTTCCTTGGCAAAAATGTTCGTTGCGTCTTTGTTAATGAGTTATTAACGAAAAACACCGACCAATCGGGGAGCGAGTACAGCGGATTAATGATGGCGCGGACGATGGGGTACCAATACTACTCACCGTTGAAGCCCGCGCTGAACTTCATCCACTGTATTCGTGCATCTATTGGTCGGTATTTTTCGTTAATAACTCGTTAACAAAGCCGCAATGAACATTTTCGCTAAGGAAAACTGTGTTTAGAATCACCCCAGGAATCATCTCCTTTCGGCTCTTACACTTTGTTTGGGACACCCTGTATATATTTTTATGTATATGTACATTAGTGGGAATTAGCACTTTTCCTCATCCTATTTTTTTCTAAGGGCAAGAATCAATGTCACTGATTGTACACCTTCAAGAATTTTATTTCTAATGTATTGGGTCGTGTAATAAATTCCCGCGTTTTGTGTATTTGATTTTTTCCCCCGCAATTTTGTGATTTGTTAGGTAAAGTATATATACGTATATATACTTGTTCTATAAACCTATCTGCTTCAATTTTTCGAATTAATTAATTTTAATCTATTTCCAGGCTTTTGAAATGGAAGTTCTAGGAGGCAAAAAAACGCGGGAATTTATCACACGATCCAATACAAATGCGCTGAACAAACAAATTTTTTATACCAAAATTGCAGGGCTTTGCAGGGTGCATACATTTCGGAGACTGCAAAGTCAACTTCACATACTTTAAAAGTTATTCAAGGTGTGCGAATTGCGTGGACCAGCCTGTATAGTACAGTGATTAAGTTTTTTATTGATATATCATTTAATCTGATTAATTGCAACAGAAGCAGAAATTTAGATGAATCATTGCGAAAATCCAACAGAAGTGTTCGTACTTTTATTTGTGACAAATATAATAAATACATACATAAATACATACAATATAATAAATACAACAATGCAATTTTTAGGCTACATATGAACTTAATGATTGTAATTTACATTTTTATTTTAATTAACATTTCGATCTATCTAGAGTACTGTATATTACTACACCAGGTATTTTTAATAACATTTTTGCCTGCATGTTATTACAAAATATTAATCATTTGAATTCTCGAATTGCTGGAGTACGAATACTTTTATGACTCACAGTATGCGCCTATGCATTTATAATCACTTGAATGGGCATAAAGAAGTTGAGGCGTGATGTCCCGCTGAGCGACCCTCATTGCGGTCAAAAGGTTCAAAGCTGTATACAGCATTTTGAATTTGGTGACGCTTTATGAGAACGATCGTTTTATTACTTCTGGGAAGGCTATGAAATTTACATGATGCAATTAATATTTTTTCTTTAAAATCCTTTCTTAAAATTTTAACTAGTTTGTAAAATGTGTTTTGCAGTAGAATTCATAGAAGTTTTACTTCAGATACTTTATGTAGCTCTAAACTAGATTCTAGGCTCCAACCAGTGGTGTTTTTACCTATTTTATTACATAGTTTCTAGGGTCAAAAAACGCTTAGACACTTTCGTGTAGCAGTGCGGTCGATATAGTAATATGGTGCGGTCATAAAAGCTGGGAGGTCTCCAAATTTACTGTTTTGAGGTTTAGGAATAAGAAGTTTAGTAATTTTTGTTTAGAAGATCGGGTTACCAAATCTCTTGTTTAGAAGCCTCAGATCTGAAAACATAGAGGCAATCAAGGCTTGTACGACGGCACTATATGTCCACCATCAATTATGCATCGCTAGTGTACTCCACACCTATACATATATTCTAACACTTTAGTGGCTTTGTAATCTGATACTATTATAGTTTGACACTTATATACTTTACTACTTTGATGTTTTGTGACGTTAATTGTATAGTCATTTAGGTATATGCTTTAGTTTTTTAATACTTTAGCAATCCATTTTGCAGGTTTATATCTTTAATAAATTGGGATAATAGTTAATATACGATTATTTTTATAAGGTAAAGATTAAGAAATATAAAATATCCATATTTTCTGTTTTGTTCTGTAGCTTACATATATAAATTAAAAAAGAATTCGTTATTATTTTACGAAACATATTGACAATGCTTATATCTAATATATGTAGGTACTGCTTAAACAAAAGAATTCTTCTAGAAGCTGTGTAAAGCCTTAAACTTTTAAGAAAATTGGATTCTGCACCGAATACTTCCCGGAGATTCTGTTATATATACAGGGTGTCCTAGTTTTTTTCTGTTAAACTTTACTAGCATATTCTACAAGCAAAAGTATGCTATTTGTAACAATAATAATTGCTAATAATTAGTACGCTATATGATTTCATATGATGCCGCGGGTCTTTTCAAATTGTGAATATTATTTCATATTTTTGTGTACAACTTTTTAATACAGCATTAAAGAGTCAACGTTTATATAACATTTTTCTCTTGTTTCTGCTCGTAGAATATGCTAGTAAAGTTTGACGAAAAAAAACCTAGGACATCCTGTATGTTTTTCAGATAAGAGAAACTGTGTCAAATATTTATGACTACTGCATAAACCCTGCAAAATTCGATAAAAATCGGATTCTATCGGTTGGATATCTTGCCATAACATATTCATAGAAAATTCAAAACTCTTTGATGAATTCTGAATCAATAATATACTCTTCCAAAAATATAGAATTTCATGACGTCACTTTAAAGCACGAAAATAATAAATGAAAAAAAATGAACAGAAACAAGCATTCTAATATACGTTTTACACAACGGTATTTTAATTATTAAATGCAAGCGGTATAAAAATAATATCACCGTGTCCCAAAGAGTTAAACACTGAACCTAAACTATTAGAGCGCCGCGAATCTTAATTTAACCAACCCTTCAACACCCTGTAAGACAAAGAGTTATCACCGCGGCGAGTTCATATATGTTCCGTGAAAGACAGCGCCTCCAGCCACAAATAAATCCACGTGGTCGCTTTGATCGCCGAGTTCTATGTTCGTTGCTCGTGTTCCGGGGCGCATCAGCGTCTCGAGCATTTCTCAAGCAGTATCCGGGAATCTCGACGCGGAGAGGCGAACTATGGGGAACGTAAATAACAGAAAAAGGGGGGGACGTTGGTAGGATGATGTAGAACATCGCGGTTTTCACCGCGGAACGCCCCTGGACTTTCGGGATCGTGTCCTCCGCCCCAGGGGGCGAGACTGCGCGTCCGCCTCGACGCGCATGAATCACGTGGTGCATGCAAATGAAAAGGTGCGTGCGGGGGTGGCAGCGACTTTCAAAAGATCGTAAGTGTCGGTCGGAGGGGAGGAAAGATAGGGAGATGGACAAGGTAAGAGAAATTCGGTGGGCAAAAAGAGGCGCGAAGAAGGGGGGGGGTCGACGTGGCGAGCATCCTTTTTCTTAGTCGGCCACGCAAGTGCGGCAAAAATATTGTTTCAGTGGTTAAAATTTATTACGGCGGTGCGTTATGTACCCGTTTGAGAATATGGTTTACGTAAAGGCTGTTGGTCGTAGTTCTTTTCAGTAGATGCTACCAAGAATTATTTAGAAATCTATACAAACTAGAATTTCTATAATAACTTTGGAGAATTGTTAAGGGACGTCGGACATTGATTTTGATGAAAACTTTAAAACTTTGGTTTAAAACTCATATTGCTCTTTCTTAACAGTTTTTCACATAAAGTATACCTTGTTTTCGAAATATTACTTCTTTGAAAAATTATTCGGCTATAAATGCAAATTTTAAAAATTTTCTGTGGACCAAATTTTGAAAATTTGTCACAAATATAATTAAAAAAATTTTCAAAAACTTAAAGTATGTAGGGAAACAAGAGGGATCATACAAAAACAAATTTTTGAAGATATCTCTTATGGGTCCTGAGAAAAGGAACATTAAATATTAAGGAATTACATGGGTGGGGATACAATGTCCGACTCCCCTTAAGCCATGAATACATACTTCAATCTAAGGTATTGACCAATAATTTTGCTAGTATTTTTTAAGATATTCAGGTCTTTAAATTTTTTATACTGAAATGATTCTCACTTTGTTAGCTTTTTCATTATTCATATGAAAACGAGACAGCAGTGCATAACTGATGTCAGAAAGGTGTGGACTCTGTGAAGCAACGAGGTCTGATTTATTCTGTCTGACCTCATTCATCACGTGTCTCTTTCCAAGTACATTTGTTCTTCTCATGAAGTAACAATAACATTATCGGTAAAACAGAAGAAATGGAGACATCGGAATAATAGAATCGTAAAGGCAAAACTTTTCATGGATTTTCCCTGCGGTTTCACCATTGCACCCCATAACGTCTTTCTCCCTTCGTGTTTCCTCCCTTCTAAACTATTTTTTTTCACGCCCAGAGTCCATTAACATTTATATTGCCTTGCTTTCCGCTCTCTCTCTCGGCCGAGTTCCGCATTTTTCGGACAATACCGACCGCCCACAGGGAACCGCGCTAGAATTCACGTACCAAAAACCCTTGGAGAAGCTTCTATTATTCGCACAAATCGCGTCGAGAGCGCCACGGCGTCTCACCTGGGGGGTCACCGTGTGAATTCGATCATGGTGACGGATCGCACGCACCGCAGGACGATGTTTCAGGATCAATCGTGCGGAATTCTAACGCCCTGAACGACTGTCGATTACGCGAACGTTTTATACGCGGACCTCGGGTAACCTTTGTGAAAAGCCGAGAAAGCTTTCTTCGGGTAATGGCACCTATTATTGAGGTGGTCCACGCGAGGCTACTGAATGTCTTTATTTGCGAGCATTTTTTGTCGAATATTAAACTCTGCTTAGAGTAAAATATTTTTGGAGATTTAAAATTTAGACGTTGAATAATTTCAAGTGGAATCTTTCATTTATAGTTGAAATACTATACATTGAATAATCTTTCTTCTTAGATATTGGAATTGTAAAATTTTCTCAAATTTTACATTATGCTGAACTGTATGTATTCAAAAAATTAAAAAATGTTTAAGGTACACAGTATCCTAACTTTAGTTTTCTGATAAGATAGTTTTTCCAGTCTCCAATCATTGTAATCTCGTCTTTAAAACTGTAAAGAATAATTTACATCAGGGATGCAGTAGACTTATTAAGACCAAGGGCCACAGAGATTCACTGTGACTTATAGTGGGACCGTAAAAAACAAAACATAAATGTTTTTTTTTTGTCTTTGTAGATTTCGTTGTGTAGTTTGGTTTCTTTTAGGTGGCTTAGAATGTCTTTTATGTGTTTTTCTAATCTTAAGGTAGTTCTGGGTTGAGTCCACACTTTTGTCTTTCGGTTAGGTATCTTCTGACTGTTATTTATTGTGCGATTGAATGCTATTTATCATATATTTCTTACTATAGTAATATCATAAATAACACAGTGAGCGAGCCGCGGTCTCTGCATTCCTGGTTTACACCGCTCTATCTACTATAAGGGTGGTCCACGCAACTTGTGCACCTCTATAACTTCCAAAATATGCGTTGCACGAAAAAATTTTGTATTCAAAAGTTGCATGGTTTAAAGGGGTACATTATTTAGTGCATTTATTTTTTTTATAGGTGGAGGAGTTTTGGAGATTTGAAGGTCAACTTTGTTTTTTTTTTTTAAATAGAATACTCTATTTGTTATATCAAAAATATGGAAGAATATCGAATTCTGAGTAAAAAAGTATTCACCTTTATTAGCCCTAAACCTAATAGCTAACGAGTAATTTCACTTTATTCCTTGAAAATTTTTTTCGCTCGTTAGCTATTAGGTTTAGGGCTAATAAAGGTCAATACTTTTTTTACTCAGAATTCGATATTCTTTCATATTTTGATATAAAAAATACAGTATTCTATTTAAAAAAACAAAGTTGACCTTTAAATCTCCGAAACGCCTCCACTTATAAAAAAATAAATGCACTACATAATGTACCCCTTTAAACCATGCAACTTTTGTATACAAAATTTTTTCGTGCAACGCATATTTTGGAAGTTATAGAGGTGCACAAGTTAAATTATTAGACGACAATCTAGGGTTTAGTGTCGCACAGAGAAAACGACACAAAAGATGCTTTTTGTAGATGCTTTCGTCGAGCTCACAGTCATAAGCACAATGCAGCCGTGATCCAAGCAGCGCCTTAATATCCCCGAGAGGGCGATCGAAGGAGCGGATTGGCGCGTTAAGATTTCATCGCTCAACGATTACGGAAGGGGACACGAAGAAGGCGATATTTTTACGGGGGTGGGTGGGACGCCATCGCTTATTTTTCACGGTCAGAGAATCTGGCGGGCGATGATGCGCGGGTGTTGAGCGCGGATAAGATTTATGTGGGCAGCGGGCGAGAAGGAAAATAAGTGCATCGCGGGACGACGAGATATTAGAGCATCGAACGAGATGACAGGCAGGACCGGGAGGGCGGAAGGGGGCGGGTAGAGAATGAAAGGGAAGTGGGTTGTTCGAAAGACGAGCAAACAAAATACGTATATATCTTTGGCGTCTGTCAAAACAAGCGACGACCGAGAGAGAGCTTTTCTGCGACCATAAGCATGTCCTCGTCTTCTTGTTTTTTCGTTTTCTTTTCGCTCGTTTGCCACTTACAAAGACTACCGACGCTTGTAGGATACCTTTGTGCAACCTCCTCGATATCTGGTCAAAGAGGAGTTTGTAGGACGTCTGAATTTTGAGATACGAGTGGTCGGAATTGACTAGTAAAAGAAGAATTTTTCGGGATGCTGATCACAAATTTTGCATTATAAAGAAACTTGTTTTTTTTTGTGTATGAGTATATTTTTCGTCTAGTCGTCTTTTGTGACTGTATATATCTTCAATTTATGACTATATCCAGGATAAATCGCAGCGATGGAGAATCGTGAGCGCATAATGAGTAAATACTGTACTGCTTTGTACACAAGTCTACTGTACTTACCTTTCTTCACCAAAAACCAGACGCCAAGTAAATGTTCCGTTCTCACAAATCTTCCAGAGCATCTCGAATTCTTTAAAACATCATTTACAGTTCCAAAAGTGATTCTTAATTTGGGGAACTCTCCACATGAAGATAGAAAATGTAGGAACTCTTTCTTCTGTGGCAATTCGACATTAAGAACGAACAAAAATATAATTCATCAGCACATTATCATAATTACATTAAAGTTTAATGGACTATCGAGTCATTATCGATTTCCTTATCCACCGGCTTGAAGACTCTATTCGTGTTTCTTTGATCGAGCCGCGTGTCAATTAATTACTCGGCCCTTATATTTCATCCTTTGTGGCTCTGTCTCGATGGCCAACGGAAAAATTGATTAATTCTCAAGCCAGAGGCGAAATCGTATTTCTGACGCAACTTTCAAAACGTTCCCGCGCGAAATCGATTGAGAGACACGACGCGCAAGAGCGTTTGGAAGCTTCCGAGAAATTCCTTTCGTAAGCCTGGATTAAGTTAGGACGGTCTACCTTCCGCGCATCCCCCTCGGAGGTTTTTCTTCGCGACACAGGGGAACACCAACAGACTTCGCTTCCGTTCCGAGGCAGTATCAGCACTGATTTCTTTCGTTACTGTTTCCTTCGTGGAAGAACGGGAGGGCGGGGTCCGAGAATAATGGACTCGAGAAAGAGGGGAAGCTGGACCACCGAGAAAACACGCCGGTCGAAACAATTAGGAGATCTCCTTTATGGACCTGTTCCTTGGAACTAAGCAAATAACGAGGATGAAAGGAGTACGGTTTACTTAACGTTGCAGAACGAAAGAAGTCTACGTTTAATGTTCTGGAATTTTTCTTACGAGCTGCGATTCTGTTTTCTTTAAGCATATAAAAGCATCATGTGATAACTAAGAAAATGAGTTATATTCAGAGGTTCTGGTTTTGAACTTGTATTAGAGGGGTTATTAGAAAATCACTAGACGGAAAAATGTCTATTGCTACTATTATATATAAAAAAAAATATATATATGTAAATACGTATATATGTGTGTAGTATATGTACATATATACTTTTTATATATTTTTTATATAAAATAGTAGGAATAGGCATTTTTCCGTCTAGTGATTTTTTAATAACCCTTGCGAATCATTTGGACTGATTGTACCTGTGACACGTGATCCGTGTATTAAAGAGTTAAAAGTCCGTGAAATAAAAATACACGGACATCTATAATACGTTCAACGAGACGAGTCACAACTGTAACCAACTTCATGGCACTTTACAAACACAAGGTCGTATTCATGCATGGACATATTATCCATGTATTCATGCTTCTTGCTGATGAAGTTGGTTACAGATGTGACTCGTCTCGTTGAACGTATTATAGTTAGTGTTGATTTGAAATTCGTAATCCAATGATATGTCTATGGATCAAATTCATATGGATTTTGAGCATCGATTCTCTGATATTTCTTTATTTATGTCAACGCCAGACTGATGTTTGACTGATGATACAGACTGAAGTCCGCTGCGGTTTATCTCACGGATACACGTGTATTTTAATACACGTAACATGGAAATCTCTAAATAGTAATATTACGAGATAGTTATTTTAATTTCAAACAGAGAAACTTTTAACAGTGTTTATGCATATGTGATTTTACTTTAGTTATAATCAGCAGATGAAGTAGCAATAGAAGTAATAGTAGTATTACTAAATCAGTAGATGCAGTTCAATATTGGTCATACACCCATGTTCATAAATATTTAGACACTTAGACACCTTCTTAAAGACAGTAGTTCTTAAAAAAGAAATTGTATAATCGTTAATGAATTTTATTTCATTTTATGTATCTGTTTTTTACTGTACTGGAGAATATATTATACCAATAGTGCATTTAGTATCTCACCAGCAACAATAAAAAAATAATGAAATCTTGTTTTCATTAAAACATTCACCATAACTGCTTTTGTAATTAATTTTATTAGTCTAAATATTCTGGCTATTAATTTTTTAATTATTTCTCAGTTAATATTTCCACATACAGATTGTAGAAATTGTTACAAATATTTTTCTGATTTTTAATTCTGTTTTTGGGTTTTTCTGTTTGAACCGCTCTATAATTTCTCTGTAAAATTCAAGTGGTGAGATTGAAGTCACTATTCAAATTTTCAAAAATCCTTTCGTACACATTTATATATCCCCAAAAACTGGAAAATATCCGAAATTCAACAAAATCAGGGATGTTAACTCGAAAAAGTATTCGAGTTCGCGTGAAATTCGAAAAATTCGCCACTAACTAAAATGCTTACATAAAGAAATTTTCTATCGGCTTCAAATACAAATATATTGTTAACCAAATATTTACTCGACAACAATTTGAATAATCTGATCGAAGGATATTTACTGCGCTTCGCTAAAATACATGGGACACTGAATAAAGCCTCCAGAGCCTGTCTCCCTCTCCACGAGGGGTGGGATTTCTCGGATCGATCCCCGTATTAACATCCGAGACAAGTTTTTCGCCCCCTCTCGTGCATCACATTTCCCGGCCGTGTGATTAAACGTCTTCGACGTGGCCTACCATCGACGTTGCGATGGAAACCCAGGACTCTTGACGTCTCATCATCAGACGTAGCAATAAGAGGCGTTTCTGTCATCCCCGCAGCGAAAGATCGTCCCGTTCG